>BSBN01000088.1:0-1449375 GCA_027924645.1 Cunninghamia lanceolata
AAATGCATACTCCATGACTTATGTATGTTCAAGTTATCTTGATATGAGGTGTCTTATTTAGAAGTTTGTAAAACCTTGTTATTCATTCTGACTATGCTATTCATTGTCATTATAAAATTTCTAATTATCATTGTCTTATTCTTCATGCTTTTAGAAATTCATCATCATGCTGAGGAAACGAGCAAAGACTCTAACAACAGAAGAGTGTGAAGTGGAGAATGAGAGGAAAAGAGAAAGAATGAGGTGAATTCAGGAAAGTAGGAAATTGTCAACCATACAAGAAGACATTCCACCATTGTCAATTGAAGAGGAACGTGACACATCTAACGAAGCTAAGAGATAGATGGAATTGGTGGTGAAAAGGGAACGATTGCAAAACTTCCATACAATGAGGAAATTGAATCTCCAAGTTGGAGGCACTCCATCATCCACAGGGCAAGTTGAAGGAACACCATCATTAGCTTCTCGAATTGGAGACACTTCATCTTTCATAGGTGAAGTAGAAGGCACATCTGCATTTTCTTCTCAAGTTGGTGACATGCCATCATTCACACCTCAAGTTGAAGGTATGTCATTTTAAACCTTTTCACCTCCAATCGAAGGTACGTCATCTATCCCATCTCAAGTAAATATTGAAGAAATTCCTAATGTTCAGTCTACTTTACCAAATAAAACACCTCCTAGAATTTTGTATAGGAGGCCTAAGTTTCTAATTGATATTGATGAGAATGTATTGGAACCTGTGCAGGATAAGATTCCCATGCGCACTTGCCAAAGATATGCAAATAAGATATGGAAATTATTCTTTGAGAATTTAAATGAAACCGGAAGATGTCAACTCTTTGTTGAATTAATGAGAAATCTAAAATTTCGGCCCACTATGAAGATTCTTGGCCTAAGAACATCAAATGCATCAAGTGAAAAATCAATTGTCAAGAATCTAATGAGTGCGTATGAGAGTGTGGGTTCCACCTCATGCACCAAGGATAGTAATGTCACACAACATGTCATTACATCAACAATTGTAAACCAAAAAACAAAAAATATCACCTCATTAGAAAGACAAGTCAAGAATTGAAAATAAATAGAAAAACGCTAATGAGAGCCATTGGAAGACATCAAAGAGTTGAGGATCCAAACACTAATAAATTTTGGGCATTCTCTGGGAGACTCCCACGAAAAGACAAAGTTTTTGTCGAAGCTTTGAGATCACTAATTGAAGACTTTTGGAAGAATTACACAAGGGTATCTCTGAATCAAAGGGATGTGGTAAGAAGGAGAATCAGTAGTCAAAACCGTGAGCCATAACCAAAGCATTTTTTGGATATGACTCAAATACAATTTTTTGGTAAATTTCTAGAGAAGTATCCTCAAATTAAAACTTCTCAAAGATATTTTGAAATGCTAAAACCTTTCTTTGTCAAAATAAATCACACATGCACTACTTGTTGTTGTAGATTACATATTGAATTTTCTAACCATTTTGATGTTTATCGGTCTATATGTTTAGATTTGCATACTAATAATGTTTTGCAAGATTGTGGCATATGTACCCCACCAACTACCTCAAGAGACTTCATATCAATGATTTTATGTGATAGAGAGGAAGGCCAAATATTCTATAGGAAATTATGCTTGGATGGCACATGTCAGCACTGCAGTGGCTTGCAATATATGCCAATATGTGAACATATGGAAAGAACACATGCGGTTGGAAACAAACTAGTAGAGTTCGGCAAGTATAAAACAATGGCATACAATACAAGAGATGGTAAAGAAGTAAAGAGGTGTGAATATGTTATTCAAAAGATTCCAGTGTATCAGTTTATGCCTATATTTCATGAAAATATAGTGTATGAGTATGTAAGACATGCCCATAGAGCTCGATGGTTGGACTTGCAATTCAAGTTATGCAAGGACACATTTCTAGTTGGTAGCATTATTTCATTTGTCAACTTTGTAGACAACTACAGTCTATAGCCACAGTGTGAGGTGCAATCCTAATATTATAACTTGACATAGGTTTCTATATTTGTGGACATTGCATTCATTCATGCGAATGATAGTACAAAGGATGATAGAAGGATCATAAGGGAGTATCATTTTTATATAAGCAATGATCGTACACATTCCACAAAGTTCGTGCAAGGTTGTTTTTAGGTGTTCTAAAATGATCTGGCTAGAAGGGGCATATCATTCAATCAGCATATCATATGGTCAGATAACTATGCATCACAATTAAAGAACTCATAGAATTTCTATTGGATGAGCAGGAGGCATAATATTATAGGTGTTCAACATATGTGGAACTTTTGTGAGGTTGGCCATCGAAAGGGGGAGCATGATGGTGCAGGAGTGTGTATCAAAAGAACCATAACACGAGAATAGTTAAAGTATAAAGACAATGCAAAGTTGACAGATGCAAAATCAATCGTCGAGTGGTGTAATTCTTTGATGGGTCCAGGTAATGAAGGTAAGTCTTCAATTCATAGATTTTTTTGGTTGATAGATGATACTAACATTGCACCATATGAGGACTGTTGTACACTGACATGATCAAGTGAGCTACACTGCATCAAAAGCTCAATCACAGGTTCATGGAGTATACATACGTGGAAGATGACATGCTTTTGTTCTCCATGTACAATTCAAGCCTAGAATGAGTACAAGTCACATGAGTGGGTTGACGAATGGCAATTCAGTTATCTTAGCCCACTTGACAAATATCGACCCCTAACAACACTAGAATTGAAAGAGATGGAATTGTCAGTTGACTTTGACCACATATCAGATCTAGTTCAACCAAGTAATATCTACTTGCATAGTTAAATTTGAAATTCCTAATGTTATCTTAAATTTTGTAGAATTTTTGTAATGTTGACTAATTTCATCTAATTTGTTGCACATATCATTGTAGGGCATGTTTATGTAGTTATTGCAGATGAAGATAACAAAGAGGGAACATATTATTACTTGTGTCATTGTGTTGAGGCTAAAAAGAAATTGGAGGCCCCAATTACAGATGGAGAAAACATCGAATACCCTATAGGCTCAGTGGTTGTTATTGGAACATGGCTTAGAAGGTACCCACATAAGAGTGTTAATGTTTGGTTGTTTGAGGACTTTGACACGCATCGGAAGATTCTTCATTACTCCAACCTTGTCGTGGCAACCAATATTCATTTGATACAATATCAAGGTAAACCTTTAAACAAGACCTTGTGGAAGGTGTGTGACTCTAACCGTGAGGCAATACTTGACACAATAAAGAGTAAAGAAGACCCAGATGGTTTGTTGGATTAATTTGGAAGTATGCATAAAACTTACTTAGATGGTTACTTGTACTTTGTTTTGTATATAAATAGTAGTATGAATTGCTTCCCTCTAGTATATTTATGTTTAGTCAATTTTGCTTTTTGATGCTTCTCACAGGAGGTCACAACTCCAATCTGTCCAACTACAGACAAAGAATCTCAAGAAAAGATGATGGAGAGTGATCATCAGATGGCAGTAAGTGATCGATTACATAAGTGATGTTATATATTTCATGTACATTTTGTTATAGTAATGTGCATATTGTTTGATTGTATTAATAGGTGGAGTTGCATGAGCTTGAACTGTAAAAGAGGTCTACTCGATGGCAGAGAGAGAATGAGTCATGAATATTGTGATAAGTGAAATCAAAATGAAGATTAAAACTAATCTAATGCAAAAATACATGATTATACCTTCCTTCTAACTCACAAATCCATGCGGGAAGGAGATGCACCCGATAGAGCTCCTCAGATTTTTTCCATGATTAGTGTGTAGATGTGGATTGCTCAATGCCTACAACACAATATATATGAGTGATTTGGACTTAGATGGAGATAGAGATGAGGATGAGAGATAATTTTGGTAGAGGTTTGATGAGATGAGGAGATTGTGGAGTGATTTGGGCAGAGGTCTGATGCATGAACTGGTCTCTCTAAATGGCCTAGAGAGGGGTCCAATTTATAGAATTTTAGAGATGAGGATGGAAGGTGAGGATTCAGTTGATGAGATCAAGGGCTAGGAATAAAAGTGAATCTTTTATTCCTAGAGGATGAATTAAAAAATCTTATTTTGGGAAGAGTGGAGGATAATGGGGGACAACTGAATTTTAAATTCAGTGAGTGGAGGATAGTGGGAGACAATTGAATTTTAAATTCACTGATTGGAGGATTGTGGGGGACAACTAAATTTTAAATTCAGGTTAGTGGAGGATAGTGGGAGACATCTGAATTTTAAATTTAGTGAGTGGATGATGAGGTAAGCAGGGTTAATTAAGTGTTATCTTAATTAACTTAAGCCTAGGTTAATTAGATAAACATGACTTATCTAATTAACAGGGATTAGGGAAATGGATAAATCATCTAAATAAATATTAGCAATATTCATTTAATTGATAGGATAGGGTTGTAAGGTTAAATGGATTAATTAGGTGAATTAATTGATCACCAGGGATATGCAGATGGGGAGAGTGGATTAGTGTAGAGGTATGAGAAATTGGTTTGCAGAGCAATCCAATTTTAGGTGTCTACAGATATTTTTGTATATATGCCTATATGGCTTTGTTTGGACATGCCTATATAGCTTTGTATGTAAACTAGATGTTATGTTCATGACATTATGTATACAACAGTTTATATTAAATATTAAATATGATGATAAATTATCTTGAGCAGTGGTATGAACTGTGGGCAGTGAAGGCCTCATGTTTCATTTGATTTATTTTCTATGGTATACATTTTATGTTTGCATCATCATCATGTTATGCTTCATGGGGTTAGATCTAAGTAATGGATGATGTTGATCCTAATTGGTGTTAATCCTATTCACTCATGTTTCACTCATGTCACATCAAGATTCATGTCACAAGGTTTGGATGTTAATTCATAACATTCATGGTTATCATGTTACAATAGTAGTCCACATAGTTGCTTATGTCATTGGTTCATGCCATTGGATCATTAGATTTGGTTATGGTTCTTCATCATAACATGTCATGCTTTCAGGAGTTAGATTGAGTTGTGGTTCTTTCTGATGACAAGAGTTTGTTCATGTCTTCATGTTTCTTTTTCCTCCTTGTCTTTAGTGTTCTCAATGTCTTCATGTGTCAAGGATTTCTTCAAATGCATTCTTGCAACATGCTTTAGTTTCATGCTGTGGAAAGGTGCTAAGAGTGACATTTTGCATTCCATAGCTCGTGGGGCCAAATGGCCTTTGCCAATGTGTCAGGGTGGGCAGATAAATGCCACAGGAGGTCTTGTTTCATGTGCCAAGCATCACAGTTGTTTGGGGCAGCATGCTATCGACAAAGTCCCTTAAGCTCCCTAAGATGAAAAAACTACCAAACTTTGACAGAATAGTTCTCAGAATTCATGGTAGCTGGGAATGTTCCATTTGGACCTACAGGTGCATGTGGAGTCCATCTACAATAACCTCTCTCGGTTTCATTCAACTCGTGTCCGTTTGACCATGCCCGAATCAAACACATTCTTGCAAAATGCTTCAGTTTCATGCAGTGGAAAGGTGCTAGGAGTGACATTTTGCATTCCATAGCTCGTGGGGCCAAACAGTCTTTGTCAACGCATCAGTGTGGGTAGGTAAATGCCAAGGGGGTCTCATTTTATGTGCCAAGCATCATAGTCATTTGAGGCAATAGGCTACCGGCAAAGTCCCTTAAGATCCCTTAAATGAAAAAATTGCCAAACTTTGATGGGACAATTCTCAGAATTCGTGGCAGCTAGGAATGTTCCATTTGGACCTATAGGTGCATGTGGAGTCCATCTAAAATAACCTCTCTCAGTTTCGTTCAATTCCTGTCCATTTGACTGTGCCAGAATCAAACGTATTCTTGCAAAATACTTCAGTTTCATGCAATGGAAAGGTGCTAGAAGTGACATTTTTCCTTCCGTAGCTCATGGAGCTGAAAAAATATCACAAACATGTTGGGGTGGGTGGGTAAATGCTAGGGAAGGTCTCATTTCATGTGCCAAGCATCGCAGTTGTTTGGGGCAGCAGGCTACCAGCAAAGTCCCTTAAGCTCCCTAAGACAAAAAACTGCCAAACTTTGACAGGACAGTTCTCAGAATTTGTGGTAGATGGGAACATTCCATTTAGAGCTACAGGTGCATGTGGAGTCTATCTACAATAACCTCTCTTGGTTTCGTTTAACTCCTATCCATTTGACTGTGCTAGAATCAAATGCATTCTTGCAAAATGCTTCAGTTTCATGCAATGGAAAGGTTGCCAGGTGCCATATTTTTTGTTTTGGTCATCGTGGGGCCGAACGGACTATGCTAACATGTTGGGGTGGGTGGGTAAATGGTAGGGAAGGTCTCATTTCATGTGCCAAGTGTCCCAGTCATTCTGGCCTACAAGCTACTGAGACCTAGTACTTTTTAAGTTTATCGGTAGCTTGCAGCCCAGAACGACTGAGACACTTGGCGAATGAAATGAGACCTCCCCTAGAATTTACCCACCCACCCTGACATGTTGGTGTAGTCCATTCGGCCCTATGATGAGTAGAACAAAAAATATGGCACCTGGTAACCTTTCCATTGCATGAAACTGAAGCATTTTGCAAGAATGTGTTTGATTCTGGTACAGTCAAATGGATAGGAGTTGAATGAAAAAGAGAGAGTTTATTATAGACAGACTCCACATGCACCTATAGGTCCAAATAGAACAATCCTAGCTACCATGAATTCTAAGAACTGTCCAATCAAAGTTTGACATTTTTTTCATCTTAGGGAGCTTAAGGGACTTTGTCGGTAGCCTGCTGCCCCGAACGACTGTGACGCTTAGCACACAAAAGGAGACCTCCCCTGGCATTTACCCACCTATCCCGACGCATTGGCGAAGTCCGTATGGTCCCACGAGGTATGGAATGCAAAATGTCACTCCTAGCACCTTTCCACTGCATGAAACTAAAGCATTTTGCAAGAATACGTTTGATTCTGGCACGGTCAAACAGACAGGAGTTGAATGAAACTGAGAGAGGTTATTGTAGACAGACTCCACATGCTCTTGCAAGTCCAAATGGAACATTCCCAGCTACCACAAATTCTGAGAATTGTCCCATCCAAGTTTGGCATTTTTTCGTCTTAGGGAGCTTAAGGGACTTTGTCGGTAGCCTGTTGCCCCAAACTACTGCGACGCTTGGCACATGAAATGAGACCTCCCTTGGAATTTACCTACCCCTCCTGACATTTTGACAAAGTCTGTTTAGCCCCACAAGCTATGGAATGCAAAATGTCACTCCTAGCACCTTTCCACTGCATGAAACTGAAGCATTTTACAAGAATGCATTTAATTCTGGCACGGTCAAACGGATAGGAGTTGAACAAAACTAAGAGAGGTTATTGTAGACAGACTCCACATGCACTTGTAGGTTGAAACAAAACTTTCCCAGCTACCACAAATTCTGAGAACTGTCCCATCAAAGTTTGGTAGTTTTTTCATCTTAGGGATCTTAAGGGACTTTGCCGGTAGCATGCTTCCCCGAATAACTGTAACACTTGGTACATGAAATGAGACCTCCCCTGGCATTTAACCACCTATCTCAATGCGTTGACAAAGTTCGTTTAGCCCCACGGGGTATGGAATGCAAAATGTCACTCCTAGTACCTTTTCCACTATATACATGTTGATAACTTTTGTAAAATGAACTCAAAATGACTCTATTGACCTTGCACATGGTCTATTATGACCTTATTAGACCAAAATGAACTCAATTAAATGTGAATCAAACAACCTTCAAAGTGCCTAGTCTTAACCTTTATACTTTTCATGTTTCAATCAGGCCTAATCTAGTAGGACAACAAAACCTGTTTTTGGGGTTTTTCTCTCAAACTTTCCAAAAGACCTCCCAAAATAAATATAGATTTAGATACTCATTTCCAAGTTACATAACATATATCAAAACCAATAGTGACTCCTTTGGACCATGTACCTCAAAAATAACATTTTTTCGCTGTCTAAAATAGGTTAATTAGGCCTAGTTTGCGAAGAAACATACCTCTAAACATCCAACAACCCCCTAGACTTGATGGGGTAGCATCTCCCATGTGTCCAAACTCTCAAAACCACAATTAGTTTAGGAGAAACCCTCACCAACATACCAAACCCCAAAAATCCTCAATCTAGGCCAATTTGAGGAGGGTTTATTGAAACTCTACCTTCCACACACTCTTAGACTTTGCCAACACCTGGAAAACTTAAAAAATGGTCTGCATATGCTTTAGGAACCATCTCCCAATACTTTCCAACCTTCTTTTAACAAACCCTCACCTAAAACCACCCTTTCTTGCTTGGAAACAAGGCAAAACTTGCCTAGGACAACACCATAGTTTGGTCAAACTCCATATCTTGCTTCCCTGACTTCATGGGAATCTAAAACACATCCAAACCAAACCATTCCACTGAGTTACAGGATCATACAGCAAGTGGAATGGTCTAAAACATCCCTTTACACACTCAAACCCTTATTTTGAGGGTTACACAGGCAGTTTCAGAAAAAAATGAAGATATCTCACTCAAAACTCAATGGTTTCTCCTCAAACCAAGTGCATTTGAAAGATAAGACATACCACTACCACTTCCAATAGATTTTAGCACATGGCTAGGCCATATAGGGTCATGGTACAACCTGGAACAACATTTTTACAAAAAAATAAAAAAACTAAATTTTTATTCAAATTTTGTAATACAAAACTCATCTCCCTTCTCTCCTCGAGGTATGTGAGGGATTTAATACATGTTTTAAGTAGTTTAAAATGACCTACAACTTCCACAACCAACCATATGGTCATTTTCCAACTCTCCAATACATGTATACATTGCATTTTGAAAACAACCCTTAGAAACCTTTGTATTACATGACTTTTATTTGACTAAACATGACTCAACATGACTCCAAAACATAGAAAATTGGTCATCTTGACCTTATTACATGTATAATGGTCCACAGTGACCTTATTTGATGCAAAAAGACTCAAATTACTTCAAAACATCCTAGACTCAATCTGTCAAGACCTTCAAATGACCCAATTTTGTAAAAGATGGTGTTGGTGCACCTGCACCAAAAGCCAAATTCCAAAACCTTTGAAATGGTATCTTTGGAACACAATATAGACATCCATCAAAGCATAAAGTATATAGGAATTTGTCAAATGTTGTAGTTGTGAGTACCCTTCAGACATATATGTAAAGTGTGGAAGCATATACTTGACAAACATGAATTGTTTGACATGATGCCTCAAATAAATGTTGTCTCATGGAATGCAATGATTTAAAGATATGCATGAAATGGATTGTTTTGGACAGGTGGCTCCAAATTCATGATAGTTCAGTTTGAGACTAGGCCTAATTAGGCCTCCTTTACAAGGTAACTACTATGCCAATGCAAACCCACCACACCAAACCACTTGGGAACCCTAGAATGCATGGAAAAGGAACCAATTGCATGCCTTTGAAACAATTGTTAAGGCACTATTGTATGGACTATGCCCTCTTTTTGCCTAATACATGGTCATATTAGCCCATTGCATCCTCATAGTCTGCTATATTCTTGTTTCCTAACCTAGGGTTTATTGGGAATAGTGATCCTACCTTATTCCATCCCATTCCACCAATCTAGAGTGATTAACTTGGTGGAATGGCAAAGAAATACATAGTTTTTAGCCTCAAAACCTTAGTTCAGGGTTTTATGATAGTTTCAAGAAAAACATGATTTTCTCCCTCCAAATTCAATGAAAAAGCCTCAAACAAGATGCAAATGAAAGGTCATTCACTCCCCTTCACAATGTAGGTGGTTTCATACCATGACAGTACTATACCAATGAGCAGTACGTCCTGAAATAGTCAAATTTTAGGAAAAGTAGCAGAAAACTCAGTTTTATTCAACTTTGCCCTTCAAAACCTTTTTCACCAACCCCTCAGTGTGTGTGAAGGTTTTTATACATGTTTACAATAGTTCCAATTGATCATAACTGACTTTCAACCTGTTTGATCATTAGGTAACCTCCTTATTACATGATTTGTTAAGTTGACAAAACAACTTCTTACTACTACTTGCATTATTAGACTTTTTGTTTGACAACATAAAACATGACTCCAAACACAAATGACATTGGTAATTTGGCCTTATTACATGAAAATAATGATACAAGACCATCAACTTGTCCTATGATGTCCTAGGACCTTGTTATGATATGCTCCAGCCAAGATTGGCTATGGCTAAGGTGCTCCTGCACCATGAAATATGTTTCCATGGTGTCGAGTCATCCTCCTTACCTACATCACCCTTGTAGGCATGTATGCAAAGTGTGGAAGTGTAGACAAGGCACGTGAATTTTTTGGCATGATGCCCCAAAGAAATGTCACCTCATTGAATACAATGATTGCAAGATATGAACAAAATGGATTTTTTTATAAGGCATTAGAAACTTTCAAGTAAATGCGATTGGCGGGTGTAAAGAAAAATTCCACAACCTTAGCCAATATCCTCCTTGCCTATGCCCAAATGAAAATCCATCAAAAGGATTAAACATATGGGAATATTGTTAGATGTTGTAGTTGCAACTACCCTGGGAGACATGTATGCAAAGTGTGGAAGCATAGACAAGGCAGGTGAACTGTTTGGCATGATGCCTCAAAGAAATGTTGCCTCATGGAATACAATGATTATAAGATATGAAGAAAATGGATTTACTAATAAGCCTTTAGAAAGTTCCAAGAAAATGCAATTGGCAAGTGTAAAGCCAAATTCTAAAACCTTAGAAATGGTATGTTTGGAGCATGGTATAGACATCCATCAAAGCATAAAGGATATAGGAATTTTGTCAAATGTCATAGTTGTAAGTACCCTACAAGACATGTATGCAACTTGTGTGGAAGCATATATAATGAACATGAACTATTTGACACAATGCCTCAAAGAAATGTTGTCTCATGGAATGCAATGATTGCAAGATATGCATGAAATGGATTTTTCATAAGGCTTTAAAAACTCTCAAGAAAATGCACAAAAATAAATTTCAACCATTTATGCAAATTTTGGCACATCTAAAACCAAATTGCACAACCTTAACCAACTTCCTCCTTGCCTATGCTATAATGGGGATCTAGAGAACATGGTGTGGACAACCATCAAAGCATAAATGATATAGGAATTTTGTCACATGTATTGTATTTGCAAAGTTGTCCTTGTAGACATGTATGGAAAGTATGGAAGCATAGACAAGGCACATGAACTATTTGAAATGATTCCTCAAAGAAATGCACAGTCCCACAGAATTCAACGATTGCAAGATATGCACAAAATGGATTATTTGAAAACAATTCATAAACTTTCAAGAAAATGCAATTGGCACTTGTAAAACCAAATTCCTATAACAATAATTGATTATCATATTAAATATTTAATATAAACTGTCATATACATAATGTCATGAACATAACCTCTAGTTTATATAAAAAGCCATATAGGCATGTCCAAACAAATCCATATAGGTAAATATACAAAAATATACATTGGATTAACATACAAAAGTATGTATACAAATCCATCTTGGCATACAAAAAAGTTCCCAAAAACTAGTTTCCTATGGACTTTTAGGAAAGAATTGGCGGCCCTTCTTTGACTGTGAAGATGGAGAGCTAGTCAGTGACACATCCTCTCTCAGTCATCGAGTAGAACTCTTTGAATAAAGTTCATCCAACTGTACCTATTAATACAAACATACAATATGTGCATTAGTGTAGAAAATGTATGAAATATATAACATCACATATGTAATTGATCACTTACTGCCAACAGATGATCACTCTCCATCATCTTGTCTCTCTCTTTGTCTGTAGTTGGACGGACTGGAGTTGTGACCTCCTGTGAGAAGCATCAAGAAGCAAAATTGACTAAACATAAATATCATTTATGTACATCAAATGACATGAGATAAAAAAGAAATATAAATTTATTATATTTTCATGTTATTGGCTCATACCTCAGTCAAAGGATTTGCAAACATCATGGCTGTATCAATGCTTATCTACGCTGACTCACGAAGATGAGGAGTCTCCACTATATTCAACATCTGAAAATCAAGTTCAAGATTATTCAAACAAAATAAATACATAACATTATTTTAAAAATGAATGATGATTAGAAATGGTTAAATTTACCTCCATAAAAGTGGTGGTTTGGCGTCTAGGGGACCAAGGAAACCGTGGAGGTGCTGGTGACTATTGAAATCATTAAATTGTCACAAAATAATATTACCATTGACATATCTACAATAATTGAAAATATGTGATAAATTACATACCTGTTGACTTGACCTCCTCTCATAACCCACCAATGGACGGCTAATGGAGGCAGGATGAAGGTTCTGACCCTAGAATTTCATTGCGCAAACAATTACATACATTATTTTTGACTTATAATAGAGATTTGGTGATATAAAATTAATTACAAATTTCAAATAACAATATACTAAATCAAGATGAAACTTGTAACAAATTACTTGAGAGTCAATACCAAATGTATGTTGTAAGAGATCGTCACTGAGAACAAGATCATCCAATATGTCCTGCCCTTGTGTCGCATCATGTTGCCCCTGTGTTGTAGCATGCTACCCTTGTGTCGCAGAGTCCTGTTGTGCCTCCTGTGTCGCATAATCACACAGGTTTCCACATGTACTACACAAATGTGGGGACACATGATGCCTACTACTCTCACCCTCATCGCCCTAGGTAAAATCATCTGCATGCTGTGATAGAGTTTGGGTGAGAGTAGTCAGTGAATGTAAAGTCTCCAACTCAACACTCTCCTTCAAAGAGAAGGAGAGTGACCTACGTTCTGGCCTCACTCAGAGTATAGGCACATGCTATTCATCTCACTGCCTCGGGTCTATCTTGGGCAGAGGCACCACCTCTACCCTGGAACTCACAAATGTCAAAATAATTCAGAATATTGTTGAGGACGAACTCGCAATAGAGTTTCTTAAAAAAATATTGTGGTACCTCATCATTGTTGCATGGCCATTCATCAAAGACCATGTACCATCTATCCCAAAAGTTTCAAGATATGTCTTCATTCCTACACCAATGTATAGGAAACCATTTGCAACTTTCCTTTAATGTTTGGCCGGTTTTGAGATAAATAAATTGTGCACATAATTGAGATTTTGTAATTTTTTCCTTCTTGACTTGTTCATATGACAACTTGTTGGCATAATATTGCCGACTCCTCTCCCTATAGTCTTCAAATTCAGTGATTTGTTTTGTCACCAAATCCATGTGGGAAACAATCTCCTGTAGTGATTTTGCAAGTGCCCTCCTATGCTCAGTGGTTCCACTTGGATTTTTTAGGGTTTGAATAATAGTTTCAAGATGTTTCTTATTTTCTTCTTGTAATCTATGAATCAAAATAAAAGTCAAAATGTAAACCAATTGCAAAACACAAATGATATACCTTCCTTTGACCCACAAATCTAAGATAGCGGGAAGGAGTTGTACTCGATGCTCCTTAGATTTTACCCAAGATGATGAAATGTGGATTGCTCAAATGCATTCAACACAATGTAGATAAGGGATTGGATGATAGATTGATAGATTAGATGGAATGATGAGTGATTTTGGCATTATGACGGTATGATGAGGAGATTGAGAGAAATTTGGGCAGAGTTTGGATGCTAGAAGAAGTTCCTTCTCAATGGCTTAGAGAAGGGTCTCATTTATAGATTTTTGGTGAAAGGATGGAGGGTGAGGATCAAAAGATGAGATCAAGGGCTAGAAATGGTTGAGAGTTAGGGTTTGGATTAAAGCCATAGCCTTGTGACAAGTGTCACATGGGGAGTGGATGAGAGAGATCAAGGGTTAAGATTCGGTCAATGGATTGGAGGGCTCTCATTATTTGTAAATTTTAAATTCACATGGGGAAAGGTGTGGAGGATAAAAATGAATTAAAGATTCATTTTTGGGAAGAGTGGATATGACAAGTGAATTAAAAATTCACCTCATGGGGGAGTGTGAATTAAAAATTCACTTTTATGTGGAGATGTGAAGAGAGTGATAAATGAGATGTAAGGAGGATTTGACCCTTTGAAAAAAAAATTGATTTTTATTCAAAGGTGTGTGGGAGGATGGGCTAAGCAAGATTAATTAAGTTTTTAGCTTAATTAACTTAGGTCTAGGGGATAGGTAGGCTAGGGTAGATTGATTCAATGATTGCTATTTAATCAACTAGGCTAGGGATAGTTTGATTAATAGGGTAGATTAATCGGATAAGCATGATTTATCTAATTAACAAGGATTAGGGAGATGGACAAAATTAACTAAATAAATATTGAGAATATTTATTTAATCAATAAGGATATAGTTGTAAGGTATAGTGATAAATTAAATGAATTAATTGATCACAAGGGATAGACAGATGGTTAGGGATAAATTAATTAAATAAAATAAATTTGTTTAATCAGTAGGAGGGATAAATTGGTGTAGAGGTATGGGAAATTGGTTTGCAGAGCAAGTCAATTTTAGGTGTCTACATTTGCCCTTCTTTGAGATGGTGTTGCAGCTAAGTAACATTGATGAAGCGGGTAAATCATAAAACACACAATAACAGAAATTGAATATAGAGAATAGAACTTTCTTTTATTGATCTGGGCAACTTATTACATTACAGAAGCTTAATTACAATTAGAGGAATTTGTCCTCCTCAGGCTGCAACACACTACAGCTACCATCACCAGGCTCTGGAATCTTTCGCCTTCTGTAACCCCCAAATCAGCTAGGGTTTCTGTTTTCCCACCTATTCTTGACTCTACACTTTCCCCCTTAACTCTCCCCCACCCAGGGTCTCCAAAATAGCCATAAATAGCACTTTTCGGTGGCATCCCGCTAAATTTTGAAATTTACAACACCCTATAAAAGTAGGTAAACTTCCGGGAAGCATAACTTTTGATCCGGGTATCCGATTGACGAACCGTTTTATGCGTCGAAAAGCTCACGATGTGAACTATCACATCGGAAATCCATAAATAGATTTCTGTCAACTTTTCAGGACGTTTAGGGAAGTTTTAGTGCCTCATATCTTGTTTCGAAAATTTTTAGGGGCTTTTCAGAAAACAAAAACTTTAATATCTTTCAGCTCACAAATGATCTTTCCCTGAGTCCTTCACCAAAGGTCTTATATTTCCATTTAGTAACTTTCTGCAAGTTTTTGCTTCAATCCGTGCCCAACTGCAAACTTTCTAAAAATAGCAGGTAGACTTTCCAAAACAGGCAGGTTGCTATTCTTAGCAGTTTTGGAAAAAACTGAAAGTCCTACAACATTATTTTGGATATTATGGAATCAAAAACACTAATTCTGGGAAGAAATGAAAACAACTACAATGATTTTGAATTAACTTCTTTTTTTTTTGGGTGATGCAAGATTACCCTTACACCACTGGATGCTCCTGCATCAGACACCCAGGGTAATTTGAGAAGTGACCCTGTCACGTCTCAGATGTTTTTGTGAGGAAAACCCAAACGGTCAACCTCTGCCTTAGACAACCAAGAAGAATCTTCAACAGGCCTTCCTTTCCATTTTACCAGATATTCTTCATATTGCTTGTTCCGAGTACTTCTTCCCACACGGCTATCCAAGATCTCTTCTATCTCCTCTGTTGAAGTAGATGCCGGAATACTCCACTGTTCCTCTGTTGGTCCATCCTCTGTCCCACCTTCATGATATTCTAATAAATCAGTGATGTTAAAAACAGGGGAAATATTGATCCCACTCGGCAGCTCTACCTCATATGCATTTCCTGAATCATGCTTCTTCAGGATTCTACATGGTCCAAATTTCTTCATTTTCAACTTATTGTATGTTCCAATGGGGAACCTTTCTTTTCTCAGGTGAACCATGACTTCATCTCCTACCTGGAACTCCTTATATCTCCTCTTCTAATCTGCCTTAGCCTTGTACTGAATATTCATCTTATTAATGTGCTTTCTCACCTCTTCAAGCAAATTCTTCATGTGTTCTGCAAAGTCCTCAGCTTCGGCACTTGTCTTTTCTCCATTGTCCAGCTTCCTTAACTCAGAAGCATTTCTTGGGCTATTGCCATATACAATCTGGAATGGTGATTTACCAGTACTCCTATTGACAGAATTGTTGTAAGCAAATTCTGCCTGTGGTAAAATTAAATCCCATCCCTTGGGTTTATCCCCTACTAAGCACCGTAGTAGGTTACCCAAACTCTTATTCACCACTTCGGTTGTCCATCAGTCTGTGGATGATGTGCAGAACTGAACTTCAAATCTGTTTTCAACTTCTTCCACAATGTCCTCCAGAAATAACCAACAAACTTGGTATCTCGATCTGAAACTATGCTCTTTGGTAGACCATGTAATCTCACCACTTCCCTGAAAAATAAATCTGCAATATGAATAGCATCATTAGTCTTCTTACAAGGAATAAAATGTGCCATCTTTGAGAATCTGTCCACTACCACAAAAATAGAATCATGCCCTCTCTGTGTCCTTGGTAAACCAAGAACAAAATCCATACTAATATCATCCCATGGCTTCTCTGGTACAGGTAATGGTTGATACAACCCTATATTTTGACTTGTTCCTTTTGCCATTTGACATACTCTGCAACTCTGCACAAACTTCCTCACATCCTGCTGCAACTGTGGCCAATAATAATTTTCACCAACAATAGATATGGTCTTATCTCGACCAAAGTGTCCAGCCAGTCCTCCACTATGCTTCTCTTTAATCAGGTTCTCTCTCATGGAACTCCTCGGAATGCACAACTGGCTTCCTCTAAACAACATGCCATCTTGGATTATGAAATCCAACCAATTTGTCCTGTCCAAAGTAATAGGCTCCAGACAAGCTTTCCAAGCCTCTGCAAAATCTGGATCTTTAGGGTACAAACTTTTGAGCTCATCGAACCCAACAACCTCTATCTTCATTTCTGTCAACAAATTTTGCCTTCTGCTCAAGGCATCTGCAACTCTGTTTGACTTCCCACTCCTGTGCTTCAAAACAAAGGTATAACTCTACAAAAACTCAACCCATTTTAAGTGCCTTTGGTTCAACTTCCCTTGACTATTAATATACTGCAAAGCCTGATGATCAGTATATAAAACGAACTCTTTTGGCAACAAATAATGTCTCCATTTCTTCAAAGCCTGAACTATTGCATAAAATTCCTGATCATAAACAGAATACTTTTTCTTGGCATCATTAAGCTTCTCACTAAAATAGGCAATGGGCTTACCTTCTTGGCTCAAAACAGCTCCTATACCACTACCACTAGCATCACAATCTACCTAAAATACCTTATTGAAATCTGGAAGTGCCAAAACAGGTTGTTCTACAACTTTATGCTTCAATGTATCAAAGCTCTTGTTGGCTCCTTTAGTCCATCTAAACTCTTTCCTATCCCCTCTCATTGTTTCAGTTAGGGGTGCACAAATGCTACTGAAATTCTTGATAAACTTTCTGTAAAAGCTTGCCAAACCATGAAAAGATCTTACCTCCGTTGCACTCCTTGGCGTAGGCCACTCAATGATAGCCCTTACTTTTTCTGGGTCCATCTTAAGACCTTCCTCTGAGACAACAAATCCCAGGTATACCAACTCCTTCTTTGCAAAACTGCATTTCTTTAGATTAATCAGCAACTTTTCCTCCCTCAGCTTCTCTAGAACTCTTCTAATATGCATCAGATGCTCATCCCAAGTCTTACTGAAAATCAAAATATCATCCAGATAAACAATAACAAAACTTCCCAAAAATTCTTTTAGTACCTCGTTCATGAGCCGCATGAATGTGCTCGGTGCATTGGTTAGCCCAAATGGCATGACTAACCACTCATACAAACCCTCCTTTGTCTTGAAGGCTATCTTCCATTCATCTCCTTCTCTGATTCGAATCTGGTGATACCCACTCTTCAGATCAATCTTCGTGAAGTACTTGGCTCCACTCAAACAATCCATTATGTCATCCATTCTTGGCAATGGAAATCTATACTTGATCGTTATCTTATTGATGGCTCGAGAGTCTGTACACATCCTCCATTCTCCATCTTTCTTTGGTGCTAGTACTGCAGGTACCACACATGGACTTAAGCTCTCCCTTATCAGTCCCTTCCTCAACAACTCCTGAACTTGTCTGTTCAACTCTTCATTCTCTGCAGGGGTCATTCTGTGGGCTGCCTTGTTTGGCAAACTGGCTCTTGGTATCAAATCCATTTGATGACTTATCTTCCTTACTGGTGGTAAACCTTCTGGTACATTATCAGAGATAATGTCCTGGAACTCTTCCAACATATCTGAAACTTCTGCTGGTACATCTTCACATTTCTCTTGACTAATCTTAGGAATCAATGCAAAGCAATGACGCTCATGCTTCATACCCTCCAAAAATTTCCTACCATCTACCAAACAAATTCTGGCAGTACTACATACCTTGTCTTCCACCTCCTTCAAGGGCTTCAACTTATGATGAACTCCATCCTTTGTTAGGGAATATGTGTTTGCACAGCCATCATGGACAGCGCTCCTATCATACTGCCACGGCCTCCCCAACAGCATATGACATGCATCCATCGGTATGATATCACACAGTACCTCATCATGGTAGTCACCAATCTTGAACTCACTAAACACTATTCATTGACCAAAGCTCTATGGTCCTTCTGCAACCATGCAATCCGATATGGATGCGAATGCTTTCTTCTTGTCAACTTCAACTTGTCAACCATCTCCTCTGAAACAAGATTATCAGTGCTTCCACTATCAATAATAATATCACAACACTTACCCTCACATTTGCACCTTGTGCGGAATAAACTCTTCCTCTGATTGGGTTCTTTCTCCTCATTCAGCAAGGTTCTTCTGACAACTAGGGTTTCTCCCCTTTCAGCATCTTCAGAATGCTCTGAATGTGTGTCTTCATCTACATGTGCAACTCGTGCATTACCTTCAGGTCTTCTATTTGTCCTTCCTTGATGTTGCGGACACTCATATGCTCGATGCCCTTCTTCTCCACATTGGAAACAGGTTCCTCTGAAACCTCCTCTTCCAGGTCCTTGCCCAGGTCTGCCTCTTCCTCTTCCTCTTTGCTCACCATTGTTTTGGTCACAAGGGCGGTAGGTATTATCCCCTCTTTGATTTCGACTGGTGCCTACTTCTTCACTTTTCTTTTGATCTTCATTATGGCCTCCATAGGGTCTTCCACCAGTCCTTCCACCTTGACCTCTTCCCCTTTGCTTGCTATCAAATCTTTTGTTGAGCTTCTCTTCCACCTTCAGGGAAAACTGGTACGCATCTTCTATGGTGGTCATTCTGACCAGGCTCAACTCCTCTTGAATACTCGGCCTCAACCCATTAATGTAACGAGCTACTTTCTCCTTGTTGGGCTCTGCATGGCCTGTCCTGATAGTAATTTTATAAAACTCTTCTGTATACTCCTTAACAGACTTGTTACCTTGCTTCAGTCCTCGCAACTTCTTCAGCAACTCCATCTCATAGTCCACAGGAATGAACTGCTTCTTCAGTTTCTCCACCATCCGATCCCATCTGGTGATCTTTGCTTTTCCTCTTCTGTTCCTCTCTAATTGGACCTCCTTCCACCAAATATTGGCGTGGCCCTTCAACTTTGTTTTTGCAAACTTAACCCGATCTGGGTCCTCCACATCTTCATACTCAAAATACTCCTCCATGTCATTGATCCAATCGATAAGCTGTTTGGATTCAAATCTCCAGAATATGTAGAAACTTCAATCCTGGGCCTCTTTCCGATCTTCGAAATGACCCTCAACAACCTTACTTCTGCAGCATCTTCGGTAACTTCTTGTTCTTCCTCAGATAGCTCTTCTTCAACTTCATCTTCACTTTCTTCTCTTGTCCTCAGCTCAAACCCTCTTCGTAGTTCCTCTTGCAATGCATCGATTTGCCTTTGTAGGGCTCTAAAACCCTCTTCCGTCAAAGCATTCCTCCCAACACGATTTCTTCGTGGAGGCATCTTGATCTCTGCAGCAAACCCACAACCTCAGGTCCTGGTGCAAACTGCCTCACGGTCGGCGATCTGTCTACACACTCAAGAACCCTTGCTCTGATACCACTTGATGAAGCGGGTAAATCATAAAACACACAACAACAGAAATTAAATATAGAGAATAGAACTTTCTTTTATTGATCTGGGCAACTTATTACATTACAGAAGCTTAATTACAATCAGAGGAATTTGTCCTCCTCAGGCTGCAACACACTACAGCTACCATCACCAGGCTCTGGAATCTTTCACCTTTTGTAACCCCCAAATCAGCTAGGGTTTCTGTTTTCCCACCTATTCTTGACTCTACACTTTCCCCCTTAACTCTCCCCCACCCAAGGTCCCCAAAATAGCCATAAATAGCACTTTTCGGTGGCATCCCGCTAAATTTTGAAATTTACAACACCCTATAAAAGTAGGTAAACTTCCGGGAAGCATAACTTTTGATCCGGGTGTCCGATTGACGAACCGTTTTATGCGTCGGAAAGCTCGCGATGTGAACTATCACGCCGGAAATCCATAAACGGATTTCCGTCAACTTTTCGGGACGTTTAGGGAAGTTTTAGTGCCTCATATCTTGTTTCAGAAATTTTTAGGGGCTTTTCAGAAAACAAAAACTTTAATATCTTTCAGCTCACAAATGATCTTTCCCTGATTCCTTCGCCAAAGGTCTTATATTTCCATTTAGTAACTTTCTGCAAGTTTTTGCTTCAATCCGTGCCCAACTGCAAACTTTCTAAAAATAGCAGGTAGACTTTCCAAAACAGGCAGGTTGCTATTCTTAGCAGTTTTGGAAAAAACTGAAAGTCCTACAACATTATTTTGGATATTATGGAATCAAAAACACTAATTCTGGGAAGAAATGAAAACAGCTACAATGATTTTGAATTAACTTCTTTTTTTTTTGGGTGATGCAAGATTGCCCTTACACCACTAGATGCTCCTGCATCAAACATCATTTCAAAGAAGTTAAAACATAGAGTTGGATTAGATAGAAAAAAGATTTTGGGTTAGAAGAATAGAGTAAGGTTTGGGGATAATTGGTAAGGGTGATGCCCCCTCGAGAGGATAGGTGGGTTGCAAAAACACAGTTGTACTCTCGAAATGGATGGAATAGATTGGTAGAAGTGGTTGGAGGATAAGGGCCGAGATGAAAGTGTGATAATGTTGGGAGACTGATTGGTGGATGATCAGTGTGCTGAAAATGATTTAGAGCAATCCTAGGTTTGATATAGCAAAGTGGATATTTTCACCAAGGTATAGAAGAATAGGGTGATGATGTTTATCCAACATTTGCATGGACTAGACACACAAACAAAGGGATGATCCCATGCATGCCCAAGATAGTACAACCTTGTCTAGATGAGGGAAGGGGACTTATAGCATAATCTTTAGTACACAAAAGGTATGATGAACCTTAGATGCATAAGGAGATCAATATGCTAGAACTGACCCTACGATCCACAAGATATGAATACTAGCTTACAGTAATGAAACCAACCCACAAGCACAACATACAAAAGCAAGACTATGCCCCATTCTAGATGTTTTCGCCACATACCATGATATAGTGAGATCAAGGTAGCTTTGATGTGATCTTTGAATAGGACAAAAGATAAAAAATAAAAAACCAAAAGACCAACGAACCAAACAAGTAGCCATTGTATCTCTTGCCAAGATGGATAATGATTGGATAGATTCTACCTATCGTAGGAACGATATAGATTCTGCGTATGATTGGATAGATTCTACCTATGGATAATGATTGTATCTCTTGCCAAGATTGGATAATGATTGGATCATGTTTAGTTGATGTTGTAAGATTGGCTCAAGATATGATGGTGACAAGTTGTGGTTGATGCTGATTTGATAGTTGATGATTTTTGTTAAGGGATGATGCTTTCATAGGTGATACAATGCTTGGATCTAGTGTAAGCTCAGAGGTGATGTGGGATGATTGAGGGTAGATGTGATGATGTTGGAAGATGATGTGTTGGATGATTTGGGTGATTTTGAGGATGTTGGAAGATGATGAGATGTTGATGGAACAATGTTGATTTTGTGATGGATATTTTTAGGATTTTATGGATTTTTTGATTTTTTTAGATTTTTGATTTTTTGATTTTTTTGATTTTTTTAAATTTTCTGATAGGGAATGGTTTATTATGATGGTTGCATTAGATTTCATTTGGATAGCCTTTGCGCTACATACCAATGACAAGGGAACACCAAGTCTAGGGGTGAAAGTGATGGGGTTAGATAGAGGGATTGGCGATGAAAGATGATGGATAGCTGATTCATGATAGATGAATGGACAAGCGATAGGGATGCATGCTAGATAGATGGTAGATAGGGATGAGGGATAGGATAGGTATGCATGATATATGGATGGGGGGTTTTAGGATTTTCTCTAAGGGCTAGGTTGCAAGGAATCATATGCCCTAATGCTTAGAATTTTGCATGATGGGCTCATATTTGAATGGATGGACTTTGTGGTAGATGGATGTAAGATATACTTACAAAGGGAGTATGCCAAGAGGTCTCCAAAGCATGTTGTTGATATTTTACCCCTTGTCTTTATCAAGATCTAAGGTGGGAGATGGTAAAAGCAAGATATAATGGATAGGATGGATGGGAAATGATAGGATAAATAGGGGGTAGTGGATAGGAATATGATAGGATAAGGATACATGGATAGGATATGTAAAAGGATGTTATGGATGTGGATGATTAGATGGTTTTGCCCCCAAGTGTAGGGATACAAAATGGATGGAGAAGGGATTACGCATGATGCCCACAAGGGGTTTTCATCAAGGTACTTGCCCAAGGCGCCACAAGGAGTGGTTTTCACCATTTGGATGGATTTTTTCTCTTTACTATTTTCTTTATTTTTTGATTTTATGCTTTTTTGATGGAATGGGGACTCTAGCGTCTATTTCCATAGTAAGGAGAAGATGGTTCCATGTTGGATAGTATTATGGATGATGATTGCATGGATGTTGGTAGATAGGAAAAGATGGAATGGATTATGATGTGGATTATGTGGATTATGATGTGGACTATGTGGGTTATGATGTGGATTATGCGGATTATGATGTGGACTATACGAAAGCATGGACCATAGGAATGTGATGGGGAAGATATGTAGGATAGTGGATGAAAGATGGAGAGATGGGGGTATGTGGGAATGTCAAGTGGGGGAGGGGAACCAAGACCAACGGTTGCACACACCGTAATGTATTTGGAAGCTTGTACTTTGGATGTGGAGTTTGGAGTAATGGGGATCGGGAAAGGGGATTTTTGGATGGTCGATTTGGGGTTTTAGGGACCCAAATATACTTAGGATTTAGGGGATTTTTAGTTGGGGAGTGGGATGTTTGGGATTTTGGGGTGGATTGGGATTTGGATGCCTCATTAGAGTTTGGTGCTTTTTGTTTAGGGACCCACACCATTTTTGTTTTTTGTTTGTCTTTTGATGGTGTGGGGTTTGATAGCCTTTTGGATTTTTCATTTTGATTGGAAGGGATAACATTTTTAGTCTTTTGTGCTTTATGAGTCAAGGCATTCAAATTTTTACTTTTGAATCCCATGGATTTGGGGGAAGCTTCATGTTTGAAAGTTGTGTGCTTTTGTTGGTCTTGATTGGGAAATTTGGGGGGTTTATGGGTGGAGGGGTAAAAAGTGGATTTATGGATAAATGAATGAGGGGATTTGAGGATAGGGATGTTTGGGAGGATGGGAGGATAAGAGGATTTGTGGATAGGGATGTTGGGAGTTGGTAGGATAGGAGGTAAAGTAGATTTAATAGGAATATTTGGAGTTGGAAGTAGTGGAGGTAAATTTGATGGAGGGAGATGGATGGTCACATGCTTTTGCAAATGATAGGATGATGGAGGAGAGATCGTGACATATGATTTGGGAGTGCGATGAGATGCACCATGTTTGGGATTGGATGAATGGATTTTGGATGATGTGTGGGTGGTACTAACATGTTTATAATGTTTTCCTTGGGATGTATAGCTAAGGCCATGCGAGGATGGATGGAATGTGGTGTGGATGGGCTCCAAGATGACTTGTTCGTGAAGGCCTAAGCCTTTGCCTTGATAATTCATATGTTGGAGCATGCGACATGCAATGGGATGTTTGGTGCTTTGGAAACAAGACGCGAGTCTATTATTTGTTGGAAGAGAATAGGTGGTGGATGGAAGTTGTTCACCTCCTATAAGGGAGTCACCACGGATGAAAGTGCTTTGTCCAAGTGAATAGGAGGATGGATTTGGGATGGGATTGGTAGATGGAGGTGAAGGATTCATGGGGGATGGTAAAGGGGTGGTAGAAGATGGTGTGAGATCAATAAGTTGATCAATAAATGGGAAGGGATCAGGGATGGGATTAGATGGGATGGTTAGATCTTGATTAGGAGAAGGGGTTGATGTTTCAACATGCTTTAGATTTGATTCTTGACATAGCTCGTGTGTTTGGATAGAAGTGGAAGTGACTTGGATGGTGATGGTAGGTTCTTGGATGGATGTGGTAGGTGCTTGACTTATGGGTTCTTGAACATGGCTACCTGATGGTTCTTGAGTTATGATAGGAGATTTTTCAAGAGGTTTGGTGGATGTTGGTTTGCATGAGGGTGTTTGATTCTTTGCTAGTAGCCAATGGATGGTATCCTTCATGAGTGTATGGGTTGAAGAACAATGTAATGGATGGATAATGATGGTGGATGGTGTAGGATTAGGATTGGGATTGGATAGGGGGGTGATGGGATTAGGTAGTAATGGTTCTTGGATGGGTTCAAGGATAGGTGTTGGACTAGATGGTGGTGTTGGAGGGGTGGAGGATTTGGGGGATTCCTTTGCTTTGCTTAGTGATGTTCTTTGGAGGAAATCCCACAAGGATTCTTTGGATGTCATAGTGTTAGGATTTGGAAGATTTGATGGTGGATTAGATGGTGGAGGGGTGATAGGGATTGGTGGTTTGGGAGATACATAAGGTGAGGGATTAAGGTTGATAAGGTTGGAGGAACATTGTGTTGGGGGGGTTGGGATTAATGGATTGTAAGGTAGATAGGGTGATGGATTAAGGTTGATAGGATGGGGATTAGAGGATGGGGGATTTGTATGGGGAAATGGTTGTTGATATAAGGTTTGGAATTCAGAGATAAGGTGTGCTAGATTGGTGTTCCTTTGATCAAAGTTAGCATGACAAAGGTTGGAGGATGGATAAGGTCGAGGTATTGATTGGTTGGATATGTATGATGGCATGGATGTGTAAGGGGATAGTGATTGATATGAGGGTAAAGGTTGATATGATGAAGGTTGATATGATGGAAGTTGGTATGAGGTTAAAGGTTGATATGAGGTTGATGGAGTGGATATGTAAGATGTGATGCAGAGGCATCCACACTAAAACCTTGACATACAGCATGTATGTCTAACACCCTTCATCATCATCATCATATTTCCCTTAACACTGTCAGCATCATCATATTCTTCTCTGCCGACTGATATCCTCCTGCAGACAAACCTTCGACCCTTCGCCTGTCAGCAGCATCATCATATTCGGCTATCGGCAGCATCATCATATTCGGCAAGCGCAATCATCCTCTTGACGATCACTGTTCATCTTACCGCCAAACGCTATCTGCAGCATCATGATGTTCAACATCATGTTCATCAGCAGGATATAAAATATCCTGTTCCTCCCATATATCCTGATGATGACAACCTCGTGCACCCTTCCTTCGATGCTTACGTCACCCCGATATCTGACTACTTAAACAAACAGCACCAGGATATGACTTATCTGGTCATATTGAAACATCCTGATGATGATACTCAACTTTATGCTGATGATGAATATTCCGTCGAATATTCTCCTCCCGATCCACTTAACTTCTCAATGCCTTACGCCGATACCAAAACACTTATGGTCAGCAGGATAAACCTTTATCAGGTGATATAACAGAATGTCCTGATGACGATTATCCTGATGACGATGATGTCATATGCAGCTCCTCCAATATCCTGCTGTCGGCCAAACTTAACATTATCGGCCCGCGATGGTTTTATCAACCTGATCTTCTACCTTATGCCGATACGCTCCTCCTCGGCAACACTTGATGATGATCACCCCAATGCACATTCACTTTATGCAATCGACTGCATCATGCTCATCTCCACCTACTCGGATGACGCCCGAAGTAACTGTAGGATATACACAGAAATATCCTAATGATGCCGTTGCGATGGATTTTCCAACCTTAGCGAATTTTGATCCGCCGAACCTCCTGGGATGACCTGATCCACTTCCTGGACAACTTTCCAGACTCTAACAACCAGCACGACCTAGCACATACCCATGCTAGGGTTCTCAACACCTCTTGATTTCGATCCTGCAAACATACATGCAAACAAACACAAAATGCAGACTAAATCCTAAACTACTATACATAGCCATTCCACC
Organism: Cunninghamia lanceolata; assembly: GCA_027924645.1. Classification (NCBI taxonomy): domain Eukaryota; kingdom Viridiplantae; phylum Streptophyta; class Pinopsida; order Cupressales; family Cupressaceae; genus Cunninghamia; species Cunninghamia lanceolata. Next base: position 26,548 of record BSBN01000088.1, read on the forward strand.
GATTCGACGAATCAACCGGTGGAATGGATCAGCGAACCCATGTAACCACCAAAACAGCAACTCGATTACACAAAGGAATCCAAACAGAGAATTGACACAACAGGATCTCTTTATTGATTTCAAAAGATGCAAATACAATATTCAGTCTCTCCCTCTGTCTCACTCTCTGCAAAGTCTGATCGATGATCGATGATATGCAATACTAACCGATCCTACTACATAAATAGGATTTCCTGCGAGTACTACCACTCGATTCCCAGCGGCTGGGAGCTTCCAAGTGGCTGGGAGGATCCAACCGAACATACAGCATAACAGCTGTCCTAACAACCTAGCTAAAAATAGTAAAGTATGGTCAACATGACCTTATTACATGCATTGGTCTTATAAGACCTTCTTGGAAACATTAACAAGACTCAAAACAAACTAACTGCCTCATGGAGGCCAGCTGTCAGGTAGGTGCTCCTGCACCATACTCCCCAATAGAAAAGAACTCATGTCCCATGAGTTAGGTTGTGGAAGTCCTCCACCTTTACACTTTGCCTTTGCAGTGTCTTGACCTGTTCCAGCTTTGTCCTCTGCTGGCTCTCGGTTGCTCCAAGACTTCTGAACTGTAACTTGTTTTCTTGCAAGTAAATCCTCATGCCTGTCAATGTAGGCCCTTCTCTCACATACCTTGTGTTTGTCAGGTTGTCTGACCAGAACCTCTGTCTGAACTGCCTCTTGAACTTCTGTAATGTTCAACTCTGTCTTTCTTTCAACCTTTATAGGACAAACAATAGTCCCAACTATGACAACATCCTTGTCATTCCTCTCAACTGGTTGCTGTTTACAAACCTGTTGCCGAACCTGCTGCTGACCTCTGTCAGTCAAAACTGAAACTTTCTTCAACTTGTTGTCCTTAACAACTCCTTTCCCTGCAATGTCCTCAACTGCCTTTATGCCTGCTCCTATAGGCTTCTGCACAAATTCCTTCTTTCCCACTAAAATGATTTTTGCTGCCTTCTGTACTACAGCTGCTTCCTGTAATGGCATCAACATAATAGTCTTCCCATCTTTCTTGATGGTGTAGGTATTAGCATACCCATCATACAGTACCCTCCTATCAAATTGCCATGGTCTACCCAATAGTAGGTGACAACATTCCATGGGCAAAATGTCACACAAAACTCTATCATGATATGCTCCAATCTGAAAATCCACATATGCCTGTTCATAGACAAAAAGTGATTGACTATCACTCACCCAAGATGCCTTGTAAGGGTGTTGGTGTGGAATCCTTTCCAAATGCAATTTATCCACCATTTCCTAAGATACCATGTTGTCTGTTGAACCAGTATCAATGACAACCTTACATACCTTACCTTTGCTCTTGCATGTGGTCTTGAAAAGAGCTCTTCTTTGCATCATATCCTTTGATGTCTGTAAACTAGTTCTCCTTAGCATCAATGCTTCTCCCTCCTCAGGATACCCATAATTGTCAGGAACTCTGTCTCCTTGATAAGTGTTTGAACTTTGCACACTTTGCTCTACTTTCTCTTCTTGCACAAGTTGTACTTTCTTGTCATTCGTTCTATCATCTCTGGATGATGAACCTTTGCTTTCTGGACATTTGAAAAATAGATGACCAAACTCACCACAGGTGTAACACTTTCCTGAAAATGTAGTAGAACCTCTACCACTTCCAAATCTGCCTCTATTACCTTTCCATCCACCTCTGAAATCAGACTGTCCCTGTCCTTTACCAGTGTCTTCTTGACCCTCATTGGTTTGCCTTGTTGTAGGGGCTGCTCCTCTTCCCCTCATATTGTTGCCTCTTCCTCTCATGGACTTATCTTGTCTCCTATTCATCTTTTCTTCAATCCTGATTGCCATTTGGTAACAATCCTCCACACTCTTAGGGTTAGCTAAAACTAACTCATCCTGTATGTTCAATCTCAAACCAGCCAAATACCTAGCCACCTTTTCTACCTCATTCTCATGATGACCAGATCTCATACTCAACTTATAAAACTCCTCAGTATATGCCTTCACATCCATTTCCTTTTGCCTTAAAAATTGCAGCTTCTTAAACATCTGAATTTCATAATCCTTGGGCAAGAATTTACCTTTGATCCTTGCTACCATTTTATCCCATGAAGTGATCTTTGACCTTCCTTGTTTCCTTCTCTCAGATTGTACATAATCCCACCATACCAAAGCATGACCTCCTAACTTGGTCTTTGCAATCTTTACCTTCTGATCCTCAGCAACATCTTCACATTCAAAGAGATTATCAAGTGCAGCAATCCAATCCAGCAACTCATCTTCATTCAAACTTCCATTATACTTGGAAACATCAACCTTTACCTTAGGTTTATCACTCTGCACTGCCTTTAACAGTTTTGCAAATCTCTGGTCTTCAGCATCCAGATCTTCAGCTACCTCTTCATACTCTTCAACAGCATCTTCATCTTCTTCAGATTCACTGTCGTCCACTTCCCTCTTTTTGTTCTTCTCCAAGGCTACAAGCCTGGCTTGAAGTGCTTCAGCAAGCTCCTTCATCTTCCTCATCTCTCTGGCATGTTTTTCCTTCAACTCCTGTAATTCCCTTGCAGTACCATTACCTTTCGGAGGCATTTTGTCAACCTCTCACTCCTCTACCTCTGTCCTTTTGGTGACAGAATCAACTCTACCTCTGCCCTTTCGGTGACAGAATCAACACACAACAGCCCAGACCTTTTGCTGAGCTCTGATACCACTATGATGCAGAGGCATCCACACTAAAACCCTGACATACAGCATGTATGTCTAACACCCTTCATCATCATCATCATATTTCCCTTAACACTGTCAGCATCATCATATTCTTCTCTGCCGACCGATATCCTCCTGCAGACAAACCTTCGACCCTTCGCCTGTCAGCAGCATCATCATATTCGGCTATCGGCAGCATCATCATATTCGGCTATCGGCAGCATCATCCTCTTGACGATCACTGTTCATCTTACCACCAAACGCTATCTGCAGCATCATGATGTTCAACATCATGTTCATTAGTAGGATATAAAATATCCTGTTCCTCCCATATATCCTGATGACGACAACCTCGTGCACCCTTCCTTCGATGCTTACGTCACCCCGATATCTGACTACTTAAACAAACAGCACTAGGATATGACTTATCCGGTCATATTGAAACATCCTGATGATGATACTCAACTTTATGCTGATGACGAATATTCTGCCGAATATTCTCCTCTCGATCCACTTAACTTCTCAATGCCTTACGCCGATACCAAAACACTTATGGTCAGCAGGATAAACCTTTATCGGGTGATATTTCAGAATGTCCTGATGACGATTATCCTGATGACGATGACGTCATATGCAGCTCCTCCAATATCCTGCTGTCGGCCAAACTTAACATTATCGGCCCGCGATGGTTTTATCAACCCGATCTTCTACCTTATGCCGATACGCTCCTCCTCGGCAACACCTGATGATGATCACCCCAATGCACATTCACTTTATGCAATCGACTGCATCATGCTCATCTCCACCTACTCGGATGACGCCCGAAGTAACTGCAGGATATACACAGAAATATCCTGATGATGCCGTTGCGATGGATTTTCCAACCTTAGCGAATTTTGATCTGCCGAACCTCCTGGGATGACCCGATTTGCTTCCTGGACAACTTTCCAGACTCTAACAACCAGCACGACCTAGCACATACCCATGCTAGGGTTCTCAACACCTCTTGATTTCGATCCTGCAAACATACATGCAAACAAACACAAAATGCAGACTAAATCCTAAACTACTGTACATAGCCATTCCACCGATTCGACGAATCAACCGGTGGAATGGATCAGCGAACCCATGTAACCACCAAAACAGCAACTCGATTACACAAAGGAATCCAAACAGAGAATTGACACAACAGGATCTCTTTATTGATTTCAAAAGATGCAAATACAATATTCAGTCTCTCCCTCTGTCTCACTCTCTGCAAAGTCTGATCGATGATCGATGATATGCAATACTAACCGATCCTACTACATAAATAGGATTTCCTGCGAGTACTAGCACCTGATTCCCAGCGGCTGGGAGCTTCCAAGCGGCTGGGAGGATCCAACCGAACATATAGCATAACAGCTGTCCTAACAACCTAGCTAAAAATAGTAAAGTATGGTCAACATGACCTTATTACATGCATTGGTCTTATAAGACCTTCTTGGAAACATTAACAAGACTCAAAACAAACTAACTGCCTCATGGAGGCCAGCTGTCAGGTAGGTGCTCCTGCACCAAGATGTAGGTTGGTATGAAGGTTGAAAGAATGAAGATTGATATGATGTGCATGGGCATGATGTGTAGGGTGTTTGTTGATATGATGAAGGTTGGGTAGGGGCTTGGAATTCTCCAATGATGAGGTGTGCTAAGGGTATATCCTTAATGTCATTTTTGCATTTTTCCTTAGCATTAGGATCCATGTTCTCATAGACTTTTCTAAGTCTTTGTAATTGTTGCATTGCTTCATAAGGATCCATTTTGTGGGAGAGATATGAGATGAAATGGAGGATAATGGATGATTGTGATGTTAGGAATCAAATTTCAAGGCCTTAGGATGATTTGATTTGCTTCAAAGGATAGATGATTCTCTATACTTAAGGTGGACTAATGACACTTAAGTAATAGAATTGATTTGGTTGATTTGATTGGATGATCAATTAAGGTCTTGATTTTTGATTGGGTTGATTTGGATTTGGAGTTTGATAGTGATGTTGGGGGACTTGGATGTTGATTGGGATCGATGTTGATATGATACGATGATGACTTGGATATGATTAGGGTTTGATATGGAATGATTAGGGATGATTAGGATAATGATTAGGATGATGTTGATAGGATGAGGATGAAGGATGAAGATGTGACTAGGATGTACTTAGGGATGATTGGGATTGAGGTTGATTTGACAAGAATTGAAATAATGATGTTGATTGGATAATGATTTGGATAGAATGATGATGATTTGATGATGTAGAGTGACAAGGATATGATTAGGATTGATTTAGGATGAATTGGATGTGATTAGGAATGAAGTGGCAAAAAATGAGTGATTAGGATGAATGTGATTGGATTTGAATGTGTTGGAAGAATGAGTTGTCTTATGTGTTTGGTGTTTAGCTTGATTTGGCAATGTTTAATCAAATGATCACACATGTACAAACATGATTCACTCACGCAAGACACATAAGGAATTTTGGATTTTGAAAATAAAATATAATGATGATTAGACAAGCTCACATGGAAGACACATCAACAGGCCCTAATGTCTAGTTGGAAATAGGGTATGGCCAATTAGGTCTTGGACAATGTTTACACGAGGTTGACTACGAATTGAAAGTGAAATTGTTGGCAAGAGATACATTGAAACTTCATGATTGTTGTCATTTATGGCAACAAAGGTTAACCCACACATCCATAGGACATGATGAGTCTCTATCGGAAGGTAGATTGCAGAGTATTGTGATCCAGTAAGCAAGAATAGAGCATGTGGTGAGGTCTGACAGTCATCTCTGGATCTCTCAGAGGAAGTATCTTGGTGAAGTACGGATTTGGGGAAGTCTAGAGGACTACCTTGACTGATAGATTCCAAGGATTTAGCTTCCGGTGATAGATAAAGAAAAAGATATGAATGGCAGTGTGGACAGAGGAAGAACTGACTGGCAGAACATCAGACATTATTCTAGATGTGTTACTGATGATGGTAAAGATTCTTAAGGCATAAGTTATAATTGGCCAACATGATTGATGACTTCTACAAGTATATCCTTGATCCGCATTACTTGGTAAGCAAGGATTCAACCGACAGATTAGAGTTCATGGAAAATATTGACTATTCCGGATGCCGACTAGAAAGGTGATGAAATAACTTGTGCGTATATATATATATATATATATATATATATATATATATATATATAAGATGGATTTAGTTGTGAGTGTGTCATGGTTTTTTTGTGGAGTGCGAAGAAAAGCAGTGAAGCAGAAAGGCAGGTCCGGTATGTGAAGGGACAGCAGCACTAAGGAAGAGAAAGGATGAAGTGCAGCAGATCAGTGTACTAAGTTTAACCAGAACTGAACTCCAACATATGTAGATGCTCCTTATCAGTTCAAGTATTGTATTACACTCTTTGTAAATTGTAGACAGTGAGTCTCTTGTAGGTGTTGACATTCTTTGAATCAGCATTAGGATTTGCCACTTCTAATGCACAGGCAGATTCAGCCAACTAAATACAGGAGGTTGCGTGAGCTCCTCCCCTTCACTTCTGGTTCTGCCGCACCAAGGGGGGTATCCCTATAACTCAAGATGTAACCTTGACTAGCTCAAAGATAGAAAGATCTAACTTGACAACAACAGGCAGAATACTCTCATGTATGGACCAAGATCTGCATGATAGATCACAAGGCTGGCAACATTCTTGGACATGATGTCTGGTTGGGTATGAGAGCATGCAGGGGGTTCCTAATCCTACTCCTACAACTAACAGGTGGAAGTATGAAATGTTTTGATATGAATTTGGATGCAAAGCTGGACATGGTGTATAACACAAGAACACAGCATGATTGGTGCCTATCCAGGGCTTGGAGTCGGTAGACATACACCTGTGAATGATCAGCATAAATAGCTAAAACTGGATTTCAGGGGGATACACATGATATCTGCCTTACAGATATCTCCCAATACAGAGTGTTAAGTTATCTCTACTTATGGCATCCCTACTGCAGTATACCCTTCCCAATGTTCAACCTGAAAACAGTTTAATCTACTCCTTGAGCAGAAGTTAAAAGATCAGACATTCAACATAGGAATTCTATGCTCTAGAATCTAAACATTACCCAAATATCCAGATTCAGAAGAAGAATACATGCAATACTGGAGACAGAATTAACACAACACATGCTAAGATAGCATTACTCATATAAGATCAACCATGAAATTAGTGGATTCATGCCAAATCGTACAACAGGAGATACATAAACTCACAAGTTAGACTGTACAGAGCAACCAGATCAGCTGGTTTTGGATTACAGAGCCAAAAATCCTCAACTTTCAACAACCTTGAATGAATAACACCGTCTGCATTATATAGCAGGAGGGTGTATTCAGCATTAACTACCAGGTTGACCAAAAATCCCGCCAGATACACAGTATCATAAAAATGGCGCTCAAACACATTACCAGATTGGCGCCCAAACATGAATGCAGCAGGTAGGAGAGGAGACAGGAAGACATCTCGAGCCCTGCGCCACTGTCCGCTGATGTACACCTTCAATCGGGTACCAGATCCGCCCACGCCATCGCCCATACCTCTGCAACCTTCGCCATTAATGGCGCACCAACCCGCGGCCTCGGGAAGAACATCAATTCTGCATCGCAACCATTTCCCGCCGAGATTCATCATCATGATATTTGAAAATGCAGGATATCAATTATCCCACATGCACCCCGCGGCGACTTCTTTAACACTTTATATACTAGGTCATCAGCATATATGATGTCGGTGCTTTTGCTCCTGACGACACTAGTATAAGACTTCATCATCATCATCCTCCAGCAGTATGATATCCTGTCGCTTGAAATATCACTCTGACGTCATCATCATATCGCAATATAGCCTGCATGATAATCGCCTTCATCGGCACAACCTGATCCATCGGAGGAACATCCTCCTGCTGAGCCTATACCAAAAGTCTGGCCGATGAACATCCTGATGACGTCATCATCATATCCGCCTGCTGCGCACCTCCTCATATCCGGATGACGTCATCATCATGTATGCAAATATCAGGGAATCTCCATAAGATGATCAGTGTTAGAAATATGACCCCCCCCGGACCTTGATGACGTCATCATCATATCGACATCAGGATGATATTCGGAAGATAACCGGATATTTGGAAATATCATCCTGATGCACTAATATCATGCTGCACTGTAGCTCCGCTATAAGATCAGGGCGAAATATGAATATGATGATGCTTGAAAAGATCACCCCCCACTAGATAATGCACGAAGCCAGCAGGCGGATATCTCCTTGATATCAGCATCATCATGACGCTGGAACAAACGTACACCCGGGTGATATGAAAATATCACCCCCTCCTTCGGAAATATCATGATGCAGATAGGCAGAGAAATAGATATCATCCTGACATAAGAATGACGTCAGCATCATCAGGATGAAGAAACAACGAACAAGAAGTGATACAACATCATCAGGATGATATTGACTAAGATCATCCTGACGTTCAAATATGATGACCCCGGTGAATATCGGGTCACACTTAGAACTCTTCAGCAACATCATCAGGATGATCATAACCAAGACCACCCGATGATAAAAATATCACCCCGGCGAAATATCATGAAGGCAGAAAAATATGATGACCCTCGCAAGCAACACGGTGATAACTGGAAATATGATGATGATGACTACGACCCTTAAGAAAAAACAAGTAAGGTCGAACAACTTAGAGAATAACCCCTTCAGAATATCGGGGCAACATCATCATCATGTCTGGGCAAGGTGATAAGTGCAAGATCACCGGAGACTTTGAAAAATCTCCCTCGCAAGCAGATCGGGGCGCACTGTAGCTCATCAGCAGGATCAGGATAATAACCAAACATCACCTGATATTGAAATATGATGATGACGAAGAGAAGCCGGTCGACGGAGGACATGATGACGCTGACCACCATCGAAGAAAATATGATGATGATGACCTCCTCCTCAAAGAAAAAATGATGCTGTAGCTGAGAGATACTGAGGAGGTCCAACACTTAGAACATTTTTTTGGATTCTTAGGGAAAGTGCCTGCATGAAAATTGCTCAAAAATTGTCAGTCAATTCAGGCACTAACAGTGGCTCTGTCTGGGGACGTGCAGGTGCAAGACTGCAGCGAGAACCCCAGATCTCTGGGATGCAGACCAGTCCCTTATCCATTGGGCACAGAGTCATGATGTTATATTGATCTGCATCACCAAACTCATTATTTTTAAACATCATTTTGGCGGCCCCGGGCAACCAAAAAGGAAGAACCATAATTTTTTCTTGTCAAATGCCTGATTCCAAACTGGAAGATCCCAATCCCAACTGAAAAGATTGGCATAATCTGCCCATAATGTCATCTGCTTAAAAAGATATTCCACCAGTTTTGAAAGCTTGCCACCATCATTTTCAGCTCTGTCATTTTGGATTTTAGAATTAGACATATAACCATACACATAATATTCTTGAACATTAGGCAACACATGTATGTTATGTCCCTCAGACAGTACATCATACTGCTCTTGGCATTCTTTATCATTTATCTGGCTGCTGCACATTATCAGGCACTCATCCAGCTGATCCAAAAATTCAAAATACTCAGAAAATATGAGACCCCTAATATCTACTGATATTGAAAACAAATCCTGATCCACACACCCAATGTTGCACATGTCTGAATCAGGTGATGATGAACATTCATTATTTACAGTTTGCAAATCAGTATCATCATCTTCAAACAAAGGGTTAATCCTGCACCAATGAAGGTCATGACTCACAACATCATATGCATCAGCAGGCTCATCATAAAGGGGATTAACATTCACTGCAAAGGCCTCTGCTTCTTCTTCATGACACTCCAATTCTTCTTCATTATCATCAGATCCAGAGTCATAAGAAGAACAAACCTGATCCATGAATTGGTCATGGATATCATTTTTATCATCTAATTGCCCCGCATACAAGATTTTTGCTGTCTCAATGTACTCTGAAGTTGAACAATCTGCATCATTTTCCAGCCCTCCAATACTTCCTGATGAAACTGATATTGATTCTTGATCCATATGATCACAACTCTGCACAACTGGATCATTTAAACATGAAGGCTCTTTGTTTAGGACTGGTATGCAAATATTACTTGAAAAATTATTATTTTCAACTTCACCTGCTGGGCAAAAAAGGACATCCTCCTCTATGATAGAAACATCATCTACTTGGAATGATGCAAAAACTGGGACAACAGGGGTGTGAGTGCTATGACATTCATTGTCAATACCTGAACTAAATCCTTCATTAACACTGGGGGCTGCAGGACAACAAAAATTTTCAGAGAAATAACCCTTTTGTATTCCATACCTCCAATTGTTTTCAATATCAGTTGCAAACTGATGTGCTTGATGCAATGTGGTGGGCTCCTTGTCTCTTAATCTGTAACTCATTTTCTTATCAAAGGCTCCCAAATAGATAACTAAGCACAGTGCATCATTAGGTCTCATGCATTCTGGAATTCTATTCAATGCCCTCATAAATCTGAGGTTAAAGGCTGGGATCAACTCATCTTCTTTAATATGGATGTACATGAAGTCACTAATAGCTGCATATTCAGAAACTCTTTCACCATACTGTACTAGAAATGCTGATTTAAAACCATGCCAAGAGTTGACAGAGTGAGCTGGAAGGTAGGAAAACCAGTCCCTTGCATCTTCATCTAGAGATTGAACAAATAATCTCATAACCACATCCTCATGGTCAATCTCAAAGTCATCTACCACATTCATGAACTGCTGCAAGTGTCTCTCAGCTGATTCATCCTTTATACCCTTGAATTTAGGCAAAAAATTTCTGATTTTAGGTGGAAAAGCATTTGGATAGCCACAAATGCCACTAAAATTTATGGGCTTATATCTATCTATGTTGAAACTTCTTTTATTACATGGTTGGGATTGACTGTTATACATTTTTGCATTTGACACTTCACAAGGGTGCATAGGCAGATAATACATCCTTTATGTTTTTGCAACCCTCCTCTCTACTCAGATTTTATACTAACAATGACTTTAGGCACTCAAAATTCAAACTGTTTTTTCAAACTTCCCTAAAGTCCTTTAAATGAGTCTTTTGAACAACATTGCATGCCCTTTGAAATACAGGGTAGGTTCTAATAAAAGCATGCAAGCTCTGTTTTCACCAATGTTCCCTTTTAACCAGTGCTTTCTCACCAAATAGGGAATCTGTCAAATAATATGAAATACCTGGATATGTTGCAGAAGCTGCAAATTCTTCTCTGACTGATTTTGTTCTTTTATCAGGTTCTTTGATGCAGAGTCGCCACCTCCTTGAAGAGGAATGAGCTTCTAACAAGCTGAAGCTGCAAATTGATTTCTTTCTTTCTGGGTCATCCACCAGCAGAGTCACATATACAACCTTTTTTCTCTGCTGCAACAAACAGTTTCCAGGTCTAATTTTTTAATCTTGTAGACTCAAACTTTCATGGATATGACATTGATCTCCCCAGCGGAGTCGCCATTCTGTTGACATTCTTTGAATCAGCATTAGGATTTGCCACTTCTAATGCACAGGCAGATTCAGCCAACTAAATACAGGAGGTTGCGTGAGCTCCTCCCCTTCACTTCTGGTTCTGCCGCACCAAGGGGGGTATCCCTATAACTCAAGATGTAACCTTGACTAGCTCAAAGATAGAAAGATCTAACTTGACAACAACAGGCAGAATACTCTCATGTATGGACCAAGATCTGCATGATAGATCACAAGGCTGGCAACATTCTTGGACATGATGTCTGGTTGGGTATGAGAGCATGCAGGGGGTTCCTAATCCTACTCCTACAACTAACAGGTGGAAGTATGAAATGTTTTGATATGAATTTGGATGCAAAGCTGGACATGGTGTATAACACAAGAACACAGCATGATTGGTGCCTATCCAGGGCTTGGAGTCGGTAGACATACACCTGTGAATGATCAGCATAAATAGCTAAAACTGGATTTCAGGGGGATACACATGATATCTGCCTTACAGATATCTCCCAATACAGAGTGTTAAGTTATCTCTACTTATGGCATCCCTACTGCAGTATACCCTTCCCAATGTTCAACCTGAAAACAGTTTAATCTACTCCTTGAGCAGAAGTTAAAAGATCAGACATTCAACATAGGAATTCTATGCTCTAGAATCTAAACATTACCCAAATATCCAGATTCAGAAGAAGAATACATGCAATACTGGAGACAGAATTAACACAACACATGCTAAGATAGCATTACTCATATAAGATCAACCATGAAATTAGTGGATTCATGCCAAATCGTACAACAGGAGATACATAAACTCACAAGTTAGACTGTACAGAGCAACCAGATCAGCTGGTTTTGGATTACAGAGCCAAAAATCCTCAACTTTCAACAACCTTGAATGAATAACACCGTCTGCATTATATAGCAGGAGGGTGTATTCAGCATTAACTACCAGGTTGACCAAAAATCCCGCCAGATACACAGTATCATAAAAATGGCGCTCAAACACATTACCAGATTGGCGCCCAAACATGAATGCAGCAGGTAGGAGAGGAGACAGGAAGACATCTCGAGCCCTGCGCCACTGTCCGCTGATGTACACCTTCAATCGGGTACCAGATCCGCCCACGCCATCGCCCATACCTCTGCAACCTTCGCCATTAATGGCGCACCAACCCGCGGCCTCGGGAAGAACATCAATTCTGCATCGCAACCATTTCCCGCCGAGATTCATCATCATGATATTTGAAAATGCAGGATATCAATTATCCCACATGCACCCCGCGGCGACTTCTTTAACACTTTATATACTAGGTCATCAGCATATATGATGTCGGTGCTTTTGCTCCTGACGACACTAGTATAAGACTTCATCATCATCATCCTCCAGCAGCATGATATCCTGTCGCTTGAAATATCACTCTGACGTCATCATCATATCGCAATATAGCCTGCATGATAATCGCCTTCATCGGCACAACCTGATCCATCGGAGGAACATCCTCCTGCTGAGCCTATACCAAAAGTCTGGCCGATGAACATCCTGATGACGTCATCATCATATCCGCCTGCTGCGCACCTCCTCATATCCGGATGACGTCATCATCATGTATGCAAATATCAGGGAATCTCCATAAGATGATCAGTGTTAGAAATATGACCCCCCCGGACCTTGATGACGTCATCATCATATCGACATCAGGATGATATTTGGAAGATAACCGGATATTTGGAAATATCATCCTGATGCACTAATATCATGCTGCACTGTAGCTCCGCTATAAGATCAGGGCGAAATATGAATATGATGATGCTTGAAAAGATCACCCCCCACTAGATAATGCACGAAGCCAGCAGGCGGATATCTCCTTGATATCAGCATCATCATGACGCTGGAACAAACGTACACCCGGGTGATATGAAAATATCACCCCCTCCTTCGGAAATATCATGATGCAGATAGGCAGAGAAATAGATATCATCCTGACATAAGAATGACGTCAGCATCATCAGGATGAAGAAACAAGGAACAAGAAGTGATACAACATCATCAGGATGATATTGACTAAGCATCCTGACGTTCAAATATGATGACCCCGGTGAATATCGGGTCACACTTAGAACTCTTCAGCAACATCATCAGGATGATCATAACCAAGACCACCCGATGATAAAAATATCACCCCGGCGAAATATCATGAAGGCAGAAAAATATGATGACCCTCGCAAGCAACACGGTGATAACTGGAAATATGATGATGATGACTACGACCCTTAAGAAAAAACAAGTAAGGTCGAACAACTTAGAGAATAACCCCTTCAGAATATCGGGGCAACATCATCATCATGTCTGGGCAAGGTGATAAGTGCAAGATCACCGGAGACTTTGAAAAATCTCCCTCGCAAGCAGATCGGGGCGCACTGTAGCTCATCAGCAGGATCAGGATAATAACCAAACATCACCCGATATTGAAATATGATGATGACGAAGAGAAGCCGGTCGACGGAGGACATGATGACGCTGACCACCATCGAAGAAAATATGATGATGATGACCTCCTCCTCAAAGAAAAAATGACGCTGTAGCTGAGAGATACTGAGGAGGTCCAACACTTAGAACATTTTTTTGGATTCTTAGGGAAAGTGCCTGCATGAAAATTGCTCAAAAATTGTCAGTCAATTCAGGCACTAACAGTGGCTCTGTCTGGGGACGTGCAGGTGCAAGACTGCAACGAGAACCCCAGATCTCTGGGATGCAGACCAGTCCCTTATCCATTGGGCACAGAGTCATGATGTTATATTGATCTGCATCACCAAACTCATTATTTTTAAACATCATTTTGGCGGCCCCGGGCAACCAAAAAGGAAGAACCATAATTTTTTCTTGTCAAATGCCTGATTCCAAACTGGAAGATCCCAATCCCAACTGAAAAGATTGGCATAATCTGCCCATAATGTCATCTGCTTAAAAAGATATTCCACCAGTTTTGAAAGCTTGCCACCATCATTTTCAGCTCTGTCATTTTGGATTTTAGAATTAGACATATAACCATACACATAATATTCTTGAACATTAGGCAACACATGTATGTTATGTCCCTCAGACAGTACATCATACTGCTCTTGGCATTCTTTATCATTTATCTGGCTGCTGCACATTATCAGGCACTCATCCAGCTGATCCAAAAATTCAAAATACTCAGAAAATATGAGACCCCTAATATCTACTGATATTGAAAACAAATCCTGATCCACACACCCAATGTTGCACATGTCTGAATCAGGTGATGATGAACATTCATTATTTACAGTTTGCAAATCAGTATCATCATCTTCAAACAAAGGGTTAATCCTGCACCAATGAAGGTCATGACTCACAACATCATATGCATCAGCAGGCTCATCATAAAGGGGATTAACATTCACTGCAAAGGCCTCTGCTTCTTCTTCATGACACTCCAATTCTTCTTCATTATCATCAGATCCAGAGTCATAAGAAGAACAAACCTGATCCATGAATTGGTCATGGATATCATTTTTATCATCTAATTGCCCCGCATACAAGATTTTTGCTGTCTCAATGTACTCTGAAGTTGAACAATCTGCATCATTTTCCAGCCCTCCAATACTTCCTGATGAAACTGATATTGATTCTTGATCCATATGATCACAACTCTGCACAACTGGATCATTTAAACATGAAGGCTCTTTGTTTAGGACTGGTATGCAAATATTACTTGAAAAATTATTATTTTCAACTTCACCTGCTGGGCAAAAAAGGACATCCTCCTCTATGATAGAAACATCATCTACTTGGAATGATGCAAAAACTGGGACAACAGGGGTGTGAGTGCTATGACATTCATTGTCAATACCTGAACTAAATCCTTCATTAACACTGGGGGCTGCAGGACAACAAAAATTTTTAGAGAAATAACCCTTTTGTATTCCATACCTCCAATTGTTTTCAATATCAGTTGCAAACTGATGTGCTTGATGCAATGTGGTGGGCTCCTTGTCTCTTAATCTGTAACTCATTTTCTTATCAAAGGCTCCCAAATAGATAACTAAGCACAGTGCATCATTAGGTCTCATGCATTCTGGAATTCTATTCAATGCCCTCATAAATCTGAGGTTAAAGGCTGGGATCAACTCATCTTCTTTAATATGGATGTACATGAAGTCACTAATAGCTGCATATTCAGAAACTCTTTCACCATACTGTACTAGAAATGCTGATTTAAAACCATGCCAAGAGTTGACAGAGTGAGCTGGAAGGTAGGAAAACCAGTCCCTTGCATCTTCATCTAGAGATTGAACAAATAATCTCATAACCACATCCTCATGGTCAATCTCAAAGTCATCTACCACATTCATGAACTGCTGCAAGTGTCTCTCAGCTGATTCATCCTTTATACCCTTGAATTTAGGCAAAAAATTTCTGATTTTAGGTGGAAAAGCATTTGGATAGCCACAAATGCCACTAAAATTTATGGGCTTATATCTATCTATGTTGAAACTTCTTTTATTACATGGTTGGGATTGACTGTTATACATTTTTGCATTTGACACTTCACAAGGGTGCATAGGCAGATAATACATCCTTTATGTTTTTGCAACCCTCCTCTCTACTCAGATTTTATACTAACAATGACTTTAGGCACTCAAAATTCAAACTGTTTTTTCAAACTTCCCTAAAGTCCTTTAAATGAGTCTTTTGAACAACATTGCATGCCCTTTGAAATACAGGGTAGGTTCTAATAAAAGCATGCAAGCTCTGTTTTCACCAATGTTCCCTTTTAACCAGTGCTTTCTCACCAAATAGGGAATCTGTCAAATAATATGAAATACCTGGATATGTTGCAGAAGCTGCAAATTCTTCTCTGACTGATTTTGTTCTTTTATCAGGTTCTTTGATGCAGAGTCGCCACCTCCTTGAAGAGGAATGAGCTTCTAACAAGCTGAAGCTGCAAATTGATTTCTTTCTTTCTGGGTCATCCACCAGCAGAGTCACATATACAACCTTTTTTCTCTGCTGCAACAAACAGTTTCCAGGTCTAATTTTTTAATCTTGTAGACTCAAACTTTCATGGATATGACATTGATCTCCCCAGCGGAGTCGCCATTCTGTTGACATTCTTTGAATCAGCATTAGGATTTGCCACTTCTAATGCACAGGCAGATTCAGCCAACTAAATACAGGAGGTTGCGTGAGCTCCTCCCCTTCACTTCTGGTTCTGCCGCACCAAGGGGGGTATCCCTATAACTCAAGATGTAACCTTGACTAGCTCAAAGATAGAAAGATCTAACTTGACAACAACAGGCAGAATACTCTCATGTATGGACCAAGATCTGCATGATAGATCACAAGGCTGGCAACATTCTTGGACATGATGTCTGGTTGGGTATGAGAGCATGCAGGGGGTTCCTAATCCTACTCCTACAACTAACAGGTGGAAGTATGAAATGTTTTGATATGAATTTGGATGCAAAGCTGGACATGGTGTATAACACAAGAACACAGCATGATTGGTGCCTATCCAGGGCTTGGAGTCGGTAGACATACACCTGTGAATGATCAGCATAAATAGCTAAAACTGGATTTCAGGGGGATACACATGATATCTGCCTTACAGATATCTCCCAATACAGAGTGTTAAGTTATCTCTACTTATGGCATCCCTACTGCAGTATACCCTTCCCAATGTTCAACCTGAAAACAGTTTAATCTACTCCTTGAGCAGAAGTTAAAAGATCAGACATTCAACATAGGAATTCTATGCTCTAGAATCTAAACATTACCAAAATATCCAGATTCAGAAGAAGAATACATGCAATACTGGAGACAGAATTAACACAACACATGCTAAGATAGCATTACTCATATAAGATCAACCATGAAATCAGTGGATTCATGCCAAATCGTACAACAGGAGATACATAAACTCACAAGTTAGACTGTACAGAGCAACCAGATCAGCTGGTTTTGGATTACAGAGCCAAAAATCCTCAACTTTCAACAACCTTGAATGAATAACACCGTCTGCATTATATAGCAGGAGGGTGTATTCAGCATTAACTACCAGGTTGACCAAAAATCCCGCCAGATACACAGTATCATAAAAATGGCGCTCAAACACATTACCAGATTGGTGCCCAAACATGAATGCAGCAGGTAGGAGAGGAGACAGGAAGACATCTCGAGCCCTGCGCCACTGTCCGCTGATGTACACCTTCAATCGGGTACCAGATCCGCCCACGCCATCGCCCATACCTCTGCAACCTTCGCCATTAATGGCGCACCAACCCGCGGCCTCGGGAAGAACATCAATTCTGCATCGCAACCATTTCCCGCCGAGATTCATCATCATGATATTTGAAAATGCAGGATATCAATTATCCCACATGCACCCCGCGGCGACTTCTTTAACACTTTATATACTAGGTCATCAGCATATATGATGTCGGTGCTTTTGCTCCTGACGACACTAGTATAAGACTTCATCATCATCATCCTCCAGCAGCATGATATCCTGTCGCTTGAAATATCACTCTGACGTCATCATCATATCGCAATATAGCCTGCATGATAATCGCCTTCATCGGCACAACCTGATCCATCGGAGGAACATCCTCCTGCTGAGCCTATACCAAAAGTCTGGCCGATGAACATCCTGATGACGTCATCATCATATCCGCCTGCTGCGCACCTCCTCATATCCGGATGACGTCATCATCATGTATGCAAATATCAGGGAATCTCCATAAGATGATCAGTGTTAGAAATATGACCCCCCCCGGACCTTGATGACGTCATCATCATATCGACATCAGGATGATATTCGGAAGATAACCGGATATTTGGAAATATCATCCTGATGCACTAATATCATGCTGCACTGTAGCTCCGCTATAAGATCAGGGCGAAATATGAATATGATGATGCTTGAAAAGATCACCCCCCACTAGATAATGCACGAAGCCAGCAGGCGGATATCTCCTTGATATCAGCATCATCATGACGCTGGAACAAACGTACACCTGGGTGATATGAAAATATCACCCCCTCCTTCGGAAATATCATGATGCAGATAGGCAGAGAAATAGATATCATCCTGACATAAGAATGACGTCAGCATCATCAGGATGAAGAAACAACGAACAAGAAGTGATACAACATCATCAGGATGATATTGACTAAGATCATCCTGACGTTCAAATATGATGACCCCGGTGAATATCGGGTCACACTTAGAACTCTTCAGCAACATCATCAGGATGATCATAACCAAGACCACCCGATGATAAAAATATCACCCCGGCGAAATATCATGAAGGCAGAAAAATATGATGACCCTCGCAAGCAACACGGTGATAACTGGAAATATGATGATGATGACTACGACCCTTAAGAAAAAACAAGTAAGGTCGAACAACTTAGAGAATAACCCCTTCAGAATATCGGGGCAACATCATCATCATGTCTGGGCAAGGTGATAAGTGCAAGATCACCGGAGACTTTGAAAAATCTCCCTCGCAAGCAGATCGGGGCGCACTGTAGCTCATCAGCAGGATCAGGATAATAACCAAACATCACCCGATATTGAAATATGATGATGACGAAGAGAAGCCGGTCGACGGAGGACATGATGACGCTGACCACCATCGAAGAAAATATGATGATGATGACCTCCTCCTCAAAGAAAAAATGATGCTGTAGCTGAGAGATACTGAGGAGGTCCAACACTTAGAACATTTTTTTGGATTCTTAGGGAAAGTGCCTGCATGAAAATTGCTCAAAAATTGTCAGTCAATTCAGGCACTAACAGTAGGCAGTGGGCCTCTTGTGAGCAATGTGCTCAGGCAGTGAGCCCTAATTGGCAAGTACCATTTTGTAATCCTATTCTTCTAACAGAGAATACAATCTTGGGTTAATCACCCCGTGGTTTTCTCCCTTAACAGGGTTTCCACGTCAAAAATATTGTGTCATGTGTATTTCCATTTCATGGTTATGTTTGCTTGTTTGAATTGATGCTGCACTAATTATTAAGAAAGTTCAGAAAGCTGAAATAATTAAGATAAATAATTCACCCCCCTCTCAGTTATCAACAATTGGTATTAGAGCCAAGTTCCTCCTAACAGAGTCTAACCGATTGAGGAAGATCTGGGAATTCAAATGGATGTATATGGTTTAAGGGAGCAACTCAAGACTGCCCTTGATGATCTTGAGCAGTCAAACTCTGAAGTCAATGAATTAAAGGAAAGACTCAAACAGGCTGATGATTTCATGAAAGAACTAAAAGACAAATTAAGTCTCTCTATGAAAAAGAGAAAGGAGCTACTTCAACAATTGGCAAGTCAAGGAGAAGCCAATGATACAAATGAAGATCTGAAGGAGAAAACTAAGTTATGTGAAAAATTATCAAAAGAAATCATTATGGTAAGACATGAAATGGAATCAGGAGCTATGAAGTTTACCCAAGAGGTTGAAGAGAAAAGAAAAACTGAAGATGATCTAAGACAATCTTTCAAAGAGAAATCAGAAGATTACCACAAGATGGATAGAATTATCAGACATCTTGAATCTGATCTTGAAGATGTTAAAGATAATGAAGAAAAACTTGAGAATCAAATTGTCTCTCTTAAAAGAGATCTTCAAATAGCAAATGAATATAAAGAGAAATTCAAGATAAGTTCTGCTCAACTTGAAGTTCTTCTTGAAAGTCAAAAGAGGGTAGATGACAAGTGTGGTTTGGGATATGAGAAAGGAGAAAGCTCCGGATCTGGTCAGAAGAATCTTAGATCAGAAAATCCAAGGAACAAGCCTAGAAGACCTCCCGTAAGACAGCCTAATGCTCAAAGATATCCATCCTTCAATGGATATTGCCACAACTGCAATAACTTTGGTCATAAAACTAATTAGTGCAGAAAGAGAATGAATCAGACTAATACATCCTTCTTCGGATAGTGTTTCAACTGCAAAAGGTATGGTCACAAATCTCATGAATGCAAAAATATGCAAATAAACAATTCATTTAATGGTAGATGCTTTGCATGCAATAGAATTGGTCATATGGCTAATCAATGCAGATCAAGAGGATATCAATCAAATATGCAAAGAAATGTTGTTTGCCAAATTTGCAATAGATCTGGTCATATTGCAAAATTTTGTAGAAGCAAGAATTAGAACAAAAGTGGTCCGGTATATCATAATCAGAATCAAGATAAGGGAAAACAAAAAGTGAATGCGGATGAAGTTCAAAGTGAGATGAACAAGATTTGGGTGAAGAAAAGTAGAGAGAATGTAGGGGATGGATCCACACCAGACTCTGGTGCTGATATTCCTTCTAGAAATTAAAAAGTGAGCTCCGGCTCAGGGGGGACACAAAGAAAACCTTGTTCCCCCAGCCAGTCAATTGGTGCTGAAACTGGCACAAGATGAGTTGCGGATTAAAGGGTTCATAAGAGAAACATCCAAATAAACTATGGTTAAGATTTGGAAGATCCGCAAGATGTTAAGATCAAGATTGATCCGGTTCTTCAAGTCATCCGAATAAGGCAAACCGGAATGACTTAGGTCAAGCATTTATTGCAACTTGACATTAGGGTTTGCGGAGCATTATAAGGGTTTTCTCATTAAGCATTTGTTCATTTTGCATTCAAGAAGAAACAAAAAGAGAAGCTCTGCAGAAGTCAATTCATCTAGAAATCGATCCGGCTAACTCCATGAAACTGAAAGGCGCAAAAGGTATTCTCCATTATCAAATATCTCTCTGTAAATCCTTGAATGATGGGTACTCCAAATATTGTGAAGATCACTGATAGGCCTCGCCCCAAATTCAAGAAACATCCATACAAATCCTTGGAAGTAGTTCTCCTAGGAGCATTTTCCAGTGTTCCGCATGGTGTGTTGCATACAAAAGATATTAGGGTTTAAATACACGTGAATATTGAAGAGTTCAGGGAATTCAAACTAAGAGATATCTATCATAAACAATTGATAGATGATGCTTTTGAACTTAAACCTTAATATAAGGGCATCCAGGAGAAACATTTTGATCAGTTCATTCATTTCCCCTGCTTTGAAGAAGATGAATGGGTCTGGTATGTATTGAGTAGGATGCATGACAACTTCCTATGGCTGAATAGACCTTGCAAAATCACTAAGGAGGCAATTAGGGCGGTAACCAGCTTATACTCCTCTGGAGGGACACCTATCCTCAAATCTGTCAAAAACCAAATTGTAACTGAGGCCACCGGATCAAAATTTGATAAGAGGGAAATGACCATTGAAGATATCACGGACCCAGATATCAAGTTTGCATCTATGATAATAGGGTATAAGATATATCATTCCAGTAGGGAGAATTTAGTGTCTGGAACTGCAGTGTATACTACCTATGAGATGCTGAGAAAGAATGCAAAGTATGATCTCTGTGAACTTCTTCTAAGTCAATTGATGGAGAACATACAAAAGATCAAAAAGGACAAGAAGAACTCCTTTAAATATGGTGGACTGATATTGTGTTTATTTTTCTACTTCATGAATGAGTTGCCCAGATCCAATGGATGGGTATGGCAAAATAACAAACCGGTAGCAATTCAAATTAGAGATTACTTGCATGAACTTGGGGATGCCAAGGCAAGGAATACAGCTCTGTGGGGGTACTTTAAGAATTTTCAAAATACTATGCAAATCAGAGAAAGAATCCCAAAATCATTGGTTGAAAAATATAAAGATATAGTGTGCTTCATGGTGGACATTGATCAATGCCTAATGGAAGCAATAGAGCCAAGGACAGTCTAGACCATGCCTATGGGGTATGAAGTTGATGAACAAATTGTGGAGCTGCATGTTCATCACATGCTAAGTCAGCCAAAGGATCCAAAGGCAGAAAAGTTTGGAACCTTTGAAGAGCTAAGTGTAAAAGTTCATGTGGAACTCAGATAATTGGAAATAAAGAGGAAAGTGAGAAAAGAAGTTGAAGAAGTTACCAAAGGCTTAGGCATCTCAAAGGAGGCACTTGATGCCAATAGGGAAAAGATGGAAAGGGCTGAGGAAGAGAAGAAAGAGGTAGAAAAGGGAAGTAAGGAAAGTGCTCCGGTAGAATCTTCCACCCGGACAAGATCATCAAAGAGATCATCACCTGTCACTGCTAAAAGCTCAAGGACATCAAAATCCGAAGCAAAATCATCCGGTAAAGGAGAGAAAAGAACAAAAACAAAGGCCACAAGGTCTTATGTCAGTTAGAAGGATGATGAAGAAACTGAATCAGATGAGGAGATAAAGAAAATGAAGAAGCAGAAGAAGAAAACATCCAGTGAACCTTCTACCGGTCAAGGTGAAGAAGAAAAGGTAGAAGATTTTGTAGAAAAGCCCACTCTATCTTTAGATAATGTCATCAAATCAGTCACTGTGGATGGAAACCTTCAACCAATGGCTGAATTCTATGATGATTACAATGAAGCAGACCAAAAGATCTTGCAGGAAGCAGTAGTTAAGTATCCAAACATATATAACAAGGCTTTTATTGAAATTATATCTCTTATTCCCAAAAGCCTAGAAAAAGAGTTAGAAATAAGAAAGAATAATGCCATGGCAAAAGACCTTGAGATCCGAGAGCAGATAGCCATTCAGCTATATCCTTCAATCAATTCAAAGCAAATGAACATGATCTTCAAGGATTGCAAGGATGAATTTTGGAGCAAAGCCAGAATGAATCAGCTCATGCTTGGTGAGACTGACAAGATAGCCAAGGAAACAGAAGAGATCCTCAGGAATACCTTCAAAAGATTCAATCTTCCTGTTATAGAGGACTTGGGAGTTGATCCTTCGGCCATAGGTGTTGAAAAGGAATCCATTGAGCAAATCATGGACATCGGTACAGAAAAGGATAAGGACTTGGAATCCTCTGTTCCAAAAAAGGAAGTGCATGAATAGACAAACATCACGCCTCCGGTTTCCCCTGCTGACTCCAGATCCAAAGGAAAAGAAAGAATAAAGGAGAAAGAAGCAGAGGTGAAGGAAAAAGAAGATAACAATACAAAGGTTGTGGAAGGAGAGAAATCTCCAAAAGACAATTCTGTGACTGCAGAAGAAAAGAAGAATCTGTCTCCGGCAAGAGACACTGCAGAATCGGTCAAGGACTTTTTGACAAAAGAAACTATGGAGATTGATGAACCGAAACTACTAAAAGGGCCATTTGATTTTGACTCTCTATCTCCGGTACAAACAATGAAGATAGCTTCGTTTGCTAATGCAAAGGCCAAAGAAAAACTCCTAAAGTCTCACATGGAAGACTGTGAGCTTATAACAGTTGTATCTGGAGTGTTAGAAAAGATTATACCATCTTTTCAGAAAGATCCCTTAGCCTCCCTATCCAGTAATCTTAAAACTCTAGTAAATAGTGTTAGCACACATTTTGATTCCCTAGAGAAGTCAGCAGAAGATAAGGTTCGGAAGGAATTTTTGACAAAAAAAATTATCAGAGGTACAAGGGTTAATAACTAATGATAGGAGGAATATGAGTATAGGGATAAAGAGCTTAGAAAACGCTCTTAAAGATGGCGGAGAAATGTACAAATTTTGTTTATCATGGTCCAAAGCAACATTGGACATTGAGAAGAAAGTAAAAGAACAGGAGGACAAACTGACAAATCTATCAAAGAATTTTGATCCTCTCTCATCCTCCATAATAAATCAAGAATGTCAGACTATTGTAGTCTTGAATGAAATCAAGAAGCTGGAGAAGGAAAAGAAAAATAGAATAAGTAGGTTGGGTGCACTCAGAGGGATAATTATCCCTAAGCTGGAGGCCATGCATGAGGCCATAAAAGAAGCCCAGATCACAGCCTAGACCAGTGATCCGACAGATCTAAAAAAGGCAGATGCGTTTGTATTCCTGTTAAGCAATCATATATCAATTTTGGACAGAATGAAGCAAAGTTGGGCAACATAATTTGTCCAATTGAAGACAACTTTTGCAGACATTCTTCAGTATATGTAAGTATGCCATATGTATATACTTATGTGGCCAAGTATAGTTGAAATTTTGAAAATTTTGGTGTGTGGACCCCACCCTTTGCCATTGATGTCAAAGGGGGAGTGATGAGCAGTGAAAAATGTTGTAGCCAGCTAAGGGGGAGCTTTGGAAAATATACATAAAGATAGAGCATCAGCTAAGGGGGAGAATAGTATAACACTTAGTCATTTTTCACTAAGTGTTGCCATCAATGCCAAAGGGGGAGATTGTTGGCAAGAAACACATTAGAACTTCATGATTGTTGTCATTGATGGCAACAAAGGTTAACCCACACATCCGCAGGACATGATGAGTCTCTACCGGAAGGCAGATTGTAGAGTATTGTGATCCGATAAGCAAGAACAAAGCATGTGGCGAGGTCCGACAGTCAGCTCCAGATCTCTCAGAGGAAGTATCTTGGTGAAGTGCGGATTTGGGTAAGTCAAGAGGACTACCTTGACTGATAGATTCCAAGGATTTAGCTTTCGGTGATAGATGAAGAAAAAGATATGAATACTTGAGTGTCGGGTTCCTGATTGGCAGTGTGGACAGAGGAAGAACTGACTGGCAGAACATCAGGCATTATTCTGGATGTGTTACTGATGATGGTAAAGATTCTTAAGGCATAAGTTATAATTGGCCGACATGATTAATGACTTCTACAAGTATATCCTTGATCCACATTACTTGGTAAGCAAGGATTCAGCCGACAGATCAGAGTTCATGGAAAATATTGACTATTTTGGATGCCGACTAGAAAGGTGATGAAATCACTTGTGTGTGTGTGTATATATATATATATATAAGATGGATTTAGTTGTGAGTGTGTCATGGTTTTTTTGTGGAGTGCGAAGAAAAGCAGTAAAGCAGAGTGAAAGTAGAAAGGCAGGTTCGATATGTGAAGGGACAGCAGCACTAAGGAAGAGAAAGGATGAAGTGCAGCAGATCAGTGTATTGGGTTTAACCAGAACTAAACTCCAGCATATGTAGATGCTCCTTATCAGTTCAAGTATTGTATTACACTCTTTGTAAATTGTAGACAGTGAGTCTCTTGTAGGCAGTGGGCCTCCTGTGAGCAGTGTGCTCGGGCAGTGAGCCCTAATTGGCAAGTGCCATTTTCTAATCCTATTCTTCTAACAGAGAATACAATCTTGGGTTAATCACCCTGTGGTTTTCTCCCTTAACAGGGTTTCCACGTCAAAAATATTGTGTCATGTGTATTTCCATTTCATGGTTATGTTTGCTTGTTTGAATTGATGCTGCACTAATTATTAAGAAAGTTCAGAAAGCTGAAATAATTAAGATAACTGATTCACCCCCCTCTCAGTTATCAACAGAAATCCTACCACATAGCTGAGAGAAGGGGGTAACCCACCCTTCACCTTCACTTCCCAAAGGTAGAAAGTTCTTTGGGGCTTAGCCAAGAGTGACAAGATTCCAACTCTCAATGAGGATGTCTTTCGATTTAGCCTCGATTGAGGTCGTCCCTAGGGGTGATGAAATCCCCTAGCAGGCCTCCTAGGAAAGGGTAAACAAAAGCGAATCAAGTGAGGTGTTTTTGATCTCCAAGATCACCTTACGGTGCGAGGAGAGAGCATACACATACACACTTGATTTACACTTGCAGTGGTTAATTGCCCTTAGAAATTGAAATGTGAGGAAGACAAGTCAAGCAATGGTTCTTTTTAAAGCCCAAGTCCAAATGTGTGATGATGACACTTGTTGACTTTATGCCTAATTTTCAATGATGTGTGATCAAACAATGTTCATTTTAGAAGCCCAAATCGAAGTGTGTATGCAAATAATGATTCGTTTTATATCCCAAATTGAAGTGTGTATGCAAACAAGATTATGATGAAATGAGCAATAGAATGAGTTCACCTGATTATTTTTCTGTCTAAATTGTTGTATATCTTGTTCCTGATGTTGTTCTAGCCCCGTAAGATCACCTACAAGTCACAAAATTGAAAATGAAGCAAGTAGACTAGTCGAGATGATTGTTATGCGAAAATCAAGAATCTGATAAAATATGATGAAAAATGAACTGATACAGAAAAAATGACTGCATAAATAGATTCTAGACGAAATTCTATGCAATTTGGAAAAAACAATTCGCTAAAAAAGGTTGAGTTTTGCTCAAGTTATGTGCATTTGAAGTTTTGAAGCGTCTTTGACTTTCACTGATAAAAAATGTTGCAAAACGATACAGTCACCTGAAAATTTCTTCACAACTATGTAGTTCGCATCGTCATCTTTATGGCAAGTCCTTGTTTGGAAATTTTGACTCCGTATGTGAAAGTTGTGCCAATTTGAAAAAAATAGCCTCCTTCGACATGTAGAAGGCACAAGAGTTTAACCTTGGCTATTTAGCTTGATCACTGGTGGTTTGTAAATTCTTCTCACATGAAGCGGTCCTCCTCTTGGTGGCTTGTTCTGGCAGTCGATGTTAGTTTGCGTGAAATAGGCCCCTGGTCGCTGATATGACCAGGGGCTCGAAATTTTGAAAAAAAACTATAAAAAGGGGCTTTTAATGCCCCCCAACCCCTGATTGGTAATGAGACCACCGGCTAAGATTGGAGCAAAATCTGAGACCGCTGGTTTATAAACTTCAAACCAAGTTGAACACGGTGGTTAGGGTTTTGTGAGCGTAGGAAATGGGAGGCAGCAGAGGAACCCTAGCGACACTTAGGGTAAACACAAACGGAGGGAGATGCTCCAACGGTGGCAACCAACAAGTAAGAGGCGGCGACGATGGTGCATGGTCGAGGAGTTCCAAACTGGTGGCGATGGGATTTTCTTCAGTGGCGATGGGAAAGTCTATAGTGGCAGAGGTCGTGTTGGTGGTGACAGGAACCAAGCAGTAGCAGAGGTGGCATGTTGGTGGTGGAGGGAGTTTTGGACAGCGGCGACGACACTCAGGGAATCCCGACAAAGGGTCCTTAAGCCCCATTGGGGTTGTTAGTAGGCGGTGGGAAGAGTGGATGTGCAGAGAGCAGCGGAGGAAGTTCTTCGCAAGTGAAGTGGGGGAGCTTCGGGTGGTGACCGGGTGGATCCTCCGGCAGTGGTTGATGTTTTTGGGAGTATTGGCAGAGTAGAGGTGGAGGAATAAGGTGTGACCGCGATTTAGCAGGCTGGGGTTTGGAGGAGTGGCGGAGAGCTAGGTTTCAGAGAGTGGTACTAGTAGAGATCGGGTGGTGGTGGAGGATCTTAGGGTTAGCAGGGGTGTTAATGGGTGCAATGCGGGTGGTGGCGATAGTTGTGATAGAGGTGTCGACTGGGTTTTGGGTTGGTGGCGACCGGGAGGTGAAGCGGTGGCGCGTTGAACCAGGACCTTCACACATAACATTAAACCTACAAAATGAATGACCTTCAAACCAGCAATGAAAGAGAATGATCAACCTACAAATCGACCACAATGCCCCTGTGCAGGAATGGTATGGACAGCCCGTACGGTACGGATCTATACTGTACGGACTCTACCCTTAAAAAAAATTTCAAAAATTTCAGTCACAGAACATAGTCGAATTTATTGTCAAAAAATTCAGAAATAATGTTCTGATCACAACGGTGAGGTTAGTTTCTACCCAAGATGCAACTTGCAACAACTCACCCTCAAAAATTGCAAAAGTTCACAAAAATTAGGGTTAGAAAATGAAGATTTTGACAACAAAACCTTCACAAACTGATGATTAGATCCAAGACCGGGCATGCCAATGTAATCTATGAATCAAAATGAAAGTCAAAATATAAACCAAATGCAAAACACAAATGATATACCTTCCTTTGACCCACAAATCCAAGATAGCGGGAAGGAGTTGCACCCGATGCTCCTTAGATTTTACCCAAGATGATGAAATGTGGATTGCTCAAATGCATTCAACACAATGTAGATAAGGGATTGGATGATAGATTAGATGGAATGACTAGAGTGATTTTAGCATTATGATGGTATGATGAGGAGATTGAGAGAAATTTGGGCAGAGTTTGGATGCCAGAAGAAGTTCCTTCTCAATGGCTTAGAGAAGGGTCTCATTTATAGATTTTTGGTGAAAGGATGGAGGGTGAGGATCAAAAGATGAGATCAAGGGCTAGAAATGGTTGAGAGTTAGGGTTTGGATTGAAGCCATAGCCTTGTGACAAGTGTCACAAGGGGAGTGGATGAGAGAGATCAAGGGTTAAGATTTGGTCAATGGATTGGAGGGCTCTCATTATTTGTGAATTTTTCACATGGGGAAAGGTGTGGAGGATAAAAATGAATTAAAGATTCATTTTTTGGGAAGAGTGGATATGACAAGTGAATTAAAAATTCACCTCATGGGGGAGTGTGAATTAAAAATTCACTTTTATGTGGAGATGTGAAGAGAGTGATAAATGAGATGTAAGGAGGATTTGACCCTTTGAATAAAAAATTAATTTTTATTCAAAGGTGTGTGGGAGGATGGGCTAAGCAAGATTAATTAAGTGTTTAGCTTAATTAACTTAGGTCTAGGGGATATGTAGGCTAGGGTAGATTGATTAAATAATTGCTATTTAATCAATTAGGCTAGGGATAGTTTGATTAATAGGGCAGATTAATCGGATAAGCATGATTTATCTAATTAACAAGGATTAGGGAGATGAAAAAAATTAACTAAATAAATATTGAGAATATTTATTTAATCAATAAGGATATAGTTGTAAGGTATAGTGATAAATTAAATGAATTAATTGATCACAAGGGATAGACAGATGGTTAGGGATAAATTAATTAAATAAAATGAATTTATTTAATCAGTAGGAGGGATAAATTGGTGTAGAGATACGGGAAATTGGTTTGCAGAGCAAGTCAATTTTAGGTGTCTACACTTCTATTATCCCTAAGTAGTGTTCTTGATTATCCCTTACATGAAAAGGAGGTGAAGGTGGGTTTTGAGGGTTTGGAGGGTTTTGGGGGTTGTTTTCACCCTCCTCAACTAGATTTAGGTTTTCTGCTTCTCCAATAACTGTAAATACAATATAAAAACAAATCAAACATTGCAAAACTAAAAAATTGTTCTAAAACTAACAAAATCAAACAAACCCTACCTTCTTCCTATGCCGGAGCCTCCAAATTTGCACAATGATGTCTTTGGCGGCAAGGTGGCATTGTGAATTTCTTGTTTTCTCAAGTGCACTTGATTCAATGTCCTCTTTTTCAATGCGATCACATTTTTGCTTGGTTTCTTTGCTGCTGTGAGGAGAAAAGTCGCGCGATCAATGAGTAGAAAATGGTTTTTTTTTTGCTTTTATTAAAAGCAAAATGTGAGCGCATTATAACGCGCTCATGTTTTGTTTCAATTTTGGAGATGGTGGTGACTTTTTGGTCTCCCATCTCCTTGCATTTACCCTATTTTGATAAATTCATGTTTTGGATTGATGATATCTTTCATGAGCAACTATAGGTTTTGTAGGTATAAAGAATAAATTCAAAGCAATAGAAATTTATAGCTGTTTGGGAAGAAATTTAGAGCTTGAGCTACAAATTCCCTATTAGACATGTATGTAAAATGTGGAAGCATAGACAAGGAACATGAACTATAAACACAACTGATATAAACACAAAATATATAAACCATACAAATGATATAAACATGTATTCAATGAGGCATGATAAAGTAATTCAAATAGAATTAAGGAAAATGTAACTTAGAACATATGTAAAGACTTGACATACCTAAAAAATAGAGATTCAAATGGAGAGAGTACCCAATTATGTAGTCTTTTTTTCTTCTTGCATCAAACTCAACAATTTGATTTTTTCACCACTTGCTTCCCTTTTAATTCTCAATTGAATAAAAGGGTGTGTGCACAAAGATGGGGGGCCAAAAATTGGCCAAAATCACTTTTTGATCCATTGTGCACATAGCACAAGCACATTATAATGCATTCACATTATGATGTGCTTATGTTATGGTTCGGTAGTGGTTGGGTCACTATTGATCTATAATGAGAGTGCATTATAATGTGCTTGCGTTATAAAATATTACAAAAAGAGTATTTTACATGTTTTTCATAATGCACTTGTGATATGAAAAATATGAAAAATACACTTTTTTACGCTTTTTATAATGTACATAAAAAATAATGTACTTTTAATATTTTTCATAATGCACCTATGTTATGAAAAGCATAAAAAATACATTATTTTTTATTTTTTCATAACGCTAGCATGTTATAACATGCTTGCATTATAACTTGCCTTGGAAAATACCAACCCTTAGGGTTGGATTGCCTTGGGCATCCAACCCAAAGAGTTGGATTTGCATGTCGACAACTAAAGACATGTTTTCTATAAAATATAATTAAACAACTAATTGTTGACCATGCTCTCCATCATGTTTGCACATTTTTCAATGTTGATATGAAAAAATGTTACATTAACATCGAGCTCTCTCTTACCTTTCTAACCATGTAATTTTTTCTACATTTTGAATATGTTAAGGTTTCCATTTTCAATTTATTTTTCTAATGTGTTATTTTTTATAGAAAACCTATGTCTAGTTTTCTTGGTATCATTTTTTATGCATTCATCAAAATTTGAAACAAATTACATTTTTATAGTTTAGAATCTTTTCTATACACAATGAATGATTATTATAATTTTTGATTAGTTTTAAAAAAATAAGGGGGGAGCACACTCAGATTTTTATTTTTAGGATGTGTCGACTTTGAAAATTCATAAAAAAAAATATATTCATTAAATTTAAAAAAAAAAATTGGCATAAACTGCATGATGTTAGCTAATTTTCTACTAAAGCAATTTTTTAAATACTTTAAAAAGTCAATATTTTAAGGGAGCACATCAAACACTATGTTATATTTTTTTGACAAAAATAGGAGCACTTTTGTGCTCCCCCTATTTGAACCTCTTAATCTCCAACATTTTTAGAAAAAAATAGTAGTTTAGAAACTAGATTCTGAGCACTACAAATCTTGTTCTTATCACATCTTCTAATTCTAAGCGTGACTAAATCTTTAATTTCTCATCTGAGATCAGTTTTTATTGGTTTCAGGAAAAAAATGTTCACTTTTGACCCCCTTTAGGTCCCTCATTTCCATGTACATACCCCTTGTGGATTTCTTATTCTTGAGTTCAAGGTTTTAAGGGACATGGAGCTCATTTTAAACTTTAGTCCATGAAATTTGAAGGATTTTTTTTTGCATTAAAACTTGGTCCCCAACTTTCAATCCTCGAACAAAGTGCCTTCCATCTACTTTCATCTAGGTAAGACTTCCTCACTTAACCCTACATAATATTAGGAATATTTAGCTACTAATAGCAGCTTGGAATGCTCTTGAGAAATTTTATCATATTTCTAATGAGATCGCTAACAAAACTTGTACTACCTTTGCCTAAATTTGCTTGGAGATGGACATCTCTAAAGTGTTTCTAGATGAAATTTCTCTTCAAATTGGAGATAGAAGCTATAGACAAATAGTTGATTATGAAAAAATTGCTTTCAAATGTAGGTGATACTCTTCTCTTGGGTATTCATGCTCCTAGTGTAATAAATTGAATTTCAAGTGAGTTGTTATTGATCAAGGAGGGAAAGGCTTGATGACTCCATTGAAGCCCATGTGGCAAGTTGGTGCATCGACACATCAACATCTAGTTATTCCAAATAAGTAGGTTAAGGATGATTCTTAAGAGTTCAATCAAGAGGGGTCTCCCACCCAATTTGATTCACCTCCTTCTTAGAAAACTCCTTCTAACAAGTTAGAAGTTGAATTGGTTATTTTATTAAAAAAATGATGGTCTTGAGCTATCTAAGGGGTTGCATCTAGAATTAGATTTAAAAGCTATTAAGTTTGAGAAGGATGGTCTAGAGAGTACTAGGAGATTAGATGTCAATTTGGCTAATAAATTAATGTCTCTCATTGAGATAGATTGGATTGAAGTTAAATCTTGGAAGAGAAACTAATCTATAAAGTTGGGTCCTCTTCAAATGACTTATATGTTCTTAAGGATAAGAAGATAAATTTTCATGTGTGTTGAGTAGGGATTGTTTAGATGGTTTGGCAGTTGAACAAATGCATACTTGTTAGAGGGGTAGGTGTTCAAAACTATTTTTATCCTTTCCTCTATCACCATAAGTTGGTGACTTCATACTTGAAACACAAATTTTTGAAGTTAATTTAATGGGTGAGGTCCCACATTTCTCAATTTATAAATTAAAAAAGTGTACTTAGCTAGAACTCTGATGTAGTTATGGTATAATAGATATCTAAAGATGACTTGTTAGCATGCAAAAAAAGAGATTGACTAGATGAATGCCTAGAGATTTATAAAATTATTATCTATCACTATGGGTCACTTCTATAATTATAGGACCAATCATGCACTTGCAAATTTGACCTACACAAGTACAAGTCTAATTTAGATGCATAGATTTGATCTATATAAATATTTGAATGTTTTCCTTTGGCTTGTCTTCAATGTTTGTATTTGGTCTCAATAAAAAAAATTGGTTGGTCGAGAGTTTGTCGATGTAGGGGAAATGTCCCCCCTTGGTCAAATCCCTAGGATATTAAGTCAACAACTTTTGGAAATGATTGAAGACAATATGAAAAATGAAAGAGATACCTTAGATGATGATGCAAGAATATAATATGTAATAATGAATGCTTTGGTTTAATGCTCAAACAGTTAGAGGTATGATATTCTCTTATGAATTATATGTATCAATTGTGTAAAAATGAAATTATGCCTGTGTATATAATATATGACATATATATACACTAACACCCCTCCTTAAGCATAGATTGGGTGGGTACAAAAGAAACGGGTCCCATCTACAAACCCTGGTGAAGTACCCATGCAAATATAAAATTGGGTCCCAACAACTAGGCCTAATGAGGTACCCAAGAACAATGCAATATCTCATAGATAGAGAAAGGTAGAAAACCCAATGGGAAAAAAACTGCCCTCCAAAAGAGAGAAAAGATGCATGCAATTATACAAGTGAAGAAGTACTACTTCTTTCACTAAGTAAAATAAGTGATTCCCCCCATAGGAGAAAAAATAAGAGAAGGTCTATGAGAGCCCCCCATAATACATGTCATGTTGCAATGAGGTTGGATAGTCGACAAAGGATGTAGATGTAGATCCAAGAATGCTGAAAAATGTTCCTTCCCTTGGGAAGAAACAAAACCACTTGAAGATGCAGGATATCTTCCCATGTGAGAAGATGTATATATGATCTTGAATCATACTGAAGTTGATCCAAGGATGATGATGCCCATGTCGATGCCTTTGAAGAGTGCTCAAGTGTCCCCATGTCGATTTTGAAAGATGCCATAATCAAATCAGGTGCACGCCCAATAGATGAGGATGATGACAATCCAGAACCATGTGTAAGATGATGTAGAGCATGAATATCTAAAGAGGACAATGGTGATGTAGGGGTAAGTGCAAAAAGATGGGGGGCCAAAAAGGGGTCTTAAGTGGCCATTTTTTTTTTCTGAAATCAGGAAATGCTGGTTTGGATGAGAAATTGAGCATAGTTACACTCAAAATTTGGAGATGCAACCAAAGCAATGCTTGTAGTGCTCCGAGTCTACTTGCTAAACTACTATTTAAAAAAAAATAGTATAGATTAAGGGGTTCAAAAGAGGGAGCCACAGAAATTGGTGTTGTTTCTATCAAAAAAACATAACATAGCATGTTTTGTGGCTCCCTCAGAAGGTCAACTTTTTTTTGGTA
The DNA here is from genome assembly GCA_027924645.1 of Cunninghamia lanceolata. NCBI lineage: Eukaryota > Viridiplantae > Streptophyta > Pinopsida > Cupressales > Cupressaceae > Cunninghamia > Cunninghamia lanceolata. The sequence goes on from BSBN01000088.1 coordinate 60,639, forward strand.
TTTTTAAAATCACTTTGGTGAGAAATTAGGTAACAACATGTAGTTTATGTCCAATTTTTCTAATTATTTTTTGATGAATATTTGATTTTTTACTAATTTTCTAAGTGGACACATCCTAAAAAATAGAATTTTAGCCTTGCTACCCCTATAAATTTTGAAAACTAATTGAAAATCATTTATTTTAATATGTGTAGAATGGATTCTAGTTTCTAAATATGTAATTTTTTTGAAATTTCAATGAATGGTTAATTTACAATGACAAAAAGACCAAACAATGGTTTTTGCCCAAAAACGGACACATAAACAAAAGAAATTAAAGATGAAAGGCTTAACATTGTCAAAATGTGAAAAAAATTACATCGTTAAATAGATAAGAGAAAGCCTAACATTACCTAGGTGTTCTATTTGTTTGACCTTGAAACACGTGCAAATGTGAGGGTTAGCATGAACAAAATTATGTGAAATCCTGTAGAATATGCAAAAACATGTCTCTGGACATTGGGAAGGCACTCCAAGCCTCTGGGTTGGAAATCCAAAGAAAATCCCAAGCCAAAGGCTTGGGATTCCTAAAAGCAAAACATAGCGCGCTTGCGTTATGTTTTGTTTTGCATTTTTTCCTTTTTCGCAAAAGTTTGCTCAATGTTTGTCATGTTTGACATAATGCGAATGCGTTATAACGCGCTCGCATTATGACCCCCGTGGATTTTTTTATGTTCAAGGTTATTAATCATGTATGTATGTATGTATGTTTGCCTATATGTATGTATGTATACTTATATGTATGTATGTATGTATGTATCTATGTATGCCTATATGTATGTATGTATACTTATATGTATGTATGTATGTATGTATGTATCTATGTATGCCTATATGTATGTATGTAGTATGTATAGTGTCGAGGGTAGAGGAGGGTAGAGATGGGAGTGAGGCAGATAGGGGAGGAGAGGGGTGGATAAGGGTTAAGGGTTTAAGGTCAAGAGGGATTAGGGTTTAGGGATAGGATTTAGAGTTTAGGGGATAAGGGATTAGAGTTTAGGACCTTGAGGGATTAGGGTTGAGGGCTGAGGCTTTAGGGATAGCATTTAGGGTTGAGGGTCAAGGGATTAGAGTTAAGGTAGAGTGTTGAGGGTAGACGGATTAGGGATAGGGTTTAGGGTTGAGGGATTAGGGTTTAAGGTATAGTGTTGAGGGTTGAGGGTTTAGGGATAGGGTTTAGGATTTAAGGTTTAAGTGTTGAGTGTTGAGGATTTAGGGATAGGGTTTAAGGTTTAGTGATAAGGGATTAGGGTTTAGGGTTTAGGGATTAGGGTACCATAAATTATAATTAGGGATTAGGGTTTAGGGTTTAGGGATGTACAATTAAGGAGTACCATAAATAAACTAGAATTTAGGTAGGGTTGGGAAATTTTTGTGAATCATCATGGGCTGGAGATTGGAGATTTTGTTGTGTTCAAGTACATATCCAAGTCATAATTTAAGGTTAAGATATTTCAAAGAACAGGGTGTGTGAAAAACATCAATGCTTTTCGGCTTTGAATTCCAACATTGATACAGATAAAAGATTCCCTTCTTCTAATAGAGTATGTAGTTCAAGTCAACCGATGGGAAGCAAGTTGTTGAATGAGTTGGTTTAATGGGCATGCCTCCTTCAAAGTTATGCTTGGAGACTTTACACAAAAACTGGTAACTCTATACATTATTTTTCATTCTTTTATTTCTTGTACACTATTAAGAACTTGTAAAATCTAATTATGTAATGTGTTTATGGCAGCACATTCCTCCTACATTTGTTTCACAGTTTATAAACAACATAGATGAACATATGGTGTTGTAAGGCCTAGGTGGGCAGGAGTGGGATGTGCAATTAGTGGGTACCATAAATAAACTAGAATTTAGGCAGGGTTGGGAAAATTTTGTGAATCATCATGGGCAGGAGATTGGAGATTTTGTTGTGTTCAAGTACATATCCAAGTCATATTTTAAGGTTAAGATATTTCAAAGAATAGGGTGTGTGAAAAACATCAATACTCTTTAGCTTATGAATACCAACATTGGTACAGATAAAAGATGCCCTTCTTCTAACAGAAGATCGAATTCAAGTCAACTCATCATGGGCTGGATATTGGAGATTTTGTTACATGTTCAAGTACATATCCAAGTTGTATTTTAAGGTTAAGATATTTCAAAGAACATGGTGTGTGAAAAACATCAATGCTCTTCAACTTATGAATACCAACATTGATACAGATAAAAGATGCCCTTCTTCTAACAGAGGATGCAGTTCAAGTCAACTCATCATGGGCTGGAGATTAGAGATTTTGTTACATGTTCAAGTACATATCCAAGTTGTATTTTAAGGTTAAGATATTTCAAAGAACATGGTGTGTGAAAAATATCAATGCTCTTCAACTTATGAATACCAACATTGATACAGATAAAAGATGCTCTTCTTCTAACAGAGGATGCAATTCAAGTCAACTCGTCATGGGTTGGAGATTGGAGATTTTGTTACATGTTCAAGTACATATCCAAGTCATATTTTAAGGTTAATATATTTCAAAGCACATGGTGTGTGAAAAACATCAATGCTCTTTAGCTTATGAATACCAACATTGATACAAATAAAAGATGTCCTTCTTCTAATAGAGGATGTAGTTCAAGTTAGCTCATCATGGGCTGGAGATTGGAGATTTTGTTACATGTTCAAGTACATATCCAAGTCATATTTTAAGGTTTAGATATTTCAAGGAACATGATGTGTGAAAAACATCAATGCTCTTCAGCTTATGAATACCAACATTGATACAGATAAAAGGTGCCCTTCTTCTAACAAAGGATGTAGTTCAAGTCAACTCATCATGGGCTGGAGATTGGCAATTTTGTTACATATTCAGGTACATATCCAAGTCATATTTTAAGGTTAAGATATTTCAAAGAACATGGTGTGTGAAAAACATCAATGTTCTTCAGCTTATGAATACCAACATTGATACAAATAAAAGATGCCCTTCTTCTAACAGAGGATGCAGTTCAAGTCAACTCATCATGGGCTGGAGATTGGAAATTTTGTTACATGTTCAAGTACATATCCAAGTCATATTTTAAGGATAATATATTTCAAAGAACATGGTGTGTGAAAAACGTTAATGTTCTTCAGCTTATGACTACCAACATTGATACAGATAAAAGATGCTCTTCTTCTAACCGAGGATGCAGTTCAAGTCAACTCATCATGGGCTAGAGATTGGATATTTTGTTACATATTCAAGTACATATCCAAGTCATATTTTAAGGTTAAGATGTTTCAAAGAACATGGTGTGTGAAAAACATCAATGTTCTTCAGCTTATGAATACCAACATTGATATAGATAAAAGATGTCCTTCTAATAGAGGATGCAGTTCAAGTTAGCTCATCATGGCCTGGAGATTAGAGATTTTGTTACCTGTTTAAGTACATAGCCAAGTTATATTTTAAGGTTTAGATATTTCAAAGAACACAATGTGTGAAAAACATCAATGCTCTTCAGCTCATCATGGGCTGGAGATTGGAGATTTTATTACATGTTCAAGTACATTGTTGATAACTAAGAGGGGGGGTGAATTAGTTATCTTAATTACTTTAACTTTTTGTTCTTCTTTAACAACTAGTGCAACATCAAATCATATAAGCATGCATAACCATGAAAGCAAAAATAAAATCAATACACATAACACAATGATTTTGACGTGGAAAACCCTGTTAAGGGAAAAACCACGGGGTGACTAACCCAAGATTGTATTCTCTGTTAAAAGAATAGAAGTACAAAATGGCACTTGCCAATTAGGGCTCATTGCTCGAGCACACTGCTCACAAGAGGCTCACTACCTACAAGAGACTCACTATCTACAAGGTACAAAGAAAGTAACCAGGTGATTGAATTTATGAGAAGCATCCACATATGCTAAGGTTTAGTTCTGGTTAGGGTCAATACACTGATCTACTGCACTTCATTCTTCCTCTTCTTTGGTGCTTCTGTCCTATCACATACTGGACCTGTATAGCTACTTCCACACTACTCTCTACTTTTCTTCGCACAACACAACACACCACACACACTTTCACATCGAAATCCATCTGGTATATATATCCGCACCAAGGATTTCAACATCTTTCTAGTTGGCATCCAGAATACTCAATATTTTCCCAAACTCTAGTTTGTCAGCTGAATCCTTGCTTACTAAGTGATGTGTATCAAAGAGATGCTTACAGAAGTCATCAATCATGTCAGCCAACCCTGAATGATCCCTCAAGAAACTTGATCACCATCAATTTCTTATCCAGATTAAGGTCTGATGCTCTGCCAGTTAGTTCTTCCTTAGTCTACTCTACCAAACAGGAGCCCAACACTTAGGTGCTCATATCTTTTCACTCTTTCATCACCAGAGGCTCAATCTCTGGAATGTATCATTCATGATACTCCTCTTGACTTCCCCATCTGTACTTTACTGAGATATTTCCTCTAAGAGATCTAGACCTGATTATCGGACCTTGTTGCATGCTCTGTTCTTGCTTACCGGACCAAAATACTCTTCAATCTGACTTCTGGTATAGACATACCATGTCCTGCGGATGGGTGGGATGAACTTTGTTGCCATCAATGACAACACTTATGAAGCCACACAATGTCTCTTGCCAACAATCTCCCCCTTTGTCATTGATGGCAACACTTAGTGAAAAATGACTAAGTATCATACTGCACTCCCCCTTGGCTGATGCTCTATTCTAATGTACACTTTTTTGGAGCTCCTCCTTAGCTAGATTCCACATTTTTCACTGCTCCTCACTCCCCCTTTGACATCAATGGCAAAGGGTAGAATCTGCACACCAAAATTTCCAAAAATCAACCTATACTTAGCCGCATAAGTATATATACATGTTATACTTACATATATTGAAGTATATCTGCAAAGGTTGTCTTCAACTATACCACTTATGTCGCCCAACTCTTCTTCATCCAGTCCAAAATTGAAATGTGACCACTTAGAAAAAATGCAAAAGCTTCTGCCCTCTTTAGGTCTGTCGGATCACTGGTCTAGGCTGTGGTCTGGGCATCAGTTAGGGCCTCATGCATTGCCTCTAACTTGGGGATAATTATCCCTCTTAGTTCACTTAGCCTGCTTATTCTATTTTTCTTCTCCTTCTCAAGCTTCTTTATTTCATTTATAGTTGCAATAGTCTGACATTCTTGATTCATTATGGAAGAGGTGAGAGGATCAAAATTTTGAGATAAACTTGATAGTTTGCTCTCTTGTTCTTCCACCTTCTTGGTGATATCTACTGTCACGATGGACCAAGATGGACAAAATTTGTATAGATCTCCGCCATCTTTAAGAGCATTTTCTAAGCTCTTTATCCCAATATCCAAATTTCTCCTATCATTTGTTATAATTCCTTGTATCTCAGAGAATCTGTTACCCAAAAACTCTTTACAGACTTTCTCTTCTACTGCTTTCTCTAAAGAGTCAAAATGTGTATTAACAGAATTAACAAGAGATTTCAGATTACCGGATGAGGAGGCTGAAAGATCCTTCTGGAAGGATGGCATGATCTTCTCCAATACATCAGATGCAATCTCTATCAGCTCACAGTCTTCCATGTGAGACTTCAGAAGTTTTTCTTTTGCCTTTGCTTGAGCAAAGGATGCTATCTTCATTGTTTAAACTGAGGAGAGGGAATCAAAATTGAATGGTCCTTGAAATAGTTCTGGTTCATCAATCTCCATCATTTCTTTGGTCAAGAAATCTTTAATTATTTCTGTAGTGTCTCTTGCTGGAGTTAGAGTCTTCTTTCCTTCTGCAGCCTCAGAACTGTCTCTTGGAGTCTTCTCTGTTTGATCTTCTTCTCTTCCCTTTACCTCTTCTTCTTGACTGATTTTCTCCTCTATTCTTTCTTCTCCTTTAGATCCAGAGTTTGCTAGGGAATCTTGAAGAGAGATGTTTACTTCTTCATGGACTTCCTCTTCCGAAGCAGAGGAATCCAGGTCCTTAGTTTTCTCCTCACTTATCTCCTTTGATTCTTTTGTAGTTTTCTCTGTAGGATCTTCCTTTGATGTACTTAGTCCATCATCCATGACAGAAAGTTCATCACCTAAGTCCTCTATAATAGGAATATTGAATCTTTTGTATGCATTTCAGAGGATGTCTTTAGTTTCTTTTTCCAACTGATCAGTTTCTTCGAGCATAAGGTTGTTCATTCTAGCTTTGCTCCGGAACTCATCCTTGCAATCCTTGAAGATCATGTTCATTTGTTTAGGAGTGATGGAAAGATAGAGCTGAATGGCTATCTGTTCCTAGATTTCCATATCCTTTTCCTTAGCATTGTTTTTCCTCATCTCAAGTTCCTTTTCTAGACTTTTGGGGATTAGAGAGATGATTTCAATAAATGCTTTGTTATAAATGTTTAGATACCTGATTGTGGCATCTTGCAAGATCTTCTGATCAACTTCATTATACTCATCATAAAATTCAGTCATTGATTGTAGATTCCCATCCACAGTGACTAATTTGATGATATCATCAATGCAGAGAGTTGGCCTTTCAATGAATTCTTCTACCTCTTCTTCCTTGTTATGACCAGTAGAGGGTTCACCGGATGTTTGCTTCTTCTTCTTCATTTTCTTGATCTCCTCATTTGATTATGTCTCTTCATCATCCTTCTGGCTAGTGTAAGACCTTGTGGCCTTTGTCTTAGTTCTCTTCTCTCCCTTTCTGGATGTCCTGGCTTCCAGTTTTGAGGCTTTTTGACTCTTAGAGGTGGCTAGTGCAAAACTTTTGGAGGATCTGGTCTAGGAGGGGGTTTGCACCGGAATACTTTCTTGTTCTGCTTCTTGTCTCTCTTTTTCTGCTCTTTCTACTTTTTCTCTGTTGGCATCAACTACCTCCTTTGAAATTCCATGTCTCTTGGTGAATTATTCTACTTCCCTTCTCACTTTTCTCTTGATCTCAGGCTGTCTTAGTTCAACATGAACTTTTACACTCAACTCTTGGAAGGTTCCAAACCTTTCTACCTTAGGGTCCTTGGGTTGACTCAGCAGGTGTTGGATATGTATCTCTAGGATTTTCTCATCAACCTCATACCCCATTGGCATGATCCACACTATTCTCAGTTCCACTGCCTCCATTAGGCATTGATCAGTGTCTACCATAAAGCACACTGTATCCTTGTATTTCTCAACCAACGATTGAGGGATTCTTTCTCTAGCCTGCATCATACTTTGAAAGTTCTTGAAATAGCCCCAGAGTGTTGTATTTTGTGCCTTGGCATCACCAATCCCATGCATATAATCTCTGATTTGTATGGCTACTGGTCTGTCATTTTGCCATATCCAACCACTGGATCCAGGTAACTCATTCATAAAGTAAAAGAATAAACATAGAATCAAGCCACCGTATTAAATGAATTCTTCTTATCCTTCTTTATTTTCTGTAAGTTCTCTAACAATTGGTTCAGGAGAAGCTCACAAAGATCATAGTCAGCATTTTTCCTTAGCCTTTCATATGCAGTATAAATTGTAGTTTCGGATACAGAATTCTCCCTGCTGGAGTGATATATCTTATAGACAATTATCATAGAGGCAAACTTGATATCCGGATCATTGATAGCTTCTATAGTCATTGCTCTCTTGTAAAATTTTGATTCGGTAGCCTCACTTATAGTATGGTTTTTGACCGATTTGAGAGTAGGCAACCCATCGGATGAGTGCAATCCGATTACCGCCCTAATTGTATCCTTGGTTATCTTGAATGGCCTCATCAACCACATAAAGTTGTCATGCATTCTGTTCAGAACATATCGGACCCAATCATCTTCAGTAAAATAGGGGAAATGAATGCAATGTCTAAAATTCTTATCCCGGATGGCCTTGTATTGGGGTTTAAGTTCAAATGATTCATCTATCAGTTCGTTGTGATAGATATCCATCAGCTTGGATTCCCCAAAATCTTCAATGTTTGCATGTATGTAAACCCTAACATCTTCTACATGCAGAACTCCATGCAGAATGCTAGAAAATGCGCCTAGGGGATCAACTTCTAGGGATTTGTAGGGATGTTTCTTGAATTTAGGGTGTGGCCTATCAGTGATCTTCACAACATTCAGAGTAGCCATCTTTCAAAAGATTCAGAGAGAGATATTCAAGAGCGAAAAATACCTTTTACGCTTCTAGGGTTTATGATATGAGCCAGATCGGATTACTAGATGAATCGACTTCTGCGGTTGATCTTTGAGAGGTTTGAGACAATTTGTTGTAGAGCTCCTTCTCTCTTCTTCTCAAATGTAAATGTACAAATGATGAACAAAAGAACCCTTTTATTTCTGTGCAAACCCTAATTCCATTTTTCAATAAATGCACAACTTAAGTTATTCCAGTTGCCTTGTTTTCCTTGTTCTGAGAAAGATCTTTCCGGATCACTAAGATGTACCTAGAATGATAACTTACAATGTATCTCCCTTTCTCCAATCATTCCATCTAACCGCAAATCCAAATATTTTAAATTTGAATTATACCAGATCTAACTGTGAAAGTCTTGCTTTTGCCGGATGACTGTCAAACCATATTAATCTTAGATGATTAACCTTTTCAAACTCCTTGCAGATCTTTCAAATCTTTACCAAGGGTTATTTAGATGTTTCTATGAGAGCCCTTTTAATCCACAACTTTCCATGTGCTAATTTCAGGCACCAATTGACTGGCTAGGGGAACTTGTTTTCTTTTGTGACTCCCCCTAAGCCAGAGCTCATCTATTTAGTTTCTGGAAGGAATATCAGCACCAGATTCTGGTGTAGATCCATCCCCAACATTTTCTGTACTTCTCTTCACCTAAATCTTGTTCATCTCCCTTTGAATTTCATCTGCATTCACTTTTCCTTTTCCTTTGTCTTGGTTTTGATTATGATGAACCAAACCCTTTTTGTCCTGATTCTTACTTCTACAGAATTTGGCAATATGACCGGATCTATTGCAATTGTAGCAAACAACATTTCTTTGCATATTTGACTGGTATCCTCTTGATTTACATTGATTAGCCATATGTCCCATTCTATTGCATGCAAAGCATCTACCATTGAATGATTTGTTGATTTGCATATTTATACACTCATGAGATTTGTGACCATACCTTTTGCAATTAAAACACTGTCCGAAGAAGGATGAATTAGTCTGATTCATTCTTCTTCTGTACTGATTTGTTTTATGACCAAAGTTATTGCAATTGTGGCAGTATCCATTGAAGGATGGATATATTTGAGCATTTGGTTGCCTTACCAGAGGTCTTCTAGGCCTGTTCCTTGGATTTCCTGATCCAGAGTTCTTCTGACCGGATCTGGAGCTTTCACCTTTCTCATACCCCAAGCCTTGCTTGTCACCTACCCTCTTTTGGCTTTCAAGAAGAACTTCAAGTTGAGCAGAGCTTATCTTAAATTTCTCTTTGTATTCATTTGTTGTTTGAAGATCCCTTTTAAGAGTGTCAATCTGATTCTCAAGTTGTTCTTCATTATCTCTAGCTTCTTCAAGATTAGATTCCAAATGCCTGATTATTCTATCCATTTTGTAGTAGTCTTCTGACTTCTCCTTGAGAGATTGTTTTAGATTATCTTCAATCTTTCTTTTCTCTTCAATTTCTTGGGTAAATTTCATAACCCCTGATTCCATTTCATGTCTTACCATAATGACCTCTTTTGATAGCTTCTCACATAACTTGTTGTTCTCATTCAGATCTTCATCAGTAATATTGGCTTTGCTTTGACTTGCTAACTATTGAAGTAGTTCCTTTCTCTTTTTCATAGAGATACTCAGTTTCTCTTTTAGTTCATTTATGAAATCATCAGCTTGTTTGAGTCTTTCCTTCAAGTTATTGACTTCGGAGTGAGATTGCTCAAGATCATCTAGGGCAGACTGAAGTTGTTCCCTCATACCATACATATCCATTGAGATTCCTAGATCTTCCTCAAGTTGTTAGGCGCTATTAGGAGGAACTTAGCTCTTATACCAATTGTTGATAACTGAGAAGGGGTGAATCAGTTATCTTAATTACTTTAACTTTCTGTTCTTCTTTAACAACTAGTGCAACATCAAATCATATAAGCATGCATAACCATGAAAGCAGAAATAAAATCAATACACATAACACAATGATTTTGACATGAAAAACCCTGTTAAGGGAAAAACCACAAGGTGACTAACCCAAGATTGTATTCTCTGTTAAAAGAATAGAAGTACAAAATGGCACTTGCCAATTAGGGCTCACTACTCGAGCACACTGCTCACAAGAGGCTCACTGCCTATAAGAGACTCACTATCTACAAGGTACAAAGAAAGTAACCAGGTGATTGAACTGATGAGAAGCATCCACATATGCTGAGGTTCAGTTCCGGTTAGGGTTAATACATTGATCTACTGCACTTCATTCTTCCTCTTCTTTGGTGCTGCTGTCCTATCACATACCGAACTTGTATAGCTGCTTCCACTCTACTCTCTGCTTTTCTTCACACAACACAACACACCACACACACTTTCACATCGATATCCATCTGGTATATATATCTGCACCAAGGATTTCAACATCTTTCTAGTCGGCATCTAGAATACTCAATATTTTTCCAAACTCTGGTCTGTTGGCTGAATCCTTGCTTACTAAGTGATGTGTATCAAAGAGATGCTTACAAAAGTCATCAATCATGTCGGCCAACCATGAATGATCCCTCAAGAAACTTGATCACCATCAATTTCTTATCCAGATTAAGGTCTGATGCTCTGCCGGTTAGTTCTTCCTTAGTTTACTCTCTGCCAAACAGGAACCCAACACTCAGGTGCTCATAGCTTTTCACTCTTTCATCACCGGAGGCTCAATCTCTAGAATGTATCATTCGTGATACTCCTCTTGACTTCCCCAAGTCTGCACTTTGCTGAGATACTTCATCTGAGAGATCCAGACCTAATTGTCAGACCTTATTGCATGCTCTGTTCTTGCTTACTAGACCAAAATACTCTTCAATTTGACTTCCGGTATAGACATACCATGTCCTACGGATGGATGGGTTGAACTTTGTTGCCATCAATGACAAAACTCATGAAGCCACACAGTGTCTCTTGCCAACATACATATCTAAGCATATTTTAAGGTTTAGATACTTCAAAGAACATGGTGTGTGAAAAACATCAATGCTCTTCAGCTTATGAATACCAACAATGATACAGACAAAAAATGCCCTTCTTCTAACAGAGGATGTAGTTCAAGTCAACTCATCATGGGCTGGAGATTGGAGATTTTGTTACATGTTCAAGTACATATCCAAGTCATATTTTAAGGTTAAGATATTTCAAAGAACATGGTGTGTGAAAAACATCAATGCTCTTTAGCTTATGAATACCAACATTGATACAGATAAAAAATGCCCTTCTTCTAATAGAGGATGCAGTTCAAGTCAACGAATGGGCAGCAAGTTGCTGATTGAATTGGTTTCTGATGAAGAAAACAATGATGTTGTTGAAGCAATGGAAGAAAAACAAAATTGTAAGTCTAATTTAATTTATTTCAACTTTCAAAGCAGGCATTTGAATTGTAGCTTTACCTGGAGGATTGGTATAACAAAAAATTAATTATGTTACAGGCCTTTCTTTGAAGAACCCTGGACATTATGGACCCTATCATCTAGAAAAGCACAAGATAGTGAACTCTGCCCCACCTTTCAAATCAGATATTTACCTTTTTATTCAATGAAAATGAAGTCACAGAATGTAAATGACCATGCATACTAGTAAGATCAAATTCTCTGCCTTCTATTCTTATTACTCTTACTTTATTAAGAGAAGAGTGTCAAAAAGAATGGGTAAATAATTGTAAGCTAACATAAGGCAAACCAGTTTTGTTATTATATTTTTCTAAGGGATCTCTAATAGTCTAATATAATGCAGTCTTCTATAATATGAGCGTCTTCATTTGTGTGAATGCTAAGCTATAATAGTAGAGTATTAAATCAATGGAATCAGCTATTTATTGGGTTAAAATAACTTAGTTTTTTTAATGGTTTGGGAATGTAGGAGTTGCCAAAAATAGGTGAATGTCCTCTACAATTACCAAGAGAAAAAAGTTTAGTAGTTCTTGTGGATAGAGCTAGTAAACAATGGGAGATTATTTGCCTGTTTCATAACAATATACCTGCCCTAAGTGTGGGGTGGGCATATTTTGTATGCCATAATAATATCAAGGAGACGTTTGCATCTTTGAGCAGGTGGACAACAAGAAACATAGATTTATGTTTAGAGTTCATATAGATCGAAAGATAAAATAAGGATCCTTTTAAAAGAACTGCTAGGAGGGAAAAGACAGGCCAAAGATAAAAGGAGAAAATTATATACAAGAAAAGATCTTCATGAGGATTGTAATATTTTGTCTAAAACAACCTACCATAAGGCAAAGCAGTTTTGTTGGGTTTAGGGATAGGGTTTAGGGTTGAGGGATTAGGGTTTAGGGTTGAGGGATTATGGTTTAAGGTATAGTGTTGAGGGTTGAGGGTTTAGGGATAGGGTTTAGGGTTGACGGATTAGGGTTTAATGTTGAGAGTTCAGGTTTTAGGAATGGGGATAGCATTTAGGGATTACAAATAGGGTTTAGGGTTGAGGGTATACAATAAATAAACTAGAATTTAGGCAGGGTTGGGAAAATTTTGTGAATCATCATGGGTTAGAGATTGGAGATTTTGTTGTGTTCAAGTACATATCCAAGTCATATTTTAAGGTTAAGATATTTCAAAGAATAGGGTGTGTGAAAAATATCAATGCTCTCTAGCTTATGAATACCAACATTGATACAAATAAAAGATGCCCTTCTTCTAACATAGTATGCAGTTCAAGTCAACCAATGGGCAACAAGTTGCTGAATAAATTGGTTTTTGATGGGGAAAACAACAACGATGTTGAAGCAATGGAAGAAAATCAAAATTAGGGTTGAGGGTTGAGGGATTAGGGTTGAGGGTTAAGGGTTGAGGGATTAGGGCTTAGGGTTTAGGGTTGAGGGATTAGGGTTTAAGGTTTAAGTGTATCTAGGGGTTGAGAGTTTAGGGTTTAAGGGTTTAAGGTTTGAGGGATTAAGGGTTTAAGGGTTGAGGGATTAGGGTTTAAGGCATAGTGTCGAGGGTAGAGGGTTTAAGGATAGGGTTTAGGGTTGAACGTTTAAGGGTTGAGGATTTAGGGATGAGGGTTAAGGGATTAGGGTTTAAGGTATAGTGTCGAGGGTAGAGGATTTAGGGATAGGGTCTAGGGTTTAAGGTTTAAGGGTTGAGGGTTGAGGCTTTAGGGATAGGCTTTAGTGTTTAGGGTTTAGGGTTAAAGGATTAGGGTTTAAGGTATATTGTTGAGGGTAGAGGGTTTAGGGATAGGGTTTAGGGTTTAAGGTTTAAGGGTTTAGGGTTTAGGGATAGGGTTTAGGATTTAAGGTTTAAGGGTTGTAGGTTGAGGCTTTAGGGATAGGGTTTAGGTTTTAGGGTTAAGTGATAGGGTTTAGGGTTTAGGGTTGAGGGGTTATGGTTTAGGGTTTAAGGTATAGTGTTGAGGGTTGAGGGATTACGGTTCAACCCTCGACACCATACCTTAAACCCTAATCCCTCAACCCTAAACCCTAATCCCTCAACCCTTAAACCTTAAACCCTATCACTAAACCGTCTACCCTCGACACTATACCTTAAACCCTAATCCCTTAACCCTCATCCCTAAAGCCTCAACCCTCATCCCTTAAACCTTCTACCCTAAACCCTATCCCTAAACCCTCTATCCTCAACATTATGCCTTAAACCCTAATCCTTCAACCCTTAAATCCTTGACCCTTAAACCCTAAATCCCTCAAACCTTAAACCCTTAAACCATAAACTCTCAACCCCTAGATACCCTTAAACATTAAACCCTTAAACCCTACATCCTATACACTTAACCTTGGACACCCAACCTTGAACATTATCCCTCAACCTTCAAACCTCAACCCTATAGTTATGCCCTAAACCCTCAACCCTCATCCATATGCCTTATACCCTCAACCTTAAACCCTATACCCTATATCTTAAACACTCAACCTTGAACATTATCCCTCAACTATAAACTCTCAACCCTCTACCCTAAACCCTCAACCATATACTTAAGCCCTAATCCATCAATCCTCAACCCTATACTTTAAACCTTGAAACCTACACCCAAAAACCCTCATCCCTATACCCTATAACCTCACCCTTATAACCTCAATCCATATCATAAACCCTAAGTTCCCAATATCCTAAACCCTAATCCCCATACCTTACACACTTAATCTTATACACTCAACAAGCTGAATATTATCCCTTAACTGTAACCCTCAACCCTCTACCCTCTACCTACTACTTAAGCCCTAATCCCTCAACCCTCAACCCTATACCTTAAACCCTAAACCCAAAAACCTCAACCCTCAACCCTAAAAACTATACGGGCTCAGGTCCTTATATACCTAAACCCAAAACCCTTGCATACATACATACATACAAGCATACATACATACATACAAGCATACATACATACATACATACAACCATACATACAAACATGCATACATATATACATACATACAAGTATGCATACATACATACATACATACAACCATACATACATACATACAACCATTAATACATACATGCAAGCATACACACATACATACATACAAGCATGCATACATACATACAAGCATCCATACAATTTGGCATACATACATACATACATAAATAAAAATATATATACAAACATACATACATCAAACATACTTAACAAACTTGAGCATAAAACATTCAATAAACAACCTCAAACTTGACAAATAGTGGGCAAACATTTGCAAAAAGAAAAAAATACAAAGAAAACAATAACATGCTTGCATTATAGCACTAGCACGTTATGGTTTTGTGTTGCCAAGCCAAAGGTTTGGTAACAACAATCCATAACGCGAGTGCACTATAACGTGAGCACGTTATAATGCGCTTGCATTATGTTTTTTAAAAAGTTTTAAGAATTTTGGCCACTTTTTGGCACCCCATCTTTTTGCACCCGCCCGTAGCTTCATCGAAACTGTCATCAAAGAGAACATGGATGTCATCAATGTGTGCTTGATCCCACAAAGATTCAAAAGAATTAGGGTGAAATTTGTTCATGCAACTATATTCTAGTTTTTCAGTATTTTTTTCTAGTTTTGTCTACATCCTAGTAATTGACATTTTCGGAGGCCTTGATAGTGGAATTTGGGGTCAAGACTTTCTCCAGTTGCTTTTGAGTGGTAGCCGCAGGTAAGGCTCAATGCAACTCAATCTAGCTCTTCAGGAGATTTTTCCAATGAGTCCAAAATGTCTATATTTCGACTAGCTGGCTAGAAGTTATGACCCTGCGTAGTGGGGCCCAAAATTTAGTAGTTTTTTTTTTAATTTTGAAAAATTTTGAAAATTTGAATTTTAGTAGTTTTGTCACCTTCCAACTATCCATTTCAAATTCTATGGATAAGGTGACCTTTCACATTCTTGCTCATTCTATACATTCAACTTTTGATGCAATAAGTAATCCTCTTTGGTTGCTTGCAACTTCTCACAAGTTCTGCACATTGAGTATTTTGTTTATTTTTTACAATACCATAGGCCCAGCTCTAGGTATTGTTATCTAAATTCTCCTTTAAAATTTAGATCAGTGGTATCAAAGCGGTTCGCTCCTGTATGTCACATCGTACACAGTCTAGTTATGCAAGGTTGGGATTGTAGACAAGAGACCCTTCAGATTACCTACCCTTGAGACGCACATGAGCGAAGATGGGAGAACAAGGAGATTGATCCGACCCTTTCAAGGAGCTGGTACAAGAAGCTTTGGCAAAGCAACGTGAGGATATGAGGACTGAATTCTCTCAAATTTTGCAACGAAATCATCAACCAGAAGGTGTAGCTGGAGCGTCATTTCATGGTCACACCCCATTCAAGGTACAAGTAAATTTTGACATTCCAAATTTTGAAGGAAAGATTAATGCAGATGTTGTTGATGATTGGCTATCAAAATTAGAGAAATATTTTTCTATAAACCACTTCACAAATGTTGAAAAAATAACCTTTGCACTCCTCAAAGCTGAGGAACATGTGAAACAATCTTGGGAAAATAGACTACTAGCCAGGGATGATGTCCTTGACAGCCAAGGATTTGAAACGTTGGAGGACGAAAATCCCACATGGGGAGAATTTGTGGAATACACCAAGGAGGAATAATACCCTAAAAATTCATATGAGGAGTACATGCAATGGCAATTACTTCGACAAAAGAAGGACTGATCTGTTCAAGATTATACAAATACATTTCATGCACTTTCTGCAAAATTGGGAATCCGTGACATAGAAAAGCATCGGGTATTGAAGTATCGTAGTGGGCTTCATCAGTATATCTAGACAGAAATGGATTTCTTACATATTGAGACCTTGGGTACCACCTTCAAATATGCAGTAAAAATAGAGGAGAAATTCAAACAAAAGGGGAAGAAAGATTATCCCTCAAACAACAAATTCAAGGGTGAAGGTGGTAACAAATTTGGTGGGAAATAGACAACCAAGGATTTTTCCTCATAGACCTCATCAAGAACAAATAAGGGTAAGTAGAAGATGTGGTGTGAATTCCATAAGAGTCCTGGTCATAACACTAAAGATTGCCGTGCCACAAAGACTTTTTTGGCAAAAATCTGTCATGGAGAGATGGAACAGGAGTTGCTGCCTACAAATCCTTGTGAACAAAATGAGGGTGAACAAATCATTGAGGCTGACCCACATGCCCTAGTTGCCACTGCCAAAGTCATGCCCCGTGAAGATGATGAATGCTTGTTCCACTCATAGATGTGGGTAAACGAAAAGGCTCTTCATTTCATTGTGGATAGTCGAAGCCAAAAGAATTTGATCTCTACTGAAACTGTGAAAAGATTGAATCTATAGACAACACGACATCCACAACCATATCATACGGGATGGGTAAGTCAAGTATAAGACATTCTGGTGAATAAACAATGCCGCTTACCTTATTCTATCAAGTCATTCAAAGATGAAGTAATATGTGATGTGGCACCTTTGGATGTATGTGATGTATTGTTGGGGCACCCATACATGTACAAGCACCATGGAGTCTATGAGTCAAGGCCATGCAACGTTACCATCAAGTTGGGAGAAAAGAGGTATCGAATACCTGAGGTAAGTCCTGCAGAACCAGTATCTTTGATTACTGCAAAACTATGTAAGCGTTTGATTGCTCACACTGGAAAATTTGTCCTACTAATGGTTCGACCTAAGGAGGCAAGGTCTGTTGTTGCCAGCAGTCATACCACAGTGTCCCCTACCACATCTGAATAGAAATAGATGGAGAAAATATTGTCAACATATTAGGATGTATTCAATTCACCAATAGGGGTACCACTACACTGCCAAGTCAAGCATCGGATTGATCTAATTCTAGGGACACCATTACCAAATGGGCCACTGTACAGAAGGTTAGTTTTAGAGAATGAAGAAATCAAGTGGCAGATTCAAGAGTTGATCAAGAAAGGACACGTTCATCCAAGTGCTTCACCATGTGGAAGTCCAATTGTTTTGGCCAAAAAGAAGGATGGAACGTGGAGACTTTGTATTGATTATCAGATTCTCAACAAGATCACTGTGAAGAACTGATATCCACTCCCTTGCATTGATGATTTGCTGGACCAGCTCAGGGGGGCAAAATTTTTCACCAAAATTGACTTGAAATCTGGATATCACCAAGTCCCAATTGAGCCATCAGATGTGTGGAAGACTGCTTTCAAATCCAAGGAAGGGTTGTTTGAGTGGCTAGTCATGCCTTTTGGCTTAACCAATGCCCCTACCTCATTCATGAGATTGATGGATGATGTCCTCAGACCATTCATTGGTTCTTTTGTTGTCATCTATTTAGATGACATACTCATCTTTAGCAAAACATGGGGTGACCATCTGCAGCATGTTCAGCAAGTGCTTTCAACCTTGCAACAACACAAGCTATATGCTAACAAAGATAAGTGTTCTTTTGGCATGGAGAGTATTCAGTATTTGGGATACATTATGGATAGAACAGGCGTTCATGTGGACCCTGAAAAGATACAGGTTCTCAAAGGTTGGCCATCTCCCAAAAGTCTCATAGAACTTCATAGCTTCTTGGGTCTAGCCAATTTCTATCAGAGATTTGTACTTGGTTTTTCACATTTGGCATGGCCTATGAATCAGGGACTGAGAGGAGGACCAAGGACAAAATTTTGTTGGACAGAGGTACAATAGAAAGCATTCATGGAGTTGAAGAAGAGGCTATGTTCTGCACTAGTACTAGCACTCCCAGATCTGCAACAATCTTTTCAAATTGAAACAGATGCTTCAAACTATGCACTAGGAGCAGTTCTCATGCAACACGGGCATCCAGTTGCCTACCACAGTGAGACTTTCTCTGACACAGTGCATAAGTACCCCACCTATGATAAGGAGTTGTATGCTATTGTGCAAGCCTGCAAACAATGGAAACACTACATTTTGGGGAAGGAGACTATCATTCACACGGATCATAAACCTCTACAATTTCTACAAACACAAGGGAAGCTACAAAATGATAGGCATCAAAGATGGTCTGCCTACTTGTAACAATTTCATCTCAATATCTTCCACAAGAAGGGAGCTACTAACAAAGTTGCAGACTGTTTGAGTAGACCTCCGATCACAGCCTTGGCAGCGATATTAGATTCTTGTGGCCACCACACAATAGATTGACCTTAGTTGTATGGCACAGATCCTGATTTTGCTGAGATCTACAACAATCTAGCAGAGGGAAAACAAGCCACTGATTTCTACTTGAAGGATGGGATTCTCTGTCATATGGGACACATATGTGTTCCAACCAAGGAGTGGCAAAAGATGATATGGGAGGCACACTACATCCGTGTTGTAGGACACTTCAGGGTGGAGAAGATTATTGGTGTACTTCGGAGGTATTTTTATTGGCCCGAATTGAGACATGATGTCATTTTATACATCCGATCTTGTACTTCTTGTGCCATTGCAAAGCCTGCCAATCATAAACAAGGATTGTATACACCTCTTCTAGTCCCTAACCAACCTTGCCATTCAGTTTCAATGGATTTCATGTCTGAACTACCTTCTACCAGACGTGGGCATGATTGTGTATATGTGGTGGTAGACAAGTTTTCAAAAATGGCTGTCATAGTGGCTTGCAAGAAAGGAGTCTCTGCGGAAGAAATTGCCAAGCTTTTCTTTGAGAATGTTTGGGTACACTTTGGATTGCCACAAACCATCATATCTGATAGGGATAGTAGATTTCTTAGCAATTTTTGGTCAGCACTTTGGGCCTTGATGGACACAAAGTTGACAAAATCCATTGCCTTCCATCCCCAAACAGATGGGCAAACTGAGGTGGTGAATCGGATGATCATTCACATTTTGTGGATGTACCATTCCAACCATCCTCGAACTTGGGATGAAAGCTTGTCATATGTACAACATAGTTACAATCGAGCACTACATGGTTCCACAGGGCACAGTCCATTTGAGGTATGTCTTGGCTACCAACCATTGGCTCCAATTGATGTAGCATTGCCAACTATGTTGAGTGACCCATCAACACATTCAGAAAAAGAGGCAGACAGGGCAACTAAGTTTGTGGAGAAGATACGCCATTTTCAGCAACAAGTCCATGAGATAGTACAATATAGTAATCAGAAATACAAGGATAGACATGATCAGCATCGTACACCTCATCAGTTTAAGGTTGGGGACAAGGTTTGGCTTCATATTCAGAAAGAAAGACTTCAAGGGCCTCACAAGAAACTCTGTCCTATTCAATATGGTCCATACACCATCATCAAACAAGTTGGTGAAAATGCTTTTGAACTCAATCTTCCATCTTTTCTTGGACTACATCCTGTTTTCAATGTTGAATTGTTGCGGCCATATTTTCCACCATTGTTGGACACTTCAGATGTTGCAGAACATATAAGTTGCTCAGAGTTGAATCTAGACACTACTGCCCGTCTCAAGTGTGATCAGATTACTGATGTTGTGGTGAAAACATTGAAGAAACAACAAATTCCTCTCTATTGGGTGGTACAGGCAGGACAACTTCCACATCAAGGAAAATGGTTCACTAAGGACCAGATTAAGAAGAAATTTCCTCATCTACTGCAATACATAGGTGCAATGGGGCCCATTGCCTCTCAAGGGGGAAGCAATGATCTGGCAGAGATTCAGAAGCATTAGGGTGAAATTTGTTCATGCAACTATATTCTAGTTTTTCAATATTTTTTTCTAGTTTTGTCTACATCCTAGTAATTGGCATTTTCGGAGGCCTTCGAAGTGGAATTTGGGGTCAAGACTTTCTCCGGTTGCTTTTAAGCGGTAGCCGCAGGCAGGGCTCAACACAACTCAATCTAGCTCTTTAGGAGATCTTTCCAATGAGTCTGAAATGTCTAGATTTTGACTAGCTGGCTAGAAGTTATGACCCTGCCTAGTGGGGTCCAAAATTTAGTAGTTTTTTTAAAATTTTGAAAAAAATTAAAAATTTGAATTTTAGTAGTTTTGTCACCTTCCAACTATCCATTTCAAATTCTATGGATAAGGTGACCTTTCACATTCTTGCTCATTGTATATATTCAACTTTTGATGCAATAAGAAATCCTCTTTGGTTGCCTGCAACTTCTTACAAGTTCTGCACATTCAGCATTTTGTTTATTTTTTACAATACCATAGGCCCAGCGCTAGGTATTGTTATATGAATTCTCTATTAGAATTTAGATTAGTGCTTCCAAGTCAGCAATGTGGGACTCTACAAATAGACTAGTGATGTTAGGTAGAAATCTATCCCAATCAGCAATGCTAGGAAGACTGATATCCTATTGCAAAGAAGCACTAGAAGCTTTTGAAGAAGCAACTCTAGAATATGATGAAGAAATAGTAGGAGTGGTAACAAGCTAAGTGGGCTTGATCTTAGGGGAAACTCCATGGTTAAGCGTGCTTGAGTCAGAGTAGTACTGGGATGGGTGACCTCCCGGGAAGTCCCGATGCTTCACCCCTGTGAGCATCACCTAGATGCAATGAGTGCTAAGTGGACCATTCATTAACATGAGAGATGGGTTCATGTGAACCACTACTCATGAAATATGGGTCATGTGTTTGACTCAAAAACTATGCAATTTAACCCTGAAATAAAATATCATATCATGACTTCTTCTATGTCAATGGAACATTTTGTTTTTGTATCATGATTAGGGATGTGAGTTGTGATCAAAGCAGGATCATGTGGGAATGGAGAAACATTGGAGTCTCCACATATCTCCCAAATTTTGATCCATAATGCATGTGGACAGTCAATATCCATGATGGCATACAAAGCGACATCTGGTATATGTAAATTGATTAATCCAACAATGTGATCATGATGGTTAAACCACTTAGCCTTCTAATATTGTTTACTAGTTTCAGGGACAAGTCCATACAGATGGGGTATGAGATTATGGATTTTGAGATGTTTCAAGATGCCTTCACACCAGGACTTAAGTTTCCCTTCGTTAGGTTAATTATAGAAGAGTGAGTTTCATATCCCATGATTAGATCAAGTTAATTCCTTTAGACAAAAGAAAGTCGACAGATTAGGCATCCTGCTTGATTAGGTGACCCCGCTAGTTTTGGCACTTTATAACTTAGTGTGTTTTATAATGCAAGTAGGTTTAAAGCATGAGAAATGAAAAAACATTAACTTTTGCAAAAAATGGTGCTTAGTTTCGATCTACCCAGAAAAAGTTATTACAGAATCAAATTCTTATAGATGACCTATTTAATGATAACTACACTTAAAAAACAGAAGAAAATGCCTAGAGAGAGAAAAATCCTAGTCGTCCAACCACTCATTGGAGTTGGCAAGGAAAGAAGATTACAATGGTTTAGTTTTTGAGGGGGAATTGGCCTCCTGCCAACCTGGGCCTCACCCTTCGTATTCATCAGGCGAAAAACAAGGGTTAATTACAAACCAAAATTCTTCAAAACGATTTCCTAACTGTTTGAGGTTAGTTATAACATCAAGTGTTGTTACATTAAATGTACCAGTAGTTGTTTATTGTTACAAAACGAACCACTACTGACGATAAATGATAATATAACAATAAATTGGTCAAACCCAAACCGTCCTTCGTTGCTAGCCGAACACAGAACACACATCCCTCCTTCCTTGTTGGTCGAATGCTGAACAAAAACTGTCTGAACATGGTTAATAAAGAGAGTTGTAGATATATATAGAGACAACTTATATCACAATTTAAACGAAATTTTGCCTCCTACATAAACATCCATTGGGCCTGGGATGATAATGTACAGGACATCAGTGCAGTATTAACTTTGTAGGTGAAAATATACAAACATTGAGATTTATACAAAACCTAGAATTACATATGGCCTGATGGCCTATTTAACAAATCTGTTCTCATTGAAATTGGATGAAATTTATCAGAACTTTTAATCCTCCTTAGAAAACTACAACCTCTATCTCAGAGCTAAAATGTTACATGGTAGAGAGTATCTGCCTCTCAGTGACTAGAGAAAATTGAACTCCCTGCATACATGATAACATAGGAAATCTTCATAGTACGCTGACCTGAAATCCAACTCAGACCATAGTGATAATGCTAAATTATCCTCTTTATCGAGCGTGTTGCATAGTGACATGCAGATTTCTATTATATCGCAATCAAGACAGCTCTTCAATACTGGTATAGAAAATCCAAAGAATAATATTTAAGAAATGTTGTGTAAGCTCATGGTAGCTACAGAACTTTGATGCAATTGATATAATATAACACTTATTTTGTCAGATTTTGAATGCTTAATTAAAGGGTATATGCAATTATACTGTATCTGATTATAGGTCTAGAATTTGAATGAATTATGCAAACAGCTCTATGATTCATCGTTTATTTAACTGTTCCAAATTATTCAGACAACTTCAAAAATCGATGACTTTTAAATTCTTATTCATGCTTTATCCTCTCTAGACATGAATTTGTCGCCCTTGATATGGCATCCAGATTGATCTCATGTTTTCGAGCTCAGAAAATAATGAATATCAAGGCAGGCAAGGAAAAAAAATCTTGAACTTCTGCATAGTATGATAGGTATTGCTATAAATAAGGCAATATGTAAGATATTTTTGCATCATTTCAGTAAGTATATATAGACAACAAATATACTTTCGCAAACTGGTATATTGCATACACATGAATGGGATCAACTTACAAGTTCCAGGAGCTAGCATTTAACCTGGGGGAATTTTACACGAAAGAAGACTAACCTGTGATGGAAGACAAACTTGAAACTAGCAAACATAAAGGACAAAAACTTCTTAATGGAACTTATAAACATCTAAAATGTAGAACTTTGACTGTCAGAGGCCAATGTTTCTGTGGGATTGGTATTGTGTAGAAGGTCTGATATGGTAGATGTTAAATTGGCAGCAGCTGCACCTCCCATCAAAGATGTCTTCAGGCTCTCCAAGACCTTGGTTACATCCCTCATGGAAGGTCGTTCTCTTGGTGATTCACTGGTACAAAGCAAGCCAACATAAATGAAAGACAGAAGACATCTATTGTCTTCCATGTTTTCATTCACATCTCTGAATAGCTCGCTATGAACAATATCTGCCAGTCTGTTTGGAAAAGCTGACCTCACCCACTTTTGCAAGTTCATGTCTCCCTCAAACATGTCATCACTTGGCCTCTTCCTAGTAACCATCTCTAATATCAGAATTCCATAACTATAAACATCTCCCTTTATAGAAACACTCCCGCCCAATCCATACTCTGCAATCAATTTTATTCATGAAATTCTTAAAAAGCTATTATGGGAAAATTGTTAAAAAGCTATTAAGGGAAATGATACTACCAATACAAAGAAGACTCAAAAAATTTACCTGGAGCAATATAGCCAATAGATCCTTTGAGTGCAAATGTTGTTGTACTCAGTGAATCTATGGAATTTGTAGTAGTTAAACGGGATATACCAAAATCAGTCACAAGGGCTGTCATGTTGGCATCCAGGAGCACATTGCTAGGTTTTAAATCACAGTGCACAATTTGCAAAGGGCAATCATGATGTAAATATTCCATGCCATGGGCTACATCTATAGCGATGCTCAAGCACTCACTCAATCCCAATTTACAAAAGTCCTGATCATCTCTGTCAGGGTGCAAATGTTTTTCCAAGCTCCCATTAGATGCAAATTGAAGAACCAAACCTTTGAAGCCAGGGTAGAAAAATGCACTTATGATTCTGATGAGGTTACGGTGCCGAATCCTCCCTAACACTTTGCACTCTGTCTTAAAGCTCTTTTGGGCTTCTTCTGTCTGCAAATTAAGAGCCTTGATGGCAACTATCTTACCATCCCTCAAAATGCCTTTGTAGACTGATCCAAAATTACCCACTCCAAGCTAGTTTGACTCATCAAATCCAGCTGTTGCAATAACAAGATCTTGATAAGAAAATTTTGGATAGCTGAGCCTTTGAAAAATAAAGTTTGAGGGATGGAATAGTTGTCTTGAATGTTTATGCCTCCATAGCTTGCTGATAATGAAGGAGCATAAAATAAATGCAATGGTTCCAACAACTGCTAAGACTATTTTTTTGAGCAGTGAATGTTTTTCTGGGGTCTGATTTGGGCATGGAGGTAATGAATAATTTGTTGGGCCACATAGGCCAAGGTTTCCCATAAACAATGTTATAACAGTTCTATTTGGAAACAACCCTCCTTGTGGAATCTGCCCTGACAAATTATTGAAAGAAACATTCATGTAGTGAAGTACTTTTAGTCTTTCAAGGGATATTGGTATTGAACCTGATAAAAAATTGGCAGAAAGATCCATTTCTTGGAGATTTTGTAATTTGGAGAGTGAATCTGGTATTGGACCTTGAAAGGCATTGTGGGACAGATTTAGATGCTCTAATGCCGTGCAGTCTCCTAGAGAATTTGGAATCACCCCAGTAAGTCGATTTCCAGAGATGTCTATGGCTTGAGCCATTACAATTTTACTTATCTCCTGAGGCAAGGACCCTTGCAGAGAATTCCATGAAAGATTGAGGTAGAATTGCAGGTTTTTAAGGCTGGCAATGACTTCACCAGGTATCCTTCCCCCTAGTCTATTGTAAGACAAGTCAAGAAGTTCCAACTTCTGGCATCCTTCTAAACTAACAGGGATCTCCCCTGACAACTTGTTGTGCTGAAGAAGAAGACGCCTTAGCTCTAGGAGGCTACCAAGAGAATCTGGTATTTTTCCAGATAACTGGTTGTGACTGAGATTTAAGAGTCCGAGATGTTGCATTTGACCTATCTCACTTGGAATGCTTCCTTCTAATTTGTTCCCACCCAAAATCAGTCTTTCCAACATACAGAATCTTTTCATTTCAGATGGAATATTGCCGCTGAAAAGATTATCGCCTAAATTTAAGTAGGTTAAGTTTGTCAGATTGGTGATCTGTTGTGGTATGCTACGGCTTATCATGTTGTTTGATAAATACAACACAGACAGACTGGGAGACAGTTGGCCTATGGATGGGGGTAGTACACCAGTGAAATGATTATTGTGCACTATTACTTCTTCCAAGGAGGAGCAGTTTGTGAGAGCAGTGATAAAAGACAATGTGTTACTGTTGTCACTAACAAGTTGATTGGCGTGTAGGTAAAGCTCGTTGAGGAGGTTTAACTTACCCAGCTCCATTGGCACCATACCAGTCAGTTGGTTATTACTTAAATAAAGTTCTGTGAGACTGGAACAATTTCCAATGGAGTTTGGTATGTTTCCACTAAGCTGATTTCCCCATAAACTGAGGAGTTGCAAATTGGAGAGCTTGGTACCAATTTCCCAAGGAATATGTCCACTAAGCTGGTTTCGAGATAAAGCTAATTCATTCAATTTTGAGAGATTTCCTAAAGAGCTGGGAATGGGGCCTGACAACAGATTTGCAAAAAGGTAGAGCACCTTTAGTTGAGACAGGGCTCCCAATTCAGGAGGAATGGTACCTGTGAGATTAGTTTCTGCTAAATCCAACTCAACTAAGGCAGACAGATTTTTGAAAGAGAGGGGAATGGTACCGGTGAGATTGTTTGGTCCCAGATGAAGGATCTTCAAACTTGAGAGGAGACTCAGCTCGGGCAGAATGGTACCTGTGAGATCATTTTGTCCCAAATCCAATTCAACTAAGGCAGACAGATTTTTGAAAGAGAGGGGAATGGTACCGGTGAGATTGTTTACTCCCAAATGAAGGAACTTCAAACTTGCGAGGAGACTCAGCTCCGGCGGAATGCTGCCGTGCAGTTGATTAAAAGAGAGTGCCAG
The DNA here is from genome assembly GCA_027924645.1 of Cunninghamia lanceolata. Lineage (NCBI taxonomy): Eukaryota > Viridiplantae > Streptophyta > Pinopsida > Cupressales > Cupressaceae > Cunninghamia > Cunninghamia lanceolata. The sequence continues at coordinate 87,079 of BSBN01000088.1, forward strand.
GTAATACAAACTGCGGCAAGCGGAGAGAGAGGGGGGAATTGTTCCTTGTAATTGATTTCTGTGCAGCCTGAGTATCCGCAGACAGGGAAGTTGGCCGAGTTGAGGTGGAATGGTACCCGTGAGGGCATTGTTGGAGAGGTCAAGGGATTGAAGAGAGGAGAGATTTCCGAGCAGAGGAGGAATGCTGCCGTGCAGTTGATTAAAAGAGAGTGCCAGGTCATACAAACTGCGGCAAGCAGAGAGAGAGGGGGGAATTGTTCCTTGTAATTGATTGCCGTATAGCCAGAGTATCTGCAGACGAGGAAGTTGGCCGAGTTGAGGTGGAATGGTACCCGTGAGGGCATTCTGGGAGAGGTCTAGGGATTGAAGAGAGGAGAGGTTTCCGAGCAGAGGAGAAATTGCAGAGAGGGAGAGAGGGAGTCCAGTCGGGTAGCAAAGTGGTGTTAGTAGAAATGCGAGCTTTGAATTGCAAGAGCAAATGTTGTTGTTGTTGTTGACGATGAGAGTGAGGAAGAGCAGAGATTGAAAAGACGTAAAGCAGGAAAGGGAAGAAGAAAAGAGGAGCCATGGTAGAGCAAACACACAAGGCAAGACAATAGAATGGAATGGAATGGGGATGGAGGAATAAATAAATAGAGTGGACGTCCTCAAAGCATTCCGTTGTTACTATTGTTTTCAAAGCATTTAGTTGCGATTATGTGGAAAATATGTTTTAAGAAATAATGTATGTGTATAAATGGTATGAATAGTCAATCCTTTTTTTAACGTGTGATTTCCATTTCTTATAAATTATTGGTCAATAAAAATTTCTCTCTTTAGTTTCAAAGTTTTGAGGTGTGTAATAAATTACAAATTATAATGTAATGAATAGTAAAGAAAAATGAGTTTTTAATTGGAAAAATAAATTAAACTTTCATATAAATTTAATATTATTATTGAGTTATAAGAAAAGTAGATTTATTGGACACTCCTATATCCCCTAGTGGCTCCTTATTTTATTTTATCTATACATTATTTACTTTGTTTTTCTTGAAAGTTATTTTTTGGTACTACATTTCTTTTGCTTTTGTTTTGAAAAGAACAATATATATTTTATATTTATATATAACTTTTGATCCTACTTTTAGAAAAGTCACCATTTGTTATTTCCATAATCTTTGTCTTTGAAAAGTGTAGTACATATTATGTTTATGTAATGTTTAAATAATTTTATTTGTGGGTCTTAATATATATTTTAAAATTGCAGCTATCAATTACTTCAAAGCCTTCTCTTAATCTTCAATGCCTGGCTAGAATACCTTTGATTTATCAATAGTAAATGTCACTTTAGTATTTGATTGTGGTGTCACTTTAGTATTTGATCGTGATGCCTCCATCTTGGATTGTCAGTCTCTTCCCACTCCTACTCACTTAGTGTCATTCATTGCATTGTTAATTGTGGCCCCATCCTTTTGCTTCCTCAAATCCTTGAGAGGAGTTCAATAATGTTTCTTGGACATAGGTACAAAGTAGGTGGAAAGCCTCGCATAAACTCATCCCAAAAATTAAAATTTGTCAATTTGATCTCAAGATAGGGGATCAAAAGGTTGTTGACTAGGTTTAGGTACCAAGTTGTTAGTTTCCTACAATCTAGTTGCATTGTTGCACCTTTGTCTTTGCTTGTGTATTTGTCAGGTTGTATCTTATTGGACCTCATGTTTTTTGTCTCATGTTTGTACAAGGTTTTGTACCCTTTCAAAAACCCACCTTTACTATTGATATCAAAAATATATATTTAGGGTTTACGGGTTTAGAAAGAGAGGGAGATAGAGAGATATGGAGATAGAGAGTGGGAAACATGGCCAGAGACATAGGGAGAGAGATTGAGAGGTAGAGGGATGATAGAGATAGAAAAATAGAGGTTTAGGGTTGCTTGGGTTTCGGGTTTAGGGTTTAGGGGCATTATTTAGGGTTTAGATGTTTAGGGTTCCTTGATTTTAGGGTTTAGGGGTTTAGGGTTGCTTAGGTTTAGAGTTGCATATCAAAAGTAGTCTCTCTATCTTTATCTCTCTCCCTCCCCTCTTTACCTCGTCTCCTCTCTCTCTCTCTATCTCTCTCTCCCCTCTTTACCTCCTACCCTCTCTATTCCCTCTATACCTCCTACCTCTCTCTCACCTCTGTACCTCCCTCCCCACTTTCCATGCACTTAAAACACTTATAAGTTTAAAGGCATGACAACACTTAAGACTTTTGATGCATGAAAGCTCTTAAAACTTTCATGCTTGACAAAATGCGCTCACATTATAATGCGAGCACATTTTTGTGAACCAAAAACAACAGACAAAAAGCATGTGGGTCGATCTATGTTTCAGTCCCATGTATGCTCTGTTATTCCCTGTTTTCATGCAGAATCGGACAACAAAACACTTTTTTAACTAGTTGACATTTTGACAATTATTTTTTGCTTAATCCACCAGCTTTTTTGGTTTTTCAATGTGGAAGAACTAAATTGCATGTTTTTAGAAATAATTTGATTTTTTAAACTAATAGTTTCATGTTTCATATTGTTTCAATGTATTTAGATTGAATTTGATGATATATGTTTGTTTTTTTCTTAATTTTCACTAATCCTATTAGACTTATATAGAATTCGACATTGAATATGAAGGAACTTGCCAAAAAGATTAAATTTTTGAGGATTTTGAAGCTAAGTTTTTTAGGATTGGGCAACTTGAATCTCAAAATCTAAGGTATGTCCTTTAAATATATTCATTTACTTCATTTTATGATTATGTTAAAGCATGAAATCTCATGTTATAGGACAGTCATGAGGGAAGTGAAAGGATTATCATTTTGACAAGTTAAATTATCATGAGAAAGTGAAAATTATCACATGTTGCTATTATCCGGATTCAAACACTAATCTAAACAATTAGAAGGATACTTGAGGTTGGTCTTTGAAAACTTGACCCTCTCGGCATCTTCTATTTCTTCATATTCAAAATACCCCTCCATATTGTTGATCTAATCTATCAATTCTTTTGGATTGAAACTGCTAGAATATGTAGTGACATCCATCTTTGGCCTTTTTCCAATTTTTGTTATAGCCTTCAATAGTCTGACAATTTTAGGTTCTTCTTCTTCATCACTCTCTTCAAATTGTGCATTATCTTGGGCTTTATTATCTTCATCTTCACTTTCATCTCTCCTTCTTAGTTCAAACCCTCTTCTCAACTCTTCTTGGATTGCATTGATCTGCCTCTACAGAGCTCTAAACCCTTCTTCAGTCACAACAAACTTTCTACCACTACGATTTCTTCATGGGGGCATCTTGATTTGATTCTTCTTCTCTTACATTTAATGTAAAAAATTCCTTGTTGCAAAGCTGCCTCAAATCAGTTGTTCTACTTCCACCTTCAAACACCCTACCTCAATGTCTTGGCACAAACTACCTCACCATACAGTGATCTGTTTGCACACTCAGGATAACCTGCTAATGAGGGTGGACTCCACCCAAAACACATACAACAATAATTTATAGATTTCAAATAGACAAGAACAAAATATCAAGAAAGATTAGTTAAGAAAACTAAAAAATGTTTCATAATATCTTCATTAAACTTGCCTATTAAAGGCTACAAATCTGAAATACAATCACCAAGGTCATATGCCCTCTTCTTACAACAATATGGATTGTCTTAAAATAGAAATATATAACTTATAGAGCCTTCTAGATCTATCTTCTGATATCTACCTGACCTCCTTATTCACATGAAGATGACTTGCCAATAGTTCTCCCAATATCCCACTGCCTCGAAACTATTGATAAATAGGTTAAAATACACATTAGCACCACTTAGTGTAATTCACCCCAATGTTGGCTTGATTTGAAATGTTTAACTCCCATTTGTGTTCCAAAAAGAGCCCAATTGTCCTTTTTCCCACCCAAGAAATAATTTTCAAATTTTAAAATTGAGAAACTAGGTGGCGCAACTTCTATGAACCATAACTTTTGAACCAGGTGTCTGATTAATGAACCATTTAATGCGTTGGAAATATTGTGAAGAGATCTATCAAGATATAACTAGCTTCACTGGTAATAACAACTTTTTGGCTATTTAGGGATGTCTAAGTGCTTCCAATTTGATTCCAAAACTTTTTTTAGAACCTTAAAAATGGAAACTTTAATATCTTGAAATCCAGACATGATCATGGGCTAAAATTTACCAAGAATGTTTATTTAACTATTTCAAAGCTTTAGGGAAATTTTCAGACCCAACCATTGCTCCATTATTGGGTTACTAAAAATATCAAGTCCTTGTATTATTAGCCTTTTTGGAAACTTTGAAGGTTTTGAATCATTATTCAAGCAAATGGGTCTATGCAAAAACTAAAATTGAAATAAATAGAAAAGAAAATCATTTTTTTAGTGATGCAAGATTTCTCTACACCTCTGGATGCTCCTGCATCACTTAAATCATTGATTTTTCTAAACAAATGTGATTTTAGACAAAAATCAAGATGCCCCATAAGTGGACACACTATTGTGGTAGCTCCCCATGGTTGTGTGGTCATGCATGTTTAAGACTTAGGGTATAAGCATTTGATAGAATGAAAGCTAGGGATCCGATACAAACAATAATGAGAAAATGGTGAACAATTGTGGGCTGTAGGAATATCTATTTTTGAATTCTAAGGTTGTGATTTACAATTAAAATCAATGGAGGTTCGCAAAAACCCCAACCACCCTTAGAGAGATCACTTCAAATGTACAAGATCTTGCTCATGTGATGGATGTGAAAGATTGATCAAGGAGAGTAGTTGAGATTCATGTGAGGGAGTGTTTGCAATTGTAAATCATAAAGGAAAGGTGAGAGTGCTTAATCAATGAAGAAAATGGTGAAAATGATGTATCAAATAGATGTATAGGCATCTTCATATGTGCATAGGAGTAGATACATTAAATGCTTAGTCATTAGGAATATAGAGGTCAAACACAATTTTGTAGTTTGGATTGATTTCAAAAATGTATCAAAGTTTTTCTTTGGGATGGAATGGGGGGTGCATAATTGATGTGTACTTTTACAAAATTGCACATTTAAAGATTACTCTCAAAATCCCACTTTATAAAACTAGTAGGACTAGAAGTTGGAAAGCAATTTTTAAAGATTGTAAATTTTCTTTATAACTCCAACTTATATTTTGAGTGAAGACATAAAATATCTAGATAACTCAAAAAAATTATTTCTTTGCTCCTGAAATATCAAATTTATGTATTGGAAGGTGATAAAAAATTGAAGTAACTTAACAGTTAGAAATAATTACTTTAGTGTTGGTGAGTTCCACTTTTTTTCTTTGTAATTTTGGGTGAGTGTAGGATCATGATGGGACAAACAATACCCCTAAGTGGCAATGAAAATGCTAAAAATGGACTTAAGTAACTTGACGTAAAAAATTGAAATACCTAACTGCATAATCTAAAAATCAGGCGATTTATGGGCTACTCATTTCTTTTCAAAAAATTTAAAATTAATTTTGTGAAAATTGAAAATTTTCAATGATGCACTACTATTTTTTTTAGAAAATCATAAAAATTAGATGTTATTCTAGCTAACCAAAGTATGAGCAAAATATAATATTTTTCTTCTAAGATTTTTATTTAAAGGACACATGAATGGATATGACACATTTTTTATAAATTTTTTTAATAAATAAACAATTCTTTATTAAAAAATATACTCTTGCCTTTTAAAAATAATATATTTTTTCATCCAACCTAACTTGGTCATAATTACATAAAATTTAAAACTTTTGTTTCAACCTATAGCCAATAAAACCTAGAATGTGACATATCTTTTAGATTTAAAAAAGGATAAATAGTTTGAAAATTATGAATGCTTTTTAATATGTATATCTATTAAGAAATCAAGCATAGTGCATGTAAAAAATTAATAATAATTACCTATTAAAATTATAATGAAGCATCTATTGTACTTTTAGAATCTTAATAGTTTCCTCTACAAACCATATTTGTTTTATTAAATTTAGTTACAAAAAAAATTTTAGCTTCAAGGGTGAAGTCATGGAAAATGTTAGTATGACACTAAATAGTGCCTTTGTAAGTTTATTTGGTAAGTTTTAAGATTCCCACTTGCCTAAATCTAAGGTAATTGTAAGGATTTTTTTGATGGAATCCATATTTTAGATAGAAATATTAACATTATTTCCATCTTAATCCAAATATAAGTCTAAACATTGGCACTTTTTCATCCATTAGGTTTTTTTTACCATTACAACATTTTGTCCTGGTCATAATCTTGCATTCACTCTTTTGGTAGAAATAGGAGTTCAATCAATTTTAAAAAATTGTAAAGCAACAAGAGAACTCTATAGTGTATTTTTCAAAAGGTAGAAGTTTAAATGTAATTTACAAAAATTGCATGATTTCTTGTAAACTCTAAAACTATGAATTTAACAAAAACATATAGTTTTGGCTTTTGAGACTTGATTTTAGCAACACTTAAAATCATTCCTAAGAATTTTAAGGTGAATAACAAATTAGAAAATGACTTCATGACTTAATTTGTAAAGGACTTTTAAAAAATTGGGACTCTTTGTCAAAACATGAGGACAATAAGAGGGCCATGAATATGAAACAAGGGAATAATGAGGCTTAATGGGCACAATAATGGAACCTAAGTTGAATTATCTCTAGTTGAAAATAAATGCTAAGGCACCAAAACACTATGAAGGGCCAAAAAGGTATATCAAGATGAGTTGTAATGGGAGGCAAAAGTCTTAAAATGAAATTTCAAAAATTGCATTACACACATGATGTCTAAAGTGTAATATGCCATATAGTAGCATGGCATATCACTTTTCATATACGCAGAATTTTCTAATACTACTCATTTGTATTTCATACTTTTTGATTTTCTAGATAGTTAAGAAAGTTTGTAATTTGTGCTTTTTTGTTTCTAAGATGGAGGCTACTCATTGCATATAATTTCTCTATGTTTTATGTTCCTATGGAGCATGCGTGCCAAGGATGATGAACATACAAAAATATTTAGTAAGGTCCATTTCTTTATATGGACTCAATATCCTTTTTATGTCTGAGTATTTACTTTCATGCATGTATGTGAGTATTCATATACTTTAAGATACATGATCATTTTAGGATTCACATGCACCTCAAAGTTGGGGCAATGTGTAATGGTGAATTTGGCATTCCATGTTGATTCCCATTTAGTTTTGTGCCCATTTTGAGAAAATTTCTTAAAGGAATTACTTATTGAAAAATGGCATGATCTTGTGTGAAATTGGGCGTATTGCCCTATCTTTCATCCCTATCCATTTACACTCATTCCCATACATTTACCCTAGCCTTGTCCATATCCACACATATTCCCATACTTTACCCATTTATTATGTATTTTATTGACCCTTATATCTAGCCATTTGTTACCTACATCAACATTAGCATTTCATTGTCCTAGGTCAATCCCATAGCATGGGATTGATCTCACAATACAAAAAATTGACCTCTAAAATTTAGAAATTCTAATTCAAATTTTGTTGACTCTTACTCATTTCCTTCCTGCAATGAGCCAACTTGGTGCATATTTCAAGCATTATTATTGCCAAGTAGTGGTATTTAAAAACATGAATTTTGGGACATTAATCATTCATATTCAATAATCATTGGAATTTCGAGAGCATATAAGAAACATTAATTGTACAAACACTTCAATTGAAGCACTAAAAGGAATCTATCAACAAACTTTGGTCAAAGGGTTGTGCCCTCCCCTACTAGTACTAATCATTGGTTTGGGACATGACTCATGTGCATCATAGCCATTGCAAGGGTGTGGCCCCACTAAGTGTTGCCCTTGCCCCTCTCATCAATCTTTGCAAATACTCAATTTAAATCTTCCCTTCCATTTATTGCTACTTAGACATCAACTATTTAGAAACATTGATTTGTGCAATTTAAAATATTAGAAAAATATATGAGACTATAAGGAGAAGAGTAGTAGAGCACATTTCATTTGCTAAGAGACAACAAAACTTAATCTGCATTAGAATCATATAGGCCATTTGCAAGTTTGTGCATGTTGTCTTCAAGCATTTGCTCATAATTGTAGAGTCACTCTAAATAGAGGGTTGACTTAGGAGAACTTGACACTAATGACCTAGAATCTCCCCTAAGGTATTTGTATACATTGCCTTAATAGTTTCATATACAAGGAAGATGAAATCAAATAGCTCCATATGCACACATTTTGTTAGTCCATTCTCACGTGGCTTGTTCATTCTCACAAAATAGTTCAAGGCCACAACACTTGGGTTGGAATCCTAGGGACTTAGATGTGATCCTTTAAGAATTCTAAACTTACATAGAACTCAAGACATTCATCGGACCGTGAGTAATAATTTTATGTAGCCTAACAACTTAATTCTACATAATATCAACAATAATATTTCACTATTATTCTCCAAAATAAATATCCCTATCCTCTTATTTAATTATCACATTCATTATTCATTTAGTAATACAACTACCTAATTAAAACTAACTTAATTATATACTTATTATTTATATTATGTAATTAACCTAGATTTATGTAAAAGAAATTTTATTCCATTATAATATTTTTATTAAATTCAAAATTGATTTTTGTTATCTCTATTTTCATGACATCTCACATCCAATTGTCCCGAAATTGTAGGACATTATAGTAGAATAGAGATAATTCATTTTGAGAAAAAAAATCTAATCACATGCTGTTAGAAAATGGAAGAATATTTACATGTGCACACATTTTAAGTAGTGGAAAGAAGTGTGGAAATGATGCCTCAATGTGAAAACAAACATTATCTTTGTGTGCTCATTTTAAAAAACACCTTCTTTGGCTTTCGAAATGAAGTAGGAAGTAATCGTAATAAAGTTCCGTCGGCAACGATGTGAACACAACGAATGCTTCATCTTCTCTCATACCTATACACATGAAGAGGAATACGCACATAGAAGTTTAAAGTCTTTTAATTATTGAAAAGGTTGGAATGGTCGATAGCACGCCATTCTTGTTTGTATGTGTAATTTTTAGTTTTTTCACACTCAAATCAACTATTACATGAATGCTTTAATACATTGAAAGGAGAGTATGTTGAGTCAAGAAGACTAGTCTAAGTAGAATTTACTTTCAACTTTTAGTGAATTAGGTGTGAAGTCCATACGATGGACTGTTAACTGAGAATCTCAAACCCTTTGGATTGTCAAGCATAAGCACATGGAAATTACATTCCATAAAGCTTTTGAATTGACAAACACTCACACGGTCAGAGTAAATTAGACTGGGAAAGGAAAATGTCAGGAAAAATACAAAAGTTATGGTAAATACCTACATGCTTAGAAATTTGGAACGAAGTTGATGGCCTTTGATTTGAATGGCATACTGAATACACAAAAGTAATTACACAGAACACCGATTTATGAGCTGATGAGCAATCTGTGTGGAAGATGTGAAGAAACATCTCCTTAGTGCTTGACATTCATTACATCCCATCAAGATTGACCACCCATTTCTCTCTACAGTTGAGAAGAAGAGGACGTTTGCATAGATTAGATTTAAATGGCATACTGAGGATGGGATATTGATATGATAGATGGGAACTCAGAATCTGCTTTAGTATGCATAGTATACAAAACTTTTGGATTCTTAAACAGGCACACAATCAAAGTAAAGTAAATTAGACTAGGAAAGGAAAATGCCAAGAAAACTCGAAAAGCATGAAAAATTGAAAAGCTATAGTACTCTGATTTGAATGGCACACTGGACTTTAAAACAAGCGGGAAGATAAGACTTTGACATAGACAGATGCAAGCTTATTACTTATGTAAATGTGTATGAATTTCTCTTGCTGCTGTAAGGTTTCATTTGGTGAAAGGGGCTTCTGTGGGTCTGTATTATTAGCAGTCTTGACTGTCTATTCTTTCATGTAATTGCATTTTTTCAATATAAAAAAGGGTCTACTTTTAATGACCATTAGGAAACATTTCTTAGGTTTTCAAACATGCATATAGTCAAAGTAAATTAAAAAATAGAAAAGCCACTCTAAATCATGCTTCAAAAATTTAGGTTTTAGGATATATATATGACTGTCTATTCTTCTTTGTAATTGCATTTTTTCAATATAAAAAAGGATCTGTTTTTAATGACCATTAGGAAACATTTCTTGAGTTTTCAAATAGGCATATAGTCGAAGTAAATTAGAAAATAGAAAAGCCACTCTAAATCATACTTCAAAAATTTAGGTTTTAGGGTATATGTATAAGATCTTAGATGCTCCTAGCTGTTCGAGTTTTCAAAAATTGTATGATTGACTTAGTTAAATTAATATTATTATAAACTTGTCATATTTGAATATCTTAATTTATTGGTTAATTTTTTGAGAGAGAATTGTATACTTTCAATTATTTTATTTTATTTTTGTCTTACATCATTTTGCATTTATGATTATGTTCTTTAAGTGGTATTAGTAAGTCTTAGTTATGTGTTTTAGGTATCTATTTAAATGAGTTACCTATAAGGTCATTTTATATATTATATTAATACATGGTTTCAATTATGCAATCACTTTTAATTAAGTTTGGATAACACCTCTGCACATTTATTTCTAATATTTTGAAGGTTCACAATGACCTCCTCTATCTATACCAACACTCTATATCTAACTCCACAGTCACTTTTACTCTTTACTATTAACATAGTTTTCTAGTTTCATGAAGGTGCGAGAGAGACATTAGCACACTTCCACACCCTAGCTTAGAAAGCTTGATGGTGCTTCTTAGCATGACCATAGTTTTCCTTACATCAGATAGTACCAAATGAATACTTTTTTGCAAGTATCAAATATCAAATTTGATTCTAGATATGATCCCAATCATCACACAAGATCACAATTTTTTTATAAGATTGCAGTTTTGTAAGATGAGTCATGGTTTTGTGTTTCTTTTCCAAAATCTTAATTATCAAGATTAAGTCATCTCAATATTTCAATCACAAATCAAGTCTTAAAATTCAAATATCAAACCTATGTCATAGTGGGTTGGAGCATAACACAATAACTTGTGTCTTGCACTTGCGCCACAAGGAAACACACATGTTTTCCCTTGCAAGGAAAAGATGGTTTGATTAAGGGGTTGTTTAACCTAAGCCCCTTCAATTAGACCCTTTCCTACCACCACATAGTAGGGGTGTCCAATCAGACCACTTAGTTGCCTATGTGAGGGTCAACTTTACTAATTTGATGGCATCACTTCTATGTGAAAATTGGGGGAGTTTGATCAAACCAACAAAAAACCAAACTTGAGTTGTTTTGTGAAGTAGGCACTAATTTTGGGTTTGTATTTTTTTTTTTTTAATTTTATGTATACATGCACACATACATACATTCTATCAATATCATTTGAGTGGAGAAGTAGACCATCCAAGACTTGGACATTTGAGATTGCACCATCTAGGAGTAGGCCATTAGGGGCAAGCCACCAAGAGCTTGGTCATTCTTGACCTATTTGTTTAATGTTTCTTAGACCACATTATATGGGATTCAACAAACTTTGATATTAAATTTTTTGAGCAAAAGAGGCAATCATCATGGCAAGGAGAGAAATCAAGTGAGAAGGAAATATTATCTAGATCAAGGGTGAGGATGGTCTTTTAATAGTAATTCACATTGTCAAGCACAAAGACTAAAATAAATACGTAAAGTGAGAGAAGTCCATACATATAAAATGTGTCTAAGAATAGTTTTCCAAGGGTGATAAAATTTCCAATAATGAAGTTGCAACATGATCTAGCCAAGCAACCTAGGATATGATAGAATATGGTGAATTCATTCATAGTTGTTCCAACAATGGGATGTTTTAAACACCATTCATGCAAATAATGTACCCTTCAACTTTGGAAGTGTTTTTTGATATTTAGAAAAATTATGTACATAAGGTTATTTTGTATAATAACCTTTTCTATCTTATAAGGAAGTAATTTATAAATATCACAATTATTTAAATAGGTAGATATCTATAAATTGAATTTAGTTGACCTAACACCACATATAGTGAATGAGAGATTTGGTTGTTTATTTCTTTCATCATTAGCAACTTCTATGGGCTACTTGACTCAACTAGTTAAGGTTATAGATGTAAGGAAGCTAAGGTAGAAAAACAACTTCCTACACTAATCTTCAAAGGAGGGTTATGTTGCAAGTATGAGGATAACCAGTGTTGTCATTGATGTCAACATACTCATATTGCATTAATGAGAAGGATTGGATGAGATGTGTGTTGAGGATATTGAGAAAATTAGCCTCAATCGGGAACAATGAAGAACAGTGATGACATTAAGGTAAAAGTCCAAGATAAGATGAAGATCAGAGGATGCGGTTTAAAGGGTTTTCAGATATGAGTCTTGAGATGCTCCAGTCAAGATTTTAGAGGTCTGCATGAAGATATGAAGAAGTTATGGTCGCTCTAGTAGAACCGGTTCCAGCAGATGTTCAGTGGTGATAGAGTGTCACAGATTGGTCCAGTGAGCTCCGAAATTGCATTATCTCATTCTGCGGATTGGAGGGAGTGTTGAAGAAGTCAGTGTGAAGTGACAAATAGATTTGTTCATGGTTTGGAGGTCTGAAAGCATAATTTTTTTTGTGATAGTGGTGACAGACTGTGTTCTTGAAGTTCTGGATGAAGAAGAGAAGAATTCCAGTAAGCTGATAAAAGTGCGGATGTTCTTGGTGACTCAGGAAAGGACTTGGTGATCCTTGGATCATGCACAATTCTTATTGGCGGTCCACATTGAAGTTAGAGTTTGGATTTGATGTAAAGACCACCGGTTGTTGGTGTTCTTCCTGAGACTAGCCGACCGGATGTATTACACATCTTGCGGTTGATCTTGTAGGTGTTTGCCGACTTAGATGATTGTTCCTAAGTCGATGCCTTGTATAAATAAGGGATTGTAAATTCATTTTGAAGTGTGTCTTGGTGTGATGAGAGTGTGGTAGCGAGGAGGAGCGCAAAAGGCAGAGCAGAAGTTTCTGGGCTTAAATGGAACTAATCCAGGCATGGTAAAGATGTCAATCTCCAGTTCAAGTTTGTGATACTTGTTACTTTGTAGACAATGTGTCTCTTGTAGGCAGTGGGCCTCTTGTGAGCAGTGTGCTCAGGTAGTGAGCCCTAATTGGCATGTGCCATCTATTTTTTCTTATTCTTCTAACAGAGAATAATCCTTGGGTTAATCACCCCGTGGTTTTTCCCTTGACCAGGTTTTCCATGTCAAAATCTTGGTGTCTCATGTGTTGATGTGTATCTACTCTGGTGTTTATGCTTTATGCTTTCATGAATGATTAATTGCTATGCTATTAAATAACAAAATGGATTTAAGTGTTTGAATTGGAAGCAAGTTCAGGATAATTGATTCACCCCCCCTCTCAGTTATCAACAATTGGTATCAGAGCTAAGTTCCTCTAAAAAGAGCTTAACCACTTGAGGAGATCCAGGATGTCGTCATACAAGAAGGATAGTCCGAAGTTTGATGGAACCAACTTCTCTCTTTGGAAAGGTCGCATGAAATGTCACTTGGAGTGTATGGGAAAGGCGTACTTATCTATGATCACAAAAGCATATGTTCCTCCTCAAGGTGGTCTGACAACCCTAAATGAACTCACAGATGCTGAAAACAATTTGCGGACCAAAGAGGCTCTTCTAAGCACATTATCTGACTCAGAGCTCTCAAATGTTATTGACCTACCAACTACCTATGAGATCTGGACTAAACTAGAACTTCTGCATGAAGGAGATGAGTATGTTAAGTGTGCAAGGTTGCAGAGTCTAAAAGGGAAATTTGAAAGACTGAAGATGAGAGACGATGAAAATATTACTACCTTTATGCCCATACAACTGTCACAAGAGACCAATTGGCTGGCAAAATGGCTACATTTGAAATGACCAAGTTTGGAGATGATCCCCCCAAAGACTGGATATGCATTCAAAGGCAGTGCCTCTGTGAAAGGTAAACAAAGATTTGATCCGGGAGAAAATTCTTCAAGGAAGCTATCATGGTATGATCAAGCAAGAAGAGACATGGAAGTGGAAGAAGCAGAAATAGGTCAACTTGAAGCCCTCATTGCAAAGAGACTGCCAAGAGGATCTGGTAAGTATGAAGGAAAATTACCCTTTAAGTGCTTCAACTACAATAAGATTGGTCATTTTGCCTCAAGATGTCTGGTGGTGCAGGAGCACCTACCTGACAGCTGGTCTTGATAAGGCAGTTAGTTGTTTTAGGTCTTGTTTATGTTTCCAAGAAGGTCTGTTAAGACCAAATGCATGTAATAAGGTCATGCTGATCATGACAAGATCATGCTGACCAGGCTTTGCTATTTTTAGTTAGTTTGTTAAGACAGTTGTCATGATGTATGTTCGGTTGGATCTCCCAGCTGCTTGGAGAGAGTTCCCAGCTGCTTGGAGTCAGGTCAGTAATACTCGAAGGCAAATCTATTTAAGCATGAGATCGGTTGATATTGCATATACAGATAGAGATCATCGATCAGACTTTGCGAGAGTGAGGCAGAGAGAGAGAAACTGATCATTGTATTTGCATCTTTTGAAATCAAATAAAGTGTTCCTGTTTGTGTTCATCCTCTGTTGCATTCCATTGCTTGATCGATTTGCTGGTTTGGTGGCTGTATGGATTCACTGATCCATTCCACCGGTTGATTCATCTAATCGGTGGAATGGTCATGTACAGTAGGTTAGGTTGTAGTTTGTTTTCTGTTTGCATGCAGGTGTGCAGGATCGTGACTGAAAGGTGTTGAAGACCCTAGCATGGGCATGTGCTAGGTCGAGCTGACAAAGTGTGGAAGATCACCCTGAGAGTGGATCGGGTCGTCCCTGGAGGATCGGCGAAGTGAAATTTCGCTAAGGCTAAAAGTTCGTGAAAACGGCATCATCAGGATATTTCTGCAAATATCCTGCAGTCGCTTCGAGCATCATCATCCGAGTAAGAGGAGAGCATGATGCTTTCGAGTGCATGAAGTACAAGTGCGTCGGGGTGATCATCATCAGGAGGGCCGAGGAGGAGCGTATCGGCATCAGGTTGAAGATCGGGTTGATCAAGTTGATCGCGGGCCGGAAAAACTAAGTTTGGCCAACAGCAGGATATGACGTCATCATCATCATCATGATATACGTCATCAGGATATTTCGGAGCAGCAGGATATTGAGCAGCTGCGGGTGACGTCATCGTCATCAGGATCTACGTCATCAGGATATCAGGTGACGTCAGCATCGAGTGAACGGTGCGAGGAGTTAAGGTTTTGTCATCATCAGGATAAATGGAAGGAACCGGATGTTCGTTATCCTGTTGATTATCATGATGTCGAATATCATGATGCTGAAGGTAGTGAAGATGGAGGTTGTCGCTGAAGTGAACAGTGGACGTCAGGAGGATGTTCGCGCTGGTCGAACATGATGATGCTGCCGAATATGATGATGCTGTCGATAATCGAGTAAGGTGATGCTGTTGACAGGTGAAAGTGCGAAGGCTTGTCTGCAGGAGGATATCGGTCGGCAGGTGAAATATGATGATGATGAGGATGAATATGATGATGATGATGGGCTGCAGACATCCATGCTGTATTGTAAGGTTATAGTGTGGATGCCTCTGCATCATAGTGGTATCAGAGCTCAGCAAAAGGTCTGGGCTGTTGTGTGTTGAATCTGTCACCGAAAGGGCAGAGGTAGAGTTGAATTGTGTGTTGTGAGTGAGAGGTTGACAAAATGCCTCCGAAAGGTAGTGGGACTGCAAGGGAATTGCAGGAGATGAAGGAGAAACATGCCAGAGAGATGAGGAAGATGAAGGAGCTTGCTGAAGCACTTCAAGCCAGGCTTACAGCCCTGGAAAAGAACAAAAAGAGGGAAGTGGCAGACAGTGAGTCTGAAGAAGATGAAGATACTGTAGAAGAGTATGAAGAGGTAGCTGAAGATCTGGATGCTGAAGACCAGAAGTTTGTAAAACTGTTAAAAGCAGTGCAGAGTGATAAACCTAAGGTAAAGGTTGATGTTTCCAAGTATACTGGAAGTTTGAATGAAGATGAGTTGCTGGATTGGATTGCTGCACTTGATAATCACTTTGAGTGTGAAGATGTTGCTGAGGATCAGAAGGTGAAGATTGCAAAGACCAAGTTAGGAGGTCATGCTTTGGTATGGTGGGAGTATGTACAATCTGAGAGAAGGAAACAAGGAAAGTCAAAGATCACTTCATGGGATAAGATGGTAGCAAGGATCAAAGGTAAATTCTTGCCTAGGGATTATGAAATCCAGATGTTTAAGAAGCTGCAATTTTTAAAGCAGAAGGAAAGGGATGTGAAGGCATATACTGAGGAGTTTTATAAGTTGAGTATGAGATCTGGTCATCATGAGAATGAGGTAGAAAAGGTGGCTAGGTACTTGGCTGGTTTGAGATTTAACATACAGGATGAGTTAGTTTTAGCTAACCCTAAGAATGTGGAGGATTGTTATCAAATGGCAATCAGGATTGAAGAAAAGATGAATAGAGGACATGATAAGTCCATGAGAGGAAGAGGAAACAGTATGAGGGGAAGAGGATCAGCCCCTGCACAGAAGCAAACCAATGAGGGTCAAGAAGACACTGGTAAAGGACAGGGACAGTCTGATTTCAGAGGTGGATGGAAAGGTAATAGAGGAAGATTTGGAGGTGGTAGAGGTTCTACTACATTTTCAGGAAAATGTTACACCTGTGGTGAGTTTGGTCATCCATCTTTCAAATGTCTAGAAAACAAAGGTTCATCATCCAGAAATGATAGAACAAATGACAAGAGAGTACAACTTGTGCAAGAAGAGAAAGTAGAAGAAAGTGCGTAGAGTTCAAACAGAGAGCCTGATAATTATGGATATCCAGAGAGTGGAGAATCATTGATGCTAAGGAGAATTAGTTTGCAGGCATCAAAGGATCTGATGCAAAGAAGAGCTCTTTTCAAGACCATATGCAAGAGCAAAGGTAAAAAATGTAAGGTTGTCATTGATACTGGTTCAACAGACAACATGGTATCTCAGGAAATGGTGAATAAATTGAATTTGGAAAGGATTCCACATCCACACCCTTACAAGGCATCTTGGGTGAGTGATAGTCAATCACTTTTTGTCTCTGAACAGGCATATGTGGATTTCCAGATTGGAGCATATCATGATAGAATTTTGTGTGACATATTGCCCATGGAATGTTGTCACCTACTGTTGGGTAGACCATGGCAATTTGATAGAAGGGTACTGTATGATGGGTATGCTAATACCTACACCATCAAGAAGGATGGGAAGATTATTAAGTTGATGCCATTGCAGGCAAATGCTGCAGTACAAAAGACAGCCCAAATCATTTTAATGGGAAAGAAGGAGTATGTGCAGATGCCTAGAGGAGCAGGCATAAAGGCAGTTCAGGACACTGCAGGGAAAGGAGTTGTTACAGACAACAAGGTGAAGAAAGTTTTAGTTTTGATTGACAGAGGTCAGCAGCAGGTTCAGAAACAGGTTTGCATACAGCAACCAGTTGAGAGGAATGACAAGGATGTTGTCATAGTTGGGACTATTGCTTGTCCTATTAAGATTGACAGGAAGACAGAATTGAACATTTCAGAAGTTCAAGAGGTAGTTCAGACAGAGGTTCTGGTCAAACACAGAGACAACCTGAGAAAGGCCTACATCAACAGGCATGAGGATTTACTTGCCAGAAAGCAAGTTACAGTTCAGAAGTCTTGGAGCAGCCAAGAGCTAGCAGAGGACAAAGCTGGAACAGGTCAGAAAACTGACAACGCAAAGTGTAAAGGTGGAGGATTTCCACATACTAAACTCATGGGACATGAGTTCTTTTCTGTTGGGGAGTATGGTGCAGGAGCACCTACCTGACAACTGGTCTTGATAAGGCAGTTAGTTGTTTTAGGTCTTGTTTATGTTTCCAAGAAGGTCTGTTAAGACCAAATGCATGTAATAAGGTCATGCTGATCATGACAAGATCATGCTGACCAGGCTTTGCTATTTTTAGTTAGTTTGTTAAGACAGTTGTCATGATGTATGTTCGGTTGGATCTCCCAGCCGCTTGGAGAGAGTTCCCAGCCGCTTGGAGTCGGGTCAGTAATACTCGAAGGCAAATCTATTTAAGCATGAGATCGGTTGATATTGCATATACAGATAGAGATCATCGATCAGACTTTGCGAGAGTGAGGCAGAGAGAGAGAAACTGATCATTGTATTTGCATCTTTTGAAATCAAATAAAGTGTTCCTGTTTGTGTTCATCCTCTATTGCATTCCATTGCTTGATCGATTTGCTGGTTTGGTGGCTGTATGGATTCACTGATCCATTCCACCGGTTGATTCATCTAATCGGTGGAATGGTCATGTACAGTAGGTTAGGTTGTAGTTTGTTTTTTGTTTGCATGCAGGTGTGCAGGATCGCGACTGAAAGGTGTTGAAGACCCTAGCATGGGCATGTGCTAGGTCGAGCTGACAAAGTGTGGAAGATCACCCTGAGAGTGGATCGGGTCGTCCCTGGAGGATCGGCGAAGTGAAATTTTGCTAAGGCTAAAAGTTCGTGAAAACGGCATCATCAGGATATTTCTGCAAATATCCTGCAGTCGCTTCAAGCATCATCATCCGAGTAAGAGGAGAGCATGATGCTTTCAAGTGCATGAAGTACAAGTGCGTCGGGGTGATCATCATCAGGAGGGCCAAGGAGGAGCGTATCGGCATCAGGTTGGAGATCGGGTTGATCAAGTTGATCGCGGGCCGGAAAAACTAAGTTTGGCCAACAGAAGGATATGACGTCATCATCATCATGATATACGTCATCAGGATATTTCGGAGCAGCAGGATATTGAGCAGCTGCGGGTGACGTCATCGTCATCAGGATCTACGTCATCAGGATATCGGGTGACGTCAGCATCGAGTGAACGGTGCGAGGAGTTAAGGTTTTGTCATCATCAGGATAAATGGAAGGAACCGGATGTTCGTTATCCTGTTGATTATCATGATGTCGAATATCATGATGCTGAAGGTAGTGAAGATGGAGGTTGTCGCTGAAGTGAACAGTGGACGTCAGGAGGATGTTCGTGCTGGTCGAACATGATGATGCTGCTGAATATGATGATGCTGTCGATAATCGAGTAAGGTGATGCTGTTGACAGGCGAAAGTGCGAAGGCTTGTCTGCAGGAGGATATCGGTCGGCAGGTGAAATATGATGATGATGAGGATGAATATGATGATGATGATGGGCTGCAGACATCCATGCTGTATTGTAAGGTTATAGTGTGGATGCCTCTGCATCATCTGGAAAGATCTACAAGGTCAAATTCTAATAGACAAAGGTTCCAAAAGAATTATTATTATGTTCATGAAGAAGATGATAATGAAGGAGTAACTGATGATGAATCAGAGATAGGAAACAAATCCAGAAATGAATGGGTGTTTATTGCCATCAAGGAAGAAGATCCAATATCCTCTGAATCTGTCAATCATAAGGTTGTAGAAAGAGCTTTGGCTACCCAAGTTGAAGAAAAGGATGACTGGGTTATTGACAGTGGATGCTCTCACCATATGACAGGTGACAAGAACAAGTTCTTAGATTTGGAAATGTATGAAGGAGGAATGGTAAAGTTTGGTGATAATTCTGTTGGTAGAATCAGAGGTAGAGGAACTATTTCTTTTGATGGAAAGAACAAAACTGGTAATGTACGTATGTTGAAGGATTGAGGCACAATCTTCTTAGTGTTGGACAGTTGGTGGATAAAGGTTATGATCTCCAGTTCAAGAATGGAAGATGCAAGATCTTTGAAAGCTCCGGAACTGAGATTGCATCCAGTACTCAAACAAAAGGTAATATCTTCGATCTAGTTGGTACTAATAAAAGTTGTCTGTTTGTTCAAGTTGATCAGAGTTGGTTATGGCATAGAAGGATGTGTCATGTAAATTTTGATAACATCATCAAGATAAGCAATACTCAGGCTGTAAGAGATCTTCCAAAATTGGTAAAACCTACAAATAGTTTGTGTAAAGAATGTCAGCTAGGTAAACAAAGCAGAGTCATTCAAAAGCAAGGATCAGTCCTCTACCAGATTATTAGAATTAGTTCATACTAATCTATGTGGTTTGACAAGAGTCAAGAGTATGCAAGGTGGTAGATACTTCATGTTACTAATTGATGATCAATCCCAGATGATGTGGGCTACCTTTCTGAAAGAGAAATCAGAAGCTTTTGAGAAGTTCAAAATCTTCAAGGCTATGGTAGAGAATCAAACCAGATTAAAACTAAAATGTCTGAGGTCTGATAGAGGTGTTGAATTCACATCTGGTGAATTCATAGACTTTTGTGAGAAGCATGGTATAAAGAGACAGTTGTCTACTCCTAGGACTCCATAGCAAAATGGAGTAGTAGAGAGAAAGAACCGGACCATCCAGAAAGCATCCAGGACAATGATGATGGAAGCAAATGTTCCCCAGATGTTTTGGAGAGAAGCTGTCAGCACTACAGTCTATACTCTCAATCGAGTTCAAATCAGAAGCAATACTAGTAAGACTCCTTATGAACTTTGGTTTGGCATCACTCCTACTGTGAGATATTTTAGAGTATTTGGTAGCAAATGTTACATTAAAAGAGATGAAGATCTAGGAAAGTTTGATGCTAGAAGTGATGAAGGAATTTTCTTGGGTTACTCCACTCAAAGCAAAGCATACTGGTGTTACAACAAGAGACTGAGAAAGATTGTAGAAAGTGTAAACGTGAAGGTTGATGAAGAAATTGAAAGACCCTTAAGAATTTATGAGTATGATGAAGATGATCAGAATAGTGTTCAGATTTAAAGTATTCAAGCCTCTTCTGAGAAACAAAGTCAAGTTGATCTGGTAAGACAGGAAGAAGAGATAAGTGTCAATGAGATTGATCAAGAGTTAGAGGTGCAAGAAACTCCCAAAGTTCCAAGGTATATAACTCTAAACCACTCTGAAGATCAGATCATAGGTGACAAAAGAAAAGGAGTGCAAACAAGGACGAGAATTGCTCAAAATTCAGATGAGTATTGTCTAATTTCAAAGATTGAACCTAAGACAGTAAATGAAGCCTGCAATGATGAAAACTGGACTAAGGAAATGAAGGAAGAACTGTTGCAAATTGAGAAGAATCACACTTGGGATCTTGTTCCCAGACCTAGAAATAAAAATGTGATTGGAACCAAATAGGTATTCTGAAACAAACTAAATGAAGTTGGTGAAGTAATCAGAAACAAAGCCAGATTGGTCTGCAAAGGCTACTCTCAAATAGAAGGAATTGATTTTGAAGAAACCTTTGCTCCAGTGGCAAGAATTGAAGCAGTCAGATTATTTCTTGCATTTGTTGCCTTCAAAGACTTCAAGGTATATCAGATGGATGTCAAGTCTGCCTTCCTAAATGGTGATTTGGAAGAAGTATACATTAAGCAACCAGATGGATTTCAATTGTTTAATCATGGTGATATGGTCTACAAATTGAAGAAAGCACTGTATGGATTGAAGCAAGCCCCAAGAGCTTGGTATGAAAGATTAGATAAGCATCTTGTGCTGATTGGTTTCAACAGAGGTACTGCTGTTAGTAACTTATATTTTAAAATTGATCATGAAAACATCTTGATTGTTGAAGTATTTGTTGATGATATCATCTTTGGAGGAAAAGATAGAATGTGTAAAACTTTTGCAAATCAAATGAAAAGTAAGTTTGAGATGTCTATGCTTGGTGAAATGAATTTCTTCTTGGGTCTGCAAATTACTCAAACAAAGAAAGGGATCTTCATTTCTCAGACCAAATATGTGAAAGAATTGTTGAGGAAATTTGGGATGGAAGATTCAAAGCCAATGAATACTCCCATGGCAACCGGATGTAAGTTGAGCAAAGAAGATGACTATCCTAAGGCAGACCAGACAAAGTACAGATCAATGATTGGTGGATTGTTGTATCTCACTCAAACTAGACCAGATATTATGCAAGTTGTTGGTCTCGTTGCTAGATTCCAGGCTGATCCCAGAGAATCTCATGTCATGGCAATCAAGAGAATTTTAAGATATCTAAAAGGGACAGTGGAGTATGGTTTGTGGTATCCTAGAGATCATGATTTCTCTCTTCATGCTTACATAGATGCAGATTAGGCAGGAGATGTGGATGACCGGAAGAGTACCAGTGGTGGAGCATTATTTTTGGGAAAGAGATTGGTTTCTTGGCTAAGCAAGAAACAAGATGCAATATCTTTGTCTACAACTGAAGCAGAATACATTGCTGCAGCAGGTAGTTGCACTCAAGTTTTATGGATGAAGCAGATGCTAAGAGATATTAAAGTAGAGTATGAGGAGCCTATCATAATTTTCTGTGATAATTCAAGTGCAATAAACATTTCTAAGAATCCGGTGTTGCACTCTAAGACTAAGCATATATCCATTAAGTTTCACTTTCTAAGAGAGCAAGTGAACAAAGGTAAAGTTAGACTGGAGTTTGTGCCCTCTAAGGATCAGATTGCAGATATCTTTACTAAACCTCTTCCTAAGGACTCTTTTGAGTTTCTCAGGGAGAAGTTAGGGGTTATTACTCCTCCGGTGATGAACTAGGGTGCACTGATGTGCATCAATCTGGTGGATATCACAGTCATATCTTGTGATCTGGATTGGTGATGAGGAGCTGCTACTCAGGGGGAGCAGCTGGTATGATTCTGATGTGTTAAAATTGCAAGTATGAACCCTTTGCCATTGATGTCAAAGGGGGAGAGAAGACATGTGAAAAACAAGTGGTTTTTGATCAAAGGGGGAGCAGTAAAAGAAAGAGAAGACATGTGAAGAGTTGTTGTTGATAGGGGGAGCTGTGAAAGAAAGGAGAAGTTCTTGTCTTAATGGTTTTTCACATCATATGTTGCCATCAATGACAAAGGGGGAGATTGTTGCAAGTATGAGGATAACCAGTGTTGTCATTGATGTCAACATACTCATATTGCATTAATGAGAAGGATTGGATGAGTTGTGTGCTAAGGATATTGAGAAAATTAGCCTCAATCAGGAATAGTGAAGAATAGTGATGACATTGAGGTAAAAGTCCAAGATAAGATGAAGATCAGAGGATGCAGTTTAAAGGGTTTTCAGATATGAGTCTTGAGATGCTCTAGTCAAAAATTCAGAGGTTTGCATGAAGATATGAAGAAGTTATGGTCGCTCTAGTAGAATCGGTTCCGACAGATGTTCAGTGGTGACAGAGTGTCACAGATTGGTCCGGTGAGCTCCGGAATTGCATTATCTCATTCTGCGGATTGGAGGGAGTGTTGAAGAAGTAAGTGTGAAGTGACAAATAGATTTGTTCATGGTTTGGAGGTCTGGAAGTACCTTTTTTTTGTGACAGTGGCGACAGACTGTGTTCTTGAAGCTCCAGATGAAGAAGCGAAGAATTCCAGTAAGCTGATAAAGTGCGGATGTTCTTGGTTCATGACTCAGGAAAGGATTTGGTGATCCTTGGATCGTGCACAATTGTTATTGACGGTCTGCATTGAAGTTAGAGTTTGGATTTGATGTAAAGACCACCGGTTGTTGGTGTGCTTCCTGAGACTGGCCGACCGGATGTATTACACGTCTTGTGGATGATCTTGTAGGTGTTTGCTGACTTAGATGATTGTTCCTAAGTCGATGCCTTGTATAAATAAGGGATTGTGAATTCATTTTGAAGTGTGTCTTGGTGTGATGAGAGTGTGGTAGCGAGGAGGAGCGCGAAAGGCAGAGCAAAAGTTTCTGGGCTTAAATGGAACTGATCCAGGCATGGTAAAGATGTCAATCTCCAGTTCAAGTTTGTGATACTTGTTACTTTGTAGACAGTGTGTCTCTTGTAGGCAATGAGCCTCTTGTGAGTAGTGTGCTTGGGCAATGAGCCCTAATTGGCATGTGCCATCTATTTTTTCTTATTCTTCTAACAGAGAATAATCTTTGGGTTAATCACCTTGTGGTTTTTCCCTTGACCGGGTTTTCCACGTCAAAATCTTGGTGTCTCATGTGTTGATGTGTATCTGCTCTAGTGTTTATGCTTTATGCTTTCATGAATGATTAATTGCTATGCTATTAAATAACAAAATGGATTTAAGTGTTTGAATTGGAAGCAAGTTCAGGATAATTGATTCACCCCCCCCCCTCTCAGTTATCAACAGGTTATGCAAAACTTTTCAGATCTTTACAATAGTTACAAAAATTATACAGAAATAAACATAATAGTAATCATACCACAACACAGTGACTTACATGGGAAAACCCTTTTGAGAGAAAAACCCCACACTCCAAAAGTTGCCTCATATATTTTTTAGAAATCAATAAGATTACAATATACTTGCAAAGCAAGATTTCACAAGAGTATCACCAACCAAAGATCCAAATGTAACTCAACATTTATAAGACTCCCTCACACAACCTCCATCTCAAGTACCTAATATATAGGAGACACAATACACGAAACTATCAAACGGTAATTACAAAACCATGAGCTAAAACCACCCAAAAAGGTAGTGGCCAAATTATCTCCA
This sequence comes from Cunninghamia lanceolata, assembly GCA_027924645.1. Taxonomy (NCBI): domain Eukaryota; kingdom Viridiplantae; phylum Streptophyta; class Pinopsida; order Cupressales; family Cupressaceae; genus Cunninghamia; species Cunninghamia lanceolata. The sequence continues at coordinate 111,693 of BSBN01000088.1, forward strand.
ATAAAATATGCCCTATGATGTGTCAAAACACACACCAACATGTGTAACTCCCCATTACAACTCATTTTTGTGTTAAACATGTTTTCACATTTTCCAATACAAGAGACCCAACTTTTGATTCGGGAGGCCGATTGATGAAGCATTTGATACATTGGAAATCTTGTGAAGAGATATATGCACCTATAACATGGTTATTTATGACAACTTTTGGGGCCAAAAGTGGCCTCTAGATGCCTCAAAATTCACTGTGAAACTTTTTCAGGTACTTCAAAAACTAGAAACGTTAATAACTTGAAATCCAGACATGACCTTCGGTCAAAAATCACCCAAAATGTTTATTTGAAAATTCCGTAGCTTTGTGGAAAATTTTGGACTCATACATGCTCAAATGAAAACTTACTATAAATAGTAACTTTTTGTAATTGCAAGGTTGAGACACCTTTCCTAACAAAAGATAATCCTAGTAGAAAAGATTCATTTCAATTGAAAATAATATAAATTATATATAATGTAATAGAGTAGGATTTTTTAAAGGCTAGTTAAAAGTAAATATAATATCATATTAGTTTAAGCCCCTTTATAATGCACTATACCAAATATTAAGAAAGATTACCCCCTTGTATCTTAGGAAGTGATGACCTCAAGGTATATTTGAGGGCTATAGAGATTGGAGTGATATGGAAACTATAAATACTTTTCCCTACAATTATCTTTTCTTTATTATTTTTTGTTCGCATGATATGTTGTTTTTGGATCATTTAGATTCCCCATAAAGGGTCTAGTGAAGTGAGAAGTAATATGACTACAATAGCCAAGCCTTTGGTAGAATTAAGACCTTTTGAACATATCAAATAGCTTCCATGGGCCACTCTACTTCCCCATACAACTCTCTCTCCTATACCATTCTCCTTCCACATGCCTATGATTATACTAAAAGGTTTGTTATATGTATGATAGTTTGGTATATTGGAAGGCTTGGTATATAAAAAGTGTTATATAAAGGAAAAAATATATTTTGGGAGACATAAAGATATTAGTTTAAGTTTATGGTTTTATTGTATCTTTGTTGTTATTAATGCACTTATAGAATGGACTAAATTATTATTATCAACTTTCCTAGATAATGTTGTACATGTGTAAGAACATTATAGATAGCTTCATTTTGGTTTTTTTCCTTCTTACTAATGCATGAACATCTTAGGGTTTGTGCAATCTTGAATCACCCAAGAATATTTTGGTTTGCATGGTATTTTATTGTGTGCATGGATATGTGGTTGTGCATGTGAGGTTTTTGTTCACAGGAGCTTTTTGGGTGAATTTGCATTAGGAGAAATTTACATACAAAATGGGCCTCCTAAGGATGACATCATCAGTTTTTTGAGTTATCAAAAATCAACTAAAAGACGACATCAACATGTACAGTGACATCATCCAAAATAATAAAAATAAAATTATTTATGTTATAAAATAAAATTTCTAAAATCCTATGAATTAACTCATGATGGTTAATTTAACTTTACATATCCTATTCTATCTCATTCATCTTTCTAAATATGAAATATTTTTTTTGTTTTTTAGATTTATATTCTTAAATTCTATAATAGAAATTATTATGTTTTTTTAAAATATTTTCATTCTTAAAAATAAAAATAAAAAGCATTTCAAAAATATTTCAACAAATCTTTTCTTAAAAATATTTTCTTATTCTTTAATAACATTAAAAATCATAAAAACTAAATAAATATAAAATAATATTGAATTGAAAGTTGTTAAGAATTAAAATTCTAAATAGTAACAATAAAATATCTTTATTATATAGCAAGTTGTTCATAATTATAGAAACTAAAAAAGCAAGGATAAATATGAGATAAAAGAAAGATTAAAATAGAACAAACCTTTAAAGTTAAAAAAAATTAAAAATAATAAATCTCAATTTATTAATGAGTTTATTAAAAAAATGACATTTGAAAGACAAATGCTACAACATTATTTATTGAAAATTTTAATTATATAAACATGTATATATATGTATATATATATATATATATATATATATATATATATATATATATATATATATATATAATAATAATAATAATAATAATAATAATAATAATAAAGTGTTTTAAATATATATAAATTAATAATTAAATCTGTAAAATGGTAGATCTAATTAGTAGATAAATATTTTAGTTTCTTCCCACTTTTACTTCCAAAATTATTCTTAAAATAAGAAAAAAAAATTATTTTGAGAAAGAAAAATTAAAAAATAATAAATGTTCATAAAAAAAGTTATTTTGTGAAAGAAAAATAAAAAAGCTAAAAAATACTAAAGAGAAATATTTAAAAGTTATTTTGTGCAAAAAAAAATTAAAAACTAACAAATACTCATTAAAAAAGTTATTTTGTGAAAGAAAAAAAAAAACTAAAAAATACTAAAGAGAAAAATATTTAAAAGTTATTTTGTGAAAAAAAAAAATTAAAAACTAACCAATACTCAAAAAAATTTATTTTATGAAAGAAAAATAAAAGGTTAAGAAATACTAAAGATAAAAATATTTAAAAGTTATTTTGTGAAAAATAAAATAAAAAGGTAAGAAATACTAAAAAGAAAAACATTTATATTTATATCTTAAAAGAAAAAGAAAAAATCTATTGTAATTAAAGTATGAAGTTTAAAGCATGAAGTGTTTTTTTAAAATTTAGAAAGTTTTGTTTTTAGAAACATAAGTTTAAGATAAAAGATTTTTTAAAGAGAAAATAAAACAAAAATAAATAAATAATATAAAAAGAAAAGTGAACTTGAGTTCTTAAGGTATTTATAATAGAAATATGTGACTCCCTTAACTCGTGTAGTTAACTAATTTTTATTTATTTATAATTAAGTAATTTATATTATTTGAGATATGTTTTGCTTTTTAAGAGTTTCTTAGGAGGCCCATTTTATATGTAAATTTCCCCTAATGGTCCATGCACATATTTTCATTGCTCATGCATTAACTTTAGAGGTTGCACACAAGGTCTATAGATCATGTATATGGTTTCCCATCTATGCATGTACTCTTTTGAAGGCACACTCTAATCCAATTTTTGCACACGTAGTTTGGTTCCACATAGTTGTTCTCATCCACACCTATTGACATGTTGAAAAATGTAGTAATCTTTCAACTAAGAAAACACATCATGATACTAACAATTGTTTTTAATTAATTCAATAGTGCATTGGAAGATGAATCACCTTGGGCATGTGATAACATGTTTTTGGTCTTGTAAGGTGTGTTAGGTGATTATGCCACATTTTCCAAAATCTACATATATGTATTGGACATTAGAAGATAAAGGGTCGACACTATATACTAGCATTGGGTTAGTACTAGAGTTTATCACCCAAAATTCACATAGCGAATATGTTATTTATACATTAGTTGATTGTGCTAAGATTTCCATTAAAGAACAATGGATTGAAGTTAATGGTCATTTTTATAAGTAAGGTTGGTAAATCAAGGTGTAAAATAAATAAGCATCACTCTATGATGATAGTAATGGCTTTCTAAAAGATATAGTCAACTCCACATTGTAGAAAATATTTGTTTTTCTTATTATAATCTATTGCAAATGAATAACATTATTTTGATGATAAATATTGATGATTATAGTTTTAAACTCTTTGAAAACATCTTATTTTGTCTTTCATCATCTACTTTGTGCATTTGTTAATTGGTTGTTCATTTGACCCATAATTGGTACTTCATTAGTTGGCATCAAAGCAAGTTTATGAGTCTTGAGAGAGGTGAGATATACTCCACAATTGAAAATAATTTGCCCATTTGTTGCATTGAAAGTGATCCATAAGTGAAAATGGCTCATAGAGGAGGTAGGAGGAATAAAAAAAATATGAGAGCATTGTGTGATAATGATTTGGTTGACACACTAAGAGCCACTCAAGCAAGGCTTGAATCCAATGAGACCTTGTAAAGGAGAGGAAATATTGTGGCTATAGAAGTTAGTGATAATGAGTGGATAGATTGAGAACCACATGATTATAGTACCATTGATTTCAAATTTTGAGGAGCTCTCTGCCAAAGAAAAAATCGCCTTAAGATTGATGAAGGTATACAAAGTAAGGTTTGACCTCTTAGAAGCCACTTAGAAAGCTTTAATCTAGAATATTTGTTGGACTAGATCATTGAGTTGGAGAAATATTTTGAGTGGTAAAGTTAAAATGAATAGTAAAAAGTATTTTTTTTTACTATTTATAAAAAATTCCAAAATTTCTGTAGCGCCCGTGCACAAAAACTTTCATAACTTGGGCTTGTAGACCTGGATTTCTCAAGTTGTTCATTATGTTGGAATCCTAGTTCTGCCTACTTTCTTACCATATGTGTTTCACTTCAGTGTTATTTTATCAAATAACCCTATGAAGAGCATATTCATCACTATTTGTAAAAATCTTTAATGCGGTGGACTCTTCTCCCTATTTCTACCATTTATTTTACCAAGCTAGCATAAACACAGGGAGGTGCCTATCCATTATTATTTTCACCTTGCTTTATCTATCAATTCTTATCATCATTCTCTTAGTATTTTTCTAACTAATGCATGTTTGACTTTGTAGGATTATTTGTTTCTAACAAGGTGATTTTGTAGGTTTGTAGTACCTAACATTGTGGTTTTGTAGATTCCTAGTCTGGGGGCATCATTCTTCTGCCTAGTGACATTTTGCAACCTCTAAAGTATCCTTTTGGGTATCCTTGCTTATTTATTTTCTGTACACTCAAAAACATGACTTAGTTGCATGGGGTGGATGAGTTAGCTTTGACAGTTTGCACATGGGACCCTCTCCTTGCCACGGGAAAACCTCCACATCACTCTCACTCTCGTGGTAGAAGTCAGTCGAGAGGAGATGAGACACGAAGGTGGTCCTTCTTTCTTGAGAGCTAGGCTTTGCGAAGAGCAGTCAGCTGGTCCTGGCATCTTTCCTCTAGGTATTGTTTCTTATGTGGTCTTTAGTGAGTTGATATAATTATATGACCTAAAGGGAAACTAGTTACTATTCTCCTATTTGGATTCTAAAGATTCCAACATTGAGTGGGTTGTTGATTGTTTTTGTTTATCTTTCTATCAAGTTGGAGTCGCTCTTCAGATCATTGCATGATGACTCGTGTTTGAAGAAACCTTACCCTATTTTCCTATTCTTGGATTGTCAATTGTTCATATTGAGACAGGTCTAGGGTGTAATTCCTCAATCTCTTCGAGGATCACCCTCACCCACTCACCTCTAAGCCCTGGGCACATTCGTGAGCCCAAACTGAGAGAGTTGGTTTGAGTTAACCTTGAGTTGACTTGAGTTTAACTTAGGGTGATGACCTAAGTTTTACTTTGCTTTTATTTTGAGTTGGTTGATTTTGATTGATCTTGTGTTGACTTTGGTTGACTAGTCTTGACCTAGTGTCAACTTTGTTTTGACCTTAGTTGACCTCGTGATGAAATCGAGGGTTTATGAACTTCGTGTAATGTTTTTTTATTTTTTTTGTTTATGTATGTATGCACTCTATATGTATGCAAGATAGTGTTTTTTTTCTTTTTATGGATATTTCAAAAGGAAAGTGCTTTAATTAATCTAAACATGAATGCAATTCTAAAATGAGTTTACCTAATGCAATCTTAATCTATGTTTTTGGTATTTTCTAGTATTTTGAATCTAGTTAATCTAGGAAATGAAAGAACTTGGAAATAAACTAATCTAATAATGCCAAAGAACTTGGAAACAAACTAATTTATCAATGCAAATTCTATCCTATCAAGGAAATTGCAACATGAATTTACTATTTCCAAGAGCATATTTGAGATTAATTAATTACTACCACAATGAAATAAGGCATGAAAGAACCTAGAATGTGTTGATGCACAGGCCTCCACTACTCTCACCAATCCTTGTATTGGCAACCTCTTTGTCCTCTTATAGCAGCGAGGATCTCTACATGGCAATAATAGGGAAACCCGATGCAAAAATAGCCATAGAAAGCTTCGAAATATGAGCTCTATTATGGAGTAAAAAGTAACCTCATGCCTTTTTACCTCCTAGTTTAGATCCTAGGTCCCCTCATTTACATTATGCAAGCTTAACACTTATCCCTAAGCAATTTCCCCCAAAACCTATGTCAAATGCGACTTGGGGACCCACTCTATTTGTTAATCAAGACCAAAAGAAGGTCTTGGGACTTGGGTGCCTACGCCCAAGTCCAAGCTAATTTGTTAGGATCCAAATTTTAGTGTGTCGGCTTGGTCCCTCTCAAAAGGTTTCCCTCTATTGGCTTTTGCAATTTGAATTATGAAAGTTAGAGAGAATCAATATATAAGTGAGTTTATGCCTTCATTTTACACCTAGATTGATAATGTAAACTTGTGATATTGAGATAAGGGATTTCAAGGCATTCATTGTGTTGCAGAGCAGAATTATGTTGTTATTATGTTTATTTATTGCAAATTTGGCTTCATCAATCCATCTCCTCATGGTTTGACGGATCTTCATCTCCACGAGGGCTTCACATCTAAGGTGACATCTATTTGTACTTCAATCATTTTATTTCATAATTGCTTTGGCCTCTGCCTTCCATTGGGCACGCACTCTATCTAACAATAGTGTTGGAAGGCTTGAATGTCATTCCGAGGCTTGACTGAGGCAAGATCCTAAACATCACAATCCCCAAACCCCTCTCTTTGTGATTTCAGGTTACAGGTATGGGATTTGGCAAAGTGTAGTTACAGAGAAGCTATTCAAAGGACAAGAATTCAAGATTTAAGGAAACATTGTTGTAAACCTACCCTACTAGACTAGGGCACCCACCCCATAGTCCTCTCAACAGGATTCATCCCGAACTTAGGAGCTGAGCATCATCCGATAGTGCTCATTAGTCTAAATCTATAGAAATATTACTCTATTAGACTTGGGTGCCCGCCACATACTCCCCTTGAATTCTTCACCTCCAGAAATCTAACTTCTAGTGAGTTTCTATTCCTTCCTGAGTATCTTCTTGCGTGGTGATTTGTAATAGTTTATTCATCTATACCTGATTTCATTATAATTAGGGTTTGAGGCCTATTGAATCTAGGGTTTGACAAATATTTCAATCTAATCAATCTTTCCATATCATTCCTGAGTACATCAACATGTAGCTAAGTCCTCTTCATTTGTAGTGACTTGGCTCGGTTGTTGTCCTTGAGTGTTATTGTGAAAGGAGGGTTTGATTTGATAGATCCTAACACTATTCATCATCTTTCCAACTTTTCACATATGGCATTTTGGTGAACTCGTGTTTTTACTGAACTTGCATCTTGCTAAGTTTTGTAATCAGTCCTCGCATTCATTCATATCATATCTATCATCTGACATTGAAAATTTTTGCATATATTTGAATTTTTTTGAAAAAAAGCATTCTAGGCTTGCATTAAGGCATAGTTTTGCATATTTGGTGTTGCATATCATAAAAAGATTTAATTTTCTGATATTTGTATCAGATCTGATCTTCATTACAGTAATTCATCATTTATTCTTATCAAATCTTGCATCCACAAGTTTCATTTGCTAGGGTTTTGCTTAAAAAGTTGTATTTCCATATAACCTAGTCTTTGCAAAAACTAGGGTTTGTAGTCAAAATTTGATTTTCAGATTTTGCTACTCCTTTTTCAACATTCAGTCAAATATAATTTTGAAGTGTAGTGTTGGATCATAGTGCATACTTTTGTATCCTAGCTTTGAAACTTTTACCTTTGGCAATTACACATTGTGTACATTTCAACATTAAAGGTTTTATACACTATTTTCAAACTTATTCAAACAAACTTGTAAATCTTCCACCTTGCCTTGTTGTGTAGCACTATTTCCATCATAATCACTTAGTTTGTTATGAAATCTATGTGTTTTGCTCTTTAAAAACCCAATTTCCTCAAACAAGTGTTTGGTGTGAACCAATCTCACATACATGGCTTCTCATAACAACAACAATGCTAGGGTTCCTCCTAGAGTATATAGGAAGAGGAAGACTCTTGAACCTGAATTGATTTTTAAACCACATGATACAACAATTGGAAGAATTGAAGGACCTATTTACATTACTATGAAAATAATGGACAATCCTACAAGAGGAGCCCTTATTGATCCTAATTGCATGACTAATGTGGCTATGGAAGAGTTTCTCTATCCACATGATTTGATGCAAGAATCTTATGAACCCACTGACATGATGATTAAAACACATAGTGGAGCTTTCCTCCTAGCTTTAGGAAAGATTATTTTATTGATCAAAGTATTTGATAAAGCTTTGGAAAAATCATTTGACATCATTCCTACGACTGACCTCTTTCTATAAAATTAGGCCATCCATGGCCCAAGGCCATGAAAGCTATCCCTTCCACAATTCATAAATGTCTAAAATTTCCTCACCATGGAAGCATGCATACTATTCACCATAGTCAATGGAAACCCATGGTTACGCAAAAAAACTTCAATCTCGATTACTTTTGGCCATGACCTACTAAACCTCTTGAACCATGACAAGATCAAACATTCTTGGGATACCAACGATATAAAGTAAAGTTGATAACAAAATTGGATAGACCTCCTATAGAACAAATCGTAAGTAAAGAGCCAACTGAATTGAAAGAACCCCCTAGGCCGAGAGGTAAGGGAGTTTTTTCTAAGGTGCCTCCTCTGTCATCCTTACAAGGATCAAGAGATACTGGTAAAGAACAAAACATTTCATCACAAAATGTTAATTTAACACAAACTTCCTCCTCTGAGATGTCAAAGACTATGGAAAATCATGACAAAACCTTTGCAAACATCGCCAACAAAACAATAAGGAATAGACACGTAAGAGAATGGAGGAAGAGACAACAAGCTCTAGCTCAACAAGCTACACCTCAACAAGAGAACATTCCACCAATGGATATTGAATCAAACAAGGAAGAGGTTAAGGTTGAAGAGCTTAAAGACAATGATAAAGGTTAGGTAATTGTACCTTATGTACCTCTTTCCTCTTGCATTCAAGATTGGGAGGAAGAAGATTTGCTTGATGACAACCACTAGTTCGGTTGTGCAAATAGGTAAAGTATTTCTAACCCTTTTAGCCACCTTTGTCATAGGATTACTTTTCTCACTTACGTGGCCTCCTCTTCTATGTTGTGTTCCCCGTGTTGTGTTATATGTTGTTTAGGTCTCTTTGGATGACCCTTGATACTCTTGTAAGGTCAAGGATACAATGGGACCGCCTCTGTCGTAGCATTCTTCTATTTGTTTCATCATTCTTCTATCCTTTTGTCCTCTATTTTATTGTTGTGTGTTGTGCCTTAGGGGCATAGCATTGCAGTCAATGTCTTGGGAGCATCCTCCTATGTGGTGTTCCTAAGACACTTGTTCTCCTCTCTCATTTTATTGTTTCCATTTCTTCAGTGATTTTGCCTAGTCGGCAGATGATGAAAACAAACAATTATTGATAAGGACCGTGTGTCCTTTTAACAAGTAAACAAAAAATGGACCCAGTCCATATATGAAGATGGGGTTGATATATATATTTGATGCCTGACTAGTAGAATCACTCTGTGTGATATATCATGTTGTCATATCTCTTCTAAAAAACCTTTGTAATACACCTGCTCTGTGCACTTTGGATTGTTTTGTATCTCACTTGTTGTTACACTCGGTTCTGGGATACCAGCAATATAAGCCCAATGTCTATAATCAGATTTGAACCCATACGTGTAGCCTTGGTTCTTTGATGTAATTTGATTTATGCATAGCTTCTATGATTTGATTTAGTTATTATCTTAGAGTAAGATGTTCTAACCTTTTCCTTTGTTGATTGTCTTAGAAAATCTTATCAATGTGTTTGTGGGAACATTCGGTGATCGTGGCACATGTCACCTCTAGGGGCATGGGCTTTGTGAGAGCTCTTGTTCCCTTGCATGTTTTCACTCTACCTTAATGTGCTTGATATCAATAAGCGACATCAACCACCTTAAGGTGGGGGCATATATAATGGTATATGTCTAATTATCTTTTACACTGACAAAGCATTTTTTTCCCTCTCCGTGAGGAGGGATGTTGTATCTCCTAAGCAAGTGCACATCCTTTTTAAAAGAAAAAATCCATCATTGTAAGTTAGGGTTATGTATCTCTTGAGCTAGTGTGTATCCTTTTATACAAATCCCTTATGTGGAAGGCAGGATGGTGTATCTCTTGAGCTAGTGCACATCCTTTTATACAAAGTCCTCTACGGAGGCAGGGTTGGATCTTGAGTCATCCTCCCTTAAGCATGTCTTTGGTGGTTGTGGTAGTGTAGCTCAACTGCCAGGTGTGGTTTGTATGTTTTAGATGGTGGGACTTAGCAATAATCTCCTTCCATCACTCATGTTTGCCGTGTATAAGATGTCTCGTGTGTCTATTGCATACTATACGGTGCTCGTGTATTCCATGTATCTTCCTTGCGTGTTTGCTGTGTCTTCCCCCTGAGTGTGGTCTAAAGGCACGTAGTGATGAGCTCCCTCCACATTTGGATCTTTGTTTGGTGTGTATTCCCCTAGTGTGGTCTAAAGGCATGTAGTGATGAGCTCCCTCTGCCCCCTAGTTTAGGATTTGTTTTAATTGTTAAATCAATGTATTCTTTGTGTGTTGCGTGACTACTCTCATGTCTTCTTCGTGTATTATGTGCTTCTACTGTATTCTTTGTGTTTTGCATGCTTCTTATTGTCTTTCTTGTGTCTTGCATGTCTTCCATGTGTTTTCTAGTGCTTACCTGAGATTGAGGGCTAGAAATAGTCCTCCAACCTTTGGGTATGCCTTAGCTTATGTGCCTGGTGTGTTTGATGTGTTTTCGACCATACTTTAATGCATGTATGTGTCGTAAGATCATACATACATTAAAGGGGGGGCTAAATGTTATGGAGTAAAAAGTAACCTCATGCCTTTTTACCTCCTAGTTTAGTTCCTAGGTCCCCTCATTTACATTATGCAAGCTTAACACTTATCTTGGAGCAATTTCCCCTAAAATCCATGTCAAATGGGACTTGGGGGCCCACTCTAATTGTTAATCAAGACAAAAAGAAGGCCTTGGGACTTGGGCACCCACACCCAAGTCCAAGCTAATTTGTCAGGATTAAAATTTTAGTGTGTCAACTTGGGCCCTCTCAAAAGGTTTCCCTCTATTGGCCTTTGAAAATTGAATTATGAAAGTTAGAGGGAATGCATATATAAGTGAGTTTATGCCTTCATTTTATATCTAGATGGATAATACAAACTTGTGATATTGAGCTAAGGGATTTCAAGGCATTCATTGTGTTGTAGAGAAAAATTGTGTTGTTATTGTGTTTGTTTATTGTAGATTTGGCTTCATCAATCCATCTCCTCATGATTTGAAGGATCTTCATCTCTGTGAGGGCTTCACCTCTAAGGTGACATCTATTTGTGGTTTAATCATTTTATTTCATCATTTCTTTGGCCTCTGCCCTCCATTGGGCACACACTCTATCTAACAACGATGTTGGAAGGCTTGAATGTCATTCCAAGGCTTGACCGAGGCAAGCTCCTAAACACCACAAACCCCAAACCCCTCTCTTTGTGATTGTAGGTTACAGATGTGGGATTTGGCAAAGTGTGGGTACAGAGAAGATTTCCAAAGGATAAGGATTTGGGATATGAGGAAAAGTTGTAAATCTACCCTACTAGACTAGGGTGCCCGCCCCATAGTCTTCCTGAAAGGATTCATCCTGAACTTAGGAGCTGCGCATAATCTGACACTGCTCACTATTCCAAATCTACAGAAATATTACCCTATTGGACTTGGGTGCTCGTCCCATAGTCCCCAAAGTCTTCACCTCTGAAAATCCAACTTGTGGTGATTTCCTATTCCTTCTTGAGTATCTTCCTATGCACTGATCTGTAATAGTTTATTCGTCTATACCCGATTTCATGATAATTATGGTTTGAGGCCTATTAAATCTAGGGTTTGACAAATATTTCAATCTAATCAATCTTTCCATATCATTCCTAAGTACATCAACATGTAGCTAAGTCCTCTTCATCTGTAGTGACTTGGCTCAGTTGTTGTCCTTGAGTGTTATTGTGAAAGGAGGGTTTGATTTGATAGATCCTAACACTATTCATCTTTCCCACTTTTAACATATAACAAGCTCAATGTGAGCTAAAGACCATTATGACTTGCAAAATGAGCAACATAAAGATGTAAAGAGAAGCTTTTAGCAAAGATTTGGCATAACAACAATAAAATAAAAGGCTCGTAAGTCCTGTGTGAGCATAAGAATGCTATGTGAAGAGAAAAAACCTACAAAGCTTGGATGCACAAATGATATTTCCTCCCTTTTTTATTGAGAGAGGGGGTATTTATAGGTCTGAATGGCACATGAAAGGTGGGAAGGATTGAAGAGTTAATTCCCTTGATTGGAAAGTTAACTCATTAGATTCAACAGTGAACTGGGATAATTAGGGAGTGATGAAGCAAAGATAGCTTATCACAGAAGCAAAAATGGAGTCATCAATGTTGAGTACTAGTGACTCAGATTACAGGTTCAATAGCTCAAAGGTTCCTTGGTTCAATGAAATTGGTTCATTGGTTCCTTGGTTCAATGGTTTGGCGGCATTGGTTCATTGGTTCAACGGTTCCTTGGTTCAATGGTTTGGCGGCATTGGTTCCTTGGTTCAATAGGATAGGTTCAATGGTTCATCAGTTCAGTGGTTCAATGGTCCATCTGCTTGACTCTAGCTATCGGACTTAGCTAAAGATATCACTCTGATGATAGTGTCTCCTCGATGAAAGGCTTGAACCTCACGTCAAGGTTCAATGGTTCAACAGGTTCAAGGATATGCGAATTTGGCATCGGCATGAGAATAACTATTGGCCCAACCTAGGGATGTTTCTCCGATATGAACTATCTTACCGATGGGAGTTGGTGAAAGTTTGGCATCGGCGAGAGGAATGTGGTCGGCGAAGAAGGATGAAGTTACACTGAAGGTCGATGTCTTTCCGACGGTTCTGTTAATTTGATGAAGGCATGAAGTCTTGGGCATCGGTGGGACAAGGATTCGTTGCTGTGAATACTAAGTGGTTGGCTGATGGTTTTGGATTACACCGATGAGGTTAGACTAGGGTCGTTGGTAGCAAAAGTGCTGACAATAGTCTTACTAAGTGGTTGAGTCTATAAACTGGAAAGTTGCCCAATGACGGATGCATGTGAGACTAAAGTTTCTCATGAATATGCGAATGGTTAGAAGCGGGAGTTTGGATAGTTGGAAGACAACGATGCTAGGCAGTTGGAACGAATGGTCAGTTGCATGAGTTTCTTGATTAGATTGCTAAAAGAAATTGGGAATAGATAGAGTGAGAGAGAGTTGGATGGTGTGATCAATCTGGTGAGCTCTGGTTTTCTCCTTCTGTGAAGTCCTATGTTGTATGTTGTACGCAGCATGTTAACAGTATGTAAAAGGACTGAGGAGAGAGTGTAAACAGAGTTCAGGTGAAAGGGTTCTGGCTAAGAAGGTGAAGTTATGCTATTTGTGGCACGATAACAGTATGAAGAACCAACCAAGTGCTGGAGAACTTTGTACAGGGTTATACTGTCAGATATTCTTCAGAAGGAACAAGATGTTAATCTCTTGTAAAGGCTATGAGCTTGTAAATGTATTGTAACTGTTTGGTTGCTGAATAATACAATGGCTCTGTGATTTCGAGTGTGGGGTTTTTTACCCGTAAGGGTTTTCCCCACGTAAATCTATGTTCTTGTTCTGTCTTTCATGTTTAATGTCTCTGATGTTGAAATTGGTTAATGTTCGCTTGTGCTTTCCTCTAAGGGTCAATGTTGGAAATGTTCTATGTCAGTTTCTGCTTTAATGGCATAGTTGTGCGTGTTTTTGAAGCAATTGAAAAGAATTTAAATCTGTCGAAGACACCACTGTTCTTAGAAATACGTTCTGAGATGCTCACATTTCCTTACAAGTGGTATCAGAGCCTTCTTCTGGGATCTGCTTTGTTGCTCACATATGTACATTTGTGTGTTGCATGTGTTTGCATGTAAGAGTTCTTGGTGTATAAGGTTTGGGTATTCCTTCTATGATGATTTCTTAGTGTGACAGGCTTGAGGAAATTTGAAGGAAACATCTGTTTGTTTCATCCTTGTTTGAGTGGAAGTCTTGCAGTTAATCTTGTCTTCATGTTACAGCAGACGCTTGAAGGATGGTGAAGATGAAGAGACTGGAGCTGGTCATGATGTGGCTTGAGGCTCTTAGTTGACAGTATTTAATCCTGTTGCATGGGGTTTGGTTTGTGGTTGTGTTGCTACAGTAACTTTCATATTGGGTGTCTGTGTGAGAGGCTCTCTGATGATATGAAGAAGTTTGTGTTACTGCTCAACCATGGAGTATCATGCTTATGTTGGGTGTTTTGTTCCTAGTATTGGAAGGCATAATTTTCTGTTACCCTGATTGCATGTAGGCTATGGAGTTGATCATTGGATGGTCTGAGAGCTTCTGTAATAGCTTGATTCTCTCGGATGCATGTGCATGTTGGTGGTTGAGGGATTGGTCTACAAGTGGGCCTGAAGCTCTTGAACTGTTGTTTCCTTAATTGGATATTTTGTACTTGCATGACTCAGATCATGTTTACTAGATTTGAGGGGTTCTATATTTTTTCCTTAAAATCTATGATTATGCATATTCATGATGATCCATTATTCTGGTTTAACTGTTATGGAGTTTATGTTGTAGACTTTTGGGTCTTCCAGACGTGAAGTGGGTATGGATGTGCATGGGTGTTTTTCAAACACAGTGGTTTTGCAGGTTTTACATGGTCAAAAGAAAAACTTGTGGTTTTGTGAAGCTGCAGTTAAGCTATTTCTAGACCCTGGCTTTTGGGGTGTTGCTGGATGATATAGTTGCAATTTTACATGCATGCTCTGTGCATGGTGTGAGGAGATGAAATGCTTTCTTTGCATGGGAGTATTGGTAAGTGATAGGTCACTCAGCATTTCTGTGGTAATACTTCTGGTTTCTTAACTATGGTGCTCAGGTTGTGGACATGTTTGGCTAATCAGATTTGTAACTAATCTAGTGCCTGAGTCATGTTGTCTACATTGTTATCTATTCCTTGAAGATCTCAGTTTTGCAGTTTCTACTGCAATAGTGGGTTTGCATGTTTCAGTGTAAGGATCTACGAGTTATGTAGGTTTTTAGGTGTGTACAACCTATTGGCTGCAGTGGGATAACTTGGAAGTGGACGGTCTATATCCACAAGATTGATTATGTGATTATGCAGCCTTGTTAGCTGGCCTTGTCTGTGGTCACTTGTGCATTGGTGTGACTGTTTCGGGATGAGAGGATGGATGTTGTAGAGTATCTGAATAGTTGGTTATGGAGACCTATAGTATGTGTATCATGATGTCATGTATAGCTTGAATACACAGGTTTGTGTAAGCTATTGATAGTGATAGTTTATTTCCTTGGTTTGGAGATCTTGGTATCACTTGGTTTTATTGTCACATGGACATGTTAATGTGTGGACCGAGAGGATTTTCAGATTAGGAGATGTTTGGTCATGTTGCTTGGAAAGCTCAGTTGTTACAGTTCAATGGGAGCTTTAGCATTGACTGTGCATTCATCACTTAGTGGTGAATGATCTTCTTTAGTGTTGCAGATGTTACTAAGAGGAGCTCTTAGATCCTATTGCTGCAGAAGGGTTCTTTCGCATTTGCAGGGACACTATTTGAAGATGTGTAACATCTTGGAGTCATGGAGGATTCATGAAGTCTTTGGTTGAGGTGTTGGTTATGCTTGACAGGTGATGTTGGTTTAGATTTTGTTTGGTTCATGTCGTGATATACTCCTATTTAAGCATTTGAGTTTTGGCATGATACATTGCTCTTGAGACCATGGTTATGTTCACCTGGAGCATGGTATTTCCTTAGGGAGATGGTAAGATCATGATGTCATGATAAGTTCCTGATTCAAATGATTGGAGCTTTGACAGTGGTCTGGTTACTTCTCTATGTTTGAGTACATTTATCATTTGCTTGATTACTTCATAGTGTTGTAGTGATGCAGTTGGAGTTCAACATGAGGTGATTGTTCGAAGGTACTCATGGATACATGGAGAATAAGGTGAGACTGTATATGCTGTGCTTATTTAGATTTTGTAGCAAGAAGTCCGAGGAGTCTTTACCTTGGTTGGATGTGAGTTCAACAGAGACCAATGAGGAGATTGATCTTGGAGAAGTCATATAGACTCGGTTACCCTAGAGGAGCATTCTCATTCCCACTCTTGGTCTTCTTGGTAGTTTATAACTTGAGAGGTATTGCCCATTGTTTCTCTCAGGTGTTTTATGCTTTCTTTCATAGACATGGATCTTGAACTGCTTTGGAGGATTCATTGTGAGAGATGGATAGCATGATTAATCTCCTTGTGCATTTGATATCATTCATTGATGAGAATTGTTAGGAGATGGTATTATGGGTTGATTTCTTAAAATAGGAAATGGATTAGTTTGATCTTCTTTGGTTTGAGAGGCTTACATCCATGTTTAGTTTCATGATTACATATGTTGAATTTGATCTCTATGAGCTTGAACAACTTTGGGTGTTGTTATGATGTTCTCTTTGGGTTTTTTAAGAAGGAGATCATACTTGACACAGTTAGCATTCAGAGGTGTATGTAGAAGGATTGTCTACAGGTATATGATGTGCAGTGTTTCTCTTGGTCTCAGTTATTTTCTCTAATGGTGTGTTTCACATTACATTGTTTTGAGGTTTTGTTCAGAGCTGAAGTGATCACTAGTTTGTGATCATGTGTTTTCACTTATGCTTTTGGGTGATGACATGGAGGTTCTGTTATCTCTTTCATTGTTGGGTGTGAAGAACTTGAGAGATTTCTGGACTGGTAGTGAGATGTACAGGTTATTGATTTATAGATTTTTGCATATCATGGTGGATGTTTCCTTGGTACTACATGATGTTTACACTTTCTGTGTTATGTTATTGGTAGACTTATTATGTCTTGATCTTTTTTAGATCTACATTATCGATGCAGTGGGAGTTCTTGATGTATTTGGTCTTCTTCGACTGGTTAACACATGGAGCTTGTATTTGCAGTTGATGGGTGTATGTGTAGGTAGCATGAGTCTACTAATGTTCATACCTTCAAGGTATGAGTGATTGGATGTTTTAGCACTAGCTGTGTGTGCTATTTTCAGTCAAGTGGGTTTTTTGGTTTAGTTGGATGGGAGTAGTCAGCTTTCTGATTGTTGTTCTAGCTAATGGTCTATCTTGTTTTTGGAGGCAGTGTCAACTTTGATTCTGTGACTTGGAGCATTGATGGTTTCTTGTAATTCCTTCGTCAAGTGGGAGAATGTTGAGTACTAGTGACTCAGATTACAGGTTCAATAGCTCAAAGGTTCCTTGGTTCAATGGCATTGGTTCATTGGTTCCTTGGTTCAATGGTTTAGCGACATTAGTTCATTGGTTTAATGGTTCCTTGGTTTAATGGTTCGGAGGCATTGATTCCTTGGTTCAACGGGATAGGTTCAATGGTTCATCGATTCAATGGTTCAATGGTCCATCAGCTTGACTCTAGCTATCAGACTTAGCTGAAGATATCACTCCAACGATAGTGTCTCCCTGATGAAAGGCTTGAACCTCGCGTCAAGGTTCAATGGTTCAACAGGTTCAAGGATATGCGAAGTTGGCATCGGCGTGAGAATAACTATCGGCACAACCTAGGGATGTTGCTCCGATATGAATTGTCTTACCGATGGGAGTTGGTGAAAGTTTGGCATCAACGAGAGGAATGTGGTCGGCGAAGAAGGATGAAGTTACACTGAAGGTTAATGTCTTTCCAACAGTTCTGTTATTCTGATGAAGGCACGAAGTCTTGGGCATCAGTGGGACAAGGACTCGTCGCTGTGAATACTGAGTGGTTGGCCAATGGTTTTGGATTACACCGATGAGGTTAGACTGGGGTCATCGGCAGCAAAAGTGCCGACAATAGTCTTACTAAGTGGTTGAGTCTATAAACTGGAAAGTTGCCCGATGACGGATGCATGTGGGACTAAAGTTTCTCACGAATATATGAATGGTTAGAAGCGGCAATTTAGACGGTTGGAAGACAACGATGCTGGGAAGTTAGAACGAACAGTCAGTTGCATGAGTTTCTTGATTAGATTGCTAAAAGCAATTGGGAATAGATAGAGTGAGAGAGAGTTGGATGGTGCGATCAATCTGGTGAGCTCTGGTTTTCTCCTTCTGTGAAGTCCTATGTTGTATGTTGTACGCAGCATGTTAAAGGACTAAGGAGAGAGTGTAAACAGAGTTTAGGTGAAAGGGTTCTGGCTGAGAAGGTGAAGTTCTATACTATGTGCTATTTGTGACACGATAACAGTATGAAGAACCAACCGAGTGCTGGAGAACTTTGTGCAGGGTTATACTGTCAGATATTCTTTAGAAGGAACAAGATCATGTTAATCTCCTGTAAAGGCTATGATCCTGTAAATGTATTGTAACTATTTGGCTGTTGAATAATACAATGGCTCTGTGATTTGGAGTGTGGGGTTTTTTACCCTTAAGGGTTTTCCCCACGTAAATCTATGTTCTTGTTCTGTCTTTCATGTTTAATGTCTCTGCTGTTGAAACTGGTTAATGTTCGCTTATGCTTTCCTCTA
Source organism: Cunninghamia lanceolata (assembly GCA_027924645.1). Taxonomy (NCBI): domain Eukaryota; kingdom Viridiplantae; phylum Streptophyta; class Pinopsida; order Cupressales; family Cupressaceae; genus Cunninghamia; species Cunninghamia lanceolata. The sequence continues at coordinate 130,407 of BSBN01000088.1, forward strand.
AGTGTCAATGTTGGAAATGTTCTATGTCAGTTTCCACTTTAATGGCATAGTTGTGCGTGTTTTTGAAGCAATTGAAAAGAATTTAAATCTATCGAAGACACCACTATTCTTAGAAATATGTTCTGAGATGCTCACATTTCCTTACAATCAAGAGTCTAAGAGGTGATAAGTATAGATCAAATGGAGTTAATTATGCATGCTTGAAGGCTTGGAATAGTTCACTCTATGTTTAGGCCAAAAACTCATGCAAATAGGAAGAAAAATAGAGAAAAACATAGCTTTTTCATGTCCAAACTTGAAGTTTTTCCATGGCTGGAAAAGATGGTAGGGTTTCCCATGGGTCGCCCCTTTTACCAGTAGAAGTCACTCGGGGGTGACCCATGGGCAACCCACAAAGGGGAGGGTCTGAGTTTACATGCGGGATTGGAGATTGTTAGTTAGGGGATGCAAAAGTGAACTATCTCTGGAACCAGGTCAAAAGGGGGAGATTTGTCATGGTTGAACGTAACTAAAAATTGGAAGTTGGAGATGGCTTGGGAGGTCCCTTGGAGGGCTCCTAGGGGTGGGGTTGGATGCAAAACACTAGGGAAAGGTCAATTTATGAAAAATAGATGAACAAGAGGTTTAGGGATGAAGTTGCAAGCACAAAAAATAAAAATCAACAAGTGTCGAAAGTGAGGGAAAAGTTAGTACGACAAAGGGGAAACAAAGGAAGAAACGAAAACCCACTTGTTGTCAACAGAAATGTTGTTGAGAGGGTGTTATTTTCATGCTTACATGTAAGTGACAAGGATTACATGTCATCATAGGGTCCTTATGGAGACTGCATGATTTTAGTGCTTACATATTTGCCCCCACGGGGATAGTAGTCAATATGAAGGGTAGGTATCGTTTCTGAAATAGGCCTTGTACCTTTTGTCAATTTCTTGTAATAGTACCTACAATAAATAGCATTAGTTTGATATTTTAAGTGTATCAAGATAAATAATAAAAACTAAAATGACCAAACATACCATAGATTTGTGAGTTCACCTAGTTGTTTGCTTTTGTTGAGGAGAGATATAGGGATGAAAGCACAAAAAATGAGAGCATGAAAGATGCATAAAAGTAACAAATAATCTAAAAATGCATTAAACAAACTAAGCTAAGAGATGAAAAGAGTGGATCACGAATATGGCCACTACTTCTTCTACCATTGAGAATCAAGTACACAATTAGACAAAGCCCCTCTTCTAAACCCTTCTCTCATTTCAGTCAATTTCATGCCCATACTCATTATAAGAATATTCTTGATCATCTAGTTACTTAGTTGTGTATAACAAATTTATCTCTTGATCTTCATCTTCTTCAACATATGCCTCCTCTTTTGCACATTCTCCTTATTCAGTGTCTTCCTCCCTTAAAGCTAGAGAAATATCACATCGAGTAGCATACGGGTTAGGATACAAACTTCACATCATGAATCATCTTCCATAGCATTCACATTTGACTTTCTCAAACAATCAAGTGTCCCTTTTGGAAAATTCCACTGATCTAGCTTCCTTTGACCAACTCTTTCTATATCATAAATAGGATTACCATTTTTCCATTCAGTATTATATGGCATATCAAACAATTTCATAGGATTTTCTTGTCTTTGAGGAACTTTTCTATCAGAAGAAAAACCCTTCTCATTTTTGGCTACTTTATAACTCAATTCTTTTAAAGCATGCATGATCTTATCTAGTTTATCTTTCAACAAAGATTATTTTCCATGGGGAGCTTTATCTTGATGAGACAATTTTATTTTACCCCTCTTCTAGGTGCTTTACTAGAATATTTCTTGTTTCTCTCAAGATTTCTAGCCACCTTATAAGCTTCTCTCAAGGTGAGAAGGGTTTTATCTCTCAAGAGGTAACCCATTTTGGAATCAAAGGCATTGCAATATATCGCCAAACACATAGAGTCATTAGGCAACATCCTCTTAGGAATCCTAGTCATTAGTCTCATGAATCTTGTGTTGAATTCTAACACATTAGCATTTAATCTATTGACTATGTTGGTGAATTCATTAGTTTTAAATTGAGGGTCAATTCTAACACATTAGCAAGTAAGCGTGGTCCAATTGTAGAGAGGGAGAGAGGGAGTCCAGTCGGGTAGCAAAGTGGTGTTAGTAGAAATGGCAGCTTTGAATTATAAGAGCAAATGTTGTTGTTGTTGATGATGAGAGTGAGGAAAAGCAGAGATTGAAAAGAAGTAAAGCACAAAAGGGAAGAAGAAAAGAGGAGCCATGGTAGAGCAAACAATAGAATGGAATGGAATGGGGATGGAGGAATAAATAAAGTAGTGGATGTCCAAGCAATTAGTTGTCATTTAGTGGACGTCCAAGCTTCCTAATATATTATTGTTTTCAAAGCATTTTGTTGGAAAATATGTTTTAAGAAATAATGTATGTGTACAAATGATATGAATAGTCAATCCTATCTAAGCATTTTTTTAACATGTGATTTCCATTTCTTATAAATTATTGGTCAATAAAAATGATTAACTTCAAAGCTTTGAGGTGTTTAATAGATTACAAATATTAAATATTAAATAAATGAATAATGAAGAAAGATGAGTTTTCAATGGAAAAGTAAATTGAGCTTTCATGTTAATTTTATATTTTTTTTGACTTATAAGAAAAGTAGATTTATTGAATAACTATATATATATATATATATATATTACATGGTATTATATTAATTAAAAGAAAATAATTATTTTCAAATACACTTATCCATTTTTTATAGTATAGTGTTTTATTAAGTGAAAAAAGTCTATTACATTAGTATAAATATTTTAAATACATTTATTTAATATCTCTCTACATCTTTTACATATATGTACTTAAAATATCTATGTTAATCTCCTAAATACGTAACTATATTTTTAAATAAAAGATTTATTTATTTAAGAGTTATTTTATATTACTTTACACACATAAATTTTTAATTTTAATTTAAGATTTATTTTATTTGATTTATTTTTTTGATAGTGGTCAGAGAGGTCACTCCCATTGTATTAATTTCAAAAACAAGTTGTATAGAGGTCACAAGAAGAGTAGAAGTCTTCAATACAAACAAAGATTCTAGACTGCACAAATAATAAATTGAAAACATGTCTTTAGCCTATGGGATAAGTTAATCAGTGATAACCTTCACTTGCAGACTTTCATGGATTTACCCGAGACAAAGATCTTCTACACAACTTCCTATATATAGTCTACATGCTAGACCAAACCTTGCCTTTCCTTGGGTTGGCTAGGCTTGGATATGTTGGGCATGTTGCTAGTGAGTATAAGGTCTATGATTGCTATCCTCAGTTGCAAAAGGATAATTCCTTGGCACACTTCAAGAGAGTGAATGATGAATTTACTATCCACATTACAAGGATGTTGCAAGGGGACTTGAGTAGAAGACTATCAATCCAAGCTATGAATCTAGTTAGGAAACATGGGCCATATTGGTTTATTCAATTCCCTAGGTTTACATATTTGAGGATCTAAAGCTTCACAGGAATGCCTTATTGATTGCCAAAATGTCCCACCGATATAATTGTGTTGCTAAAGCTTACTAGGCAAATTTGCACAGCACACAAATTGTTAAAAGGGCTACACAAAGATTCAGTACCATTTCCCCTCATTGAAGAGGTTTATTGTCTTGTCCTACTCCCAATGTTGTTGAAGAGTTAGATGTTGAGTTGTAGATGTATCATATTCTCTTCTATAGATATATAAAGAATTTTGATCTGTTCCATAAGATGAAGAAGCATGTAAGAAAAAACTATTTTCATGAGGAACAATTGGAAATTTTCTGGGCTAATTGCAATGATGAACATGAGGTCAGAAAGAAGAAATTTTCTAGGCTCCCACTTGATTATTAAGATGTTTCAGATCTCTATAGTACCACACCAGGTAGTGGTTGATGGAGAATTGGTTCAAGAGATTGAATGGAGGGTAATCTTTGAACAACCAATTCTTCATCCAAACTGGGCTAAAGAAGAAGTTATATCGTTGGATGAAATAATGAAAGACAATATCAGGTATAGTAAAAGGTGGGTAGATGTACAAGTGGCCCAATTGGTTGCTCAACATATACCTTTGACATACACTCCACTACAACCCAAGAATAGAATAATAGTTGAAGATTCTACTAGATTAGGGCCTTCTGGAGGAGAGGACACATCAGGTCCAAAAGGAAAAGTAGTGGATTTGGATGGTGAAGAAATTGAAGATGAGGTTGTGGCATCTCCTACCAAATATAAAGGGAAAGTAAAAGAGAAAAGGATGAGGGGGAGTCAGAAACCTCCTCCCACTGGGCAAGTCTACAAGAGGAAATAAAATGAGAAGGCTAAGGGCCAAGGACTGAAAAGACCTAGGAGGAGTAAAAAAGATCAAACCTCTCAGGCACCTTCTAGACTGTCACCTCTTCCTCCTTACAGTTCTTCTGCTACCATTGTTTCCACTTCATCAATTCTAATCTCTTCTACCATCCCCACTTCATCTTCCATTTTTGTAACTGCTTCTTCCCATTCTATTCTTCAAGTTCACACCTCACTTCCCATCTCCTCATTTATCTCCACCACCATCACCACCTCAACTACACCTTCCATACCGATGTCTTCTACCATTCCTTTGGCTTCCCCTATTTCTTCTATCTCTACAGTATTTTCACCAACACTTGCATTCACCTCCACTCCTCTCATTTCATCTCTTGCCACTTCATTGCTATCTTCCTCTCTATAGCAATTACACATGCTCATTCCTACCACCATGCCTATCATATCCACCTTTCCTTTCATTCCCATTATCATTCCATCTTCCTCCTACTCCTATCTTACTCAAGCTTGTCTACCAAAGAATGTAGCTTTAGTTCTTTCTGATGTGAATAAAGCTATGGTGCCCCAAGTTAATATCAGTTTAGATGTTCCCTCATCTCCCAAGCTTCCATCCTTGGAAGGCATAGACAAAGTATATGAAGAATTGGTGACCCAGGGGATTTCTAATAAGAATATTGAATCTGCCCAAAGCTTAAAAGATGATGCTACTATGGAAATAAGGGTAGATGTTGTAATTGATATTGATCAGAGTGATGATTCTTTAAAGTTGATCAATAAGAAGAAATAATAACTAAATAATTTCCTAAGACGACTGGTGAGACCATAATAAACCTCTCAAAAGAACTAGAGCATGAAAAGATTATGGTTAAGGAACATATTGAAGTGCCATTAATTGAGCAAGTGTTTACACAAAAACCACTTGACTCCCAACACAAGGATATTGATACTAAGGATCAATCCAAGGAAGGAGATGAAATAAATAAAAGTACAAAACAACAAGAGGTTCTTGTGTATTCTCTTCCATAGAAATAAGTAGTAAGTTTGGTAATGATTGTTTAGCCCCTCAGTGGCTACAAATAAGGTTGAAAGAAAAGTAGCCAGAGATAGAGGTTCCTACCCTAGACCTTGCAAGCTTTCTCACTAGACTCAAAAGACCCAAGGAGAAAAATAAAGCAAAAATTCAATCTCGCATTACAAGGGATGCCTAGGATGAAGCATTGCAAAGATTGCAATGTCAGTGGTTGATAAAGATAGAAGTTCAATCTTCAAGCTAAGGATTTTTAGATTTCCACAATCAATCTCGGCCCAACAACCAAAACTCAAGATATTGATGAATTTTAGGGTTCTATCAACACCATTGTGTAGAGAATGAATAAAGATGAGTTGAATAAAAGGTAATTAAAAGAGTATATTGTAGAGTTACAAGATTACATCAGTTATCTAGTAGGCCTTCTGTAGAAGGATGATGGCACTTATTTCCTCCAGCCATCCTCTCTAAATAAGAAGTTGATGAATTTGACAAAATGAAGCATGTGGCTCAAGTAATCGAGGAATGGTTGAAGGAAATATATGAAGATGAATGCTAGGTCATTGATGAGGTACCTAGTTGAAATGTATAAGGATTTTCACTCTCTAAAGGAAGACTGGGATATTCTTGTTGAGGATTGTAAGGAAAATGAGGAATACTACTCTGAAGTACTTCCTCAGTTTGAAAGGAGGTATAAACTATCTCTTAAGATCTTATTAAAAGAGGATATTGTGACCAAAGATAGATTGAAAATGCCTTTTGACTGGGTAGAGGCAATGAAGTATTGGAGGGAGGAATTTGACAAGGCTAAGGAGGATGCATCACTTGCACTAACTCATATTGTGGATGTTTCATATAGCTGTGTTGATTTGCTAAGTGCTCTAATTGGGCAGTATATAGATGAAAAAGCTAAAATGAATGTTGATCTATACAAGTAGCACTGGAAATAGTTACTACAGGGAGGTTTGGATGTAGTACCTTATATTTTGATGTGAAGAGTATGAACATTGCTACCAAATTCAAAGGTTAAAGATTAGAGAATTCCAAAAGAACTCGAGGGAATGAGTATCTACCTACAACACTCATGCTAAAATCCTTGATACACATAATTTCATGATGTACTTTACAAAATATCCTCTTACAGAAGATTTAAATGTAGTGCTTAATTCATTCATGAAGTATAGAAGGAAAGAACAAGTTAATTTGAGGTTGCCATAGAAGATGATGTGCCTACACCCTGAAGCTTAGTTTTTGCTAATCATAGTCATCCAATCAACTCAAAGAGTCTTTAGTTGGAATGCCTCCTCCAAAAACATGCCACATTTTCATTTTTTGTGTCAACTCATCCAAAAATGAGCTATTTCGTCCTATCTAACTTGTCAAAAGTGAAATTTTGTCATTTTTCTAAAAGATAAAAGTAAGAAATGAGTTGTAACAACTTTTTCCATAAATATTAAATGCTTGGGAAATCTGAACCATTGGTGTCAGACTAATCCTTACTACTCATTGTATACTAAGTGCTCTTCCCTCTATATAAATGCAATCACTCTCTCTTGTATAGGTTAGAGGTGAAAATACAGAATTGTTGAGACTTTGCCATTTTTTTATCAATACAAATAGAAATTCAGATGTTGCTATCTAATTGTGTTGTGTTATTGATTAAGAGTTTGGTTTTTATGGTTTATTTCATCCATTAAGATAAAGTTTAGTTACAGTTTTGTTGTACATTTGAGATATTTGATGGATTCCATGTTCATACCATTAGCAAATTGTTGACTCTAAGTTGTTGAGTATGGTTAGTCTGAACACTTATGTAAATTTTAGTTCGATTATGAGAAGTTGATTAAATTGCACTAGATATGTTCCAGTGTTTAATGAATTTCCATAATTTGAAAATCTTAATTCCTTTAAAGATTGCATTGTTTCTGTGGCATTGTGATTCATATATGTGAATCATTGCATCATATCTCTAGTTGTCCTTAGGAATTTCTAAACCTTCTCTATCTCCCCTATCTTTTGAACTTTGTGAAAATAGTGAAGTTAGATTAGAAAAAAACATCAATCATATTGCAAATTTGATGATCAAGTTAGTTTTTAGATTTCTGATCTAAAGATAGTGTTTTGGGTTTTCTATATTTTCTAAAGCATATCCATTCCAATACCCATCTTCCTAAGTTCCAAAACTTAAGGCCCCTTGATTGGAACATAAAGGAACATCACACACTAAGTTATCTTGTAAGGCCAAGACCTGGCTAGGAGAAATCTTGGGGTAGTCTTTTTTTGATTCGTTGGGATTAGATTCCTTTCAAGAGATATAAAATACTCAATATTTTATCAAAGTTGTTGTGTGAAAAACATCCATCAACAATACTTTACCCATTTATTATGTCTTTTATTGACCCTTATAACTAGTCATTCATTACCTATATCAACATTAGCATTTCATTATCCTGGGTCAATCCCACAACATCAGATTGATCTCACAATACACAAAATTGACCTCTAAAATTTAGAAATTCTAATTCAATTTTTCCTAACTCTTACTTGAATTTCCTTCCTGCAATGAGCCATCTTGGTACATATCTCAAGCATTATTATCACCAAGTAGTGGTATTTAAAAACCTGAATATTGGGACATTAATTCATATCCAATAATCATTGGAATTCCTAGAGCATATAAGAAACACTAATTGTACAAACACTTCAATTAAAGCACTAAAAAGAATCTATCAACAAAATAATTGCTCAAAGGGTCGTACCCTCCCCTACTAAGGCTATCATTGGATTGGGACATGACTCATGTGCATCATAACCATTGTAAGGGTGTGGCCCCACTAAGTGTTGCCCTTGCCCCACTCATCAACCTTTGCAAATACTTAATTTATATCTTCCCTTCCATTTTTTGCCACTTAGACCTCAACTATTTAAAAACATTGATTTGTGCAATTTAAAATATTAGAAAAACATATGAGACTATAAGGAGAAGAGTAGTAGAGCACATTTCATTTGCTAAGAGATAATGAAACTTAATCTGTATTAGAATCATATAGGCCATTTGTAAGTTTATGCATGTTGTCTTTAACCATTCACCGATAACAGTAAAGTCACTCTAAATACGGGGTTAACTTAGGAGAACTTGACCCTAGTGATCTAGAATCTCCCCTAAGGTATTTGTAGACATCACCTTGGTAGTTAGACACAAGGAAGATGAAAGAAAATAGCTCTCTATGCACACATTTTGTTAGTCCATTCTCATGTGGCTTGTTCATTCACACACAATAGTTCAAGGCCACAACACTTGGGTTGGAATCCTAGGGACTTAGATATGATCATTTAAGAACTCTACACTTACATAGAGCTTGAGACATTCATTAGACCATGACAAATAATTCTATGTACCCTAACAACTGAATTCTACGTAACATCAATAATAATATTTCACTATTATTCTCTAAAATAAACTCATTTATTAATCATTTAGTAATACAACTACCTAATTAAAACTAACTTAATTATACACTTATTATTTATATTTATTTAATTAACCTAGATTTATATAAAACAAATTTTATTCCTTATAATATTTTTTAATTCATAATTGATTTTTGTTATCTCTCTATTTTCATGACAACTCACATCCAATTATCTTGAAATTGTAGGACATTATAGGAGAATAGAGATAATTCATTTAGAGAAGAAAAATCTAATCACGTGTCATTAGAAAATGGAAGAAGTTTTACATGTGAAATCAAACATTATCTTTGTGGGGTCATTTTAAAAAACACTTTCTTTGGCTTTGGAAGTAATCATGATAAAGTTCCATCGGCAATGATGTGAACACAACGAATGCTTCATCATCTCTCATGGCTATACGATGTGAACACATGAAGAGGAATACAACAAATGCTTCATCATCTCTCATATCTATACGATGTGAACACATGAAGAGGAATACACAGAAAGAAGGCACATGGGAAGTTTAAAGTTTGTACAACAAAGTTTAAAGTCTTTTAATTATTGAAATGTTTGGAAGCCTATAATGTCTACAATTGTATATGTTCATCACATTCCATGAAGATGACCACCCGTTTTTCTACAGATCAGAAGAAGAGGCATTGACATAGATAAGATTTGAAGTGCATACTTTTAATGCGTGCTGCAAAACTTTTGGATTGTCAAACACGCTCACTGATTTGGGAATCTCAAGGAAAATAGGAAAATAGCCGTATTCTTTAATATTTTAAACTGAATCATCTATTACATGGATTCTTTCATATTTTGAATATTGCGGTATTTTGAATATTGCCAGTCAAGAAGAGCAGTCTAAGTAGAATCTACTTTTAATGCGCACTAAACTTTTGGATTTGGAACAAAGTGAATTAGGTGCTATGTTACCAGAAACGAGAAACGGAAACGACAAAGGCAACGACAACGACAACGTGACGAGAAACGGGATATTTAGAGGTTACCTATAAGAAACAGATTTTAACATATATTTTTCAAAATTTTAGATTTATTATAAAGTGTTATCCCGTACTAATAAAATGCATACAAATTAAATCCTGTGAAATTAAACACATAATAAAAGTAAAACACTAATATTGTATATTACTTTAAAATAATTTAAAATACTTTTTAATTCAAAAAATATTATTATATAACATTGAAAGATATCATCAAATATTACCTAAAAATTTGTTTAAAAAAGAAAAACAAAAAACTAAATCTATGAAATTTGTTTTATTAAAAAAAAAAATTTCAAACCAAAAAACTATTTTGCATAATAATTAGCATTGTTTTATTAAAAAAAAAATTCCAAACAAAAAAATAAAACTACTTTCATCATAATTAAACATTATAATAACTATTTTTTTAAAAAACTACTTTAAAACAATATTATAAAAACTAAAACTCACAGAATTTAATAAAAAATCATTTTTATTCCACAACATTATAAGCTATTATAAAATTTATTTAAAAAAAAACTATTTTAAAACAATATTATAAAAATTAAAAACTCACTTTTATTCCACTATAAAAGCTCACAAACCTTTAAATATATAAAAAGTCACTAACGCAGGTTTCAACATGTTAAAACATCAGAAAGTTCGATTAAAAAAAAGAATGGAAATTTTTCTTAAGGGTTCACGGGAAAGAAGACAAACAGAAACACAGAAGAAATAGACAGGAAGCCGAGAAACGACCGTTCGCTACGGCAACGGTGTTTCTACCGTCCAAAATGAAAACGCGGCCTTCCCATCGCATTTCTGGTAACATAGATTAGGTGTGAAGTCCATACGATGGACTGTTAACTTTGACATTGACTAAGAACCTCAAACCCTTAGGCCGTTGATTTGTATGGGAAATTAGGTGTTATTATTATATAGTAACTATAGAGAATACCAATTTATGCGTTGATGAGCAACCTATGTGGGGGCAGTGGAAGATGTGAAGAAATAGGTGGTAGGGAAGAGAGGACATTGATGTGTATACTCAACATCTCCTCAGTGCTTGCCAGACTGACCAACCTTTTTTTCTGTACAGTTGAGGAGAAGAGGACACTTGCATAGATTAGATTTAAATGGCATACTGAGAACATTGATATGATAAATGGGGACTCAGAATCTTCTTTTAGTATGCATAGTATACAAAACTTTTGGATTCTTAAACACGCACATAATCAAAGTAAAGTAAATTAGACTAGGAAAGGAAAATGCCAAGAAAAATTGAAAAGCGATAGTACTCTAATTTGAATGGCACACTGGACTTTAAAACAAGCGGGAAGAGAAGACTTTGTTATATATAGACAGATGCAAGCTAAGGATCTACTTTTAATGACCATTAGGAAACATTTCTTGGGTTTTCAAACACCCATATATCTAGTCAAAGTAAATTAGAAAATAAGCAACTCTAAATCATGGTTCAAAAATTTAAGTTTTAGGATATATATAGAGAAGATCTTAGATGCTCCTAGCTGTTTAATTTTCTGAATATTGTATGATCGACTTTAGTAATTAATATTATTATAAGCTTGTCATATTTGAATATCTTAATTTACTCTTAATTTTTTGAGAGAGAATTGTATATATTCAATTATTTTATTTTATTTTTGTCTTACATCATTTTGCATTTATGACTATGTTCTTTTTAAGGGGTATTAATAGGTCTCAAGTATGTGTTTTGGGTATCTATTTAAATGAGTTATCTATAGGGTCATTTTATATATTATATTAATACATGGTTTCAATTATGCAATCACTTTTAATTAAGTTAGGATAGCACCTCTGCACATTTATTTTTAATCTTTTGAAGGTTCACAATGACCTCCTCTACCTATACCAACACTCCATATCTAACTCTATAGTCACTTTTACTCTTTACTATTAACATAGTTTTGTAGTTACATCAAGGTGCAAGAGAGACATTAGCACACTTCCACACCCTAGCTTAGAAAGCTTGATGGTGCTCCTTAGCATGACCACAATTTTCCTTACATCAGATAGTACCAAATCAATACTTTTTACAAGTATCAAATATCATATTTAGTTCTAGATAGGATCACAATCATCAGACAAGATCACAATTTTTTTATGAGATTGCAGTTTTGTAAGATGGGATAATGGTTTTGTGATTCTTTTCCAAAATCTTAATTATCAAGATTAAGTCATCTTAATCTTTTGATCACAAATCAAGTCTTATAATTCAAATATCAAACATCTATCATAGTGGGTGGGAGCACAACACAATAGTGTGTCTCACACTTGTGCCACAAGGAAATACACATGTTTTCCCTTGCAAGGAAAAGTTGGTTTGATTAAGGGGTTGTTTAATCTAAGCCCCTTCAATTAGACCCTTTCCTACCACCACATACTAGGGCTATCCAATCAGACCCCTTAGTTGCCTATGTGAGGGCCAACATTGTTGTTATATGGAGCCTAATCAGACTCAGAGGTTAAATTTTCCCTACTTTTATCGATGCAGTTTCCCCCCAAATCATTTAACAAGGTCAAGGGGCAACGCCGGGAGTTATTTTTTATTGGCTGACATAAGAAAACTTACCTAACTAATTAAACTCAACAAGCATAAACTTGTCCACCCATTGCAACTAATTAACTTAATAATAATTAAACTTACCTAACTAATTAACTCAACAAAGGTAAATTTGTCCATCCATTTGCAGTTATTTAACTTAATAATAATTTAAACTTGATGAATTTTATATTCTTTAATTAGAACCTAATATGGAAGCATAATATAGTCTAAATATTCAATTCACAAAACATATTAACTAAATATTTAAATTTGATAATACTAACTAATTGAATAAAATTAAATTACTAAAAAATCAATGTGATGATTGACCAATGAATAACTAATTGATTAAAATTAATATAATAGTATCTAATTAAATCCCATATTCTAACAACTATCTTTAATAGGAAACTGCCACATATTAACTAATTGATTAAAACTAATTAAAACTAGATAAATTCTATATTCTTTAATTAGAATCTAATCTTGGAAGCATAGTATAGTCTAAATATTCAATTCACAAAACATATTTAATATTAACTATGAAGATAGAAATACTCCCTTCATTAAAATTAATAATATGGTCTAAGTATTCAATTCATAAATAAAAGCACAAAAACATATATAATATTATTTATTATGAAGATAGAAAGATTCTTTCATTATAATTACTTTCCAACTAAGAGATCAATTCTATTTTCATAATTAGAATTCATTCCAAACTAAAGTTAAAGCTAAAATTCTCAATTCATATGCATAATATCAAATTGGAAGGAGGCTAATAGGGATAATGCTTAAGATTTTGACTAAAGGATTGAATGTGCAGTAAATCTAAAATAAGCCCAAGAACTCCATTTCATATAATACTATAGATCTTTGATTATAATAACCCAAATAAAAATAAATAAATAAATGAATAAACAAATCTTTGTTAAGTATGGATGCACGAACCCTAAATAAATTTTTGGATTAGACAAAATGTGAAAAAGAGCAGGCAGTCAGCGACAAAGCAATATTATTAAGAATGCAAGAAATGAATCAAGGGCAGAGCACCCCTGCAGTATTATACAGAGGACGAAGAAGGTTTTCTACGGGGGTGGGGCTTCCCCTCCGCATCCTCAGGACAAACATGGCTGGCAAACTATGAAGAGTAGGAGGCAGCAGAGGGGAGTTAGGGCAGAGGCAATAGCAAGAGTAATAGCTCAAGCCAGGGTGGCAGGAATGTGGGCTATCCCAATAACCTCAGCAACCCTAGCATTTGTAACGAGAGAAAATCGCACCACTCTAGGCCGAGAAAGAAGCTAAAGTGCTTGACAACCCCCTGTTGTCTCCTACCCAAGACAAGGATATGTGGAGGGTTTTTCAAAACTAGCCCCTAGGCTCATTCATGCAAAGGTAAATTCCCATACAGGCAGCATATCGAATTTCAGGACACCCCACCAATGGCAAATCTTAAAAAACCCTAAATTTGGCAACACGGCTCCTAATACTCTTTGGAAGGGCACAGACCAGGCAACACTCTGTGAACGGGCAAACCCTAGAACCCCCGGTCATCAAAATTCTGTGGCCATGGAAAAGAAAGTATCAATCGATATCAAAAATATCCACATAGATGGTCTGGGGATTCATTATAGAACCCACGGTTTCTATATTCAATGGTGTGGGATAGGACAGCCTGTGAAGGAAATTGCAGAATGGGTCCAAACCCTCTACAAAGACCAGGTAAGTATCACTATCACTTCTAAAGAATTCATATTCATTGTCTGTAAGAGTGCAAACCTAAAAAAAGAAATTTTAAATAGCAGAAGCTTGTTTTACAAAGGGCATAATTTTGAGTACTTAGACTGGATACCTAATTTCAACCCTAGTAAACTAAAACTTAAAGTAGCTAGGTGGGTCAAGCTACTGAATCTCCCGGTCGAGCTTATCCATAGTAAAATCTTGAGGGAGATAGGGAATCACTTGGGAGAGTTCATGGGAATGGAGAAGGATTTCTTATCTTACTCAGATGTTTTCCTATTAGTAAAATTGGATATTAGCACCAAAGACCTTGAACTCTTGAAATTAATACTAACCTGGCCAATTACTACATCAAGCCAGCTCTCCATAGTGGACCTACCCTTAGAAACACTAACAACAGAATTCCAAAAATGCCCGCTAAGGTGCACCCCATTTTCCAACATGGGGGTGTTAACATCAGATTTAATGATAACAAAGGTGGATTTATTGTGGACTATCAGAGGAATAGCTCTTCTTCCCTTAAGGAGCACCTCAGTGGTAACAAGGAATTGTCTGGGCAAAATCAGAACCTGAGTATGGTAACAGCCCAACCTAAGAGAAGCCCTAAATCTTCCCAAAATAACAAAGAAAACACCCTGAATCACAATAATGAGGGTACTACATAGAACATGAATCCCGGTCAGGTCAGCTCAGGGAAAAAAACAATCACAGCGGTGAAACCCCAAAATCAAAATTATGAACCATAGATAGGCAAAGAGAGGATGGAAATGGAGGAGGGGGAAGTTCCTTTAGAAGATGCCAGAGACAATAACCCCATAGCAGTAGAAGGAAGTATAAACCCAGAGGTTTTAGAAATCCTAGAATGGGTTCCAAACTCGGATATAGAAGAGATTTGCAATGAGATCCTCGAAAAGGCATTAGAGGAAGTGGTAATCAAGGAAGTTAACAAAGAGAAGGAAAAACTCATCACCAAGATTATAGAACTTGAAGAAGAAGAGGAGAGGCAGGATAGAAAGAAAGAGGACCCAAAAGATCAGGGCGATAGAGAAGTGGATGGAGCAAATTTGAGGTTGGGAATTGCCACAACCGATTTCAACAGGGATACCCTAGACTGTGCCAAAAGTAATAAGAAAAGGGGTAGGAAATCACTATTGGAGCTAAGAGAGAAGGCAGGCGAGGCTACTGATCAAACTAAGATCACCACACTATTTTATGTAGGGAAGGGGAAGTGCCTTCCCACGGCACCATGAGAGTCCACACCTGGAATGTTAGGGGTCTCAATGCCCCTAACAAATAACGTATCATAAAATGATGTATAACCAACACAAAAATAGATATACTAATGATCCAAGAAACTAAACTAAATAAAGAAGAGATTGACACTCTAAACAAGAAGTTAGGAATATGGGAGCTAGTTGGAGTTCCGGTTGAGGGTGCTTCGGGAGGCATAGGGGTTATTTGGGACCCTAGAGTGGTTTCATTTACATTATTAAGCTGCAAGAAGAACTGGATGGTGGGGTACGTCAAAAGCATCAGAAGCAACCTACACTTTTTTCTCCTCAACATTTATGGTCCTCCTCAGAACCAGGATAAGAGAGCAATTTGGATAGAAATAGAACAATTCTTGGGAACTTTACAAGATCAAGTATGTATTCTAGGAGGAGACTTTGATGCAGAGCATGCAACGAAGTGGTGAAAATAGATCAAAAATATGGAACTATTGTTGTGGTTGAACTTTTGAACCACTTGAACCAAATGAACTCATTGAACCTACAGTTACTAAACCGTTGAACCACATGAACCATGGAACCACATGAACCATTGAACTCGTGAACCATTGAACCTTCAACTTTTGGTTCAACATACTTGCATCGTCCAGACTTAATGCTGTCGGTAACTTCAAGATTTCTTCCGCCGATACACCGGTTATTCTGATGACCCTTTGAAATGTCCTCCGTCGGTATGACTTGGACTATCAGCATAATCCTCTCCTCATCACCTGATGTCAAACCTCACACCGATATGCCAATCACTTTGCTTTGACTCTGTTGAACCAATTGAACCTGTTGAACCTTTGAATCAGTTCAACCATCGGCAAACATATACTATCGGCAACACTTTGCACTATCGGCTCCCCCAATATGCTTCACCTCGACGCTTAAAGTCACTCTGATGATCAACGAGAGCCTTGTTCAGCGAGACTCATTCAACGGTTACACCGATACCAAACATCCAAATTCCTTCTATCGGCCAAACGATGCCCGTCGGCCTGACTGTTCTCTGCTTCTCCACTAGTAGAAATCTCACCAATGGACTCCCCTGCAACCAATCTCGTAGTCTCTATTCTGTTGAACCCTAGCATGTAGAGATGCTAGGCTTTCTACTGTGATAGCTATTCCACAGGTTGGATCCTCAGTTTCATTCTGCCATGACCACGAAAAAAAAGAAAACAAAATAGAAAACTATGTACAAAGTCCATTCCACCGATTTAAAAAAAAATCCACCAATGGAATGGTTTCAATCTTGCATCTTGACAACGAAAAACTAGATTATGTATAGAACAATTCAATACACAAAGAATTTACACAAAACACAGAACTTGTAAACACAAACTGACAAAATTTCTATTTCTTCATTCAAACTTTGTCCCTGATCTCCTCTTCCAAAGATGTGTTTATAGTCTCTTCCCATCCAATTCCAACAGGAATACCAGAGGTTGGAGTCATTACAACTTCCATATTTCAGATTTTGCTTAACCAAGGTTATAAGCCAAAACACTAACTAATCACACGACACATGTTTAGCACAAGACATGATTTAAACACATCAACAAAACACCTAACAACATGACACACTTGATTTGATCATCCACATACCCCAATTGTCCAAGATGTCCAAATTGGCTTATCAGGATGCCAAATTTGTGACACTAGTTCACATGGTGGGGTCTTTATTACAAACTTGAAATCACAACATAAGTACTACATGACAACATGAACAAACATAGAAATGCATAAAACATAACAACATATCAAAACCTTAGTCTTCTCCCTCAGATGTATATTTGGCTTGTTGAAGGGGTGGTCCTGCACTAGACTTCAATGCAATACTGGATCCTAAAGAAAAACTAGGAGGTCAAGTTAGGTTATCTACAGCGGCGAAAGACTTTAAAGATTGGGTTCAGAAGAACAATTTATTGGAAATTAAAACTGCACAGGAAGGTTTTACTTGGAACAACAGAGGAGAAGGTTGTAGCAATATTGCAGAAAAACTTGATAGATTCTTGTTAAGAGGTAATTGGGCCCAATTCCCTTATTTTCTGACAAAAGAGATCTTACCATACTCGGGCTCTGATCACTACCTAGTGCAGCTGAGTATCTCAAAAGATTGCCAACCCAAATGTTGCCCCTTTAAATTTGAACAAATGTGGCTCAAAGATAACAACCTTATTACCCTAATTGAGCAATGGTGGAAATAAACTAGAATATCTAGATCTAAGCTTTTTTGTTTAGTATCCAAACTGAAAACTATTAAAGGTAAGCTTCTAAGCTGGAATAAAACTAACTTTGGTAATATCTTTGAGTCCAAAACTAAGCTAGAAGAAGAACTCAAAAACCTAAACAGAATCGTGATTACCAAAGGAATGGACGCTGAAACGTTTTTAAAATAACAATAGCTAAAAATTGAATATGAAGATATCCTAGCCAAAGAGGAAATCTTTTGGTGTCAAAAGTCAAGAGAAACTTGGCTGGAAGAGGGAGACAAGAACACTAAGTTCTTTCATAACCGCACCAAAGCACGCAAAAACGTAAATAGAATCCTCAAAATTAAAAATGTGAATAATGACTAGATCGAAGATCCTCAACAAATTGCACATGAAATGGTTAGGTACTTTGAAAATATTCTTAATAATCAAGAGGGATCAAATTGCATGTACCAATAAGCCATTCTAGAAGATATCCCAAGGATTATTTCAGAGGATCAAAACAAAGCTCTTAATGGTAAATTCACCAAAACTGAGGTAGAGCTAGCAATCTCTCAAATGCAACTAGATAAAGCTCTTGGCCCCGATGGCTTCCTAGCCTTCTTCTTCTAGAAATGTTGGCACTTCATAGGAGATGAAGTAGTCGAAGCACTAGAAGGGGTAAGAAATTTGGGAAGTATTCTCAAAGAGGTAAATAATACTTTCCTTACACTTATTCCAAAAAAAGAGAAGCCAGAAAGTCTAGGGGATCTACGACCTATATCTCTGTGTAATACTATTTATAAAATCCTCACTAAAACCATGGCTAATAGGATATAGATAGTTCTTCTAGACATCATTAGTGATGAACAAACAGGGTTTGTCCTAGGCAAATCTATATTTGATGGAGTTATTACAACCCAAGAAGCCATTCATACCATACAGCAAAACAAAAAACCTAGCATGTTAATTAAACTAGATATAAGTAAAGCCTATGATAAGGTAGACTGGCGTTTCCTCTACAAAACCCTGGAGGCTTTTGGCTTTAATAAACAATGGATAAACCTCATTTATGCATATATTTCTAATCCCAAGATCTCAGTCTTAATCAATGGAACCCCGGAAGGTTTTTTTAGCATTTCAAGAGGATTGAGACAAGGGGACCCCATTTCCCCTTTTCTCTTTATTATAATGGTAGACGTATTAGGGAGAATGATCACCAAGGCTAGGGAAGAATGAAAGATCCAAGGAATCAAAATCACTTCCGGTGTCGATCCTACAACACATCAACAGTTTGTAGATGACACTATGCTTTTTGGTAAGGGGTGCATAGAAGAAGCTAGGGCATTCAAAGATATCTTGAACTCTTATTGTAGGGCCTCTGGACAGGAGGTAAACGCTGATAAATCAGCTATTTATTTTTTCAACACGGATCCTGAAACTGAAAAAGAAATATGCAGAATCCTGTCTTTTAAAAAAGGGGAAATGCCTTGTAAATATCTAGGTATACCGTTGGGTAAAAGCAATAAGATTAATGATCTTTGGGACCATATTACTTCCAGGATCAAGAATAGAGCAAAATCTTGGAAAGGCAAATGGCTCTCCTCAGTAGGCAAAGTGACAATGTTAAAATCGGTTCTCTCAACTATCCCAATTTACCAATTATCCTGTATGAATCTTCCAGTAGGAAAATGGGAAGAGATCAACAAAATTCTAAGAACTTTCCTATGGCAAGGTTCAGAGGATAAAAAGAAAATGGCACTTGTGGCTTGGGACAAGATTTGTAGACCAAAGGAGGAAGGTGGCCTGAGCATAAAGAACTTCAAAGAACAGAGTAAGGCTTTAGGCGCTAAACTTGTATGGAAAATGTATCAGCAGCGCAATTCAAAATGGGTTAAAATCCTTAGAAATAAATATCTGAGAGGGGGGAATCGGCATCCCTCTTCAGGATGGCTAACCCCCCTAAAGGATCTCACCTCTAGAATTTTATGATGGATTGCAGGAAGCTCATTATGGACAAATTGACTTGGAGTTTGGGAGACGGTAACCAGGCACTATTCTGGGATGACTCATGGGGGGGTTTGAGGTGATAAGCAGCTTGGATAACTTAGAGAATGCCAAAAGGATCCTAGAATCCCATTGGCGGAATATGTAAAAGACTATATAGATTTTCCAAATCAAGGGGAGAATAAGGGTTAGAAATGGAAACCCCTAGATAATATGAACATCCCGGATAATGAGAAAAAGAAACTAATTAACATCCTTAACAAAAGGATGGTATCTCTCAAAGGAGACTCAGACAGATTAGTCTGGGACGGGGCTAAATCAGGAAATTATAAAACCAAGGACGGTTACAAAACTTTAATCAAACAACAGCTAAGACCAAAATTAGAAATACAACTGAGACTATGCTAGGATAAGAACTGTATCCCAAAGGCCAGGTTGTTTGCTTGGTTGGCCCTGCGGAAAAAAAATTCTAACTGAGGATAGGTTCACCAAGATGGGATATGAGGGGCCTAGCAGATGTTCCCTCTGTGAAGAAGATCAAGAAATAGTAGACCATACTCTTCTCAACTGTCAATTCTCTAATAAATATTGGAATTGGCTAAGTAATAAGTTGGGTTGGATTATTGCCCTGCCTAATAACATTATGAACCTTTTCTAATGATGGCCTGAGACTCACAAACAAAGCATCTACCATATGCTTTGGACAATTACCCCTTCGATCATGGTTTGGGAGCTGTGGAAAGAAAGAAATAGAAGAATCTTTAAAGACAGAAAGAAGACTTTTGGACAGTTAATTATTAAGATGGAGGCCATTATTATAGAGATAGTGAACAGTAGGATTCTTAAGAACTCCAAAAAAGAATCCACAATGACTCATTGGGATGAAAAAATGCGGGGGAGATGGGTAGGACTAAAACTGCCCTCCTTTGTGGGACCAAGTAACCTCAACACCTCCAAAAAGAGACAGGAATGTAAGTGGCAACCTCCTAAAGTAGGTTGGTTCAAGCTAAATTTCAATGGGGCTTCTAGGGGCAACCCGGGAGTCATAGGAATAGGCTGTGTAATCCATGATTCTGAAACTAGAGAAATTGCAACCCTAGCCAAACCCCTAGGGGTAGCAACTAATAACACAGTAGAATTAACCACCTTGATTGAAGGTATGAGAATCTGCAAAGACTTGAAAATTGAAAAATTAGAGGTCGAAGGAGACTCCGCGAGCATCATTAATGGCCTGTGGAAAGGGAACATGCCTAATTGGAGACTGAATTCCCTATTGACTAATGCTCTTGACATCATTGCTTCTTTTAGAAGGTGCACATTCAATCATACCTATAGGGAGGGTAATAGCAAAGCAGATTCCCTTGCCAACAAAGGGGATGATGGCTTCTACCTTTCTACTAAAGCTAACACTGATGGAGTAGTATTAAAATCAAATGGAAACAAATAAGGAAAGCTGGCCTAAGGCCAATCAGCTCTTCACTTGCTCTAATTACATACCCTAGACCTTGAACTAACATTGAGCTTCTAAAGATTCTAACCTTAAGTCAGCAGTGAAGTATAAAAGAACAATCGAGAACACTTCACAAAGGGCATTAGCAAGCCACAAACTCTGTTGCCAAAATGCAAAGAGTGCAGATTATGTACAAAGTAGAGATGGGGACTATCGGTGAGAGCCAATTAATTGGAATAAAACTTATAAGTCTGACCAAAGCGATACTCACAATGATATCAGTAATATGTTGTGAAGGTCTCTCCGATAAGGAGTATAAAGGGCTATCGGGGAGATAACCACGATCAGCTAACTTGAACAAGGTTACTCTGATAACATATCTTACTCCGATAGCAATAAGAATTACACTCATCGATGAGACTCTCCCCGATAATCCTATCGATGACACTTAGGAGATCAGGGAAGAAGGTTATTCACACAATGATGAAGCAAGTCATGTCAATGATAACCTTGCCCACTCCTACATCGGGGAGATTTTGAAGATATCTAGCTGATAATGTACAAAGAAAAGATGGGGACTATCGGTGAGAGCTAATGAATTGGAATAAAACTTATAAGTTTGACCAAAGCGATACTCACAACGATGTCAGTGACATGTTGTGTAGGTCTCTCCGATAAGGAGTATAAAGGGCTATCGGGGAGATAACCATGATCAGCTGACTTGAAGAAGATTACTCCGATAGAAATAAGGATTACACTCATCGATGAGACTCACCCCGATATTCCTATTGGTGACACTTAGGAGATCGGGGAAGAAGGTTAGTCACACAGCACTGAAGCAAGTCACGTAGATGAGAACTTTGCCCACTCCTACATCAGGGAGATCTTGATGATATCTAGTTGATTATGTACAAAGCAGAGATGGGATCTGTGAGAGTCAATGAATTGGAACAAAACTTATAGGTCTGACCGAAGCAATACTCACAACGATGTCGATGACATGTTGTGAAGGTCTCTTCGATAAGGAGTATAAAGGGCTATCGGGAAGATAACCACGATTGGCTGACTTGAAGAAGGTTACTCTAATAACATATCTTACTCCGATAGCAATAAGAAATACACTCATCAATGAGACTCTCCCCGATAATCCTATCAATGACACTTAGGAGATCAGGGAAGAATGTTATTCACACAGCGATGAACCAAGTCATGCCGATGATAACCTTGCCCACTCCTACATTGGGGAGATTTTGAAGATATCTGGCTGATAATGTACAAAGAAAATATGGGGACTATCGGTGAGAGCCAATGAATTGGAATAAAACTTATAAGTCTAACCGAAGCAATACTCACAACGATGTCGGTGACATGTTGTGAATGTCTCTCCGATAAGGAGTATAAAGGGCTATCGGGGAGATAACCACGATCGGCTGACTTGAAGAAGGTTACTTCGATAACATATCTTACTCTGATAACAATAAGGATTACACTCATCGATGAGACTCACCCTGATATTCCTATCGGTGTCACTTAGGAGATCGGGGAAGAAGGTTATTCACACAACAATGAAGCAAGTCATGTTGATGAGAACCTTGCCCACTCCTACATCGGGGAGATCTTGATGACATCTAGCCAATTATGTACAAAGCAGAGATGGGGACTATCAGTGAGAGCTAATGAATCAGAACAAAACTTATAGGTCTGACCGAAGCAATACTCACAATGATGTTGGTGACATGTTGTGAAGGTCTCTCCGATAAGGAGTATAAAGGGCTATCAGGGAGATAACCACGATCGGCTGACTTGAAGAAGGTTACTCTAATAACATATCTTACTCTGATAGCATTAAGGATTACGCTCATCGATGAGACTCTCCCTGATAATCCTATCGGTGACACTTAGGAGATTGGGGAAGAAGGTTATTCACACAGCGATGAAGCAAGTCACACTGATGAGAACCTTGCCCACTCCTACATCAAGGAGATCTTGACGATATCTGGCCAATTATGTACAAAGTAGAGATGGGATTGATAAGAGCCAATGAATCAGAACAAAACTTATAGGTCTGACCGAAGCAATACTCACAACGATGTCGGTGACATGTTGTGAAGGTCTCTCTGATAAGGAGTATAAAGGGCTATCGGGGAGATAACCATGATCGACTGACTTGAAGAAGGTTACTCCGATAACTTATCTTACTCTGATAGCATTAAGGATTACACTCATTGATGAGTCTCTCCCCGATAATCCTATCAGTGACACTTAGGAGATCAGGGAAGAAGGTTATTCACATAGCGATGATAACCTTGCCCACTCCTACATCGGAGGGATCTTGAAGATATCTGACTGATTATGTACAAAGCAGAGATGGGGACTATTGGCAAGAGCCAATGAATCAGAATAAAACTTATAAGTCTGACCGAAGCGATTCTCACAACGATGTCGATGACATGTTGTGAAGGTCTCTCTGATAAAGAGTATAAAGGGCTATCGGGGAGATAACCACGATCAGCTGACTTGAAGAAGGTTACTCTGATAATATATCTCACTCCGATAGCAATCAGGATTACATTCATCGATGAGTCTCTCCCTGATAACCCAATCGGTGACACTTAGGAGATTGAGGAAGAAGGTTATTCACATAGTGATGAAGCAAGTCACACCGATGATAACCCTGCGCACTCCTACATTGGGGAGATCTTGAAGATACTGGCTGATACGAACTCACAAATTAAATATATTGTCGAGGAGAGGTTTGAAGGGTCACACCGATTTATCCCATCCATCTGAATGACAAGATACATCGCTTTATACAAGCACGGACTTCAAATAAAGTTCTAAGAATTTAAACTTTTTATCTGGGTCTGGACTTGTATGTATCCGTTTGTATCTCCTTTTATATCACATGCATACACTTTTATACATTCGCGGACTTCATTGGATTTGTGAAATGAATTAGAATTTTCTTGGGATCCTCCATTATATGTATTACCTTTTTGCATATCATTTACAATTGTCTCCAATATACATACGTGGCCCCCACCCGTTATTTATATCTCCAATGATGTCGGGTTTTGTATAATATTCTCTTGTATATTTTCTTTGCATATTGCCGCTTGTATGTTATCTTGTATAAAGTGCACATACAAAGCATCTTATACAAAACCTCTCTTGTATATTTTCTTTGTATATTGGCATTTGTATGTTATCTTGTATAAGCGCACATACAAAGCATCTTATACAAACCCTCTCTTGTATATTTTCTTTGTATATTTCCGTTTGTATGTGACCTTGTACAAGCGCACATAGAAAGCATGTCTTCCTCAATGATGCTTTTATTCCTTTGTATATCGGGTATGTATATTATAATTATACAAGCACCTCGAACATACAAAGACTTTTCAGGATTTAACTTTCTTTTCGCATCCGGTTGTGTATCTCTTATTTGCATCATTCTTACTTGTATATCGGCTTGTATATCGTTATTCATACAAGCCTGATATGTATTCGGTGGAGCCCACATCACTTTTTGGATTGTATCTTCTAAAATGCATACTTGTTTTTGATTGTTAGATACAAAGCCGAATACATACAAACTCCTTTGTATCACCTCTTCGGACTTACTTTATAAACCACAGTTTACTTATTTTTTAGCTCCGCGTTGGATATAAAGTGCAATGCATATAGTCAGGATGCACCATTTTAACCAAATCTCAACCTTTCTTGAGTTCTGCATTGTATGTATGTAATGTATAACCACACATACAATGTTTGAAACATACAACAATAAAACCTCAATCTTTGGTTCCGCGACATGCATATAGCTATATATATCTTCTTGTATGTTTCCTTGGCCAAACTCAAAATTCATATGTCGGACTTGACCAACTATTTCTTTAAACTCTTAACTCTGTCAGGTCTAGATCCTCATGCTTATCGGTGTAAGCCTCAACGAAGCTCTTTTCTTCAATCGTTGAGACTTTAGAGTATTGAAAACTCCTTGATTATTCTTTTCGATGATAATCTCCTGCCAATGACAGTTAGCTCCCTGCGTTGCTTTAGTGAGAGCCTTATCGATCTCCTCCAACAGCATGACTTACACTATCGAGAGGGCTTGTAGAGTTCCTGCCGATAGTGCTTTCCTATGCTGATCTAATTGATATGTTTTGACAAGTTACATCATTTTCTATGATGGGACAGAATTTAGTAGGAACGGGATATTTTGGTTCATCAACATTATTAAGTGAAATGGTTGATCACTTACTTATGCCCACATGTAGATATATACATTAGTATTTATACAGTTTATATATATATATATATATATATATATATATATGTTGGCATACAGTGGATCAGTCAACCAAAATGGGATGCCCCACATAACTAGATTTAAGTTAACAATAAAGCAAGTGTGCTTGGTTATTTTTGAAAAGCTTGGAAATAGCAAGTATTTTTTTCTTTCTTCTCAGGCAAAGATTTTAAAGGACTAACAGATGTTTGCAAGAGAATAAATTTTAGGATTTTGTATAGCTAACATGTGAAAAGAAGTGGTAGTTTTCTTGTGGTTTCAGGTCAGACAGGTACTCTGGTAGGAGCAAGATGGAAGAAGCCCTTTTAATCGGATAATGGACAGTTGATCAAAGGTTATAAGCCTTGGAGGTCATCCCAGGAGTCGAAGAACCAAAATACATACAGCAAGAGGATATCAAAAGAAAGGCCATGGATAAGGAAGATGTCTGTATTTGTATCTCAATAATTGTAGAAGAAAATATGTTTCCTTGTGGGGCTTGACCCCATATAAGTTCTATAAATAAACAATGTATACTGGATTGCAAAAGTCTCAGGCTAGACCAGAGGTTTTCTTCGCTCTGTTCTTTTGTACCGGTGCCCGCACTGAACAGAGCTGTATTTTATAACTGATTTTATATATTAATGGCCTCGGCCTTTTACCAATTAAAAAAAAAAAAAAATCTTTGTTAATAAAACATAACTACCCAGTAGTCATAAAATGGGCATGACTCTCTTATTTCTAAACTAATCATAAAATTCAAATTGTTTCAGAAAGTTAGGGCATAGGGGAATAAAACACAGAAATGAATTAGATAGATTCATTACAATCAAAAAGTTGTTCTTATTATAAACTATCTATTATATTGATTTCAGTATATGACTCCATACTAATTTTTTTGCAAGTTTGAGACTTAGAAGAGAAAAAATTAAAAAAAAGAAGACAAAAGGATAAAATCCCCACATCAAATTTTGCACAAAATGAATTCATCCCCTACAGATATGCTAACCAAGGATTTTATGGTGATATGCAAAAGTCACTATTCCCAATAATAACATACAGAAAAATGAAATAGTTCCAATTTGACAAATATATTTTATTTTGAATCCATTTACATACAGAATAAAGATTCAAATAATAATATAATCAAGGTTTACTTGTAAATTAGTATTCCAGAGAAGATTCTTCACTCATTACCTGAAATCAATTTGATCAACTCTTATAATTTTTCCAAATCCACAAATCTTCTTCCATGCACAGAAAACCAACCCAAATTTTTCTTGGTAAACAAAAACCCTTCTCTCCTGCTCTTTCCATTCATCTATTTCCTCCTTCCATAAATTTCCCGAAGAAATTATCTCCATGGATTTCATTACAACCACAAGCAAGTTAGAAAACGCCCTCCTTCCAAGCAATAATAGAGGCCAAATAAAAATGAGAACATCTATTAAACAATAAATCAATTCATTACTCAAGTTTTGCATGCTAAATTCATGCACCCTAATTTAGCTTTTTTTAATTAATTTTAATTTATTTATTTGAATCTAAATTTCAATTCTATTCACTAACTTTTAATTATTTATTTAATTGTTTTAACTTAATATTATTTATTGTTATTTATTTGTTCATCACTTAATTTTATTATTACTTATTTAATCCATTTTAAAGAATTTTTAGACTACACATGAGAATATACAACAATAAATTTAATAAATAAATTAACACAATTATTTTTAAAATAAAATTATTTAAATATTAATTAGTTATCAACTAGAGTAGTGACATCTTGCCTTAGTTCTACAATCAATAGCCTTATGACCAAATTTATTGCAAGAATAATAGTGACCATAGAAGGGTTTATAGAACCTAGGATCAATAGCTTGTCTAAGTGATGCAGAGTAGGGGAAAATTCATACAAACACTCAATGGTGATGATTCAACTGAACTTGCATGGGCTGGACAGTTTGTTTACAAAGCATGACTCCAATGGCTTCAATAAGGAGCTCGAATAGGTTCAGACACAATGGGTACATATCAAACCTCAAAGAGACCATGAAGTATGTTATCTTGACCCATAGACACTTAGCAAACTCATCAAGTACTCTGGTTGGCTGTCCTACCTATCGTTCCTTCACAACTTGACCAAATTGCTTGTAGCCCTTGGAACAGGGTTTCTTGGGCATAACTCACAGAACTCCCAAACAAGGTCATGAACACTTTAGGTTTTCAGACACCCATTAATCCCCTACACAACATATCAGACATGTAGGGTGAGTTGTTTTGGAACACGTACCTTAAAAGATGACTGTTCCTGTTATTCTAAGGGGCAATTAGCCCTATTTTGCAAAGCAAGTACCATATTAACTTGCTCCAGACCTTCCTAACCTACTCCAAGGCATGAAATGGATTGTAAATGGATGGATTATGCTGGTTTTGGGGATCTACACTCATCCCAACTCACTTTACCATCAAATGACAACTCTAGCTATGCTTATTGGCTTAATACATGAGGATATCAAGCCTAAACAGCTCCCAAACTCACACCAGACTAGTCCCCTGCTCTTGCAACACAAAAAAAAATTAAAAAAAAACTAACTAAGGCCATTCCACCCATTTTTGGATTTACCATAGGTGGAATGGGGTCAAAAACCCATCATTCTTCCCAAAACCCTCAAAACTAGGGTTTAGGCCCCGTTTAGAGAAAAAACAACAAAATCTAACTTCAAAATTGATGTCAAAGCTTCTAACCTGATACAAATAAAAGGTTAAACAACTTATTACATGATTTTATGGGTTGGGGCTCTTGTTAGTTCTGTACGGCTTTATACCAACGAGTAAACATAGAAAAAACACAGAAAAAGCAGAAAAACTAGAACTTCTATTGATTTTTCCTTCTCCAAACTATTACTCCACCTTCCTCGAGGATTGAGAGATAAAAATGTGTATGAGGAAAATCAACTATGTTTAAATGATAAAACACAAACAAATCAAAATCCCATAACATAAAGAGAACTAATCTAAATAAAAGCCATTATCAATAAATCCAATGAAATAAGAAAGCTTTTACCCAGATTTGTGTTGTTCCCTTTGTTGAATGTGGATTGCTCAATAATGCTGCGAAACCATGGTTGCAACAAGAAAGTAGAGTACTCAAAGTGCTCAAAGATCAATGTCAAAAGATCGTAAAGGTGCTCAATCGATGCGATAGTTTTATTTTAGGGTGTCTACAAAAAAGACATTCATAAAAACATGTTTCAATGCTCCACTACCTTGCATGGTCGCAGCCATGCCCAAAGAATCTCCAAAATTGGCCTTTTACTCCAAAATGAGTTAACTACCACTAGACATCATTGAAACCACTAGCCCAAAATGGCCTTACAATCATGACATGGTCTTTATTAGACCTTATTACAAATATAAAGAAACACATCCAACCACCTAGGCTCTAACAAGACTAAAAATTCAAAAATTATAAGGTGCTCCTGCACCATACAGCTAAGGTGAAAAGATTTCATCATCTTGAGGAAATGAGCTCTTGGACAGAGGTCCCATGTTGATTGATGTCTTCTTCAATCATCCAAGTAGCATCTTCATTCAGCAATCCAAGCCATTTGACTAGGTGTTCATTGTAGACTTTGTTTCTTGTCCTCTTGACCTCCCTTGTATCCAAGATAGCTTCAAGTTTCATTGGCTGACTAGGTGGGAGGTCTTTTATCTAGTCTTCATCATCAGCTCTAGCTGCTCCTTCATCTACAATAGTAGATCCCTTGAAGGCATAGAGATCAACAATATTGAAAATGGGTGAGATAGCTACTGTAGGAGGGAGCTCTATCTCATATGCTTTCTGACCAAATTTGTGGACCACTCTACAAGGTCCTATTTTCTTCATCATTAGTTTGGTGTATTTGCCTTTAAGCAATCTCTCCTTCCTCAAATGTGCAAGTACCATGCCACTAACTTTGAATTGAACATCTTTTCTTTTCAAGTCTGCCTACTTCTTGTACTTTTCAGCACTCCTCTCAAGAGTCTCCTTCACTTGTTGATGAATATCATGCATTACCACTGCAAAATCATTTCCTTGTGCACTTCTTTGCTCCATTCCTCTTAGATCTCTCAATTCATGTATTCCTCTTGGGCTCATGCCATATACAACTTCAAAAGGACTCTTTCCAATACTTCGATTGACTAAATCATTGTATGTATATTCTGCTTGAGGGAGTATAATATCCCATGACTGTCCATGCTCTTTAGTAAGTCACCTTAATAGGTTACCTAATGACCTATTGACAACTTTAGTTTTCCCATTAGTTTGGGGATGGTAGGCAAAACTGAAAGTTAGATTTGTTCCCAATTTCTTCCACAAGGTCCTCCAAAAATAACCCATGAACTTAGAATCTCTATCAGAGACAATGGTTAGAGGTAAACCATGAATCCTTACAATTTCTTTGAAAAACAAACCAGCAATATATGGGTTGCATCATTGGGGGTTTTACAAGCAATGAAATGTGCCATTTTACTGAACCTATCAACAACAACAAAAATGTTGTCATACCCTCTTTGTGTCTTTGGCAGTCCTAGGACAAAGTCCATGCTAATTGACTCCCAAGGACGGTTAGGTATTGGCAATGGTTGGTAAAGACCTACATTTGAAGTAGTTCCTTTGGCTCTTTGGCATATACCACAACTCTCTACAAACTTCTTCACATCACCATGCAGCTTAGGCTAGTGATAAAACCTCTTTACCTGCTCCAAAGTTTTGTCATATCCAAAATAACCACTCATGCTACCATAGTGCTTTTCCTTGATCAGATTTGCTCTCATGGAGCATTTAGACACACACAACTAGGTTCCCTTGAATAGTAATCCATCTTGTACTACAAACTTAGAAAATTCATTGTGAAAAACATCTTGGGACTGACTACAAATAGCAAAAATATCTCTAAAATCTTCATCAGTTTCATACATGCCTTTGAGTGCATCAATACCTACACTTTGCAACTTGATCTCCTGCACCATCATTGACCTTCTACTCAATGCATCAACAACTTTATTTGCTTGTCCTTTCTTATGTTTGATGGTGAATGTGTAGGCCTGCATATATTCCATCCACTTCATGTGTCTATGACTTAACTTATCATGGTTGTTCAAGAAACTCAAAGCATGATTGTCTGTGAAGACAATAAAATCCTTTGGTAGTAGGTAGTGCCTCCACTTCTTGAGTGACTATACCATAGCATAGAGTTCAAGATCATAAGAAGAGTACTTCCTCTTAGCCTCATTAAGCTTTTCACTAAAGAATGCAACTGGTCTCCCATCTTGACTTAGGACTGCACCTATGGCATATCCGCTTGCATCACATTCAATTGTGAACACCTTGCTAAAATCAGGGAGTGTAAGAATAGGTTGTTGAGCCACCCTTGTCTTCAAGTGTTCAAAGCTCTTCTCAGCTTCATCAGTCCATTAAAACTTAGTCTTTTTCCCACCTTTGTTGGTATCAATGATTGGTGAACAAATGTGGCTAAAATTCTTTATGAACTTCCTATAAAAGGAAGCCAAACCATGGAAACTTCTGACATCTGCTACTTCTCTAGGAGTTGGCCAACTGAGTATGGCTTCTACCTTGGATGGATCCATTTTGAGTGTACCCTTAGAGATCACAAACCCAAGATAGACAAGCTCCTCTTTCATGAACTCACACTTCTTGAGATTAATCATCAAATTTTCCTCATTCAATCTCTTCAACACCATGTCCAAGTGTTGCAGGTGCTCTTCTTTGGTTTTGTTGTACACAAGAATGTCATCTAGATATACCACCACAAACTTGCATATGAAATGCTTTAGGACTTCATTCATAAGTCTCATGAATGTACTTGGGGAATTTGATAACCCAAATGGCATTACTAGCCATTCATAAAGACCTTCATTAGTCTTGAATGTCGTCTTCCATTCATCACCCTTTCTTATTCTTATTTGATGGTAACCATTCTTTAGATCTATCTTTGAAAAGTAACATGCATCACCCAAACTATCCATTAGATCCTCTATCCCAGGTATTGGAAATCTATACCTGATTGTTATCTTGTTGATGGCTCTGGAATTAGTGCAAAGTCTCCATTCTCCACCCTTTATAGGTGCTAGGATAGTTGGAACAACACAGGGACTTAAACTCTCCTTGATCAGACCTTTGTCCAATAGTTAAACTCTCCTTGATCAGACCTTTGTCCAATAGTTCTTGAACCTAATTTTTGATCTCTTCATTTTGTTGTGGTGTCATCTTGTATGCTGCCTTGTTTGGCAAGCTTGCACCAGGGATAAGATCAATATGATGACTCACATCCCTCATAGGAGGCAATGAACTTGGTAGGTCTTTCACCACTATATCCTCATACTTGTCCAATAGGACCTGCACCTCCTCTGGTATCTTTTCTACCTCTATTTTTGCCTTGACTGAGATAGGCTTGCCAATGATGGCATATCCAACTTTTTCTTCCTTTATTGTCTTCAAAAAATCCTCTTTCACAATCATCACACTTGGCCCTTCATGAGCTATTGCATCCTCTTCTTTTAGGGCTATAAGATTGTATAACACTCCATCCTTCACAATCACATAGGTGTTCTTCTCTCCATCATGTTTGCTCTTTCTATCATGTTGCCAGGGTCTTCCTAGCAATAGGTGACAAACATCCATAGGGATGATGTCACAAAGGATTTGATCCTTGTAACCACCAATGTTGAACTCCACCCATTCCTGTTCATTCACTAAGACTTACTACCCCTTATTCAACTAGGACACCTTGTAAGGCGTGGGGTGAGGGATCTTCTTCAAATATAGCTTCTCTACCATTTCCAAAGAAACTAGATTATTAGTGGATCTTGAATCAATAACTACCTTGCCATGTGATTTGCATGTTGTCCTAAACAATATCTTCCTTTGTGAAGGCTCCTTGGCTGCTGGCACCTTGAGGAGTGTCCTCCTTATCATCAATGCATCACCTCTCTTAGGAGCAATAGGTTGAAGTGGCGAATTGACACTTTCACTGTCTTCTTCATGTACTATTTGGGATCTTCGTTCACCTCCTTGAGAACTTGATGCTTTCTTCTCTGGGCACTTGAATACAAGATGTCCAAACTGATGACAGTTGTAACCTTTTCCTGAGAAAGTGTTTGATCCTCTACCTTGGCCACCAAACCTTCCTCTACTGTTTGATCTTCTTCCTCTAAAGTTACCTCTTTCACTTGACTCACTTCTTGGTTCTTGATTCTCTTTATTGCTGCCACTTGATTCTCCTTGTTGTTTCTGGGACTGTCCTCTTGCACCAAAGTCCCCTCTACCTCTGAAATTCCTTCCTTTGCCCCTAGCCTACTGATCTTGTCTCCTTTTTATCTATTCTTCTGCCCTTACTAGCAATTGGAAGCATTATTCCACATTTCTAGGGGTGGCAAGACTGATTTCATCCTGAATATTGAGCCTAAGTCCATTGATATACCTAGCAATTTTCTCAACTTCATCTTCAGTGTGCCCTGTCCTCATGGTCATCTTGTGGAATTCTTTAGTATAGGCTATAACATCCATGTCTTTTTGTTTTAAATTCTATAATCTCCTGAAGGTTTGAATTGCATAATCCTTAGGAAGAAACTGACTCTTCACTTTGGACACCATATGGTCCCATGAACTAATTTTGGCTTTTCCTTGCCTTAATCTTTCTAATTGCACATAGTTCCACCATGTCAATGCTGTCCCCTTCAACTTGGTCTTAGCTAATTTGACCTTCTACACTTTTGGCATCTCCTTGTACTCAAAGTAGTTATCCAAGGCATCAATCCAATCTAATACTTCCTCACTATTCATTTTTCCTTCATACATGGGCAACTCCATTTTGACATTAGTGCCTTCTCCTTTCATAGTCTGCAACATCTTCATAAACCTTCTATCATCTAGATCCATCTCTTCCACATTGGATCCCTCTTGAGGGCCTGCATTCTCACCATCATTCTCTTGGTCACTATCTTCCTCAATGACCCCACCTCTTCTCAGGTTTGCTTTAATGGTTGCAAGTCTGGCTAGGGCTCCTTGAGATTCCTTCATTATTCTCACTTCTCTGGTGAGGACTGGACTGGTTCTTGGAGGCATTTTGTGCTATTTTTCCTTCACACTTCACCTTCCTTCTTTCTTCCCAAATAGAATCTGTCCTAGGCTCTGATACCACCTGATGCAAAGTAGGGGAAAATTCATACAAACACTCAATGGTGATGATTCAACTGAACTTGCATGGGCTGGACATTTTGTTTACAAAGCATGACTCCAATGGCTTCAATAAGGAGCTCAAAAAGGTTCAGACACAATGGATACATATCAAACCTCAAAGAGACCATGAAGCATGTTATCTTGAACCATAGACACTTAGCAAACTCACCAAGTACTCTGGTTGGTTGTCCTACCCATCGTTCCTTCACAACTTGACCAAATTGCTTGTAGCCCTTGGAACAGGGTTTCTTGGGAAAAACTCACAGAACTCCCAAACAAGGTCATGAACACTTTAGGTTTTCAAACACCCATTAAGCCCCTACACAACATATCAGACATGCAGGGTGAGTTGTTTTGGGACACATGCCTTAAAAGATGATTGTTCCTGTTGTTCTAAGGGGCAATTAGCCCTATTTTACAAAGCAAGTACCCTATTAACTTGCTCCAGACCTTCCTAACCTACTCCATGGCATGAAATGGATTGTAAATGGATGGATTATGCTGGTTTTGGGGATCTACACTCATCCCAACTCACTTTACCATCAAATGACAACTCTAGCTATGCTTATTGGCTTAATACATGAGAATATCAAGCCTAAATAACTCCCAAACTCACACTAGACCGGTCCCCTACTCTTGCAACACAAACAAAGATAAAAACAAACTAACTGAGGCCATTCCACCCATTTTTGGATTTGGAATAGGTGGAATGGGGTCAAAAACCCATCGTTCTTCCCAACACCCTCAAAACAAGGGTTTAGGACCCATTTTGAGCAAAACAACAAAATCTAACTTCAAAATTGATGTCAAAGCTTCTAACCTGATATAAATGAAAGGTAACACAACTTATTACATGATTTTATGCATTGGGGCTCTTGACAATTCTGTATGGCTTCGTACCAGCAAGTAAAAATAGAAAAAACATAGAAGAAGTAGAAAAACTAGAACTTCTATTGATTTTTCCTTCTCCAAACTGTTACTCCACCTTCCTCAAGGACTAAGAGATAAAAATATGTTCATACAAACATGTTTCAATGCTCCACTACCTTGCATGGTCGCAGCCATGCCCAAAGAATCTCCAAAAATAGCCTTTTACTCCAAAATGGATTAACTACCACTAGACATCATTCAAACCACTGGCCCAAAATGGCCTTACAAGTATGACATGGTCTTTATTGGACCTTATTACAATCATAAAGAAACACATCCAACCACCTAGGCTCTAACAAGACCAAAAATTCAAAAATTATAAGGTGCTCCTGCACCACTAAGAGGAGATCTCTTGAAATCTCTCTTCTG
Source organism: Cunninghamia lanceolata (assembly GCA_027924645.1). Classification (NCBI taxonomy): domain Eukaryota; kingdom Viridiplantae; phylum Streptophyta; class Pinopsida; order Cupressales; family Cupressaceae; genus Cunninghamia; species Cunninghamia lanceolata. The sequence continues at coordinate 165,320 of BSBN01000088.1, forward strand.
ATCACTAACTTGTATGAAGTCATCATCATCCAACTCATGTTCCTCATCTTCAGTTTCCTCGAAGTCTTCAGTGTAGCGTTTTTTATTTTTCATTTCAAATATGCCTTCAGGTATATCTGTTTTAGAACTATGACCTTTCACAAATCCAGTGCCACCTTTATTCTTTAGAGGTCTTTAACTACTGATTATTTCATCAAGGATGTTGGTGTTTTTCTTCAATTTTAGGCCCTTGTCTATCTGATCCTTCGTTTTCTCCAATTCTTTCTTTAAAGAGATAATTTTTTCTTCAAGTTTGGAGCATTCAGTTGATTTGTCACTAAGCTTAGCATTTAGACCATCTGTAACCTTCTTACCTTCTTCAACTTGAGCTTTCAATTTGACAATTGCTTCTTTTGATTGTTTGAGCTTAAACTTATATTCTTTATTTTCTCTCCTTGCAGTATCTAGATATTCTAGGGTAGAAATGAGTTCTCCTTCAAAATTAAGTTCACAATCTTTAGGATTAAAGCATGTCATGTTTTTATCATCTTTCAGAGGATTCTTGTCATTAAACAGTACTTCAGTTCCCATGTGTTCCACTCCAAGATCTACCTCATCTATTAGACTGCATTCAAGGAAGTTGGCCTTGATACCAATTGTTGAACACACAAAAGTACTGACAGGGGGGTGAAATAGTACTTAATCAAATTCTTTACTTTTAACAACATTCAAACAAAATTAAACATTTAGACCATGAAGAATAGAAGAACACAAAAGCACACAACCATAACACCAAATTTATGTGGAAAACCCTAGAAGGGAAAAACCACAACACGAGCAAGTTGCTTGAATCTACTGTCCAAATCTAACCTCACAAATAGTAACAAGATTACATTATCATTTATGGGCTACAACCCAAAGGAAGATGCAACTCCTTGAACTGATACAACATTTACAATCTTTACACAAAGAGGCTTCAACCTCAGCAACAAGATAGTTATTTGATTCGGATCCTTCTTTCATAATTCTGACTGCTTCAAACCTCTACTGACCTCACCAACCTATGCACAAGTATGTCACCTTTGCACAGCTACAATACCAACCTCTGCAACATCAAAACATCTTTGGAAACTCTTCTGAGTCATCACAACTCCTACAATTACCTCTACAATAGTATCACTTCACATAAACTGATCCTTTCCACATTTCATCATTATATCTACTTCTGTGGTAAGTTTATTTGTACATTATCAATGATATCACACAATACATAACTCCTGACTCACTCAACAACTTTGATCTTACATTTATATCCTCTGCAAGCTTCAAGATTTTTCTCCTTGGTCAGCCAAGATGAAACGTGTAACATGAAATGTGTAATGGCCATAACAGTCGACTCCAAAACATATGCGGTAATCAGAAATCCAATGCGGTAAAAGCCAAGATATGATTAAGTCCTATTTTACCTTAACACATTCTTCCAAGCTAGCACACACTTCCAAACATCTAGAGCAATCATCAAAACACATCAAGTTGGCCCAACAAACACTTAACCACCCTTACATTTAGCTCTAGACCAAAAGTGGTATCGGAGGAGACAAAATTATATCATGTGGACCATACAATGAACATTATATGAAGTTTGCAAAACATTCCTATACACTTCTCTTACCAATCCATGCTATTATATGCTAGCACAAACACTTGAACATTAATTCCGCTAGCCTTACCATACTCTGCTAACATAGTCTTGAAGTAAAACATTAAAGATCATACTTGTGGTAAAAAAAGATAATTGAAACTTGAACTGAGCATACCAACCAATCATATGAGCTTATATTTCAATCAGCAGGATCAAAATACCAATGTGTGGTGATCTGCAGTGTTATCCACTATCTCCCTCTATTTACCTTAAGCAATAGCTAAAATTGTCTTTACACAACAAACTCTAATGAAGTATCCGTGATACATATCATCACTTGACACTTGAAACATGCATGCTTGATACTCATATCTACCTGTCTTCCAAACCGCAATGTCATATCTTCATCCGTGGAGAAGTGTAGAGCATTCTCCTATCTCTCTGTAACTTTTCACTTACCCTATTCCATTACTGCTTTAACCTTTCTACCTCTAAAATATTTTGTTGTAACTTGCATACTCTAAAATTTGGAATATACATTCTTCACACCTATCTCTGCCTATCTTCCAATCCACAGACCCATATCTTCAAGTGCGGTAGAATATGGTACATTCTTTTGAGCCTGTGACACCTTTCCTAACTTGAGATTTACTTAGCCAGATTTATTAAAACTATTTGCAACATTCTTTCTCCAGTGCCAAGTCACATGTCTTCATATCATCTAAATATAACATAACTCTCCAGCGTAGCATCCATGGCATAACATACCAAAGATATTGAAAACATACACTTAACATGAATTTACACATGAACTTAGAAGATAAGGTATGTATGATACATATCTTCTTATCTTCCATCATCTCTGCTCCTTTGATCTGCTGGTGCAACTATGTATAGATGATATTGATCCTTTGTCTCACACCATCACTATTCCTCTAATTGTTCATATTCACATTTTCCTTCACTTTCCACATTGCCACTTAGTTGACATAAATGACAACACATATGCAACAATTTGATGATCGAATTAAGTTATAATGTAGATGTTAAAATATTGTTCACCAAGGTGTTGGAATTTTAGGGTTCGTTTAGATGATGTCAAAATTTGTAAAATAGATATCTTTCCCTAGGTTCACCTACATGAGTGGGGACCTTATCTATGTGAGTGTGAATTTAAACTGATGTGTGCACTTGAATTGTAACTTACAGATCTGAATAGGTAGAAGATGGATTGTTGTAACTCTCTCACCTAGATTTCTAATGTTTGATTATTTGTAAGGACTAGTAGGGTTTACAAACATCTTTTGTGAATCTATTAAATCATAAGGATCATATTCTCCTCGGTCAAACCCCTAGTTGAACTAACTCAACATTGACGAACCAAGATCAAGGACATATAGCAAGTGTGCAAAGGACCTAGGATGATGTGCTTTGATATAATGTTCTTGCAATGTTTCTAGAATTCTCTCATAAATGCTCTATCAATAACCCTAACATGTTTGTTGATAACTCCTATATTATTTTCAAAAGAATGAGTGAATGTTTTTAAATAGATCAATACAATGTACAAATCAACAAAACATGTGCTAGGTTGGCTAACAACATTTAGTGAAATGGTTGACAAGGTGTAAATTTGGCTTTTGAATTTTAAAAGTCTAGGGTTTAGATCTATGACTATGGAAGTGAGTTGGGTAAAGTTCAACCCCATGATATGACCCAAATTGATGAATAAGGGATTTAGTGATCAAGAACAAAATTTTGGGAATCACTAATAATGGGACCACAATATGGTAATGTTATGAGCCAAATTCTATGGTTTACTCAAATGAAGGTGTCATGTTTTGTAAACTAGTTGTTTTTTTTTCAAGTTCACTAGCATGGTACAAACTTGATATTTGTTAGTGCAGTTTTAAACTAACGTGTTGACTTAAACTGCAACTCATAGATTTGGGTTAGTACAAATGGATCGTTGTAACTTTTTCACCTCAATTTCTAATGTCTAATTGTTCATAAGGAGTGGTGGGGCTTACAAACATCTTTTGGGAATATGCTAAATCATGAGGATTGTGTTCTCCTTAGGCAAACCCCTGCCTGGATCGATTCAATAATGATGAACCAAGATTGAGGATGAGAAACACACATGTTATGTACCTAGGATGTTGTGTTTTGATAATACTACTAAAATGCTCTCATAAATGCTTTATCAATAACCCTAGCATGCTCCTTCATAACTTCTATATTATTTCAAACGAGCAAATGAATGTCTTTAAATACAACATAACACACAAACCAACATAAATGTGTGTTATGTTTAACTTGAGGTGTAAATTTAAATTTTGAATTTTAGAGGTTTAGGATTTAAATCTACAACAATTGAAGTGACCTAAGTCAAATTTGATCTTACGATTTAATCCAAGCTAATAAATAGAAGATATACTATTAGAATATAATAATACCATGAACCCAATTTACACAAGAATATACCACTTATAATCTAATTATTATATTTCAAACATTCTAATCAAAATAAATCCAAGAGATAAAATCAAACATTACTGATATGCAAATTTCAACCTTACACATTTATTCCCATACATTAAAAATTGGAAAGTAATTAAATTTTATCTTCTTCTAACTATAATGTTCTCATTTGTATGAATATACTTTCGAGTCCAAAACACTAAATTATTATTGTTTGTCGTATACCATTGAAGGCAAGAACCGAGGAATGTGAGAAGTTTAAATTTAGTCCAGAGAGCTTGGGTCAGGCATCGCATCCTGTCAAGAAGACCAGTCTAAGTAGAATCTGCTTTTAATGCGTACCACAAAACTCTTGGATTGTCAAACATGCTCACCTCCTTCACAGAAAAATATTAATAAGACGACAATAGGAAATGTTGGTTTAGAAATTTAATGAGATGTGAAAGCCATATGATGGACTATACGTCTGAATAGTATACATCGGCGTTCCTCAGTCCATTCTTCACATCCCATCAAGAAGACTAGATAGAATCTGCTTACAATGCGCACCACACAACTTAATGGATTGTCAAAGACGCTCACGTCCGTCATACGGTCTGATTTGGGTATGCTATGGAAATTAGGAAACAGATAGGAAATGGGAAATGATGGTTTAAAATTTTGGAAGGAAGTAAATTCTATGTGAAAGCCATGTGATGAAGTGTTGACATTGACATTGATTGAGAATTTCAAAACTTTTGGAGTGTCGCAAACACACACAATAAAAGTAGATTACACTTCCAAAAATTTCAATTGTCAATCAAAGTAAAATTAGATTGAGAAAGTGGAATGCCAAGAAAAATAGAAAAGCAATGGTACTTTGATTTAAATGGTACACCAAAGAATTTAAAACAAGTGGGAAGAGGAGAAACATGACATACACAGATTTACACAGAGAATCTATTTTTATGAAATATATTTATATATTATTTGAAAGAAACTAAATATATTTTGTTTTGAAAAATAGATGAAATAGGTTATTTTCTGAAGCCACATGATTTTTTTTAAAAAATTTTATGAAAAGATTTATAATACTTCAAAGAAATATTACATATTAATCACAAAAAGGTAGACAGAATGGGATCATTTCTCAAAGCCAAAAAGGCTATAACAAGGGCAGACCAAAAATAAAAATTCAATTTTTTCAAAGGAGTGATTCACTTGTCATCAACCTTAGTCTTCTCCTTAAGAAGACAATTATTATAAGAGGAATCTTCATCTATATTTTTCCAATTTTTAAAAAAGAGTCATCCAAACCCCAAATTGAGAGAGTAGGTGGGTTGGAAAAATCTCTCATCATTGCTTGCAGTGATAGAAATCATAGGGCTAACCATGTCCTCCATATTTAGAGGATTCGAAAAATTATTTTAGAAAGTTGCTAAAAACTACCAAAAATGGTAATTTTCATTTTTGTATATTTTTTGATATTTCTTTTCAGCTGTAGCAGGATGGAATAGAATGGGAGGCAAAATTTGAAAACATTTCTATGTTTTTGAATTCGTTGGCAATAACAATGGTGATGAATATTATGCTATGAAGTTTGGTTACATCATCTGGTATTAGAGTTGGAAGATGGTTGGGAGAGGAAGAAGAAGAGCAAGTCTTGCCCAAATGCAAAGGGAAATGTAAAATCTACAAAGGCAAGTAGAAGAACTTGCAGGTATGATGGCCGATCAGAGATTGAGACAAGGAAGAGACAATTCTGATGAAGAAATAGGCTAAGGAGATGAAGATCAGCATGTAGAAGCTGAAGAGGAAGCACAATTAGAGTGCCTAAATTTTCAAGAGAGGATGCTTAGAGAATTAAAAGGAACAAATGACGGGATTAAAATTGAAGTTTCAGAGTATGCGAGCAGTCTCAAACTAGAGGAGTTGATAGATTGGTTGAACAACATGGGAAATTCTTTGAATGGAAGATAGTGATAGAGGAAAAGAAGGTGAAATTTGCATGCACCAAGTTAAAGGGTCACGCAATGATGTGGTGGGATCATCTGTAAAAGGAAAGAACTAGAAAGGGAAAGACTAAAATTAGGACCTAGAGCAAAATGGAGAAGAAGATGAGAGAAATTTTTGCCTACGAACTATGCACAAAATCTTTTTCGTAGATATCAGAATTTGAAACAAAATTTATCTACTGTGCAAGACTATATGAATGAATTTTACAAACTTTCCATTCGCGTGGAGCATCAAAAAACTAATGAATGGATGGCTACAAGGTATGTAAATGGTCTAAAGTTCTCTATTCAAGATGAATTGAGCATGCATAAGGTTAATAGTATGGAAGAGGCATACCAATTAGCTTTAAAGGCAGAAGAAAAATCAAATAGACAATATTTTCAAAGGAATAGAGGAGTGAGGAGGGCGAGATCATCTTCATTATGAGGTGGCTTGGAAACTAGTCAAGGAGAATCATCCCAAGGAATAGAGAAATTAGAATATATCCAACAAGATCCTCAAAGTCAACAACAAGGAAGAGGATTTTAGAGGGGCAGAGGTTACGGTGGTGGTAGTGTATGGGAAAGCCCACGAAAACCTTTCATTTGTTATAGGTGTGGTGAAGAGGGTCATAGGGCATTTGAATTTCCAAACTATTACATGCAAGAAAGGAAACAAGGAGAACAACCCAGGTTGAACTTGGTTCAAGCTGAGAATGAAGGAGAAGGGGCATAATTAGAGGTTCTACTAGATGTGCGTGGGAATCTCATGATGAGAAGAGCAATGGTGATTCCAAAAAAAAGATTAAGTTAAAGGTCATGATGATTCTTGGCTTCGAACCGATATTTTTTGAACTAGGTGCACCTTAGGAGGAAATGTATGTCAAGCTACTATTGATAGTGGCAGTTGTTAAAATATGGTTTCTAGAGAAATGGTAAATAAACTAAATCTGCACTGTGAAAGACATCCCCATCCTTATTGTATTGCATGGTTTGAAAAGGGAAATGAAGTCACTGTTGATAAGAGGTGTTTAATTAAGTTTTACATAGGAAAGGCTTATAAGGATGAAGATTTCATTCCAATGGATGCATGCCATGTGTTGTTGGGAAGGCTGTGGTAATATGTTAGAAAGGTAATTCATGATGGAGAAAAGAATGCATACACCTTTTAGAAAGGAGGTTCTAAAGTGATTATATTGCCCTTTAAGGATGCAAGGATAGTTGAGAGTATGCTGTCTACAAGAGAACTTATCAAGGAAAGGAAGGTGACAGGGTTTTGTTATGCAACAAAGGTATTAGAAGAATATGTTGATGTTGTCACAGATGAGTTACCTAATGGTCTACCACCAAAGAGAGATATTCAGAACCACACTGATTTGATCCTAGGAGCATCTCTACCTAATCAAGAAGCTTACAGAATGAGTCCTACCCACCATGCAAAACTCAATAGATAAGTGACAAATCTCATAAGGAAAGGTGTGGTAAGGGAGAGGATGAACCCATGTGTTGTACCTACATTATTAAATCCAAAGAAGGATGGCATGTGGAGGATGTGCACAGATAGTAGAGCAATCAATAAAATCCCCATCAAGTATCGATTTCCCATCCCTCGTTTGGATGACATTATGGATATGATTGTAGGGGTTGAGTACTTTAGCAAAATTTATTTACACAGTGGTTATCACTAGATCTAGATTCAAGAAGGGGATGAGTGGAAAATAACCTTCAAGACTAGGGTTGGATTAAATGAGTGGATGGTTATGCCATTTAGTTTAAGTAATGCACCCAACACCTTCATGAGGCTAATGAATACTCTATTGCATCCTTACATTGGTAAGTTTGTGGTAGTTTATTTTGATGATATTTTGGTTTTTAAAAAGATTAAAGAGGAGCACCTGCAACACTTGAGGATCATATTGGATGTGTTGATAAAAGAGAAACTATATGCAAACTCAATAAGAAGTGCAAATTCATGCAAGAAAGTCTAACACTTTTGGGCTTTGTTATTTTTGCAGATGGTGTCAAAATGGACACAAAAAAGGTCATGACAATTCTAGAGTGGCCTAGTCCAAGGAGCATAATAGAGGTAAGAAGTTTTCATGGGTTAGCCACATTTTATCTAAAATTCATTCAAAATTTTAGTAGTATTGTAGTACCCATAATAGATTGCACCAAAGGAAGGGAATTTGTGTGGACCAAGGAAGCTGAGGAGGGTTTTAAGTTTCTAAAGAAGAAGGTGACAGAAGCTCCTATTTTACCATTACCAAATCTTGATAAGGTATTTGAAGTGGATTGTGATGCTGTGCATGTGGGCATTAGAATTGTAATTAGTCAAGTAGGTAAACCCATAGCCTTCTTTAGTAAAAAGTTAAATGAGGTAAGGAAGAACTAGTATTTAACCTATGATGTAGCATTTTATGCAATTGTGCAAGCATTGAGACATTGGATGCATTACCTAGTGCCTAAAGAGTTTGCGTTGTTTACAAACCATATTGCCTTGAAATACTTGAACACAAAAAAAAAATTGAATAGTAGGCATGCAAAGTGGGTCTCTTTTCTACAAGGCTACAACATTTTCTTAAGCATAAGTTAGGAAAATAGATTCAGGTTGCATATGCTTTAAGTAGGCATGATGTACTATTGACAACAATGGAAAATGAGGTGATTGGTTTCAATGCCATTAAATTGTTGCATGTACACATGTTGTCATTGATGTCAATAGTGTGATGGATAGGATTGATGTCAACAGTGCTATGTTGAGGAAGATTGGAAGTGATGGTCAGTGATGTTCAAAGACATTAGTGGTGACTAAGAGAGATTGTTGCAGAGTGTTGTGAGATAGAGAAGCAAAGTGATGAGCATATGTTGTGATGATCAAAGAAGAAGACAAAGAAGAGATGGATTAGAGAAGTTGTGAAGTAAAGGGTAAGATGATGGAAGTCATGTACTATGTATACTGATTGGATCAGTATCATCTATAGATAGTTGCACCCTATCTTCTAAAGTTAATTGACAAAGGTTGTGCTAACATGAAGATTCTTGTTTTGATCAAAAGAGTTGTGATTGTTGTTGAATGATATTGTGAATAAATTATCAGGTATGGTGAATGTTGTATTCATTGTTTCCTGATGAAAAGCATTGCTTAAATCTTCAAAGAAAGCTTCAAGAAGTCTAAGGCACTAGAATTTGTGCTGAAGAAGCTCAGGAGAATGATCCACATTCTTACGCATTTGAAGGTAAGACATTGCAGTTTGGAATTTAGTCAAAGATAAGTGTGAAGATTGTGTGTTCCTAATTTCAAAGCTTGGAAGTTATCATAGAAGATTATAGATCTCGCAGAGTGAATATGATGCTCCTATGTTGGTGTACTCAGAGAGGTCAAAAAAATGCTCTGCATTTCTCAATAGTTGAAGTTATGGTCCTGCGGTTTGAAGGATGATTAGATACATATGAGAAGATTGATATATTCAAGTTTTAGATGATAAGATGGAACATAGAGGTTCTCCGGAGTCAAAACACAAAGATATCATGTTGTTGATTAGAGTTGTCTGGAGGAGAAAGGAAATGCCACCACATTTCCCTACATAGGGCTTGGTAACCGCCATGCTCCCTGGGGTTTGGGAGGATGTTTTGATTATGGGTTAACCTGGTTATAGATTTCTTCTTCGTTCGAATACATGCTCGAGGATCTAACTAGCTACTTCTCCTCCCTCTCGTATTATTCCACATCAGATCCGAACCTTTCATAGCCCCCTGAATTGTGATGGGCTGCCATCCAGTCGACCTAGCTACCATCATTAGGAAAGGGGTTTACATCATATGGCATTGTTGTTAGGAGGATGTGTTCAGATGATCAATATGTTTGCTAGTTTCAAGTTTCAGGTGCTGAAGTGCACTGTAAGTTGGTTTTTCAATGTTCTGGGTGTTTAATGTTTGCAAGTGATGCTCGGTTCAGTATCTATTTTATTTGTGCTAGAAAGAAAACATCTATTTCAGAGGAAGGAATGTTTGAGAAGGTTTGGGAAGTCTTATATTGCTTGTGAAGTGATCTCTACGGTGCTAATTTGTCTCTCCAGCACTGCTTTAGGTTCAAGGCTATTTTGTGGAAGGATAAATGTTTGTTGGGCTGACTTAATGTGTTTTGATGATCTCACTGGATGTTTGGATGTGTACGCTAGCTTAGAAGATCATGAGGGAAGAAAAGGTCTTGGTTATTACTTGGCTTGAACCGCATTGGATTTCTACATCATTTGGAAGCCGACTTGGTGTGGTTGTTGCACGTTTCATGTTTACATGTTTCATCTTGGCCGACATAGGAGAACATTTTTTGTAATTTGCGGAAGGTATAAATAAAATATCTTGTTTGGTGTGAAAATGAAGTGTGTGTGAGAGAGTGTGAAGATTTGTATGTGAGTGTGGAAGTGAGTAAGTGTGTGTGTGTGTGTGTGGAAGCATGATGAATATAGCAGTGTTTGTTGTGCAAAGGAATTAAAGATTTGTGACAGAGTGAAGTGTGTGGATGTTGCAAAAGTATACTGGGTAGTGAGATCTATTGAGAGTGATGTTAAGAGATTTTAGCCTCATTTTGTAAGTGTTGTTATATTGCATTTCATCAAGTTGCAGCTTCCTTTGGGTTGTAGCCCATAAATAATATTGTAATCTTGTTTTTTACTTGTGAGGTTGGATTTGGATAGTAGACCCAAGTAGTGTTCTCACCATGGTTTTTCCCTTCTAGGGCTTTCCACATAAATCTAGTGTTATAGTTGTGTGCTCATGTGTTGTTCTTTGATTTTCTCAATTTGCTTTATCATTTGTTTATTGCAGTAAAATGTTTTCCTTGATAAAGTTGATTTTAAGTTTTGGCATATACCGATTCACCCCCCTCTTAGTATATCTCTGTGTTATAACAATTGGTAACAGAGTTGAGTTCCTTGGTGCAACCTAATAGCTAAAGGTAGATCTTGGAGTAGAACACATGGCTCATAAGGAGTTCTCTTCTAAAGCTCTGATATTTGATGGAAGTAACTCTAATTTCTAGAGTGTAAGGATGGAATCCTATTTGACCTCACTAGGGTATGATGTTTGGAGTGATACCATGAATGATTATGTTGAACCTGAACATCCTATTAGAGATTCAGATGCAGAGAAGGCTCATGAAAATAATGCTAAATCCAAGAATGCTATCTTAAGTGGCTTTAGTACTTTAGATTTAGTTAAGGTAGTGTGGTGTAAGATAGCCAATGCGATATGGGAGAAACTCAAAAATATCTATGAATGAAATGACACTATAAAAGAAGAAAAAACTACAACCTTACAAAATAGTGTTCAAAAATCTAAGGATGAAAGAAGAGGAGAACATTCATGGCTAGATACACTGAGTAGATGAAACAATTAATGGAATTAGGAGTATGGGTGAAGATATAGCTGACTCATTGATTGTGAAGAAAGTCCTGAGAACTCTACCTCATAGATTTGATTCAAAAGTTTCTACAATTGAAGAAGCCAAAGTTCTGAAGAAACTGAACATGGAAGAGCTGTTTGGACCCCTCACTACTTATGAGATGAGAAATGAAGTCATAGGACCATGCCAAAGAGAAGCTTCTTTCAATGTTGTAAAGAATGAACATTTGATGTATGCAATGAAGCTAAGGAAGAAGAAGCAAACTTTGTGAGAAAGCTAAAAAGGGGATCAGACAAGTATAAAGGTAAGCTACCCTTCAAATGTTTTAAATGTGGAAGAATTGGTCATTATGCTTCTAAATGTCCTTTTGGAGAAAATTAAAATAGTAGCAAGGGTTTCAAGAGGAACCTCCTTTCCAAATAAGACTATAGCTCTGGAGAAGAGGTAGATCACTACTCATCTGATGAGGAAAGAGAAGAATCTATATTCATGGCCATGGTAATTTAAGACAAGATTTCAGATGAAGAAGAATGTGAAGTTGACTTTGAAGGAGAACTTGTTTCTACTCTTAAAGACTTGGAAGATGCAAGGAAAGAGAATTAAGAACAAAGAGTTGTGATTGAAGCTAAGACAAAGGAGTGCATAAGGCTTGAGAAAGAAATTCTATCATCGAAAAGGGAATTTGAAAAGGCAAAGTTTGGATGTTTGGATGTCATTGGAGGTGCATATCTCATCTTGGCTCAAGGAAGAACTCTACATGCTAGATAACTCTCCATGAACAGGTTCAATCATGTTTTCTTTGGTTATTGCTTTATCTGAAACAAATTTGGTCACAAAGCTATAGATTGCAAGTATAAAATGAATAGAAGAAATCTTATAAGTAGAAATTCTCTCAAGTGCTACACTAGTGGATGTCAATGTGGTATGTCAAATATGCAACAAGTTTGGACATATAGAAAGATATTGCAGGAGTGGTTTGGCAAAAATAGAACCTAAGTTGACAGATGTTACTGAGCAAGCAAAGGAAAGCGATTCTTCAAAAACCAGGAGTCTAATAATGGAGTTGAAGATTCAATGATTGTCCAAAAAGCATTTCATGCTCAAGGAAAAACAAATCTCTGGGTGATAGATAGTGGATGCACAAATCATATGATAGGTGATAAGAGTAAATTCATCAATCTTGGTAAGTTTGGAGACAATTCAATTGCAAAGATCACTAGAAAAGGCACCATAAGTATTGATAGTAAATCTAAAACACATGATATTCTTTATGTAGAAGGTCTTAATAATAATCTTCTTAGTGTAAGTCAAAAGTGTAGCAAAGTATATAATCTCACATTTGATGATCAAGGATGTGAAATCAGAAGAGCAAAGTCTGGAAAAGTGGTGGCAGAAGGATTTAAGACAAAAGGCAACTTGTATAATCTAAAGGGAATTAATGAAAGGACTTGTCTTTTAAGACAAACAAATAAATGTTGGGTATGGCACAAAAGGATGGAGAACATCGACTTTGATAATCTTGTGAAGATCAGCTCCATGCAAGCAGTAAGAGACATGCCAAAGATAACCAAGCCTGCAAGCACCATATGCAAGGAATGCCACATTAGGAAGTAGACAAGGATAAATATAAAGTCCAAGGAATATTCTACTATAAGGCCATTAGAGATGGTTCATACTGACTTGTGCGGACCTGCTAGGACAAATAGTCTACAAGGTGAGAGGTATTTCATGTTTCTCATTGATGATTTCTCTAGAATGACATGGGTTACATTTTTGAAAGAAAAATTAGAAGCCTCTAGTAGGCTTAAGATATTTAAGGCCTTGGTTGAAAATGAAATGAATGCTAGAATTAAGTGTTTAAGGTCTGATAGAGGTAGTGAGTTCACTTCAAATGTATTTGAAGAGTTTTGTCAAGAACATGGAATTAAAAGACATTATGCAACTACTAGAACCCCTCAACAAAATGGTGTTATAGAGAGAAACAACAAGACTATTCAAGAGATGGCTAGGACAATGTTGAGTGAAGCTAAGATACCTGATATATATTGGAAATAAGCAATTCAAACCACAATCTACATTCTTAACAGAGGAAAACTAAGAAGACACAACACCAAGACACCTTATGAGCTTTGGAATGGAAGACTAGCTAGCATTAGTCAAATACTTTGGAGTGTTTGGAAGCAAATGCTACATTAGGAGAGATGAAGAAGGTCTACGAAAGTTTAACTCAAGAGCAGATGAAGGTATTTTTCTTGGATACTCAACTACTAACAAAGCCTACAAGTGCTACAACAAAAGACCGAGGAAGATAGTTGAGAGTGCAAATGTAAGAGTGGATGAAGAGTCACATAAAATCACATATGAGAAAGAAGACTGTTGGTTAGATGAACCGGTCTACACAAAGGAAGAAGAAAGTTGAAGAAAAGGAAGAAACTCAAGAGAAAACTACTGATGAGTCTAGTTTATGACTCAATTTTGTTAGAATTTATTAACCATTTGTTGTAGTTTCATGGACTTTGATACCTAGATCTTGATCTTTTTATGATATTTCCTCAAAACAATAGATATTGGACATAGGTTATTTCCTATAATCTTTAAATGACATTGACATGCTATATGAACTATCTATGTTAATTCTACATGTGGATTAATGAATGTTACTCTAAGATAGTTACAGATATGCAATTATTGTGTGTACTAATATTGTTATGCAGATATAATTAGAAACCTATAAAATTGAGGAAGATTCTATCAGTTGGTCACTCGCCATCAAAGTCAACAAGGTGGTCATTCAAACGTCAAATGGAGGGAAGATAATTGCCTTGTAATTGGTCTTACTTTCTTGTTGAGTGAATATAGGAGTTACTGTTGTGCTAGATCTGCATCAAAGCAAACATGCTTGACCAGATTCCACACATGCATAACATCCTCTCCACTTTCTATGCTTTCCCAAAAGTGGCATCCTCCTAATCTGTTGGCATTGACTGCCTTGTTAAGTAGTTGGTTTGTAGTTCTTCTTTCTATAAATAAGACTCAGATGCTCCTTCTAAGGGGTTGATTAATCTAAGGTTGTACTCACATTATTAAATTTTTCAGTAATACAGTTATGTTGCTCGTTTTGTACTCATGTTTTCCAATGAATAAAATGAATTTATAAGTTCACATCTCTGAGTTTACATTTGTCTTAAGGGATACTCATCCAAGGGGGCCCACTTCGTGAGCATTCCATCCTTTAGTTTAGTTGTTATTTTTTGTCAAGTAGTTAGTTAAAATCTGGCACCGTATGTTCCTGCAGCCACTAGAATTCCATTCTATGTTTGTTCCTACAGCCCAAGCAGACAAAGTAGTTTGCCCAGATTTTCATTTTCTGTCATGCACTTCAGCTTAGTATAGTTGTTGGTTGATGTTCAACATTTACGTTATTTATTTCCAAGCAATTTACTTTTAGCAGTATGTCTTTCTTAGCTGTAGAATGAATGTGGCTACTTTGGGGTTCCTAGTGCACATACTGAGCTGACCCATTTCATGTTCACGTCCCTGGGTTGACAAGTTAAATGCATCTTCATAGTGAGTAAGCCATCTATTCAGGTTAGATGTCCAATCTCTGACTCACAGCTTTATGGTCTTAGTTGTTAAATCATTGTAGGAGACAAACATTTTTGGCGCTATTGCCGGGGATGGTGTCAAACTAGGAAGATCTTTGGAGTCATTTTTAGTATTATTTCTTGCAAAAGTATTTTTGAAGAGTGCTCTTAGTATACCCTTCATTTACGAAGTAACGACCGACAATCTGTTCACAACATTCTTTGTGTGAGTTGGCTGATACTGAGTGTATATTGCATGGATAGAAGTAGAAGAAGAGATGCTTTAGGGAGATTCTTTCCTAATGATCCTATTCTTGATGACAACTTAGTTGAGTATCCAAACTACCCACTAGAAGGAGAAGTGAATCCTTTTCTTGATGCATTCCCCAATTTGAATAGTTCTGAAACATCCTCTGAAGAACAAGCTGCCCAAAACTTGATTGACAATCCATTTTCTTTGATAATCAGCCAAGGAGCTATGGCTGCCCAAAATAGACCCAATTTTCTTTGATTAACAAACTCTTCTTAATAGTCCAATAGATAAGATCAGATTTCTTGTTATTCACCAAAAGGAATTTTAATCCTTTCTTGAAGGAACCAATTGAATGAAATATACAAGAATAACAAACAGTATCAACTTGGAGACAGAATGGCAATCCTAATTATATGGTTCTTCTTAGTAATCCAAACTAACACTTCCAGGTTACTGTGACTGATCAGAAGGATTTTAATTCCTCTAATGGAAACCAATTAATCCAATCACACAAATACAACAAATGTGCATTGACAAATTAAATATATACTTGATATATTAATTTGAATAACAAGGAAATATTGAACTAGAGACAACCATATAATTGAATAATCTTAACAAACAATTGATGCCAAAATAAAACCACAGAATCAGAGAACTTCAATTTTCTTCTTCAATATAATGCTTGCAACATGGTCTTTTAAAACATTGTAAACTTCATGCATTATATCCTACTGTTGATGATATTTCAACATCATATGTTCAACTTATATAGAAATACTCATGAAGAGACATAACTCTTCAAAATGTCTTTTGGGGATTAACATGATTAACATAACAACAATAAAAATAATGATGCTTAAGCTCTATTCAACCATAGGTATATCTGGGCAATGTGATCCAAGTACTCTTGGCTGCGATGTGTATCAGTGAATTCAATAGCATTTCTTGTGATCACATCCACCGTTACCATTTTCTCCAGATGCTTGTAGGCTTCCCTAGATACAGAGTCTTTATCCTTGAGAGCTCCTAAGGCTTCATGCAACATCACTTGACAGTCTTTACTCCATTCCTCTTTGCTTTTTCAGTTCTTTATCGTTTCTGAACAACATGGGCACTCTTGCTTTTGAAGCTTCAATACATTCTTTGGCATCATTTTTAAGCAGGTCATAATATTTCTGATGCTGCTCAATTAAGTCTTTTGCACTAGAAATGCCTGTAGTGTCAGAAACATCCTTGCCCTATATCTCATGGAGTTTTTCCTGCAGCCTGTTGTCAAGCCTCTCATGCTCTTGGGTCACTTTATAGTTTTCAGAATAAACATCCCAAAATCTGTTCATCCAATGCATCATGTTAACATGCCTATTCTGGAGCACCGTTGCAAGTATATCAATCTGGACCTGAACTATCTGGTCAATAGATGGTGAATGGGCGCTTTGTGAGCTTTCTCCTTGAGTTAACCTTTTCACTGACCCTCCAAAGGTATTCTTAACAGTATCTTTTAAGAAATCATTTTCTTTTGTTAATCTCTCACAGCTTAGTTTATATGCATCCCGTGCTTTAATCAGCATCTGAGCCTGCGCTTTGTTCAATTTTGCAATATTTATACCAATATCTACAGTGATCAAGGGGTCAGTCTCCCCTGCCTTCAAAGTCATGACATGCCCAAAAGCCTTTTCAGTAGCTATGATGGTTGTCTTCTTATGAGGCAGGTACAAGGCCCATATCATTAGTAAATTTTCATCGTTGTTATATTTGGTGCCCATATACACTTCTGTGACACCCTCAAGAGTGAGCTTATATTTGTCATCTGTATTATGCAAAAAACTATCAAATACCAAAGCAGAATTTAAATCAAGACCAGGGAATATCATAACACCTGCTTCTCTAAGTAGTTGTCTACCTTTACCAGGAGTCATAGCTTTCATTTCATTATCCACCATTGTTTTTAACATATCAACTAATTATTTTTCATTGTTAGTCGTGACATTATCAACTAACTCCCTGATCTTTTTCCCCTCGCATTTATATAAAAATGATTTAAATTCTTTAGAATGAATAAATTTATCATTTGAAATAAAAGAATCATATGCTACTTGTCTTGGATCCTCATCAAGAGACCCTTCCTCATCATGTTCTATACTAGGAGACTGATAGCATTGCATTTTTCATTTAGATATCATAGTTGCTTGTTGATGTGGTTCTTCTTCTTCTACAGGTCCTTCATCACCAGAGGACAACAACTCTATCTCTGCAAGCTATCTCCTCTTCTCATCTAAGTCCCTATTATATTTCTCAACCACTAATTCAGCTTCAGTCTCTTCCAAATTCCTGATGATATCATCATGTGGATATGGGACATGTGTATATCCACTGAGGTTTTGTTTTCTCCTAGCAAGATCAATGAAACCCTCAAGATCAAATCCTTTTCTTGCCTTAGCACATCTCATATTGTAATGCATCAGTTTATCCATAATGAGACTACCCTCTTTGGATACCACAGTAAAATCTCCAAAGCACAGAGTACTTGGCATGAAGGATTGTTTGTCATAGGAGGTCAAGTGCATCACATTAGAGTAGTTCATTTGCCTAACTATTTCTAAGTAGGCAATTTTGTCAGGAACTGTCTTGGGTAATATAAAAGGAGTGTCCTCAAAACCATAAACTCTGACCATGGTAGCATCCTCAAAACAATACCAGTCTCCCCAGTTGTGGGTAACAGTAGGGGGACCACCAAAATCTTTAGGTCTAAGAAACCTCTTTATTTCACTTGACAGTGAATATTCACAAGGATGACTGAAATATCTATACAATACTTTCACACAGTATTCTTCAAAATGAATGGGCATACCTACTGTCCCATTATCGCGTCCACATTTGCATGGGTGACTTTTGCTCCCTCTGATCCACTGGAACAACTTTGAATTCACTTGTCCATAATCCTATTTCCTGGCCATAATAAAGCACTATGTGCATGAGGAGTGAGTAGTGTTCAAAAGAAACCGATGGGGCGTTGTTCTTGATTGCAGTCAAACCAGAATCAATTCCTCCGAAAACATAGGCAGCATAGTCAAACTTCCTAGCATTGTGGCACTAGATGTCTGAGGCTATCACCATCAAAGGAATTGTCATAAAATCAGGGACCTCTGACCCTAGGACTTGGCCCACAGAGTAGTATGTGTATTGTATGTATTGTTCAAATAATGACACATGAAATGGAGGTCCATCATTCTCATTGAGAGGCACCATTTCTCCCTCTGCCCTAGGCCTATGAATAGGTAATCTCCATCCATTATATGTAGTATCCATTCTCCAGTACTCTTTATCCAAATCTTCATAAACTATGGGGACAGTACATAAATCATCTAAGTCAGAAACTTCACAAATGGCATTCTTAGACAAATGTATAATAGGCTCCCCTTGCGGGTTGCATATGGCCTTGAGGTTTGGATTATACTACTTAGCCAGGAGTTTGAGGAGTTCAATGTTTAGAAACACATCAGGAACAACCAATTTACCCAAATTCAAGTGCCATGGGTTAGACACTGAGAGATTCCTGAATCTTCTATTGTAGTGGAATTTGAACAATTCATAACCTCTAATTGGAGTCCAAACGTTGCCAAGATATTTGCACTTATCTTCTAGTTTCTCTACTTCTGCCCTAAGTTGTGCAGACCTTCGAGCTTTGGGAGTCGATGTAGGTAACTGGTCAATTAGGTCCTGGTTTAATTTCCATTCTTTTGTTTTCTCATCAGGGCTTTTGTCAATTTTTTGTTTCTTAGGTTTACTAGTCTCACCCTGTTGTTTTCTACCCTTTCCTTTCATTGGAGTCTCCATTACAATCTTGGACAACAAATTCAAATTGCAAGCTACTGCATAGAGGTTTGTATATGTGTACCTCTTTGTCAGAGGTGATGATCGAATTCCCCTATTTTCTCCTCCAAGTCTCCACTTGTGTGCTCCTTTTAGACAATTCTTTCGAACTTAATTGTAGTGATTTCAAATGGCATTTCAGAGGATCTTCCTTGTCTGCAATTAATTGTTCCAGTGTTTAATTTTCGTGATCGTTGTGAGATGTCACATCATCATAACTCCCTTCATCATTATGATTTTTTTAATGTCAGGGCGATTTAATATCTTCTTATGGCACGAAAATTTGCACATGGATCAATCGCTGTGACCATTCATCTGTCTCCTCGATGTTATCTTTTATAAAGACATATATAAGTTTGCATTGGCAAGATATTTTTGAGGTTTACCTGATATACAAATGGGCATGGCTATCATTGGCCTAACTTACTTTATCACCACGGGAATAACATTTTACTCCGATATCGTAAGTGTCTTCGATATGAATATCGGTGAGAGTTTTATCGATCAATGTGGCCATTATCATTATCGGAACAACATAGGACATTAGGATGACTTATCTCAAACTACATGATCATGGTTGTTTCCTCAATATCTTTCTTCACATCCTTCATCAAAGTGATCGTCACAACATGTCACTAACATCTTTCATCGTTGTAGTTATTGGTTCGGCAAGACTTGTAAGCTCTTCTTTCAACTTGTTTACTTTTGCTGATGGTATTTATTCTTTCTAGACATCGGTGTGACTTAATTTGAAATAACGCCACTTTATCGCTAAGACATTGTGAAGTTAGAGATACTTCAATTTCTCGCTCCGATGTGCTTTTCTCCCTGATGATCATTTGTTTCGCCAGTTCCATAGGTAGCTCGGCAAGAGTCATATCGAACTCCTTCATCGGTGTGATCTATATTGTCGGGGGGGTTTTTGAGTATTCCCCGATAGTGTTTTCTTATGCCGATAGTCCTTGTTACCGATCAACTCGGCGTGACTACAAATTCTCTCCCCGATGAAAGGTCGTCGGTGTTACTTTCTTCATCGGTGGTTCTTGAAATCTTCTCCCTGATCATTATTCTCATGCCGATACTTATTTCAGCCAGTTTCTCATAGAGCATGGATTGGTATAACAAAAGTGAGGTTTTGCTGAAATTAAGGAACCAGGGCCCTTCATTATATTACATTTTGAGGGGTGAGACACCCATTTGTGATGAAAGTCATGTGATTTTTATGGGATATACTAGTTATTATTATGATTTTGGGTGTAATGTTTTCTGATTTGGTTGGACATGGGTGGGTAGGAATATAAGAAAATTTTAAATTTTCCTGTCCCAACAGTGGCTCTGTCTGGGATGTATACTCCTTGTGGGTGTAAGAAGAATTCAAATTTCTTGGGGGAGTAGAATACATATTTTATTTATTGGGGATGACGACTTCACAGAATTGTATGGATGAAATGAGAATGGGAGCTGGAAGTGATAATGATGGGGAACGGGGATGATCCTATACTACTGTACATGGAAAAGTTTTTTGTTATCTTCGAGAGATTCATAGGACTGTCCCTGTACTGGCAAATCCTAATCTCTCTTGATCACCCTAGACTACTGTGCATGGAATAAAAGTATTTCGAGAATTATTTAAGGGTTGTCCATGCACTGGAAACACTTAATTCTCTTTGTGCATGATTTTGATATCTTATGAAAAGAAAGGCTTCAGAAATTGCCCATGCACAAGTACTTCCTGCTCTTCTCCAGACATATTTTGCAAATAGTAAGAATCATCACCTCCTTTGCTAGTTGCAACAAAAGGACCTAACCACAAATCTTCAAACTTTCCATGCTTTCCTTTCTCCTGGCACCAAGCATTCCACATCAATACTAAGTCATTCATCTCAATTTTTTTGTCTTTGGCCTTTTTGTCAAAATGGTATTTCACTTGCGATTGCAACTTGATATTCTACCTTTGAGCCAGTCTCCTTGTCTCATCAAGTTCTACAAGATGTTCTAATCTTCCCTCCATTGGTTTAGGGATGTTTAAATCCTCTTGAAGAACAAATTTGTACACTGGTAAAAGATTTTCTAATGGTATCCTTGCTTGTGTTCCATACACCAGTTCAAAAGGAGATCTCCCAATTCCTCTCTTCACAGTAATCCTATTAGCCCACACAGCCATTCTCAACTTTGAATCCCATGCTTTCTTGTTTCCCTCTAACATTCTCTATAATTTTTAGAAGATTTTTATTGCTGGATTCGGGCTACCCATTTGCTTGTGGATGATAAGGGGCGGCATAGGACACAGTGATGCCATGTGTACTATAGAAATTTTTGAACTCATCAGACCTAAAACACATTTCATTATCTGTAATCAGCCTCACTGGAGTGCCAAATCTGAATATAATATTCTCCATCAAAAATTTGATCACCACTTTACTTGTTGCTTGTTGAGTCAGGATTGCTTCCACCCATTTTGTGAAGTAATCTGTTGCAACTAAAATCCATTTGTGCCCTCCACTTGACTTTTCTGCAATTTCTCCTATGAAGTCAATGCCCCACTGATAGAATGGAGCCTCCACCTACATGGGTTTCAAGGGTAGTGCTCCTTGATATTTTAATTTTCTTGAAAATTTTTGACATGCTTCACATTTTCTCGTGTAATGATATGAATCATTAAAAACTCTAGGCCAATAGTATCCATCCCTTAGGATTTTGTGGGTTGTAGTCTTTGCTAAGAAATGCCCTCCACACATACCTTCATGTAACTCTTTCATGACATGTTTTGACTGATGTTCATCTAGGGTTAGTAGTAGAATACCATCCCTATTCTTCCAGTAAATATCTCCATCAATAAATACATATTTTGAGGCCTGTAACTTAAGTGTTCTTCTCTTGTTATCATCATACCCTTCAAGGCATTTCATATGCTTTAGTTAATATGTGATGTCAATATACCATGGAGTATGCTCAATGCTAGAACTCGTGTTTCTCAACCTTGTCATATTTTAATTATGCATTCTAAAGAGATTTGCTAATAAATGAAATGGGTTGTTCATGCCCCTCATTATTTTTCTGTAATAGTACTGCTGCAACTGTATGATATGAGGCAAATGAGAATAGTTGGAATGGCTTACTAAAATTAGGGGATATTAGAACTGGAGCTTCTTTGATTGCCTTCTTAATGGTGGCAAATGCCTCTACTGTTTCTTTTGTCCACTTCACTTCTGAATTCTTCTTCAACATTCTTGATATGGGACTAACAATTTCTGCAAAATTTGATATGAACCTTCTGACAAAGTTGATTTGGCCAAAGAATGATTGTATAGATTTCACGTTTTTAGGAATGGGAACTTGGTCAATGGCTTTCACTCTTTCAGGATCTATTCTTACTCCATCTTTTGAGACTATGTGACCAAGCAACTTGCCCTATGTTACTGCGAAATGGCACTTCTTAGGATTCAATGAAATTCCATATTCCAAGGCTCTAATAAAAATTTGTTCTAGATGTGTACAATGATCCTCAACCTTTTTGAAATATTATTTCATGTTATCTTGATATACTATCATGATTTTATTAATCAGTTCTACAAAAGCCCCATCCATTGCTCTTTGGAATGTTGCTCTAGCATTCGTGAGTCCAAATGGCATCCTTAAATATACATACATTCCCCATGGTGTGGTGAACGCAGTCTTATATTGTTTTGATTCTTTGACTTTCACCTGATTATATCCTGAGAAGCCATCCATCATTGACAATAGTTCACACCCGGTAACCTTTTGCAGTATTGCTTCCATATTAGGAAGGGGATAGTTGTCCTTAAGAGAAATCAATTCTAAATCACTGTATACAACCAACTTTTTTATTTTATGTTTGGTGGCTATATTCAAACCAATGAGAAAAGCCTCGTATTCTGCTACATTGTTTATGCATTCAAATGTTAGTACAAAGGAGTATTTGAAAGTTTTACCTACTGGTGAGATAAATAATACTTTAGCCCCATTTCCCATTTTGCTACATGCACCATCAAAATATTCAACATTTTCCACACATCATTTTCCTCTTTCTTAGATTCAACATGTATCAGATCAGTATTCTGCAATTCTAGCTGACTTTTTTCAACCTTAAAGGCTCCCAAATCTGTATAAACAAAAATCTCAAAACTGAGTGTAATCATGGGGCTATACTACAGAAATCTCAAAATTAAGTGTAACCAAGGCGAGATTCAAAGATAAACAAAGTACACATAGTAGATGTATTGTTATAGTTTGTTAGTATGATAAAACAACATCAAAAATATCACACAGAGTGATTCTACTAGCCAAGTGTCAGATAATATATATCAACCCCGTCGTCATGTATGGACTAGGTCCATTTTTGCTTACTTGTCGAAGGGACACGTGGTCCATATCAGTATTATTTGTTTTTCAGCATCTGCCAGCTAGATAAAACCACTAGAATAAGGTAAACAATAAATCAAGAGAGGAGAGCAAGTGCCTTAGGGTCGTCACATAGGAAGGTGCCCCCAGGTCACCAACCGCAATTCTATGCCCCTAAGACACAACACACAACAATAAAAATAGAGGAGATGCAATATAGAAGAGTGATTATACAAATAGAAGAAGGGTCACAATAGAGGTGGTCTCCCTGTATCCTTGACCTTACAAGAGTATCAAGGGTCATCCAAGGAGGCCTAAACAACACATAACACATCACAGGGGGAACACAATATAGAGGTAAAGGGTTAGAAATACTTAGCTGTAGGCACAATCGAACTAGTGGTCATCATCGTCTTCCCAATCTCGAATATTAGAGGAAAGAGGTACATAAGGTACCATAGCCCAACGTTTGTTCTTGTTTTCAAGTTGTTCATTTTTAAGCTCTTCTTGGTTTGATTCAATGTTAGGTGGAATGTTTTCTTGTTGATGTGCATTTCGTTGAGCAAAGGCTTATCTTTTTCTTCTTCTTTCTCTTTCTTGTCTAATTCTTCTTGTTGTATTGCTTATATCTTCAAAAATATTGTCATGTTGTTCTATTGGTCTTCTTGTGTTAGAAGAGGAAGCTTGTTCAAATCTCATTTGTCTTGATGAAGTGCCTTGTTCTTGACGAATGCCCCCCGATCCTTGTAAGGATGACGAGGGAGGAACCTTAGCATAAATACCATTTCTTCGTGGATGAGATGAGTTGCCAAACTTTTCCCTATCCACTTATATCATAACAATTATTTCATTGTAGTCGTAAAAATCTTGTTTTATTCTTATTTCATTTTGTCCTTTTCCTTTTGCTCTAGGAATTTCTTCTAATGTGGGTTGTTCTTCTCTTATTGTTTCTTGCATAGAAGGATGGGCCACTCAATGTAATAGTTTTTCTTTATATTTTCTATATCACAAGAAGTTAAAATCTATTCATGGCTCTAGTTCCTCATCAGATCGTGGCCAAAAGTTATCAAGGTTGAAGTGTTGTTTTGTAATCAAAGGTTTATATCTATTGCGAGGAATAGTATGCACTTGTCTATTCAAAGGAAATTTTACACAGTTATGAATCGTTGAAGGGACAACTTTCATAGCTTTTAAGCATGAGTGTCCTAACTTTATGCGAAAAAGGTTAGATAGAGGGACAACATCAAATAGTTGTTTTATAGATTTTTCAAATACCATGACCAATTAATATATCTTCCCATAAGTGTTTATAAAAGCTCCATTATGTGTCTTAATCATCATGTTAGAAGGATCATAGAAGTCTTGTATCAAACCGTGTGAATAAAGGAATTCCTCCATTGCTACATTAGTCATGCAATTAGTATCTACACGTGTTCCATCCATAGGATTTTCCATTATCCTTACAGTGATATAAAGAGGTCCTACAATTTCTCCAATTGTTCTTTCATGAGGTGTAAACACAATTTCGGGTTTAGGGACCTTTCTTGTCATATAAGGCCTAGGAGGGAGCCTAGTGTTATTGTTACGATTAGAAGCCATGTGTAGATGTTTTTAAATCAATGTAAAATCAGATTTTAAGAGATTTTTAAAACTTATGTAAGGAACAAGTGCAAAATTATGTAAGTTTATGACCTAAAATGCTTGATTTTTTCAACTTTTTTCAGTGCAAATGTGTAAAAGAAGAGGTGTTTTAAGGAAATTGATGAGGGGCAGCCAATAATAACCCTAATATCAGTCCAATAATGCAAAAATATCCTTCACAACACACTTTAATGCAACTCTATATGCAAAATAAGTCAAAATCTAGTGAAATTACAAGATTTTTAAACCCTAGACATGAAATCTAAATGCAAAAAAAGCACTATGATGAAACACTACAATTAGAAATTAGTCCTAAATGAGTGTTTAAAATAGTAGTAAAATCTGAAATAAGATTTTAACCACAAACGCTAGCTAATGCAAAAACTAGGTTATATGAAAAATGCACAATTTCAAGCAATTTTTAACAAATTAAGTATGAAAATGCAATGCAAATGAATAATAAATGATGAATTTCTGAAATTTAAATAAGATCTAATGAAAATAACAGAAATGTAAATGAAAATAAATGCAAATTAATTCAAATTATTTGAAAATGCGAGCCTAAAATGCCAATTTTTTCTAAATTTTTCAAAATTTTCAAATGCAATACGAAAATCATAAATGAAATCATTGCAAATCTGAAGTGCAACACTCAGAAAGGTGCAAAATTCAAATAAACATGGGTTCACCAAAATGTTAGTGGAAAAAGAGAGGTTTCAATTTCAAGGTTAAATCCTCCTTTCACACCTTACATTCAAGGACATAAATCGAGTTAAGCCACAATCTTTTGCAAGAGGGCTCTGCTAAAGATTTAGTGTCCCTTAGGATGAAGAGGAAACTTGGAATTTGTTGATCTATTGATTAATTAAAGCCCAATTATGCTTAAACCCCTAATTTTGTAAAATTGTAAATAAATAGATGAATCACGACAAATGATCTCACACATAGATATCAAATGACAATTAGATACATACCGGATTTTGAGATTCCGTATCCAGAAAATTTGGGGACTAATGAGCAAGCAATTTTGTCCAAGGTACCAGTTTTTGTCGAGATCTCTGAAAGTTGCCTACAACCTATTTCTGCTATTCTAGGGATTTCTATGTTTCGGGATCCGGAGGACTAATGAGCATGCACCCAAGTCTAGGTCCTGCTTTTCTACTTTGCTCTGCAATTCTGACACTCTATTATGTCTCCTTGCAACTCCAGTCCTTCCCCTTCTGTACCTATAACCTGTAATCATAGAAAATGGGGGTTGGGGTTGTGGTGTTTGGAGGCTTGCCTCAGTCAAGCCTCAGAGAGAAATTCAAGTCTTCTGAACACCGTTGTCAAATAAAGATTGTGTATCCCTGTGGGATGGAGGCATAAACCAATTGATAAATAATTGAAAATACGAATAAATGTCACCTCGGAGGTGTAGCTCGCATATAGATGAAAATCCTTCAACACATGAGAAGATGAAGCCAAATTTGCATAACAAACACAATAACAAGACAAGTTTTCTCTATAACAATGATACTTTGAATGCTCTCAAATCAAAAGTGTACCAAAAGTTCATAATCATCTTCTAGTTTACAAATGAATCCCCAAACATGCTTATATATGCAACTAAACACATTCCTGCCTTAATTTCGTAATTCAAACTTAAAGTGTTGGCATGGGACCTAATTAATGGTCACATAACTGACACTTGAATTTAGGTCCCACCTAAAATAGAGTAGGACTAGTGTGCGGGCTCCCAAGTCCTCCCTCCATAAATTTCCCATAGAAATTTTATCTCCATGGATTTCGTTACAATCACAAGAATGTCAGAAAACCCACTCCTTCCAAGCAATAATGGAGGCAAAAAAAAAAAAGAACATCCATTAAACAATAAATCAATTCATTACTTAAGTTTTGCATGCTAAATTCATGCAACCTAATTTATCTTTTTTTAATTAATTTTAATTTATTTATTTGAATCTAAATTTCATTTCTATTCACTAACTTTTTAATTATTTATTCAATTGTTTTAACTTAATATTGTTTATTGTTGTTTATTTGTTCATCACTTAATTTTATTATTACTTATTTAATCTATTTTAAAGGGTTTTTAGACTACACATGAGAATATACAACAATAAATTTAAAAAATAAATTAACACAATTATTTTAAAAATAAAATTATTTAAATATTAACTAGTTATCAACTAGGGTCATGACATCTTGCCTTAGTTCTACAATCAATAGCCTAATGACCAAATTTAATGTAAGAATATGTTCAGTAACCATAGAATGGTTTAGAGAACCTGAGATTAGTAGCCTGTCTAAGAGGAGCTCTCTTGAAATCTCTCTTCTGATCATTGACCTATATGAAGTCATCATAATCCAAATCATGTTCCTCATCTTCAATTTCCTTAGAGCCTTTAATGTAGGGTTCTTCCTTTCTCATTTTAAACATGCCTTTAGGTATATCTATTTTAGAACTCTGACCTTTCACAAATCTAATGCCACCTTTATTCTTTAGAGATCTTTGATTACTGATTATTTCATCAAGGATGTTGGTTCTTTTCTTTAGTTTTAGGCCACCATCTCATCCTCTCTATTTCCTCTCAAACTTTTTATTCAATCTTTCTTCAACTTTCAATGAAAATTGGTGAGCATCCTCAATGGTGTTCATCCTCACCAATGCCAATTCATCTTGTATGCTTGGCCTTAACCTATTTAGGTAACCGACTACTTTCTCCTTGTTAGGCTTTGCATGGCATGTCCTGATAGTAATCTTATAAAATTCTTCTGTATACTCCTTGACGGACTATTTACCATGCTTCAATCCTTGCAACTTCTTCAACAACTCCATCTCGTAGTCCATAGGAATGAACTGCTTCTTCAGTTTCTCCACCATCTGATCCCATCTAGTAATATTTCCTTTTCCTCTCTTATTTCTCTCCAACTGGACCTCCTTCCATGAAATACTGGCATGGCCCTTCAATTTTGTTTTTGCAAACTTGACCCGATCTGGGTCCTCCATGTCTTCATACTTGAAATATTCCTCCATGTCATTGACCCAATCAATAAGCTGTTTTCTATTCAAATCTCCAGAATAGGTAGAAACTTCAATCCTGGGCCTCTTTTTGATCTTTGAAATGACCCTCAACAACATAACTTCTGAAAGATCTCCTGCAGCTTCTTGTTCTTCCTTAGATAGCTCTTCTTCAGCTTCATCCTCACTTTCTTCTCTTGTTCTCGGCTCAAACCCTCTTCGCAGCTCCTCCTGCAATGCATCGATTTGCCTTTGCAGGGCTCTAAAACCCTCTTCCATCAAGACATTTCTCCCAATATGGTTTCTTCGTGGAGGCACCTTGATCCCCGCAGCAAACCCACAACTTCAGGTCCTGGTGCAAACTACCTCATGGTCGGCAATCTGTCTACACACTCAAGAACCCTTGCTCTTATACCACTTGATGAAGGGGGTAAATCAAAACACAAACAACAACATAAATTGCATACATAAAATAGAATGTTCTTTTATTGATTTGGACAACTCATTATATTACAGAAGCTCAAATACAATCAGAGGAATCATTCCTCCATAGGTTGCAATACATTATAGCTACCTATCACAAGACTCTAGAATCTTCAGCCTTCTGTAACCCCAAATCTACTAGGGTTTCTATTTTTCCACCTATTCTTGATTCTACATTTTCCCCCTTATCTCTACTACTCCCAAAGGTTCCCAAAAATGGTCATAAATAGCCCCTTTTGGCTGCCAATAGCCAAATTTTGAATTTTATTTCTCCCTCCAAAAATAGGTCAACTTCCAGGGGCCATAACTTTTGATCTAAGTGTTCAATTGACGTGTCGTTTAAAGTGTTAGAAAGCTTGCGGAGTGCTCTACGCACTAAGAACCCACTCTACCAGTTCTAGCAATTTTTGAGCCCGTATGGGACCGTTTAGTGCCTCAAACTTGAATTTGAATAATTTTCAGGGCTTTTTCAGGAAACATAAACTTTAATATCTTTCAGCTCACAAATGATCTTTGCATGATTCCTTCACCAAAGGTCTTATTTTTAATTTATGAATCTTCCTGTAAATTTTCTCTTCAATTCATGCCCAAATGCAAACTTTCCTAAAATGGTAGTTTTCTATTTTTTGCAGTTTGAAAAAACTGAAAGTTCTACATCATTATTCAAGCTGTTATGGAACCAGAAATACTAATTTTGAAAAGAAATGGAAACAACATCAACAATTTTGAAACATCATCTTTTTGGGTGATGCAAGATTGCCCTTACACCACTCGATGCAAATGCATCAGGTTTTGAGGCAATATGGATACATGTCAGAAACTTCCAACGGAAGGGTTACAAAGTCTGAAGTTATTAGGAGGATCGTCTATAAAGTTCCAAGCTCCAGTAGTCAGTTCACCAATATTTCACCAAGGCAGAGGAAACAGTTCTGAGTTCCGCATATCACCGCATAAGATCATTATGATCTGTGGTTGGTAAGGTATGAGGAATTCTTGATATGAATCTTGGAGTCTCATATGGTGCGTAATGGAAGTTATGGTGTGATAGTTGAATTGGTCAAGTGTGTACTTAAGGCACAAACTAACAGGCATGTTAGATCTATATGCGGAGAAGATATATTGTTTGGACAATCAATCTAAGTTGTTGAATGATTGATGCCAACCTATATGAAGATTATTGTATATTTGTTTGGGTTTGCATCCCTATTTGTGCACAAGATCAAGCTGACAAGGTACAAACTTATATATACATGTTTCTTGTCTGGGTTACCGACCTAAGTGTGAAATGAATCCTATTGTAGATATATATACAATGAATTTTAGTGTTAGTGTGTGGGGTGTGTGGTAATGTGTGAATTTGATATGGGCATCATCTAAGGTAGTTTGCAAAGAAAAAAAGGATAATAAGGATAGAAAATAGGAGTATATGTGAATCAGAGGAGAAAAGCAGGGTAGACGGTATGAAGTCCTTTGAATCTATATGCTGAGCATATTGGTACTACACTTTAGCATTTGTAGATGCACTTGTAGCAGTCCTCTCTTGGTAGTGAGCTAATCCATCTTCTATCTTCTCTTCTATCTTTTTGGTAGTGAGCCATTTTGCAGTGAGCAATTCTTAAACAGTGAGTCCTTGGGCAGTGAGCCCTAAGGCAATGAGCCTTCATGTAATTGGGTAATGCTATCATAAAATATTATGAGCTAACACTCACCGTGGTTTTTCCCTTTTGGGGTTTTCCACATAAAATCCTGGTTTATGTGTTATGATTTTTTGGCTGCTCTTCTTATGTTTACTTTGCTTTCATGTTATTGAATTTGGTAAATAGATTAATGAATGTGTAAATGAAAAAGTTTTAAGAATACTGATCCACCTCCCTCTTAGTATTCTTTGCATTCAACAAAAGAACAAAAAAACACATAAGCACACAACCATAACACCATATTTACGTAGAAAACCCTAGAAGGGAAAAACCATGGTGAGCAAGCTACTTGGATCTACTGTCCAAATCCAACCTCACAAATAGTAACAAGATTACATTATCATTTATAGGCTACAACCCAAAGGAAGTTGCAACTCCTTGAACTGATACAACATTTACAATCTTTACACAAAGAGGCTTCAACCTCGACAACAAGATACATATTTGATTTAGATCCTTCGTTCACAACTGTGACTGCTTCAACCCTCTACTGACCTCACCAACCTATGCACAACAATCTCACCTTTGCACAACTACAATACCAACCTCACCTTTGCACAACTATATCACCTTTGCACAACTATATCACATTTGCACAACTATCTCACCTTTGCACAAC
Source organism: Cunninghamia lanceolata (assembly GCA_027924645.1). Classification (NCBI taxonomy): domain Eukaryota; kingdom Viridiplantae; phylum Streptophyta; class Pinopsida; order Cupressales; family Cupressaceae; genus Cunninghamia; species Cunninghamia lanceolata. Next base: position 196,330 of record BSBN01000088.1, read on the forward strand.
TACAATACCAACCTTTGCAACATCAAAACATCTTTGGAAACTCTTCTCATTCATCACAACTCCTATAATTATTTCTGCAACAATATCACTACACATAAACTGATCCTTTCCACATTTCATCATTATATCTGCTTCTACGATAAGTTTACCTTCCACATTGCCACTTAGTTGACATAAATGACAACACATATGCAACAATTTGATGATGGAATTAAGTTATAATGTAGATGTTAAAATATTGTTCACCAAGGTGTTGGAATTTTAGGGTTCGTTTTGATGATGATGTCAAATTTTGTAAAATAGATATCTTTCCCTAGGGTCACCTACATGAGTGGGGACCTTATCTATGTGAGTGTGAATTTAAACTGATGTGTGCACTTGAATTGTAAATTACAGATTTGAATAGGTAGAAGATGGATTGTTGTAACTCTCTCACCTAGATTTCTAATGTTTGATTATTTGTAAGGACTAGTAGGGTTTACAAACATCTTTTGTGAATCTATTAAATCATAAGGATCATATTCTCCTCAGTCAAACCCCTAGTTGGACTAATTCAACATTGAGGAACCAAGATCAAGGACATATAGCAAGTGTGCAAAGGACCTAGGATGATGTGCTTTGATATAATGTTCTTGCAATGTTTCTAGAATTCTCTCATAAATGCTCTATCAATAACCCTAACATGTTTGTTGATAACTCCTATATTATTTTCAAAATAATGAGTGAATGTCTTTAAATAGATCAATACAATGTACAAATCAACAAAACATGTGCTAGGTTGGCTAACAACATTTAGTGAAATGGTTGACAAGGTGTGAATTTGGCTTTTGAATTTTAAAAGTCTAGGGTTTAGATCTATGACTATGGAAGTGAGTTGGGTAAAGTTCAACCCCATGATATGACCCAAATTGATAAATAAGGGATTTAGTGATCACGAACAAAATTTTGGGAATCACTAATAATGGGACCACAATATGGTAATATTATGAGCCAAATTATATGGTTTACTCAGATGAAGGTCTCATGTTTTGTAAACTAGTTGTCTTTTTCCCAAGTTCACCAGCATGGTACAAACTTGATATTTGTGAGTGCAGTTTTAAACTAACGTGTTCACTTAAACTATAACTCATAGATTTGGGTTAGTAGAAATGAATCATTGTAACTTTCTCACCTAAATTTCTAATGTCTAATTGTTCATAAGGAGTGGTGGGACTTACAAACATCTTTTGGGAATTTGCTAAATCATGAGGATTGTGTTCTCCTTAGGCAAACCCCTACCTGGGTCGATTCAATAATGATGAACCAAGATTGAGGATGAGAAACACACATGCAATGTACCTAGGATGTGTTATGATAATACTACTAAAATGTTCTCATAAATGCTTTATCAATAACCCTAGCATGCTCCTTCATAACTTCTATATTATTTCAAACGAGAAAATGAATGTCTTTAAATACAACATAGCACACAAACCAACATAAATGTGTGTTATGTTTAACTTGAGGTGTAAATTTGAATTTTGAATTTTAGAGGTTTAGGATTTAAATCTACAACAATTGAAGTGACCTAAGTAAAATTTGATTTTATGATTTAACCCAAGCTAATAAATAGAAGATATACTATTAGAATATAATAATACCATGAACCCAATTTACACAAGAATATACCACTTATAATCTAATTATTATATTTCAAACACTCTAATCAAAATAAATCCAAAAGATAAAATAAAACATTACTGATATGAAAATTTCAACCTTACACATTTATTCCCATACATTAAAAATTGGAAAGTAATTAAATTTTATCTTATTCTAACTATAATGTTCTCATTTGTACGAATATACTTTCGAGTCCAAAACACTAAATTATTATTGTTTGTCGTATACCATTGAAGGCAAGAACCGAGGAACGTGAGAAGTTTGAGTCCAAAACACTAAATTATTATTGTTTGTCGTATATCCTATAAAGAAGACCAGTCTAAGTAGAATCCGCTTTTAATGCGTACCACAAAACTCTTGGATTGTCAAACACGCTCACCTCCTTCACAGAAAAAAATGAATAAGATGACAATAGGAAATGTTCGTTTAGAAATTTAATGAGATGTGAAAGCCATATGATGGACTGTACGCCTGAATAGTATACATCGGTGTTCCTCAGTCCATTCTTCACATCCCATCAAGAAGACTAGATAGAATCTGCTTTCAATGCGCACCACACAACTTATGGATTGTCAAAGCCGCTCACGTCCGTCACACGGTCTGATTTGGGTTTAAAATTTTGGAAATTAGGAAACAGATAGGAAATGGGAAATGATGGTTTAAAATTTTGGAAGGAAGTAAATTCTATGTGAAATCCATGTGATGAAGAGAATTTCAAAACTTTTGGAGTGTCGCGAACGCACACAATACAAGTAGATTACACTTCCAAAAATTTCAATTGTCAATCAAAGTAAATTAGATTGAGAAAGTGGAATGCCAAAAAAAATAGAAAAGCACTGGTACTTTGATTTGAATGGCACAACAAAGAATTTAAAACAAGTGGGAAGAGGAGAAACATGACATACACAGATGTACACAGAGAATCTATTTTTATGAAATATATTTATATATTATTTGAAAGAAATTAAATATATTTTGTTTTGAAAAATAGATGAAATAGGTTATTTTCTGAAGCCACATGATTTTTTTTTTTAAATTTTATGAAAAGATTTATAATACTTCACAGAAATATTACATATTAATCACAAAAAGGTAGACAGAATGGGATCATTTCTCAAAGCCAAAAAGGCTATAACAAGGGCAGACCAAAAATAAAAATTCAATTTTTTCAAAGGAGGAGTGATTCACTTATCATCAACCTTAGTACAGTGATTATAAGAGGAATCTTCATCTGTATTTTTTCAAATTTTAAAAAAAGAGTCATCCAAACCCCAAACTGAGAGAGTAGGTGGGTTGGAAAATCGTCCCATCATTGCTTGCAGTGATAGAAATCATAGGGCTAACCATGTCCTCCATCTTTAGAGGATCTGAAAAATTATTTTAGAAAGTTGCTAAAAACTACCAAAAACGGTAATTTTCATTTTTGTATATTTTTTGATGTTTCTTTTCAGCGGTAGCAGGATGGAATAGAATGGGAAGCAAAATTTGAAAACATTTCTATGTTTTTGAATTCGTTGGCAATAACAATGGTGATGAATATTATGCTATGAAGTTTGGTTACATCATCTAGTATTAGAGTTGGAAGATGGTTGGGAGAGGAAGAGGAAGAGCAAGTCTTGCCCAGATGCAAAGGGAAATGTAAAATCTACAAAGGCAAGTAGAAGAACTTGCAGGTATCATGGCCGATCAGAGATTGAGACAAGGAAGCGACAATTCTGATGAAGAAATAGGCTAAGGAGATGAAGATCAGCATGTAGAAGCTGAAGAGGAAGCACAATTAGAGTGCCTAAATTTTGAAGAGAGGATGCTTAGAGAATTAAAAGGAACAAATGACGGGATTAAAATTGAAGTTTCAGAGTATGCGAGTAGTCTCAAACTAGAGGAGTTGATAGATTGGTTGAGCAACATGGGAAATTCTTTGAAAGGAAAATAATGACAGAGGAAAAGAAGGTGAAATTTGCATGCACCAAGTTAAAGGGTCATGCAATGATGTGGTGGGATCATCTGTAAAAGGAAAGAACTAGAAAGGGAAAGACTAAAATCAGGACCTGGAGCAAAATGGAGAAGAAGATAAGAGATATTTTTGCCTATGAACTATGCACAAAATCTTTTTTGTAGATATCAGAATTTGAAACAAAATTTATCTACTGTGTAAGACTATATGAATGAATTTTACAAACTTTCCATTCACGTGGAGCATCAAGAAACTAATGAATAGATGGCTGCAAGGTATGTAAATGGTCTAAAGTTCTCTATTCAAGATGAATTGAGCATGCATAGGGTTAACAATATGGAAGAGGCATACCAATTAGCTTTAAAGGCAGAAGAAAAATCAAATAAATAATATTTTCAAAAGAATAGAGGAGTGAGGAGGGGGAGATCATCTTCATTACGAGGTGGCTTGAAAACTAGTAAGGGAGAATCATCCCAAGAAATAGAGAAATTAGAAGATATCTAACAAGATCCTCAAAGTCAACAACAAGGAAGAGGATTTTAGAGGGGCAGAGGTTACAATGGTGGTAGTGTATGGGAAAGCCCACGAAAACCTTTCATTTGTTATAGGTGTGGTGAAGAGGGTCATAGGGCATTTGAATTTCCAAACTATCACATGCAAGAAAGGAAACAAGGAGAACAACCCAGGTTGAACTTGGTTCAAGCTGAGAATGAAGGACAAGGGGCATAATTAGAGGTTCTGCCAGATGTGGGTGGGAATCTCATGATGAGAAGAGCAATGGTGATTCCAAAAAAAAGAATAAGTTAAAGGTCATGATGATTCTTGGCTTTGAACCAATATTTTTCGAACTAGGCGCACCTTAGGAGGAAAGGTATGTCAAGTTACTATTGATAGTGGTAGTTGTTAAAATATGGTTTCTAGAGAAATGGTAAATAAACTAAATCTGCACTGTGAAAGACATCCCCATCGTTATTGTATTGCATGGTTTAAAAAGGGAAATGAAGTCACTATTGATAAGAGGTGTTTAATTAAGTTTTACATAGGAAAGGCTTATAAGGATGAAGATTTCATTCCAACGGATGCATGCCATGTGTTGTTGGGAAGGCTATGATATTATGTTAGAAAGGTAATTCATGATGGAGAAAAGAATACATACACCTTTTAGAAAGGAGGTTCTAAAGTGATTATATTGCCCCTTAAGGATGCAAGGACAGTTGAGAGTATGCTGTCTACAAGAGAACTTATCAAGGAAATGAAGGTGGCAGGGTTTTGTTATGCACTAGTGGTGCAGAAAGAAGATGATGAGGAAATACCAGTACCAATAGAAGCAACAAAGGTATTAGAAGAATATGTTGATGTTGTCTCAGATAAGTTACCTAATGGTCTACCACCAAAGAGAGATATTCAGAACCACATTGATTTGATTCTAGGAGCATCTCTACCTAATCAAGAAGCTTACAGAATGAGTCCTACCCACCATGCAAAACTCAATAGATAAGTGACAAATCTCATAAGGAAAGGTGTGGTAAGGGATAGGATGAACCCATGTGTTGTACCTACATTATTAAATCCAAAGAAGGATGGTAGGTGGAGGATGTGCACAGATAGTAGAGCAATCAATAAAATCCCCATCAAGTATCAATTTCCCATCCCTCGTTTGGATGACATTATGGATATGCTTGTAGGGGCTGAATACTTTAGCAAAATTTATTTACACAGTGGTTATCACTAGATCTAGATTCAAGAAGGGGATGAGTGGAAAATAACCTTCAAGACTAGGGTTGGATTAAATGAGTGGATGGTTATGCCATTCAGATTATCTAATGCACCCAACACCTTCATGAGGCTAATGAATATTGTATTGCATCCTTACATTGGTAAGTTTGTGGTGGTTTATTTTGATGATATTTTGGTTTTTAGAAAGAGAAAAGAAGCACCTGCAACACTTGAGGATTATATTGGATGTGCTGATAAAAGAGAAACTATATGCAAACTCAATAAGAAGTGCAAATTAATGCAACAAAGTCTAGCACTTTTGGGCTTTGTCATTTTTGCAGATGGTGTCAAAATGGACATAGAAAAGGTCATGACAATTCTAGAGTGGCCTAGTCCAAGGAGCATAATAGAGGTAAGAAGTTTTCATGGGTTAGCCACATTTTATCTAAAATTCATTCAAAATTTTAGTAGTATTGTAGTACCCATAATAGATTGCACCAAAGGAAGGGAATTTGTGTGGACCAAGGAAGTTGAGGAGGGTTTTAAGTTTCTAAATAAGAAGGTGACAGAAGCTCTTATTTTACCATTACCATATCTTGATAAGGTATTTGAAGTGGATTGTGATGCTGTGCATGTGGGCATTGGAGCTGTAATTAGTCAAGCAGGTAAACCCATAGCCTTCTTTAGTGAAAAGTTAAATGAGGTAAGGAAGAACTAATATTTAACCTATGATGTAGAATTTTATGCAATTGTGCAAGCATTGAGACATTGGATGCATTACCTAGTGCCTAAAAAGTTTGTGTTGTTTACAAACCATATTGCCTTGAAATACTTGAACACACAAAAAAATTGAATAGTAGGCATGCAAAGTGGGATTCTTTCCTACAAGGCTACAACATTTTCTTAAGCATAAGTCGGGAAAATAGATTTAGGTTGCATATGCTTTAAGTAGGCATGATGTACTATTGACAACAATGGAAAATGAGGTGATTGGTTTCGATGCCATTAAATTGTTGCATGTACACATGTTGTCATTGATGTCAATAGTGTTATGGATAGGATTGATGTCAACAGTGCTATGTTGAGGAAGATTGGAAGTGATGGTCAGTGATGTTCAAAGACATTAGTGGTAACTAAGAGAGATTGTTGCAGAGTGTTGTGAGATAGAGAAGCAAAGTGATGAGCATATGCTGTGATGATCAAAGAAGAAGACAAAGAAGAGATGGATTAGAGAAGTTGTGAAGTAAAGGGTAAGATGATGGAAGTCATGTACTATGTATACTGATTGGATCAGTATCATCTATAGATAGTTGCACCCTATCTTCTAAAGTTAATTGAAAAAGGTTGTGCTAACATGAAGATTCTTGTTTTGATCAAAAGACTTGTGATTGTTGTTGAATGATATTGTGAATAAATTCTCAGGTATGGTGAATGTTGTATTCATTGTTTCCTGATGAAAAGCATTTCTTAAATCTTCAAAGAAAGCTTCAAGAAGTCTAAGGCATTGGAATTTGTGCTGAAGAAGCTCAGGAGAATGCTCCACATTCTTACTCATTTGAAGGTAAGACAATGCAGTTTGGAATTTAGTCAAAGATAAGTGTGAAGATTGTGTGTTCTTGATTTCAGAGCTTGGAAGTTATCGTAGAAGATTATAGAGCTCGCAGAGTGAAGATGATGCTCCTATGTTGGTGTACTCAGAGAGGTCAGAGAAATGCTCCGCATTTCTCAACAATTGAAGTTATGGTCCTTCGGTTTGAAGGATGATTAGATACAAATGAGAAGATTGATATATTCAAGTTTTAGATGATAAGATGGAACATAGAGGTTCTCCGAAGTCAGAACACAGAGATATCATGTTGTTGATTAGAGTTGTCTGGAGGAGAAAGAAAATGCCACCACATTTCCCTGCATGGGGCTTGCTTAACTGCCATGCTCCCTGGGGTTTGGGAGGACGTTCTGATTATGGGTTAACCTAGTTATAGATTTCTTCTTCATTCAAATGCATGCTCGAGGATCGAACTAGCTACTTCTCCTCCCTCTTGTATTATTCCACATCAGATCCGAACGTTTCATAGCCCCCCGAGATGTGATGGGCTGTCATCTAGTCAACTTGGCTACCATTATTAGAAAATGGATTTACATCATATGGCATTGTTGTTTGGAGAATATGTTCAGATGATCAGTATGTTTGCTAGTTTCAAGTTTCAGGTGCTGAAGTGCACCGCAAGTTGGTTTTTCAATGTTCTGGGTGTTTAATGTTTGCAAGTGATGCTCGGTTCAGTATCTATTTTGTTTATGCTAGAAAGAAAACATATATTTTAGAGGAAGGAATGTTTGAGAAGGTTTGGGAAGTCTTATATTGCTTGTGAAGTGATCTATACAATGCTAATTTGTCTCTCCAGCATTGCTTTAGGTTCAAGGCTATTTTGTGGAAGGATAAATGTTTGTTGGGCTGACTTAATGTGTATTGATGATCTCGCTGGATGTTTGGATGTGTACGCTAGCTTGGAAGATCATGTTAAGGAAGAATAGGACATGGTTATTACTTGGCTTGAACCGCATTGGATTTCTACATCATTTGGAAGCTGACTTGGTGTGGTTGTTGCACGTTTCATGTTTACATGTTTCATCTTGGCTGACATAGGAGAAAGATTTTTATAATTTGTGGAAGGTATAAATAAAAAATCTTGTTTGGTGTGAAAACTAAGTGTGTGTGTGAGAGTGTGAGGATTTGTATGTGAGTGTGGAAGTGAGTAAGTGTGTGTGTGTGTGGAAGCATGATGAATATAGCAGTGTTGTTGTGCAAAGGAATTGAAGATTTGTTATAGAGTGAAGTGTGTGGATGTTGCAAAAGTGTTTTGGGCAGTGAGATCTATTGAGATTGATGTTAAGAGATTTTAGACTCATTTTGTAAGTGTTGTTTTATTGCATTTCATCAAGTTGCAGCTTCCTTTGGGTTGTAGCCCATAAATAATATTGTAATCTTGTTTTTTACTTTTGAAGCTGGATTTGGATAGTAGACCCAAGTAGTTTGCTCACCATGGTTTTTCCCTTTTAGGGCTTTCCACATAAATCTAGTGTTATAGTTGTGTGCTCATGTGTTGTTCTTTGATTTTCTCAATTTGCTTTATCATTTGTTTATTGTAGTAAAATGTTTTCATTGATAAAGTTGATTTTAAGTTTTGGCATATACCGATTCACCCTCCTCTTAGTATATCTCTGTGTTATAACAATTGGTAACAGAATTGAGTTCCTTGGTACAACCTAACAGCTAAAGGTAGATCTTGGAGTAGAACACATGGCTCAGAAGGAGTTCTTTTCTAAAGCTCTGATATTTGATGGAAGTAACTTTGATTTCTAGAGTGTAAGGATGGAAGCCTATTTGACCTCACTAGGGTATGATGTTTGGAGTGATACCATGAATGATTATGTTGAACCTGAACATCCTATTATAGATTCAGATGCAAAGAAGGCTCATGAAAATAATGCAAAATCCAAGAATGCTATCTTAAGTGGCTTGAGTAGTTCAGATTTAATTAAGGTAGTGTGGTGGAAGATAGCCAATGAGATATGGGAGAAACTCAAAAATATCTATGAAAAAAATGACACTATAAAAGAAGAAAAAACTACAACCTTACAAAATAGTGTTTGAAAATCTAAGGATGAAAGAAGAGGAGAACATTGATGGCTAGCTACACTGAGTAGATGAAACAATTAATGGAATCAGGAGTATGGGTGAAGATATAGCTGACTCATTGATTATGAAGAAAGTCCTGAGAACTCTCCCTCATAGATTTGATTCAAAAGTTTCTACAATTGAAGAAGCCAAAGTTTTGAAGAAACTCAACATGGAAGAGTTGTTCAGGCCCCTCACTGTTTATGAGATGAGAAATGAAGTCATAGGACCATGCCAAAGAGAAGCTTCTTTCAATGTTGTAAAGAATGAACATCTGATGTATGCAATGAAGCTAAGGAAGAAGAAGCAAACTTTGTGAGAAAGCTGAAAAGGGGATCAGACAAGTATAAAGGTAAGCTACCCTTCAAATGTTTTAAATGTGGAAGAATTGGTCATTATGCTTCTAAATGTCCTTTTGGAGAAAATTAAAATAGTACCAAGGGTTTCAAGAGAAATAATTTCAAGAGGAACCTCCTTTCCAAATAAGACTATAGCTCTGGAGAAGAGGTAGATCACTACTCATCTGATGAGGAAAGAGAAGAATCTCTATTCATGGCCATGGTAATTTCAGACAAGACTACAGATGAAGAAGAATGTGAAGTTGACTTTGAAGGAGAACTTATTTCTGCTCGTAAAGATTTGGAAAATGCAAGGAAAGAGAATCAAGAACAAAGAGTTGTAATTGAAGCTAAGACAAAGGAGTGCATAAGGCTTGAGAAAGAAATTCTATCACTGAAAAGGGAATTTGAAAAGGCAAAGTTTGGATGTCTGGATGTCATTGGAGGTGCATATCTCATCTTGGCTCAAGGAAGAACTCTACATGCTAGATAACTCTCCATGAACAGGTTCAATCATGTTTTCTTTGGTTATTGCTTTATCTGAAACAAATTTGGTCACAAAGCTATAGATTGCAAGTCTAAAATGAATAGAAGAAATCTTCTAAGTAGAAATTTTCTCAAGTGCTACACTAGTGGATGTCAATGTGGTATGTCAAATATGCAACAAGTTTGGACATATAGAAAGATATTGCAGGAGTGGTTTGGCAAAAATAGAACCTCAGTTGATAGATGTTACTGAGCAAGCAAAGGAAAGCGATTCTTCAAAAAGCAGGAGACTAACAATAGAGTTGAAGATTCAATGATTGTCCAAAAATAATTTCGTGCTCAACGACAAACAAATCTCTAGATGATAGGTAGTGGATGCACAAATCATATGATAGGTGATAAGAGCAAATTCATCAATCTTGGTAAGTTTGGAGACAATTCAATTGCAAAGATCACTGGAAAAGGCACCATAAGTATTGATGGTAAATCTAAAACACATGACATTCTTTATGTAGAAGGTCTTAAGAATAATCTTCTTAGTGTAAGTCAAAAGTGTAGCAAAGGATATAATCTCACATTTCATGATCAAGGCTGTGAAATCAGAAGAGCAAAATCTGGAAAAGTGGTGGCAGAAGGATTTAGGACAAAAGGCAACTTGTATAATCTAAAGGGAATTAATGAAAGGACTTGTCTTTTAAGACAAACAAATAAATGTTGGGTATGGAACAAAAGGATGGAGAACATCGACTTTGATAATCTTGTGAAGATCAGCTCCATGCAAGCAGTAAGAGACATGCCAAAGATAACCAAGCCTGCAAGCACCATATGCAAGGAATGCCACATTGGGAAGTAAACAAGGATAAATTTAAAGTCCAAGGAATATTCTACTATAAGGCCATTAGAGATGGTTCATACTGACTTGTGTGGACCTGCTAGGACAAATAGTCTACAAGGTGAGAGGTATTTCATGTTGCTCATTGATGATTTCTCTAGAATGACATGGGTTACATTTTTGAAAGAAAAATTAGAAGCCTCCAATAGGTTTATGATATTCAAGGCCATGGTTGAAAATGAAATGAATGCTAGAATCAAGTGTTTAAGGTCTGATGGAGGTAGTGAGTTCACTTCAAATGTATTTGAAGAGTTTTGTCAAGAACATGGAATTAAAAGACATTATGCAACTGCTAGAACCCCTCAACAAAATGGTGTTATAGACAGAAAGAACAAGACTATTCAAGAGATGGCTAGGACAATGTTGAGTGAAGCTAAGATACCTAATATATATTGGAAATAAGCAATTCAAACCATAATCTACATTCTTAACAGAGGACAACTAAGAAGACACAACACCAAGACACCTTATGAGCTGTGGAATGGAAGACTGGCTAGCATTAGTCAAATACTTTGGAGTGTTTGGAAGCAAATGCTACATTAGGAGAGATGAAGAAGGTCTAGGAAAGTTTGACTCAAGAGCAGATGAAGGTATTTTTCTTGGATAGTCAACTACCAACAAAGCCTACAAGTGCTACAACAAAAGACTGAGGAAGATAGTTGAGAGTGCAAATGTAAGACTGGATGAAGAGTCACATAAAATCACATATGAGAAAGAAGACTATTGGTTAGATGAACCGGTCTACACAAAGGAAGAAGAAAGTTGAAGAAAAGGAAGAAACTCAAGAGAAAACTATTGATGAGTCTAGTTTATGACTCAATTTTGTTAAAATTTATTATCCATTTGATGTAGTTTCATGGACTTTGATACCTAGGTCTTGATCTTTTTATGATATTTCCTCAAAACCATAGATATTGGACATAGGTTATTTCGTATAATCTTTAAATGACATTGACATGCTATATGAACTATCTATGTTAATTTTACATGTGGATTAATGAATGTTACTCTAAGATAGTTACAGATATGCAATTATTGTGTGTACTAATATTGTTATGCAGATATAATTAGCAACCTATAAAATTGAGGAAGATTCTGTCAGTTGGTCACTCGCCATCAAAGTCAACAAGGTGGTCATTCAAATGTCAAATGGAGGGAAGATAACTGCGTTGTAACTAGTCTTAATTGCTTGTTGAGCGAATATAGGAGTTACTATTGTGCTAGATCTGCGTGAAAGCGAAGATGCTTGACCAGATTCCACACATGCATAACCTCCTCTCCACTTTCTATGCTTTCCCTAAAGTGGCGTTCTCCTAATCTGTTGGCGTTGACCGCCTTGTTAAGTAGTTGGTTTGTAGTTCTTCTTTCTAGAGATAAGACTCATATGCTCCTTCTAAGGGGTTGATTAATCTGAGGTTGTACTCGCATTATTAAGTTTTTCAGTAATACAGTTATGTTGCTCGTTTTGTACTCATGTTTTCTAATGAATAAAATGAAGTTATAATTTTGCATCTCTGAGTTTACATTTGTCTTAAGGGATACTCATCCAAGGGGGCCCACTTCGTGAGCATTTTATCGTTTAGTTTAGTTGTTATTTTTTGTCAAGCAGTTAGTTAAAATCTGGCACCGTATGTTCCTGTAGCCACTAGAATTCCATTATGTGTCTGTTCCTGCAACCAAAGCAGACAAAGTAGTTTGCCTAGATTTTCATTTTATGTCATGCACTTCAGCTTAGTATAGTTGTTGGTTGATGTTCTGCATTTACGTTATTTGTTTCCAAGCAATTTACTTTTAGCATTATGTCTTTCTTAGCCGTAGAATGAATGTGGCTACTTTGGGGTTCCTAGTGCACATACTGAGCTGACCCATTCCAAGTTCATGTCCCTGGGTTGACAAGTTAAATGCACCTTCATAGTGATTAAGCCATCTATTCAGGTTAGATGTCCAATCTCTGACTCACAGCTTTATGGGCTTAGTTGTTAAATCATTGTAGGAGACAAACATTTTTGGTGCTATTGTCGGGGATGGTGTCAAACTAGGAAGATCTTTGGAGTCATTTTTAGTATTATTTCTTGCAGAAGTATTTTTAAAGAGTGCTCTTAGTATACCCTTCATTTAGGAAGTAACGACCCACAATCCATTCACAACATTCTTTGTGTGAGTTGGCTGATATTGAGTGTATATTGCATGCATAGAAGTAGAAGGAGAGATGCTTTAGGGAGATTCCTTCCTAATGATCCTATTCTTGATGACAGCTTAGTTGAGTATCCAAACTACCCAGCAGAAGAAGAAGTGAATCCTTTTCTTAATGCATTCCCTAATTTAAATAGTTCTAAAATATCCTCTGAAGAACAAGCTACCCAAAACTTGATTGACAATCCATTTGCCTTGATAATCAGCCAAGGATCTATGGCTGCCCAAAATAGACCCAATCAACCAACCTTTCCATCTCCTATTGCTCATCAAAATGAAGTGGATAACTTTAAGAACATCCCTGCTTCAGTTCTCCCCAAGTTCTATAGACTTGCAGCAGAGGACCCATACACCTTGTTTGAATTTGATATCCTCTGCAGATGCTATGACTGCACCACTGATGCTCAGAGGCTTAAGTTGTTTCCTACTACGATGAAAGATGCTGCATTGAAATGGTTTATGGGTCTAGGTAGTGATATTGTCAATACTTGGGATGAGATGAAAGAGAAATTTCTTGAGAAGTATAAAGACTACTGTAGGGGTGGAGATATGAGAGGAGATGATATTTTTTAGAATGAAGCAGAAAAAAAGATGAAAGCTTGGAAGATTACATCTCAAGGTTCTTGTTTTGTTTGCAAAAATCTCCCCATCATACACTCAATGAGGAGCCCTAGAAACTACTCTTCCTTAGAGGAATAAGTGAGAATTGCACAGATGCCTAGGATTTGATGGGAGGAGAAGATATTACCCAAGTGCCTTGGGAGGATATTAAGAAGATGTGCCAGAATTATTCCAGAGCATCCACAAAGAAAGGAAGAGGTTACCATTCCGTTATGGGCAAAACCCCTACCAATGGAGTTTCAAGGATGGAGATAACTCACTTGCTATCTGATTTTAAGAAAGATATTATAAATAATATGGCCACCCAGCTGGACACACTTCAAGCAAAGAAAAAGAAAGACAAGGCAGAGGCAATGTTGGCAAAATATTGCCCTCATTGCAGATAAAAGAAAAGGGACTGCAGATGCAAGATGGTAGCTAATATTGATAGTAAGTAGATTCCACCTGAGTTCAAGACAATCCAGGTTGAAGAAGATCAAGTCTACTATATTGCACAAAGGAGGCCATGGGCTCCAAGACAAGGTATGCCACCAGATCCATTATCATTTGCTGGACCATATTTCAATACTTATGCATATGGTAACCAATGGCAATAGCCATATCCATCCAACTATGGAGGATATTCACCTCAGCCTTGGAATAACCCTCCAAACACTGGTAAAATTTACCAAAACCCTACATCTTAGTGGAAACAACCTCAGGGGAATTGGTAGTCAACTCCAAGAAACTGGCAGCAAACATCCCAATGGAGGGGAGGACAACAATGGCCAAACCAGGCAACTAATTACATGCACCCACCTTCTCAACCCCTGTAGCCTGCTATAATGCCTCCTCTTGCTAGTTCAAATTTGAATACACCTAAACCTACTTAGTTACCAACTCAGCCCTCACCTAACCCAAATAATAGACCACAGCAATAGCCTGTATACTCTGCTTATCCAAATAAATTCCCTGCATATGCAGTGAGTGTAAGTGACATCTGTTAGGTCTCAAAAATGTAGGTTGGTAATCCTAAGAGGATGTCAGGCTCTATGCTTAGATTTGCAACATTTTTGAACTAATGCGACAGAGTTAACCTTTAGGTTTTAATGACTCCCTGCACTTTAGGCACTGCTATACCTAGGCGGGTGAACCTCAAAAATTAAAGCAGATTGAGTGTAAGTGTTTTTACTAAGTTAATGGATCTATCTACAATGGCAAATGGTGTAGAATAGATGAAAGCTTTCTAATTAATTCTATATCTAATATCTGATGGATGATTGGTATAAATTGTATAAGAAATATCAAGGTAAATTTTACAACTATGCTTAACTAGTAAAGGGATTTTCAATGATGAATTAAGATAAGACCAGTGCCTTGTTGGGTAAACAGAGTCAAATGGAAGACAAAGACCAGTGGCTTATATTGGGCAATAACTCTAACTGTTTGGCACAATACTTTGGTTTATAACTTGTATAAACGTGTAGCGAAATGACTGACAAACTCTTCTTAATAGTCCAATAGATAAGATCAGATTTCTTGTTATTCACCAGAAGGAATTTTAATCCTTTCTTGAAGGAACCAATTGAATGAAATATACAAGAATAACAGATAGTATCAACTTGGAGATAGAATGGCAATCCTAATTATATGGTTCTTCTTAGTAATCCAAACTAACACTTCTAGGTTACTGTGACTGATCAGAAGGATTTTAATTCCTCTAATGGAAACCAATTAATCCAATCACACAAATACAACAAATGTGCATTGACAAATTAAATATATACTTGATATATTAATTTGAATAACAAGGAAATATTGAACTAGAGACAACCATATAATTGAATAATCTTAACAAACAATTGATGCCAAAATAAAACCACAGAATCAGAGAACTTCAATTTTCTTCTTCAATATAATGCTTGCATCATGGTCTTTTAAAACATTGTAAACTTCATGTATTATATCCTACAGCTGATCATATTTCAGCATCATATGTTCAACTTATATATAAATACTCATGAAGAGACATAACTCTTCAAAATGTCTTTTGGGAATTAACATGATTAACATAACAACAATAAAAATAATGATGCTTAAGCTCTATTCAATCACAGGTATATCTGAGCAATGTGATCCAAGTACTCCTGGCTATGATGTGTATCAGTGAATTCAATAGCATTTCTTGTGATCACATCCACTGTTACCATTTTCTCCAGATGCTTGCAGGCTTCCCCAGATGCAGAGTCTTTGTCCTTGAGAGCTCCTAAGGCTTCATGCAACATCACTTGACAGTCTTTACTCCATTCCTCTTTGCTTTTCAGTTCTTTATTGTTTCTGTACAACATGGGCACTCCTGCTTTTGAAGCTTCAATACATTCTTTGGCATCGTTTTTAAGTAGGTCATAATATTTTTGATGCTGCTCAATTAAGTCTTTTGCACTAGAAATACATGTAGTGTCAGAAATATCCTTGCCCTGTATCTCATGGAGTTTTTCCTGCAGCCTGTTGTCAAGCCTCTCATGCTCTTGGGTCACTTTATAGTTTTCAGAATAAACATCCCAAAATTTGTTCATCCAATGCATCATGTTAACATGCCTATTCTGGAGCATCGTTGCAAGTGTATCAATCTGGACATGAGCTATCTAGTCAATAGATGGTGACTGGGCGCTTTGTGAGCTTTCTCCTTGAGTTAACCTTTTCACTGACCCTCCGAAGGTATTCTTAACAGTATCTTTTAAGAAATCA
The DNA here is from genome assembly GCA_027924645.1 of Cunninghamia lanceolata. NCBI lineage: Eukaryota > Viridiplantae > Streptophyta > Pinopsida > Cupressales > Cupressaceae > Cunninghamia > Cunninghamia lanceolata. The sequence goes on from BSBN01000088.1 coordinate 212,595, forward strand.
TTTTCTTTTGTTAATCTCTCACAGCTCAGTTTATATGTATCCTGTTCTTTAATTAGCATCTGAGCCTGTGCTTTGTTCAATTTTGCAATATTTATACCAATTTATGCAGTGATCAAGGGGTCAGTCTCCCCTGCCTTCAAAGTCATGACATGCCCAAAAGCCTTTTCAGTATCTATGATGGCTGTCTTCTTATGATGTAGGTACAAGGCCCATATCATTAGTGAATTTTCATCATTGTTATATTTGGTGCCCATATACACTTCTGTGACACCCTCAGGAGTGAGCTTATATTTGTCATCTGTATTATACAAAAAATTATCAAATACCAAAGCAGAATTTAAATCAAGACCAGGGAATATCATAACACCTGCTTCTTTAAGCAGTTGTCTACCTTTACCAGGAGTCATAGCTTTCATTTTATTATACACCGTTATTTTTAACATATCAACTAATTATTTTTCATTGTCAGTCATGACATTATCAACTGACTCCCTGATCTCTTTCCCCTTGCATTTATATAAAAATGATTTAAATTCTTTAGAAGGAATAAATTTATCATCTGAAATAAAAGAATCATATGCTACTTGTCTTGGATCCTCATCAGCAGACCCTTCCTCATCATGTTCTATACCAGGAGACTAATAGCATTGCATTTTTTATTTAGATATAATAGTTGCTTGTTGATGTGGTTCTTCTTCTTCTGCAGGTCCTTCATCACTCTGCAAGTGTCTCCTCTTCTCATCTATGTCCCTATTATATTTCTCAACCACTAATTCAACTTCAGTCTCTTCAAAATTCCTGATGATATCATCATGTGGATATGGGACATGTGTATATCCACTGAGGTTTTTTTTTCTCCTAGCAAGATCAATGAAACCCTCAAGATCAAATTCTTTTCTTGCCTCAGCACATCTCATATTGTAATGCATCAGTTTATCCATAATGAGACTATAACCCTCCTTGGTTACCACAGTAAAATCTCCAAAGCACAGAGTACTAGGCATGAAGGATTGTTTGTCATAGGAGCTCAAGTGCATCACATTACAACAGTTCATTTGCCTAACTATTTCTAAGTAGGCAATTCTGTCAGAAACTGTCTTTTGTAATATAAAAGGAGTGTCCTCAAAACCATAAACTCTGACCATGGTAGCATCCTCAAAACAATACCCGTCTCCCCAGTTGTGGGTAATAGTAGGGGGACCACCAAAATCTTTAGGTCTGAGAAACCTATTTATTTCACTTGACAGTGAATATTCACAAGGATGACTAAAATATCTATACAACACTTTCACACAGTATTCTTCAAAATGAATATAACTTGAATGGGCATACCTACTGTCCCATATTCTCATCCACATTTGCACAAGTGACTTTTGCCCCCTCTGATCCACTGGAACAACTTTGAATTCACTTGGCCATAATCCTATTTCCTAGCCATAATAAATCACTATGTGCATGAGGAGTGAGTAATGTTCAAAAGAAACCGATGGGGTGTTGTTCTTGGTTGCAGTCAAACCAAAATCAATTCTTCCGAAAACATAGGCAGCATAGTCAAACTGCCTGACATTGTGGCACTGGATGTCTGTGGCTATCACCATCAAAGGAATTGTCATAAAATCAGGGACCTCTGACCCTAGGACTTGGCCCACAGAGTAGTATGTGTATTGTATGTATGGTTCAAATAATGACACATGAAATGGAGGTCCATCATTCTCATTGAGAGGCACCATTTCTCCCTCTGCCCTAGGCTTGTGAATAGGTAATCTCCATCCATTATATGTAGTATCCATTCTCCGGTACTCTTTATCCAAATCTTCATAAACTATGGGGACAGTACATAAATCATCTAAGTCAAAAACTTTACAAATGGCATTCTTAGACAAATGTATAATAGGCTCCCCTTGCGGGTTGCATATGTCCTTGAGGCTTGGATTATACTGCTTAGCCAGGAGTTTCAGGAGTTTAGCATTCAGAAACACATCAGGAATGACTGATTTACCCAAATTCAAGTGCCATGGGTTAGACACTGGGAAATTCCTGAATCTTCTATTGTAGTGGAATTTGAACAATTCATAACCTCTAATTGGAGTCCAAACGTTGCCAAGATATTTGCACTTATCTTCTAGTTTCTCTACTTCTGCCCTAAGTTGTGCAGACCTTCGGGCTTTGGGAGTCGATGCAGGTAACTAGTCAATTAAGTCCTAGTTTAATTTTCTTTCTTATGTTTTCTCATCAGGGCTTTTGTCAATTTTTTGTTTCTTAGGTTCACTAGTCTCACCCTGTTGTTTTCTACCCTTTCCTTTCACTGGAGTCTCCATTACAATCTTGGATAGCAAATTCAAATTGCAAGCTACTGCACAGAGGTTTGTATATGTGTACCTGTTTGTCAGAGGTGATGATCGAATTCCCCTATTTTCTCCTCCAAGTCTTCGCTTGTGTGCTCCTTTCAGACAATTCTTTTGAACTTAATTGCAGTGATTTCGAATGGCATTTCAGAGGATCTTCCTTGTCTGCAATTAATTGTTCCAGTGTTTAATTTTCGTGATGGTTGTGAGATGTCACATCGTCATAACTCCCTTCATCAATATGATTTTTGTAATGTCAGGGCGATTTAATATCTTCTTATGGTGCAAAAATTTGCACATGGATCAATCGTTGTGACCGTTCATCTGTCTCCTCAATGTCATCTTTTATAAAGACATTTATAAGTCTACATAGGAAAGATATTTTTGAAGTTTACCTAATATACAAATGGGCATGGCTATAATCGGCCTGACTTACTTTATCACCGCGGGAATAACGTTTTATTCTGATATCGTAAGTGTCTCCGATATGAATATCAGTGAGAGTTTTATCGATGAACGTGGCCATTATCATTATTGGAGCAACATAGGACATCGGGATGACTTATCTCAAACTACCCGATCATGGTTGTTTCCCCGATATCTTCCTTCACATCCTTCATCGAAGTGATTGTCAGAACATGTCACGGACATCTTTCATCGTTGTGAGTTATTGGTTCGGCAAGACTTGTAAGCTCTTCTTTCAACTTGTTTACTTTCGCTGATGGTATTTATTCTTTCTAGACATCGGTGTGACTTAAGTCAAAATAATGCCACTTTATTGCTGAGACATTGCGAAGTCGAAGATACTTCAATTTCTCGCTTTGATGTGCTTTTCTCCCTGATGATCATTGGTTTCATCGGTTCCATAGGTAGCTCAGCAAGAGTCATATTGAACTCCTTCATCGGTGTGATCTATATTGTCGGGGGGGGGGGTTTTCTGAGTATTCCCTGATAGTGTTTTCTTATGCCGATAGTCCTTGTTACTGATCAACTCGGCGTGACTACAAATTCTCTCCCTGATGAAAGGTCATTGGTCTTACTTTCTTCATCGGTGGTTCTTGAAATCTTCTCCCTGATCATTATTCTCTTGCCGATACTTATTTCAGCCAGTTTCTCATAGAGCATGGATCAGTATAACAAAAGTGAGGTCTTGCCAAAATTAAGGAACTAGGGCCCTTCATTATATTACATTTTGAGGGGTGAGACACCCATTTGTGATGAAAGTCATGTGATTTTTATGGGATATACCAATTATTATTATGATTTTGGGTGTAATGTTTTCTGATTTGGTTGGACATGGGTGGGTAGGAATATAAGAAAATTTTAAATTTTCATGTCCCAACAGTGGCTCTGTCTGGGATGTATACTCCTTGTGGGTATAACAAGAATTTATATTTGTTGGGGGAGTAGACCACATATTTTATTTATTGGGGATGATGGCTTCACAGAATTGTATGGATGAAATGAGAATGGGAGATGGAAGCGATAATGATGGGGAACGGGGATGATCCTATACTACTGTACATGGAAAAGTTTTTTGTTATCTTCAAGAGATTCATAGGACTCTCCATGTACTGGCAGATCCTAATCTCTCTTGATCGCCCTAGACTACTATGCATGGAATAAAAGTATTTCAAGAATTATTTAAGGGTTGTCCATGCACTGGAAACACTTAATTCTCTTTGTGCATGATTTTGATATCTTATGAAAAGAAAGGCTTCAGAAATTGCCCATGCACAAGCAGTTCCTGCTCTTCTCCAGACATATTTTGCAAATAGTAAGAATCATCACCTCCTTTTCCAGTTACAACAAAAGGACCTAACCACAAAGCTTCAAACTTTCCATGCTTTCCTTTCTCCTGGCACCTAGCATTCCACGTCAATACTAAGTCATTCATCTCAAATTTTCTGTCTTTGGCCTTTTTGTCAAAAAGTTATTTCACTTGTGATTACAACTTGATATTCTACCTTTGAGCCAGTCTCCTTGTCTCATCAAGTTCTGCAAGATGTTCTAATCTTCCCTCCATTGGTTTAGGGATGTTTAAATCCTCTTGAAGAACAAATTTGTACACTGGTAAAAGATTTTCTAATGGTATCCTTGCTTGTGTTCCATACACCAGTTCAAAAGGAGATCTCACAATTGCTCTCTTCATAGTAATCCTATCAGCCCACACAGCCATTCTCAACTTTGAATCCCATGCTTTCTTGTTTCCCTCCAACATTCTCTTTATAATTTTTAGAATATTTTTGTTGCTAGATTCGTCCTACCCATTTCCTTGTGGATGATAAGGGGTGGAATAGGACACAGTGATGCCATGTGTACTACAATTTTTTTTGAATTCATCAGACCTAAAACACATTTCGTTATCTATAATCAGCCTCATTAGAGTGCCCAATCTGAATATAATATTCTCCATAAAAAAGTTGGTCACCACTTTACTTGTTTCTTGTTTAGTCAGAATTACTTCCACCCATTTTTTGAAGTAATCTGTTACCACTAAAATCCATTTGTGCCCTCCACTTGACTTTTTTTGCAATTTCTCCTATGAAGTCAATGCCCCATTGATAGAATGAAGCCTCCACCTGCATGGGTTTCAAGGGTAGTGCTCCTTGATATTTTAATTTTCCTAAATTTTTTTGACATGATTCACATTTTCTCATGTAATGATATGAATCATTAAAAACTCTAGGCCAATAGTATCCAGCCCTTAGGATCTTGTGGGCTGTAGTCTTTGCTGAGAAATGCCCTCCACACATACCTTCATGTAACTCTTTCATGACACATTTTGACTAATGTTCATCTAGGCATAGTAGTAGAACACCATCCCTATTCTTCCAGTAAAGATCTCCATCAATAAATACATATTTTGAGGCCTCTAACTTAAGTGTTCTCCTCTTGTTATCATCATACCCTTCAAGGCATTTCATATTCTTTAGATAATATATGATGTCAGTATACCATGGAGTATGCTCAATGCTAGAACTCGTGTTTATCAACTATGTCATATTTTAATTATGCATTCTAAAGAGATTTGCTAAAAAATGAAATGGGTTGTTCATGCCCCTCATTATTTTTCTGTAATAGTACTGTTGCAATTGTATGATATGAGGCAAATGAGAATAGTTGGAATGGCTTACTAAAATCAAGGGATATCAGAACTGGGGATTCTTTGATTTCCTTCTTAATGGTGGCAAATGCCTCTACTGTTTCTATTGTCCACTTCACTTCTGAATTCTTCTTCAACATTCTTGATACGGGACTAACAATTTCTACAAAATTTGATATGAACCTTCTAACAAAGTTGATTTGGCCAAAGAATGATTGTATAGCTTTTACATTTTTAGGAAGGGGAACTTGGTCAATGGCTTTCACTCTTTCAGGATCTATTCTTACTCCATCTTTTGAGACTATGTGACTAAGCAACTTGCCCTATGTTACTGTGAAATGACACTTCTTAGGATTCAATGAAATTCCATATTCCAAGGCTCTAATAAAAATCTATTCTAGATGTGTGTAATGATCCTCAACCTTTTTGGAATATGCTCTCATGTCATCCTGATATACTATCATGATTTTATTAATCAATTCTGCAAAAGCCACATCCTTTGCTCTTTAGAATGTTGCTCCAGCATTCATGAGTCCAAATGGCATCCTTAAATATACATACATTCTCCATGGTGTGGTGAACGCAGTCTTATATTGTTTTGATTCTTTGACTTTCACCTAATTATATCCTGAGAAGCCGTCCATCATTGACAATAGTTCACACCCGGTAACCTTTTGCAATATTGCTTCCATATTAGGAAGGGGATAGTTGTCCTTAAGAGAAGATTTGTTTAGATTTCTGAAGTCCAAACATAATCTAATATCACCATTTTTCTTTCTGATAGGCACCAAATTAGAAACTGAAGAAGAATTCCTAATGGGTTTAATGATAGCTCCATCTCTTAGTTTTGTGAGTTCTTCAAGCATCTTAGGAACCAATGTAGGATTGGAAGGCCTCTACTTTTGCCTGAATGGTTAAGCATCTGGTTTTAATGGTATTTGATTCTAAAAAAGATCCTCCCTATATGCTTTCAAATCATCATATGACCATGCAAATACATGTCTATACTTCCTGAGTAGGTTGATAAGCATGCTCCTGATTTTGGGATTGAGATTCTTTCCAATGTATACATTCTTTGGGGTTGTCTACGTTCCCAATTTAATCTCTTCAAGGTCGTTATGTACCACTAGTGTGTCTTTCATTTTAAATCTATCATGTCCATCAAATCCCTTTTCCAATGCTATGAGTCCCTTAGGTGTTTTGTTTGTTTTTAGCTGAACTATCTCTTGACCAAAAAGAGTTTCTTTCCCATCATGTTCTTCTACAAACGCATTAAAATCAATCTCTTGGTTTTCATAATGATTAGCACAATGCAGGAAGTTGATTATATCAGTATCATTATCAAACACTTGCCAGTTATGTACATTATCTGGGATAGTGGGTCTGGTTTTGAATTCAACTTCTTTAATACCTCCTAATGTGATATCATCCCTTTTTAATGCGATATTTGCTAGAAAATCTGCCATAATATTTTTTGATCTATCAATCCAGTTGATTGAGAAGGCATCAAACAACTCAATATCATCCCATACAACATTTCTATATTGTTTCAACCTCTTGTTTTTTGACAAGTATTTCTCTCTTACTTGGGAACTAACCAATTCTGAATCACCGTATATAGCCAACTTTTTTATCTTATGTTTGGTGGCTATATTCAAACCAATGAGCAAAGCCTCATATTTTGCTACATTGTTTGTGCATTCAAATGTCAGTACAAAGGAGTATTTGAAAGTTTTACCTACTGGTGAGATAAATAATACTTTGGCCCCATTTCCCATTTTGCTGCATGCACCATCAAAATACATCTTCCACACATCATTTTTCTCTTTCTTAGATTCAACATGTATCAGATCAGTATTCTGCAATTCTAGCTGACTTTTTTCAACTTTGAAGGCTCCCAAATCTATATAAACAAAAATCTCAAAACTGAGTGTAACCAAGGTGAGATTCAAAGATAAAAAAAGTGCACAAAGTAGATGTATTGTTATAGTTTGTTAGTATGATAAAACAACATCAAAAATATCACATGGAGTGATTCTACTAGCCAAGTGTCGGATAATATATATCAACCTCGTCGTCATGTATGGACTAGGTCCATTTTTGCTAACTTGTTGAAGGGACACGTGGTCCATATCAGTCTTATTTGTTTTTCATCATCCGCCAGCTAGATAAAACCACTAGAATAAGGTAAACAATAAATCAAGAGAGGAGAGCAAGTGCCTTAGGGTCATCACATAGGAAGGTGCCCCCAAGTCACCAACCGCAATGCTATGCCCCTAAGACACAACGCACAACAATGAAAATAGAGGAGATGCAATATAGAAGAGTGATGATACAAATAGAAGAAGGGTCACAATGGAGGTGGTCTCCCTGTATCCTTGACCTTACAAGAGTATCAAGGGTCATCCAAGGAGGCCTTAACAACACATAACACATCACAAGGGGAACACAACATAGAGGTAAAGGGTTAGAAATACTTAGTTGTAGGCACAATCGAACTAGCAGTCATCATCATCTTCCCAATCTTGAATATTAGAGGAAAGAGGTACGTAAGGTACCATAACCCAACGTTTGTTCTTGTTTTCAGGTTGTTCATTTTTAAGCTCTTCTTGGTTTGATTCAATGTTAGGTGGAATGTTTTCTTGTTGATGTGCATTTCGTTGGGCAAAGGCTTGTCTTTTTCTTCTTCTTTCTCTTTCTTGTCTAATTCTTCTTGTTCTATTGCTTATATCTTCAAAAATATTATCACGTTGTTCTATTGGTCTTTTTGTGTTAGAAGAGGAAGCTTGTTCAAATCTCATTTGTCTTGATGAAGTGCCTTGTTCTTGAGGAATGCCTCCCGATCCTTGTAAGGATGATAGGGGAGGAACCTTAGCATAAATACCATTTCTTTGTGGATGAGGTGAGTTGCCAAAATTTTCCCTATCCACTTCTATCATACCAATTATTTCATTATAGTCGTAAAAATCTTGTTTTATTCTTATTTCATTTTGTCCTTTTCCTTTTGCTCTAGGAATTTCTTCTAATGTGGGTTGTTCTTCTCTTATTGTTTCTTGCATAGAAGGATGGGCCACTCGATGTAATAGTTTCTTTTTATATTTTCTATATCACAAGAAGTTAAAATCTGTTCGTGGCTCTAGTTCCTCATCAGATCATGGCCAAAAGTTATCAAGGTTGAAGTGTTGTTTTGTAATCAAAGGTTTATATCTATTGCGAGGAATAGTATGCACTTGTCTATTCAAAGGAAATTTTACATAGTTATGAATCGTTGAAGGGACAACTTTCATAGCTTTTAACCATGAGTGTCCTAACTTTATGCGAAAAAGGTTAGATAGAGGGACAACATCAAATAGTTGTTCTGTAGATTTTTTAAATACCATGACCAATTAATATATCTTCACATAAGTGTTTATAAAAGCTCCATTATGTGTCTTAATCATCATGTCAGAAGGATCATAGAAGTCTTGTATAAAACCATGTGAATAAAGGAATTCCTCCATTGCTACATTAGTCATGCAATTAGTATCTACAAGTGTTCCATCCATAAGATTTTCCGTTATCCTTACAGTGATATAAAGAGGTCCTTCAATTTCTCCAATTGTTCTTTCATGAGGTGTAAACACAATTTCGGGTTTAGGGACCTTTCTTTTCATATAAGGCCTAGGAGGGAACCTTGTGTTATTGTTACGATTAGAAGCCATGTGTAGATGTTTTTAAATCAATGTAAAATCAGATTTTAAGAGATTTTTAAAACTTATGTAAGGAACAAGTGCAAAATTATGTAAGTTTATGACCTAAAATGCTTGATTTTTTCAACTTTTTTTAGTGCAAATGTGTAAAAGAAGAGGTGTTTTAAGGAAATTGATGAGGGACAGCCAATAATAACCCTAATATTAGTCTAATAATGCAAAAATATCCTTCACAACACACCTTTAATGCAACTCTATATGCAAAATAAGTCAAAATCTAGTGAAATTACAAGATTTTTAAACCCTAGACATGAAATCTAAATGCAAAAATGCACTATGATGAAACACTACAATTAGAAATTAGTCCTAAATGAGTGTTTAAAATAGTAGTAAAATCTGAAACAAGATTTTAACCACAAACCCTAGCTAATGCAAAAACTAGGTTATATGAAAAATGCACAATTTCAAGCAATTTTTAACAAATTAAGCATGAAAATGCAATGCAAATGAATAATAAATGATGAATTTCTACAATTTAAATCAGATCTAATGAAAATAACAGAAATGTAAATGAAAATAAATGCAAATTAATTCAAATTATTTGAAAATGCGAGCCTAAAATGCCAATTTTTTCCAAAGTTTTCAAAATTTTCAAATGCAATATGAAAATCATGAATGAAATCAATGCAAATCTGAAGTGCAACACTTAGAAAGATGCAAAATTCAAATAAACATGGGTTCACCAAAATGTTAGTGGAAAAAGAGGGGATTCAATTTCAAGGTTAAATCCTCCTTTCACACCTTACATTCAAGGACATAAATCGAGTTAAGCCAAAATCTTTTGCAAGAGGGCTCTGCTAAATATTTAGTGTCCCTTAGGATGAAGAGGAAACTTGGAATTTGTTGATCTATTGATTAATTAAAGTCCAATTATGCTTAAACCCCTAATTTTTTAAAATCGTAAATAAATAGACGAATCACGACAAATGATCTCACACAAAGATATCAAATGACAATTAGATACATACCAGATTTTGAGATTCTTTATCCAAAAAATTTGGCGACTAATGAGCAGGTGATTTTGTCCAAGGTACCAGTTTTTGTCGAGATCTCTAAAAGTTGCCTGTAACCTATTTCTGCTATTCTGGGGATTTCTATGTTTCAGGATCCGTAGGACTAATGAGCATGTACCCAAGTCCAAGTCCTACTTTTCTACTTTGCTCTGTAATTCTGACACTCTATTATGCCTCCCTACAACTCCAGTCCTTCCCCTTCTGCACCTATAACCTGTAATCATAGAAAACGGGAGTTGGGGTTGTGGTGTTTGGAGGCTTGCCTCAGTCAAGCCTCAAAGAGACATTGAATTCTTCTGAACACCGTTGTTAGATAAAGAGTGCGTATCCCTGTGGGATAGAGGCATGGCATAAACTAATTGATAAATGATTGAAAATACAAATAAATGTCACCTCAGAGGTGTAGCTCGCATATAGATGAAAATCCTTCAACACATGAGAAAATGAAACCAAATCTGCATAACAAACACAATAACAAGACAAGTTTTCTCTACAACAATGATACTTTGAATGCTCTCAAATCAAAAGTGCACCAAAAGTTCATAATCATCTTCTAGTTTACAAATGAATCCCTAAACATGCTTATATATGCAACTAAACACATTCCCGCCTTAATTTTGTAATTCAAACTTAAAGTGTCGGCATGGGACCTAATTAATGGTCACATAACTGACACATGAATTTAGGTCCCACCTAAAATAGATCAGGACTAGGGTGTGGGCTCCCAAGTCCTCCCTCCCTATTTAGGTCAGGACTTATGTTAATAACTCCCCCTAGGTCCTATTTGTCATAAAACTTTGGGATTTTCTCATTGGGAGTTAACATGAATATGCAAGATGATTAAAATGCTTTCTAAAGGACTCGGGAGCTAAACATAGGAGGGAAAAAGTCCTAGGGAGACATTTTCTGATGTAATAACTAATATATATGCAAGTTAAACAAAACAGTTCCAATTTGACAAATAAATTTTATTTCAGCCATTTAAATAAAGAATAAAGATTTAAATAATAATAATAATCAAGGTTTACCTGCAAATGAGTATTCCAAAGAAGATTCTCCACTCATTACCTAAAATCAATTTGATCAACTCCTATAAGTTTTCCAATTCCACAAATCTCCTTCCTTGCATATAAAACCAACCCAAATTTTTCTTGGTAAAAAAATACTCCTTCTCTGCTCTCCTTCCCATTCATTTATTTCTTCTTTCCATAAATTTCCCAGAGAAATTTTATCTCCATGGATTTTGTTACAATCACAAGAATGTCAGAAAACCCACTCCTTCCAAGCAATAATGGAGGCCAAAAAAAAAGAACATCCATTAAACAATAAATCAATTCATTACTCAAGTTTTGCATGCTAAATTCATGCAACCTAATTTATCTTTTTTTAATTAATTTTAATTTAGTTATTTGAATCTAAATTTCAATTCTATTCACTAAATTTTTAATTATTTATTCAATTGTTTTAACTTAATATTGTTTATTTGTTCATCACTTAATTTTATTATTACTTATTTAATCTATTTTAAAGGGTTTTTAGACTACACATGAGAATATACAACAATAAATTTAAAAAATAAATTAACTCAATTATTTTAAAAATAAAATTATTTAAATATTAACTAGTTATCAACTAGGGTCATGACATCTTTCCTTAGTTCTACAATCAATAGCCTAATGACCAAATTTATTGCAAGAATATGTTCAGTAACCATAGAATGGTTTACAGAACCTGGGATTAGTAGCCTGTCTAAGAGGAGCTCTCTTGAAATCTCTCTTCTGATCATTGACCTATATGAAGTCATCATAATCCAACTAATGTTCCTCATCTTCAATTTCCTTAGAACCTTTAATGTAGGGTTCTTCCTTTCTCATTTCAAACATGCCTTCAGGTATATTTGTTTTAGAACTCTGACCTTTCACAAATCTAATGCCACCTTTATTCTTTAGAGATCTTTGACTACTGATTATTTCATCAAGGATGTTGGTGCTTTTCTTTAGTTTTAGGCCACCATGTTGTCCTCTCTATTTCCTCTCAAACTTTTTATTCAATCTTTCTTCAACTTTCAATGAAAATTGGTAAGCATCCTCAATGGTGTTTGTCCTCACCAATGCCAATTCATCTTGTATGCTTGGCCTTAACCTATTTAGGTAATGGGCTACTCTCTCCTTGTTAGGCTTTGCATGGCCTGTCCCAATAGTAATCTTATAAAATTCTTCTATATAATCCTTGACAGACTTGTTACCTTGCTTCAATCCTTGCAGCTTCTTCAACAACTCCATCTCGTAGTCCATAGGAATGAACTACTTCTTCAGTTTCTCCACCATCCGATCCCATCTAGTAATATTTCCTTTTCCTCTCCTATTTCTCTCCAACTGGACCTCCTTCCACCAAATACTGGCATGGCCCTTCAATTTTGTTTTTGCAAACTTATCCTGATCTGGGTCCTCCATGTCTTCATACTTGAAATATTCCTCCATGTCATTGACCCAATCAATAAGTTGTTCTGGATTCAAATCTCTAGAATAGGTAGAAACTCCAATCCTGGGCCTCTTTTTGATCTTTGAAATGACCCTCAACAACATAACTTATGAAAGATCTCCTACAGCTTCTTGTTCTTCCTCAGATAGCTCTTCTTCAGCTTCATCCTCGCTTTCTTCTCTTGTTCTCAACTCAAACCCTCTTCGCAGCTCCTCCTGCAATGCATCGATTTGCCTTTGTAGGGATCTAAAACCCTCTTCTGTTAAGGCATTTCTCCCAATATGGTTTCTTCGTGGAGGCACCTTGATCTCCGCAGCAAACCCACAACCTTAGGTCCTGGTGCAAACTACCTCACGGTCGGCGATCTGTCTACACACTCAAGAACCCTTGCTCTTATACCACTTGATGAAGGGGGTAAATCACAAAATAAACAACATAAATTGCATACAGAAAATAGAATGTTCTTTTATTGATTTGGACAACTCATTACATTACAGAAGCTCAAATACAATCAGAGGAATCATTCCTCCATAGGTTGCAATACATTATAGCTACCTATCACAAGACTCTAGAATCTTCAGCCTTCTGTAACCCCAAATCTACTAGGGTTTCTATTTTCCCACCTATTCTTGATTCTACATTTTCCCCCTTATCTCTACTACTCCCAAATGTTCCCAAAAATGGTCATAAATAGCCCCTTTTGGTGGCCAATAGCCAAATTTTGAATTTTATTTCTCCCTCCAAAAATAGGTCAACTTCCGGGAGCCATAACTTTTGATCTGAGTCTTCAATTGACGTGTCGTTTAAAGTGTTAGAAAGCTTACGGAGTGCTCTACGCACTAAGAACCTGCTCTGCCAGTTCTAATGATTTTCGAGCCCGTATGGGACTGTTTAGTGCCTCAAACCTGAATTTGAATAATTTTCAGGCCTTTTTTCAGGAAACATAAACTTTAATATCTTTCATCTCACAAATGATCTTTGCATGATTCCTTCACCAAAGGTCTTATTTTTAATTTATGAATCTTCCTGTAAATTGTCTCTTCAATTCGTACCCAAATGCAAACTTTCCTAAAATGGTAGTTTTCTATTTTTTGCAGTTTAGAAAAAATGAAAGTTCTACATCATTATTCAAGCTGTTATGGAACTAGAAATACTGTTTTGAAAAGAAATGGAAACAACATCAACAATTTTGAAACATCATCTTTTTGGGTGATGCAAGATTGCCCTTACACCACTCGATGCAAATGCATCAGGTTTTGAGGTAATATGGATACATGTCAAAAACTTCCAACTGAAGGGTTACAAAGTTTGAAGTTAGTAGGAGGATCGTCTATAAAGTTCCAAGCTCCAGTAGTCAGTTCACCAATATTTCACTAAGGCAGAGGAAACAGTTTTGAGTTCTGCATATCACCGCATAAGATCATTATGATCTGTAGTTGGTAAGGTATGATCGGTAAGGTATGAGGAATTCTTGATATGAATCTTGGAGTCTCATATGGTTCGTAATGGAAGTTATGGTGTGACAGTTGAATTGGTCAAGTGTGTACTTAAGGCACAAACTAACAGGCATGTTAGATCTATATGCGAAGAAGATATATGGTTTGGACAATCAATCTAAGTGGTTGAATGATTGATGCCGACCTATATGAAGATTACTGTATATTTGTTTGGGTCTGCATCCCTGTTTGTGCACAAGATCAAGCTGACAAGGTACAAAACTTGTATATACACATTTCTTGTCTAGGTTGCCGACCTGAGTGTGAGATGAATCCTATTGTAGATATATATACAATGAATTTTAGTGTTGGTGTGTGGGGTGTGTGGTAATGTGTGAATTTGATATGGGCATCATCTAAGGTAGTTTGCAAAGAAAAAAAGGATAATAAGGATAGAAAATAGGAGTATATGTGAATCAGAGGAGAAAAGCAGGGCAGACGGTATGAAGTCCTTTGAATCTATATATTGAGCATATTGGTACTACATTTTAGCATTTGTAGATGCACTTGTAGCAGTCCTCTCTTGGTAGTGAGCTAATCCATCTTCTATCTTCTCTTCTATCTTTTTGGCAGTGAGCCATTTTGCAGTGAGTAATTCTTAGACAGTGAGTCCTTGGGTAGTGAGCCCTAAGGCAATGAGCCTTCATGTAATTTGATAATGCTATCATAAAATATTGTGAGCTAACATTCACCGTGGTTTTTCCCTTTTTGGGTTTTCCACATAAAATCCTGGTGTATATGTGTTATGAATTTGTGGCTGCTCTTCTTATGTTTACTTTGCTTTCATGTTATTGAATTTGGTAAATAGATTAATGAATGTGTAAATGAAAAGGTTTTAAGAATACTGATCCACCTCCCTCGTAGTATTCTTTGCATTCAACAAAAGAACAAAAAAACACATAAGCACACAACCATAACACCATATTTACGTAGAAAACCCTAGAAGGGAAAAACCATGGTGAGCAAGCTACTTGGATCTATTGTCCAAATCCAACCTCATAAATAGTAACAAGATTACATTATCATTTATGGGCTACAACCCAAAGGAAGTTGCAACTCCCTGAACTGATACAACATTTACAATCTTTACACAAAGAGGCTTCAACCTCAACAACAAGATACTTATTTGATTTAGATCCTTCTTTCACAACTGTGACTGCTTCAACCCTCTATTGACCTCACCAACCTATGCACAACTATCTCACCTTTGTACAACTACAATACCAACCTCACCTTTGCACAACTATATCACCTTTGCACAACTATATCACATTTGCACAACTATCTCACCTTTGCACAACTACAATACCAACCTCCGCAACATCAAAACATCTTTAGAAACTCTTCTCAGTCATCACAACTCCTACAATTATCTCCGCAACAATATCACTTCACATAAACTGATCCTTTACACATTTCATCATTATATTTGCTTCTATGATAAGTTTATTCGCACATTATCAATGGTATCATACAATACATAACTCTTGCCTCACTCAACAAATTTGATCTTACATTTATATCCTCTGCAAGATTCAAAATTTTTCTCCTTGGTCCGCCGAGATGAAACATGTAACATGAAATGTGCAATGGCCACAATAGTCAGCTCCAAAATATATGCAGTAATTAGAAATTCAATGTGGTTCAAAAATAAGATATGATTAGGTCCTATTTTACCTTAACACATTCTTCTAAGTTGGTGTACAGTTCCAAACATTTGGAGCAATCATCGAAACACATCAAGTCGGCCCAGCAAACACTTAACCACCCTTACATTTAGGTCCAGACTAAAAGTGGTACCAGAGGAGATAAAATTATATCATGTGGACCATACAATGAACATTATATGAAGTTTGCAAAACATTCCTATACACTTACCTTACCAATCCATGCTATTATATGCTAGTGCAAACACTTGAACATTGATTCCGCTATCCCTACCATACTCTGCTAACAAAGTCTTGAAGTAAAACATTAAAGATCATACTTGAGGTAAACAAAGGTAATTGGAACTTGAACTGAGAATACCAACCAACCATATGAGCTTATATTTCAATCAGCGGGATCAAAATACCAATGTACGGTGATCTGCGGTGTTATCCACTATCTCCTTTTGTTTACCTTAAGCAATAGCTAAAATTGTCTTCACACAATAGACTCCAAAGAAGTATCCACGATACATATCATCATTTGAAACTTGAAACATGCATACCTGATACTCATATCTACTTGTCTTCCAAACTGCAATGTCATATCTTCATCTGCGGAGAAGTGCGGAGAATTCTTCTGTCTCTCTGTAACTTTTCACTTACCCTATTCCATTACTGCTTTCACTTTTTTGACTCTAAAATACATATGCGGTAACTTTCATACTCTGAAATTTGGAATATACATTCTTCACACCTATCTCTACCTATCTTCCAATCTGTAGGCCCATATCTTCCAGTGCAGCAAAATGTGGCACATTCTTTTGAGCCCGTGACATCTTTCCTGACTTAATCTTTACTTAGCCAAAGTTATTCAAACTATTTGCAACATTCTTTTTGCAGTGCCAAGTCACATGTCTTCATATCATCCAAATATAACATAACTCTCCAGCATAGCATCCATGACATAACATACCAAAGATATTGAAAACATACACTTAGCATGAACTTACACGAACTTTAGAAGATAAGGTATGGATGTTACAGATCTTCTTGTCTTCCATCATCTCTACTCCTTTGATATGCTAGTGCAACTGTGTATAGATGATATTGATCCTTTGTCTCACACCATCACTATTCCTCTGACCCATTCCTCTGATTGTTCATATTCATATTTGCCAAGTTGCTTTCCACATCACCACTTAGTCAACATCAATGACAACACATATGCAACAATTTGATGATGAAAATAAGTTATAATGTAGATGTTAAAATATTGTTCACCAAGGTGTTGGAATTTTAGGGTTCATTTAGATCAAGATCTCAAATTTTGTAAACTAGATATCTTTCCCTTGGTTCACCCACATGAGTGGGGACCTTAGCTATGTGAGTGTGAATTTAAATTGATGTGTGCACTTGAATTGTAACTTACAAATATGAATTGGTAGAAGATGGATTGTTGGAACTCTCTCACCTAGATTTCTAATGTTTGATTATTTGTAAGGACTAGTAGGGGTTACAAACATCATTTGTGAATCTATTAAATCACAAGGATCATATTCTCCTTAGTCAAACCCCTAGTTGGACTAATTCAACATTGATGAACCAAGATGGACATATAGCAAGCGTGCAAAGGACCTAGGATGATGTGCTTTGATATAATGCTCTTGTAATGTTTCTAGAATTCTCTCATAAATGCTCTATCAATAACCCTAACATGTTTGTTGATAACTCTTATATTATTTTCAAATGAATGAGTGAATGTCTTTAAATAGATCAACACAATGTACAAATCAACAAAACATGTGCTAGGTTGGCTAAAAACATTTAGTGAAATGGTTGACAAGGTGTAAATTTGGCTTTTGAATTTTAAAAGTCTAAGGTTTAGATCTATGACTATCGAAGTGACCTGGGTAAAGTTAAACCCCATGATATGACCCAAATTGATGAATAAGGGATTTAGTGATCAAGAACAAAATTTTGGGAATCACTAATAATGAGACCACAATATGGTAATGTTATGAGCCGAATTCTATGGTTTACTCAGATGAAGGTCTCATGTTTTGTAAACTAGTTGTCTTTTTCCCAAGTTCACCAGCATGGTACAAACTTGATATTTGTGAGTGCAGTTTTAAACTAACGTGTTCACTTAAACTATAACTCATAGATTTGGGTTAGTAGAAATGAATCATTGTAACTTTCTCACCTAAATTTCTAATGTCTAATTGTTCATAAGGAGTGGTGGGACTTACAAACATCTTTTGGGAATTTGCTAAATCATGAGGATTGTGTTCTCCTTAGGCAAACCCCTACCTGGGTCGATTCAATAATGATGAACCAAGATTGAGGATGAGAAACACACATGCAATGTACCTAGGATGTGTTATGATAATACTACTAAAATGTTCTCATAAATGCTTTATCAATAACCCTAGCATGCTCCTTCATAACTTCTATATTATTTCAAACGAGAAAATGAATGTCTTTAAATACAACATAGCACACAAACCAACATAAATGTGTGTTATGTTTAACTTGAGGTGTAAATTTGAATTTTGAATTTTAGAGGTTTAGGATTTAAATCTACAACAATTGAAGTGACCTAAGTAAAATTTGATTTTATGATTTAACCCAAGCTAATAAATAGAAGATATACTATTAGAATATAATAATACCATGAACCCAATTTACACAAGAATATACCACTTATAATCTAATTATTATATTTCAAACACTCTAATCAAAATAAATCCAAAAGATAAAATAAAACATTACTGATATGAAAATTTCAACCTTACACATTTATTCCCATACATTAAAAATTGGAAAGTAATTAAATTTTATCTTATTCTAACTATAATGTTCTCATTTGTACGAATATACTTTCGAGTCCAAAACACTAAATTATTATTGTTTGTCGTATACCATTGAAGGCAAGAACCGAGGAACGTGAGAAGTTTGAGTCCAAAACACTAAATTATTATTGTTTGTCGTATATCCTATAAAGAAGACCAGTCTAAGTAGAATCCGCTTTTAATGTGTACCACAAAACTCTTGGATTGTCAAACACGCTCACCTCCTTCACAGAAAAAAATGAATAAGACGATAATAGGAAATGTTCGTTTAGAAATTTAATGAGATGTGAAAGCCATATGATGGACTGTACGCCTGAATAGTATACATCGGCGTTCCTCAGTCCATTCTTCACATCCCATCAAGAAGACTAGATAGAATCTGCTTTCAATGCGCACCACACAACTTATGGATTGTCAAAGCCGCTCACGTCCGTCACACGGTCTGATTTGGGTTTAAAATTTTGGAAATTAGGAAACAGATAGGAAATGGGAAATGATGGTTTAAAATTTTGGAAGGAAGTAAATTCTATGTGAAATCCATGTGATGAAGAGAATTTCAAAACTTTTGGAGTGTCGCAAAACTTTTGGAGTGTCGCGAACGCACACAATACAAGTAGATTACACTTCCAAAAATTTCAATTGTCAATCAAAGTAAATTAGATTGAGAAAGTGGAATGCCAAGAAAAATAGAAAAGCAATGGTACTTTGATTTGAATGGCACACCAAAGAATTTAAAAACAAGTGGGAAGAGGAGAAACATGACATACAGAGACGTACACAGAGAATCTGTTTATATGAAATATATTTATATATTATTTGAAAGAAACTAAATATATTTTGTTTTGAAAAATAGATGAAATAGGTTATTTTCTGAAGCCACATGATTTTTTTTTTAAATTTTATGAAAAGATTTATAATACTTCAAAGAAATATTAAATATTAATCACAAAAAGGTAGACAGAATGGGATCATTTCTCAAAGCCAAAAAGGCTATAACAAGGGCAGACCAAAAATAAAAATTCAATTTTTTCAAAGAACGAGTGATTCACTTATCATCAACCTTAGTCGTCTCCTTAAGAAGACAATTATTATAAGAGGAATCTTCATCTGTATTTTTCCAATTTTTAAAAAAGAGTCATCCAAACCCCAAACTGAGAGAGTAGGTGGGTTGGAAAAATCTCCCATCATTGGTTGCAGTGATAGAAATCATAGGGCTAACCATGTCCTCCATCTTTAGAGGATTTGAAAAATTATTTTAGAAAGTTGCTAAAAACTACCAAAAACGGTAATTTTCATTTTTGTATATTATTTGATATTTCTTTTCAGCTGTATCAGGATGGAATAGAATGGGAAGCAAAATTTGAAAACATTTCTATGTTTTTGAATTTGTTGGCAATAACAATGGTGATGAATATTATGCTATGAAGTTTGGTTACATCATCTGGTATCAGAGTTGGAAGATGGTTGGGAGAGGAAGAGGAAGAGAAAGTCTTGCCCAAATGCAAAGGGAAATGTAAAATCTACAAAGGCAAGTAGAAAAACTTGCAGGTATGATGGCCGATTAGAGATTGAGAGAAGGAAGAGACAATTTTGATGAAGAAATAGGCGAAGGAGATGCAGATCAACATGCAGAAGTTGAAGAGGAAGCACAATTAGAGTGCCTAAATTTTGAAGAGAGGATGCTTAGAGAATTAAAAGGAACAAATGACGGGATTAAAATTGATGTTTCAGAGTATGCGAACAGTCTCAAACTAGAGGAGTTGATAGATTGGTTGAACAACATGGGAAATTCTTTGAATGGAAGACAATGACAGAGGAAAAAAAGGTGAAATTTGCATGCACCAAGTTAAAGGGTCATGCAATGATGTGGTGGGATCATTTGTAAAAGGAAAGAACTAGAAAGGGAAAGACTAAAATTAGGACCTAGAGCAAAATGGAGAAGAAGATGAGAGAAATTTTTGCCTACGGACTATGCACAAAATCTTTTTCGTAGATATTAGAATTTGAAACAAAATTTATCTACTGTGTAAGACTATATGAATGAATTTTACAAACTTTCCATTCGCATGGAGCATCAAAAAACTAATGAACAGATGGCTGCAAGGTATGTAAATGGTCTAAAGTTCTCTATTCAAGATGAATTGAGCATGCATAGGGTTAACAGTATGGAAGAGGCATACCAATTAACTTTAAAGGTAGAAGAAAAATCGAATAGACAATATTTTCAAAGGAATAAAGGAGTGAGGAGGGGGAGATCATCTTCATTACGAGATGGCTTGAAAACTAGTCAGGGAGAATCATCCCAAGGAATAGAGAAATTAGAAGATATCCAACAAGATCCTCAAAGTCAACAACAAGGAAGAGGATTTTAGAGGGGCAGAGGTTACGGTGGTGGTAGTGTATGGGAAAGACAACGAAAACCTTTCATTTGTTATAGGTGTGGTGAAGAGGGTCATAGGGCATTTGAATTTCCAAACTATCACATGTAAGAAAGGAAACAAGGAGAACAACGTAGGTTGAACTTGGTTCAAGCTGAGAATGAAGGAGAAGGGGCATAATTAGAGGTTCTGCCAAATGTGGGTGGGAATCTCATGATGAGAAGAGCAATGGTGATTCCAAAAAAAAGAATAAGTTAAAGATCATAATGATTCTTGGCTTCGAACCAATATTTTTCAAACTAGGTGCACCTTAGGAGGAAATGTATGTCAAGTTACTATTGATAGTGGCAGTTGTTGAAATATGGTTTCTAGAGAAATGGTAAATAAACTAAATTTGCACTGTGAAAGACATCCCCATCCTTATTGTATTGCATGGTTTAAAAAGGGAAATGAAATCACTGTTGATAAGAGGTGTTTAATTAAGTTTTACATAGGAAAGGCTTATAAGGATGAAGATTTCATTCCAATGGATGCATGCCATGTGTTGTTGGGAAGGTTGTGGTAATATGTTAGAAAGGTAATTCATGATGGAGAAAAGAATACATACACCTTTTAGAAAGGAGGTTCTAAAGTGATTATATTGCCCCTTAAGGATGCAAGGACAGTTGAGAGTATGCTGTCCACAAGAGAACTTATCAAGGAAATGAAGGTGACAGGGTTCTGTTATGCACTAGTGGTGCAAAAAGAAGATGATGAGGAAATACCAGTACCAATAGAAGCAACAAAGGTATTAGAAGAATATGTTGATGTTGTCTCAGATGAGTTACCTAATGGTCTACCACTAAAGAGAGATATTCAGAACCACATTGATTTGATCCTAGGAGCATCTCTACCTAATCAAGAAGCTTACAGAATGAGTCCTACCCACCATGCAAAACTCAATAGATAAGTGACAAATCTCATAAGGAAAGGTGTGGTAAGGGAGAGGATGAACCCATGTGTTGTACCTACATTATTAAATCTAAAGAAGGATGGCACGTGGAGGATGTGCACAGATAGAAGAGCAATCAATAAAATCCCCATCAAGTATCAATTTCCCATCCCTCATTTGGATGACATGATGGATATGCTTGTAGGGATGAATACTTTAGCAAAATTTATTTACACATTAGTTATCACTAGATCTAGATTCAAGAAAGGGATGAGTGGAAAATAACCTTCAAGACCAGGGTTGGATTATATGAGTGGATGGTTATGCCATTCAGATTATCTAATGCACCTAGCACCTTCATGAGGCTAATGAATACTGTATTGCATCCTTACATTGGTAAGTTTGTGGTGGTTTATTTTGATGATATTTTGGTTTTTTGAAAGAGCAAAGAGGAGCACCTGCAACACTTGAGGATCATATTGGATGTGTTGATAAAAGAGAAACTATATGCAAACTCAATAAGAAGTGCAAATTCATGCAAGAAAGTCTAGCGCTTTTGGGCTTTGTCATTTCTGCAGATGGTGTCAAAATGGACACAGAAAAGGTCACGACAATTCTAGAGTGGCCTAGTCCAAGGAGCATAATAGAGGTAAGAAGTTTTCATGGGTTAGCCACATTTTATCTAAAATTCATTCAAAATTTTAGTAGTATTGTAGTACCCATAATAGATTGCACCAAAGGAAGGGAATTTGTGTGGACCAAGGAAGCTGAGGAGGGTTTTAATTTTATAAAGAAGAAGGTGACAGAAGCTCATATTTTACCATTACCAGATCTTGATAAGGTATTTGAAGTGGATTGTGATGTTGTGCATGTGGGCATTGGAGCTGTAATTAGTCAAGCAGGTAAACCCATAGCCTTCTTTAGTGAAAAGTTAAATGAGGTAAGGAAGAACTAGTATTTAACCTATGATGTAGAATTTTATGCAATTATGCAAGCATTGAGACATTGGATGCATTACCTAGTGCTTAAAGAGTTTTTATTGTTTACAAACCATATTGCCATGAAATACTTGAACACACAAAAAAAATTGAATAGTAGGCATGCAAAGTGGGTCTCTTTCCTACAAGGCTACAACAATTTCTTAAGCATAAGTTGGGAAAATAGATTCAGGTTGCATATGCTTTAAGTAGGCATGATGTACTATTGACAACAATGGAAAATGAGGTGATTGGTTTTGATGCCATTAAATTGTTGCATGTACAGATGTTGTCATTGATGTCAATAGTGTGATGGATAGGATTGATGTCAACAGTGCTATGTTGAGGAAGATTGGAAGTGATGGTCAGTGATGTTCAAAGACATTAGTGGTGACTAAGAGAGATTGTTGCAGAGTGTTGTGAGATAGAGAAGCAAAGTGATGAGCATATGCTGTGATGATCAAAGAAGAAGACAAAGAAGAGATGGATTAGAGAAGTTGTGAAGTAAAGGGTAAGATGATGGAAGTCATGTACTATGTATACTGATTGGATCAGTATCATCTATAGATAGTTGCACCCTATCTTCTAAAGTTAATTGACAAAGGTTGTGCTAACATGAAGATTCTTGTTTTGATCAAAAGAGTTGTGATTGTTGTTGAATGATATTGTGAATAAAGTATCAAGTATGGTGAATGTTGTATTCATTGTTTCCTGATGAAAAGCATTGCTTAAATCTTCAAAGAAAGCTTCAAGAAGTCTAAGGCACTGGAATTTGTGCTGAAGAAGCTCAGGAGAATGATCCACATTCTTACACATTTGATGGTAGGACATTGCAATTTGGAATTTAGTCAAAGATAAGTGTGAAGATTGTGTGTTCCTGATTTTAGAGCTTGGAAGTTATCGTAGAAGATTATAGAGCTCGTAGAGTGAAGATGATGCTCCTATGTTGGTGTACTCAAAGAGGTTAGAGAAATGCTCTGCATCTCTCAGCAGTTGAAGTTGTGGTCCTTTGGTTTGAAGGATGATTAGATACATATGAGAAGATTGATATATTCAAGTTTTAGATGATAAGGTTGAACATAGAGGTTCTCTGGAGTCAGAACACAGAGATATCATGTTGTTGATTAGAGTTGTCTGGAGGAGAATGAAAATGCCACCACATTTCCTTGCATGGGGCTTGCTTAACTGCCATGCTCCCTGGGGTTTGGGAGGATGTTCAGATTACAAGTTAACCTAGTTATAGATTTCTTCTTTGTTCGAATGCATGCTCGAGGATCGAACTAGCTACTTCTCCTCCCTCTCGTATTATTCCACATTTTAGGATGTGATGTGCTGCCATCCAGTTGACTTGGCTACCATTATTAGGAAACAAATTTACATCATATGGCATTGTTGTTTGGAGGATGTCTTCAGATGATTGGTATGTTCGCTAGTTTCAAGTTTCAGGTGTTGAAGTGCACTGCAAGTTGGTTTTTCAATGTTCTGGGTGTTCAATGTTTGCAAGTGATGCTTAGTTCAGTATCTATTTTGTTTGTGCTAGAAAGAAAACATATATTTCAGAGGAAGGAATTTTTGAAAAGGTTTGGGAAGTCTTATATTTCTTGTGAAGTGATTTGTATAGTGCTAATTTGTCTCTCCAGCACTACTTTAGGTTCAAGGCTATTTTGTGGAAGGATAAATGTTTGTTGGGTTGACTTAATGTGTTTTGATGATCTCGCTGGATGTTTGGATGTGTACACTAGCTTGGAAGATCATGTTAAGGAAGAATAGGACCTGGTTATTACTTGGCTTGAACCGTATTGGATTTCTACATCATTTGGAAGTTGACTTGGTGTGGTTGTTGCACATTTCATGTTTACATGTTTCATCTTGGCTGACATAGGAGAAAGATTTTTATAATTTGTGGAAGGTATAAATAAAAGATCTTGTTTGGTGTGAAAACTAAGTGTGTGTGAGAGAGAGTGTGAGGATTTGTATGTGAGTGTGGAAGTGGGTAAGTGTGTGTGTGTGTGTGTGGAAGCATGATGAATATAACAGTGTTTTTTGTGCAAAGGAATTGAAGATTTGTGATAGAGTGAAGTGTGTGGATGTTGCAAAAGTGTTTTGGGCAATGAGATCTATTGAGAGTGATGTTAAGATATTTTAGCCTCATTTTGTAAGTGTTCTTGTATTGCATTTCATCAAGTTGCAGCTTTCTTTGGGTTGTAGCCCATAAATAATATTGTTATCTTATTTTTTACTTGTCAGGCTAGATTTGGATTGTAGACCCAAGTAGTTTGCTTACCATGGTTTTTCCCTTCTAGGGATTTCCACATAAATCTAGTGTTATAGTTGTGTGCTCATGTGTTGTTCTTTGATTTTCTCAATTTGCTTTATCATTTGTTTATTGTAGTGAAATGTTTTCATTGATAAAGTTGATTTTAAGTTCTGGCATATACCGATTCACGCCCCTCTTAGTATATCTATGTGTTATAACAATTGGTAACAGAGTTGAGTTCCTTGGTTCAACCTAACAGCTAAAGGTAGATCTTGGAGTAGAACACATGGCTCAGAAGGAGTTCTCTTCTAAAGCTCTGATATTTGATGGAAGTAACTCTGATTTCTAGAGTGTAAGGATGGAAGCCTATTTGACCTCACTAGGGTATGATGTTTGGAGTGATACCATGAATGATTATGTTGAACCTGAACATCCTTTTATAGATTTAGATTCAAAGAAGGCTCATGAAAATAATGCTAAATCCAAGAATGCTATCTTAAGTGGCTTGAGTAGTTCATATTTAGTTAAGGTAGTGTGGTGCAAGATAGCCAATGAGATATGGGAGAAACTAAAAAATATCTATGAACGAAATGACACTATAAAAGAAGAAAAAACTACAACCTTACAAAATAGTGTTTGAAAATCTAAGGATGAAAGAAGAGGAGAACATTGATGGCTAGGTACACTAAGTAGATGAAACAGTTAATGGAATCAGGAGTATGGGTGGAGATATAGTTGACTCATTGATTGTGAAGAAAGTCCTGAGAACTCTCCCTCATAGATTTGATTCAAAAGTTTCAACAACTGAAGAAGCCAAAGTTCTGAAGAAACTCAACATGGAAGAGCTGTTCGGGCCCCTCACTGCTTATGAGATGAGAAATGAAGTCATAGGACCATGCCAAAGAGAAGATTCTTTCAATGTTGTAAAGAATGAACATGTGATGTATGCAATGAAGCTATAAGGAAGAAGAAGCAAACTTTGTGAGAAAGCTGAAAAGGGGATTAGACAAATATAAAGGTAAGCTACCCTTCAAATGTTTTAAATGTGGAAGAATTGGTCATTATGCTTCTAAATGACCTTTTGGAGAAAATTAAAATAGTAGCAAGGGTTTCAATAGAAACAATGTCAAGAGGAACCTCCTTTCCAAATAAGACTATAGCTCTGGAGAAGAAGTAGATCACTACTCATCTGATGAGGAAAGAGAAGAATCTCTATTCATGGCCATGGTAATTTTAGACATGACTGCAGATGAAGAAGAATGTGAAGTTGACTTTGAAGGAGAACTTGTTTATGCTCTTAAAGACTTGGAAGATGCAAGGAAAGAGAATCAAGAAAAAAGAGCTATGATTGAAGCTAAGACAAAGGAGTGCATAAGGCTTGAGAAAGAAATTCTATCACTAAAAAGGGAATTTGAAAAGGCAAAGTTTGGATGTCTGGATGTCATTGGAGGTGCATATCTCATCTTGGCTCAAGGAAGAACTTTACATGCTAGATAACTCTCCATGAACAGGTTCAATCATGTTTTCTTTGGTTATTGCTTTATCTGAAACAAATTTGGTCACAAAGCTATAGATTGCAAGTCTAAAATGAATAGAAGAAATCTTATAAGTAGAAATTCACTCAAATGCTACACTAGTGGATGTCAATGTGGTATGTCAAATATGCAACAAGTTTGGACATATAGAAAGATATTGCAGGAGTGGTTTGGCAAAAATAGAACCTCAGTTGATAGATGTTGCTGAGCAAGCAAAGGAAAGCGATTCTTCAAAAAGCAGGAGACTAACAATGGAGTTGAAGATTCAATGATTATCCAAAAATCATTTCCTGCTCAAGGACAAACAAATCTCTGGGTGATAGGTAGTGGATGAACAAATCATATGATAGGTGATAAGAGCAAATTCATCAATCTTGATAAGTTTGGAGACACTTCAATTGCAAAGATCACTGGAAAAGGCACCATAAGTATTGATGGTAAATCTAAAACAGATGATATTCTTTATGTAGAAGGTCTTAAGAATAATCTTCTTAGTGTAAGGTAAAAGTGTAGCAAAGGATATAATCTCACATTTCATGACCACGGATGTGAAATCAGAAGTGCAAAGTCTGGAAAAGTGGTGGCAGAAGGATTTAAGACAAAAGGCAACTTGTATAATCTAAAGGGAATTAATGAAAGGACTTGTCTTTTAAGACAAACAAATAAATGCTGGGTATGGCACAAAAGGATGGAGAACATCGACTTTGATAATCTTGTGAATATTAGTTCCATGCAAGCAGTAAGAGACATGCCAAAGATAACCAAGCCTGCAAGCACCATATGCAAGGAATGCCACATTGGGAAGTAGACAAGGATAAATTTAAAGTCTAAGGAATATTCTACTATAAGGCCATTGGAGATGGTTCATACTGACTTGTGTGCATCTGCTAGGACAAATAGTCTACAAAGTGAGAGGTATTTCATGTTGCTCATTGATGATTTCTCTAGAATGACATGGGTTACATTTTTGAAAGAAAAATTAGAAGCCTCCAGTAGGTTTAAGACATTCAAGGCCATGGTTGAAAATGAAATAAATGCTAGAATCATGTTTTTAAGGTCTGATAGAGGTAGTGAGTTCACTTCAAATGTATTTGACAAGTTTTGTCAAGAACATGGAATTAAAAGACATTATGCAACTGCTAGAACCCCTCAACAAAATGGTGTTATAGATAGAAAGAACAAGACTATTCAAGAGATGGCCAGGACAATGTTGAGTGAAGCTAAGATACCTGATATATATTGGAAATAAGCAATTCAAAACATAATCTATATTCCTAACAGAGGACAACTAAGAAGACACAACACCAAGACACCTTATGAGCTTTGGAATGGAAGACTAGCTAGCATTAGTAAAATACTTTGGAGTGTTTGGAAGCAAATGCTACATTAGGAGAGATGAAGAAGGTCTAGGAAAGTTTGACTCAAGAGCAGATGAAGGTATTTTTTCTTGGATACTCAACTACCAACAAAGCCTACAAGTGCTACAACAAAAGACTGAGGAAAATAGTGGAGATGGCAAATGTAATACTAGATGAAGAGTCACATAAAATCACATATGAGCAAGAAGACTGTTGGTTAGATGAACCGGTCTACACAAAGGAAGAAGAAAGTTGAAGAAAAGGAAGAAACTCAAGAGAAAACTACTGATGAGTCTAGTTTATGACTCAATTTTGTTAGAATTTATTATCCATTTGCTATAGTTTCATGGACTTTGATACCTAGATCTTGATCTTTTTATTATATTTCCTCAAAGCCATAGATATTGGACATAGGTTATTTCCTATAATCTTTAAATGACATTGACATGCTATATGAACTATCTATGTTAATTTTACATGTGGATTAATGAATGTTACTCTAAGATAGTTACAGATATGCAATTATTGTGTGTACTAATATTGTTATGCAAATATAATTAGCAACCTATAAAATTGATGAAGATTCTTTCAGTTGGTCACTCGCCATCAAAGTCAACAAGGTGGTCATTCAAATGTCAAATGGAGGGAAGATAACTGCGTTGTAACTGGTCTTAATTGCTTGTTGAGCGAATATAGGAGTTACTGTTGTGCTAGCTCTATGTCAAAGTGAACATACTTGACCAGATTCCACACATGCATAACCTCCTCTCGACTTTCTATGCTTTCCCTAAGGTGGCATCCTCCTAATCTGTTGGCGTTGACTACCTTGTTAAGTAGTTGGTTTGTAGTTCTTCTTTCTATAAATAAGACTCAGATGCTCCTTCTAAGGGGTTGATTAATCTGAGGTTGTACTTGCATTATTAAGTTTTTCAGTAATACAGTTATGTTGCTCATTTTGTACTCATGTTTTGCAATGAATAAAATGAAGTTATAAGTTTGCATCTTTGAGTTTACATTTATCTTAAGGGGTACTCATCCAAGGGGGCCCACTTGGTGAGCATTCCATCCTTTAGTTTAGTTGTTATTTATTTTCAAGCAGTTAGTTAAAATCTGGCACCGTATGTTCCTGCAACCACTAGAATTCCATTCTGTTTCTGTTCCTGTAGCCAAAGCAGACAAAGTAGTTTGCCCAAATTTTCATTTTCTGTCATGCACTTCAGCTTAGTATAGTTGTTGGTTGATGTTCAGCATTTATGTTATTTCTTTCCAAGCAATTTACTTTCAGCATTATGTCTTTCTTAGCTGTAGAATGAATGTGTCTACTTTGGGGTTCCTAGTACACATACTGAGCTAACCCATTTCATGTTCACGTCCCTAGATTGACAAGTTAAATGCACCTTCATAGTGATTAAGCCATCTATTCAGGTTAAATGTCCAATCTCTGACTCACAGCTTTATGGGCTTAGTTGTTAAATCATTGTAGGAGACAAACATTTTTGGCACTGTTGCCGGGGATGGTGTCAAACTAGGAAGATCTTTGGACTCATTTTTAGTATTATTTCTTGTAGAAGTATTTTTGAAGAGTGCTCTTAGTATACCCTTCATTTAGGAAGTAATGACCCACAATCCGTTCACAACATTCTTTGTGTGAGTTGGCTGATACTGATTGTATATTGTATGCATAGAAGCAGAAGAAGATATGCTTTAGGGAGATTCCTTCCTAATGATCCTATTCCTGATGATAGCTTAGTTGAGTATCCAAACTGCCCAGTAGAAGAAGAAGTGAATCCTTTTCTTAATGCATTCCCTAATTTGAATAGTTCTGAAACATCCTCTGAAGAACAAGCTGCCCAAAACTTGATTGACAATCCATTTGCTTTGATAATTAGCCAAGGAGCTATGGCTGCCCAAAATAGACCCAATCAACCAACCTTTCCATCTCCTATTGCTCATCAAAATGAAGTGGATAACCTGAAGAACATCCTTGCTTCAGTTCTCCCCAAGTTCTATAGAATTGCAACAGAGGACCCAGACATCTTCTTGTTTGAATTTGATATGCCCTGCAGATGCTATGACTGTACCACTAATGCTCATAGGCTTAAGTTGTTTCCTACTACCATGAAAGATGCTGCATTGAAATGTTTATGGGTATAGGTAGTGATATTGTCAATACTTGGGATGAGATGAACGAGAAATTTCTTGAGAAGTATAAAGACTACTGTAGGGGTGGAGATATGAGAGGAGATGATATTTTTTAGAATGCAACAGAAAAAGGATGAAAGTTTGGAGGATTACATCTCAAGGTTCCTATTTTGTTTGCAAAAATCTCCCCATCATACACTCAATGAGGAGCCCTAGAAACTACTCTTCCTTAGAGGAATAAGTAAGCATTGTACAGATGCCTGGGATTTGATGGGAGGAGGAGATATTACCCAAGTGCCTTGGGTGGATATTAAGAAGATGTGCCAGAATTATTCCAGAGCATCCATGAAGAAAGGAAGAGGTTACCATTTCGTTATGGGAAAAACCCCTACCAATGGAGTTTCAAGAATGGATATAACTCACTTGCTGTATGATTTTAAGAAAGATATTATAAATAATATGGCCACCCAGCTGGACACACTTCAAGCAAAGAAGAAGCAAGACGAGGCAGAGGCAATGTTGGCAAAATATTGCCTTCATTGCAGATAAAAGAAGAGGGACTGCAAATGCAAGATGGTAGCTAATATTGACAGTAAGCAGATTCCACCTGAGTTCAAGACAATCCAGGTTGAAGAAGATCAAGTCTACTATATTGCACAAAGGATGCCATGGGCTCCAAGACAAGGTATGCCACCAGATCCATTATCATTTGCTAGACCATATTTCAATACTTATGCATCTGGTTGATGTCTTTCAGAGGATAGAGGAGAAATCCCTCATTTTGCCACAAAACCCTATTTTTGAGGGTTTTCAGACTAGTTTGCACAAAACGAATTGATTCTCATAGTACAGGGGCTTTCAAGAGGCCTCACTACATTCAAATGAAAGGTGTTTAAGAGGACTAACACATTTTAGAAGTTACAGACTCCCTACTGTCCGTACAGAGCCGTACTGAACGACTATTTTCAGGAAAACACAGAAAAGACAATTTTTACACTCCAAAAAACTTCCAAATCTCATTATTCTTGGCATGTAATTATATTGTTTTGTCTATAGAAGGCTTAAAGGTTGTTTCTCCTCCTCCACCAACCGTACAACTGCTATCCAAGGCAATTAACCGTTGGACATTACCTCCTTCACAAGAAACCACATATTTCTTAGTGTAATTACATTCAAAATGACGATATCAAGGTCTAGATTGGACAAGTCGACCAAATGGACCAAGTCCTTATTACAACTCATGAAAATGGATTTCAAAGCCTTAGAGAGAACAATACAACATGACAACAAAACATGACATAGCAAAAAATGACTAGAATTGGGAGCTCCTGTACCATACTCCCCCTGTAGGAAGAACTCAAGTCCCTTGAGTTGCCAATTGTTGAAGTGTCATTCCATGCTTCAAGATATCTACCTTAGTCATCCAAGTGGCCTCTAAATCAGGAAGATCCTTCCATTTCACCAAGTAGTCTTTGTAGACACCTCTCCTAGTCTTCTTGACAACTTTGGAGTCTAGAATACATTCCAACTGCAAAGGTTTGCTTGGAGGAAAATCCTTGATCCAATCAGCATCTTCATCCACCACATCTGATCCACTTTCACCATGTAATGGGGGTCTGAAAGGAAAAAGATCACAAACATTAAAAATTGGAGAGATACCAAGACCGGATGGTAACTCAATCTCATATGCATTTGGACCAAATTTGTGTACTATTTTCCATGGCCCAATCTTCTTCATCAGGAGTTTAGTTGGCTGGCCTTTTGTCAACCTTTCTTTCCTCAGATATGCCATAAGTAAATCTCCAACTTTGAATTGCACCTCTCTTTTCTTCAAATCTGCCCTTTCTTTGTACTTTGTGACTATTTTTTCCAATTGCAACTTGACTTGATCATGGACTGTTTTCATGGAGGCAAAAAAATCTTCACCAAGTGCACTCCTTTTATCCCATCCTTGGAGATCCTTCAGTTCAAGTGGCCCTCTTGGGTGAGAACCATAAACTACCTCAAAAGGACTTTTACCAGTGCTCCTATTCTTTGAATCACTGTAGGCATATTCAGCTTGACTGATAACCAAGTCCCATGCCAAACCATGCTGTTTTGTAAGGCACCTTAGAAGGTTTCCAAGTGATCTATTAACCACTTCAGTCTGACCATCAGTTTGTGGATGGTAGGCTAATGAAAAGGATAATTGTGTGCCCAACTTTCTCCACAAGGTCCTCCAGAAGTGACCCACAAACTTAGAATCTCTGTCTGTCACAATTGACAATGGCAAACCATGTATTCTTACCACCTCTCTGAAAAATAGACCTGCAACATGAGATGCATCATTTGTGCATTTACATGGCACAAAATGAGCCATCTTACTAAATCTATCAACAATAACAAACACACTATCCACCCCTCTGGCTGTCCTAGGTAACCCAAGTACAAAATCCATGCTTATACTTTCTCAAGGCCTATTGGGAATGGGAAGGGGCTGGTATAGACTTGCATTTGAAGATACACCCTTGGCCCTTTGACAAATTGCACAACTAGCAACATACCTTCTCACATCGGATTGCACCTTTGGCCAAAAATAGAACCTTGTATCTTGTTCTAGTGTCTTGTCTAAGCCAAAATGTCCTCCCAAAGAGCCATTACGCTTCTCCTTAATGATATTGTCCCTCATGGAACACTTAGGGATACACAACAAATTGCCCTTAAACAAAAGGCCTTCCTGCAATACAAAATCTGCATATTCTCCATGGAATGTGTTAGCCAAGTTTACACAAACATCATAAGCCTCTTTGAAATCTGAATCCTCTTTATACAACTCCTTCAAATAGTCAATGCCCATGCTTTCTAACTAAATTTCATGAACAATAAGAAACCTCCTACTTAAAGCATCAGCCACCTTGTTAGAAACACCTTTTTTGTGCTTAATTGTGAAGGTATAAACTTGTAATTGTTCCATCGATTTAACATGTCTATGGTTCAATTTTTCTTGATTGTTTAGAAAGCTTAAAGCATGATTATTAGTAAACACAATAAATTCTTTGGGCAATAAATAATGTCTCCATTTCTTAAGAGCTTGCACAATTGCATAGACCTCTAGGTCATAAGTAGAGTACCTTTGCTTGGCTTCATTCCACTTCTCTGAGAAGAATGCCACAGGATGTCCTTCTTGGATAAGAACACCACCAATAGCTTGGTTGATTGCATCACACTCAACAACAAACACCTTATCAAAATCAGGAAGTACTAAGGTAGGCAACTCAGCCACCTTTGTTTTCATCAACTCAAAACTAACATCGGCTTTCTTTGTCCATTGGAATCTACATTTGACTCCACCCTTGATGGTGTTGAGGATGGGAGCACTAATATGACTGAAACCTCTGATAAACTTCCAATAAAAAGTTGTCAATCCATGGAAACTTCTCACATCTCCCACTGTCTTAGGAGTAGGCCAACTGAGAATAGCATCAACCTTAGAGGGATCCATCTTCAAACAACAAATGGAAATGACAAATCCAAGGTATACAAGTTTAGTTTTCATGAACTCACACTTGTCTAAGTTGATCATCAACTTGTGCTCATGTAGCTTCTCCAACACCTGACCAACATGCTTCACATGCTCTTCTTTTGTCCTGTTGAAGATTAGTATGTCATCACGATAAACAATAACAAATTTACCAATGAATTCAACTAATACCTCATTCATCAAGTGCATAAATGTACTTGGAGCATTGCTAAGACCAAATGGCATAACAAGCCATTCATAAAGACCCTAAATAGTCTTGAAAGTAGTCTTCCATTCATCTCCCTGTCTGATCTGGATTTAATGATAACTTGATTTTAAATCTATCTTTGAGTAATAGCATGATCCTCCAAGATAATCCAAAAGGTCTTCAATCCTTGGCATTGGGAACCTGTACCTTATGGCGATCTTGTTTATGGCCTTGAGTTTGTACATAGCCTCCACTTTCCATCCTTCTTAGGAGAAAGTACACTTGGGACTACACAAGGACTTAAACTCTTCCTAATCAGCCCTTTCTCCAAGAGATCTTGAATTTGCCTTGCCACCTCTTCATTTTGCTATGGGGTCAGCTTATAGGTAGCCTTATTAGGCAATGTGGCACCAGGTATTAAGTCAATTTGATGACTTATGTCCCTCATGGGTGGTAAGGAGTTGGGGACTTCCTCTACCACAAGATCTTGATACTTGTCTAGAAGTTGTTGCACTTCCAATGGAATCTCCTTCTGTTTTTGATCTTGCTGATCTGACCCACTCTTGGGCTTCATGACCAAGGCATACCCTTGGGTATCCTTCTCCTTCAAGAGGTTCCAAAACTCTTTGCCATTCACCAACATAACACTGCTATCATTGTTCTTCCCCCCGGTCTGCTCTGACATAGGATCCATCTTGAATGGTCTTCCATTCTTGGTAATGATATAGGTGTTCTTCTCACCATCATGCTGTGCTTTGACATCATATTGCCATGGGAAGCCAAGAAGTAGATGACATGCATCCATAAGGATGATTTCACATAACACTTTGTCCTTGTAGTCATCGATTGCAAATTCAACCCAAGTTTGCTCTTCCACCTTGAAACTTTGGTTCTTGTTCAACCAAGAGATTTTGTGAGGACTGATATGAGGCAGCCTCTTCAACTTGCACTTCTCAACCATCTCAGTGGATACCACACTCTTAGTAGATCCTGAATCTACCATGATCTTGCAAAGTTTCCCATAGGCTAGGCCTTGGGTTCTAAAAAGATTCTTTCTTTGAGGGGCTTTTGTTTTAATGGCATCTTCAACATAGACCTCTTAATCATCATACTCTCTCCTTCTAGGACAGGTGCAACACTTCCCATTGGTGAATTCACACTCTCACAGTCATCATCCTTCACTAACTAATTTCTCCTTCCACTGTCATGAGAACTGCTGGCTTTCTCTAGGCATTTGTTCATTGTATGGCCAACTTGGTTGCAGCCATAACACCTTCCAGTGAAGACTCCTGGTCCTCTACCTCCTCCACCATTTTTGCCCCTACCATTAGGTCTTCCCCAACCTCTAAAGCCTCCTCTATGTTCTATTTCAGTCTGTGATTCTTGATGACTGTTATTTTCAATTTTGTTGGACTGTCCATGGCCAAAACTGCCTCTTCCTCTTTGGTTTCTGCCACCTCTTCCTCTAGCACTTTGTTCACCCTTCCTTCTCAGCTTTTCTTCTACTCTAGAGGCCAATAAGAAGCATTCATCCACTATTCTAGGGATCACTAGACTGATCTCATCTTGCATATTGTATTTCAGACCATTTAGGTACCTAGCCACCATCTCCTTTTCCTCTTCATTATGGTTGGCTCTCATACTTAGTTTATGAAATTCTTCTATGTAGGCAGCCACATCCATGTCTTTTTGTCTCAAATTATGGAATCTCCTAATGGTTTGGATCTCATAGTCAGGTGGCATGAACTTGCTTCTGAGCATAGCCACCATTCTACGCCATTTAGTGATGGGACTCTTCCTAATCTTCTCCCTCTCACTTTGCATGCAGTTCCACCACACAAGTCCAGAACCTCTTAGCCTTGTCTTGGTGAATTTAACCTTTTTGCTATCATTGAACTCCTTGTAATCAAAGTAGTTGCACATGGCTTCTATCCAATTAGTGAGAGCATCTCCATCCAACTTGCCATGAAATGTATGCACATCCATCTTGGGATCACCACTATCTCCATGAGCACCCTTAAGTGCATTCAAGAAAGCTTTCTACTCTGCAGACATGTCCTGCCCTTGAGGACTCTCTTCTGCCTCTTCTTCATCATTTGTGTCAGAAGAACTTCCATCTTCTTTGGTCTTGCCCTTAGACCTTCTTTCTTCTTGCAATCTTGCCTCAACCATCTCTTCCACCAACTTCTTGATGGCTTCTTAACTCATTGTCTTAGGAGGCATTGTACTAGCCTCTGTTTCAATCTCCTCATCTGACATACACTACTCTAATCAGATATTGGCTCTGATACCAATATGATGTAGAGATATTGGGATTGTTGGGTTTTGTTCACACAATAGACCTAGACTTCAAGGCTTCCTTCACAAGAACTTTACAAGGATATCTAAGAGATTGACCTAGTCTGGACCACACCCTGGTGTCCACCCACATAGACTACTCAACTCTCTTTTGGGGAGTCTCTACTCAACCCAACCAACACACACTTACCTTCTAGATCAACAACCAAACTACCAACATCCCTACCAATAGGATCCCACACTACAATCAACACAAACTTGGCAAGGACATGACCAACACAAGGTATCTGACCCAATAACTATATTCTGTACCTGTAAGGATAATGAACAACAAATTACAGTAAGACTGCACTATGACAGTGCCTAAAGAGACCTATTCCTTGTAGCCCTTGAGATCAACTAATCCAAGGATAACTCCACAAACCTCCAAAGGACACACCAACGTCTTTGCACATTTGGATACCCTCTATGAACATACAACAATTCACCAAGTTGCAGAATAGTACCCTGTTTCAGGTGTCCAATGACAACGAGTTCTTCTCTTTAGGGAATAGGCCTAATTTGAGGTCTTTACAAAGGAAGTGCATCAGATACACTTGCTTAGGACCAAACAAACACTTCCACAGGTCTGTCTTCATCCACAAACACCAATCACAACCTCCATTTGGTCGTTCTATTGACTGTCCATTGAAAGCACATTGATTTCCACTATTTGCATACTAACTAGTCACCATGTGGACTAGTTAGAATCATGCCAAGTGCCTTGGAGTGAGGAATGCAAACCTAACAAGCAACAAAAACATTAAATCTACTCTATCTCCCTCCATCCTACTAAAAATGGTTGATGTCTTTCAGAGGATAGAGGAGAAATCCCTCATTTTGCCAGAAAACCCTAGTTTTGAGGGTTTTCAGACTAGTTTGCACAAAATGAATTGGTTTTCACAATATAGGGGGTTTCAAGAGGCCTCACTACATTCAAATGAAAGGTGTTTTAGAGGACTAACACATTTTAGAAGTTGCAGACTCCCTACTATCCGTACAAAGCCATACTGAATGACTATTTTCAGGAAAACACAGGAAAAGACAGTTTTTACACTCCAAAAAACTTCCAAATCTCATTATTCTTGGCATGTAATTACATTGTTTTGTCTATAGAAGGCTTGAAGGCTTTTTCTCCTCCTCTACCAACCATACAACTACTATCCAAGGTAGTTTACCATTGGACATTACCTCCTTCACAAGAAACCACATGTTTCTTAGTGTAATTACATTCAAAATGACCATATCAAGGTCTAGATTGGACAAGTCGACCAAATGGACCAAGTCCTTATTACAACTCATGAAAATGGATTTCAAAGCCTTAGAGAGAACAATACAACATGACAACAAAACATGACATAGCAAAAAATGACTAGAATTGGGAGCTCTTGCACCACTCCTCCTGCTAGTTCAAATTTGAATACACCTAAACCTACTTAGTTACCAACTCAGCCCTCACCTAACCCAAATAACAAACCACAACAGCAGCCTATATACTCTGTTGATCCAAATCAATTCCCTACATATGCAATGAGTGTAAGTGACATCCACCTGCATTTAGGAACTACCTTGGTAGCTCCTTCCACACCCATTATTATTGAGCTTCCTGGGGAGGAAGAAGAGCCTTTAAATGCCCCCATTCATCCAAATGCACTTGAAAATCTTGAACCAGTCCCAATCAAGCAGACTGCACAAGAACCACCATTTCCACATAGGTTGGAAACTATGAAACAAAAGGAAGAGAAAGAGGAACCCACCTTTGACATTCTAGAGCAGTTGAAACATGTATGTGTCAACATCCCTCTATTTCAGGCCATAAAATATATTCCTATATATGGCAAAGAAATCAAGGAAGCATGCCTTAAGAAGCCAGGCAAAAAGAGGAAAGACCCCACTATGGTTCATGTTGTGGGTTAGTTGGTTGACATCATGCTTGGGAAAGTGACTATTCCCAAATATAATGATCTAGGGAGTCCTGTGGTAGGAGTTGTTACAAATGGGATCCAAATAAGGAATGCTCTGATTGATTTGGGAGCAACAATAAATGTAATGACCAAGGATATCCTGCAGCAACTAAATCTTGCAAACATGAGACCTACTCCTACTGTCCTACAATTTCCTAATAGTTCTACTGTTAAACTTGATGGGATAGTAGAGGACCTTGTGGTATCCTTGGACTCATGGGAAGATCCAGCTGATTTTATGGAACTTTCTCCTAAAGCTACATTGGGAGGGTATCCCATCATTCTAGGAAGGTCATGGTTAGCCACAACTGATGGTTATATTAGATGCTGGTTAGGAGACATGACCATCTCTGATGGGAGAAGCACTAAAAAGCTTGTTGTTTACCCACCTGCACAGCCATCTCATGATATGTATAATCTTATTTGGCCACATGTTGGTGGAGAGGCTGAGGAAGCTAATTCTATTGTACAACTTATGATGTTAGTCAGAAGATCTTTCATGCAGCTTCAAGAGGAAGATGAGGAATTGTCTAACATAATTCATAATCATTGTGAAGTAGAGGAAGCATCATCCTCTCATTCTGCTGATCCAGTGAAGACACTAATTCCAACTTCTCCTACAGCAACAGGTATGTCTCATACATTGCTACCACAAGAAATCAAGGTACCAAGCATTAGTGAAGCTACTATGGTAGAGTTAACAACTCAAGCGGAGATTTTAGAAGAAAGATATCTGAATATTAACAACAAATTGACTCAAGAACATCAGTTGTCTTTGACAAACTTGTTAAAGAAACACAAGAATGCCTTTGCATGGGATTACCATGACATGAAAGGGCTAGATCCCACATTATGCACCCATAGGATTTACATAAGGGAAGACTGTACACGAGTAAGATTGCAACAAAGGAGAATCAATCCTACATTAAGAGAGATTGTCAAAGAAGAATTATAGAAGCTATTAGATGCAAGGTTTATGTACCCAATCTCAGATAGCTAGTGGGTGTCTCCTCTAGTTCTCGTGCCCAAAAAGGGAGGGAAATTGAGAGTTTGTATTGATTACAGAGAATTAAACTCTGCCACCAAAAAGGATTCCCCCTTCCTTTCATAGACTAGGTATTGGACTCACTTGCAAGAAAGCAGTATTTTTCCTTCTTGGATGGGTTCAACAGTTATAATCAGATATAGATTGCACTAGAGGACCAAGAGAAAACAACCTTTACCTATCCTTGGGGGACTTATGCTTAATCAGTGCTTCCATTTGGCTTATGAAATGCACTTGCAACTTTCCAAAGGGTAGTCATTAGCATATTTTATGATATCTCACATGATTGCATGGAAATCTATATGGATGATTTCACTACTTATGGTGCTACTTTTGGTGAGGCATTGGAAAACTTAGGGAAGGTTTTGGAGAGATGTGAAGACCACAATCTATCCCTGAATAGTGCAAAGTGCATCATGATGATGCAGGAAGGAGTAATGCTTGGACACTATGTCTCTCCAAAAGGAATTCAGGTAGACCCAACAAAGATTGAAGTGATAATCAATCTGCCCATTCCTATAAAGAAAATAGATGTCAGAAGCTTCTTGGGTCATGTAGGGTACTATAGCTGTTTCATCAAGGATTTCAGCAAAATAGCAACCCCATTGTATACTCTTCTCACTAAAGATGCTGAATTTTAGTGGAATGAAGACTGTAACAAGGCATTTTCTGATTTAAAGGCAACATTAACTCATGCTCCTGTACTCAAAGGGCCCAATTGGGAGCTACCTTTCCACATCCATACTGATGCATCAGATTATGCCATAGGAGCAGTCTTAGGGTAGAAAGAAGGAGCCATCGAACATGCTATTTATTTTGTTAGCAAAAACTTGTAGGGAGCTGAGTTCAATTATATAGTGACAGAAAAGGAAATGGTGGCAGTAATCTATGCCCTCAACAAATTTAGGCACTACATAATAGGATATCAAATCTTTGTACACACAGATCATGCAACCATTAGGTATCTCATGAACAAACCCTTGATATCAGGTAGATTAGCAAGATGGGTGTTGCTAATGCAAGAATTTGACATTACCATTGTGGATAAGCCAGGGAAGGCCAATGTTGTTGTAGAATTTATTTCAGGGCTGACTACATCAGAGGACAACCAAGTCATTCATGACTTTTTCCCTGATGAACACTTATTTTCCATCACTGTGCAAACACCCTGGTATGCTGACACAACTAATTATCTGGTCACAGAGAGAGTCCCTCCTCATTTCTCTCCAAAGGAGAGAAGGGTGTTCATTGAAAAGTCTTTTCCTTTTTCATGGATTGCTAGATGTTTGTTCTATACTGGACTAGACCATGTCATGTGAAGATGTGTGAGGGAAGATGAAACATATGACATTTTGCATGCATGCCACAATGAACCATGTGGAGGCCATTTTACAGCCAAGAGGACAACAATGAAGATTTTAAATACAGGTTATTACTAGCCAACACTCCACAAGGATGCAGGGAGATATACAAGGAAATGTGATAGATACCAGAGGATGGGATGACTAACCAAATCTGATGAGATGCCCCTTTACCCTCAGCTAGTGATCACTCTATTTGATAAGTGGGGATTAGATTTTGTAGGACCCATTGAACCTCCATCCAATGGTAAATCCTATATCTTAGTATGCACTGATTATATAACAAAATGGGTAGAAGTTAAGGCCATGAAGCATGCAAGAGATAACAATGTTGTAGAATTTCTTTATGAGGAAATTTTCACATAGTATGGGGTTCCCAGAGAGATAGTGACTGATCAAGGAGCTCAATATACCTCAACCCTAGTTGCAGCACTAGTCAATGACTACAACATAAGGTAAAAGAAATCTACTCCTTATCACCCTCAGGCTAATGGCCAAGTTGAGGTAACTAATAGGGAAATTGAAGCCATTTTGACCAAGACCGTGGCTGTCCATAGGAAGGATTGGGCAAATAGGTTGCCAGAAGCTGTCAGGGCCTATAGGACAACCTGGAAAACAATGACAAGCTTCACCCCTTTTGAGTTGTTGTATGGAAAGACAACTATGATGCCCATTGAATTTAAACATAAGACTCTTCGGACTCCAATCTGAGGCACAAAAGGATAGAATCATACAACTCAATGCTTTGGATGAGATGAGGAAAGTAGCATTGTATCACACAGAGGTAGTGTAGAATCAGAGAATAAAGTGGCATGACAAATTCATCAAAGACAAGAAATTCCAGCCAGGTGACTGGGCACTACTCTACGACTCAAGGTATCAGGATAATGCAAGAAAATTGCAAACAAGGTGGCTAGGACCATATGAGGTTGCTGAAGTTTTCCCCAATGGTGTTGTTCAACTCACCACCATTGACCCTGTCAGATTTAAGCTGCTCGTCAATGGTCATCGCTTCAGGTTGTATCACAAGCCAACTTCGAAGGATGAATTCCTGTAGCAGTTCACTCAGCATGCAACTCCTGAACTTCTTGTAGGCAAAGGCAGCGGACCTAGTGTCCCTCCTTCTAGATAACCAAGGTATGACACTTGTCATAATAAAGACTTCCACTTTTGTGGGGGTCCACTTCTTCATTCATTCACCCATCTACCCATCCATATCCATCATTCTCTCTTCCATCACATTGCCATGATCTCACTTCATTCCACTTCACTTTATTCCACTCTACTTTCATTCAATGCTCAATGAATTTCTTAAAAGGTGACCAGTACTTTCTCCATCATTTTTGCAACTGATCTTCCCAAAATCAATGTACGTGTGCATCAATTTGTTCTCTTACTTATCTTTTAGTATATTCATTTAATTACTATGAATTAATGTTGATGTTCTCCATAGCATGCAATTATTCCCTACCTTGTCCAATCAAGCATTATCATTATGCATGTGAGGACACATGCTCAAATTTAGGTTGGGGGGGAAGTGTGTATACCATGTCCACGTGTTAGTCCATGTTGGTTTACACCAGCAGCCAACACATCAGCAAAGTTTAAAATTGAGTAGGTTTGAATTCTGAGTGAGATGACGGCTCGCAAGTGTGAGGTGATAGCCTTCATTGATTACTCCTTTACTGCCTTTACTACTCTTGTCATAATCTTGAGTCCTCAAATAAGGAAAATTAAGAGGACATTGGCGTTGAAAATTTAGCAGTATTGCAAGAAGAAGTATCTTTCTTTTAAACTAGCAAGGATTGTTTCAGGTTTGAATCCTTCCATTGAGACTCCTCTTGAATTTTTCAATGCTTATTAGATTGCTCCTCCTAAAATGAAGAATTTGTTGTGTGAATTCTATTTACATAATTATGTTGTGTCCCAAGATCATGATTGGAATCCCTTGTTGTATGTTGGGGATGTTTAATTAAGGGCATTTATGTCTTAGACACAAAATGAGATTATTTGGGGACAATAGTTTAGGGCTTATAGGCAAATAGAAATCATCACTCCCCTGTCCATCAGAGCTAAATCTAGAAATCTAGGGGGCATTTTTAATTATTGGCACAGAATGTTTTATAGACCAAGCTATGGCAATAGAATCTTGTTTGAGAGAGGAGCAGTTTACAGAGAATATGAGTTAACAAACACTATAGGAGAATCTATAAATGGATATTTGGCACAAAGGTGGAACAGTTTGACTGATGAAGTAAAACAAGCGGAGCCTCACACTCTATAGAACTATGCTGCAACATGTAAAAGAGTGGATAGATATATGTAGATTGGGAGGACAAAGGGGCAATTCTATCTTCCCTTAATTTTCCAACCACCTATCCTATTATGGCATGTGCCAAATTTCAGGTACTATTGGTATGATATTGTTGAAGAGAGACATAGATGGAGTAGATTGGATAGACAATAAGGGTTCTATTGGGATCCTAATTCACACACTATAGAAACTGATATAGGATAGCTGGCAGTTGCTAATTTCAGGGCATTGACCAAACAGAAGAACAACCCTTCTTCTGCTGGAGGACCAACAAAGTCTTAGGTTAGGGAGAGTGATGAGTCTAGTTTATGACTCAATTTTGTGAGAATTTATTATCCATTTGTTGTAGTTTCACGAACTTTAATACCTAGATCTTGATCTTTTTATGATATTTCCTCAAAACCATAGATATTGGGCATAGTTTATTTCCTATAATCTTTAAATGACATTGACATGCTATATGAACTATCTATGTTAATTTTACATGTGGATTAATGAATGTTACTCTAAGATAGTTACAGATATGCAATTATTGTGTGTACTAATATTGTTATGCAGATATAATTAGCAACCTATAAAATCAAGGAAAATTCTGTCAGTTGGTCACTCGCCATCAAAGTCAACAAGGTGGTCGTTCAAATGTCAAATGGAGGGAAGATAACCACCTTGTAACTGGTCTTAATTGCTTGTTAAGTGAATATAGGAGTTACTGCTGTGCTAGATCTGCGTCAAAGCGAACATGCTTGACCAGATTCCACGCATGCATAACCTCCTCTCCACTTTCTATGCTTTCCCTAAAGTGGCATCCTCCTAATCTGTTGGAGTTGACCACCTTGTTAGGTAGTTGGTTTGTAGTTCTTCTTTCTATAAATAAGACTCAGATGTTCCTTCTAAGGGGTTTATTAATTTGAGGGTGTACTCGTATTATTAAGTTTTTCAGTAATACAATTATGTTGCTCATTTTGTTCTCATGTTTTCCAATGAATAAAATGAAGTTATAAGTTTGCATCTATGAGTTTACATTTGTCTTAAGGGATACTAATCCAAGGGGGCCCACTTGGTGAGCATTCCATCCTTTAGTTTAGTTGTTATTTTCTATCAAGAAGTTAGTTAAAATCTGGCACCGTATGTTCCTGTAGCCACTAGAATTCCATTCTGTATCTGTTCTTGCAGCCAAAGCAGACAGAGTAGTTTCCTATTTGTGTGCCCAGATTTTCATTTT
This sequence comes from Cunninghamia lanceolata, assembly GCA_027924645.1. NCBI lineage: Eukaryota > Viridiplantae > Streptophyta > Pinopsida > Cupressales > Cupressaceae > Cunninghamia > Cunninghamia lanceolata. Next base: position 256,814 of record BSBN01000088.1, read on the forward strand.
CTGTCATGCACTTCAGCTTAGTATAGTTGTTGGTTGATGTTCAACATTTATATTATTTCTTTCCAAGCAATTTAATTTTAGCATTATGTCTTTCTTATCTATAGAATGAATGTAGCTACTTTGGGGTTCCTAGTGCACATACTGTGCTGACCCATTTCAAGTTCACGTCCCTAGGTTGACAAGTTAAATGCACCTTCATAGTGATTAAGACAACTATTTAGGTTAGATGTCCAATCTCCAAGTCACATCTTTATGAGCTTAGTTGTTAAATCATTGTAGGAGACCAACAACTACCATGACTCTTGCCAAGTATGTTTGGAAGAATTATTTAGAAGATCAGATCATTGGAGCCAAGAATGAAGGAGTACATACAAGAAGAAGATTTGCAAGAGAGAATGAACAAGTAAGTTTTTCTCTACTGTCAAGAGTAGAACCCAAGAATTTTGATGGAGCTAGCAAGGATGAAGGATGGATACAAGCTATGGAAGAAGAACTAAATTAGATAGAGAAGAATTAGACTTGGGAGTTGGTACCAAGACCTGCAAACAAGAATGTGATGGGTACAAAATGGGTATTTAGGAACAAATTGAATGAAGATGGAGAAGTGTTTAGGAACAAAGAAAGACTGGTCTACAAAGGTTATTCACAAGTTGAAGGTGTTGACTATGAGGAGACATTTTCTCCAATGGAAAGAATGGAAGCAATCAGAATGGTTCTTGCATTTGTAGTGCATAAAAGATTCACGGTATATCAGATGGATGTCAAGTCTGTCTTCTTGAATGGTGACTTAGAAGAAGTCTACATAGAACAACCTGATGGATTTTAGTTATTAGAAGACCCAAACATGGTATGAAGACTTAAGAAGGCTCTGTATGGTCTCAAACAAGCCCCTAGGGCTTGGTATCAAGCTTGGATAAGTACTTACTCCAGCAAGGTTTCAAGAAAGGTATTGTAGATAGTAATCTCTACATAAAAATTGAAGGTGAACAAATTTTAATTATTGCTATGTTTGTTGATGATATAATCTTTTGTGGCTATAATGAGATGTGTAATAAATTTGTAGGAGAGATGTAGAAAGAATTTGAAATGTCTATGTTAGGTGAGATATCATTCTTTCTTGGGCTCCAAATTACTCAATCAGATAATGGCATCTTTATATCTCAAGAAAAGTATGTTAAGGAGTGTTGAAATGTGCAAGACAACTAAGAGGGGGGTGAATCAGTTGTAACTAAAACTTTAAAACCATCAACACATCAACCACTTAGTTACTGTTATTGTAATTTAACCATGAAAGCATGAAATTAGAACTTAAACATATTCACACATTCAACACATGAAACACTAGATTTTTACATGGAAAACCCTATAAGGGAAAAACCACAGTGATTGTTAGCTCACAATATAAAAGATATATCAAAATTTACAACAAGGCTCACTACCAGAGGCTCATTGCCAATGGGGCTCACTGCCCAGAATGGTCACTGCAAAAGAAGCAGCTCACTGCCAATGGGGTGGTTCACTATCGTTGGGTGGCTCACTGCCAGAGTTGGTGAACTGAGATAGTAGCATCTACACTATGCCAAGGTTCAGTTCCATTGAAGCACAATAATTTTCCTCTGCTCTGCTCTACTTACTCACTTTGCACTTATCTTCACATCTTTGCATACTACCCCTTTTTATTCATGACTTCATTTCATGTATTTATACAATTCATCAACTTTGGAATGAACATTAAGGTTAGCATTACAATCATCAACCTTTGGAACAATCTCCAAGGTCGGCATACATACATATTTAGACAATATTTAAATTAGGTCTGGACTTAACTAGATTAAGGGAGAAGAGAAATGAATGCGGACCATGCCAAGCCTTAGCTAGGACTCAAATGCAATTATCCATGCAACAACATACTTTACAAACTTTGAAGCACATCCACACGTAGTGAAAACAACCAAGTCAGCTAAAACTAGTGTTAACACTAACACCTTTAGGAACATGCTTCATGCACAATCTGAATTACACTTTGTAGACTAATAAAAAAGGTAGGAACATGATCTAGAGACTTCCACAAGCATGTTACAATCACCAAGAGCATTCACACAACCTTTAAACACTTTATCCATAAGATTCTTCAAACCAGAGTACTTGAACATTATTGTCGGCCACTGTCATAAAGGAAAGATTACTTGCAGAGCACCAAATCACAAACCATTTGAACTAAATGCACATTACATCATTTCAAACTTAATTCCAAAACCATACACTATAAAACTTGAATGTGGAGAAATGTGAAGCAGAAAACATTCTCCCTATCACCATTAAATACATAAAAAAATAGTTTTTACTCTGGTGAATAGAACTCACTCAAATCTTCACATCAGAGGCTCAAAATTGAAACATAGCATCTATAGACATCCCTTAACATTACTTTCAATCTATAGACAAAGATATTCAATCTACAGGATATGTGAAGTAAAACACTGCACTATTCTAGTAGATAAAGCAATTCTGCATTGTACTAATTCCTCAAATACTTGTTCAGACTTATTCAAATAACTTCCTTAGGTGTTGACATTAATCACAACACTTACTGCTCATACTTGCAAGAATCTCCCCCTTTGTCATTGATGGCGACACATGATGTGAAAAACCATCAAGACATACAAACATGCTTTGCTTATTTGCTCCCCCTTATGCATTGTCTGACTGCAACTTTCTTCTTAGGTTTTTTACATGCACTTCTCTCCCCCTTTGAAATCAATGGCAGAGGATACCGGACCTTTTCTTTCTCTTTACTACACAACTTGCCTATCATGAACACTGTAACACTTACTGCTCTCTATCAGAAACTCATATCAGAAACTCATATCAGAAAATTCTAACTACTCCCCCTAAGAGGTAGCCTTCAAAACATCAATCCAGATCAAAAGATGAAACTTTGGAAACCACTGGACTGATGCATTCCTTATGCATCTTAGTTTAGAGTAGGAGGGCTAATAACGCCTAACTTCCCCCTAAGATACTCAAAAGTATCCTTAAATAGAGGCTTAGTGAAAATATCTACAATTTGATCCTTTGTAGATACATACTCCATCTTTACTTCATTCTCTGTTACCTTTTCTCTTAGAAAGTGATACCTTATTGATATGTACTTTGTCCTTGAGTGAATCACTGGATTCTTTGAAATGTTTATAGCACCTGTATTGTCACAAAAGATTGAGATTGGTTCTTCATACACAATTCTTATGTCCTTCAGTGTTTGCTTCATCTAAAGCACTTGAGTGCAATAGAATGCTGCAACAATATATTCTTCTTCTATAGTAGACAAAGAAATTTAATCTTGCTTCTTTCTCAGCCATGAAACCAATCTGTTACCCAATAGGAAAGCACCTCCACTTATACTTTTTCTGTCATTAGTATCTCCAACCCAATCTACATTTGTATAAGCACTACGAGTGAAATCAATATCTTTGGGATACCACAATCCATAGTTTGAAGTGCCTTTTTAATACCTCATGATCCTCTTGACTACCATCACATGTGACTCTTTGGTATCTTCTTGAAATCTTGTCACAAGACAAACTACATGCATTATATCAAGTCTGGTATGGGTTAGATAAAGTAGTCCTCCAATCATAGATCTATACTCTTTCTGGTCGGTCTTAGGTGATTCATCATTCTTGCTTAGCTTACAACTAGTTACCATAGAAATACATACTGGCTTAGACTCCTTCATTTTAAACTTCTTAAATAATTCTTTCACATACTTGGACTGAGAAATGAAAATTCCTTTTTCTGATTGAGTTATTTGTAGTCCTAGAAAGAAATTCATTTCACCAAACATAGACATCTCAAACTCTTTTTTTCATTTCCTTTGCAAATTTTTTACACATACCTTCATTGCCTCCAAAGATGATATCATCAACAAAGACTACAACAATTAGAATTTGATCATCATTGATTTTGAAATAGAGATTACTATTTGCAGTGCCTTTACAGAACCCTTATTGCATCAAATACTTGTCCAACCTTGCATACCAAGCTCTAGGAGCTTGCTTGAGTCCATACAGGGCCTTCTTCAATCTGCATACCATGTCACCTTTATCTGATGAATGAAATCCTTCTGGTTGTTCAATGTAATCCTATTCTTCTAGCTCTCCATTCAAGAATGTAGATTTTACATCCATCTGGTATATTTTGAAATCTTTGTATGCTACAAATGCCAAAAACATTCTTATTGCTTCAATTCTTTCCATAGGAGCATAAGTCTCCTTAAATTCTATACCTTCAACCTGAGAATATCCATTGCATACTAGTCTTGCTTTGTTTCTTACCACTTCTTCATTTTCATTCATCTTTGTTTCTAAAACCCCATTTGGTTCCAATCACATTCTTATCAGCAGGTTTAGGGACCAACTCCCAAGTTTGATTCTTCTCTATCTACATCAGCTCTTCTTCCAGGGCTTTTACCCAACTTTCATCTTTACAAGCTTCACTTACAGTTTTAGGTTCAATCTGTGAAAACAAACAATAGTTCACATGTTCCTCTATAGCTCTTTTCCTTGTCAATACCCCTTTGCTTTTGTCACCAATAATTTGATCTTCAGAATGATTAATCCTTACATACTAGGAGTCTTAACAACTCTTTCCAAATCCTTTTCTTCTTCAACTTGACTTTCCTTTTGTTCTACCTTTTCTTTATTCACTATAACAATAGGTTCATCTAATTCATAGCCACTCAGATCTAATGTTATTTCCTTGTCTTCATCAAACTTCACATTAGCACTGTTATGGGAAAATGTGGATATAATATCAATGATTAATAATAACCCACTAACTCAATATAAATTGCAATAATCAAGATTCAACACAAAGAAATATACCTTGCAAACCTTATTACTTCGCAGCTTCCATTGTTTGCCTAATCTCAAATTGATCTTTCATGTGAATGAAGCCCTCAGAAAGAGCACTTCCTTGCTTTTTTCTTCAAGATGACAATAGAGAAATAGCTATGATAGTTCTTGTAATGAAGAGGATCTTCAATACAATAAAAATGGTGATTGCAAGCTATGGATATGGTGTTGGGTGCCAAAGGCATGCTGTGATTCCTGCAGAGTAAGTTTACTAAAAGCTTGGATGATTAAAATGGAGGAATAGGGGTTGTATTTATAGACTTGTGAGATAAAAGATCAACAGTGAAGAATGAATAAGAATATCAATGGTTGAGGAAACTTAAGAGGATGTGCGCGAATAGGAAGAGGACAAGTGTCCCGCTCCATGCATTAGGGGAGTTAATAGAATAGATTAAAGAGTTAACTGAATTGATTAGTTAGTTAACAGAAAAGACTAACTAGTTAACTGATTTGATTTATGAGTTAACTAATTAGAACTGGAGGATAAAAAGAACATGTGGGTGAGGGAACAACTAATTAAATATTAAAATATTTAATTAAGTGTGCACATGGATTTGCATGGATTAATTTTGGTGTTAATCCATTTTTAAGAGGAAATAGATAATCTAAATAAATGTTTTGATTTATTTAAATATAGAGGATGTTAACTTTAGAAGAACTAATTAAGTAATTGGACATTATTTAATTTAGAATGACTTTAGAATTTAGAAGAGGTAATTAAATAATTTTAATATTATTTAATTTAGAGGAATTTTGGGAGAATTAATTAAATAATTTGGTATTATTTAATTTAGAAGAACTTGGTGGATTTAAATTTGGAGGAATATGAAGGATTTAATTAAATAAATGACTTTATTTAATTTTGTGGAGGAATGTGAATCAGATAAATAAATTAATTTATTTATTTATTGATAGAGGAATTAAACTGAAATAAATATTAAAAATATTTATTTAGATAGAGTCATGTCACTTTTAGGTGTATACATTTTTCCCCTCTTTGATGCAATGTGTTTTATCATGTTGTTTCAAAGAATAAGATTTTCTGATAATGATACATGCCACAGTTTGCCCCTGGTACAGGTTTAATGATGGTAGGATGCCCCCTTGAGAGATTGGATGGGAAAAAAATTTTGAGGGCGTGAGACGAACGATCTCATGATGAGGAAGGTTGGTTGATAGGTTAGGGTGAAGAAAATGGAGGACGTAAGATAAGGGCTGAAGAAGAGATGAAATGATACGTGATGCAAGATAAAATGATAACAAACACAATCAAGTAAGCAAGTATGCACAAATGATACAAGAACAAACAAGGTATTGCCCCTGTCTAGTTGTAAACCAATGATTAACGATAGTGTTGTCATTGCGGGGAAAGATGTATCTCTAGATCAACATGATAGGCATGGGAAAGATATATCCCATTGTTAATTATGATTGATTGAGTTGGTTTACGACAAGATTAGGATCAAGACCACTGATTGCGATTGGATAATTTGACAAGATTGACTTGACTCGATTGATATGGATTAAGGATGAACTTGCATTTGGATCATTGCTCGGATTGACTGGATTGGGATGAGATTAACCATATGGATAACTGGAAGATACATGTGAATAAACTACTAGAAAGGACATGGATCTTTTGACACTTGGAAAAGGTTTTACTCAATCGATGTAGAAGAGAGTTGAGGAAAGATACAATGATAGATAGAAATTTGATGGATAGAAGAAATGCAAATGGAGGAATCATAAGATTTTACTTGAAAACACTTTGCACTTTGAACAAAATCATTATTGATGGATGATATATGAAAATGTAAATGGATGTATTATGGATGTGGATATATGTCATCTTTGTTTGGTGTGGAGCCTGATCAGTCTCCAAGTGGGAGATTGTTGGTATGTGGTGACTGATCATGCAAGTACTATACACAAGTTATGTATCCTCGGTGGGGTTTGGGGGTGGTATCCCTTGAGAAGCGGGGGTTCAGGGGCATAGCCCCCAATTTTTTTTCCCTCTTTTTTTCATGATCGAAGTCGGTTGTTAATTTTTGTTAACCGACAAAAGAAAAATGACATTGCAAAACCCTAATTCTAGAAGCTTCCAAAAAGCTTGTTATAAGCAGTTGGGATGTATGTTACAGTGATGTATTCATGAGATTGTAATCTATTTTGCACTAGATAATAAAATCATTAGATGGCTGAGTTTCTATGGATGTAGCCCATATTGGGTGAACCACATTAAATTTTTATGTTGACCTCTTTTGTGTTATTCCTCATTGTTATATTTGGGTTATTTAATCTGCATATAATTGTTAGTGTTTATTTCTCTGATCTTCCCTAACCCTAACAACTAGTATCAGAGCGGGTTGTGTTTGATTATCATCTACAGGAAGGTCTCACGGTTGAGTGGGAGTCTCACGGTTAAGTGGGAGCAATGGGGGATGAGGGTAAATTGAAGGTAGATAAATTCAATGGGCAAAACTATCAATTATGGAAGATGTAGATGGAGGATTATCTCTATCAGAAGGATTTATGGAGGCCGTTGGAAGGAGTAGCCAAGAAATTGGTAGCAATGACTGATGAGGATTGGGAAATTTTGGATAGAAAGGCATTGGGAACCATTCGGCTGTGTCTGACACCATATGTGGCATTCAATATAATAGAAGCGAAGACAACAAGTGAACTGATGAAAGCATTTGGCCAAATTGTATGAAAAACCCTCAGCCTCTAATAAGGTATTTCTCATGAAGTATTTGTTTAATCTAAAAATGATTGAAGGTGGGTCTATGTCTGATCATTTAAATGAGTTTAATATGATTACCAGTTTGTTAACTTTTGTAAAAGTGAAATTTGATGAAGAGGTGAGGGTTCTCTTGGTTTTATGTTCTTTACCAGAAAGCTGGAATAGCTTGGTAATGGTTGTAAGTAATTCTATCTCTGGTTCAAATACTTTGAAATTTGATGATGTTGTTGGTGTTATCCTTAGAGAGGAAATGCAACGAAAAAGCACAGGTGAGACTTCAACATCTGGTAATGCTTTGACTGTAGAGAACAAGGGAAGAACAAAGGAAAGAGGAAAAAGCCCTACAAATCGTGGGAAGTCACAAGGAAAGTCAAAGAAAGGTAGATCTAAATCCAGAGGAAGAATGGATTGATGGCACTGTGGAAAGCCATGACACTTGAAGAAGGATTGTTGGTCTCGAAAGGGCAAACAGGGAGATAGACAACATAATGACAATAAGGAAGCTAATGTTGCAAGTAATAAATTACATGATGCTTTAATTCTGTGTTTAGATAATGCTAATGATTCCTGGGTAATAGATTTAGGGGCTTCATTTCATGCCACACCCCATAGGAAATATTTTCTAGATTATGTTCAAGGTGATTTTGGACAAGTATATTTGGGTGATGATGAACCCTGTCAGATTGTTGGAAAAGGAAAGATAAAAATCAAGTTGCAAAATGGAAATGAATGGTTGCTACATGAGGTAAGGCATATTCCAAATTTGAGAAGGAATTTAATCTCTACAAGACAACTGGGTAGTGAAGGTTGTATAGTTACCTTTTCAGACAAAGTCTAGAAGGTCAATAAGGTGCATTAGTAGTAGATAAAGGTGAAAAGGTAGGCACATTATATTTGTGTACTAGTAATACTTATTCTACCTTAGCTGTTACAGAAATAGTTGCTACTGAAACAATTATATCACTTGCTACAAGGATAGAAATAGAATTGTGGCACCATAGACTTGGGCACATGAGTGAGAAAGGGATGAAGATCCTTCACTCCAGAAAGTTGCTACTAGGTCTGAAGAAGATTGACTTGGAGTTCTGTGAAAATTGTATTTATGGAAAACAAAAAAGAGTCTAATTTCTCAAAGTTGGGAAAGAGAAGAAGAGTGAGAAATTAGAGCTTGTGCATTCAGATGTATGGGGACTAGCTCAGGTATCGTCTCTTGGTGGCTCTTACTATTATGTTACTTTTATTGATGATGCAACTAGGAAAACATAGGTGTATTTCCTAAAACAAAAATTAGAAGTATTTGAAACTTTTAAAAAGTGGAAATCTTTGGTTGAGAATGAGACAAGAAAAAAGTTAAAGTGTCTCAGATCTGATAATGGAGGTGAGTATTGTAGCAGAGAATTTGAGAATTACTGTTCATATAATGGAATTCATAGGCATAAAATAGTTCCTGGAACCCCACAAGAAAATGGTGTGTCTGAGAGGATGAATAGGACCATTATAGAGCGTGCAAGGAGCATGAGATTTCATGCTGGACTACCCTTACACTTTTCGGCAGATGTTGTACATACTGCTGTTTATTTACTAAACAGGGGACCTTCAAATCCTTTGGATGGTGGCATTCTAGAGGAGGCATGGATGGGCAAAAAGGTAAACTATTCATTTCTGAAAACCTTTGGTTGTGAAGCTTTTGTCCATGTTGATATTGAAAATAGAACCAAGCTTGAGGCTAAGTCTAAAAAATGTACCTTCATTGGATATGGAGTAGATGAATTTGGTTATCGGTTATGGGATTATGAAAATCATAAAATCATTAGGAGCAGAGATGTTATATTTAATGAGAAGGTCATGTATAAGGATCAACTATAGGAAAATAAGCATGAACAGGCCAAAAAGGAATATGTGGTGTTGGATGAGATTCCAGAAAATAAAATGCCAGTGGTACCTGATGCTCAGCAACAACAAGTTATCCCACAAACTCCTACAAGTGTTAGACATTCTACAAGGATAACTAGACCTCTAGAAAGATTTTCTCCATCCTTATATTCTATATTATTAACTGATTTTGGTGAACTTGAAAGTTATGAAGAAGCAATGCAGGTAGATACCAAAAAGCAGTGGGAGCTAGACATGAAAGAGGAAATGGATTTCTTACTGCAGAATCAGACTTGGGACTTAGTCAAATTATCTGTAGGAAAAAGAGCATTGCCAAATAAATGGGTTTACAGGTTGAAGGAAGAAGATGGAGGCAAGAAAAGATATAAGGCCAGACTCGTGGTAAAAGGTTTTGCACAGAAAAAAGGTATAGATTTTGATAAAATATTTTATCTGGTTGTAAAGATGACTTCTATTAGAACTATTCTAAGTCTTGTGGCTGTGGAAGACTTGCATCTTGAACAACTAGATGTGAAAACAACATTTCTCCATGGGGATTTGGAAGAGGAAATATACATGCAGTAACCATAGGGATATGAGGTCAAGGGTAAGGAGGATTTTGTGTGCAGGTTAAAGAAGAGTTTGTATGGCCTAAAGTAAGCACCTTGGCAATGGTATTTGAAATTTGATAGTTTTATGGCTGAACAAGGTTACAAAAGATGTCATTCTGATTATTGTGTTTATTTCATGAAATTGAGTAATGGTAGCTATATTATCCTGTTGCTTTATGTTGATGACATGCTTGTTGCTAGGTCTAACATGCAGTATATTAATGAACTTAAACAGAAATTAGCAAATTCATTTGCTATGAAGGATTTGGGTGCAGCAAAACAAATCCTTGGTATGAGGATCACATAGGACAGGACAAATAGAAAAATATTTTTGTCGCAAAGTGAGTATGTAGAGAAGGTGTTGAAAAGGTTTAACATGCAAAATGCAAAAGAAGTTAGTACACCTTTGCCTAGTCTTTTTAAGTTGACTAAGGAGATGTGTCATCCAAAGACACAAGAGGAGGAAGACAAAATGTCTAAGATACTACATGCATCAGCAGTTGGCAGCTTCATGTATGCAATGGTATGCACAAGGCTAGTTATTACACATGTAGTGGGAGTTGTGAGCATGTATATGAGAAATCTAGGAATGGAACATTGGAATGATGTAAAATGGATTCTCTAATATTTGAGAGGTACTACTTCAAAGAAACTATGTTTTGGAGGAACAAATTCTGCCCTAAAAGGATATGTTGACTCTAATTTGGCAGGTGATATTGATAGAATGAGGAGTACTACAGGGTATGTTTTTACTATAGGAGGTACTGTAGTCAGTTGGATTTCAAGGCTACAAAAGGTTGTTGTGCTTTCAACCACTGAAGCTGAGTATGTTGCTACTACAGAAGCTAGCAAGGAGATGATTTGGTTACAACATTTTCTGGAGGAATTGGGGCAATAACAAGAAGATAGCCCTTTGTACACTGATAGCTAGAGTGCCATTCATCTTGCTAAGAACTCAGCTTTGCATTCAAAAAATAAGCATATATAGCTCAGATACCACTTCATCCAGTCAGTTTTGGAGGATGGGCAGTTAAAGCTAGAGAAAATTCATACAAGTCAGAAACCTACAGATATGTTCACAAAGGAAGTTACATAGGAGAAATTGATTTCCTCATCAATTTCTGTTGGCCTTCATGACTGATAATGGTCTATATAAGAAACCAGCTAGGCCTGTAATCCAGTCGGAGCTACAAGTGCAACGGTGTCATCTAGGATCAGTCTCCAAGTGGGAGATTGTTGGTATGTGGCAACTGATTATGCAAGTACTGTACACAACTTATGTATCCTCACTGGGGTTCAAGGCTGGGCCAGGCCTTGAGTGGGGGTTCGAGGGCACAGTCCCCCAAATTTTGTTTTGCACAATCGGAGTCGGTTGTTAATTTTTGTTAACTAACAAAAGAAAAATGACATTGCAAAACCCTAATTCTAGAAGCTTCCAAAAAGCTTGTTATAAGCGGCTGGGATGTATGTTACAGTGATGTATTCATGAGATTGTAATTTGTTTTGCACTGGATAATAAAATCATTGGATGGCTGAGTTTCTGTGGATGTAGCCCATATTGGGTGAACCACGTTAAATTTCTATGTTGATCTATTTTGTGTTATTCCTCATTGTTATATTTGGGCTATTTAATCTACATAATTGTTAGTGTTTATTGCTCTGATTTGCCCTAACCCTAACAATCTTGATATTGCAAGTATTTTGAAGTGCTTGTTTCATCATTGGTCAATTTTTGGTATTTTTGTGTTTTTAAATGTTGTAAGAAAATACAAGCTTCTAGGTATAATTAAACTAAGATGACCTGAGTATTGCTTACATGGATTTTGAGATAGCAGGCTAATACAAGCATCTAGTTAAAATTGAATATAGATGACTTGTGTATTTCTTGCATGTCAATAGACAAGGATTTCACTTTTTCATGCTTAGACCTAGAACATCCTGAATGATCTTCTCATGATCATGTCGTTAGACAAAGTCATCACATTACTAAAGATTGATCCACAAACAAAAAACAAAGAAAATAATCATGCCCCCATCATAACATCTCTAGTTTTTAGGCATCCTTGAGAAGCATAGAAAGACATGATAACAAAAATCAAGACTCTGTAACTTAACTTGCTCACAAACACAAAACATTCTTGCATTAAATGTGTTTTCTTGCCATAATTGAGATAAAATCATTTTTAGTGTTTAGGTACTTGTTTGTTTTGTTTTAGATAGGTTGATGTCTTGCATCAGAATTTATGTTTGGAAGCGTGCTTTGTTGTGTGTGCGCATTTGGTGAAAGGTATCACAATCCTTATTGGTGTCCTCTTAGAACATGTGGCGGTGTAGGATCCAACTCTGTAACCAGGCCAAGGATTTGCCCCCAGTTAGGTAAAGGATCGACTTATTATGGAAGAAAGACTATGAGATGCTGATGGTGGACTTGATGGGACAGACCCTAAGGAATTGACCTAGTGCCTCGGGGGATCATTGATAAATGGCCTTGCCTACATGACGATGCAGAGGCAACATAGTTTGGGACGATATGATACTCATGATGTACCCTATGACAGGCTGACACTATGGATAGGATACTGGATAAACCTTAGGTTGTAAGGTGACAAAGTTGATAAAGTATCAAGCCATGATAGGTTATCGTTAGGTTTTATTGTGAAACGGATATGATCGAATGATGGATGACGGTAGGCAATGCGTACTTCTACTGAATGCCACGAGTTGCGACAATGAACTTTATTGCTTGGAGATGTTTATGATTTTGGAATGAATGCAATGTTAAACAAACAAAATGACTGCTCTTAAATATGATTTTCGATTCAAAGGATGGCGGGTTGCCCTGATATAAGAGACCTATTCAAGGCTGCAAGATAGGATTTAGGGAAAACTCAAGTTGGAAGTGGAATGAATTATGGAGTGTTTCTAATTTCTAGGCTTTGCTACAGGCTAAACATTGATCCCCATCTAGATAAGACAATCTGACAAGCTTTCAAATTAGACAAGTAACAAATTTTATTGTTGTTCACTAGACTTAGATCATAGATGGAAAGCAAGATAGACCTGGGATAAAGGATATTCACGAAAGAACAAGGGTCCCTAGAAAGAAGATGATCCTAGAGACTACTAGACTTGTTGGTTTAGCTCAGCTAGTACGTGTGTGTGCTTTGTACCTTTCTTTCTCTATTAGAATGTCACTCTTGAGGCTTCAAGCTTAGACTGATCTCCACCCAAGAGTACGGACATTCAACAATCGTCTCTCTTTCACTCTTTTTTTTTGTATCTCTCTCTTTTTTTTTGCTTTTCATTGTTTTTTTTTATTTTCCTCACTTGACTTTTCTCGTTTTTTGGATTTTGATTTTTCAAGAAATGAATGCTTTTAGGAACTTTGATATGTAATACTTTGATTTTTCAATTTTCACTTTTTGACACTCTTATTTTGATCACTCATTTTTTAATTCACTCGTATCTTAGGTTACCTCCTTTAGAGTTTTGATCTTCCTGACGTTTTTGGCCAAGAAAGATAAGGGGCTGAGCACCACCTAAAGTTTTCATAATCCAGTCAGACTTCTCTACTAATAGGGAAGAAATGAGAAGGTCTACTTGCAAGCTTCCTTTGAACACTGTTGGTTTGAATACTGACTCTATTTAGACCTACAATCTTGACTCATTAAGACTAGAATCAGTGTAAAACTAAGAGCTAGGCTTTGATTAGAATCACTGGGAATGAAGGGGGATAATGGCAATTGTGGAAAATGAGGGATCTCCAGGTCCTGAAAGGATGATGTATATCCAGGAAACCCAAGGCACCTTACTGCAAGGAAAATAGCATAAGAGTAAATCATTGATAGTTAATGCAAGATGAACAGAATGGTACAGAAATGCAAGAAAATTGTCTTTTTTTTTATGTTTTTATGATTTTTTGTTTTTTATGTTTTTACCATTTTTTTATGTTTTTGTTGGTTTTTTAGACACAATACTTCCTGAGGTGAAAGGCATTGACTGCTTCGTCAAATTTCTCTCCCTCTATTGTGTGCAAGAGATAAGCACCATTTTTGATATCTTCTTTAACCATGTAGGGGCCTTTCCAGTCTTCCAAAAAGACTCTTTTTTATCTCTTTTTCTTGTTTTTCATGTTACCTCTTCTCAAGACCAATTCTCTGATTCTGTAGGGTTCATCACTTGAATCCATTGGTGCCAATTCCATGGTTTCCCTTGGCATTGTGAATGTAGTAAATCCTAAAAGGCATGTTGACGGGAGGGGGTCCAATACAGGACTCCTGCATGTTTGAGTAATTCTGTCAATAGATTGAATTGTTTTGGCATGTAGATTTTTATTCAGGTCTCTCTTGGATTCTTTGTAAGAATTAGAATAGTTTAAGAGGAGTTTATGGCTCCCTTTGTTCGTCAGGAGGGAGAAAGCTTATACTCATCATCCCATTGGGCTCTGGTCTTAAGTCCATGGCATATGCTATGTAACTGTGTGGGAGTTCAAAGATGACAGGGTCGCTAATGCCGACTCTCACTCACATTTTCCATTCTGTGTGAAAGAGGCCTTAACTTTCTTCATCCTCATTGGGAAGTCTTTCGATCATTTCAATTTGCACCTGAGGTGCTTCCCATTCACCGAGTTCATTTGATTGCACCAAGGTAGAGGTGGTTGATTCATCTTGTGGTTTGGATACCATGAACATCCTTGGTAGCATTCCTATGACATTGGTTGATTAGTTATTAGTAGAATGTGCCTCTTCTATGGGCATTATTGGGTCAGACGATCCTATTTGTTCTGGTGTGTTGGGGATGCATGACTCATTTAATGGTGACAATGGTGTGTAACCTTCCGATATGTCCTCCTTAGCATCTGAGAAAGTGTGTGGGTTTGCATTTATCAGATCTAACATGGTGGTTTGAAACATTGGGCATTCAGTTCTGTGTGATTCCTCTCCTATACAAGGGAAGAGTTTGGAAGCCTCGTGGATGTCGATCATGAGTACCTCTAAGGGGGATTGGAGTGGTTCATCCTGCTCAATCAATTCCATGATCTTGATAGTCTTATCCTTGGGAACCATTTACCTCTATTTTGGTAATGGCTTGTCTTTGAGAGTTTTGATTTCTGTGGTGTTTGTGGTCTTTATTATGCTGAAAGGTTCTGGATCCCCCTTGGCAGCATATATTTTCCCTAAGTGCGGGAATCAAGCTTCTTGAAATAATATGGAGGGTACGACTTTCATCCTATGTATCCATGACCTTCCAAGGATCAAATTATATCATGTGTCTTTGTCAATGACGTAGACTGTGGTAGGAATGGTCTTAGGTCCAAAGGTTACTGGGAGGGTAATCTTGCTAATGGTGGTAGTTTGCAAATTATCATACCCGCGTAGAGTATTTTGTGAAGGGATGAGTTTAGTGTGCCCATAGCCCATCCTCTCGAATAGGGAGAAAGGAACTATGTTAACTACTGCTCCATCATCGATTAAGGTCCGTTTGATACATATGTCATAGATCCACACTTGCAAGTATAACACAGGGTTTCCTTGTTTTGTTAATTATGCCTTAGAAGGCATCTATCGTAAGTCAAAGAAGAACCCTAGATCTTTGAGTTCTTTGTTTGGTGGGTTGATGTCATACTCTGCATGCGTTAGATTGTACTCTTGACATAGACCTTGACTTCCTTGAATGGAAGTGGAAGTGGGATACTCTTGGATAAGTTCGATAGCTTCAAGGTGGTCGACAACAAGAGGGGAGAGTGGAATGTGGCTTGGACTCATGGTAGAAGATTCTTCAACAGGCTTGATTGGTAATAGATTACATGATGGGGTTGGGGAAATGGACATGTTTGGAGGCTCTGTGATAGGCTCTTGACATATAGGCTCTTCGATAGTTATTTTGTGATATGGGCATGGTTGGTTCCTTGCTAATAGCTGTTGGATCACATCCTTCATGAGTGCATGGGTAGATGGACAATACAATAGATGGAGAATAATGGTAGATGGTGAGGGTGATGGCCTTGGAGGTAGTGTGTGCAAGGTGACTTTTCCGCTGCGGGTAGTGATGTTGCAATTAGAGTTAGTGTTGGAATTTGATTGTGTGTTAGCCGTGGGCCCATTGAATTGCGGGATGGGCTTTGTTATGCAATTAACGGTGTACTCAAATGGTACATTTGTGTAATTGGCATCATTGTTTCCATTATTGTGATTTTGTCGGTTGTTGTTGTTGTTGTTGTTTTGAATGGAAGACCATCCCTGCTCATAGTTGGGAAGTTGATTCTTGAATGCTAAGTGATCCTCATTCGAGGCATGCCCATCAAGTGATATTTTTTTTTGGTCCAACAAGTCTTGAATTGTGTGTTTGAGCATGAAACAATCATTGGTTTTATGTCCTTTTCCCCTATGATACTTGCAGAAATTAGTGTCTTTCCACCAAGGAGGTTTGACTTGAGGTTCATAGTTGCTTGTGGCGGGAAGGGTGATCTCATTGTTTGCTAACAACTTTCTCAAAGTGGACTCATATGACTCTACTAGTGGTGTATTTTTTCATCTAAGATGAAGATAGTTGTACTGTTATCTTGGTTCATTTGTTGAAGGTTTGCTTGTTGTTGCATTGTTTAAGGCTCCTGAGAGATTGAAAATTGGTTGTTTAGGAGCTGCCACTTTAGCATCAACATCTCCATCATTGATGATGTTCTTATTCTTGGTCTAAAATTTCAACTTATCTGGGGTGTAGTTAGAGTAAGGAGTGTCCTTGAACAATTTTATTTTTCCCTTTGTGATCATGGCTTTCTCAATGTATAACCCCATCTCAATTACTTTCGTGAATGAGGTAGGGCATTAGATTTGCATTTGGTAGCTTAGATCATGATTAAGATTGTAGACAAACATCTCTATCATTTGTTTCTTGGGGACATGATATGAGCATTTGTTAACGAGTTGTCTCCACCTTTGTAAGAAAGCGACGAAGGATTCACCACTCTTTTGCTTTCAGTTGCAAAGGTCTAGCATGGAAACTTCATGTTCAATGTTGTATGAGAAGTGTGTGACAAATTTGTTTACTAACTCGTGAAAAGTATGGATACCTAGGGGTAGTCGAGAGAACCACTCCATGGCTTGTCCTCCTAGAGATCTAGGGAAGAGCTTCATGAGGAAGATTTCATTATGGGCCACCTCTAGACATGCGGCGCTAAATTCTCAGATATGATCTCTAGGGTCACCCTTTCCTCTATATTTGTCAAATTTCAGCACTTCAAATCTAAAGGGAAAGGGGACCATTTTCAAGCTCTTGTTGAAGGCATATGGTGAGATATCCTCCAATGAATAGTGTTTAGTGGACGTCCTTGTTTGGAGGTCCACTAATTGTTGCTGTAAGGTTTGAACTTGTTTGGTCAATGTGTCTAAAGGCGTGGTTGAGTCTATGGTTTGTTTTTCTTTATCCGTATCTAGGGTTCTGTCCTCATATGTGCTATTTTCATGGATTATTTCTTCCTCAGTTTCCTTCAAAGATGTGATGTCAAAGTCTTTGGGGAGCTTAACTCCTTGGTTTTCTAGGTGGAGGAAGAATTTGTTAGGGTTTTGGTTAAGCAATTTATCCATCATGCGTTGAAATTTGCGGTCTTGGAGGGCCTCTTGTAAGTCTTCATGAGAGATATCATCATTAATGTCATGAGGGGAGGAGACTACCTTGTCAGATGTTTCAGCCATTTCAAGTTGTTTTTATTTTTGGGATCAAGTTAGGACCATGCAATGTGATTCAGGATGGGTTGGGGTGAAATTGGAATCTTTGACAAGGTGTGTTTGGAGGTTGTGGTGAAGGGGATACTTGTGGTGATAAGGTTTGAACAAGGGCTTTCTGTGATCAATGGTGTCAAACAAGATGGTCGATACAAAATGGTAGCCACAAATAAGGAAGGTTTGTTATTTGATTATTTGATAGAGACTAGTTTTGCACAAGCCACTAGTGAAGTTCTGAGAGAGAAGGATGATAGATCCTTGATAGTGGAGACTTACTAGGGTTGCTTGAGGTTGATATGATCTAGAATTACTTTGCACTAACCTAGTTTTGATACTTGGTTTGATTTTGGGAAGATTGGTGAAGTGTTTTGGCGAGATGTCTAATGGAAAAGAGGGTATGATGTGAAAAATGTACGGGATAAGTGACTGCATGGTAAATTTGATCTGAGAAACTGAAACAAGGCTGAAATGGGTGCTTGAAAAGATAATTGTTTTTCTTAGCAAATGTACGAAATAGCTCACTATGATGGATGAGCAACAACAAATGCATAGTAATAGAGGGTAAATGCATATTAGCAGAGTACAAAAGCGCAAGACTGGTGAAAAATATATGCGCATGAACAGATAATAGATGCACAGTTTTGGTAAAAGATGTATGCACAATGGTAATTAACAAAAGTGGTGCAGAGCTAGATAAATGTACAACGATAGACAGATGAGTAGCAGGATTGAACAGAAGCATAGCACGAGTGAACAAATGTGCAACTCTTTGTTTTTGGTTGATTTTTCGACTAATTTTTCAATGTTTTTGGCATGTTTTTTGATGTTTTTAGTTTTCTTTGGCTGAAAGTTGGTCTGGTGCAGGAGCACCCCTTCAAAATAAAGACTAGGTCTTAATATAGTATGTTTTATGCATCTTGATGTAATAAGGTCCATTTGACCAATTTGTATTTTTGTAAGTCAATCTAGGTTTATGTGCAAGTTAGTTAGAGTTTGTTATGTTAGCTGTAATTCTCCCAGCCACTTAGAAGTCTCCCAGCCACTGCGAATCAAATCTGTACTACTCTTGAAGAGTAGATATATATGACCTAGATCAAATTGCTTGAGAGATATATGCATAGGAGAGACAGATAGCTGTAGTGAGATCAGAGATTTGATAGAGCAAAGTTGTGAAGTTGAACTATGAAATCAGATCTTTGTATGCATTTTTGAAATTTAAATAAAGGAGATCTTGTTGGTGTTGTTTTTCTGATTTTTGATTTACCTGTGTAGTCAATTTTCTTGTTTTGTAGTCGAGATGGGACATTAGCCCATTCTACCAGTTGGATTATTTCATAATTGGTGGAATGGTTATAAATAGATGTTTATTTTTTGGTTCTTCATTTTCTATTTGGTTAAAACCATGGAGGCAGGATCATTTACAGCATGCGTAAATTAACCCTAGCATCCTCATGTGCTAGGTCTTGAAAGCTAGAAAACTATGTTAAATTGCTAAGGAAACAGATCAGAGAAATTCTAGGATTTACAATGTTAAAATTGTGAAGATTCGCGGGTTTGTTTTTGAGATGCATTTGGTGTATATACAGTAATTATATGTCAGATATACATTTTGTGAGTATATTGCTATCGCATTGTGAGGCCTACTTTTTACACTACTATTCATGAGACTATTTGCAGTGCTATTGTTATTATTTTTATGTTGAGAGACTATTGATCCTGAATCTTGTTTATTAAACCTAATTGATTTTTAAAGAAATAATTGTGGAATGGTAATTAGATTTTGCTTCTAAGAAAATGATGAATGGTTAATATTAGAAATGGAGCTTTAATGTGATTTCAGGATGTTATATGGTAGAATGTTTAGGATGCATGTATTTAAATTGCTTCGGCTATGATATCTTTATGAGTTATTGACTTCGAGTTTGAGTGTGCAGGTATTACTAATGAAACCACATATACAGGAGATCATCCCATATCCTATGTTGTATCCCTTGTGAGCCGATCTAGTTCCACGAGGAACTAAGATCAACCTCATGTTTTGTGAATTGTTGTAATGTTGTATTGTTGTAATGATGCATGAGGTTAAGGGAAATAGTTTCTATCTTTTGAATTAATTATATTGTGATATGTGTTGTAAGAGATGTTGTTTTGAATCTTGTTTTAACTTTATTTCTTTTTGACCCTCTTCTTATGTTTTTACTTGACTCTGGGAGTCCTAACTAGGTTTAAATCAACCTTAGGTTATACCCTATGGGTCTAGGGGCCTTTTTGACTAGGATAACCTTGGGTTAACCTTCATATGGTCACTTCAACTTCAGGGTGAAGTTAAGTGACGAATTTGGAAGCATGGGGACAATGGGATGAGTGGAATCCACACTCATGCCCACTTCCAAGTCATGGAACAACTCCATTATCCCCTAATAATGGAGTGCTTGTCTCCTTGTGCCTCTCTTTTGGGTGGGGTTCCCCTTAATGAGGGTGGTGTGTCACCCACTCTCTTTTTATTTTAGTTTACTTATTGTATTTTATTTCTACATGTGGGCTATAATGGGGGATCTTTTGAGTGGGGGTAAATTGTTTAAAAGACCACTAGGATAATGGATGAGTTGGGGTTGAGTTGTTTAATGCCACTTGGGAAATTAGGAAAATAGAAGGAATTAGTTTTAAAAGAAAGATGATGAGGAGAGGAAGGGGGTTGGATTATTGGGAAAAAGAAGGAGATTTTGGAGAAGGTAGAGAGGAGCTCTTCATCAAATTTTATCCATAATTGGGCTTTGAAAGGTTGGTGAACAAGACTACTCTCTTGTGTGATCTATTGCTTGATATGTATGTTTGTTTCTTGCTTGATGAGTGAGTTTGCAATTGTCTTCTATGAGTTTTTCTGTTATTTTTGGGGTTTGTGTTGGGTGTAGAAAGAGCTCCTTCCAGTTGGAAGGCAATGCTCATCTTGTATAGGGAAGGGGAGGTGTGACCCTCCTCGGGTGTCATCTGGTTTCTTGTTATATGAAATGCCTTGAGGGCAATTTGGTATTGTTTTAGCCTTGAGGGATTAAAGGCTTTGAGAGCCTTTCGGGATATCCCTGGTAATTAGAGTAATTGGAAGGCTAGAGGCCTTGTGGAAGAATAAATTGTTGGCTTGAGGCCTTGTGATAAATTGTTTAAAGGATGACACCTAGAGGTAGAGATGTCTACTTCCCTACCCTCCTTGAACTCACCTAAGCTGAGTCTTTGTATTGTGAGTCAAACCTTGAGGGTGTGTGTTATTTGCCTTGTTGTTGTTATTCAATGTTGTGAAGTGTTGATTTGTCTATTCTACCCTGGGTATGAGGATGGTCTCCCTAGCTCGGGGGTGACCCTCTTGCGGGTCAAAGGTAGGGAGGATAGTTAGATGGTTGTTGTTGTCTCCCTTGTTGTCTTGTAGGTTACTGTTGGAGCATGTAAAAAGGATTGAAGAAGTTTTACCTTGTTAAAGAAATGTTTTACCTTCCTATTTGCAATGAGAGCTTGGTCATCATAGTTTCATTATGAAAGAGTTTTAGAGAGGATTTCTCTCTTGAATTTGTTGTAAAAGTTGTTACCTTGGGAGTGGAGAAATAATCCTCCCTTATTATGTTATAAGTTGTGATCTTAATTGGTTTTTACATTACATCATTTGTGTAAGTTGGGAGAAGAGAGTAAATTACTCCCTTTGAGTGTATGAGAGTTGTGGGATTCTTACAGTTGATTGTTCTTTGTTATCAAGTTTTTAAGTGGTGAGACTTCTTGTTGATTTGAATCAATTGATAAATATATCCCTTGTATTATCTAGTGAGAAAGTTACTTTTACAGTTTATGGTTGATGCATTTTGCCTTGAATACAAAGTTAAAACTTGAAGTTAAGTTGCATTGGAAAATAATCTAAATTGAATTTTTACTGGACTATGTGTGTTCTTGAAATAAAAAGGTTCAATAGTTACATGTATTTACTTATGATTTTTAAATGTAATTGAAAAGGAAAAATTTACTTGATAGAATTACAAATGGTAAATATAGATTTTAAATGGTTAAATGTTCTTTTCATTTGAGTATTTATTATATTGTAAATAAAAAATAGAGAGATAGTAAAATGAATTTTACAATGAATTTTGTTGTATAAATATAAATATAAATTTAGTTGTGAAAGTTTGACATATCTGTATTTACATTTTTATCACTAATTGAAATTGAGAAATTGATATATATATATATATTTAATAGTTCATTTAAAATAAAATTGTGAAAATGAAAATATTGTTACACTTGTGAATGTATATATATATATATCATTAATAAATATTATTGAAATTTGAAATAGAAATGAATTGAACTGTGAAGTCACTGTCTTTACACAGTCGAAATTATAGAAAGGAATGGTGGTGGGGGTTGAATCCCCCACTGCCACATATTACAATAGGGTGTGGGGAGGGGCGGAGCCCCACCCACACCTCATTTCGTGGGATGTGGGTGGGGCTCCGCCCCTCCCCACATCCCCGCCGCACCAAACACTGCGCACAGACCGCGACCCGTCCACACTCCGCTGCGGCTGTTTGCCGCCCTCCACCCTCCTTTCTCCGCCGCCCCCTACGGCACCATCACCCCACCTCCAAACTACCGCCTGCGCCACCACACCCCTCTACCCTCTGCAACCTCTGCCCATCTCCCACTCGCCTCTCTCCAGCGCTGCGCCATTTCCCATGGCCGCCGCTCCGCTGCAACAAACAAACTCTCAAAAAAAATAAAAAGAAGGTTAGGGTTTTTAATCTTCGTCAATGTGATGGGATTTCATATTTAAAAGTTGGTATTAATTTTAGTGGAGTTTCCACTACTCATAACAAATAAACAATTATATATATAAATATATATATATATATATATATATATATACAACTATATATATATTTATATATATAATAATTGTAATGAATAAGCATGCACTAAAGAGGTATTTAATATATATATATATATATATATATGGAATTGAGTGGAGTTTCCACAACTAGTTTTAAAATGGAAAATTTTACATATATATAAATATATACATCTAAATGGATTATTATTTTATGGGGCTATTATAATTAGCCCTAAGATTCATATTTCATTAAATTCGTTTATAAGGAAATTGTATTTGTTTTTAAGATTAGTAATTCTTTTTACTAAGGTATTACCAAAGTATGGAGAGAGATTCAACGTAAATAACATTTAAATGCAAATACAAATAGTAAACTAGGAAAAAATGTAAACAGTATATATATATATATATATCTATATATCTATATATATATATATATATGGAGTGAGTTAACCAAACAAAGATCAACCATCTACCAAGAGAACCCTAAACGAAGCAAAATGAATCCAACTCAAACATAGTGATCGATATCTACATGCACGTGTGTGGAATATTTTGTATCAATAATCACTTAGACAACTTAAACAGATGCACCGAGCATGCTTGCGCGTGCGAGGGAGGCTTTTAGAGTAGTTAGGAATTTTTTTTGATAGTTCGTATCATGACCACATGACGCATGTGGACATGACACGCGGGTTAGCGTGTTGTGAATGCATGTGAAATGTGGGCATGACATGCATGTTTTGAGTATATCGCATATATTCATCACTGTTGTATGGAAGGAACATACAAGTCTATCGCAGGTACAAGGGAGAGAGAAAGTCCAAGAATCCCAGTCGGCATACAAATGAAGTCAAGATTTGGTCAAATGTGTATCTGAATTGCTTTTACAAGACTAAGTGTGTTGGATATACAATTCCTATGTATATCATGAGTGTATGAAGGCTCATTCCCTATGTATACTCCTATCGTATCTAAGTACCTTTTGTGAGTATCTAGAAGTTGCACATCGGGTTTGTATGTTGCAAAAGTATATCAAGTTATACAAATTATGAGTATATGTCTTTTGTATGTCGAAGATAGTTTGTGAGTATACTGCATATGTATGCGGAGACATTTCATGTTTATCCTGCATTTGGATGTTAGAGGTTGTATGTTGAAAATGTATATTCCAAATATACATTGGGTTGATACAAGGGAAGTCAATGGCCAACTTTCATTGAAGGAATATTCTGAAGGCATATTTGGTGAGTGCATGTTTTGAGTTGTATATTTTTGAATGTATATTGAAATATATATTTCGCAGATACAAGTTTAAGATGCAAAGAGCGATCGGTAGCGAGGTTGGCGCAAACTGGTAATTGTGGGTCAAACGTTGTATGTTTGAACATTCAGTGTGAACTGATGCACAAGGATCACGGGCATAACCGGTAAGTGAATGTATATATATTTGAGAATGTATCTCGCGATAGATACAAGCGTTCTGAAAGTTGTAATAAGGTATTTTGTAAGCTGATGGTATTTAGGTGTTACGATAGGTAATCATATACAATAAAGTCTGTATGCATATTTGGAAATGCATAGACATACATTTCCAAGTGTGTGTTAGGGTTTGAGTGGGTGATGCTTTACGTCATAGTGGTATCAAAGCGAAGGAGTATCTTCTGGGAAGATAAGAAGATAGAATGTCAGATGGAGAGGGATCATCAGAGTTTCCAGCAAGGATGACCAACGCTGAGTTGGTAATTTTGGTAAAGAAGCAGATTGCAGAGAGCAAAGCCGTGAGAGCTCAGAATCAAGAATTGAAGGACGAGTTGGAGAAATTGAGGGACAGAGTAAGTTCTGGTAAGGAAGAAGATAGGGATGAAGAGGAAATCCCTAGACAAGAAATGATAGAGGTTCCTGTAGACCAGAGACCTTTGATCAACACCCTCAAATCCATGGAGAGGAAGACCATGGATATAAAATTGGACCTGCTAGTGTTTGCAGGAAAAATGGATCCTGATTCAGTGATAGAGTGGATAGACTCCTTGAACAATTTCTTTGTGACAGAGGAAATACCAGAACACCAGAAGGTGAAGATAGCCCAATCAAAAATGAAAGAGGCTGCATTAACTTGGTGGAATTTCATCCAAGATGACAGGGTGAAAGAAAGAAAGAACAGAGTTGCTACTTGGAAAAAGATGGTAGCTTAGTAAAGGAAGCCTATGTTCCATTGGATTACAACATCCAATTACATAAGAGGAGACAAAATCTGAAGTAGAAGGAGCTATATGTCGGCTCATACACAGAAGAGTTCATGAAATTCTATGTCAAGACAAAAGTAAAGGAGAGTGAGGAAGAAAAGGTAGCCAGATACCTTAATGGATTGAGGTTTAACATTCAGGAAGATTTAAATTTGCATAACCTAGATACAGTTCAGAAATGTTTCCAATTGGCACTAAAAGTGGAAGAGAAATTAAAGAGAAGACAAGAACAGAACAATAGAGGAAGAGGAAAATAGCAAAGAGGAGGGAGAGGCCCTTTCAAAGGCAGAGGCAATGGATTTGGATATCAGGGTGAATCAAATCAGGAAAACAACAAAGGAGACAACAGTCAAACCCAAGGGGGAAATTACAACCAAAGAGGAAATTTTAGGGGCAGAAGACCATCATTCAGAGGAAGATCTCAGGGCAGAAGATCTATCAGATGTTATAACTACAATCAAGAAGGCCATATAGCCAGCAGATGTCCAGAAAAGGCAACAAGTTCAATGGGAGAAAGGAGGACAAGCTTGATACAAGAGTTTGATTATCAAGGTGAAACAAGCTCAAACACTTGCCAAAGTGTGAATGCTTCTGACAATTATGGGTATCTTGAGAAAGGAGAATCTTTGATGATGTGGAGAACAATGACCACCATGAAGATACTTGACAGAGAACCCCCACAAAAGAAGTCTCTCTTCAAAACTACTTGCAAGGCAGGAGGAAAGGTATGTAAAGTTTTGATTGACTCTGGATCTACTAAGAATTTTGTGTCTATTGAAATGGTAGAAAAGATTAAGATTAGAAGATTGCCACATCCATCCCCATACAAGGTCTCATGGATTACCCAGGGTCAGCAAACAGTTGTGGAAGAGCAGGCTTGGGTAGAGTTTCAAATTGGACCATATAAGGACAAGTTATTATTTGATATTACTAAGATGGATGCTTGTCATCTCTTATTTGGAAGACCATGGCAGTATGATTTGAAAGCACACCATGATGGAGTTAGAAACACCTATTCAATCACCAAGGATGGTAAGGTGATAGAGTTGATACCATTGATAGAGAATGAGGAGGAATCAAAAGGAAAAGAGGTTAAGGTGATGATGGTAGAAGGCAAACAGTTCATGAAAGAGATAGTAGAAGAAGGTGCAGTAGCCTATGCTCTAATTCCATACCTGAAGGTAAACAAGGAGTAGCAGCAAGAAATCAAAGGAGAGAAAAGATAGAGGTTTATAGATCCAGCTATCCAAGAGTTGTTGGATAAGTATAAAGGCATCATCTCTGATGGAATGCCAAGATCCCTACCACTTGTAAGGGATATTAGCCATTGCATAGATATGATTCCAGGATCTACACTTCCAAACAAGGTAGCATACAAGCTTACTCCATAGCAGAATGCAGAAGTAGCAAGATAGATTAAGGAATTGTTAGACACAGGTCTGATTGGTAAAAGTTTAAGCCCATGTGCAGTACCAGCTGTACTAGCACCAAAGAAAGAAGGCACTTGGAGGCTTTGTACTGATTCCAGGGCTATTAACAAGATAACAATCAGGTATAGATTTTCAATACCTAGGATAGAAGATTTGCTTGACTATTTGGGAGGTGCTAAGTATTTCACAAAAATAGATTTGAAAAGTGGTTATCATCAGATCAGAATTAGGCCAGGAGATGAATGGAAAACAACATTTAGAACAAATGAGGGATTGTATGAGTGGAAGGTTATGCCTTTTGGTTTGTCCAATGTACCAAGTACTTTTATGAGACTGATGAATGAGGTCTTGAGAGAATTTATTGGAAAATTTGTCATAGTATATCTAGATGACATTCTGATTTTCAGTAATACAAAGGGAGAGCATCTCAAGCATATAGACTTGGTTCTCAAACGGCTACATGAAGAGCAGCTCATGATCAATTTGGAAAAGTGTTTGTTTCTGCAGGAGGAGATCACCTATTTGGGTTTTATCATTTCATAGGGTAAACTAAAAATGGATCAAGAGAAGGTACGTGACATATTGTCTTGGCCAACTCCTAGAACCATAAATGATGTCAGAAATTTCCATGGGTTAGCAACCTTCTATAGGAAGTTTATAAGAGGGTTTAGTCATATCTGTGCACCCATGCTTGACACCATAAAAGGAGGACAGAAGTGTAGATTCACTTGGACAAAGGAAGTAGACGATTCATTTGAAACATTGAAGAAGAAGGTGGCACGACAACTAGTCCTTGCACTTCCTGATTTTAGCAAAATTTTTTAGGTAGAATGTGATGCAAGTCACATGGCAATTGGAGCAGTACTCAGTCAAGAAGGTGGACCTATTGCATTTTTCAGTGAGAAATTAAATGATGCTAAGAAGAGGTATTCATCATATGATTTGGAGATGTATGCTCTAGTCCAGTCACTCAAAAAGTGGAGACATTATCTGATGCCAAAGGAATTCATAGTGTTCACAGATAATTAGGCCCTTAGTTTCATTAACAATTAAGAGAAGTTGAATCATAGACATATGAAGTGGGTGGAGACTTTACAAGCTTTCACCTTCACATTAAAGCACAAGAAAGGGGTCAAGAATAAGGTAGCAGATGCCTTAAGCAGGAGAGCTTTAACATTAAATCAGATTCAGTTGGAAAGTGTTGGCATTGATTCCTTGAAGACTATGTATGATGTTGATGAAGATTTTGGAGAGATATATCAAGTATGTACTTCTTTTGAAGACAAATATCATGCAGAATTTTCTAAATTTCTAATCCAGGATGGATTACTATTCAAAGGTGTACAGTTGTGTATTCCAAGGTGTTCTATGAGGTTGAATATCATCAAGGAAAAACATTGTGGAGCTATGGCAGGACATTTTGGTCTGGATAAAACTCTTGATCTTGTCAGAAGACATTACTATTGGCCAAAGTTATAATCAGATGTAAGAAAATTTGTGGAATCATGTGTGATATGTCAGAAAGTAAAAGGAAGATCTACTAATGAAGGTTTATATCAGCCATTGCCCATTCCTTCTAGGCCATGGGAGAGCATCAGTATGGATTTTGTGTTGGGTTTACCTAGAACAAGGAAAGGATATGATAGTGTTTTTGTTGTAGTTGACAGATTCAGTAAAATTGCACATTTCTTGCCCTGCAAAACCACTTGTGATACTTCATATGTTGCCGACCTATTTTTCAAGGAAATAGTGAGGATACATGGATTGCCATTGAGTATAGTGTCAGATAGAGATGTGAAATTCATTGGTCATTTTTGGAGGACTCTTTGGAAGAAGCTTGGTACAAATTTATCTTTTTCATCAGCTTATCATCCTCAAACAGATGGACAGATTAAAGTGGTTAACCGTTCATTGGGTAATTTGCTAAGGTGTTTGACAAGACAGCATGGAGAAAAGAGGGATAACATCCTACCACAAGCAGAATTTTCCTATAATGACATCGTCAATAGGAGTATAGGAAAATCACCTTTTCAGGTAGTATATGGTATGCATCCCAGAGGTATTTTGGAGTTAAGAGATCTACCTACAGAAGACTCAATTAGTGTAGATGGAGAAGCTTTTGCAGTAGCAATTAAAGAGGTGCATGATCAAGTCAAAGATCAACTCCAGCAGACTACTTTAAAGTATATAGAATATGTTGACAAAAAGAAAAGAGATGTACAGTTTGGTGTTGGAGATTTGGTATGGGTTTATCTGAAAAAGGAAAGACTTCCTAAAGGAAAACATACTAAGCTAATGCAGAGGAAGATTGGACCATGTCAAATTTTGAAGAAATGTGGACAAAATGCTTATGAGATCCAACTTCCTTCTGATCTTGGATTGTCACCTACATTTAATGTATGTGATTTAACTCCATACAAGCATACTATAGATGTAGAACATGAACCATTGGAGGATATAGTAGATGATGACGTTCCTAAATCCACCATAGTTGAAGAAGATTTTGGACTCAAGAGTGATCAAGAAGACAAGGAAGAAAGAATATATGGAATACTTAGTGGCTTGGCAAGGAAAACCTGATTCCGAGGTAGGTTGGATGACTAAAGAACAGATCAACATACATGGTTCAGACCTGCAAACTCTCATCTCAAGTGGACTTGAGATTTCTTCTTTCAGGGAGTATGGTGCAGGAGCACCCCTTCAAAATAAAGACTAGGTCTTAATATAGTATGTTTTATGCATTTTGATGTAATAAGGTCCATTTGACCAATTCGTATTTTTGTAAGTCAATCTAGGTTTATGTGCAAGTTAGTTAGAGTTTGTTATGTTAGCTATCATTCTCCCAGCCACTTGGAAGTCTCCTAGCAGCTGGGAATCAAATCTGTACTACTCTTGAAGAGTAGATATATATGACTTAGATCAGATTGCTTGAGAGATATATGCATAGGAGAGACAGATAGCTGTAGTGAGATCAGAGATTAAATAGAGCAGAGTTGTGAAGTTGAACTATGAAATTAGATCTTTGTATGCATTTCTGAAATTTAAATAAAGGAGATCCTGTTGGTGTTGTTTTTCTAATTTTCAATTTACCTATAGTTGATTTTCTTGTTTTGCAGTCGAGATGGGACATTAGCCCATTCCACCGGTTGGATTATTTCATAATCGGTGGAATGGTTATAAATAAATGTTTATGTTTTTGGTTCTTCATTTTCTGTTTGGTTAAAACCATGGAGGCAGGCTCGTTTACAATATGCGTAAATTAACCCTAGCATCCTCATGTGCTAGGTCTTGAAAGCTAGAAAACTATGTTAAATTGTTAAGGAAACAAATCGGAGAAATTCTAGGATTTACAATGTTAAAATTGTGAAGATTCACGGGTTTTGTTTTTGAGATGCATTTGGTGTATATACAATAATTGTATGTCAGATATACATTCTGTGAGTATATCGCTATGGCATATTCTGAGTATATCACATTTATTCATCGCTGTTGTATGGAAGGAACATACAAGTCTATTACAGGTACAAGGGAGAGAGAAAGTCCAAGAATCCCAGTCGGCATACAAATGAAGTAAAGATTCGGTCAAATGTGTATCTGAATTGCTTATACAAGACTAAGTGTGTTGGATATAGAATTCTTGTGTATATCGCGAGTGTGTGAAGGCTCATTCCCTATGTATACTCCTATCGCATCTAAGTACCTTTCGTGAGTATCCAGAAGTTGCACATCAGGTTTGTATGTTGCAAAAGTATATCGGGTTATACAAATTATGAGTATATGTCTTTTGTATGTTGAAGACAGTCTGTGAGTATACTACATATGTATGTGGAGACATTTCATGTGTATCCTGCATTTGGATGTTAAAGGTTGTATGTTGAAAATGTATATTCCAAATATACATTGGGTTGATACAAGGGAAGTCAACGGCTGACTTTCATCGAAGGAATATTCTGAAGGCATATTTGGTGAGTGCGTGTTTTGAGTTGTATATTTTTGAATGTATATTGAAATATACATTCCGTAGATACAAGTTTTAGATGCAAAGAGCGACCGGTAGCGAGGGTGGCGGAAACTGGCGATCGTGGGTCAAATGTTGTATGTTTGAACATTCAGTGTGAAGTGATGCACAAGGATCGTGGGTTAAATGTTGTATGTTTGAACATTTAGTGTGAAGTGATGCACAAGGATCGTGGGCATAACCGGTAAGTGAATGTATATATATTTGAGAATGTATCTTGCAATAGATACAAGCGTTCTGAAAGTTGTAATAAGGTATTTTGTAAGCAGATGGTATTTAGGTGTTATGATAGGTAATCATATACAATAAAGTATGTATACATATTTGGAAATGCATAGACATACATTTGCAAGTGTGTGTTAGGGTTTGACTAGGTGATGCTTTGCGTCATGGTCTTTTTAATTTGATTTTTCAACTATGGCAAGAAAGACACAGCAAACACAAAGAATATTTTTATGGTTTTTGATTTTTTTTAGATTTTTAACTTTTTTGACTAAAAACAAGTACAAATCCCAGGATGGTAGGGGCAATATAAACTAAATTCTCACTTGGTTTTTACACCATCTACGTTATTCAAAGCGGATAACTTAGGAACTTGGGACATGAGCTCCCCCTTACAAGTGCACAAACTTCTTTGGTACACCAAGTTTTGGTTCCTAGGCTCGCAAACCTTAGGATTTCCCTATTATCTCTACTATTGAATCGTAAGAACGTGAGTTGTCTTAGGAAGATGATAATCGGTCTTTCCAGCACTAGTTTATAGGGGATTTTGGCTTCTAAAATAATGGATAAGTAGTAACGGGCAACCGTTCGAGTGGTTATACATGTGGCAATGCTACTCTTTGTTATGGAGTCTCCTAGCCTTTGAGGGTTGTACCTTGGAGGATTTTGGGTGAGGTTGGCTGTTGGTATAACTAATCAGCACTTGTTGCATGAAGCTTTCACCTCGAGCACAATTTATTTATAGTGGCTAGGTAGAGCTTGGCTTTAGCTTGTTACCACTTAAGGTCATCCCCACTTGGATGGAAGGATATCCAAAGGCAGGCCTCTCTAAAGGAAAAATATGTAAAATGATAGGTTTGGCATTTTGGTCACCCAGGATAGGGGAGAGCATAGGCCTAGTATCATTCCAAATACATGAAAGACAATGGTTCTTTTCCCCTAGTTAAAATGAAAAAGACTAAATGAGTTAAGCTACTTGGGCACACACAAGATTTGTTAACTTTAAAAGAAGCAAGATAGTAATGGTTTAATTTTATATCTTTCTACTAGGGACTATGTTTGAGTTGTTGATGCAACAAGATCAAATTACAATCCTCCTCGTTAGAGCTGAATGAGATTTACATGAACAATCCAATTACTTTCCTTGTTAATTAGATCTAAATGTGAGTTAATGATGCAACCAAATGTCTAACTAGCCCATAATCTACAAATCAGATCTGAGAATATTCTTGCGAGAGATGTTAGCATTAGAAAAATCACAAGAAATATCTCAAGAACTCTTTCAGAATAAATTTGTAGTTACAAAGAATATATGTGTAGTAACATGGTACACATGTGTAGGATTACAAATGCGCAGTTACAGAGAATATATGCGCATAGATAGAGAATAGGTGTGTAGTTTAAACAAATGTGTTGATTCAAAGGATAGATGTGCCGATGTAGTGAATAAATGCACTGATTGAACAAATGCATCGTTACGAAGAACAGATGCATGTTACTAGTGAACATATGCGGTGAATCTTGCTATGTATGGAACCTAACACACAAAAACTTAGTTTTGAGGTTAAATTGGGGCAAGGACCCACGGTGGGTGCCATAAATGTTATGGGAAAATGTGCATATAATATCAATGATTAATAATAACCCAATAACTCAATAGAAATTGAAATAATCAAGATTCAACACAAAGAAATATACCTTGCAAACCTTATTACTTCACGGCTTCCATTGTTCACCTAAACTTAATTTGATATTTCATGTGAATGAAGCTCTTAGAAAGCGCACTTCTTTTCTTTTTTCTTCAAGATGACAATAGAGAAACGACTATGATAGTTCTTGTAATGAAGAGGATCTTCAATACAATAAAATGGTGATTGCAAGCTATCAATATGGTATTGGGTGCCAAAGGCGTGCTGTGATTCCTACAGAGTAAGTTTACTAAAAGCTTGGATGATTGAAATGGAGGAATAGGGGTTGCATTTATAGACTTGTGAGAGAGAAGATCAATGGTGAAGAATGAATAAGAAGATCAACAATTGAGGAAACTTGAGAGGATGTGCGTGAATAGGAAGAGGACAAGTGTCCTGCTCCTTCATGCATCAGGGGAGTTAACAGAATAGATTGAAGAGTTAACTGAATTGATTAATTAGTTAACATAAAAGACTAACTAGTTAGCTGATTTGATTTGCGAGTTAACTAATTAGAACTAGAGGATAAAAAAGACATGTGGGTGAGGGAACAACTAATTAAATATTAAAATACTTAATTAAGTGTGCACATGGATTTGCATGGATTAATTTTGGTGTTAATCCATTTTTAAGAGGAAATAGACAATCTAAATAAATGTTTTGATTTATTTAAATATAGAGGATGTTAAGTTTAAAAGAACTAATTAAATAATTGGACAATATTTAATTTAGAATGACTTTAGAATTTAGAAGAGGTAATTAAATAATTTTGATATTATATAATTTAGAGGAATTTTGGGAGAATTAATTAAATAATTTGGTATTATTTAATTTAGAAGAACTTGGTAGATTTTAATTAAATAAATGAATTTATTTAATTTAGAGGAATATGAAGGATTTAATTAAATAAATGATTTTATTTAATTTTGTGGAGGAATGTGAATTAGATAAATAAATTGATTTGTTTATTTATTGATAGAGGAATTAAACTAAAATAAATATTAAGAATATTTATTTAGACAGAGTCGTGTCACTTTTAGGTGTATACAAGCACTTTCAATGACCTTTCTCAATATCTTATTGTAGCACTGGTAGGCCTTACTCTTAGTAGACTATCCAAGGAAAATTTCTTCATCACACCTAGCATCAAACTTGTCTAACTCTTCATCTCTTCTAATATAACATTTGCTTCCAAAAACTTTGAAATATTTCACTATAGGAACTCTTCCATACAACAATTCATAAGGAGTTTTAGTACCATTACCTTTGACTTGGACTCTATTTTGAATGTAGACAACAGTATGTATAGCTTCTCTCCAATACATTCCCAGTAGGTTAGCCTCCATCATGATTGTCCTAGAAGCCTCTTGAACTATCCTATTATTTCTTTCAACAACTCCATTCTTCTCAGGAGTCCTAGGAGCAGACAACTATCTCTTTATCCCATGCTCTTAATAGAAAATATTGATTTTATTTGATGTAAACTCACTTCCTCTATCAGGCCTTAAGCATTTGATTCTCAATTCTAACTCATTCTCAACCATTTCCTTGAAAGCTTTGAACTTGTCCAGGGCTTTTTATTTCTCTTTTAGAAAAGCAACCCATGTCATTCTAGAATAATCATCAATAAGCAACATAAAGTACCTGTCTCCTTGTAGACTTCTTGTTCTTGTAAGACCACACAAATCTGTATCCACCAGCTCAAGCAACCTAACAAAAAATTGTTCTTTGCTCTTGAAACTTGTCCTTGTCTATTTCCCCAGTTGAAATTCCTTGCAAATAGTATTAGCAGGCTTCACAAGCTTAGGTAAATCTCTCGCAACTTGTACTGAGCTTATCTTCACCAAGTTGTCAAAATTTATATGACACATCCTTCTATGCCACAACCAACTCTCATCTGTCTGATCTAACAAACAACAATTATCAGTTCCCCTCAAGTGATAAACATTACCTTTGGTCTTCTTACTAGTTGCAATGACTATTCCAGAGCTTTCCATGATCTTGCATCCATTATCCTTGAAACTTAGATCATATCCTTTTCCACACATTTGGCCAACACTTAAAAGATTATGCTTTAAACCCTTCACATATAGAACATCATCTGTGTTATGCTTACCATCAAAAGAAATAGATCCTCTTCCACAAATCTTACTAGCTACATTATCCCCAAACCTAACCAATTCTCCATCATACTTTTCCAGACTGACAAACTTACTTTTATCACCAGTCATGTGATGTGAGCATCCACTATCAATAATCCATTCATCCTTATCTTTCTCAACCTAGACAAACAAAGCACTTTCTTCCACTAATTTTTCTTCTTTGACACAACTAGCAGGATTAGTAGACATAGGTTCTTCTTTAATAGCAATAAATAAGAGTTCATTTCCACTAGTACTATTATCATCAGACTTATCATCTGTTACACCATCATCATGAAGATCTCTAACATAATAGCATTTCTTGACAATTCTAGGTCTACTTTCAAATCTCTTCTTACCTCTTTCAATTCTCTCTAGACATCTAGAGGCATAGTGACAAATCTTACCACAAGAAAAGCATTTGAATGGTAATTTGCCTTTAAACTTACCAGTACCTCTTTGCATTCTGTCTACAAAGTTGGTTTCAACCTCATCAAGGTCATCAGCAGATTCCACAACATATTTTTGAGCTCTTGAAGTCTTTTCTGAAGTGATGGATTTGAAAGTAGTCTCAGTCTTTGGTAGAGCATCACCAAATTCTCTCATCTCAAAAGTTGTAAGCCTCCCAAGCAACTGATCTTTCGTAACCTTGTTCACACTCATAACTTCTTCAATTGTTGACACCTTGTGACTATAGGATTTAGGCAAAGACCTAAGAATCTTCAACACGACCTCATCTTCATCAACAGTTCCTCCAAGGCCTTTGATTTCATTAACAATTTCATCAACCTTTTGCATTTATATTGTTATGTTCTCATCATCAATCATCTTCAAGGCTTCATACTTTGCCTTTAGGTTTTGTAATTTTGCACTCTTTATAGAATCATCTCCTCCATACAAATTTTTTCAACTTTTCCCAAATCTCATGAGTAGTTTCTAGATCCATTACTTTCACTAACTCAGTGTTGGGTAAAGCATTTAATAGAGCATCTCTAGCCTTTCCATTAAACTCATGTTGTTTGACTTCATCTTCATCTGATGGTCCATTTTGAGGAATAGTATACTTTTTCTCTGTTATCTTCCAAACATTATAACCAAGAGAAATAAGATGACTTTTCATCCATACGTTCCAAAGAGCATAATTCATTCCATCAAACTACAGAGACTCCTTCTTTTGCACCATCCTGGATCTACCTTGAGCTACTATGCTATTTACCGAGGAACCCTCCCTCTTATACCAATTGTTGAAATGCACAAGACAATTTAGAGGGGGGATGAATCAGATGTAACCAAAACTTTAAAACCATCAACACATCAACCACTTAATTACTTTATTGTAATTTAATCATGAAAGCATGAAATCAGAACTTAAACACATTCACACATTCAACACATGAAACACCATATTTTTACATGGAAAATCCTGTAAGGAAAAAACTACGGTGAGTGTTAGCTCACAATATAAAAGATATATCAAAA
The DNA here is from genome assembly GCA_027924645.1 of Cunninghamia lanceolata. Taxonomy (NCBI): domain Eukaryota; kingdom Viridiplantae; phylum Streptophyta; class Pinopsida; order Cupressales; family Cupressaceae; genus Cunninghamia; species Cunninghamia lanceolata. The sequence goes on from BSBN01000088.1 coordinate 292,765, forward strand.
TTTACAAGGATCATTGCCAGAGGCTCATTGCCAATGGAGCTCACTGCCTAGAATGCTCACTGCAAAAGAAGCAGCTCACTGCCAATGGGGTGGCTCATTGCCAGAGTTGGTGAACTGAGATAGTAGCATCTACACTATATGCCAAGGTTCACTTCCATTCAAGCACAATAATTTTCCCCTGCTCTGCTCTACTTACTCACTTCGCACTTATCTTCACATCTTTGCATCCTACCCCTTTTTATTCATGAATTCATTTCATGTATTTATACAATTCATCAACCTTGGAATGAACATCAAGGTTGGCATTACAATCATCAACCTTTGGAACACTCTCCAAGGTTGGCATACATACATATTTAGCCAATATTCAAATTAGGTCTAGACTTAAATGGATTAAGGGAGAAGAGAAATGAATGTGGACCATGCCAAACCTTAGCTGGGACTCAAATGCAATTTTCCATGCAATAACATGCTTTACAAACTTTGAAGCACAACTGCAAGTAGTGAAAAAAACCAAGTTAGCTAAAACTGGTGTTAACACTAGGACCTTTATGAACACGCTTCATGCACAATCCAAATTACGCTTTGTAGACTAGTGAAAAGGTAGGAACATGATCTAGAGACTTCCACAAGCATGTTACAATCACCAAGAACATTCACACAACCTTTAAACACTTTATCCATAAGATTCTTCAAACCAAAGTACTTAAACATTACTGTCAGCCACTGTCATAAAGGAAAGATTGCTTGCGGAGCACTAAATCATTAACCATTTGAACTAAATGCACATAACATCATTTCAAACTTAATTCTAGAACTACGGGCTATAAAACTTCAATGAGGAGAAATGTGGAGTAGAATACATTCTCCCTGTCACCATAAAATACACAAAAATAGTTTTTACTTTGGTGAAAAGAACTCACTCGAATACTCACACCAAAGGCTCAAACTTGAAACATAACATCTATAGACATCCCTTAACATTACTTATAATCTATAGACAAAGATATTCAATCTACAGGATATGTGGAGCAAAAACTACATTGTTCTGGTAGATAAATCAATTTTGCACTTTTACTAATTCCTCAAATACTTGTTCAGACTTATTCAAATAACTTCCTTAGGTGTTGACATCAATGACAACAATTACTACTCATGCGTGCAACAAAGGAGATGTTAAATAAGTTTGACCTATGGAAAAATGCAAACCAGTGAGCCTATGGTAACTAGTTTCCATTTGAGTAAAGATGATGAGTCACTTGAAACTGGTCAGACTTAGTACAGATCTATGATTGGAGGCCTACTTTAGCTAACAACATCAAGGCCTGATATTATGCAAGATGCACTCACGGTCAGAGGGTTCATATAATGAACTATGCAGGCCGTGCAACAAGTGTAAACATAATGGAAACAACACAAATATAGAATGCAATGGAAGATTCAAATGCTCAATATGTCATATGTTCAAAATGTTTATATGCAGGCAACATGCATGCTACAATCATAGGACTCACAAGCCTGATCTCAGGGCTACAACAGAAATGTAAGATATGGCGATGAAGTGCCTGCCCTGAAAAGAATCAATTATCAAACTATGATATTCAACTATCTACAAACTAATGATTTCCTAATACATCCTAAAGATCTATATATAACATCTACAAGCTCCAAAAATCTTCTGCATCAGCCAAGAAAGGTTACAAACTCCAATGAAGTAATGTAACGTGTAGAAACAAATAGGTTGGCCTTAAACATCTGGTAATGCTTTGCAAATGGATGAATCAAGGTACAAACCTCAAGGAAGGTCTATCTAATCATTATGTGTAATGTGACATGTTTCATTTAGCTCTACAAGTCATGGAAGTGCTATGCAAAGATTCTCCTTTAGCTAAGTGTCTAAATGCTCTACTTTATGAGAACTGATGATCTTCTGATAGCGATAACTTTTAGTAGACAAGTCCAAATGACCTAAAATTTAGATATGATGTAGATGATGATGTGTAGATGCTAAGTCTTACTCTATGAGCTCTACTATGAAGATGTGGCAAAATGTAGTATGAAATGTTGAAACTACAACTGACTAAACTGAACTAGAAATGAAAGAAAAAGAAAGAATGCAAAATATTTTTAGTTGATGCAAGATTTCTCTACAACCTGGGATGCTCCTACATTAGACACCTGGCATTGTTGAAAAAGTGAGTCCCTCACTTTGCCAGGGCTAGAGGAAAACCAAGACGGTCCACCTCAACCTGAGAAATCCCTGTTGAATCCTCTTCTAGTCAACCTTTCCAATTTACCAAGTATTCTCTGTACTACTTCCCTCTGGTACTGTATCCAACTCTACTGTCCAAGATGTCTTCTATCTACTTCAGTTTCTATTGTGGTAATTGATTATTCAAACTTTCTTCAATGCTATCACTAGATTCTCCTTCATGATATTGATATAGGTCTACAACGTTGAATATAAGTGATATACCCAATGTCTCTAGTAGCTCCACTTCATATGCATTTCTTGAATCAAATTTTCTGAGTATCTTACATGGTCCAAACTTCTTCATCTTCAACTTGTTATATGTCCCTACTGAAAATCTCTCTTTTCTTAGAAAACCATTACTTCATCACCAACTGAAAAACTCTTTGTGTCTCTTCTTCTCATCTACTTGTTCCTTATACTTGCTATTCATTTCCTCCAAATGTTTCTTGACCTAATTATGTGCTGTCTCCATGTATCCTACAAATTATTCTACCTCTACACTTCTCTTGTCATCCATATTGATATCTCTCAAATCTTCTACTCCTCTAGGGTTTACTCCAGTCACAATCTCAAATGGTGTCTTCCCTGTACTTCTATCCATTAAATTATTGTATGCAAACTCTGCTAGCAATCCTAATATGAAATCCATGCTTATATCTTCCCAAGGTCTCTCTAGTATTGTTAAAGGTTTGTAGAAACAAGTATTCTAACTACTCCCTTTTATAACTTGACATACTCTACAACTCTGCACAAACTTCCTTACATCCTTATATATCTAAGGCCAATAGTAATGTTCACTTACCAAAGCCACTATCTTGTCAATTCCAAAATGTCCTACCAATCCATCACTATGCTTCTCTTTTATCAAATTATCTCTCATTGAATTCCTAGGTATACACAACTGATTTTGTTTGAACATCATATGCTCTTGAATGAAATAATCTAACCACTTACTTCTGTATATCACAATAGGTTCCTTACATGATTTCCATGGTTATGCAAAATCAGGGTCTTCTTCAAACATGTGCTTCAACTCTTCAAACCCTAATGCTTCAATTCTCATCTCTGTCAACAAGTTTCTTCTTCTACTCAATGCATTTGCAACTTTGTTTGATTTCCCACTCCTATGCTTTAGTACAAATGCATAACTCTGCATAAACTCTACCCATCTCATATGTCTCTAATTCAACTTTCCTTGACTATTCAAATACTATAAAGCCTAATTTTCTGTTTACACCACAAATTCCTTAGGCAATAAGTAATGTCTCCACTTCTTTAAAGCTTGAATTATGACATAAAATTCCTAATCATAAAGTAAATATCTTCTCCTTGCATCTTTCAACTTCTCATTGAAATATGCTACTGGTCTACCCTCTTGACTCAACACTACTCCTATTGCATTTTCGCTTGCATCACAATCTACTTGAAATAACTTATTGAAATCTAGTAATGCTAACACTGGTTACTATGTCCCTTTCTGCTTCAACAATTCAAACTTTTATTTGCTCCTGATGTCCACTTAAAATCATTTCTATCACCTCTCATTGTCTCTATCATTGGTGTGCAAACTGAACTGGAATTTCTAATGAACTTCTGGTAGAAACTAGCTAATCCATGAAATGATCTAACTTCTCCAATTCTCTCAAGTGTTGGCCACTCAACAATTGCTCTAACTTTCTCAGGGTCCATCTTCAATCCTTCCACATAAATCACAAATCCCAAGTATACCAATTCTTCCTTCATGAAACTACATTTCTTGATGTTTATCAGCAATTTCTCTTCTCTCAGCCTTTGCAATACTTGTCTAAGGTGCCACAAATTTTCTTCCTTTGTCTTACTAAAAATTAGAATATCATCCAAGTATACAATAACAAACTTACCCAAGAATTTCTTCAAAACCTCATTCATCAACCTCATGAAAGTACTCAGTGAATTAGTTAATCCAAAAGGCATAACTAACCATTCATACAATCCTTGATTTGTCTTAAATGCAGCCTTCCACTCAACTCCTCTAATTGTGATCTGATGGTATCCACTCTTCAAGTCTATCTTTGTGAAATATTTAGCTCCACTCAAGCAATCCTTAATGTCATCCATCCTTGGTAATAGAAATCTATACTTGACTGTGATCTTATTGATTGCTCTCGAGTCTATACACATTATCCATTCTCCATCCTTCTTCGGTGCTAGCACTATAGGTACTACACAAGGGATTAATCTTTCTCTGATCAATCCTTTCCTCAACAATTCTTGTATCTATCTATTCATCTCTACATTCTCTACCAATATCATCTAGTGCACTGCTTTGTTAGGCAAACTAGCTCTAGGTACAAGGTCCATATGATGACTGTTACTCTAGATTGGTGGCAATCCTTTAGGTACATTATCTGATATGATGTCTTCATACTCTATCAACAATTCACTTATCTCCTCTGGATGTGATTCTTCAATTTCTGCACTTAGGGTTCCACAATTCTTAAGAATCAAAACAAAACACATATTCTCATGTCTCATTCCATCCAAAAATTTCCTTCCAGCAACCATTCAGATTCTAGAATTCCCACAAGATTCACTTTTAGGCTCATCTTCCAAATGTATCAAGGTGATTTTATTTCCATTAGATACTATAGTGTAAGTATTCTTTCTTCCATCATGTATAGATTTTCTATCATTCTACCATGGTCTACCCAACAATATATGACATACATCCATCGGCATAATATCACACAATACTTCATCATGATATGATCCAATATGAAATTTCAGCAAACATTGTTCACTCACTAGTACCTTGTGTTCATCTTGAATCCATGTTATCTTGTAGGGCTTAGGGTGTTTCAATCTCTTGAGATTTAGCTTAGTCACTATCTCCTCTAAAACTAAATTATCTATACTACCATTATCAATGATAACCTTACAACATTTACCTCCTGATTTGCATCTGGTCTAGAACAAACTTTTCCTCTACGATGGTTCCTCAGTTGTCTCTATTTGAAATAGTGTTCTCCTCATGACTAATTATTCTCCTTTTTTTTGGCTTTCCAACTGAATTAGGTGATCTAACATGTTCTTCTTCTACATAAGTTGTTCTTGCACTGTTCTTTGTCTTCTTGTTTATACTTCCATGATGACATTCAAATGCTTTATGTCCTTCACCTCAACACTTAAAAAAAGTTCCTTTAAATATTCTCTTATCAAATCCTCTTTCATCTCTAATGTACCCTTCAGTCTGGTAAGAATTATGATATCCTTTGTGGTAGAAAGTTCTATCATCTCTCAAGTATGAATTGCTATCTCTATCCTCCTTGAATGGGCTATCTTGTTTGTTTTACTCCACATATGATCTATCTCCTCTAGAATATCTTCTACCTCTTTGAAATGTACCTCCTCTACATCTTTGTCTCTACTCATGCTTCTTGTTCAGCTTGTCTTCAGCTTTTAGGGCAAACTAATGTGCTTCTTCTACTGTTGTCATCCTTACCAAACTCAGTTCTTATTGTATGTTCAACCTCAGTCCATTGATGTATCTTGCTAATTTATGTTTTCTTGCTTCACTATGTCTAGTCCTTATGATCATCTTATGAAATTCTTTAGTATACTCCATAAATTTCTCCTTTTGCTTCAAGTTCAGTAATTTCTTCAACAATTCCAACTCATAATCAACAGGTATAAACTGATTCTTCAACTTTGTCACCATTCTATTCCATTTTATAATCTTTTCTTTTCCTCTTCTATTTCTATCCAAGTAAAATTCTTTGCACCAAATAGTAGCATGTCCTTTCAACTAACTATTTGTAAATCTCACCTTCTCTAGATCTTCAATTTCTTCATATTTAAAGTATTCCTCTAAGTCATTTATCTAGTTAATCAATTCCTCTAGATTCAAATTTCTAGTATAATTCAATACTTCCACTCTAGGTCTTTTTCCAATCTTCAAAATAGATCTCCAAATCTTCACTTGATTTGATTCTTCTTCTTCTTCCAGGGTTTCTTCATTTTGATTGGTGGATTGAAATTCTTCATCATCACTTTAAACATCATGACTAGGTGTTAGTCCTCTTCTTTTGTCTTCTTCTACAACATCTAGTCAAACTTTCATTGTTTTCATTATCTACATCATTTCATCCATTCTTCCAGCCATAGTGCCTACAATAGGTATCCTCCTTGATGGCATCTCTTCCTAGGATCTGGTGCAACTTGCTCAATTCAGTGATTTGACTGCAAGGTAGCAATTGTCTCACACTCAGTGATCTGTTGACAAACACAAGTAGTCTACCTTTGATTGGTGATTGGTTCACCAAAAGATCTTATGGAATGCCTTCACTTCAAAACTTTGCTCCCAAAGGATTCAAACTTTGCTTTGATACCACTTGGTGCAGTCACATTCATAGGGTTCACAGAATGAACTGTCTAGGCCATGTTGCAAGAGTAAACACAACGGAAATAACACAAATTTAGAATACAATGGAAGATTCAAATGCTCAATATATCATATGTTTAGAATGTTTATATGTTGACAACATGTAGGCTACAATCATAGGACTCACAAGCCTAATCTAAGGGCTACAATAGAAATGCAAGATATGGTGATGAAGTGTCTGCCTCGAAAATAACCAATTATCAAACTATGAATTTAGCTATCAATGAACTAATGATTTCCTAATACATCCTAATATATATATCATCTGTAAGCTCTAAAAATCCTCCTCATCACCCAAGAAAGGTTACAAACTCCAATGAAGGAATGTAATGTGTAGAAACAAATAGGTCAGCCTTAAACATATGGTAATGCTTCACAAATGGATGAATCAAGGTGCAGACCTCAAGTGTTAGGATTAAGGTGCTATCAACCTTGTAAATCCTATGTAATTAATTACTCCTAATATTGTTTGGAAATCATCCCTAAGGGATGAAAGGTTTCACTAGCAGTGATCTTGTTTTAGTCGTAGATTATTATCTGGTACACAAATATGACGGTCAATATTTTATCAGTTATCTTGCCCTAGAAGGAAACCCCCCTTTATAAGGATATTTGTACTACATTTTTATTAGATTAGAGAGAAACAGGTAGTGCTAGATTAAAGACTGAAGGAGAGAGGAAGTGCATGTATTGTAATCTCATATTTGAAGATAATACAACTTGGAACCTCTTTTCTTGGTGGAGTTTTTTTACCTGAAAAGGTTTTCTCCATGTTACATACTATGTTATGTGTTTAGTTCTTAATGCATGTTATTTCTATGTAATGAGTTTTAATTTATGTTACAATCTCAATTGATTCAACATTGTTTAAGACACATAAATAAGGTTTGAATCAGATTTCTATTGTGTGGTTTGCTCCTTCCTTTCTAACATTTGGTATTAGGGCCTAACCAGTTTTGATTCTTGGGTGGTAGTGTGAAGGTTTTTTAGCTGCAGTGGGAAATTTGGTTGTTGTTTGTTTGTAGATCTTGTGTAGATATCATGGCTTCATCCACAGTTGCTTCTACCTCTCATTTGGACATCAAAAAGTTCAATGGCATGGGGTACAAATTGCGGAAGCTAAAAATGGAGTATTTACTAGAAGAAAGAAATGAGTGGCTAGCTATTACAAAAGAGAAGAAACCAAATGATGTTGCTTTTGATGAGTGGGAAAGACTAGATAAAAAGAAATGAGGTACAATCTGGATGTGTCTTGTAGATTCTGTTCTACTGAATTTTGTGAGCGAGAAGTCTGCACATAGCTTGTGGAAGTGTCTGGGTGAGATCTACCAAGCCAAGAGTATGGTAAATAAACTTTATTTAAAGCATAAGTTATTTTCCATGAAAATGAAAGAGGACGAATCGGTGGCAGAGAATTTAAATTCATTTAATTTGTTATTGAGTCAACTAGCATCTGTAGATGTGGAGGTGAATGAGGAAGATATACGTACATTGCTTCTCTATTCTTTTCTTGAGTCATGTGAGAATGTTATTTTGGCTATCACTGCTAACCTCACAGATCTAAAGTTGGATGCTCTTGTTTAAGTTCTACTATCACATGAATTGAGGAAAAAAAGTTCAAATAGTTTAGGGGATGATCTTAGTGTCAGGGGAAGGTCTATGGAAAAAGAACCAAAAGGAGATCAAAAAGGGGCTAAGGACAAGTCCAAGGGTTGATCTAAGACTCCTGGGAAGAAGAACAGAGTTAAGTGTTGGAACTGCGGTAAAAGGGGACATGTGAAGGAATGCAGAAACCCAAAGAAATAGTGGGAGAGTGCTTCGGATAAGTCCTTGAATGTAGGTGAAGATGCTTTACTTTTTGCATGTAATATTGTTTCTAATGATCACTGGTTGGTTGACCCCACATAAGGAATGGTTTTCCACATATGAAGAGTATGATGAAGGTGATATATACCTTGGAGACAACTCTACATATCTGATAGTTGGGAAACCCAAGGTATTTTTTATTTCAGTGATGGGAGGATTAAAACCCTCCCTGGTGTTTTGCATGTTCCTGGATTAGCTAGAAATCTGATTTTAGTTTCAAAGTTGAATGATTTGGTAATGCATGTAACATTTGACAAGCATGGTTGTAGATTGGTGAGAGGGAACTTGGTGGTAGTGAAGGGGAAGAGATTGGGAAACTTGTTTAAGCTTGAAGCCACTATAGTTTGTAATGTTTTTTATGTATTTTATGCTAGTACTAAAAATACATGTATGTTGTGGCACCATAGATTAGGCCACACTATCAAGAATAAAAATTTGTTGGATGGTTTCTCCTATTTTGATGAGCACTTTGATTTCTGTAAGCATTGTGTGTTTGATAAATGATTCAAACACAAATAGATATCACCTCAGAGGTGTAGCTCAGATGTAGATGAAAATCTTTCAACACATAAGAAGATGAAGCTAAATTTGCAATCACAAATACAACAATATTCTACTATGCAACAATGAATATCTTGAATGCTCTAAAATCATAAGTTCACCAAAAGTTCATAATCATTTTCTAGTTTATAAATGAAACCCTAAGCATGCCTATATATGCATTCCCATTTTAAATTTTGTAATTCAAACTTAAGATGTCAGCAATAGAACCTTCTAATAGTCACATAACTGACATTCAAATTTGAAACCTGCCTAAATTAGGGCAAGACAATGGCATGAGCACCCATGTCCCTAGGTCCTACTTCAGGGTAGGGTCAAATGCTACAATGTCCCTCAAGCCCCATGTGAGATGGGTTTTAGGCCATTTTATTTCGAGAGTTAAAATGAACATGCACGATGCAAAACAAGGAACCTAGGAGCCAGACTTAAGAGGTAAAAGTCCTAGGGGGACATTTTATGACATAAAATTTAGCCCCTACTTCAATGTATGTATGAATACAAGACCCATACATGCATTAAAGTATGGTCAAAACACAACAAACATGCCAAGAACTTGAGGCTAATGCATACACAATGATTGAGGAACTATTTCTAGCCCCTAGTCTTAAGTAGACATTAGAGAAAACATGCTACAAACACGTCAAACATAGTGAAGATAGTAACAGGAACACAAAACATAGAGAAGACAGTAACATGCATGCAAAACATGTTGAAGATAGTATTGAAGACATGCAAAACACAATGAATACAGTGAATGCAGTGATTATTTCTTTTTCATTTTCATATATAAATGAATGCAGATGCAGATGCGTGGAAAGTAAAAATGTAACACAACCCAGAATGTAGGAGGGGCATTTTGCCACACTATTTGGACTACATATGGGGTAACAAACATGCAATACAAATCTCAGAGTGCAGGAGAGGCATTTCACCACGCTCTTTGGACTACACTTGAGAACAAACATGCCATACAAATCCCAAAGCATAGGAGGGGCATTTCACCATGCTCTTTAGACTATACTTGGGAACAAACATGCCATACAAATCCCAAAGCATAGGAAGGGCATTTCGCCACTCTCCTTGGACTATACTTGGGAACAAACATGTAGAAGACACATAGAAAAGGTGAGTGGTGTACAACATGCATGCCAAAGACATATTAATGTCTAAAACAAGGCAAACAAGGTGATGGAAGGAAATTATTGCTGAGCTCCCACCATCTCAGGCACACTTGACGGTTGGTCTTATTCCATAACAACCGCCAAAGACATGCTTAAGGGAGGATACACCAACCCTGCCTACTAAGAGGACTTTTAGAATAAAAAGGATGTGCACTAGCTCAAGAGATACACCATCCCCAATCCCACAAAGGGCTTTGAATCAAAGGATACACATTAGCTTAAGAGATATGATATCCTTCCTCCATAGAGGGCTTAAAATAAAAGGATATGCATGATATCCTGCCTTTGTAGAGGGCTTTCTAACTGCAATATAAAATATATATGTGCACTTGCATGGAGATACAACATCCTGCCTTCGTAGAGGGATTACAAACACACTTCATTAGTACCAAAATCATGAGACAACTTACCTTATATGCCCCCACCTTAAGGTGGTTGATATCATGTACCAATATCAAGCACTTTAAGGTAGAGAGAAAACACACAAGGGAACAAGAGCTTTTGCAAAGTCCATAACCCCAAAGGTGACATGTACTTTACGATCACTGAATGTACCCACAAACACACACTTTCCTGCAAGAAAAGAGGTTAGAATTCTTTCTCTAAGATAATAACCACATCACATGATAAAGAATAGTTCATAAAAGTAATAACATCAAGAGCCAAGTTTATACTACAGATTCAGAAACTGAGTATAATTGTGGGGCTATACTACATATATCTTAGAACTGAGTGGAACCAAGGTGAGACCCAAGATAAACAAAGTGCATGGAGTAGTTATATTGTTATGTTTTGTTAGTAATTATAAGAAATCATCAAAATATCACACAAAGTGATTCTACTAGCCAAGCATTGAATAATATATATCAACCCCATCGTCATGTATGGACTAGGTCCATTTTTTCTTTGCTTGCTGAAGGGACACATGGTCTGTATTAGTATTATTTGTTTCTCTTCATCCAACAGCTAGATAGAACCACTAGAAGAAGGTAAACAATAAATCAAGTGAGGAGGACAAGTGCCTTAGGGTCGTTAATTACAAAGGTGCCCACAGGTCACCAACCACAACACTATGCCCCTAAGACACAACACACAACAATGAAAATAGAGGATGATGATACGAATAGAAGAAGGGTCACAATAGAGGCGATCTCCCAGTATCCTTGACCTTACAAGAGTATCAAGGGTCATCCAAGGAGGCCTAAACAACACATAGCACATCACGGGGGAAACATAACACATAGGTAAAGGGTTAGAAATACTTACCTAATACAACATAATGCTAACACAATATATATCTAGGAGGAGGCCACCCTTGAGAGAAACTATAATAGGTGTTACAACGAGTGTGGCTTAGGGAGGGAGAAATACACTTGTTCACTATCCTCTTAGGAGGTGGAAGAAGTGATTTGTTTTGAGTTATCTCAACATCCATCCATAAGGGATTTAATGTGAGAGACCTTTCCTCATCCACTAGTGCTACATCTTTTGAAGAGAGAGCATAGGAATGAGGGGAAGGTAAGGTGTTGTGATGATAATTATTAATGTTTGTATCTTTAGTGATGTTCAAAGAACATTCAACCAAAGGAGGGAGATCAAGGATCTTCACTTCCTTAGTGATATCCGAAATACTTGAATATTCAACTAAAGGAGGAAGATCGATAGGATGATCCATAGAGGCTTCATGTACTATGGTAGGGGGAGAATTTATAATCTTATTAGATGAATGCTCATTATCTATCCATGGAATGTTCTTTGCTCAAGGGGGTTCTTCATTCACTAATGCTTCATCTTGGCTAGAGAGAGCATGAAAGCAAAGAGATAGTGGTGATTCTTCATTCACTAATGCTTCGTCTTAGCTAGAGAGAGCATTGGAATGAAGAGATGGTGGTGTGATGTTAAGGGATGTGTCAATAAATTCATCCTCTTTCACCAAAGTGTCCTCATAAGTGGGAACAACTTTGGGAGAGAGGTCATAAGGTAGATGTTATGTCAGACAATGTCCCCTTGGGGGATTTTCCCTCTTAAGGTTTATCTCTCAGGTCCTTAATTTGCATTTAGGGCATGTTGCATGTTATTTCTGACTCTTGATGAGAAAACCCTTGGGTCTTGTGACAAATAGGACCTAGGGGGCTGTACTTTGATGAATCCTAAGTAAAAATGGTAGGGTGGACTTAGGCATTGGCGCCCTAGTCTAGCCCTATTTTGGGTCTTCCCTAATTTCAAATGTTAGTTTAGTGACTATTATTTTGGTCCTATGCCGACAACTAAAGTTTGAATTAGAAAATTCTTAGTGAGAATCTTTGTAGTTGCATATATAAGCATGATTAGGTTTCATTTTCAAATGAGATGGTATTTTTGATTAACAAGCTTTTGTGAAAGTGATTCAAGGCATTCATTGTATTGTAGAGCAGTACTTTATGTGGTTATTATGTTTGTATTTATAGATTTGACAAGCCATCTCCTCATGGCATGAAGAGCATCTTCCTTCCATGAGATCTTCACTATAAGGTGATATCTATTGTGTTTTCAATCATTTATCATTTAGATTTTTGCCTCTATCTTGCAAGGATACGCACTCTCATCTGACAACATTGTTTGGAGGACTTGAATGTCTCTCTGAGGCTTGACCGAGGCAAGCCTCTAAACACTACAACCCCCTCCCACACTCCTTGTAATTGCAAGTTACAAGTGTTGAGTTCCATGGAGTGGAGTTGTAGAAAGGAGTAGCAGACATTGAGGATTCAAGATCTGAAAATAAGTAGGACACTAGAGCTTTTCTTGGACTAGGGCACTAGTCCTCATGTCCTCCGTAGTTGAATTCCCAAAAATAGAAGTTGCAATGCAGATCAGTGTCAGAAGGAGATCAGGATTCCAGAAACAAACAAGTACTTTGGACTTGGGCACTAGTCTTCATGTCTTTGACTTTTCTTCCTTTCAAACTTCAAAAAATAGTGAGTTAAATATCTCTGTCCTTTATCTTAGTTTGAAAGGATTTGTCATAATTTGATAATTTGCTTAGTGATTTGCATAATTAGGGTTTCTAAGTATAATTAAGCATTAGATAGAGACATTGTTTGATACATCCAATAATCTATAGCTTTCCAAGTGGCAACTCAACCTGATAGGTGATTGCTCTCACTTAGTGGAGATTCAACTTGATTGATAAGCCCTTGGAATGTTTGGTATGAAAGGAGGATTATACATAAACCATTAAAACCCCAACCATTCTCCCCCTCTTTTCACACTACAATTTTTTTTTGTGAGCCCATGTTTTTGAACTTTTTGGCACCTTTTTGAGTGTTGTTTGATAGATTTGCATTCATTCATCTTATTGCATTCAAAAAATTACAAAAAAAATTGAAAAATTTGAAATTTTTTAGCATTCTAGGCTTGGATTCTAGCATAATTTTAATTATTTGGCATTCAATTTCATTAAATTTCTATCATTTTCATTAGATCTGATTCAAATTATAGAAATTCATCATTTAGATTTCATTTTTGTGCTTAACTTGACAAAAATTGCTTAAAATTATGCATCTTTCATAAAAACCTAGTTTTGCATTAGCTAGGGTTTGTAGTCAAAATATTGTTTTGGATTTTACTACCATTTTCAAACACTCATTAGGACTGATATATAATAGTTGTGTTGCATTATAGTGGTCTTCTTGCAAAATTTCATGTCTAGGGTTTGAAAACCTTGCTTTTTCACTAGATTTTAGCCTTATTGTCTCTCTAGATTTACACCATATGTATGTTGTAAAGGATTTTTCTACACTAATTAGATGTTATTAGGGTTATTATCTTCTTCCACTCATCAAATTCTTTACAACACCCTTTTTATTGGGTCTTTACATTGAAATTTTGTGAAAAAATGCATATTTTAGCGTATTTTCACTAGGTTTGGACTTGTCATCACTCTAGATTTGCACCAAAAGTGTATATTGGACTCATATCAAACATATTTTCTGCCCCTAATCAATTTACTTACAACACATTTTCTTTCACTTATTTGCATTGAAAAAAGTTAAAAAATTAAGCATTTTAGGTCATTTTCATACTTACTTTTGCATTTGCTCTTGCATAAGTTTTGAAAACCTTTTGAAATCTGATTTAGCATTCATTTGAAAGCATACACATGGATTCTCAACACATCAATAATTCTAGGTTTCCTCCTAGGCCTCATTTGAAAAGACAAGCCCCTGAACTTGAAATAACATTTACACCTCATGACAAAGAAATGGTAGATACTAAAGGGCCTCTTTACATTACAGTGAAAATAATGGAAATACCTGCGCATGGAATGCTCATAGACCCTAATTACATGACAAATGTGGTTACAAAAGAGTTCATCCTTAAGCATTATTTGGTACAGAACTATTATGACCCGCCGGATTTGAGAATTAAAACACATAATGGATCTTTGATGAAAACATTTGGAGTGGTAAAACTATTAGTCTTAGTTTATGACAAAGCCGTGGATCATTATTTGATGTTATCCCCTTACCCGACCTCTTTCATGTAAAACTAGGACACCCATGGCTTAAGGATATGAATGTCGTCCCTTCAACTATTCACAAATGCCTAAAATTTCCTTTGCATGGAGAGATCCATACTGTCTGTTGTAACATATACCAACCTCTGGCTAAGAGCAAGAATTTCACCCTTGATTACTTTTGGCTGCAAACTGAAATAGAACCTGAGCCACAAAGAGACCAATCTTTCCTAAATTACAGATGATACAAAGAAAAACAACTAGCTAGAGTGGCTAGGCCTCCTTTACAAACAATGAGGGATGAACAAGTGTTTGAGAATCCCCTTAGAGCAAAAGGAAAATGAACACAAGACTACTATGGATATGATGAGATAATGGGACTGATATATGTGGATAAGGAGAAGTTTCATAACTCACCTCATCCATGGAGAGATGGTATCTACACTAAGGTTCTGCCTTTGACATCCTTACAAGGATCGGGAGGCTTTCATAGACAACAAGACATTCCACCGAGACCAATGAAATTTGAACATGGTTCTTCCTCCTCTAATGTGCAAAACCCTATGGAAAAGCATGATGATGCATTTGAAGAAATAAGTAGTAAAACAAGAAAGAATAGACAAGCAAAAGAAAGGAGGAGAAGACAAGCTTTTGCCTAATGATTTTCTGCTCAACAAGAAAACATTCAACCTAACATTGAAACAAACATAGAAAACCTCAACACTGAAAAATTTGAAGATAAGAACTTTAACATCAGAAAATGTCCCCTTGGGGGCTTTTCCCTCATAAGGTTTAGCTCCCAAGTCTTTAGTATACATTTAGGACATCTTAGTTCATATTTTGGCATCTCGATAGAATGAGACCTAGGTGGAACCCTTGAGCTGTACCGTGCCCAAAATAGGGGGGAGGACTTGGGCGCCTGGGCCCTAGTCCTGCCCTATTTTTGGGCAGCCCTAATTTTTGGGTGTCAGTTTATGACTGTTATTTGGTTCTTTTGCCGACACAGTAAAGTTTGATTTTTAAAATGTTGGTGGGAATGCTTGTAGTTGCATATATAAGCATGTTTAGGCATTCATTTGTAAACTAGATGATTACTAGCAAACTATTGTGTTCTCAAGGTGATTCAAGGCTACTATTGTGTTGCAAGAACAGACTTGTGTGTTTTGTGTGTTGATATTTGTAGATTTGAGCATCAATTTCCTCATGGCATGAAGAGCCTTTTCCTCCATTGGAGATTCACTAGAAGGTGACATAATAATGTGTTTTCATCATTGATTCCTTTGGTTTTTGCCTCTGCCTCACAAGGGCATGCACTATTTATCTAACAACGATGTTTGAAGACTTAAGTGTCCTCCGGGGCTTGACTGAGGCAAGCCTCTAAACACCACAACCCCTAAACCAAGTCTTGTGATTGCAGGTTACAAGTGTTGTATTTGGGAAAAGTGGAGTTGCAGGAAGGATTGGCAGGCATCAAGGATTCAGGATTTGAAGAAAAGTAGGAGAAAGGAGCACTTCCAAGACTAGGGCACCCGCTTTAGTGTCCTCCTCATCTGAGTTGCGGGAAACAGAAGTTACAGGGCTGATCAGTGTTGGAAGGAGGTCCAGATCCCACAAAGAAACTAGCACCTTGGACTTGTCTGCTCGCTCCAATGTCTCTAACTATTCCACTTTGGAACCCCAAAAATAGGTATTCTGTGATTTGGTATTTTATTCCTGTCTGCAAGAGCTTTTTCTGTCTTTCATCAATTTGTTCCCTATTTGCATAATTAGGGTTTTAATGGTTAATTGGACATAAGAGAAGGAAAATTAATAATTAAATTCACTAATCCAAGTTTCCCTACATCTGCAAGTGACCTAGGGTATGATAGTGCTCGCCACTCGACCCTAGATCCTTCAATGTATAGTGGAGAGGCGAACTTAAACATATAAAATCTAAAACATTATCAAATTCAATTTTCCACTAAACATTTTGGTGAACCCATGATTTTGGAATTAAATTGCAACTTGCTAAGTGTTTTCCTTTAGATCTGGATTGATTTCATTCATTCATTTGGTCAGTAATTTCATTGCATTGAGAAAAATTCAAAAAAATTGAAAGTTTTGAAAAATACAAACAAATTGCATTGTTTGGCTTACTAAATTGCATCAATTCTTCCTAAATTTTCCTAATTCATGATTTTTGCATCAAATCTGATATAAACTATAGAAAAATATAAAAAATTAAAATTTTGCCTTGCATTTTCATCATTTAATTGCTAGGGTTTTGTGGAAATTTTAACAGTTTTATATAACCTAGTAATTCCAAAATCTAGGGTTAGTAGGCAAAATATTTTTCTGAGATTTTTCTACTGATTTTAGAGGCTCATTCAAACTTTTATTTGTTTGTAGTCTTGCATTTTTGTGTGAATTTGCATTTAGATCTAAAATATTTGCATTTTTGCATAGAAAATTTCAACAAAAACTAGCAATTTTGATGCATTTTTATTAAATTTGCATGGGCATTTTGCATGTTAAGGCTTGAAAATTATTTTCAGATATGAGAGTAAGTCAATTTCATTATAAATCATAATTCAAAGCATTCACATAGAGTTTTATCCCAAGATCTTAAACATAGGGCTTCAAAAACAACAATTTTCACTAAAATTGGCCTTATCGACTTTATAAACTTGCACCATATGTGTGTTGTGAAAGGTATTTTGGCACTATTTTTCTATTATCAGGGTAATCATTTTCTTCCCCTCATAAAAAGCTTCACAACACCCTTTTATCGGGCTCTTGTAGTGAAAATTTGGCAAAAAACTACACATTTTGGCTATTTTTGCCCTAGGGTTTGACCTAGTTTGCATTCCATGTGTGTTGTGATCAATTTTATGGATTGAGATGAGTGATATTCTTTTCTATACCTCCTAAAATTCTTTACAACACCCCTCTTTCTAGGTCTTTGAGTTGAAAAACCATGAAAATTTGTATATTTTGCTATATTTTCACTAGGGTTTTACCTTAAGTGGCACTACAAGTGTGTTGTGTTGGATATATTGGCACCAAGTGTCTATTATTACTAATATTATTTTCTTTCCATCATTATTTTCCTCACAACACCCTTTGTTATGCTCTTTTGCATTGAGTTTTGGTGAAAAAAGTGCCTATTTTGACATATTTTCACTATATTTTGACTTGGCATTAACTTGAAATCACATCAAGATTGTGTTGAGAAGGATACTTTTGCTATTTTGGACTGATATCAGACATATAACTTTCTTCCCTTGAATGAAATTCTTACAATACTCTTTGCTTTCACTTATTTGCATCGAAGAAGTACAAAAATCAAGCATTTATGTCACTTTTTGCATATAGTATTGCACTTGACTTTTACATAAAATTGGAAAAGCTTTTCAAAATCTGATCTTACATTGAAATGGCACCTTCATGTTATTTTTCAATGGGATCTCTGCATGTATTTATCAAAGATCTTGATTTTGACAAATTCCTAATCCTCATGAGTGAGCATCCTTTGTTATTAGAAGACTTAACTAAATTCATCTCTAGGTGTATACACCTAAAAATGACATGACTCTACCTAAATAAATATTTTAAATATTTATTTCATCTTTATATTCCTCTATCAATAAATAAATAAATCAATTTATTTATTTGATTCACCTTCCTCCCATTAATTGAATACATTACATTTATTTAATTAATTTCGTCAATATCAACTTCATTCTTCTAAACAATTAAATAATTTTAATTATTTAATTAAATCATTCATTCTTCCAAATTTAAATAAAATGCAAATTTATTTAAATTGAAATCTCAGTGTCCAAAAATAAAATATAATCAAATATTTAATTATCTTGCACAAACAATAAAATAAATTTATTTATTTAATTTTGCTTTCTTATCTTCCAAATCTTCTAAAAATAAATCTTCCTTGTCATGCAAAAGCAAAAGCTAAGTTAACTGATTTAAAGAACTTTGTTTTTATCAACAAACTCTTAAATTAGAAAATATATTCTAATTTAAGAAATAAAAGATCATCCTCATCAAGAAAGAAGTTAACTCAACAAAGCATCTTTTTGAATGACACGTCTTTCTTCTATTCACGCACATTCTCTCTGTTGGCAAGAGACACGATGTGGCTTCATGAGTGTTGTCATTGATGGCAACAAAGTCCATCCCACATATCCGTAGGACATGGTATGACTATACCAGAAGACAGATTGAAGTGTATCTTGGTCTGGTAAGAAAGAACAGAGCATGCAGCAAGGTTTGATAGTCAAGTCCGGATCTCTCAGAGGAAGTATCTCAGTAAAGCACGGACTTGGGGAAGTCAAGAGGAGTACCATGACTAACACATTCTAGAGATTGAGCCTCCGATGATGAAAGAGTGAGAAGATATGAACACCTAAGTGTTGGGTTCCTGTTTGGTAGAGTAGAGTGAGGAAGAACTGACCGGCAAAGCATCAGACCTTTTTCCGGATGAGTTATTGATGGTGTTCAAGTTTCTTGAGGGATCATTCATGGTTAGCTGACATGATTGATGACTTCTATAAGTATCTCTTTGATACGCATCACTTCATAAGCAAGGATTAAGTCGACAGACCAGAGTTTGGGAAAATGTTTAGTATTCCAGATGCCGACTAGAAAGATGTTAAAATCCTTGGTGTGGATATATATACCAGATGTATTTTGATGTGAAGGTGTGTGTGGTGTAGTGTGTAGTGTGAAGAAAAGAAGAGAGCAGTGTGGAAGTAGTAATACAGGTTCGGTATGTGACAGGACAGCAGTACCAAAGAAGAGGAAGAATGAAGTGCAGTAGATCAGTGTATTAAGCCTAACCAGAACTGAACCTTAGCATATGTGGATGCTTCTCATTAGTTCAAGTACCTAGTTACTTTCTTTGTACCTTGTAGATAGTGAGTCTCTTATAGGCAGTGAGTCTCTTGTGAGCAGTGTGCTCGGGCAGTGAGCCCTAATTAGCAAGTGCCATTTTGTACTTCTATTCTTTTAATAGAGAATACAATCTTGGGTTAGTCACCCTATGGTTTTTCCATTAATGAGGTTTTCCACGTCAAAATCATTATGTTATGTGTATTGATTTTATTTCTGCTTTCATGGTTATGCATGCTTATATGATTTGATGCTGCACTAGTTGTTAAAGAAGAACAGAAAGTTAAAATAATTAAGATAATTGATTCACCCCCCTCTCAGTTATCAACACTCTCAACCATTCTCAACCATTGATCTTCTTATTTTCTCTACACTATTGATCATCTCTCACACAAGTCTATAAATACTCCTCTATTCTTCCATTTCAGATCATGAATCTTTCAAGTAAGATTACTTTGTCGAATCCATAGTGCGCCATTAGCACCCCCACTCTTGAATTATTCACTACTCATCCTATATTGTGTTGAAGCTCATCTTCAATACAATAAGTATCCGAGCCATTTCTCCTTTGTCATCTTGAGGAATCAAAGCAAGGAAGCAAGCTTCTTGAGGGCTACATTCATCATCAAAGATCATTCGAGAATAGGTGAACAATGGAAGCCGCTCGGTAACAAAGCACTGTAAGTTGTTTTACTTGTTTTACTCTTTGTTACTTGCATATTCTATTGAAGTTATTGGGTGTTTTATATTGCATTTAATATTATCCCGTTTTACCCGTAACATTTTTGGCACCCACCGTGGGGCCTTTGCCCCAAATCTGATCCAAAAACTGAGTTCTTGAGTGACAGGTTTCGTACAGTTTTCTACCAGGTTCATTCAGTGCATCTGATCGATCCTGAGGCACATTTGATCACTGTTCTAGTGCATGAAACCTTTCAGCTCATACATCTTCCAAGGCTACAAATATACCACCTATTCTAGTGATCCAATTTTGCTGCGCATATGTTTTGAGATCTTGTGCATCTAACATTAGTTTCTGCACTTTTGAATGTCCTACACATTCATTCTTTCTCTCTGCGCATTTGTAATCACTGAACTTTTGAGTATTGTTTCTGCGCATTCAGTCTCTTAATCTATGCATATGATTTTAGGAGTCATCTAGGGATTTCTTGCAAGTTTTCTAACACTAACATTTGTCTTGCAGGATTGATTCTTTGATTTTCATGCAGGGTTAAGAGCTGCATAGTTTCATTTTCCTTAGAACACACATCATAGATTAACTAAGAGGAAAAGTAAAAACAAATGTGTGCATGCATATCTCACATAGTTCTTGTAACACGCAGTTTTGTTTTCACCCTAAAAACTAAGTTTTAACCAAAGGTAATATATTTTTTTTGAACGTATAAAACAAAAAAGTAATTTGTTCTCTAATTTTTAAAAACAAGTAATTCATCCATCAACTAACAATAATCATGAAATTATAATGTATACAAAAGGATATAATCAACAACATTAAACAATATGTTGTTAAAAGTTACTTAGAACAATTCCAAAATAGAAACTTACCAAATTTACTGCATCTCGATTGTCGACCATCCAAATTCAAGTCTCAGCAATCGCCAAGTATAAAGAAGAGAAAGTATCTTCAAGGAGCTTAACCTCCAACCACAAATCATCGGTCTCCTACACTCCTTCCTATCTAGAAGTGGCCCTACCCTACTCAAGAGGATAGACTTAGGATAACCAATGGTGTTTGCCATCTGAGTACTAGTGTTGTGACCTACGTGACTTGTTATCATGCAATCCCCTAGATACCCTCTAGTCAAGCATGACCACTCCACAAGCTACGCCATCCAGTCACAGTGAACTATTAATGTACTTGAGGCTCATGCATTACCTTGGCCAAAGGATTTGAATATAGTTAGTGTTGTACCAACACAAGTAATAAGTTCACCGACCCTAACTTGACTCGAATTAATCGCAATCCTACAGATTCCTATAAATAAGTTCAATACAATGACCTCAATAACCTCAAGGTGTTTGAAATTAATCATGCATTAATGCATGGCAATGAGGTTTACTCTCTCTACTTAGCTCATGGAAACATTTCCGTCTACATGATAAAAGAATGGTTTCCAACCTTATCGATTATTCAGATATTGCTAAAAGTTATTTCATTGATCTTTAAGTTAACCCACTGCTTAAATTATCCACTCAAGAGAGGACACCAAACTCATCTTTGTTGTTTTGGAAGGGTTATTCTAAAAGCCAATTTATAGAATACGAATGTTCAAAGACCCTACATTAAAATTAAAGACTCATAAGATTCTACTTCGACTTGTCAAAATCTTCGACATAGCTTAATCTTTGTCAGTCTAAGCATTAGAAAACCCTATCATATTGTTTCTACTAGCAATAAGATTGCATGCAAGTCTAAGCTTGAAACTTGACAAAAGACTCATTACATTGTTTTAAAACTTCATTATATTAACTTGTATGACTATAAAGTCTTCTCTCAGGAACACAATAGTTTATATACTTTAATAGAAAAAGAATTACTTACAAAGGCAAATAGACTAAAGCTTCCTACTATTCACAGCAAGGTTAGTAATTTCACTATGGTCGACCGACCAATTTTCAAAACTCAGAAATTAAGGAGAATTGTGAAGTCTTGCATGTTTTGGCATACACTTCACACCTTTGATTCTCCTCTATCGACAGTTAACACAAAACAAATCTTTTACTTCAACCCTAGCTGTCTTTTAAATTTGACAGAACCAAGCATGGTATTCGGCTGGCCATATGAGTACACATTCAATGTCGACTTACGCAGAATTTTTAACTTTTGTGTTGAACCAATAACAAGACACGACTTACAACTTGACCACAAGTATATATACATATAAAAAATATATCAGTCATTCATATTTGACGACACGATTCAGACTATTATGACACTGATGTTGATTTCCCATACTCAATACGACAACTTACGAAATGAGAAAGACCTATTCTTGCAAACCTCGACATCTTGACTAAAATTGACTTAGCCCATACTCAAAGCTTAATTCAAGGCATCTAGGTTTATCTACCTGATATTCATTTTCAGTGGCAAGCACCCATGGGTTTTTCCAGAGTCTATTCTCTCTTTCTCAAAGATACTTTCTCTTCTTCTTTCTTCCTGGTGAACATGTTCCATCTATTCCTATCATTGACAATCTCACATACAATTTGTGGTCAGAGTACCAATGTTCTGATCAAAACATATTTATATCAAATCATTTCATTTTCATATCGAAAGACATTTTAATTCATAACATCAAATTGATCATAATCAAGTAGATTCCATAATTTCATAAAATTAACCTTTTGTATTCATATCATCAGTTCCTATGATGTTAAAACATATCCACATAACTGTACTATTTAAAGAAAAGTAAATAGTAATATTGTTTCCAAAAAAGGGATGTAACATATCTTTCCCCTATAGAATCATCATCCCTGATGATTGAGTTTACCAAGAAAATTTTTAACATAAAACAAACTTTATAGTTTAACATTAATGTTTTTAAAAAGATAAGGAAATCTTTGGTGGATGTCATTATAGTCTTCCCAAGTGGCGCTATCCTCGCCATATTGGTCCCACTAAATTTTGCATTGCAAAACCTCTTGATTACATAAAAGACATTTACGCATTTCAAGCACCTTGAGTGGCTTGATCACAACCACTCCTAGCTCTTGTATATGTAAAGAATTCCATTTAATAATGTGGTCATTACCTACAAAATATTTCTTTAGGTATGAAACATGAAAAAGATTATGCATTTTGGACAAGACTGGAGGTAGAGCAATTTTGTAGGCCACTGGATTGATAATCTCAAGGACTTCAAAAGGTCTAACATATCGAGGAGCCAACTTTGATGATTTACCAAATTTGATTGAACTTTTATTGGGTTTCACTCGCAAAAGAACTTTCTCACCAATAGAGAAATGTCTAGGCACCCATTTGCGATCTGCATAACTTTTTTACCTATCGTTGGCTTCTGCCAACCTCTTCCTAATCATTTTCACTTTTTCTTCTATATTTGCAATTATTTTAGGTCCAATGCTTATCCTATCTTCCATCCTATCCCAGCTTATAGGAGTTCTGCATTTCCTTCCATATAATGCTTCAAATGGTACCATCTTAATGGCAGAATGATAGGAATTGTTATAGGCAAATTCAATAAGAGGTAAATATTCCTCCCATCTGTATTGCTGGTCCATGCAATACATTCTTAAAAGATCCTCTAAGACCTGCTTAACCCTTTCTATTTGTCCATTAGTTTCAGGATGGTAAGAGGTACTCACATTGAGTTTAGTCCCTAGTGCTGAAAATAAAGTTTGCCAAAACTGAGAGGTTATTTGAGCATCTCTATCGGATATAATCTTTTCAGGTACCCCATGCAACCTGAATATTTTTTACACAAATTTTTGAGCCAAAATATGAGCTCCATCTATCAAATTTCTTGGTATAAAATGTGCTACCTTGGTTAGTTTATATACAACAACTAGTATTACATCATGTCTATTCTTAGACATTGGTAACCCTTGAACAAAATCCATACTAACAACCTGCCATTTCCATTTTAGAATATCATGTGGGTATAACAATCCAGTAGGATGTTACTGCTCTACCTTCACTCTCTAACACTCCAAACAACTTGCCACAAACCTTACAACATTGCTTTTCATTCCTTTCCAGAAATATAGTAGTTTGACATCAGCTAAAAGTTTTGTTACTCCTGGGTGTTCGGAATAAGGTGCATAATGAACTTCCTTCCAAACAAGGTTTCTAAGTACTACAGAATTAGGAATGTAGATTCTTCCCTTAAATCTCATCAATCCATCTGACTCAAAATAGAATCCATCATATCTTGGATCCCTAGGGTTTAATTGCAGAGCTTGCTTCACCTGCTCGTAATATTCATCTCCAGATAAACTTTGCACTACTAAATCTTTAAAATTAGCATGAATAGAGATTATAGAAGCTATGTGTCTTCTTCGTCTTAAAGCATCAGCTACTCAGTTTTCTTTACCTTTGATGTAAAAAATCTCAAAGTCATAATCTGATATTAATTGTAACCATCTCCTTTGTCTTGCATTGAGATGAGGTTGTGTAAATATGTAATGAAGACTTTGATGATCTGATTTTAGTATAAATAATGTCGCCACATCTTAAGGGTGTGAATCACTGCTGCTAGTTCTAAGTCATGAGGAGTGTAATTTTGCTCATAGTTTTTTAACTTTCTTGATTCATAGGCTATTACGTGCTCATCTTGAGTAAGCACGCCTCCTAACCCTTCTCCCGAGGCATCAGTAATAACCTCAAATTGCCCTTTAGGGTCAGGGACTTTCAAAATAGGTGTTGTTGTTAACTTTTCTTTTAACAAATCAAATGCCTTTTGACATTCTTTAGTCTAAACAAACCGTTTTCCTTTTCTTTGCAAAGAAGTAATTGGACTAGCAATACTTGAGAAATTCAAAACAAATTTTCTGTAATATCCGGTCAATCCCATAAAACTTTGTACCTCTAAAACATTGGAAGGTATAGGCCATTCCATAATAGCCTTAATTTTAACTGGGTCAATTGATATCCCTTCTATTGATATAGTATGTCCCAAATACTGAACTTCTTTTTGAAAGAAAGTGCATTTTGAGAGTTTCGCATACAATTTGTGTTCTCTTTATCTTTGCAAAATAATTTGAAGATGCTGTCTATGCTCCTCCTCATTTTTGGAATATATCAGAATATCATCTATGAAAACTAGGACAAATTTATCAAGGAAATCTCTGAAAACACTATTCATGAGATTCATGAAAGCGGTTGGTGCATTAGTTAATCCAAATGGCAACACAGTAAACTCATAATGACCATATCTTGTTCTAAATGCAGTCTTGTGAATATCTTCATCTTTCAACCTCAACTGATGGTATCCAGATCTCAAGTCTATCTTAGAAAATACTGATGCACCACGCATTTGGTCAAATAGATCATCAATATGTGGCAGTGGATACTTATTCTTTATTATTTCCTTATTTAGCATCTGATAATCTATACATAGTCTAAGGGTTCCGTTCTTCTTGACGAAAATAACCAGAGCTCCCCATGGTGATACACTTGGCCTAATTAGATCTTTAGTCAATAGCTCCTACAATTGAGCCTTCAATTCCATAAGTTCAGTAGTGGTCATTCGGTATGGAGCTTTAGATACTAGCTCAGATATTGGTTTAATATCTATGGCAAAATCAAAGGTTCTTTTTGGAGGCAAGCCTGACAGTTCCTCAGGAAATACATCACTAAAATTGCAAAGATATGGGTATTTTTCCTCAAATGTTTGCTTCTCTAAGGCTTCCTCTACTAGGCCCATTTTGACTGCAAAAAGTTGACATCCCTTATGCCTAGCCCGCTTTAATTGTTTTGAAGAAATAGATTTGATCCTTATTTCTCTTTGAATACCCTAAAAATGAACTTTGTTTCCTTTATCATCCAAACACTCAATTGTTTTATGAAAACAATCTACCTTGGCCCTATGTCTCCACAACCAATTCATTCCTAAGATGACATCATAGGACCCTAAAGGTGCTACATATAAATTTACCTCAGTGGAGAAGTTTGAAATATCGATCTTAGCTTTAAACAAACATTGCTCTACCTAAGCCTTTGAGTGATTTGCATACTCAACTGTCCACAGTTTTGACATAAAACTAGCTCTCCTACGAAATTTACTTAAGACTCTAGATGACACAAAATTTTCTGTTGCACCAGTATCAAACAAAATAGAAACATGAACTCCAAATAGTGTACCTGTCATCTCAATGGAAGTAATTTGATACTCAGCTTGTCGATTGTCAAGGGCGGCATGAATCCTTTATTGAAACGCTTCCTGCTATGAAGGAAGTACCGTATTCCTAAGCTGCCTGTTCTTCTTTTTATTAGGACAATAGTTAGCATAATGACCTCCACCACATGAAAAACATCCTCCAATTAGTCCTCTCTTCTCGGATGGTCTACTCATAGCATCATCGTTCTTCTTAAAATTGTCATTCTTCTTATAGTCTTCATTTCTTCGTTCATTACCAAATCCCTCTTTGTTTTTCTGATTTCCTTTATCGAACCTCCTATTTCCATATCTTTTATCATTCTTCCTCTTATACGTCTGATCATTGAAGTTCTTATCAAATCTCTTACGTTTCTTTTCACGGTAAGCAGAAATGGATTTGATCTTCTATTCCTGCTTAATTGCTTTCTCATACACCTAGTCCATTGTGTTTGGACCATGCACCTCCACCTCACCACCAATCTGAGGATTGAGTCCCATAATAAATTTTCTTATCCGAAATCTTTCATCCTTTTGATATTGAGGAACATACTTCAACAATCTAGTAAATTTTTCTGCATATTCAACCACAAACAAATCACCTTGCCTAAGGTTTTGGAAATCTGTTAGCTTTTGATCAAAATATAGTTGTGGTAACCACCTCTTTTGAAAAAGTTCCACAAATTCATTCCATGTCACCTTCAAGGGGATTAATTCCAGTTCCATTTTCTTGTTCTAGATAACTGATATGCTCCCCACACTGCCTTTGTAATCTCAGAGTAATTTCTGATTTCAAAGTATTTCTCCATTTCTATTAACCATGCTTCTATTGCATCACCAGTTTTCATTCCATCAAATTTGGGAGGGTTAACCTTTTTCATATCCTTAGATAGTTCTAATGCAAGTTTGTCTTTTGTCTCCCTCTGAGTTTCACTATCATCTTGGTTCTCACTTGACGTGCCATATTCTCGTTGTTTACTCTTACTTGCATTATTAGAATACTCATTTTCACCCTCCGTATTCCTAGTTTCATTCACTTTCTTTTCCAATTTGCCCAACCTTTTCTTAGTTTCAGTAAGCATATTAAGAATTCTGTCCAATTTATCAGTGAAGTTTTCCTGAGAGTTGTGACCTTCCTAATCTTCTCTCTCATTAAACTCTGATTGATCCATGATTGTTTGTTTTCTCACCTACTTAAGCAAGTACTAATCAGTTCTATGATTTATCATTTTGTATATTATCAAAACATAGCAATTGTTCATAACCATAGTTATTCTCAAACCAAAATTTGTCTTTATTATACTTTGCAAAACTTGTATATACATTCTTTAAGGATAGACATATCTCATGTTTCACTCAGTATTTACAAGAGGGGTGTAACCTTCAGATTCATTGTCTGACACATATTCATGAGGTGTGTAACCCTCAGACTCACTATTAGATGATAGTACAATGATTTCATCTCTAGGTGGTATACGAGGATTCCTAGTGATCATGGGTACACTAATAGGACAACAATTGACCATAATTTGAGTTGCCATCCTAGCTATCTCTAGGAGTTCTTTTTTCATTCATTTGAGTCGTGACAAAGCATTGGCAAAAGTTTCCACATCATCTAGCCAAATGTCATTTTCATCATTCATTTTCTCAATAGTCTTGATCATCACAAGTCGTTTCTGCTTAGCTTGCAGATAACATTCCTTACCGGCGAAGGACTTCCTTGCAGTTTTATTGATACGTACCATCTTGGCACAGTAAATCAAATCATTAGCTACCCGCATAATGTTGATTCCTAATCAGATTAGTGGACTCATCAGCCCTAGTGCTAAACCTGGTTAGCTCTGATACCATATGTAACACCTAGTTTTGTTTTCACCCTAAAAACTAAGTTTTAACCAAAGGTAATTTTTTTTTTGAAGGTATAAAATAGAAAGTAATTTGTTTTCTAATTTTTAAAAACAAGTAATTCATCCATCGACTAACAATAATCATGAAATTATAACTTATACAAAAGGATATAATCATCTACAACATTAAACAATATGTTGTTAAAAGTTACTTAGAACAATTCCAAAATAGAAACTTACCAAATTTACTGCATCTCAATTGTTGACCATCCAAATTCAAGTCTCGAAAATCCTCAAGAATAAAGAAGAGAAAGTATCTTCAAGGAGCTTAACCTCCAACCACATATCGTCAGTCTCCCGCACTCCTTCCTATTTGGAAGTGGCCCTACCCTACTCAAGAGGATAGACTTAGGATAACCAATGGTGTTTTCCATCTAAGTACTAGTGTTGTGAGCTATGTGACTTGTTATCATGCAATCCCCTAGATACCCTCTAGTCAAGCATGATCACTGCACAAGCTATGCCATCCAGTCATAGTGAACCATCAATACACTTGAGGCTCATGCATTACCTTGGCCAAAGGATTTGAATATAGTTAGTGTTGTACCAACACAAGTAATAAGTTCACCCACCCCAACTCGACTCGAATTAATCGTAATCCTATAGATTCCTATAAATAAGTTCAATACAATGACCTCGATAACCTCAAGGTGTTTGAAATTCATCATGCATTAATGCATGGCAATGAGGTTTACTCTCTCTCTACTTAGCTCATGGAAACATTTCCATCTACATGATAAAAGAATGGTTTCCAAGCTTATCGATTATTTGGATATTGCTAAAAGTTATTTCATTGATCTTTAAGTTAGCCCACTGCTTAAATTATCCACTCAAGAGTGGACACTAAACTCATCTTGTTGTTTTAGAAGGGTTATTCTAAAAGCCAATTTATAGAATACAAATGTTTGAAGACCCTACGTTAAAATTAAACACTCATAAGATTCTACTTTGACTTGTCAAAATCTTCGACATAGCTTAATCTTTGTCAGTCTAAGCATTAGAAAACCCTATCATATTGTTTCTACTAGCAATAAGATTGCATGCAAGTCTAAGCTTGAAACTTGACAAAAGACTCATTACATTGTTTTAAAACTTCATTATATTAACTTGTATGATTGTAAAGTCCTCTCTCGGGAACACAACAATTTATATACTTTAATAGAAAAATAATTACTTACAAAGGCAAATAGACTAAAGCTTGCTATTATTCACAGCAAGGTTAGTAATTTCACTATGGTTGACCGACCAATTTTCAAAACTCAGAAATTAAGGAGAACCGTGAAGTCTTGCATGTTTTGGCATACACTTCACACCTTTGATTCTCCTCTATCGACAGTTAACACAAAACAAATCTTTTACTTCAACCCTAGCTATCTTTTAAATTTGATAGAACCAAGCATGGTATTCGGCTGGCCATATGAGTACACATTCAACATCGACAAAGGTTTTGCCACCATAGACTGTGATAGCGGTGAGATATTTTATGACCAAACACTTAATCTAAATTACACTCTTCACATAACCAAAACCCTCCTAAAGTTGAACCATCGACTACACATTAATCTCGACCTTCACAAGACAATGTAATAAATTGTGGGTTTCCCAACTGTGGTGCGGTGCAGTGCAGGATACAAAACCATTGCTCCATTTTTGAAGATGATAAAAGCACATAGGCTATGGTTGATAACAAATAACACCTTGCATCTTTAAGCAAATTCTAAGTTCCTTTGAAATGTAAGTAGAGTCATTACTTAGTATAAACATATCAGATAAACTACGACTGCGTAGAGATGAGAGGAAGAGAACCTGTAGAAAATCTCTTGAGTCTTCTTATAGACTGGTCCACGACGTTTGTTATTCTCTAAGACATTCACCTTTGCTTCTTGCACCGTCTCCTCTCTGCTTCTACTCTCCGTTGCCCCCCTCTCCAAACTAACTCTCACCCTCTCTAAACCCCGTCTAACTACGAAGGATAACTGTCTCCTCCACTCACAAGACCATGCCTAACAAAAAGGATTACTACCGACATGCAAAAATGTTCTCCTCCTTACACGACCATTATGAGAAAAATGGTTTGGCCTTTCCACTCATCTCGCAATTATTCTCCAAGATGGAGCTCCACACTTGGCGAGATGGTGGTTGGTAGTTTTAACAAACTATCTTACTACTCATATCCGCTATGAGTATAAATCAAATGCAAGGATTATGAATTAAAAGCTAGACCGACGGCCATCATGAGGTCTAAAGCTTGAAGGAAAAAAGACTATTTGAAATAAAAGACATCATAGAAAGAACTTAAGTGTGTCCCTCTTGAGCTTTTGCTCGATTACTGACATCACAAAAAAATAAAGGAATTATCTCAAAATGACAATTTTAAATATAACTAAAAAATAATATTGCATATTCCAATACCATACAACCAAGGGTACTACACTCCATGGTCTCTAGATTTAAAACATTATTTAAACCCTTTAATATTCGATAATAGCCCAATATAGAACAATTCAACATCTGTCAAATTTTGGAAGGAGACGTTTACGTCATACGCTCATAGAGCTTTGACGACGATAACGACGAATTGAGCGCAAATGCAAAACAAGGTTTGGAATCGACTTACGAACAATTTTTGACTTTTGCACCGAACCAATAATAAGACACGACTTACAACTCGACCA
The DNA here is from genome assembly GCA_027924645.1 of Cunninghamia lanceolata. NCBI lineage: Eukaryota > Viridiplantae > Streptophyta > Pinopsida > Cupressales > Cupressaceae > Cunninghamia > Cunninghamia lanceolata. Next base: position 323,874 of record BSBN01000088.1, read on the forward strand.
CAAGTATATACATATATATAAATATATATATACATATAAACAATATATCAGTCATTCATATTTGACGACATGGTTCAGAGTATTATGACACTGATATCGATTTCCCGTACTCAATACGACAACTTACGAAAGGAGAAGGACCTATTCTTGCAAACCTTGACATCTTGACTAAAATTGACTTAGCCCATACTCAAAGCTTAATACAAGGCATCTAGGTTTGTCTACCTAATATTCATTTTCAGTGGCAAGCACCCATGGTTTTTTCTAGAGTCTATTTTCTCTTTCTCAAAGATACTTTCTCTTCTTCTTTCTTCCTGGCGAACATGTTCCATCTATTCCTGTCATTAACAATCTCACATACAATTTGTGGTCAGAGTACCAATGTTCTGATCAAAACATATTTATATCAAATCATTTCATTTTCATATCGAAAGACATTTTAATTCATAACATCAAATTGATCATAATCAAGTAGATTCCATAATTTCATAAAATTAACCTTTTCTATTCATATCATCAGTTCCTATGATGTTAAAACATATCCACATAACTGTACTATTTAAAGAAAATTAAATAATAATATTGTTTCCAAAAAAGGGATGTAATAGTTCTTAACTAGGAGGGTAGTAATGAACATCATTGCTATCTTTGCATCATTGCTATCTTTGCATCATTGATATCTTTGCATCATTGCTATCTTTGCATTATTGCTATCTCTTTTAGTTTAGAACATTTCTATCTTGCAAAAAAGGAAAGAACCATTGATATCTTTAATCACTTCAAAGTTAACAACTGTGTGAGTGCCCAAGTAGATAACACATATAGTTTTTTTTCATTTTTAATAGGATTGGATAAACCACTGTCTACCGTGTCTGTTGCCTGACAATAGGCTTATGCTCTCCCCTTTACTGGGTGACTAGAATGCCAAACTTGTCATTCTTTGTGTATAACCTTTAGAGGGGCCTACCCTTGGATGCCGCCTATCCAAGTGGAAACATGCTAAAGCCAAGCCCTACTGATCCATTATAAATAAATTGTGCTTGAGGTGAAAGCTTCCTACAATGAGTGCCGCTGTGTTACACCGACATGCAACCTCCCCCAAAACTCTCCAAGGCGTAACCCTTGCAGGCTGGGAGACTCCATAATGGAGAGTAGTGCTGCCGCATGTGTAACCACTCAAATAGTTGCCCTGACTACTTAGCCATTGTCTAGTATACCAAAATCCTCTATTTGTTGGCGCAAAAGGTGGGACCTTTGAAGTGGCCCCAATTCATGTGGTTCTTAGTAGAGGTAATAGGGACAATCCTAAGGTTCAGTGGGGGGATGAGCCTAAGGAAACCTGAATCTGGTATGCGTGAGAAGTGAGTACCATGGAGAGGAGCGGGTGCTACCAGATCCTCGAGCTACATGCTTTGAATATGCATAGCTAGGGGATTTAAAAATTACTATCTTTTCCAGCCTAGGTTGTAATTGTTCCTTTGTCAAAACGTCCACAAAAATACAAAAATAAAATAAAATAAAATCATGAAAACTTCTATGTGTTTGTTGTGTCTTTATCTGCCATAATTGATAATCAAAAGCAAAAAAAGACCAAGTTTTCTACCAAAAATATAATTTTTTTGAAAAACGTGCCAAAAAACTCTGCAAAAACAAACTGAAAACTAGAATTGTGCATTCACTGTGACCTGCTGTGCATCCATTTCAACCTACTGCACATTTGATTACTATTGCTGCGCATATAAAATTTGCCAGATCTGGGCATGTGCTTCGACCTGCTACACTTTTACCTTCTGTTCCTGCGCATCCATTCCAAAGAGCTGTTTCATACTGTTTCTGAGAAAAACATTCAACTTTTCAAACACCCATTTCAAACTTGTTGTTGTTTCCAGATCTAATCAAAACCATGCAAATCAACCACCACATTCTTTTTCCACACCATAGCTGCTTTTCCCACACTCGCGTCATGCAAATTTTTTTTGCAAAACTCTTCCAAAATCAAGCAAGATATTCAAAAACTAGGTTAGTACCAAGCTATTCTTGATCTCATCAAATCTCAAACAAACCTAGTGAGTCTCCACTATCAAGGATTAATCATTCTTTTATCTTGGAACTCCACTAGTGGCTTGTGTAAAACTAGTCTACATCAAGTAACTAGATTTCTATCATCCTTACTTTGACTATCGTTTTGTTCACCCAACTTGTTTAACACCAATTAGATCTAAGGAAAACTTTGTTCAAACCTCGGCACATTCTATCACATCTTGTTCAAAATTTTCAAAAACTCATTCCATCCCATCTCAAGTCACCTTGCATGGTCTTAACGAGATCCCAAAAACAAAAGCAAATTGAAATGGCAGAGAAAACTATTCCATCCACTCATGAAAGCGATGAGGAAATTTATTTGGATGATATTCTCCACACTCAACAAGATCAAAGGTTCCAATGCTTAACGGACAATGTACTGGCCCAAGACCCTACTAAATTCTTTCTCCACTTAGCACAACTGGGAGTTAAGCTCCCTAAAGATTTTAACGTGGAAGCTCTAAAAGAACCTGAGGAAGAAAGAAACCCTGAGGGAAGCACATGAGAGGAAATAACCATAGACAAAAGCAAAGCAACAATTGATTCTACAAACGCCCTAAGCTTAATGGACCATCGGATCCAATCTTTACAACAACAATTCACAGACATGCAAACAGGAACATCAACTAAGCATTATTCCCTAGAGGATATTTCACTATATCCTTTTGATAGGACCTTGATCATGATACCTTTCCCCTCTAAATTTGAGGTGCCAAAATTTGATAAATATCGTGGAAAGGGTGATCCAAGGGACCACATTAGGGAATTTAACGCTGCCTATCTTGAATTCGCTCATAATGATACTTATCTTTTGCGACTGTTTCCAAAAAGCTTAGGAGGGCAAGCCATGGAATGGTTTTCTAGACTACCTCCCAGCATTAGAACCTTTAACAAACTTGTAGACAAATTTGTCATGCACTTCTCCTATAATATTAAGCATGACACCTCAATTCTAGATCTTTGTAACACCAAGCAAAAAGGTGGGGAATCTTTCGCCGCCTTCTTACAAAGATGGAGACAGTTGGAAAGTAAGTGCCCACGTCAAATGCCTAAAAAGTAAGTGCTGGAGATGTTTGTCCATAACTTACAAACTTACCTAAGCTACCAGATACAAATCCAATGTCCTACTTCCTTTAGTAAGGTCATTGAGATGGGTCTAATCATCAAAAAGGCTTTAATCACCAAAGGTCAAATAAAGCTGTATAAGGACACTCCTAGCACCAATACCAACATAGATAAACCAAGATTCTAGACAAAGAACAAGAACATTGTGAATGATGGGGTGGTGGATGCCAAAAATGTGGCATCAAAGCAACTAATCTTCAACTTGTCGAACTTGCAAAACAACCCTCCACAAAATAAACCAAGAAACACTAAATCACGGTTTACAAGCTTTCAACTTGCGAGAAAATTTACACCTTTGGGAGAATCATTGGAAACTACCCTATGGAAGTTAATCACCAGTAAAATCATAACACTTCCAACAGTGTGGGAATATGAACCAAAAGTCAAACCTCCATGGTGGAATGACAATGATTTCTGCGAGTACCACTGAAACAGGGGACACAAAACTAGTGACTGCATTGCACTCAAGCACACTATCCAAGACTTAATAGAGCAAAACAAAGTATCATTTGATGGACATACCTCTAATAATGATCACCAGGCATTCAAGGATCCACTTCCCAACTATGAGCAGGGAGGGCCTTCCAACCCAAACAACGATGGAACTAGCAATGCCAATTACACAAACGTGTCATTTGACTATGTTGTTAACCACATCTCGGAAAGTGATCCACACATCAATGTGATTAATATAAACAAAGACTTGAATTGTAATGCTACCACCTGTAGTAATAGAGTCATTCTTAGAGGAGTCCCAGCCTCTTCAGCTAATCGGTACAATGTCCTGGATCAACTCAACAAGACACCTACACACATCTCCATTCTGGAACTTCTGTGTCTGTCCCCGTCCCATAGGGCCATACTTGACAAAGCTCTTGTAGAAGCCTCCATTCCAATGGACCTTGCTGAAGAATAGTTTCAAAATATGGTAGGTCACATTACCTTGCCTCACTCCCTATCATTCACTGAAAAGGATGATATGTCAATTACACAACCTAATAATGCCTATCTTCATATCAAAACCTTCATACACAAACATAAGATAAAAAGGGTTCTAATTGATGGAGGGGCCAGTTTGAATATTTACACCTTGAAGCTAATCCTTGCATTGGGGTTTGTGGAGAAATCTATTGATCTAAAAAAGAAAATCACTATAAAAGCCTATGATGAGGATGAGAGAACTTCCAAGGGAACTATGGTTTTACCAATCAGAGTTGGACTTGTAGTAAAATATGTGGCATGCCAAGTCCTCAACATGGAACTAGCGTATAACATTCTTCTTGGGAGACCCTAGATACATGCTCTGAAAGTGGTACCATCAACATACCACTAGTGTATCAAATTCCCATATGAAGGCCAAGAGATCACCATCCAAGGTGATCCCAATCTGTTTCAGTATTGCAACTCCATTCAATCTAAACTTGAAGTTGTGATTCCTCGTAACCGTGCTTCTGCTTCATCTTCATCCCAGGTTGACCTAGCTTCACTCACTTCCACATCAAATGCTTCTTGACTTGACCTCAGACTCAAAGATAAGGGCCTGGGTGAGTACACAATCACCTAATCCTTTTTCTTGGCACAATTCCCTTTATCTCCTAGATCGTATGGAAGGCCATCCATGAACAAATCCAAGACAGTCAAAACTACCAAAGGTCCATTTATCAAATGGGGAAGCCTTGAAGATGAAAGTGATGAAAAGGATATCCTTTAATGGTTATATAAGGATGAAGTTAGTCTATCAAGCCAAGAGCATCACCCCACAATACAAACTAAACAATATGGTCAAGGATTCCAAATGCGACAAAGAATGGGATATGAAGGACATGGTCCACTCAGTTCAAGAAAGGATGGTATCACCGAACCCATCCAACCTCATACCTTGACAGCCTGAGACACTACAGGGCTAGGTTACATTGGCACAACAAGAACCAACAGAGCAAATAAGCATGAAGGCAAATAACCAGAAACATCTACTACTAATCTGGTTGATCAAATTCACCAACTACAAATGAGGAGTGAGACTAACTCCAATGAATATGAGTGGGATAGCCTCTCTGAGCTATCTTGTGATGAAAAAGGTATCGATCTTGTCCATGAGTATCACCCAACCCATGCAACTGAGGGACAAGGTCCAAGGGCTAGCCCGCAAGAGTTTGACCCACATAATACAGATAGTGAACGTTGGAAGGAAAGAATGATACCTCCTTGACAGATCAACTAATGGAGAGTACCATCGTAGGCATTGTCCGTGCTTATAATGACTACCATAACACCTCTATCTTGACCATCAATACCATCGAACTAGACCAACCCAATGACCCTTTACCGTTATTGCACCCAGAACTTATAGATTGGGACTTGCAAGACACTACCCCTGAGCTTGATACCTTTCAAAATGATGATGCCATCATAGACTACCTTGAGCTTAGAGATCACATACTTGCAGAGGACCATAGAGCTAGCTATGCCATAGAACTCAACAATAAGGCCTATTTTGGAGAGAGTGCCAAGCCTTTTAGTCTCAAAAATGTTAAAATGAAAGAAAGATCTAATGGTGAAAACTGCTCTGTGGTAGTGTTAGATCATGAAAAAAGTAAAAATATAGACGTATCCAATGGTGAAAACCTCTTTAAGGCACTGAAGGATGGAAGGCTTGACCCTCTACCCAATCTCATACACCAGGAGAGATCTCAATCTTGATAGAACCAGCAGAGCCGATCAATGTCAGCATAGGTGACAATCCTAGAATAACTCACATGGCACAGTCTTTAACTGCACAAGAAAAGCCAACATTCACTGAGTTCTTCAAAAGAAAACAAATCAACTTTGCTTGGACATATGTGGATATGCCAGGGCTAGATCAAAATCTCATAATGCATCACTTATCCTTAGCTCCAAGAGCTAAGCCAGTAAAGTAAAAACTCTGGAAGATGCACCCGCATGTAGCCCTCATGGTGAAAGAAGAGTTGAAGAAACTGTTAGATGTCAGATTCATCAGACCAATAGACTATCCTGAGGGGATTTCAAACATAATACCAGTTGCCAAACCAGATGGAAGAGTCTGAATATGTAATGACTTCAGAGACTTAAATAAGGATTGTCCAAAAGATGATTTCTCCCTGCCAAACATTGATATCATTGTAGATCTCATGGTAGGGCACACCATGCTATCACTAATGGATGGTTTCTCTGGATATAACCAGATGAAAGTTACACCTGAAGACCAACACAAGACTGCATTCACATGTCCATGGGGAAACTATTGTTGATGTGTCATGCAATTTGGTTTGAAAAATATTGGTGCAACATATCAGAGATCCATGACCACAATCTTCCACGACATGATGCACACTATAATGGAACATTATGTTGATGACATCTTGGCAAAATCACTCACAAGAGAAGGACACCTGGCAGTACTGGACAAAATTTTCACAAGACTAGAACAATTTAATGTGTGCCTCAATCTGAAGAAGTGCGTGTTTGGAGTTACATTAGGCAAGTTACTTGGATACATGGTGTCTGCTAATGGAATTGAAGTCAACCCAGCTAAAGTAAAGGCCATCATGGAAATGTCGCCTACTAAGAATCTCACTCAACTAAGGTCTCTACAAGGAAAACTACAATCTATCAGAAGATTCATTTCTCAATTGGCAGACAAGTGCCACCCATTTTCACACCTCCTACATAAGAATGTCCCTTTCAAATGGAATGATCCATGTGAACAGGCGTTTCAGCAGTTAAAAGAGTATCTCATGAAGCCACTGGTATTGATGCCATTGATTTAGGGTAAACCTCTGCTACTGTATATCTCAGCCACACCAATAGCTCTATGAGCCCTCCTTGTATAGCAAAATTATGAAGGGAAAGAACAAGTGATCTACTATATCAGCCAAACACTTGTTGGGTATGATCTCCAATACATGCCAATTGAAAGAGCATGCCTCATTGTGGTCTTTGCCTCACAAAAGTGGAGACATTACATGTTGTCACACTCTGTCAAACTAGTAGCAAAGATTGATCCACTCAAGTATTTACTCAACAAAGCTGCCCTCACAGGTAGATTGTCCAAATGGGTCATGTTAGTGAGTTTGACATCGAATATGTAGATAAGAGGGCAATAAAAGGCCAAGTACTTGCAGACCAACTAGCAGATGCACCTCTAATGGATGATAGCCCTTTGAGATTCAAATTTCTAGATGAATCTATCTTTCACATCACCACAACAACCTAGAAAATGTACTTTGATGGCTCATACACACAGCATGGGTCGAGAGCAGGTATCTTGTTGATCATCCCTAGTGGCGACACCATTCCTAAATCATATAGATTACTCTTTCCTTGCACTAACAATGTGGCAGAATATGAAGCCCTAGTCATCGACATCAAGCTAGCAGTCGAATGGAATGTCAAAGAACTTCAAGTGTATGGTGACTCACAGCTGGTCATAAATCAAGTAAATGATGACTACCAGACAAAAGATGAGAAATGAATCCCTTACAAATGGATGGTAGATGACTTCAAGGAATACTTTGTCGAGATCACTTTTGAGCAGATACCAAGGATTGAGAACAAAGCTGCAAATGCCATGGCCATGATTGCATCTCTCCTCGATATTCCAAATAATCAATCATGTTATGAGTTCTTCGTAGAGCCAGCGTCCTGTCCTGCATATGACACCCCTAAATCCCATATCATTTGCCACATTGTTGGAACTGATTCCCCCCTCTATGGAAAAATATTTGCCTATCTTAAAGAGAATAACCTCCTGCCTGATCTCTCTGGCAACCAAAAATGAACCTTCATCCATCAGGCATCCTAATATGCCATTGTCACCAATACCCTATATCACCGAGGTCTCGATGGTACTCTCCTTAGGTGTCTCCATAGTGAGGAATATCAAACAACCCTGAATAAAGTGCACAACAGTATATGCTGGACCCACTCTAGTGGCCCTACCCTAGCCAAGAAACTCATACGCATGGGATACTACTAGCCAACCATGGAACAAGATTCCTATCATTTTGTAAAGAAGTGCCAAATCCACGAGAATCTGATACATGCACCAGGACAGACTCGACAACCTTTAACAACTCCTTAGCCTTTCTGTCAGTGGGGACTCGACTTAGTGGGTAAGATCCACCCTTCTTCATCCTGTGGCCATAAATTCATAATCACTGCCACTAAGTATTTTACGAAGTGGATAGAAGTCGTGCCCTTAGCCAATATCACAGGCAAGCAGATTGCCTCCTTTATCTTGAACTATATCATTTGTCGCTACGGCATCCCTTCGTCCATTATCACGGATAATGGACGACCATTCAAAAATTAGGATGTCAGGGAACTATGTGACAAATTCCATATCTAACACCACTTTTCTACCCCCTATTATCCCCAAGGCAATGGCCAGGCAGAGGCATCAAACAAAACTATATTGAAAATTCTAAAAAAGATTGTCAACGATGCCAGCCGTGATTGACATATTTAGTTAAATCCAGCACTGTGGGCCTATCGTACAAGTATCCGCACACCCACGGGTGCAACACCATACTCCCTGGTCTATAGATCTGAAGCCATCTTGCCCATTGAAGTCAAGATCCCATCCTTGCAAGTTTATTTAAAAGGTCTCATATCTGATGAAGAGTACAGAGTGTCCAGACTTTAAGAGTTAGAGTTGCTTGAAGAGAGAAGGCAACAGGCCTTTAAACACCTAAAAGCTTATCAACAATGGATGTCTAGAAGCTACAACCACAAGGTAAAGCCCCGTGTATTCCAAGTTGGTGATATAGTCCTCAGAGAAAATCCCAAAAATTAGCAAGATCAAGAGAAGAAAGGCAAGTTCGAACGCAATTGGCTAGGTCCCTATGTCATCATCATAGCCTATGGGTCAGGAGCATATCAACTGGCTACATATGAAGGTGAATTGTTCGATGACCCCATCAACAACATGCATTTTCCAAGTTCTATACCTAAAAGCCCCAATGCAAGGGAGTCCTTAAAAAATAACAAAAAAAAATTGAAAAATGATCAAAAATAAAACAAAAAAATGGAAAAATGGAAAAATAACAAAAAAAATTATCCTCTAGTGATAACCTGGTAAACAGATGCCTGGGATAGATACCATGATGAAAACCTGGCAAACAGGAATCATGCATATTTCTAGCTATTTTGCAAATAAAAGTAAGTGGTGAAAACTTGGTAAACAGGTGCTATCTGCAACAAACCACTTTCTCCATCTATTGTGACCCTAATGTCTCTTGTGTCCATCATGTCATTCATTCTGAGCCAGTTCTTTGAATCGTTGTCAAACTATGTCACCTCTGAGTTATCACGTAGGCAAGGCCATTCTCAATGCACCCCTGAGGCTCTGCTCCATTCCATTTCTTTCCTATCCTTTCCATCGAGTGTCGTCTATCCTGTTGTCCATGCCAATTCTACATCTTTGCCATTGCCTAGGTCCTAGGTCCGTCAAGTTCACCCTAAACTATGTTGCCTCTGCATTGTCACGTAGGCAAGGGCATTTAGCAATGAGCCCCCGAGGCACTAGGTTAGTCCCTTAGGGTCCATCTCTTCATGTTTGTTTCTCACCCATAATAAGTAGATCCTTTGTCTAAATTGGGGACAACTCCTTGACTTGGTTGTAGATTTGGGTTCTTGAATGCCACATGTTCTAAAAAGAGGATACCAATAAGGATTGTGATACCTTTCACTAGACAAGTGCACACAGCAAAACAGGCTTCCCAAAAACAAAAATCTTGGCACAAAACATCAACCTATCCAAAACAAAACAAAATGTGTACCAAAATGCACTCAAACTAGTTCTATATCAATTATGGCAAAAAGACACATCTAATGCAAGAATGTTTTGTGAGTAGGTTAACTTACAAAGTCTTTAATTTTTTTCATTATGTCTTCCTATACTACTCAAGTATGCCAAACGTTAGAGATGCTATGATGGGTGCATAATCTTTCCTTTGTCTGTTATTTGTGGATTAAACTTTAGTAATGTGACGACTTTTGTCTCATGACATGATCAGCAAAAGATCATCAAGGACTTTGGAGGTCTGAACATGAAAAGGGGCAATCCTTGTTTGTTGAAATGCAAAAGGTACTCAAGTCATCTAGATTTAAGTTTGACTAGATGCTTGTATCAACTTTCTATATCAAAATCCATGTAAGGAATACTCAGGTCATCTCGGTTTAATTATACCTAGATGCTCGTATGTTCTTATAACATTTCAAAAAGAAAAAAGAAACAAAAAAGTGCCCAGTGATGAAAGCAAAGTACTTGCACTCTAATGATGAAAAAATATCCACATCCATTCCATATCCAGAAATCTATATCATCCATGCAATAAGAAAATCCTACAGAGTATCAAATGAAAGCCCAAATTCCTTTCATTCCTTTTCTTCCACTTATCTATATCATCTCTGTGTCGATTGAGTACATTTGGACATCACAAAAACATAGCATAGTTTGCATATCATATCACACGAGATAGTCATTTACATGATTAAATCATTTGCATCCATAATAAAGTGCATTAGGTTCTCCATACACATTTTTCATCATAACATAGTGTCGAAATAGAAAAATCAAAAACATAGGCAAAGACAAGTAGAACATCACAATAACTGCATCATCATGTAGCTAGCATAACACATTTTTGCATATCACATAGCATCATGTAAACACCTAAGTCTGCATTAGATCACATAACGTTGCATCATATACACATGTGTACCATAATACAAAAGAAATGCATCCAGAAACATATAAGTCTGCATATAGATATCATCACATAGCTGCATCATCATATAAATAACAAAAGCATGTCCAAAGGTACAATATCAAAAGTCCACCTCTGAGTCAGTGTCATATACAATGTATACATCTCAAACATAATGATATGTGTCTCAAGTACAAGAGTGATGAATATACATGTTAGGCTATCTAAGCCATCAAAGAGGTATGTACATAAAGTGCCAAAGTATGTACAAGTGTTTGCCAACCCTGCTGCTGTGAACCGCTACTCCCAGTAGTGTCCTCTGTCTCCCCCCCTTTGTTGGCCCTAGACTGCTGTGGGCCCATCACAGAGGCTCCCAACCATAATCTACTTGCTCTCTGCGAGGCCATGGACTGGCTCCTGTAGCTCAGAGCCCTCTGATAAACTAGAATAGCAACATGGTATAATCCCCGGTAGTACAATGTCTGAGCGTGCACTCTGGCAAACTCACCCTATACCTGTACTAACTGCTGCTGCACCTGTGCCAACTGTGCCTGAGCCTGGGCAAGCTGTGCATGTGCCTGTTGTACCTATCCAACCAGAAATGTGCTGGTACCATTTGTCCCAAGGGCTGCCACTGTTGTATCTCTCTCTACTTGGATAGCCCATATCCTAATCTCAGCTGCATCTCACTCTCTAGTGAGCCCTAAGATAACACCTACATCTAACTCTCACTGGGCCTTAGCCATCCTAAGCTATGCCCGTAGCTACCAAACCTATCCTCTCAGCATGACAATAGCCCTCTTCTGTGCATCTGGCTACGCTAGACCCTAAGACACCTCTCCCTATCCCTGCCCCTACGGCTGGGGCACTTGGTGCTGCGCCACCTACTATTGTGGTGGCATCTGTACTAGCTAACCAACCAGTTGACCAACCTGCGGAACCTGCTATGCTGGCACCTACACCTGCCTTGCAGCCTGTGGCTGCACCGCATGCTACTGTCTTGAAGGTCCCTCCCTGAACCTCCTCCTCCATCCCTATCATCATCCTCCTCTCCCCGACCCCCTCCACTCCATCACCATCTGCCCAATCAGTAGATGGAACGTCCCATCCTCGCTGTGGAATTGCTCCATCGCCGCAGTCAATAGACCAAGGTTCGCGCGAACCTTAGGCATGAAACAAACATAGTGCAAACCCATAACACCAAAAGCCTTGTGGTCCATCTCTATCAGCATATACCATTGCAATAGCAACAAAGGGAACTACTCTCGTGACATCAGAGTATCACAAATATCCTTCTGCAACCAAGCAAAGCATAGCATCAAGAAAAAACCCATATCCAAGCAAAAGCTACTCAAAGCAATCAAACTATCCTATCATTGATTTAACATATCAAATTAATCAAAACAACATATCATCTCTTGACTAGATTCTTGACAATCTTAGAGATTGCTTATCAATTGATGCCTCGACCAAGGTGTCAATTGGGTTAATTTCATTAAGTTAGCTGACTATCCTAGTGTAAATGTGCCAAACCAAGTGGCAAATGCGCCGATTCATATCAGATGCACCGCGTCACATGAATGCATTAATCCTTGACGTGTATGCATCGTTTGGGCATATGCGCCGCTTCTTATGTCAAATGCGTAGTTCCCCAATGCATGTGTCGATTCATAGCTTATATGCGTAGATGTATCATATGCACCGCAAGTTTACGTAAATGTGTGGTTTCCTGGCATATGCACCGAACGACAGTTTGGCAAATCCATCCTAGCTATTTTTCCTAAAGCATTTATTGTCCTAATAAATGACTTTAGGCAAGTTTTGTCAAACTACATACCGGTGGTCCTACCTCGGGTGGCTGATCGAACTGTCGAACTCGCTCAAAATGGTGCTCCTCATGCAAAATATCCATATCTCTATCCACAGCTCTAGCTCCTCTGCTCTCCTAAGCTCTCAAAGATAAATCAACTAAGGACAAGTGTGCAAATGAATAGGACTTGTGGACCCAGCTCCTATATATAGCAAGAGAACCATAGCTGACTGTGTGACAACTGTGACTACTTCCCATACCTGTTCCTCCAAACTATGTTCTATTTTCTTCAACCTAACTTGTTTTCCACCTTCTTCTTTGTGAGATTATCCATCTCCCACCTTCTACCTTCTTCTCGTCCAATCTCCCGAGGGGGGCATCCTGTCGTTAAACTTATACTAGTGGCAAACTGGGGCATGTATCATTATAAAAAATTCTTATTCTTTGAAACAACATGATAAAACACACTGCATCAAAGAGGGGCAAAATGTATACACCTAAAAATGACATGACTCTACCTAAATAAATATTTTAAATATTTATTTCATCTTAATATTCCTCTATCAATAAATAAATAAATCAATTTATTTATATGATTCACCTTCCTCCCATTAATTGAATAAATTACATTTATTTAATTAATTTCGTCAATATCAACTTTATTCTTCTAAACAATTAAATAATTTTAATTATTTAATTAAATCATTCATTCTTCCAAATTTAAATAAAATGCAAATTTATTTGAATTAAAATCTTAGTCTCCAAAAATAAAATATAATCAAATATTTTATTTATTCCTCTAAATCTTGCACAAACAATTAAATAAATTTATTTATTTAATTTTGCTTTCTTATCTTCCAAATCTTCTAAAAATAAATCTTCCTTGTCATGCAAAAGCAAAGGCTGAGTTAACTGATTTAAAGCAACTTTGTTTTTATCAACAAACTCTTAAATTAGAAAAATATATTCTAATTTAAGAAATAAAAGATCATCCTCATCAAGAAAGCAGTTAACTCAACAAAGCATCTTTTTGAATGACACGTGTCTTTCTTCTATTCGCACATGTTCTCTCAACCATTCTCAACCATTGATCGTCTTATTTCCTCTACACCATTGATCCTCTCTCTCACAAGTCTATAAATACTCCTCTATTCTTCCATTTTAGATCATGAAGCTTTCAAGTAAGATTATTCTGTCGAATCTAGTGTGCCATTAGTACCCCACTCTTGCATTATTCACTACTCATCCTATATTGTGTTGAATCTCATCTTCAATACATTAAGTATTCGAGCCATTTCTCCTTTGTCATCTTGAGGAATCAAAGCAAGGAATCAAGCTTCCTGAGGGCTACATTCATCATCAAAGATCATTCGAGAATAGACGAACAATGGAAGCTGCCAGGTAACAAAGCACTATAAGTTGTTTTACTTGTTTTACTCTTTGTTACTTGCATATTCTATTGAAGTTATTGGGCATTTTATATTGCATTTAATATTATCCCATTTTACCCGTAACACTAGGAACACTCACAAGAAAGATGAGAGTGAAAAAACTTTTTCCACCACAGAGGATGATGATGATGATGTACCTTCCTCTCATCCCAATGCTCTCCCTGGCCACGATGTAGTATTAGTGGATGAGAAAAGGTCCCTCACATTGAATCCTTTAGGGATGGATGTTGGATGCAACCAAGAGGGAAACAATGTTAATTCAATATTGATTAATAAACTCTATAGAAATATTCCTAAGATGATTGTCCAAGGGGCACCTAGTGCACCCTCTTGCTTAAAGCGAGTGATTACTATTCAAGGTAGATCCTTGGATCACATCTACAAATATGCAAAACAAACTTCTCCAAGAAATTAGGGTGTGCAAATTGTGATTACTCATACAAATAACACCTGTAATAACAAGCAAAGTAAGCAAGCACTGCATGTGCCTATCTCTCTTCCATGTTCTCAACCTATGCTCCCTCAACCACCTTGTCTTACTTATAAAAGTGGTCAAGAGTATGATCTTGTCAAACAGCTTTGCACTACTCCAACTAAGATCTCTCTTTGGGATTTGATGCAAACTTCACCTACATACCATGGAATGCTCTAAGAAGTTTTACAAAAGGTGATTGTGCTACCTGCTATTAAGCCGAATGATGTAGCATCTTTGTTAGATTGTATGCATGTGACAAAAATAGATATCCTCTTTCAACCACATGAATTACCATTAGTTGAAGTTCAAAACCAATATGTTCCTCTTGTAATCTTTGTTACAATAAACAAAACATTGGTTAAGAGAGTTATGATTGATAATGGACCGACTCTTAATGTTTGTGGCATTGACTTATTGCATAAGATTAAAGTTGATGAATCTACCATCAAGCTGGAAATGTTAAGTATTTGTGGTTTTGACAATGTTGGATGACAATCTGTGGGCACTATAACTTTACCTATACAAGTGGGACCTGTGATTGTGCCTACCCTAGTTCATGTCATGCCTTGCTCTCTATCTTACAACATGATTCTTGGTAGACCTTAGATTCATGCATTGGGGACAGTCCCTTCCACCTTGCATTGTTTAATCAAATTTATATTCAAAGGTAAACTTCATACTATTCATACTGATCCTGAACCAGATAACTATTTGCATATTGAAAAGCAAAAACTAGTTCACTATCATATGATCTTAAACAATTTGCGACGTGATCTATCAAATCCTCTAGCCACAAATGATGTTATGAAGGAATCTAAACCATCGAATGCACTTTTTGGTGATGATTGGGTTCATTAGATTTTAATCCTTGTAGCATAGGGGATTATAAACTTAATAACTTTGACACATCAAAAGTAGCATCGATCTCATCTAAGTAATCTTTTGAAGCATCTAAGAACAACAAAGTCTCCTTGGTTGAAAATAAATACAATACTCTAACTTATACTAAAAATTATGATACCTATGAGGCTTAACCTTCCTCTAAGGAACTAAATTCTCTATATGGTCATGGATTTCAAATTTTGTATAAACATAATGACTATGTAGGTAAGGGATGTGGTGTAAATCAACAAGGAATTTGAGTACCTATAGAATCCACTTCAACACATTACTCAAGCGGTATTGGATATAATCCTTTTAAAGAAAAGAAAGCCTCTTGTCATCCTAAACTTAATACAATATCAAAACAACATGAGAGATATCCTAGATATGTATGTTCTTAATGATGGTGCTACCAGGTAAGTATCTCTAACCCTTTATCTCTCTCATGATGTGCTTCCCCCGTGATGTGTTATATGTTGTTTAGGCTTCCTGAGATGACCCCCAATTCTCTTGTAAGGTCTGGGATACTAGGAGACTGCCTCTGTTGTGATCTTCTTCTATTTGTATCATCATTCTTTTATATTGCCTCTCTCTGCTTTCATTGTTGTGTGTTCTGTCTTACAGACATAGCGTTGCGGTTGGTGACTTGGGGGCACCCTCCTACGTGACTATCCCTAAGACACTTGTTTCTCCTCTCTTATTTATTATTTTCCTTCCTCTAGTGTTTCCATCTAGCAGGTAGATGATGACAAACATTTATACTGATGCAGACCTAGTGTCCCTTTTGAGAGCAATCAAAAAATGGACTTAGTTCCTAATATGATGATGGGGTTGTATATTTTATCTGATGCTTGGCTAGTGGAAGCACTTGTGCTTTCTGCATAGTGAATTTTATGATGTTTCTATCACATTTACAAACATTAACAATACTGCTACTCTATGCACCTTTGATTGTCTTTGAATTTGGCCTCGATGGTGCTCGATTCAGAGAGCTTTGTGATATAGCCCCATGGTTATCCTTGAACTCTAAATTCGTAGTATAACCTTGGCTCTTTGTGTGGTTATTTATATACATTGATGTTGTTTATCATGATTATGTAGACACTAACATGTTTCTTGCAGGGATGTGTTTGTGGGAACATTTAGCAATCTTAAAGTACATGTCTCCTCTGGGGGGCATGGGCTTTGTGAAAGTCTGTGTTCCCTTGTGTGTTTTCTTCCTACCTTAACGTGCTTGATATCGATGCATGATATCAACCACCTTAAGGTGGCAGCATATAAGGTAAGCTGTCTGTTGTAGATGTTAGCAATGTGCTTATCCTCAAGTGTAGGCTAGTGCGATGAGTACTTCCTACATCCTGAGTTTGTTTGCAATCAATCAATCTATCTATTGCGTATACCTCATTTTCACCGTAAGCAATCTCTGTGATGCGGGTGGGGTTGTATACTTTTGAGCTCATACCTCCTTTTCACTTTAAGGCATCTCTGTGACACGGGTGGGGAGCCATGCCATGCTTCCTTTTCACTCTAAGACGTCTCCGTGACATAGGTGGGGTTGCATTTTCAAAAGTCCTTTGTGGAGGCGGGGAGTGGTTCTGTGATTAACTCAACCCTTAAGCGTGTCTTTGGCGATTGTTGTGGCAAAGCCCAATCATTGGTATGTGCTCCATCGCTTGTCTACCATGTTTTATCTATGTCTTCAAAGTGTGTGTGTTTGGCATGCTTGCTTTGTTTGGTGTGTCTGTTGCCCCATATGCATCCTGCATTTTGGGAGGTTTTGCATGTCTTGCGTGTGTGTTGCCCCATATATACAAAGACCTGCATGATGAGTGCATCATGTATCATGGGAGGTTTGTTTACTTTCCAGTACTTGCATTTGTATTTCATATATATGAGAAAAAGAAAAAAAAAAATATCATTTCTATCTTCAATACATTAATGTGTCTTCTATGCATTGACTGTCTTCACCGTGTTCTGCGTGACTATAACTATCTTCTCTGTATTTTGCGTGCCTGTTACTATTTTCTATGTGATTGGCATGTCTTCTCTGTGCTTGATGCATTTGTTGTGTTTGCGACCTTACTTTAATGCATGTATTGGCCTCGCGCTTATACATACTTTAAAGTGGGGGCTAAATGTAACGTCGAAAAATGTCCCC
Organism: Cunninghamia lanceolata; assembly: GCA_027924645.1. Taxonomy (NCBI): domain Eukaryota; kingdom Viridiplantae; phylum Streptophyta; class Pinopsida; order Cupressales; family Cupressaceae; genus Cunninghamia; species Cunninghamia lanceolata. Next base: position 341,587 of record BSBN01000088.1, read on the forward strand.
TTGGGGGCTTTTCCCTCATAAGGTTTAGCTCCCAGGTCTTTAGTATGCATTTAGGACATCTTAGTTCATATTTTGGCATCCCGATGGAATGAGACCTAGGTTCCATGGCAAATTGGACCTAGGTGGACCCCTTGAGCTGTACCCTGCCCAAAATAGGGGGAGGGAGAACTTGGACACCCGCACCTTAGTCCTACCCTATTTTGGGGCAGCCCTAATTTTTGGGTGTTAGTTTATGACTGTTATTTGGTTCTTTTTCTAACATGGTAAAGTTTGATTTTTAAAATCTTGGTGGGAATGCTTGTAGTTGCATATATAAGCATGTTTAGGCATTCATTTGTAAACTAGATGATTACTAGCAAGCTATTGTGTTCTCAAGGTGATTCAAGGCTTCTATTGTGTTGCAAGAGTAGACTTGTGTGTTTTGTGTGTTGATATTTGCAGATTTGAGCATCAATTTCTTCATGGCATGAAGAGCCTCTTCCTCCATGAGAGATTCACTACAAGGTGACATAATATTATGTTTTCATCATTGATTCCTTTGGTTTTTGCCTCTGCCTCACAAGGGCACACACTCTTTATCTGACAACGGTGTTTGGAGACTTAAGTGTCCTATGGGGATTGACTGAGGCAAGCCTCTAAACACCACAACCCCCAAACTAAGTCTTGTGATTGTAGGTTATAGGTGTCGTATTTGGGAAAAGTGGAGTTGCAGGAAGGATTGGCAGGCATCAAAGATTCAAGATCTAAAGAAAAGAAGGACAAAGGAGCACTTCTAGGACTAGGGTGCTTGCTCTAGTGTCCTCCGCATCTTAGTCGCAAGAAATAGAAGTTATAGGGCTGATTAGTGTCAGAAGGAGGTCTAGATCCTATAAATAAACTGGCACCTTGGACTTGGGCGCCCACTCCAGTGTCCCTAACTATTCTACTTTAGAGCCCCAAAAATAGGTATTCTGTGATTTGGTATTTTATTCCTATCTGCAAGAGCTTTTTCCATATTTTGTCAATTTGTTGCCTTATTTGCATAATTAGGGTTTTAATGGTTAACTAGACATTAGAGAAGGAAAATTAATAATTAGATTTCCTAATCCAAGTTTCCCTACATTTGCAAGTGACTTAAGGTATGATAGTGCTCACCACTCGACCCTAGATCCTTCAATGTATAGTGGAGAGGCAGATTTAAACATCTAAAATCTAAAACATTGACAAATCTAAGTTTACACTAAACAAGAACAAAAGTTGGGATATGGTACCTTACACGCCTCTTTCCTCTAGCATCTGAGATTGGGAAGAGGATGATTTGCTTGATGACAACCCTTAGTTTGGGTGTCCCTATAGGTAAGTATTTCTAACCCTTTACCTCAATGATGTGTTTCCCCCATGATGTGTTATGTGTTTCTTAGGCCTCCTAGGATGAACCTTGATACTCTCATAATGTCAAGGATACTGGGAGACCTTGTCTGTTGTGACCCTTCTATTTTTATCATCATTCTTCTATATTGCTTCTCCTTTATTTTCAGTATTGTGTGATGTGTCTTATGGACATAGCATTGCAGTTGGTGACTTGGAGGCACCCTCCTATGTGACTGTCCCTAAGGTACTTGTTTCTCCTCTTTTGATTTATTGTTTCCCTTCCTCTAGTGGTTCTATCAAGTGGGCAGATAACAAAAAACATATTATACTGATGTGGACCTAGTGTCCCTTTAGCGAGAAATCAAAAAAATGGATCCAATCCATACCTGACGATGGGGTTGTTATATATTATCTGACGCTTGGCTAGTAGAATCACTCCATGTGATCTTGATGCTATCTTATTGCACTTACAAAACATAACAATACTGCTACTCCGTGCACTTTGTCTATCTTGAATCTTGGATTCCTCGGTTCTCTATGAGATTGATCATATGCATTGTTGTTTATCATGATTATATGGACACTAACACTTTTCTTGTAGGAAGGTGTTTGTGGGAACATTTGGCAATCGTAAAGTACATGTCACCTCCGGGGGGCATGGGTTTTTCGAGAGCTCGTGTTCCCTTGTGTTTTTTCTTCCTACCTTAACATGCTTTATATCGGTACACGACATTAGCCACCTTAAGGTGGGGGCATATATAAGGTAAGTTGTCTATTGTAGATGCTAGCAATGTGTGTTTGTGAATCTTGAATCTATTACAATCACTTAAGCCCTCTACGGAGGTGGGATATCATGCATATTCTTTTTATCTTAAGCCCTCCATACGAGGTGGGGATGGTGTATTTCTTGAGGAGAGTGCACAATCTTGTCATTATCAAAAAAGTCCTCTGAGCATGCAAGGAACAGATCTAAGACTATCCTAACCCTTAAGTGTGTCTTCGACAATTGTTGTGGTGAAGCCCAATCGTTAGTGTGCGCTTGTAATGTGCCTGAGATGGTAATGAACCTATAAATAGCTACACTCCATCACTTGTTTGTCATGTTTTCTCCATGTCTTCTATGTGTGTGTGTATTGCATATTTGTTCCCAAGTATAGTCTAAAGACCAGTGGTGATGAGTCCCTCCTATGCTTTGGGATTTGTATGGTGTGCTTGATTTGTATGGCGTGTTTTATCTCAAGTACAATCTAAAGATTGGTGGTGATGAGTCCCTCCTACACTCTAAGATTTGCATTGCATGTCTGTTGCCCATGTGTAGTCTAAAGGCTGGGGGCGATGAGTCCCTCCTATATTTTGGGTTCTGTGTTTACTTTCCTTGTACTTGCATTCTGCATTTCATAAATGAATAAAAAGAAAATAATCACTACATTCACTGTGTTTTGTGTGTCTTCAATATTGTCTTCTCCATGTTTTGCATGACTGTAACTATCTTCTCTATGTTTTGCATACCTATTATTGTCTTCAATGTGTTTGGCATGTCTTCTCCATGCTTGGTGTGTTTGTTGTTCTTGTTGACCATACTTTAATGCATGTATTGGCCTTGCATTTATACATATATTAAAGTGGGGGCTAAATGTTATGTTAGAAAATGTCCCCTTGGGGGCTTTTCCCTCTTAAGGTTTAGCTCTCGAGTCCTTAATTTGCATTTAGAGCATCTTGCATATTATTTCTGACTCCCAATAAGAAAACCCTTGGGCCTTGTGACAAATAGGACCTAGGGGGCTACACTTTGATAAATCCTAAGCAAAAATGGTAGTGTGTACTTGGGCGTTGCTGCCCTAGTCCAGCCCTATTTTGGGTCTACCCTAATTTCAAATGTCAGTTTAGTGACTGTTATTTGGGTCCTATGCCGACATCAAAAGTTTGAATTATGAAATTCTTAGTAGGAATCTTTGTAGTTGCATATATAAGCATGATTAGGTTTCATTTGCAAATGAGATGGCTTTTTGATTAACAAGCTTTTGTTAAAGTGATTCAAGGCATTCATTGTGTTGCAGAGCAGTACTTTGTGTTGTTATTGTGTTTGTATTTGTAGATTTGGCAAGCCATCTCCTCATGGCATGAAGAGAATCTTCCTTCCATGAGATCTTCACTACAAGGTGATATCTATCATGTTTTCAATGATTTATCATTTGGATTTTTGCCTCTATCCCATCGAGATATGCACTCTCATCTTTCAATGATGTTTAGAAGACTTGAATGTCTCTCTGGGGCTTGACCGAGGCAAGCCTTTAATATCACAACCCCCTCCCACACTCCTGGTGATTGCAAGTTATAGGTGTTGAGTTCTGTGGAGTGGAGTTGCAAAAAGGAGTAGCAAACATTGAGGATTCAGTATCTGAAAAGAAGAAAGACACTTGAGCTTTTCCTAGAATAGGGTGCTAGTCCCCATGTCCTCCGTAGTTGAATTCCCAAAAATCAAAGTTGGAGTGCAGATTAGTGTCAGAAGGATATTAGGATTCCACAAAGAAACATGTACCTTGGACTTGGGTGCTAGTCCCCATGTCCCTGACTTTTCTGCCTTTTGAACTTTGAAAAACAATGAGTTAAATATCTCTGTCCTTTATCTCAGTCTTAAAGGATTTGCTGTAATTTGATAAGTTGCTTACTGATTTACATAATTAGGGTTTCTAAGCACAATTGAGCATTAGATAGAGATATTGTTTGATACATCCAAGAAACCACAGCGTCCCAAGTGGAAACTCAACCTGATAGGTGATTGCTCTCGTTTAGTGGAGATTCAACTCAGTTGATAATCCCTTGGAATGTTTGTAGTGAAAGGAGGATTGAACATAAACCCCTTTTAACACAAAACACTACAAAATAGTATAACTAAGTTACCATCACATGTTTTAGCAATAGGAGTTATAATCGAATGTTCAATAGAGGTAAAGTCATCTAAGGGTTCATCTAACATATTGAAGTCATCACTACTAAATGTATTATTGGCTATGAATTTAGTGAGATCATCTAATATCAGAGGATATGTTCCCATGAGGCTTGTGAAGCTATCAAAATCAGAGATATAGCAAAGGAGTTCATATGTGGAACACATAGAAATATCAATATCATATATGTATTCTATTTGTTTCAAGACTTGCGAATATTCATGAGTAAATTTAGAAAAATTATCATTGTCTATGATGTATGCAAAAAAATCTTTGAAAGATGAATAACAAGAAGTATCCATGATGCTAATTTGAAAGAGCTCAAATACACACAAATTTCACAATGATCAAGGGAAAATAAGTGAGACTATTTCTCACCAAAGCACTTGTTTGAGGGAAATGGGTACTAAAAGACACACAAAGTCCACATCAAACATAGTTGGTAGGAGGAAAGAGTACAACACAACAATGCCCAATTGATGATTTTAGAGGTTTTGATCAAAATATGTGAATGAACTGTGTGAACAACTAGTGTTGAAATACACACTGTGTAATTAAAAAGATGCCAATTTTCACACAATTTAATGAAATAATGCTAAATTTTCAAATGATAATTGAATCAATACTTAAATATGGATGCAAGATCTTAAATTAAAGAGATTTAGGGTGAATTTAATGAAACAATACCAATTTATGTTTGCTTATGTGCCTAAAAATGCTCAAATTTTCCACTTTTTTTAATTTTTTCTTTTAATGCAAGTGCTTCAAAGATGTAGTGTTATAATGAAATTGATGAGGGGAAGCAAATTATAACCTTAATATAATTATAGTAATGCAGAAATATCCTTCACAACACACCTATAATGCAGATCTAGATAGATGACAGAGCAAAATCTAGTGAAAATGCAAGGTTTTCAAATCCTAATTGTGAAATTAAGACATGAAACTATGCACAATAATGTATATAATTCTAATCAGATTTAAGATAAGAAATATCTCATCTTAGATCTAAAAATTATGTTACAAGTTCTAGAATCCTCAATGCAAGTGCAAGTTCAAGGAAAAATGAGTGAATATGCTAATTTTTGCTGAAATTGACTATGTGAAAATGCAAAATTTTAAATGTAAATGCAAAAACACACTATGATGAAACACTACAATCACAAATAAGTCCTAAAAGAGTAGTAAAATCTACAACAAGATTTTAACTACAAACCCTAGCTAATGCAAAGACTAGGTTTTACAAAAAATGCACAATTTGAAGAAAAATCTAACAAATTAAGCATACAAATGCAATAGAAATGATTATAATAAGATGAATTTCTATAATTTATATAAGATATAATGAAAATATCATAAATTTAATTAAATTATGTCAAAATTGAAGCTTAAAATGCCATTTTTTTTAAATTTTCAAAATTTTTGTTTTTTTTTGTAAATTTTCAAATGCAATAAGATGAAAATTAAATGAATGAATGCAAATCTAAAGTACAACACTCAACAAGGTGTAAAATTCAATAAAAACATGGGTTCACCAAAATGTTTTATAGGAAAAGAGGGAAGATGGGAGATGGGATTGATTGTCTAGATCATCCTTTCACTACAAACATTCAAGGACATTTCAACCAAGTTGAATCACAAATTTTGAGAGGATTCATCTACAGGTTGATAGTCACTTTTAATATTGCAAAAACTAAAAAATTATCAATTAATGTATTAATTTAATGCTCAAATATGCTTAAAATCCTAATCACGTAAAATCAGAAGCAAACTGATAAATTATGACAAATGCTCGTAGACCAAGACAGTAGATGGAGATTAGTTACTGACCATTTCTCAAAGTTCATGATGTGGAATTCTTGAGGACATTGGCACTCATGCCCTAGTCCAATGTAGTGTTTTCTTCAGGGGTTTCTAATCTCCTTATGACACTCATGATCACTGTTCTTTCTATTTCTATCACGGAAGATGCAGAGGACACTAACACTCCCACCATAGTCCAAGGCAAGATATTCCTTAGGATGTCAAGACTTCTTTAGATGTTGATTATCACTATCAAAGAGATTTCTATGTTTGTAGCATCGGAGGACACTGGCACTAGTACCCTTGTCTAAAAAGTGCTCCAGGTAGCTTATTTCCATCAGATCTGGAATCCTTATCTTTTGCAACCTTTCTTTGCAACTCCACTTCACAAAATATAACACCTGTAACTTGCAATCACAAGGAGTGTAGTTGGGGGTTGTGGTGTTTAGGATCTTACCTTAGTCAAGCTCCAAAAGGACATTCAAGTCTTCTAAACACCGTTGTTAGATAGAGATTGTGTATCCCTACGAGATAGAGGTAAAAACAAATTGATAAATGATTCAAACACAAATAGATATCACCTTGGAGGTGTAGCTCACATGTAGATGAAAATCCTTCAACACATGAGTAGATGAAGCTAAATCTACAATCACAAACACAACAACAATATTCTGCTCTGCAACAATGAATATCTTGAATTATCTAAAATCATAAGTTTGCCAAAAGTTCATAATCATCTTCTAGTTTACAAATGAAACCCTAAACATGCTTGTATATGTGTTCCTGCTTTAGATTTCATAATTCAAACTTAAGATGTTGGCAACGAAACCTTTTAACGGTCACATAACCAACATTCAAATTTGGGACCTGCCTAAAATAGGGAAGGAGAAGGGCATGAGCGCCCATGTTCCTAGGTCCTATTTCAGGGCAGGATTAAATGCCACAATGTCACTCAAGCACCATGTGACATGGGTTTCAGGCCATTTTCTTCTGGGAGTTAAAATGAACATGCAAGATGCAAAACAAGGGACTCGAGAGCTAAACATAGGAGGTAAAAGTTCTAGTGGGACATTTTATGATATAATAGTAATAAAGTTGGTCATAGAGCTGCTGAATGTAGAAGTAATATGAGATAGAGCTCTATTAGGTGTTATGCATGCAATAAGATGAGACATAGGGAAAATGAGTGCATAGGTAAAATGCCAATGTATAATAGGGATAATGCTTACTCACTTTATGGTTACTGCTATACTTGCAATAAGTTTTCCACAAAGAAGGTAACTGTAGATTAAGGGCAATAAGAAGTAGAAATGCTCGGCAAAGTATGTGCATCTATCATGAGTGCAATTAGACAAGGTATTCTGGAAAGAATGTGAAACCCATTGATGTTTCTCAGCAAAGGGTGGAAATGAACAAAGCATGGAAGAAGAAGGAAGTGGGCAATATTTTTGGACCTCTGCCTAATGCAAGTGGGTCCTCCAATAATTAAAAGATAAAATATGGGGTCAGGCAGAGTTACAACAATAAAATGTTTAAACCCCTGAATATGCAAGATGTTGAATCTATAGCACATGGATTAGTGCTATAATAAGAATGATAGAATTAAGGAATTGAAGAAGTCTGGTGAAAATTCCAAAGAAAAATCTCTAAATGCGGTAGAATGCAAAAGACTTTAGGGTTTTCTATGATAAGGTTCTCCACCAAGAAGTTACATGGAATCAAGGGAGTTGTTTCTAAAAATTTGTCATCATCTCTTCAGAACAATGAAAACATTTAGCATGAAGATGATCTTAACAAAAATTCCATAGCACTTGAATCGTCTGTAGAGGATTGTTGAAGGGTTATAAGGTTCTGCATTTGATAAAAGCAAATTAGGTTAAAATAAGAACTGTAATTAATGTAGAGGAGAATTGTTTGGTGAAATGCTTATATAGGTGATTCTTGATCACTTTTGGTCACACTTCAGTAAAGACAAAAGTTTTGAAGAATAAAAGGAGATTTGAAAGCACTCAACAAATTGATCGAGCAAGATTTATTACCAAACTTCCAAGTATTTTTCATCTTAAACCCTAGTTTTTAAGATATTGCAATGTCAACGCTAGTGGTAATAGATACAGTTGAAAGGCCAAGGCCTAAATTCAAGAAGCATCCATTTAAATCAACTATAATTAATGAAACCAGGGCATTCTCATGAGTTCTTGCTAATGTATTACATACAAAGGACGTCTAGATCTACATCCATTCTCTGATTGATGAATTTGATCACCTTAAACTCAAATAATTTAGAAATGAGCATTTGTTGGGAGATGACTTCAAATTGAAACCAGAGTTTGCAGACATTGCTACAAAAACCTAGACATCTAGAAGGGTTTTCCAAACTTCTAATACAAAGACTCTTGGGTAAGAATTGCCCTAAGCAAGATTCATGATGATATCTTCTACTTAGACCACCCTCACATAATCACCAAGGATGATATAAAGGTAGTGACTGGTCTATGCTCCTCCGGACATGTGCTTGTGCTGAAGTTTGTTAAGAATGAAGAGGTCATGAGGCTCACCGAAGCCAAATTTGACAAAAGAACCTTGACAGTAGATGACATTGATGATCTGGGGTTTGGTATGCAACCATGGGAATTGCATACAAGATTTACTTTATAAACAAGGACAACTCTACTTCAGGAACAACAATCCACACAGTCTATTATATGGTAAAGGAAGGAAAATACTTTGATCTATGTGAGCTTCTTCAGAAACAACTGTTAGATAACCTAAAGAGGACAAAAGAAACCAAATACAAATTTTGACTCACATGTAATCCAAAGAAAGAATGCCTAGCAAGGTTGTGGAGAAGTACAAAAGTGATATCACCTTTATGGTTGATAAAGATAATTGCTACATGGAGGCAATGGAACCATGAACATTTTGGATTACAACTTTGCCCTATGAGGTGTCAGAATTTGATTTAGTAGGGTGTGCTGATATACTTCTTAACAAGCCAAAGGATCCCTCTATTGAGAGGTTTGGCACATATGATGAAATCATGTTTAAGAATACCAAGAAGGATGTAAAGGAAAAAAATGATATAAAATACAAGGCTGATGAAATGAAAACAAATTTAGAGAAGATTATTAATTGTCCTAAAGGATCTTTAGGAGGGACACAAACACATTATTCACATTCAAGAAGAACAAGCAGATTAAATGTAGCAACCTCCTCTATTGCTTCCAGATCTACTTTACCTACTAAGAGAACAAGTTTTGAAATCCTTGTACAAACTATTGAAAAGAAAAATCCTAGAAAAAAGAGTAAGGGAAGAAGAGAAAAGGTCAAAAATATTGAAGAAGAGGAATAAATTAAAGATGAAGAAAAGACAAATCCTATAAATGTTTAAAAATATTGAAGAAGATGAAGAGGAAATATAGAAAGCATCTTCATTAAAGAAAAAAAAGAAAAGAAGGTGAAACTTCAGAAAAAAAGGTAAAGGAAAAGCCAAGAAAGGTAAGAAAGCTGATCATGTTCCTTTGCAACTAGATGTAACCATAAATGCAATGATAGAAGGTGCATTGAAAGAAATTGCATGAATCTATGATGAAAGGCCTACAGATGACAAATGCACTCTTAAAGAAGCATTGGTCAAATACATGAGAGCACACAACTTGGCTTTGATTGAAATCATACATCAACTCCCCAAGAGCTTGTACATGAGAGCACATAGCCTGGCTTTGATTGAAATCATACATCAACTCCCCAAGAGCATGGTTGACATTCTAACCAAAAGGAGAGATGATGCACTGATTGTAGAAGCTGAGATAAAGAAAAGTGCAGTTGAAAAATCTTTTCCCACAATCTCTAAAGAAGATAGAATTAGAGTCTCCAAGGTTCCAACAAAATAATTCAGGACTAAAAAGAGACTACACATTCTAATGTGAATAAATGAGGAGGAGATAGAAAATTTGAAAAAGGAAATACTAAGGAAAACTATAGAATCCCTCAATGAAATGAAGATTGAGATGGGGATTATTGAAGAACTAACTTATCAATTTGAGGAAAGTGAGGAGGAAAATGACATGCTTGAAAAGAATAAGGAGATGGCCCTTCCTGAAGATATTGGTGCTTTAGCTCATCCAGACACTCCTATAGAACAAGGTTTCCTTCCTCTAGAGATAGCCGAGGCACAAAATATTGAAAGTCAAATCAAGGACAATGTTGCACCTCCTCCAAAGAACATTAGAAGTGTTGAAACAAGAGAATAAGTTATCTCTAAGGAGAATCAAGATGAGAAGTAATATAATGATGAGGAACAAAAGAATGAAAAGGATAAAGAAAAGGATAAAGAGGAAGAGAAGTTAGAAGGGACAGATGACATAAATCAAAGTGGATCTGAGATAGATTCCCTCCAAGACTTATTGAATTTACAAATGCAATTTGAACTGGTCATGACTCATTAGCTACTGTAGATTCCAACTATTGAGGGACATATAGGTCTGACAGGCATCTCTCCTCTTCACAAATTACATCTTGGGGATATATTGCATGCTACTGCTAGGAAAGATTTCCTACAAGAGAGATTGATAAAAAGAAATGCAGTGGAAGATGTAGTAAAAATCATTCAAGAAGGGTTACCTAAGCTAACTATTAACTCCTCTCTGCATATTGAGCAAAAGCTTAAATTGTTAATGGACTCCTTCAAAGATCATTCCTCCCATTTGAAGAAAAAAGTAGAACAAGAGGCAAAAAGAAGAATAATTGACAAGAAAATGAGTGAAATGATTGAAAAATGTGCAAGTGTACATAACAAGCTCTAAGAAAGTTTAAAGAAATTCAAAAAATGCATTGATGAAGCTACAACCTTGTACTTATTTTCTTTAAAATGGCCTACTTCAACAAAGAGTATCAAGGCACAAATTGACTCTATTGAGTCACAACTGACTAAGTTAGAAGAGACTTATGACTTGTCAAAAGACAAGATGGGTACAACAAGGGCACAACTTGAAGGCCTGCATGTACAACTATCTCAACTATAGGATCAAAGAGAGAATATAAAGAAGCAATTTGGTCAACTAAGAGAGGCAGTGAACTTGAGGCTTGCCTCAATGATTGGGATGTTAGGGGAAGCAGAAAAGATAGACCAAAAGATGAAGACCCCAAGCAATATAGAGGAAGCAGAGGAAATGTGCATACAGTGTGAGTGTCAAACTCAATTGCTTTATTTAGAATGTGGTATCTTGACCTCAACTATTTAACAACCTAGGGTAATCTTCAGAACTATTATCCCATCCAAGTAAGTTGTTAGAGAAATTTTGATGTACATAGTATTGTAGAGCTAATAATTAGAGTGGTAGTGCTATTTTGGTTTTCAAGGGTACAATTTTGTAAACTAAATTATACAATCAGGGGGAGCACAATCTAGATATGTTTTTGTAAGGTGGAGTACATATAGTTTTTGGATTAATACAAAGGTTATCAATCCCTTTTTCCTTTATGTCAAAGGGTGAGAGATTCTAAGGGGGAGCATATGTTTCCATCAATGGAAAAGGGAGATATTGTAGGCTACATGAGTTATCATTGATGTCAACATAGTATACATTGATGTCAACATATCAGATGGAAATGTATAGACAATATTTGTACAAGGAGTCAGTATGGTCAAGATAAATCAGTTAGGGGAGAAGAAGAAATAATCTAAGTATGGATCATTTTTGGGTTTGAATATGATGTGGAGGTAAAAAATCTTATCCTTGCATGATATGTCATGCCCACATTTCCCATGTGGTCATGACACACAACACACATGTCATGTCCACATTTGTCATGTGGTCATGACATGAAATATGAAAAAAATTTCCACACGTCTCTAAAACCCCCTCGTGCATAACATGTGCACTCAGTGGCATACACACAAAGGTGCAAAATGTTAATCAAATGTTAGGGTAATGCAAACACCTTTCGCAACCCATGTGAATTGTAAGCCTACTAAGGGGGTATGCGACGTAAAGTGCATCACTAAGAGGATTGATTCCAAAGTAGGAACTAACCCTAGAGTTCCTAGATGAGGTGATGTGATTTTGACAAGTATCGAAATCTAACCTTAAGGAACTATAACATAAATAACATTAAAATAATTCCATCTAAGACTTAATTAAAGTACCCAATCATAATTAATACGATAAGGTAAAAACATGAATTAAATCACTTAATTAATCCTTCCACCAATCTAGGAAAAATCTGGCAACATAAAGCCACCTCATCAATATAATTAAAAACTAAATACACACATTAAATTAATTTACTCCATCATTTCCTTTTTTCCCCAAGGCAATATAATTAATAAAATTAATCACATTAACCAAATAAAAGCAATAAATTAAAAATCACATTTAAACTATGCACTAGTTAAAATAGATTTAAAAGGGTCTAAATTAAATAAATTTCATAACATAATATCCGGACAACTGAACCCCATTAAAATAACCTACTAAATTTAATTAAAAACCTAGGATTGAATTAAATCCACTAAACTTCTTTTTAGGTCATACTTTCCTTAATTAATTTTAAAAGGCAATAAAAAAAAGTTTAAAAGCCCAAAAAAGATGAAAGCTTTTCATTTGCCTCCAAGTTTTAAGGAGAAGAAATAGAAATGAAAAGTCACCTTCACAAAAGGGAAACTAATCCTTTTATTTATTTTTATTTTTTTTTCTATTTTCATTCCAAATTAAATACATTATTAAATAACCATAATTCAATGTTTCAACATCACCCAAGGTAATAAAACAACCACATTAGCTAAAGAAGGATAATTAATTAAAACTACATTTAAGCCCAAACACCAGGTTAAATGGGTGGGGAGATATTATTTAAATTGAATTCAGTAATACAATAATAAATTTCTCATGCAAATCCCCATTAAAATATTAATTAAATTAATTTAAAAAAACAATTAATATTCCCCACCAAATCCCTATTAAAATATTAATTAAATTAATCTCAAAAAAGAAACAAGTAATATTCTCCTAACTCGCAATAAAATTATTTAAAACTTACAAAGCATTTGTTTTTTTTCCATTTTTTTAGAAAAAAAGAGAGAGGGAAGGTAAAAGATACGTGCATCAAAAATTTATATATCATATTTCTATCTTTTTCACTCTAACCCTATTTTTTTTTCTTTATTTTCTTCCCTTTGTTTATCTCTTTTCTCACATCAAACCTTAATGCACTTATTTCCTCTATTTTCTATTTTCATTCTTTCTCTCAAAACCCTAACCTATCTTTCTCTTTTCTTTTCTATTCTCTCTAGTTGTGCAGGTATTCTCTTTGGTTGTGTAGGTTTGAAGATTGATCATGGAGGCTCACAAGGGTTTCTTTGTTCAAATGATTTCTGTGCAGGGTTAAAATTTTGCCATGGAGGCTCTTTGGTTTTTTTTTTTTTTTTACATAGTGCAGGGTAAAAATATATAGATATTTTTTGTTGCACAACCATACATATATATAGATGTGGTATTTTTTTACTAGTAAGACAAATATTGAAAAACCCTAATATATATATTTTTTGTTTTATTGAAACACAAGGATCAATATATATATATATATATTTCTAAATGCCTTAAGGGTTTCAGAAGGCCAAATGCCTGTAGTGGCCAAATGCAACAGGCAGGGTAGATGAAACGAGGGCAAAAAAACACAGCGACGATTTAAAGGCACTGGCACCGCCATGCCACAACAGACCACAAGGGAGGTTTTAAGGGCAGTGACGGCCATGGTCGCCCCCCCCTTTTATTACAGCCTGTTTCAAAGTTTTTTTTAAAAAAACTTCAATGCAGTTTTATTTTCACGACCCTAAAACTGTCCTTCAGCCATATACTTCATTTCTAAAAAAAATAATTTCTATTATATAGAAAAAATCATATATATATATATATATATATATGCTACTGCATTCTTTTGTTGTTATATATATTTTTTAATAAAGCAGTGAACTCAAATAAATATAAAGAGGATATATATATTTATATCTATATGCACAGAATTATTCCCCTCAGAATATATATATATATATATATATATATATATATATATATATATATATATATATATATATATATAAAGAACAATGAACTAAGCAATTTAAAACAACAAGAGTAAGAGTATAGGTTTTCCCCATATATAAATAAGAGCAACTTCATGATTTATTTTCATAAGATAATATTCCTCTGTATAAAAAAAAATAGCTACATTTCATTTCAATTTTTTTTAGACTGCAAGAAAAGACATAGATTCTCCTTTCTATACAACAAATTTAATAATAAATTTTCCTTTCTCATACACCCAGAATTAGAAAATTTATCACAACAAGTCTAATATTTAATTTTCTCTATAACAAGCAACAATATACCTTTAAAAGACAACTTTAGAGATAGGGAGATAGATTCTTTTTAATCATTCATAAGTAAACTTTCACACACCATATGAAAAAAATAGCCAGCTCTCTATTTGCAACGAAATGAATGCATATATATATATATATATATATATATATATATATATATATATATATATAGATATATATATATATATATATATATCTTTTCTTTCTTTTACAAAAAGATACACAAAGGAGAATACTCTCAAAACTACACAATTCTTTTACAAGCCACAAAGGGCAAGGCAACCAGAATGTCTTATATTACAAATTCCACAAAAACCAAATTTCTTCCAAGTTCACCAAAACTCAAAGGACACCAAACCCGCAAGAATAACAAGACGGTTTCCACATGCCCATGGGAGCTTGCCTCCCAACCGTAGACTTGAGAACAAGTCACCCCCAAGCTTGGAGGTCACCCAAGCAATCGAGTTCAAACCACAACAAGAACAACACACCAAAAACACACTCATGCAAGTATGAACAACCCCACCCAAAGATTGCACAACACAAATCTGTTTGCATGGATATTTGGGGGTAGGAGAGTGGACTGCTCTCAACTCTAGAGGTACACTCAAAAATCTCAATACTCACATTTCTCATAACACAAGGCCTCTAGCCTTAAACTTTCTCAAATTTCACATTTCCAAGGCACTCATGCCTTCACAAAAATTTCATTTCTTCTCAAATTTCACATTTCCAAGGCACTCATGCCTTCACAAAAATCTCATTTCTTCCCAAAATACCTCATGGCCATCAATATCTCAATAAAAATGGTGAGGGTGACCTTAAGGAGGTTCACTCCTCTCCCACCCCGAACAAGATGAGCTCTCTCCAAAATGGGGAGCTTCATCCAAACACCACAAAGAAACCCACACAACAAAACACCAAGATTCACAAATACACAAACAATCATCAATACATTGAAATGTAAAACAAAGGGAAGGCTTATAACCTTGAAGCTTACCTTTAAAGCCCCAAATGGTCCGAGTTGTTGGAGAGCTCCGCCAAATCTCCCTCCAAGCTTCTTGCCTTCAAAACTTCCTCCAAAACTTTAGCTAACTCTCTCCCCAAATAATAATCAAGAAAAAAAATGAGTAAAAAGAAGAACCCTCTCCCTCTCTCAAAGAGGGAGTTTAATAGGCTACTCATAATAGCCTTGAGGAATGAGAAGGTGACACATGCCACCTTCTCCTTCCTCCTCGCAATCCCACTCACCATCTCCAAGGGATGAGGAGGTGACATGTCACACTCCTATCCCTCAAGGCCTCACATTCTCACACAAGTTCTCTCACACATGTGTGAGAGCATAGTGGAGATGTGAGTCCAACTTGGATACTCCATGAGGATAAGAATGGGACACATGTCCACACCTTGTCCATCAAGGCAATCCCATTCCCTACAAGATGTGTGAGAGCATAGGGATGAGATCCTCTCACACTTGAAGGTCTTGGGGGCTTCCCAAGCCTTCAAGATAAGGTAGACCAAACCAAGGGTAGTGGGGATGGTCAAAGTGGACCCTTGACTTGCCAACCCCATAACCAAATTCAAAAATTCGTCACTTTACTTCAGGGTAAATTTAAAGTGACTCCATGGAGGTATATCTAAGGTTTAACATGTCTAAGTTGGCTCTAGACCCTAGGGGTATGACCTAGGGTCATTATTAGGCCAAAATAAACATCATAGGGTGTATAAAATCACTAGAAAAGGCCCAACAAAATAAATTATATGAAATGATGCAAATTAAACAATCCACATTTATAACACATTAATAAAATAATAGAAAAGGGTGAAACCTAATCAGAATTAAACATAAATGTAGATATTATGAAATCATCATTCACCAACACAATTGACCTTGGTCCCTCTTGGGACTAGGTCAGCTAAACATGGATTTTACAAGGGGTTATTGGTATGACCTCTGAATTTTCCATGGGCATGGAAGATTTACCTACACATTTCCACAAACAGATTAGTAGCACATGTTCATCATAGCCGAAGAGAAACAAAAGCATACACACACAACATCACATAGTCACAAATATCCTTGATAATACACATGGTAACATAAATATGCTTCATAATTCATTTACATTTCTAATAATAAAATTTAGGAACATACTCTACATAGTAGTTCATCAATTTACTCATCAACTAAACATTTCAATTACATCAACTTAACCTCGTAATATACATCATAGAATCAACTGAAATCTCACATGCATAGCTATAAAATCATCACAACATAATAAATCAATCAAGGTGTGAGGTAACCCAGGAAATGTCATAGCATCTACTGGGGTCAGCAACCCCAAAATTGTCAACATGACAAAGGTAATCTAAACAATAAGTTTCATAGTCAATCAAGAAGTACAACACATTGTAGCCTCATCCTACAACACTAAAGGTTCCAGATTAAGTACAAACATGTGATATTCCAATAGTCCCAGTTAGGGTCTGTATCACTTACACATACCCAAACTAACACAACCACCTTAAACAAAAGATCCAAAACAACACTGCACTATCTTGAAGGTAGGGTCACACTCCCATAGATCAAACCCTTAGCTTGGTGAAGCAAAAAACACATGGTCTAAAAGTACAACTAATCCAATCACACAAGGGTGGGCCTCACATGATACATGCATATATACATACATATCTCATTAGTTGGGAGTACCACACTCAAGGGTAAGTAGCAGAAATGTGTCTAAGGCATTTTTAGTGCAAAACCTAAGGCAGAGTCAACTTGAATTGGTTTTCACTTCTCTACAAAGAAAGATCTGGTCATGTGGTTCTCATGATAGTTTTTGACATGTATTGAAATGTTATATCTAGGGTTTCAGCCTCTCACTTGTTCAGCATAAAAAGTTACAAGGGATAGTTCATCGATCATCACTAAGATAGAGCAAAGCAGTAAAGGGGAGACAATGGAATGCTTTGCATTCCTCCAAAGGAGATCTATTTGTCATGTATCTCTAAGAAATGACTAAGATAAGTATATTATATGTTGTGATCAAGTTTCATGTGTTTTAATGGTCTACAAAGACATTACTCAAGAGACAGAGGTATCACAATGTACTTTGGATCCTGAGCATACAAGTTAAGTTCTTCAAAAGATGAAACATACATAAATCTATTATTAGAGCTTATGTGGAGATTCCACATTGTCCACAATACATCGGGTATGATCTGCATGCAGACATTCATTATTCTCTGGTACCACATCAAGCATTCTTATCTGCAAGAAGAATTCAAGTATAACTATCTTCCAGAACTGCAAGTACTTAAGCCATTTTTGAATTCCTATAGAAACTCCATAAAAAATGTGTGGATCTAATGAGTTGCATAAATTGACATCTTTGATCACTCTCAAAAGGTTTCAGGCTGTATACTTCACTGTAACCTCATATATTGGGTTATGAAGGATTGCATAAGGTCTAGAAGACTCTATTCTCTATAGAGTAATACATCTCTTATCTTGCGGATGCACAACTTTATATGATACTTCTTTGGGAAGATGTATGGATGTTTTTAAACCAATGTATTATTTAATCCTTGGTCCGCATTGAGGTTTTGGCTTCTCCCCAGCTGTTGAAAGATGAATAGTTGATAGTGTTAAGCAGTATGAGTTGATTGGTTAAATGCGTAGTGCATGCGGAGGCTCCTAACTAGTTTCACCAAGTATAAAAGGTGTGGAAAGGTGTGGAAAGGTGTGTCTTGATGTTCTTTAGAAAGCCTATGGTTTGCAACAAGTTTTTTTGTCAATTTACGCGTGTTGTGGCCGACCTGTGACTTGCAACACATTACATTCAATATTGTTTTGGATGCCGACCTAATCAAGTTTCAAGGTGTTGTAGAGGATATATAGAAGATGTAATTCATTTGAAAGGTAATTAAGATATACATGAAGATAGAAGAGTAGATATGAAATGCACAGATTCAGTTTGAAGAAAGATATAGAACAAAAATAGTAGACTGCACCATCAACATACAACAAATGTGTTCTCTCTAGCAGTCCTTGAATTTATACTATCATTGTAATAGTTACGAGCTGAGCATTCAGGGAGTAGTTGCTTCTTTGGGTTATTACCCTAAATCAAAGTTGTAATACATTTGCAATGAGCATGTTAAATTGTGAGCTAATCCTCACCGTGGTTTTTCCTTATTTTAGGGTTTTCCACATAAAAATACTAGTGTTATAAGTTGACTCTTGATTTGCATGTTTTCCTTCATGTTTTCAAATTTGTTTAGTTTTATCAGTAAATGTTTGGCTAAAGTTTTTAAGTATGCTAACTCACCTCCCCTCTTAGCACCCCATTGTGTTCAACACCTACTCCCCCTATGTGGAATTCCTTATTAGAAATCCAATGTGTTAGAAATGTACTTTGGGTATTTTTTTAATTCTATTAAGTGTAAGACAAATGTGTGCATAGGTTTAATTTATGTAAAGTGATCTTGTTGAGTTTTGTTGTGAAGAGGTTCCAAGTGGGTAAATGTTCCCCATTCTCGAGGGTGGGTTGTCTGACAACCCTAGGGATGGGTGGAGAGCCCATTAGCATATTATTGTTCTTCCTCTCTTGTTCATTTTTAGGTTCATGGATGGAGGTTTAAGATGTTTTGGAGTTGCTCAAGTCTTTTTGGAAAGAAAAGCAATGTTGTTTTGTTTCAAGAGATATTTCCTTGTTTCCTGATGTACTTCATGTATCAAATGTTGCAGATCATTTGTAAAAGTATTATAGTAGAAAACTTGTGATGTTACATTTGCATTTGAGTGAATATAAAATTGACAAGGTTTTCAAATGTAGGAAGGTTTTGGTTGTTAGATGTGGTTATTCTAACATGGAAATAGTGTTGGATCTCATGTAGAAATATGCAAGTTTATTGAATTTTTTATCATAGTTAGTATGGATTTCAATAATGCTTTTCAATATTATCTTTGATGCATAAATTTTTATTTGTTAAAAGAAATTTTATTCCTATGTCAAAAAATTTGAGATTTTTAAAATAATTTCCTTCATAATAATGTTGTAAGCTATTAATCATTTGAATGTTCCCATTTATAAGGAATTTCATGTCAATCCTTGCAAATTCTTAAGAAAATTTAAAATTATAAACTTAATAGTGATGGTGTAAATAGTAACAATTCTATTTAAATTGGATAAAAAATGTAATAAAAAAAATTCTTAAAAAAAAAAACCATTGTCAAATTGTGATGTGATATATATACATGTAGTTTAATAGGCCTTAGACTTTAGTCAAATCAAAACATAGTTTGTATTTATTATTCCATTCGATATGTACCTAGGCCATATTGTACCTTGTCGGAATACTATATAATTAGATTAGACCACTAGGAGTAAAGAGAAGAAATGTAGAGCCTTTGAATAGTTGGCGAATGAATCTTATTTCACTAGACTTATCAAGGAAAGAATATAATTTATTAAAATATCTTCAAATTAACATACTTGGTTAGCAAATGTTTGTAGCCTAAATCTAATATACTTTGTAATGCATTAAGAAGTAGTAGAAAACCTTATGATCCTAATTAGGTAGGGAACTAAATCTAATAGTTGAAGACATATTAAAATGTGCATTGAAATTAATGTTGTATGAAGATTGGGTAGAAGATGGTAATATGATAAGGTTCATTATTGATATGGTTAGCGAATTATTGTCTAATGGGAAGAAGTTTCCCCGTGATTGAATATAAGTAATAATAGGAGAATAATAATGACATGCTTCCCTTTTTTTGAAATAACATAGTTATGTATGTAGTAACTTGAATACATGTTTGAAATATGTAGGTTAGATCAACTCCCTAATTATGATATGAGAATTAGTTTTGACATGAAATAATGAAACTATAGATTTCTATGCCCTTAGAGCAAAGAATAGAGTTGTGAAGTTAAAATAAAAATTAAGATGTATAAACATGTTATAGCTTCTTGAATAGAATTAGATATCTTACTTAATTCATTAATTGATTTATGACCATATGGCAGATCTTGTAAAACTTGAATTTTCCTTAGTAGTACTATGAAGTTTAAAAAAATTGGTAGTTGTGTTTGGTTTAGGTTTAGTAAAATTTAGGGCATAACATTTGGTATCAGAGCAAAGGTTCCAGCACTGGGAACTTTGTGCCATATGTAAGTGTTTAAATCACAATCATTTTTCTTATTTTGTAGATGGCTCATATCGGTAGAGAAAATAGGAGAATGCACCCCCAGGCTAACACTTTGAGTGGAGCACGTTCTGGGTCCCATTAGTTTGAGAGAAGCTAGCATCAACCTCGACCTAAATTAGGACCCCAAATCCTTCAGTCCCTTTAGAATTTGGTTGGGTTGATAGAAGTAAGGTTGCCCGTAGTCTAGCAAGAGCATCAATTGTCACATGAGGAAGGGGATCAAGGGTCGGTTCATCGTGAATGAAGTCAAAGTCCTCCTTGTATCCCTCAGGAATAGGAAGAGGATATGGGAGATTATGTGCATGTGTCCCTGCTTTGGCATGACCAACCCTTTCCTGAGGTGAAGTTTAGGCAAAGAGGTTATCAAGATGTGTGTGACCAAATTAGATAGCTCTTACATCTCAAACCACCTACCTTTTCAAGATCCACTAATGGAGTGAAGGAAGAAGCATGGTTACATAGTTTAGAGAGGTGCTTTGGGTTGTGTTCTTACGAGAGAAATCTCAAGGCATAGTTTGCAATTCATCTCTTAGGGGGAAACACCTCTACTTGGTGGAGGTCAGAATAGCAGAAACACAATCTTGTTTTGGACATTTTGACTTGGGAGATTTTCTTGGAGCATTTCAGAGAATGCTACATATCAAAACATTTCTATAAAGGTTGAAATTTGGATTGTTTTAGTTTAGTTTGGTGTTTGAATCCTCTTTTCACCAATTACATTCAAGGACCTTCAGATCGAGTGGCAGAGCACTATCAGGTCCTTGGTCACTCATGAATGTAGGGAAGCTTGGATTAGGGTGTTTGATTACTAATTTTCTTTCTCTTATGCTCAATTATCCATCAAAACCCTAATTATGTGAAAACGACAATAAACAGATGAATAACAGAAAATGCTTCTACAAAAAGATGTAAAATGACAAATAATTGTGCACCTATTTTCGGGGTTTTGAGGCAGAAAAGCTAGGGATATAGGAGTGGGCACCCAAGTCCAAGGCCCCACTTTTTGTTAGGATCTGGAAACTCAGTCTACAACTTGTTTTTGTTGTTCCAGAGATCTACTTGTTGCGGAACTTTGGGGACTAAGGAATGGGTGCCCTAGTCCAGGGTACTCTTTTCTCTTCTGTTCTACAATTCTAACACTCCAATATACCCTCAGGTGCAACTTCACTTTGTCTGCATCATCAACCTATAACCTGCAACCATGAAAACTTTGGGAGGGGGTTGTGGTGTTTAGAGGCTTGCCTCAGTCAAGCCTCAGAAGGACACTTAAGTCTTCCAAACACCTTTGTTAGATAGAGAGTGCGTACCCTTGTGAGGCAAAGGCAAAATCCAAATGAATAAATGATTGAAAGCACAATGAATGTCACCTTGTAGTGAAGTTTTCACGGGAGGAAGATTCTCTTCATTCCATGAGAAAATGGATGCTCAAATCTGCAAACACAAACACGTAGACAACACAAAACTACTCTTACAACACAATGAAAGCCTTGAATGACCTTTAGAACACAATAGCTTTCTAGTAATCATCTAGTTTACAAATGAAAACCTAAACATGCTTTTATATGCAACTACAAACATTCCTGCCAAGAATTTTGTAATACAAACTTGTCATGTCGGTATACGACCTAATTAATAGTCACAAACTGACATTCAAAATTTGGGACTGACCCAAAATAGGGCAGGACTAGGGTGTGGGTGCCCAAGTCCTCCCCCCTATTTTAGGTAGGCTTAGGTTCAAGGGGTCCCCCTAGGTCCTATTTACCATAAAACCTAGGGCTCATTCCATTTGGATGTCAAATTATGATGTAAGATGTCCTAAATACACACAAAAGACCTAGGAGCTAAACCTAAAGAGGGAAAAGCCCCCAAGGGGACATTTTCTGACATTACATTTAGCCCCCAATTTAATGTATGTATAAATGCAAGGCCAATACATGCATTAAAGTACGGTCACAAACACAGCAAACACGCCAAGTACAAAGAAGACACACCAATCACATAGAAGATAGTAACAGGCACATAAAACACAGAGAAGTTAGTTACAGTCATGCAAAACATGGAGAAGATAGCAAATGCATGGAAGACACATTAATGCATAGAATATAGTAATTATTTCTTTTCTTTTCATTTTCTCATATATATGAAATGTAGATGCAAGTACAGGAAAGTAAGCAAACCTCCCATAATGTAGGATGTACTCATTGTACATGTCTTTAAACTACATATATGGGGCAACACACACGTAAGACACACAAAACCTCCCAAAATGTAGGATGTACTCATCGTACAGGTCTTTCAATTGCATATGGAGCAACAAACACGCCACACAAAGCAAGCATGCCAAACACACACTTTGAAGACACAGAGAAAACATGGCAGACAAGTGATGGAGTGTTCCTATTTCTATGTTCATCACCATCTCAGGCACATTACAGGCACACACCGACAATTGGACTTCACCACAACAATCGCTAAAGACACACTTAAGGGTTGAGTTAGTCACATAATTGCTCCCCGCCTCCCAATGAGGACTTTTGAAAATGACAGGATGATGCAATCTACTCTGAGAAATACACCATCCCTGCCTTCATAGAGGACTTAAGATAAAAATGATATATACGATATCCTGCCTCCATAGAGGGCTTAAATGATTGATTGATTGATTGATTGGTTGCAAAAAAACTTAGAGTGCATGATGTACTCATTGCACAAGTCTTTAAACTGCGCTTGAGGACATACACATTGCTAACATCTACAATAGACAACTTACCTTATATATGCCCCCACCTTAAGGTGGTTGATATCAGGTATCGATATCAAGCACATTAAGGTAGGAAGAAAACACACAAGGGAACACAAGGGAACACAAAGCCCGTGCCCCCTAGAGGTTACATGTACTTCACGATCACCAAATGTTCCCACAAACACATCCCTATAAGAAACATGTTAGTGTCTACAACATCATGATAAACAACAACAATGTATATGATTAACCATACAAGAGCCAAGGTTATAGAATGAATTCAGAGTTCGAGGATAACCATGGGGCTATGTCATGAAGCTCTCTGAATTGAGTACCACAAAGGCCAAATTCAAAGACAAACAAAGGTGCACAGAGCAACAGTATTGTTAAGGTTTGTAAATGAGATAGCATACCATCAAAATCACTACACAAAAAGCACAGAGTGCTTCTACTAGTTGAGCGTCAAATAATTTATTACAATCCCATCATCATATTAGGAACTGAATCGATTTTTTTATTGCTCTTGAAAGGGACACTAGGTCCACATCAATATAAATGTTTTTCATCATTTGCCCGCTAGATAGAAACACTAGAGGAAGGGAAACAATAAATAAGAGAGGAGAAACAAGTGTCTTAGGGATAGTCACATAGGAGGGTGCCCCCAAGTCAGCAGCCACAACGCTATGTCCATAAGACACAACAAATAATGATGAAATCAGAGAGAGAGAGAGGCAATATAGAAGAATGATGATACAAATAGAAGAAGGTCACAACAAAGGAGGTCTCCTGGTAACCCGGACCTTACAGGAGTATTAGGGGTCATCCTAGGAGGCCTAAACAACACATAACACATCACGGGGGAAGCACATCACAAAAGAAATAAAGAGTTAGAAATACTTACCTGTAGGGCCCTATCGGGCTAGTAGGTGTCACAGATCTTGATCTTTATCTTAATAGTTAAGGCGTTATCACTACTTCTCTCTTCCACATATTTAGGAGTTTGCGAAGGTAACCATGTAGGAAAGGTATCTCTTAATGATGGTTGAGAGGGGATGTTCCCATTTTCTATGTCAGCTATAGGAGCATTTGAAATTCCATTTGAATGAGCTTGTGGAGGCATCTGAAAAATACCCATTTTATTCCCTATATAGGGTGTTGGAATGGCTTGAGTTAGAGGAATAGCTTGTTCTTCCACAACATGTGGGATTTCATTACTTTCCAAAGTATGTGATCATTCAAGTAGAGGTTCCTTGTTTAGAATGTAATCAAGAAGTTCTTGAACATCAGGTGGTAAATTGTCATTAGATTTAAGCAAATTGTCACAAAGAGAATCTGCATCATCCAAAGCTTCATCCTGATTAGGAAGAACAGAAAGGGATGGCAGAGTAGTGTAGAGAAATGTATCAATTATATCTTTTTCTTGTGCCAATATATCCTCATCGAGTGGCTTTATGTTGGGACAATTCTCTTTGTTGATAAATCACCCATTGTTATCTCATTCTATAGGTCTCAGAAAGGATTTGCATTATATCATCATGAAACAAAGGGAGAGAGGGAATAAAGTTGTCATCACTACTTTCCCCATGATTGTTTTTAGCTATAAAACCTTTGAGATTCTCGATGATTGAAGGAAAAACATCCACTCTTAAGAAAGTTATCAAAATAGGCTATTGATCGAAGGATATCACATGTAGTGTTGTTGTTCATGTCAATGCCATAGATGTATGTGATTTGATGCAAGAATTAAGGATATTTGGAAAAATTATCATATTTCACAATGTACTCATATAAATCTTCTAAATATGTACCCTTAGGAGAATCCATGAATGCAAAATATATGTAAAAATGCTTGATTTTTTGTACTTTGTTAGTGCAAATGAGTGAAACAAAAGGTGTTATAAGTATTTTGATTAGGGGAAGAAAATTATATGTCTGATATCATTCCAACACAGAAATAATATCCTTCACAACACACTCTTGATGCAAATCTAAGATGACAACAAGTCAAAATATAGTGAAAATATGCTAAAATATGTGATTTTTTCACCAAATCTCAATGCAAAAGAGCATGACAAAGGGTTTTGTGAGAAAAATGATGATGGAAATAAAATTATATCAGTAATAACAGCCACTTAGTTCCAAAATATCCATCACAATACACTTATAGTGCCACTCAAGGTCAAACCCTAGTTAAAATATAGCAAAATATGCATTTTTTCACAATTTTTCAACTCCAATACCTAGAAAAAGGGGTGTTGTAAAGAATTTTAGGATGTGAAGAAAATAATATCAATTATATTAGTCACCTCAATCCATAAAATTTGTCACAACACACTTGGAGTGCAATCTAGGCCAAACCCTAGGGCAAAAATAGCAAAAATGTGTAATTTTTCACCAAAATTTCAATACAAGAGGCCAATAAAAAGGTGTTGTGAAGATTTTTATAAAGGAAAGAAAACATATACCTTGATAACAACCAATTAGTGCAAAAATACCCTTCACAACATGCCTATGGTGCAAATTTAGAGAGTCGATAAGGCCAAATCTAGTGGAAATCAATGTTTTTCAAGCCCTAGGTTTGAGATCTTGACACAAAATGCTATATGAATATTTTGAAATCTGTTTTATGATAAAAAATAAAGTGTACTTAGATATTAAAATGATTTTCAATCTCTAAGATGCAAAATGCAAGTGCAAATCTAATGAAAATGTATGAAAATTGCTAGTTTGTTTTTGTTGAAATTTTCTATGCAAAAATGCAAATATTTGAAATCTAAATGCAAATTTACACTAAAATGCAAGACTAAAACCAAATGTAAATTTTAATGAGTTTATAAAATCTATAGAAAAATTTGAAAGAAGATTTTGCCTACAAACCCTAGATTTTGCAATTACTAGGTTATATGAAAATTGTCAAAATTTCTACAAAACCCTAGCAATTGTATGATGAAAATGCAATGTAAATTATTGAATTTTTATAATTTTCTGTAATTTATCTTAGATCTAATGCAAAAATCATAAATTATATGAAATTAGAATGAATTTATGCAAAATAGTAACCCTAAAATGCAATCTTTTTCAAATTTTTCAATTTTTTTGAAATTTTTTTCAATGCAATAAGATGAATGAATATATGAATGAATGAAATCAACCCAAATTTGAAGCATAACACTCAGCAAGGTGCAATCAAGTTCAAAAACATGGGTTCACCAAAATGTAAAGGTTAAAATTTGGATTGTTTTAGTTTAGTTTGGTGTTTGAATCCTCCTTTCACCAATTACATTCAAGGACCTTCGGATTGAGTGGCAGAGCACTATCAAGTCCTTGGTCACTCACGAATGTAGGGAAGCTTGGATTAGGGTTTTTGATTACTAATTTTCTTTCTCTTATGCTCAATTATCCATCAAAACCTTAATTATGTGAAAATGATAGTAAACAGATGAATAACAGAAAATGCTTTTGCAGAAAGATGTAAAATGACAAATAACTGTGCACCTGTTTTTAGGATTTCGAGGTGGAAAAGTTAGGGAAAAAGGAGTAGGCACCCAATTCCAAGGTCCAACTTTTTTCGGGATCTAGAAATTTAGTCTGCAACTTGTTTCTTCTATTCCAGAGATCTACTCGTTACAAAACTTCAGGGATTAGGGAGCAGGTGCCCCAGTCCAAGGTGCTCTTTTCTCTTCTATTCTGTAATTCTAACACTCCAATATGCCCTCCTACAACTTCACTTTGTCTGCATCATCAACCTGTAACCTGCAACCATGAAAACTTTGGGAGGGGGTTGTGGTGTTTAGAGGCTTGCCTCGGTCAAGCCCTGGAAGGACACTTAAGTCTTCCAAACACTTTTGTTAGATAGAGAGTGCATGCCCTTGTGAGGCAGAGGCAAAATATAAATGAATAAATGATTAAAAACACAATGAATGTCACCTTGTAGTGAAGTTCTCATGGGAGGAAGATGCTCTTCATTCCATGAGAAAATGGATGCTCAAATCTACAAACACAAACACATAGACAACACAAAATTGCTCTTGCAACACAATGAAAGCCTTGAATCACCTTTAGAACACAATAGATTTCTAGTAATCATCTAGTTTACAAATGAATGCCTAAACATGATTTTATATGCAACTACAAACATTCTTGCCAAGAATTTCATAATGTAAACTTGTCATGTCGGCATACGACCTAATTAACAGTCGCAAATCAACATTCAAAATTTCAGACTGACCCAAAATAGGGCAGGACTAGGGTGCGGGTGCCCAAGTCCTCCCCCCTATTTTGGGAAGGGTTAGGTTCAAGGGGTCCCCCTAGGTCCTATTTACCATAAAACCTAGGGCTCATTCCATCGGGATGCTAAATTATGATGTAAGATGTCCTAAATGCACACAAAAGACCCGGGAGCTAAACCTAAAGAGGGAAAAGCCCTCAAGGGGACATTTTTTGATGTTACAATTTTAGGCAAAAAAGGATTGATGAATTTCATGAGCTCCAACAAAGGAGCCTTACAGTTAATTAATATGAGAGCAAGTTCTTGGAATTGATTCAATATGTTGATTACATTCAAGATGAGAAGTTAATTGTCATCCATTTTGTTAGGGTCTAAATCCTAGTATTTTAGGACTAGTAAGAATGGAAAATCTAGAAAACTTAAGGGTTGCAGTGGAGAAATCTTTGATAACAGAATAAGTTGATGGAAAAACATAAGAGGCTCATGAATAGTTTAGGAATCGCAATCAAAATCAAGA
Source organism: Cunninghamia lanceolata (assembly GCA_027924645.1). Lineage (NCBI taxonomy): Eukaryota > Viridiplantae > Streptophyta > Pinopsida > Cupressales > Cupressaceae > Cunninghamia > Cunninghamia lanceolata. Next base: position 369,779 of record BSBN01000088.1, read on the forward strand.
AGAGAAAGGTTTTCGAAGGCCACCTTTACCTCCAAAAGGGGGAAATAGACCTAACACCTTTACTCAAAGGCCTCCACAATAGCAATAGCAAGGTCCAAGGAATAGATAGAATCAGGTTCAGCATGGGGACCAATTTAGGCCATGGCAAAATCTGGGTCCTTAGAGGGATCAATGACCTCAGAATCAGGAAGCAGAACCTTTTGTTACTCATCAATCTCAACAGTCTTTCCAAGGGGTACAAAGTGGTTCAAATAGACCAGGGACCTCGCAATCTAGTAGAGCCCCTTCAATGCAAGTTCAAAGATGGGGGTCATTTTATGTATGTGGCAGACTAAGTAATTTGACTCAAGATTGCCCACAGGGGTTTGGAGTTGGGAAAAAAGCAAGCACCTCATAACAAATTGTTGATGATGTGGGTGAGTCCCATAGGGCTTTTGAAGTAGTAAAAAATCATCAAGTCGATCATCAGGCCATAGTAATTGTCATAGCATGTATGGTGAATGGTATTTCTGCATATGTTTTAATTCATTCAAAAACACTAGATTCCTTTGTTTCTCCTTCTTTGGTAAAATGAATAATGCTAGTGGCAACTAGACAGGAGGATGAATGGGAAGTAGAGTTAGCCTAAGGGGAAAAGGTGTCCATTGATTCTTTGATTAAGGGATGCTAGTTAGGGGTTGGCTCTTTTGTCACATCAGTTGATTTGAGAGTCGCCCCTTTGGGTTCTTATGATGTTGTGTTAGGCATGGATTGGCTCAATGCTCACTGAGAAAAGATTGATCGTAGAAATAAAAGTATTGAGTGTCTAGATGATTTGGGCATGCCAGTTGAGATTGTGGGAATTCAAAGACCCATCTCTCTTCGAATGATTTATGCTATGCAACTTAAATGTTGTATGCGAAAAGGTTGTTAAATGTTTGCTACCATAATTAGAGACAAAGAAGAAGAATATGAAGGTATGAAAGAGATATATTTAGACAATCATCCTATCCTTAAGGATTTTTTTGATGTGTTTCAATCAGAGTTTCCAGGGTTTTCTCCCAAGCGTGAGGTAGATTTTCATATTAATTTAGTTCCAGCTGTTCAGTCGATGTCAAGGACACCATATAGAATGACTACCCAAGAGATAAATAAACTCAAGGTGCAATTAGAAGAGTTATTGGAAAAGGGTTACATTCATCCTAGTATTTCTTTGTGGGGTGCGTTAGTAATCTTTGTGAAGAAGAAGGATGGAACCCTTAAATTATGAATTGATTATAGACAGTTGAACAAGTTAATAGTTAAGAACTAATACCCTCGACCAAGGATCGATGATTTGTTTGATCAAATTAAGGGGGATAGGATATTTTCAAAAATTAATCTCAAGTTAGGTTATCATCAGTTGAGAATTGTGGAAGAAGATATTCATAGAACTATGTTCAGCACACATTATGGTCATTATGAGTTTGCATTTGTGCCTTTCAGCTTAACAAATGCCTCGACAGTATTTATGAGTTTAATCAATGGAGTGTTCCAAACTTTCTTGGATTGATTTGAAGTATGCATATGCTAAGAGGGTGGATTGAAGTTTTTTGTTGGCGATAAATTTTTCTTGCTTGGGTGCAACCACACAAGAGCCCTATCCACTACGGGAAAGGTTCTAAGTTAGCATCCTATTTTGTTGGACCATTTGAGGTGTTAGAAAGAGTGGGCCCAGTTGCCTATCTCTTAGCTTTGCCACCTAGCCTATCTCATGTGCATGATGTTTTCTATATTTTTATTTTACAACATTATATACATGATACTTCTCATATTTTGGATTGGGATGGTTTACAGGTAGAGGAGGGATGACAATTGGCCATGGAGCCAATACAGATTTTGGGCTGGTGGACATTGGCTCTTCGATGGCTAGAGTTGGACCAAGTGAAGGTCTAGTGGGATAGGTATGATGAGGTTTCAGCCATGTAAGGAAAGATGATTCCCACATGAGGACACTCTATCCTCATATTTTTTATGACTTTCAAGATGAAGTTTAACTCTAGGGCGAAGGATGTGAGACCCCTACTTTATGCACTCCTATTTCTTTGAAATCCTTGATGTTCCTAGAGACATTTTGATGATTCTGATACTTAGTACTTATGGATTGTGCACATTCATTTATTGTGGATGGTTTTTGATATACTTATGAATTTTATACTTTATGGTTCGATTCCATTTGATATCCTTTGATAAGATTATTTGATTTATGTATTTGTGAATGATGAATTTTATATGTTATTTTATGGTTGCTAATGGATATGTTGTGATGCTCACAACATGCCCCATTTTACTTCTTAGAAAAATGAGGACCCCTGTTGTAGCTGTGCTTTTTGCTTGTGTGTGGGTCTGCTTAGTGGTAAAAGGGAAAAGGAAGTGAAAGTTACAAACCTTGTTGAAAATAAAGAAAATAGCATTAAGTACCAGAGCAGAATAGGGGTGAATTCCTTGTAAAAAATGAGTAAGGGTTGTTTTTTGAACCATTTTAAAATTCCCAATATTCTGCAAGATATGTGTGTTTTTGGTAAAATGCACTATGGGAGGGTTTGTATGTTGCATATACAAAGTCGTTTGTATGTTGTGTTGTTGTGTTAGTCACATAAAAAGAGTTATCATGTTTATTGCATCATTGTACTTGTATACATTTTGTAATGTGTTATGCTTTACATACAAGTCGGACCCGACAGAACTCAGAGTTAAAATGAATAATCGGTTAAGTCCGTCAAGTGTATCTTAAGTTTGTATGCTTAGAAAAAGGAAACATACAAGGTGATATACAACAGTATATGCATATCGCAGAACTGAAAAAATATGAAATGTGGTTTTATCGAGGTAAGTTTCGTGCTTTGTATGTTGTATGCTTTGGATACATACATTTCGGTATACATACAATGCGGAACTCAGAGAAAGTTAAAGTTTGGTATGAATGATGCATTGTGCCTTAATGTATATTGAAAGATGCATTTCACTTTATATACAATTACGGAGCCAGAGGAGTTATTAAATATGGTTTATAAAAAATGAGAAGTCCAAAAAGGAGATACAAATGAGTTTGTATGTATTTGGGTTTGTATCTAAGGGATAGATACAAGCATGGTTGTATCATTGAGATACAAGTGGAAAGTAAAGTGGGTCCCATTGCTTGCATATCGGGCTTGTATAATAACAATGTATATCTTCGATATACAAGCCGATGTACAAGAAAGGATGCAAATAGGAGATGCAACCTGAATTTGAAAAGGAAGTTAAATAGAGAAAAGTCTTTGTAGGTTTGGGACAATTGTATGTTTATGATATACATGCTCAATATACAAAGAAATAAAAAGACATCGTGAGAGATAAAGGTAAAAGGAGATTGGTATAAGTTGTTTGTATATGTGTTTGTATTTAACGAAACATGCAAAGAGTGATATACAAAGCGAAAGATACAAGTATGGATTAAAAAAAAATGGAAGTAACATTAGTTATGATTTCTTGCATATATGTTTGTATGTTAAAAGGATACAAAGGGAACATACAAGTGAAACATACAAAAGAAAATACAAGGAAAATGGTATGTATGTAGAAATGAACTAATGGATAAAAAGTTCAAAACTTAAACACTGAAATAGGAAGCCAAAGCTTTAGGCACATTAATTGCTATAATTAATGCTAATCTAACACCAAAAATGAATAAAATTCAAAGGCATTAGGGTAAATTTAAATGCATTTTCTTTCAGATGTACATTGCTAAGAGTTAAAAAACTATAGAAAAGAGAATTGTTACAGTAATTTGAACATAATTCATCAAGGAGATAGAATTACAACAGTTGGACAGAAGAAAAGATAGTAAAGTAAGTCAACGACGGGAACTTGAGTGGTCAAGAAATACAGGTATTTACCCCAAAATGCCATTACATTTCAAATGGTAAAAATGCACGTAAAATTTAGTAATTTCATTATAAAACGTAGGCATTTGTTAAATCACTATTTTAACTATTAATTAGCTGGGTAGAGCTTAACAAATGTGAAATTCAAAATAGAAAGGACAAACTAGGTTAGGGTAAAATGGTAAAAAAGAAGAAATTCATAGTAAAACCCTAGATAGGAAAGTAAAACAAAAAGTTAAAAGATGCATTTTCTACAGGATGGCCCCGAAGCACAAAAAGGTAGATATAGGGGGCGAGGTGAAAAAGGAGAGGAAACCGCCTAAAGAGATAGAGAAAGAAGAATTACCACTACACAGAGGATATCTGACATTGATTAGTTACATTGGGGTGGGGACAGATACAAACATTGGAAATTATGATGCAAATGATGTTTTACAAAAGATCATAGCTGCGGATGTTACACCTGATATGAGGTGTATATGGGAAAGTGGATTATACAGAGCTGCGAGTTTTCTGTTGGCTATGGAGGCCAGAGATTTGTGTTTAGATTGTTTAACTCTGTATGACTTATCAACTAGGAAAATTATGTTTTATGACAGACTCATTGCAGATTTATCCATAGAGGGTATTGCAAGGACATGTGGCCTGGAGATCAATAAGAAAATGGTAGATGTTGACATAGATCATTCTAATGAGGATTTTCAAATTAATGAAAAGGATTGCAGAGGTAAGATATTCTACAGTTGGTACAGCCTAGAAAACAAACCTAAGGTTGTAGCCAGAGTGCACAAAAATCTGCGGAGAATATACTTCAAAGAGGAAATATACCTGAGGATTACAATGCTGAGTAGATTGATAGGATTGAGAGAAGGCACTAAATATGAGCCCTAGATGTTTACTGTTATTGAATTCAAGAGAGAAGTAGGAAAGGAACAAGGACAGATTCACTGGGCAAAGACAATAAGAACAACTATATGGAAACAGGCCATGCTAAGGAAGCAAAAGCTGCTGCCTTTTTATTTGTCTTTATATGTATTGTATTAATGTGCAGCAGAAGTTAGACCATTCATACATGGAATAGACAGGGTTGGGACCTTGGGCAATGGTCTAGGACAGAAATTGGTATATGAGCATTACCTTGATTTGCAGGAAGAGAATGCATTGAAGAAGTATGCATTGGTTAATGATGTGTTTTATACTTACATGGTGAGAATTTTGAGGGAAGAACCTGACAAGAGGATATCTAAGATACAATTGGATTGCATAGCTCTTGGTATATTCAATTTGAACATTTTACCTACATTAGGAATGAAGGATTTGAGGGAAAACCATTCATGTTACCCAGATATCCCTCCAACAAATTAATTGCTCTAAAGTTTTCAAGGCAAAATCTGAACACCTTTAGGTGTATAAGAAAAAGTTTAGTAGAGGAAACCTTAAGCTACCTTGGTCCATTGGTAGAAATTCATGCTACAGTGAAGAAGTTGATAGTTCTTTAGAGCAGGAATTGAGGTATTATGGATTTAAAGAGTTTGATTTGGCCAGAAGGTTTGACCCTTTCCATAGGATCCAAAACACAGTTGATAAAAAATATAAGCATCAAATTCATATTGAGGATTTTTGGTCAGATTGCAAAAATGATAAGGAGGTAAGGAAAAGGGCTCATAAAAGGTTAACAATTGAGCAAATGAAAACTATGGGAGAAATTTATGTTCCTCCAGAGGTTCAAGAAGATGATAAATTGCTGCATCATAGTTATGTAGAGGCTAGGCTTGCTCCTATTACAGAGCCTGATTGGTCATAGCCTTGGAACACATCTCTGGATGTATTGTCCAAACTAATTATTTTGTTTTCAAAGACATGTTTAAAATACAGGATTGAAGAACTCAAAGCTGAAAGGAGGGAAATCACATATCCTAAGAAAGGGAGGAAGAGAGTAAGAGAACCTCATGATGATCCCCAATGTTTCTATGAGAAGAAAAGAAAGATTGTGGAGGCTAAAATTGTAGAGAAAGATAAGAATGCCACTCTGATGGATCCCTATGCATTGGACATAATAATAGCAGTATCATCTAATGCATTTGTAAATGCAAAATCATTGAGCCATGAGATTAGTGTAGAAGAGGTACAAACTTCCAAGGAAGTAGCAGGGCAGCAAGTTAGAAGGCTATACCAATAAGTATATCAAAAGGAGAAACTTCAAGAACCAGTGAAGTCATCGGAGCACAATAGGTAGGAGACAAATTGACTGATCTACCTAGTGCATCCACCCCAATAAAAAAGAGGCAAGTATACTGCAAGGGTCACAAGCACATGAAGCCAAACAAACCACTGAGACTGTCCACACTGTGGATGATAGTAGTGAAAGTGAGGAAAAGGGAATGTATGCTGGAAAATAAATTGAAATAAAGGAAGAACCAAGAAAATTCTTAAGTGAAGAAGAAGAGCAAAGTATTCAGGTAGATATGGAAATTGAACAAAGCCCAAAAAATGAAAAGGAGAAGGTACAGGAAGAATTAGGGATAATAGATCCATTTGGTACCTTAATGTCCCCTAAAATCATCAAAGATGTGCAAGAAGAGGCACATAAAATTGAAGAGGCTGAAAAGGAGGTTGCATCTGAGGAGACAACAAAAGAAAAACCTGATCAAGCAAAAGAAGAAATAAGAATGGGCACCTCAGGTGTGGATGTCTTAAATATTCTAAATATGTATGGTGAACAGAGTGAGGAAGAGAAGAACACAGAAAGCAGAAAAGAAGAAGAAAAGGAAGCAAAAGAGGAAGATACAATGATAAGTTCACCTGCAAATATAGAACAAGTACAAAAAGAAAGGGAAACTATAGAAGATGCAGGCAAGAAACCTGAGGGAGAAGAACAAATAGAAAATATTGATGAAAGCAGAGCTGAGGAACAAACAAAGCACATAGACATGATAGAAACAAATATAGAGCAGGCACATGAAGAAGAGGATCAATAAAAAGAAACATCAAAAGGAGGGGGTCCTAAAGAAGAAGATGAGGCTAGAGGGGACACAGAAATGGAAGAAGAAGAAAATGAGGGTGAGTCCAAAAAGCAGGATAATCCCATGATACAAGAAGAAGTCCCTCAACAACAAGAATGACAACAACAGCAACAACAGCAACAAGAACAAAGAGAAACAGAAAGGCCTTAGGAAGAGGTAATAAATGAAGAAAAGGTTGCTGCAGAAACAATAGAGATTCCTACTTGGTTAGGAGCAGAGATACGGGAAGAGAAGAAGGAGGTACAATTAGTACCTATTGATATCAAAAGTCTCTTGGGCAATACCACACCAAGGAAAGAGAAGAGAAAGGCCAGGACAATGTCGTCTATTCAAAGAGGTCTAGATGGATCTAGGATGCTCAATCTTGCCATACCTCAAAAGGAAAAGACTAAGGGAGAAATAACTTTGGATGATTATAAAATATTAAACTTTGACCTTGGGTATACTACACGGGAGAAACACATAACTGAGTGGGAAGATATGCACCAGGTAACAGCAGAAATGTTGAGGAAAGATAAAGATAAACAAGAATACTTGAAGGGACAGATTGTCCAATTATAGCAATTTATTAAAGGGATATTTGATCCCAGTATAACAGTGCTAGAATTGCCCAATGAGATAGCGGTTGTATCTAAGGAAGAAATAAAAAGCATGGAAAATAAAAATATTAAGGGTAATATTTTTTAAGAATGGTTCCAAAGTTTTATGCAAGAAGGTGAACAGGTAATAAAACAAGCAGTGAAAAGATGGAAAGTGGCTGCAATGGAAAGGAACAAATTCAGTATGCTTGTACATAATGGCTAGTTTAGAATAGAAGAGTGTAAATCAGAATTGGAATATTTAATAGAAGTTGAGGAAAGAGGAGAAGAGTTAATCAATGAAGGAGTAATTACCCCTTCAATGGCAAATCAACTGCCACAAGTGAGATTAGAACTAAAATTTGAAGAAGACAATCTTAAAAAGTGCATAACAGTTGCTCAGGACTTAGAAGAAAAAGTAGATGATATGATCCGAATGCACAAAAGAATAGTAGAAAAGCTACTAGATCATGAATGCATGGATACACTAGCATATGAATTGGAGAGGGCTTTGACAGAGTTTAATGCCATTTTTACACCATGCATGGAAAGTCTTGAAGCATATCTCAGTAAACAGATGATCGATTCATTGATGGAAGAAAGTGCTAAAATGAAGAGATACATGAAAAAGAGTGAAGGTTCAGAGGACATAGAAAAGAAACTAAAAGAGGGTGTCATAATGCAGGAGCATATATGGACAAAGAGTCTAGGAGGAGACCACACCTTCGTAGAAGGTGTAATTCATAATTTCAAATCATATCTGAAGAAGTAGAAATTGTAAAGGGAAGCAGCGGTTTTGGGAAAAGTCAAGTAAAGGGTATCTACATGAAGAAGTCAAAGAAAAGGGGAATCTTATTTTAAAAAGATTCCAATGGCATCCTTGGAGGGGGAAAAGATACCATTTAGATATTTTGAGAGGCAGTTAAAGATGAATATACACCATTGATCAATAATAGAAGGATCTTAACCGTAGATTAAACTTTGTAGCCGTAGCAGTGAGAAGTTTCAAAATCTATATAAGAAACTCTAGTACTTGTACATTAGTTACACAGGGATTTTGAAAGTAGTTGGCAATTGTAATTTGTTTGAACATTTCAATTGGAAAGAGTATTTTAGATTAGAGGAGGTCACCTTTGTCTACACTAAGGAATGCGTGGAATTTCCAGCTTTCTTATTGTATCTGTAAGACATTGTAAGTTTTCTGTGAAGTTTATTAATGAAGCAAAGAGTCGTTCATACATTGTAAATCATATATGACTGTGTGTTTTAAATATAAATAAATCTGGAATTCTATGTCTATTTTCAGAGTGTTTTCTAGCTCTTACTTATATTTGAAGTAATATCTCTTTTAAAGCTTGCAATCTTGAATGTGTGTTTATGAAAATACTGAGGACTTCACATTTAATGATTTAGTTTGTTGATTTGATCAGGTTTTCTATACTTCTTATAACGTGCATAATAGAGCATTTAGATCATACAGTAAAATGATGTTCAATTTGAGTTTCTCTAACTTTTCCCCAAATATCTGAAGTAATTAGCCTAAACATAGAGATTTAAAGGAAATTGTCTAGCATTTGGAGGAAGCATGAATAATTTTGTTAATATCTAACAATTTTCATATTAACTTAGAAAAGAAAAGCTTGTTTCATTAGAAATCATACAAAGCTTTGTGATACAGTAATAAATTTATGCAAAGAAAATGGATAATTTGTTGATCTTTGTAACAATTTGCATAATTCAAGTACAGTGAGTCATAAATCACCTTAAATCAAGTAAGACCCCTTGCATATTACAATTTCACATTAACCTACTAAATTGTCCACAAGGTCAAGACCTGACCATATAGAAGCTTGGGATTAAGAAATTTCAATTGATTTCTTCATATCTTTCAAGACAGTTAGGTTCATTTTGTGAATTTTTACTTTTGTTATGAATGTGTAGAAACAATCATCAACAATTTTTGGTGCTAGAAGGAGGGCTTAATTGGAGTTAAGGTCAAATTTGAGCAAAGTTGGCTCATAATAGTGGTAGAGTGACTAGGTCTAGATCTAGTTCAGAAGATATATTTGTGCAATTACCTGATAGAAAACAAAGTAAAGGTCCTTTGATTTGGAATCCTAGGATATCAAATACAGGAGGTTCATCTAGAATGCCTCCTGGATCACCTTTTAATATTCATAGTATTGTGAGTCCTGGCAGTTCTTCATTTAGATCTTTGAATCTCAGTTCAGGTCCTCCTAGAGGTCCTAGTCCTCGTAGAGGTCTAAGTCCACCTAGAAATCTAGGTATTCCCAGAGGTCCAGTCCAGGCACAAGTACCTGCAATGGCTTATTTTAATGTCAATTCTCCTATAACATTCCCTGATTATCACGAGATGCCAAAAAATCCTAAAAAGATATGTCCTAAATACCAGTTGCATCAAGATCCAGAAGATCACATTAGGATATTCAAGGAGGCATGCTTTAGAGCCAGGTTGGAGTATGAAGATGTTGTGTGTAGGTTATTTCCTTACACCTTTAATGAGCAGGCTTCTAATTGGTATGTTAACTTGCCTAATCAATATATTTCTTCTTGGGCACTTATGGAGGAGGCATTTTTGTCTAGGTTTAGAGGACCAGTTGATCCTTCCACCTTATATCACAAACTGGCTGCAATTAAGAGAGGTGAAGGAGAGCTGATTGATAATTTTAATGATAGGTTTCAAAAGGCTTATTCCATGTTAGTATCTCCTTACATAGTAACTACAGATGCATTATTACCCATGTATTATGTCGCCCTTGATCCACTAACTGCTATGTTTGTCAAAAGAAAGGTTGATATAGATACAATATCCAAGTCTTATAAGGAGGCAGCCTCAGTAAACTAGGAAATGAGACAAATGACTTATAATCCATTTCTTAATGGAGGAAATCCTAGGATACAAAATCAAGCACAACCTTGGAATGGAGTCCCTACACAATACTCCATTATTAAATCCAGTACCTACATACACACCTATGTATAATCCTTCCCCAATCTAGGCTATACTCCACTATATTGGTAACATTACCAATAACAATCAGGGTAATGGTCAGTCTTTCTTCCAGCCTCCTCAGGATACATTTGTGGCAAACACACAAGAGGATAGGGAAGAAATCAAAGAAATTACCATACACTTGAGAAGATTGACTACTAAAATGACACAATTGAGAAATGAAAATTTCTATGGTAGAAATAATCAAGGATACAACCAAAACCATAACCAGAACCATAACCAGAATCATAACCAGAATTATAACCTAGGTCAGGGTTCCAATCAGGGTCAGAATTATAGTTAGAGTCAAAATCATAATCAAGGACAAGCAATGCAAAATAGAGGGCCTACTGTAGATAACAAAACTTGGGGCAATAACAATAGAAATCAGAATCAGCCAAGGCCACCTAGGACATGGAACACAATGCCAAACAATGGCACTTTAGCTTCTCCATTTGAGAATTTAGATAATCAGGAGACAAAACTAACATATAGAATTCAAATGGCTAATGTAGCATTAAAGAATTGGTGTAGGATTCATAATACCAGTGACCATGCTAAACTAGATTGTCCTCAGTTTCATCTGGCAACAAGTATTTTCAATGTAGATGTATAGGCTCCCACTTCTGAGTTCCTCATTCCCAAAGGTAATGAAATAGTGCCCTTAGGATTTGAGACTACTTTAGTCTTAGAAACTTTTACCTTTGCAACTAGGGAGGAAGAAGATCAATTGTTAGAAGATAAGCCTTACTTTTGTGAGAACCTATACCCTGAATCAGCGTTAGTATTGAATGCTTTTCAGTTTCCCTTTGAAGCTGACAATGAAGTGTTATATGAAACAGAGGAGGTACAGGCTTTTCAACAGTCTAACAAAAATCATACCTACAATTTGAGAAATAACACTAGGCTAGGAGGTCCTTTCACTACTTCCACCCCTCCTAACAATTTCAATACTCCCCCAGATCAAAATGCTAGTAATAATCCTGCTGTACTAAAGGCCAATCATCATGTGAATAATGGAACAATAGCATCAAAGGTTCAAATAGGGAAAATAGAGATAGCAGAAACAATGAGGTTGATGAGTTACTTGTCTGAAGAGATAAAGAAAATCAAGGTCAGTATACCTTTATGTGAATTATTGAAAAGTCCAGGGGTCAAGAATACTTTCATAAAATCCTTGGATACATCTGTGACAGGTGAAGTTTTTGTTGATATGAATGTTCCTAGTAAGGATTCACAACCTAAGGAAAAGAGTAAGAAAATTGAACAGCCTTCCAACACTAATGTAGTCAGGTATGCAGATAAGAGGGAAGCCCCTCCTTTCTTGTTAGCCATTAGGATGTTTGGAAAGAACATACATAATTGCATGGTAGATTCTGGTGCATTAGCTAATGTAATGCCTTTAGAGATATACAAAACTTTAGGGCTGACCCCTACCAAATCTGCCAAGGTTGTTACACAATTGGATAAAACTGAGGTGAATGTGATAGGAGAATTGATGCATATTCAAATGCAGTTAGCTTCAGATCCTATGGTAAGTCAGTTTATTGACATTTAGGTAGTAGATATACCTATAAATTATGGGATGTTGTTAAGTAGAGACTAGTCTAAAACATTGAATAGATATATGGCCACTGATTTTTCACACATGTGGTTACCTTGGAGAGGTGTTCCAAATCAGATTAGGATAGAGCTAAACCCAGGATGAAACACATGATTATAGAATACAAGAGGACTAATGAAATATTGTATGCTTCTATTGAACCTAGTGTTTATAGAGTCACTAACAGGGGAGTGCAAATTGAGGAAATCCTGATGCTAAATTTTAAAGAGAAACCTATCAGTAAAGAAATAGTAGTGTTTATTGAGTCTGATGAAAATTCTTCTGATGAAGAAGACAATGCAATAAATAGTTTTGGTCAGATCATTAGATAGGAAATGGAAAAGTGCATGGAACAGAATATCCTAGTTCAGTGCAAATTGTACAAAAAACTTGTGCAGAGTCCACGATAAGCCTCATTCTGAAGAGAATTATGGAATGTGCAGAGATATTATAGAATATCAATACATAAAGTGTACAAAGGGGATGGAATTGCATGAAGAAAAGGTTAATCCTAATCAACCAGAGACATACTTTTAGGACAACATGGATGTATTAATTCCAGATTTAGAAAAAGAAACAAAGGACAAGAGTGTCTATCATTCTTGTTTACAAACTGAAAGTATAAATATGCAAGTAGGTCAAAATGAATCACCAATGAAGAAACAAGATAGTGCCACACATGTAATAGAAAAGACAAAACATGCCAAAATAAAAGGTCAAAAGAATAAAGAGGGCATGTGCACACTGACATGTGATGGATCTAAATCTAAACAAGGTGTAGGTGCAGGTGTGGAACTTATAGATCCTAATGGTAAGTCATTTTTAGTAGCATATAGGCTATAATTCCTTGTACCAATAATGCAGCAAAATATGAAGCTTTGATTTATGGACTTGTTATGGCTATCAAGAAAAAGGTGAAAATGATCAGAGTGTTCTTAGACTTTGACTTAGTGGTCAGACAAGTAAAAAAGTTGTATGCATGTAATTATAAGAAGATGGTTTGTTATAGGCATAGGGTGTGGGATTTGATAGATTCATTTGATGCCTTTAACATAGTACATATTCCTAGAGAGTTGAATCATAGACCAGATGCATTAGTAGTTGTTGTTAGCACTCTGGAACCCTTAACATTATCAGGTTTGAAATGATTTGCTGTTCAATTAGTGAATGTCCCGAGTATACCAGATAATGTTACTCATTTTCAGGTATTTGAGGGAGATCAACAAATTGTTGATTTTCTCACTTGTAATGAAGTGTTTGAAACTCAAATCATTGATGAATAGGAAGGACCTGATGTGTCTTGGGATGAAGAAGACATAATCAACCTAAAAAGCAATTTCTTACCTAAGGGAGTAATTGAGTTAGAACGGATTTTTGACTTTGATGGGATAGTGAGACACAAAGATTTGCCCAAAACGAAAGGGAGTAAATGTGATCCATATAACTTAGGCACAGAGCAAAGTCCACAGAATGTATTTATTGGAAAAGATTGCTCTGAGGAGTTAAGAAAAGAAATTGTGAATGTTCTAAAAGAATACAAAGATGTCATAGCATGGATATATGAAAATTTGAAAACATTTGATACATCCATCATAACTCATGTAATACCCTTGAAACTAGATGTTAAACCATTTAGGCAGAAACAAAGGCCTGTGAATGCTATTTTAGAGCCTTTAATCTTTGAAGAAGTGAAAAAATTGATGTTTGCCAGGATAATCTTCCCAGTAAGACATTCAACTTGGGTAGCTAATTTAGTACCTGTGAGAAAGAAAAGTGGAGACATTAGGTTATGTGTAGACTTTAGAAATTTGAACAAAGCCTCTGAAAAAAATAATTATCCCCTACCTCCAATAGATGAAGTGCTACAAGCAGTAAATGGGGATAAGATGATGTCTTTTCTAAATGGATTTTTAGGATATAACCAAGTCTTAGTTGATAAAGAAGATAGGTTGAAGACTACTTTTACTTGCAAGTGGGGTAATTATGCATATAGGAGAATGCCTTTTGGTTTAATCAATGCAGGTGCCACTTTTCAATGAGCCATGGACATTGCATTCCATGGATTATCAGGTAAGTGCATCATTATTTATATGGATGATTTAACTGTTTACTCCAAAGATGCATCCACTCATGCTAAAGATTTGAGAAGAGTACTTAAAAGATGTGAAAGGTACGTGATTTCTCTCAACCCAAAGAAATGTTCATTTGGTGTAACTGAAGGAAAGTTGTTAGGACATGTCATTTCTGAAAATGGGATATCCATTGATCCTGACACAGTAGAAGGAATAAAGAAATTGCAACTACCTAATAGCAAAAAGGAACTAAAGTCTTTTTTTGGTAAGATTAACTTTGTCAGGATATTTATTACCAGATTTGCAGAAATTGTGCAACTGTTAAATGCCATGCTTAAGAAGGATTCAAAGATAGAATGGACACTAGTGGCCAAAGCCGCATTTGAAGATATTAAGGAAGCTATTTCTGATGCTCCTATGTTAGCAAGTCTAAATTATACAAAGCCATTTTACATATATTCTTTTGCATCTTCACATTCAGTTGCAGCTGCTTTGACACAAAAAGGAGAGGATAATGAAGAAAAGCCCATAGCTTTTATGAGTGCACCTCTGAAAGATGCACAACTAAAGTATCTTGACATAGAAAGATAGGCATTTGCACTAGTAAGAGTAGTGAAAAAGTTCAGGCATTACATCTTACGAAGTCAAGTTAAGGCCATAGTACCAGATGTAGCAGTAAAAATGCTGCTGATGTAAAATGAGCCTGGGGAGAAAAGAGCTAAGTGGATTACAACATTACAAGAGTTTGATATGGAGATTATTCCATTGAAGCTGGTCAGAGGACAAGCATTAGTATAGGCCATAGCTAACACAGATCCAAATTTGGTGAAGCAATAGTATGTACTAAATTCTAATGATGCATCAGGGTGGTATGATGATTTGAATACTTTTCTGATATCAGGTAAATATCCAAGTAAGATGAAGTCTTCTTAGAGGAGAGCTTTAAAGATTAAAGCATAGAGGTACATGGTACAAGGAGGTCTTCTATTCAAGAAGAACCATGAAGGCATATATCTAAGATGTTTAAATAGAGCTAAAGCAGATAAGGTATTGTCAGAATTGCATGATAAGTATGGAACTGCTCATGGTTCTCATTTAGCTACTATGCATAAGATATTAAGAGCAGGATACTATTGGCTGACAATGTTTAAAGATACAAAGAGTCATATTCGAAGTTGCCACACTTGTCAAACTACAGCAAGCAAGGGAAGGAATCAGGCTAATCCATTACAGCCAGTCATTGAGTCTAGGCCATTTGCATAGTGGGGCTTAGATTTCATTAGAGTTATAAATCATCCATCATCTGTAGGACATAAGTTTATATTGATAGTAACTAACTATTGTACAAGGTGGACTGAAGCCACATGTTGCAAGTTTTGGATTACTGAGGTGGTTATGAAATTTCTTGAAGAAAACATCATAAAAAGGTTTGGAGCTCCATATTCATTGGTATGTGATAATGGCCCTGCATTTTCTTCTATGAATTTTCTAAATGGGCATTTGAATATGGGATAGTTTTAAAATTTTATTCAAATTATTATCCTTAGGGGAATGGTTTAGCTGAGTCCACAAACAAAATTTTATTGGATATAATCAAGAAGCTAATTGAAAAGAATCCTAGAGAGTGGAATACATTGCTAAAGTATGCGCTGTGGGTAGATAGGACTAAGGTTAAGTAAGCCTTAGGCAATGCACCTTATCACTTAGTTTATGGGACTAATCCCATACTTCCAGTGAATTTCAGAATACCTGTCTAGAAGTTTGCTAATGAATATTTGGGATTTGATGATCATAGAGAATCTAGGATAATCCAAATGTTACAATTAGATGAGAAAAGAGATCAAGCCATTGAGAAATTTGCCAAACATCAGGCAATAGTCAAAAGATGGTTTGACAAAAGGGCAAGAGTCAAAACATTCAAAATATCAGACTTAGTGTTATGTTGGGACAAATCACATGAAAAGAAAGGAAATCATAGAAAATTTGACAAATTATGGTTAGGTCCATTACAGGTCACAGAAATAATAGGAGATAATACTTTCAGGCTCAAGACCTTGACTGGGGAAGATGTGCCATTACCTGTTAATTGCCAACATTTGAAATATTACTTTTAGGCTTGAGGTGAGGGTAGGTTGTATGTTCTGTATCATAGTGTAAATAATGTACAGTTTGGTCGAGTCTTGTTTTTGTTTTATTTTTTGTTTTGTTTTGTTGTGTTGATTGGTGTGTTGTGTTTCCTTGGTAGGGATATTTGTTTTGTCTTGAAGTATGCAGGAGCAGACTAACAACCACTAAAAACAATAGAAAATTTAGAACATTCAGGTTAAGTATTTGAAACTTAGGCATAACTTGTTGTGATTGTCATGAATGTAGAAAGTTGTTTGGCTTGTAAAATTTTGTATTCAATAACTGTGAGTTGAGTATTCACGGGAAGTTTTTCACAATGACACACCTAAAATCCTTGGATTTGTTGAACATACCAGTGTAGATATTAGGTGAAAAATTAGAGGTCACCCTTGCTACCATTACAATTCTCAGCTTAATTTCTGCAAGTGATCATTCCTTGCATCATGCAGTTACAACTGTAATATCTTATAAAGTCTCTATATTACACAAAAAAATAAAAAAATAAAGTGGATTTTACTAAAAATCCAGATTAAGCCATCTAAGTAACTCTACCGGGGCTATAGACGCTTGCTGGCAGTGGGGCTCTACTTAGGAGAATTGTAACGATAACCTTGTCGGGGCTATAGATGCCTACTGGCAGCAAGGCTCTATCTAGTTGGCTATGAGGGAATGACATCAACTATGTAAGTTAATATCAATCACTAGTTTGTTCAACTGATTTTCAAGATGAGGATTATTAATCACGTGCACCCACTTAAATTGAATGAGAAAATTCATGCACCTTATTGAATACATTAGGTCTCAAGTTAAATAAGGATTTATAGAAAAGATAGTTGGAAGTTATGAATTTATTTCATTTAGTTTTCTTTAATGGTTTTAATTTAATTGTTTTGTTTGGTTGCTAGTTGTTGTGATGCTCACAACACACCCCATTTTACTTCTTAGCAAAATGAGGACCCCTGCTGTAGTTGTGCTTTTTTCTTGTGTGTGGGTCTGCTTGGTGGTAAAAGGGAAAAGGAAGTGAAAGTTACAAACCTTGTTGAAAATAAAGAAAATAGCATTAAGTACCAGAGCAGAATAGGGGTGAATTCCTTGTCAAAAATGAGTAAGGGTTGTTTTTTGAACCATTTTAAAATTCCCAATATTCTGCAAGATATGTGTGTTTTTGGTAAAATGCACTATGGGAGGGTTTGTATGTTGCATATACAAAGTCGTTTGTATGTTGTGTTGTTGTGTTAGTCACATAAAAAGAGTTATCATGTTTATTGCATCATCATACTTGTATGCATTTTGTAATGTGTTATGCTTTACATACAAGTCAGACCTGACAGAAATCAGAGTTAAAATGAATAATTGGTTAAGTCCGTCAAGTGTATCTTAAGTTTGTATGCTCGGCAAAAGGAAACATACAAGGTGATATACAACAGTATATGCATATCGCAGAACCAAAAAAATATGAAATGTGGTTTTATCGAGGTAAGTTTCATGCTTTTTATGTTGTATGCTTTGGATACATACATTTCAGTATACATACAATGCAGAACTTAGAGAAAGTTAAAGTTTGGTATAAATGATGCATCATGCCTTAATGTATATTGAAAGATGCATTTCACTTTATATACAATTACAGAGCCGGACGAGTTATTAAATATGGTTTATAAAAAATGAGAAGTCTGAAAAGGAGATACAAATGAGTTTGTATGTGTTCGGGTTTGTATCTAAGGGATAGATACAAGCATGTTTGTATCATTGAGATACAAGTGGAAAGTAAAGTGGGTCCCACTACTTGCATATCGGGCTTGTATAATAATAATGTATATCTTCGGTATACAAGCTGATGTACAAGAAAGGATGCAAATAGGAGATGCAACCCGGATACGAAAAGGAAGTTAAATACAGAAAAGTCTTTGTAGGTTTGGGACAATTGTATGTTTATGATATACATGCTCGATATACAAAGAAATAAAAAGACATTGTGAGAGATAAAGGTAAAAGGAGATTGGTATAAGTTGTTTGTATATGCGTTTGTATCTAATGAAACATGCAAAGAGTGATATACAAAGAGAATGATACAAGTATGGATAAAAAAGAAAAGGGAAATAACATTAGTTATGATTTCTTGCATATATGTTTGTATGTTAAAAGGATACAAAGGGAACATACAAGTGAAACATACAAAATAAAATACAAGGAAAACGGTATGTATGTAGAAATGAACTAACGGATAAAAAGTTCAAAACTTAAACATTGAAATAGGAAGACGAATCTTTAGGCGCATTAATTGTTGTAATTAATGCTGATCTAACACCAAAAAAGAATAAAATTCAAAGGCGTTAGGGCAAATTTAAATGCATTTTCTTTCAGATGTACATTGCTAAGAGTTAAAAAACTGCAGAAAAGAGAATTGTTACAGTGATTTGAGTAGAATTCATCAAGGAGATGGAATTACAGCAGCTAGACAGAAGAAAAGATGTTAAAGTAAGTCAATGACAGGAAGTTGAGTGGTCAAGAAATATAAGTATTTATCCCAAAACACCGTTACATTTCAAATGGTAAAAATCCACGTAAAATTTAGTAATTTCATTATAAAACGTAGGCATTTGTTAAATCACTATTTTAACTATTAATTAGCTGGGTAGAGCTTAACAAATGTGAAAGTCAAAATAGAAAGGACAAACTGGGTTAGGGTAAAATGGTAAAAAATAGAAATTCATAGTAAAATCCTAGATAGGAAAGTAAAACAAAAAGTTAAAAGATGCATTTTCTACAGGATGGCCCCGAAGCAGAAAAAGGTAGATATAGGGGGCGAGGTGAAAAAGGAGAGGAAACCACGTAAAGAGATAGAGAAAGAAGAGTTGCCACTACATAGAGGATATCTGACATTGATCAGTTACACTAGGGTGGGGACATATACAAACATTGGAAATTATGATGCAAATGATGTTTTACAAAAGATCACAGCTGCGGATGCTACACTTGATATGAGGTGTATATGGGAAAGTGGATTATATAGAGCTGCGGGTTTTCCATTGGCTATGGAGGCCAGAGATTTGTGTTTAGATTATTTAACTCTGTATGACTTATCAACTAGGAAAATTATGTTTTATGATAGACTCATTGCAGATTTATCCATAGAGGGTATTGCAAGGACATTTGGCTTAGAGATCAATCAGAAAATGGTAGACATTGACATAGATCATTACAATGAGGATTTTCAAATTAATTAAAAGGATTGTAGAGGTAAGATATTCTACAGTTGGTACAGCCCAGAAAACAAACCTAAGGCTGTAGCCAGAGTGCACAAAAATCTGCGTAGAATATACTTCAAATAGGAAATATACCTGATGATTACAATGCTGAGTAGATTGATAGGATTGAGAGAAGGCACTAAATGTGAGCCCTGAATGTTTACTGTTATTGAATTCATGATAGAAGCAGGAAAGGAACAAGGACATATTCACTGGGCAAAGACCATAAGCACAGCTATATGGAAACATGCCATGCTAAGGAACCAAAAGCTGTTGCCTTTTTATTTGTCTTCGTATGTATTGTGTTCATGTGCAGTTGAAGTTAGACCATTCATACATGGAATAGATAGGGTTGCGACCTTGGGCAATGGTCCAGGATAGAAATTGGTATATGAGCATTACCCTAATTTATAGGAAGAGAATGTATTGAAGAAGTATGCATTGGTTAATGATGTGTTTTATACTTACATGGTGAGAATTTTGAGGGAAGAACCTGACAAGAGGATATCTAAGGATGCAGAAGATACAATTGGATTGCATAGCTCTTGGTATATTCAATTTGAACATTTTACCTACATCAGGACTAGAGGATTTGAGGGAAAACCATTCATGTTACCCAGATATCCCTCCGACAAATTAATTGTTTGAGAGTTTTTAAGGCAAAATATGAACTGTTGATAACTGAGAGGGGGGGTGAATCAGTTATCCTAATCTTGCTTCCAATTCAAACACTTAAATTCACTTTGTTATTTAATAGCATAGCAATTAATCATTCATGAAAGCATAAACCATAAACACTAGAGCAGATACACATCAACACATGAGACACCAAGATTTTGACGTGGAAAACCTGGTCAAGGGAAAAACCACAGGGTGATTAACCCAAGGATTATTCTCTGTTAGAAGAATAAGAAAAATAGATGGAACATGCCAATTAGGGCTCACTGCCTGAGCACACTACTCACAAGAGGCACACTACCTACAAGAGACACACTGTCTACAAAGTAACAAGTATCACAAACTTGAACTAGAGATTGACATCTTTACAATGCCTGGATCAATTCCATTTAAGCCCAAAAACTTTTGCTCTGCCTTTCGTGCTCCTTTTCGCAACCACACACTCATCACACCAAGACACATTTCAAAATGAATTCACAATCCCTTATTTATACAAGGCATCGACTTAGGAACAATCATCTAAGTCGGCAAACACCTACAAGATCATCTGCAAGACATGTAATACATCCGGTCAGCCAGACTCAGGAAGAACACCAACAACCAGTGGTCTTTACATCAAACCCAAACTCTAACTTCAATGTGGACTGCCAATAAGACTTGTGCATGATCCAAGGATCACCAAAACCTTTTCTAAGTCATCAAGAACATCTGCACTTTATTAGCTTACTGGAATTCTTCTCTTCTTCATCTAGAACTTCAAGAACACAATCTGTCACCACTGTCACAAAGAAAAAGGTGCTTCTGGACCTCCAAACCATGAACAAATCTATTTATCACTTCACACTGACTTCTTCAACACTCCCTCCAATCTATAGAATGGGATAATGCAATTCCGGAGCTCACCGGACCAATCTGTGACACTTTGTCACCACTGAACATCTGCCAAAACTGGTTCTACTAGAGCAACCATAACTTTTTTAGATCTTCATGTGGACCTCTGAAATCTTGACTAGAGCATCTCAAGACTCATTTATGAAAACCCTTTAAACCGTATTCTCTGATCTTTATCTTATCTTGGACTTTTATCTTAATGTCATCACTATTCTTCACTGTTCCTGATTGAGGCTAATTTTCTCAATATCCTCAACACATATCTCATCCAATCCTTCTCATTAATGCAATATGAGTATGTTGACATCAATGACAACACTGGTTATCCTCATACTTGCAACAATCTCCCCCTTTGTCATTGATGACAACATGTGATGTGAAAAACCATCAAGACAAGAACTTCTCCTTTCTGTCACAGCTCCCCCTATCAGCAACAACTCTTCACATGTCTTCTCTTTCTTTACTGCTCCCCTTTTGATCAACAACCACTTGTTTTTCACATGTCTTCTCTCCCCCTTTGACATCAATGGCAAAGGGCTCATACTTGCAATTTTAACACATCAGAATCATACTAGCTGCTCCCCCTGAGTAGTAGCTCCCCATCACCAATCTGGATCACAAGATATGAATGTGATATCCACTAGACTGATGTACATCAGTGCATCCTAGTTCATCACCAGAGGGGCAATAACCCCTAACTTTTCCCTAAGAAACTCAAAAGAGTCCTTGGGAAGAGGTTTATTAAAGATATCTGCAATCTGATCCTTAGAGGGCACAAACTCCAGTCTAACTTCACCTTTGTTCACTTGCTCTCTCAGAAAGTGAAACTTAATAGATATATGCTTAGTCTTAGAGTGCAACACTGGATTCTTAGAAATATTTATTGCACTTGAATTATCACAGAAAATTGTGATAGGCTCCTCATACTCTACTTTAATATCTCTTAGCATCTGCTTCATCCATAAAACTTAAGTGCAACTACCTACTGCTGCAATGTATTCTGCTTTAGTTGTAGATAGAGATATTGCATCTTGTTTCTTGCTTAGCCAAGAAACCAATCTCTTCCCCAAAAAGAATGCTCCACCACTGATACTCTTCCAATCATCCACATCTCCTGCCCAATCTGCATCTATGTATGCATGAAGAGAGAAATCATGATCTCTAGGATACCATAAACCATACTCCACTGTCCCTTTTAGATATCTAAAAATTCTCTTGATTGCCATGACATGAGATTCTCTGGGATCAGCCTGGAATCTAGCAACAAGACCAACAACTTGCATAATATCCGATCTGGTTTGAATGAGATACAATAATCCACCAATCATTGATCTGTACTTTGTTTGGTCTGCCTTAGGAGAGTCATCATCTTTGCTCAACTTGCATCTGGTTGCCATGGGAGTATTCATTGGTTTTGAGTCTTCCATCCCAAATTTCCTCAACAATTCTTTCACATACTTGGTCTAAGAAATGAAGATCCCTTTCTTTGTTTGAGTAATTTGCAGACCCAAGAAGAAATTCATTTCACCAAGCATAGACATCTCAAACTCACTTTTCATCTGATTTGCAAAAGTTTTACACATACTATCTCTTCCTCCAAAAATGATATCATCCACAAACACTTCAACAATCAAAATGTTTTCATGATCAATTTTGAAATACAAATTACTCTTAGTAGTACCTTTGTTGAAACCAATCTTCAAAAGATGTTTATCCAGTCTTTCATACCAGGCTCTTGGGGCTTGCTTCAATCCATACAGTGCCTTTTTTAACTTGCAGACCATATCACCATGATCAGACAATTGAAATCCATCCGGTTGCTCAATGTATACTTCTTCCAAATCACCACTTAGGAAGGCAGACTTAACATCCATCTGATATCCCTTGAAGTCTTTGAAGGCAGCAAATGCAAGAAATAATCTGACAGCTTCAATTCTTGCCACCGAAGCAAAGGTTTCTTCAAAATCAATTCCTTGTATTTGAGAGTAGCCTTTGCAGACCAATCTAGCTTTATTTCTGATTACTTCACCAACTTCATTTAATTTGTTCTAGAAGACCCATTTGGTTCCAATCACATTCTTATCTCTAGGTCTGGGAACAAGATCCCAATTGTGATTTTCTCAATTTGCATCAACTCTTCCTCCATTGCTTTGGTCCAGTTTTCATCATTGCAGGCTTCACTTATTGTCTTAGGTTTAATCTTTGAAATCAGACAATACTCATCTAAATTTTGAGTAATTCTTCTCCTTGTTTGCACTCCTTTGCTTTTGTCACCTATGATCTGATCTTCAGAGTGGTTTAGAGTTACATACCTTGGAACTTTGGGAATTTATTGCACCTCTAATTCTTGATCAATCTCATTGACGCTTAACTCTTCTTCCTGTCTTACTGGATCAACTTGCCTTTGTTTCTCAGAAGGGGCTTGGATACTTTGAATCTAAACACCATTTTGATCATCTTCATCATATTCATAAAACCTTGAGGTCTTCTCAATTCCTTCATCAACTTTCACATTTGTACTCTCTATCATCTTTCTCAGTCTCTTGTTGTAACACCGGTATGCTTTGCTTTGATTGGAGTAACCCAAAAAAATTCCTTCATCACTTCTAGCATCAAACTTTCCTAGATCTTCATCTCTTTTAATGTAACATTTGCTACCAAATACTCTGAAATATTTCACAGTAGGAGTGATGCCAAACCAAAGTTCATAAGGAGTCTTAGTAGTATTGCTTCTGATTTGAACTCGATTGAGAGTGTAGACTACAGTGCTGACATCTTCTCTCCAAAACATCTAGGGAACATTTGCTTCCATCATCATTATCTTGGATGCTTCCTGGATGGTCTGGTTCTTTCTCTCTACTATTCAATTCTGTTGTGGAGTCCTAGGAGTAGACATATATCTCTTTATACCATGCTTCTCACAAAAGTCTATGAATTCACTGGATGTGAATTCACCACCTCTATCAGACCTCAGATATTTCAGTTTTAATCTGGTTTGATTCTCTACCATAGCCTTGAAGATTTTGAACTTCTCAAAAGCTTCTGATTTCTCTTTCAGAAAGGTAACCCACATCATCCGGGAATGATCATCAATTAGTAACATGAAGTATCTATCACCTTGCACACTCTTGACTCTTGTCGGACCACATAGATCAGTATGAACTAATTCCAATAATCCGGTAGAGGACTGATCCTTGCTTTTGAATGAGACTCTGCTCTATTTACCTAGTTGACATTCCTTGCACAAACTATTTGTAGGTTTTACCAATTTCGGAAGATCTCTTACAGCCTGAGTATTGCTTATCTTGATGATGTTATCAAAATTTACATGACACATCCTTCTATGCCATAACCAACTCTGATCAACTTGAACAAACAAACAACTTTTATTAGAACCAACTAGATGGAAGATATTACCTTTTGTTTGAGTACCAGATGCAATCTCAGTTTCAAAACTTTGAAAGATCCTGCATCTTGCATTTTTGAACCGGAGATCATAACCTTTGTCTACCAACTGTCCAACACTGAGAAGATTGTGCTTCAATCCTTCAACATATAGTACATTGCTAGTTTTGCTCTTTCCATCAAAAGAAATAGTTCCCCTACCTCTGATTCTACCAGCAGAATTATCACCAAACTTTACCATTCCTCCTTCATACCTTTCCAAATCTAAGAACTTGTTCTTGTCACCTGTCATATGGTGAGAGCATCCACTGTCAATAACCCAGTCATCCTTTTCTTCAACTTGGGCAGCCAGAGCTCTTTCTACAACCTTATGATTGACAGATTCAGAGGATATTGGATCTTCTTCCTTGATGGCAATAAACACCCATTCATTTCTGGATTTGTTTCCTAACTCTGATTCATCGTCGGTTACTCCTTCATTATCGTCTTCTTCATGAACATAATAACAATTCTTTTGGAACCTTTGTCTATTGGAATCTGACCTTGTAGATCTTTCCGGACATCTTGAGGCAAAATGACCAATCTTATTGTAGTTGAAGCACTTAAAGGGTAATTTTCCTTCATACTTACCGGATCCTCTTGGCAGTCTCTTTGCAATGAGGGCTTCAAGTTGAGTTGTTTCTACTTCTTCTACTTCCATGTCTCTTCTTGCTTGTTCATACCATGACAGCTTCCTTGAAGAGTTTTCTCCCAGATCAAATCTTTGTTTACCTTTCATAGAGGCACTGGCTTTGAATGCAGATCTTGGGGGGATCATCTCCAAACTCGGTCATTTCAAATGCAGCCAGTTTGCCAGCCAATTGGTCTCTTGTGACAGTTGTATGGGCTCTGAATTCATCAATGGCAGCAACCTTGATTTTGTATGCAGCAGGAAGGGATCTGAGAATTTTGCCAACAATCTCATTTTCATCCAAGACTCCACCAGTATTCCTAATTCCACACACCAGCTCATTTACTCTAGGCATAAAGGTACTAATATTTTCATCATCTCTCATATTCAGTCTTTCAAATTTCCCTTTTAGACTCTACAACCTTGCACACTTAACATACTCATCTCCTTCATGCAGAAGTTCCAGTTTAGTCTAGATCTCATAGGCAGTTGGTAAGTCAATAACATTTGAGAGCTTTGAGTCAGTTAAAGTGCTTAGAAGAGCCTTTTTGGTTTGCAGATTGTTTTCAGCATCTGTGAGTTCATTTAGGGTTGTCGAACCACCTTGTGGAGGAACATATGCTTTTGTAACCATGGATAGGTACGCCTTTCCCATACACTCCAAGTGACATTTCATGCGACCTTTCCAAAGAGAGAAGTTGGTTCCATCAAACTTCAGACTATCCTTCTTGTATGATGACATCCTAGATCTCCTCAAGCGGTTAAGCTTCTTTTAGAGGAACTTGGCTCTGATACCAATTGTTGATAACTGAGGGGGGGGTGAATCAGTTATCCTAATCTTGCTTCCAATTCAAAGACTTAAATTCACTTTGTTATTTAATAGCATAGCAATTAATCATTCATGAAAGCATAAACCATAAACACCAGAGTAGATACACATCAACACATGAGACACCAAGATTTTGACGTGGAAAACCCGGTCAAGGGAAAAACCATGGGGTGATTAACCCAAGGATTATTCTCTGTTAGAAGAATAAGAAAAATAGATGGCACATGCCAATTAGGGCTCACTACCTGAGCACACTGCTCACAAGAGGCACACTACCTACAAGAGACACACTGTCTACAAAGTAACAAGTATCACAAACTTGAACTGGAGATTGACATCTTTACCATGCCTAGATCTGTTCCATTTAAGGCCAAAAACTTCTGCTCTACCTTTCGCGCTCCTCTTCGCTACCACACACTCATCACACCAAGACACACTTCAAAATGAATTCACAATCCCTTATTTATACAAGGCATCGACTTAGGAACAATCATCTAAGTTGGCAAACACCTACAAGATCATCCGCAAGACGTGTAATACATTCGGTCAGCCAAACTCAGAAAGAACACCAACAACCGGTGGTCTTTACATCAAATCCAAACTCTAACTTCAATGTGGACCACCAATAAGACTTGCGCATGATCCAAGGATCACCAAAACCTTTCCTGAGTCATCAAGAACATCCACACTTTATCAGCTTACTGGAATTCTTCTCTTCTTCATTCGGAACTTCAAGAACACAGTCTGTCGCCACTGTCACAAAGAAAAAGGTGCTTCCGGACCTCCAAAGCATGAAAAAATCTATTTGTCACTTCACATTGACTTCTTCAACACGCCCTCCAATCCGCAGAATGGGATAATGCAATTCCGGAGCTCACCGGACCAATCTGTGACACTTTGTCACCACTGAACATCTTTCGAAACCGGTTCTACTGGAGCGACCATAACTTCTTCAGATCTTCATGTGGACCTCTGAAATCTTGACTAGAGCATCTCAAGACTCATATATGAAAACCCTTTAAACCGTATCCTCTGATTTTTATCTTATCTTGGACTTTTATCTTAATGTCATCACTATTCTTCATTGTTCCTCACTGTTCCTGATTGAGGCTAATTTTCTCAATATCCTCAACACACAGCTCATCCAATCCTTCTCATTGATGCAATATGAGTATGTTGACATCAATGACAACACTGGTTATCCTGATACTTGCAACATGTATGCCTTTAGGATGTATAAGAAAAAGATTAGCAAAGTAAACCTTAAGCTACCTTGGTCCATCAGTAGAAATTCATGCTACAATGAAGAAGTTGCTAGTTGTTTAGAGCAGGAATTGAGGTATTATGGATTTAAAGAGTTTGATTTAGCAAGAAGGTTTGACCCTTTCCATAGGATCCAAAACATAGTTGATAAAAAATATAAGCATCAAATTCATATTGAGGATTTTTGGTCAGATTGCAAAAATGATAAGGAGGTAAGGAAAAGGGCTCATAAAAGGTTAACAATTGAGTAAATGAAAACTATGGGAGAAATTTATGTTCCTCCAGAGGTTCAAGAAGATGATAAATTGTTGCATCATAGTTATGCAGAGGCCAGGCTTGCTCCTATTACAAAGCCTGATTGGTCACAACCTTGGAACACATCTTTGGATGTATTGTCTGAACCAATCATTTTGTTTTCAAAGACATGGTTAAAAGACAAGATTGAAGAACTCAAAGTTGAAGGGAGGGAAATCACATATCCTAAGAAAGGGAGGAAGAGAGTAAGAGAACCTAGTGATGATCCCCAATGTTTCTATGAGAAGAAGAGAAAGATTGTGGAGGCTAAAATTGTAGAGAAAGATAAGAATGCCACTCTGATGGATCCCTATGCATTGGGAATAATAATAGTAGTATCATCTGATACATTTGTAGATGCAAAATCATTGAGCCATGAGATTAGTGTAGAAGAGGTACAGACTTCCAAGGAAGTAGCAGGGCAGCAAGTTAGAAGGGCTATACCAATAAGTATATCAAAAGGAGAAACTTCAAGAACTAGTGAAGTCATCAAAGCACAACAGGTAGGAGCCAAATTGACTGATCTACCTATTGCATCCACCCCAACAGAAAAGAGGCAAGTATATGCTCAAGTGAAGACAAAATTGGCTGGAGAAATGCTGCAAGGGTCACAAGCACATGAAGCCAAACAAACTGCTGAGACTGTCCACATTGTGGATGACAGTAGTGAAAGTGAGGAAAGGGGAATGTATGCTAGAAAAGAAATTGAAATAGAGGAAGAATCTAGCAAATTCTTAAGTGAAGAAGAAGAGCAAAGTATTCAAGCAGATATGGAAATTAAAGAAAGCCCAGAATATGAAAAGGAGAAGGTACATGAAGAATCAAGGATAATAGATCCATTTGGTACCTTAGTGTCCCCTGAAATCATCAAAGATGTGCAAGAAGAGGCACATACAATTGAAGAGGTTGAAAAGGAGGTTGCATCTAAGGAGACAACAAAAGAAAAACCTGATCAAGCAAAAGAAGAAATAAGAATGGGCACCTCAGGTGTGGATGTCTTAAATATTCTAAATATGTATGGTGAATAGAGTGAGGAAGAGAAGAACACAGAAAGCAGAAAAGGAGAAGAAAAGGAAGCAAAAGAGGAAGATACAATGATAAGTTCACCTGCAAATATAGAACAAGTACAAAAAGAAAGGGAAACTACAGAAGATGCAGGTAAGAAACATGAGGGAGAAGAACAAACAGAAAATATTGATGAAAGCAGAGATGAGGAACAAATAGAGAACATAGACATGATAGAAACAAATATAGAGTAGGCACATAAAGAAGAGGATCAAGAAAAAGAGACATCAAAAGGAGGGGGTCCTAAAGAAGAAGATGAGGCTAGAGGGGACACAGAAATGGAAGAAGAAGAAAATGAGGGTGAGTCCAAAAAGAAGGATAATCCCATGATACAAGAAGAAGTCCCTCAACAACAAGAACAACAACAACAGGAACAATAGCAACAAGAACAGAGAGAAATAGAAAGGCCTCAGGAAAAGGTAATAAATGAAGAAAAGGTTGCTATAGAAACAATAGAGATTCCTGCTTGGTTAGGAGCAGAGATACGGGAAGAGAAGGAGGTACAATTAGTACCTATTGATATCAAAAGTCTCCTTGGCAATACCACACCAAGGAAAGAGAAGAGAAAGGCTAGGACAATGTCAGCTATTCAAAGAGGTCCAGATGGATCTAGGACGCTGAATCTAGCCATACCTCAAAAGGAAAAGACTAAGGGAGAAATAACCTTGGATGATTATAAAATATTAAATTTTAACCTTGGGCATACTACACAGGAGCAACACATAACTAAGTGGGAAGATATGCACCAGGTAACAACAGAAATGTTGAGGAAAGATAAAGATAAACAAGAATACTTGAAGGGACACATTGTCCGATTGTAGTAATTTATTAAAGGGAAATTTGATCCCAATATAACAGTGCCAGAATTGCCCAATGAGATAGCGGTTGTATTTAAGGAAGAAATAAAAGGCATGGAAAATAAAAATCTTAAGTCTAATATTTTTTATGAATGGTTCCAAGATTTTATGCAAGAAGGTGAACAGGTAATAAAACAAGTGGTGAAAAGATGGAAAGTGGCTGCAATGGAAAGGAACAAATGCAGTATGCTTGTACATAATGGCCAGTTTAGAAGAGAAGAGTGTAAATCAGAATTAGAATATTTAACAGAAATTGAGGAAAGAGCAGAAGAGTTAATCAATGAAGGAGTAATTACCCCTTCAATGGCAAATCAAGTGCCACAAGTGAGATTAGAACTAAAATTTAAAGAAGACAATCTTAAAAAGTGCATAACAGTTGCTCAGGACAGAAGAAAAAGCAGATGACATGATTCGAATGCACAAAAGAATAGTAGAAAAGCTACTAGATCATGAATGCATGGATACACCAGCATATGAACTAGAGAGGGATTTGACAGAGTTTAATTCCATTTTTGCACCATGCATGAAAAGTCCTGAAGCATGTCTCAGTAAACAGATGATTGATTCATTGATGGAAGAAAGTGCTAAAATGAAGAGATACATGAAAAAGAGTGAAGGTTCAGCGGATAGAGAAAATAAACTAGAAGAGGGTGTCATAATGCAGGAGTATATATGACAAACAGTCTAGGAGGAGATCGCACCTTTGTAGAAGGTGTAATTCATAATTTCAAATCATATCTGAAGAAGTAGAAATTGTAAAGGGAAGTAGCGGTTTTGGGAAAAGTCAAGTAAAGAGTATCTGCGGGCAGAAGTCAAAGAAAAGGGGAATCTTATTTTGAAAAGATTCCAATGGCATCCTTAGAGGGGGAAAAGATACCATTTAGATATTTTGAGAGGCAGTTAAAGATGAATATACACCATTGATCAATAATAGAAGGATCTTAACCGTAGATTAAACTTTGTAGCCGTAGCAGTGAGAAGTTTCAAAATCTATATAAGAAACTCTGCTACTTGTACATTAGTTACATAGGGATTTTGAAAGTAGCTGGCAATTGTAATTTGTTTGAACATTTCGATTGGAAAGAGTATTTTAGATTAGAAGATGTCGCCTGTGCTTGCACTAAGGAATGCATGGAATGTCTAGCTTTCTTATTGTATCTGTAAGACGTTGTAAGTTTTCTGTGAAGTTGATTAATGAAGCAAAGAGTCATTCATACATTGTAAATCATATATGACTATGTGTTTTAAATATAAATAAATTTGGAATTCTGCATCTATTTTTAGAGTGTTTTCCAGCTCTTACTTATATTTGAAATAATATCTCTTTTAAATCTTGCAATCGTGAATGTGTGTTTATGAAAATACTCAGGATTTCACATTTAATGATTTAGTTTGTTGATTTGATCAGGTTTGTTGTACTTCTTATAACGTGCATAACAGAACATTTAGATCCTACAGTAGAATGATGTTTAATTTGAGTTTCTCTAACTTTTCCCCAAATATCTAAAGTAATTAGCCTGAACGCAGAGATTTAAAGGAAATTGTCTAGCATTTGAAGGAAGCATGAATAATTATGTTAATATCTGACAATTTTCATATTAATTTGGAAAAGAAAAGCTTGTTTCATTAGAAATCATACAAAGCTTTGTGATACAGTAATAAATTTATGCAAAGAAAATGGATAATTTGTTGATCTTTGTAACAATTTGCATAAATCGAGTATAGTGAGTCATAAATCACCTTAAATCAAGTAAGGCCCCTTGCATATTACAGTTTCACATTAATGTACTAAATTGTCCACAAGGTCAAGACCTGACCATACAGAAGCTTGGGATTAAGAAATTTCAATTGATTTCTTCATATCTTTCAAGATAGTTAGGTTCATTTTGTGAATTTTAACTTTTGTTATGAATGTGTAATAACAATCATTAACAGGATCTATGATAATTTGTTAGTTATAATAGATTTATTTTGGCTATATACTGTGCTGACACTTCTTGTTGAGTGTATAGGTGGATTATTATGCCAATAGTTGATGGAGGTCATGTAGCCACTTTATGTCTTCCAATGTGATGTTAGACCTAGGAATGGAGTCCTAAGGTTTATTGTCCATGATGTTAAGAAATGTAATTTTTAGTGTCATGTGATAAAGTGATTATGTCCTTGTGTGATTTTTAAACTTTTGACCTTTAAAGTGATTTAGTAAGTATTTTTAAGAGGTCTAGGTTGTATTTTATGTTTGGGAAATTGGATTAGGTCTAAGGTACATAGGTTAGAAGTTTATTTTTGTCATTTATTATCTATTAAAACATGCTTAGACCCACCTTTAAGCCCCACTTACAAAAGTGGCGAAAATAGGAGGGTGGTTGGGTGGTTGACTTAGTTATGGTAAGAAGTTACTCTTTCCTTTTCTTTAAAAACTCTTCCTTCATGGAGAAGGAGTGTTACTTTCTCATTTTTTTTGCTTCTTGGGATTTTATGATCTTGTTTTGAGTTCTTGAGGAGAGAGAGAGGGTGAGAGTGTGTTGGGAAGAGAAGGAGAAAAAGGTGAAAGCTTGGAGGAGGCGGGCTCTCATCTAAGGATTCTACGATTAGTGGGAATTTTGCAAATTGAGGTAGGATGCTTTTCTTTATTGATTAAATGTAAATATTGTATGTACTTGTCCTAAGGGTTGTGTTGGGGTTGTGAATATGTGCTTTATTTTGTATTGAGTGTTGTTTTCTTTATGTGTTTTATAGGGTAGTTGACCCCCTCTTACAAAGAGGTTGATTTTGGTCCTCCATGTGCAAGGGGTTGAGTTGGCGAAGCTCCCACAAAGGGGCGTCTTTATTCACGGTACCCATTTTTATTCAGGAGTATGAGTATCCCCTAATTATATACATTTTGACTTTGTTTGGAGGGATAAGGGTGTCTTGATGGTACATTGTGGTGTATTGAGGTTTTGATGTGAGATTGGCTTTTGGGTTAATGTGATACATATGTATTCCGCCTACATGGAATTCCTCTGTACTTTGGGTGTTTTGTAACTATATGAAGTGTAAGAGAAATGTGTGCATATGTTTTGTTTATGTAAAGTGATCTTGTTGAGTTGAGTTGTGAAGAGGTTCCAAGTGGCTAAATGTTCCCCATGCTTGGGGTGGGTTTTCTTACAACCCTAAAGATCAATGGAGAGCCCATTGGCATAGTGTTGTTCTTCCTCTCCTTTATTTTTAGGTTCATGGATGGAGGTTGAAGATGTTTTGGAATTGCACAAGTCTTTTTGGAAAGAAAGGCAATGTTGTTTTGTTTCAAGAGATATTTCCTTGTTTCCTATATCGACATGATTGTTGATTCCATAGCTAAACATGAGTTGCTATATTTTATGGATGGATTTTTTAGATATAATCAAATCCTTATAATTCCTCTTGATTAGTATAAAACAACCTTTATAACACCTTGGGGTAAATTTTGTTGGGTAGTCATGCAGTTTGGACTTAGGAATGTAGGAGCTACTTACCAACATGCAATGACATATATTTCATCACTATATGCACAATATTTTAGAAGATTATGTTGACGACATCCTAGTGAAGTCTATCCATCATAAGGATCATGTGACAAATCTTCAACAAATATTTGAGTGCATATGAAAATATAATATGCAGTTGAATCCCCGTAAGTGTGTTTTTGGTGTGGATATTGGAAAGTTACTTGGATTTACTATTTCAAATTGAGGTATATAAGTCGATACAAAAAAGATAGATTTGATTGTTAATATGCCAATACCTAAGAACATATCTCAACTTCATAGTTTACAGGGAAAGATACAGGCCATTCGTCGATTTGTTTCACAACTCATGGATAAGACTCGTCCCTTTATGCAATTACTAAGGAAAGATTCTCATTTTCAATGGAATTCAGAATGTCAAAAATCTTGTGATGACTTAAAGGATTACATAGGTAATCTGCCTATTTTGCAACCTACTGTTTCCGATAAGCCATACCTATTATACATTTCAGCATCTAACAATGCCCTCGCAACTTTGTTAGCATAGCATAATGTTGAAGTCAAACAATGTGATGTCTATTACATCAGTCGTACTTTACTCAATTATGAGGTACGATACACAACTATAGAGAAGCATTGTTTGGATTTAGTGTTTTCCACTCAAAATGTTAGACACTATCCCTTAAATGTTGAAGTGTGGGTAATGGTTAAATTTGACCCTTTGAAACATCTCTTTGCAAGAATAGATTTATTAGGTCATCTTTCTAAATGGGTTATGTTCTTAACAGAATTTGATCTCAAATTTATTTCACAAAAAGAAATTAAAGGGCAAGTAATAACTGATCAATTAGTTGACGCTCCCTTGCCCTTTGCTATACAAAATGTTGATGCGTTCCCTAATGAATAGATTTTAACAATCTTTGTGTATGAAAAATGGGAGTTATACTTTGATGAATAAAAATGCTGAACTAGCTCCAGAGCTAGTGTCAGATTAATACCTCCCATTGGTAAGATGATTCCCTTATCTTACTACTTAGATTTCTTATGCACAAATAACATAGCTGAATATGAGCCCTTATCGCTGGACTTCGTACAGCCTTGGCTCTTAAAATCAAGAACATTACAATATATGGAGATTCTCAATTAATTGTTAAACAAATAATGGGATCATATCAAACTAAGCATGATAAGCTATCTCAATATCATGAGTTTGCATTATCTCTATTAAAACAATTCAAATCATATTCAATCGACACCATTCCTAGGAAAGATAACCGACATGTGGATGCAATGGAAAGTGCAGCTTCCCTTATATCCCCTAATGGTTCCTGAGGAATTTACCTTTGTCATTCATAATCTTAAGACACTAATAATCGATGACCCTATAGTTGCGAATTTGGAACTCTGAGGTAATACATACATGGATGAATGGTTCTCCTACATATTCAACTATCTATGCGATGGAACCATTCTTGATTCAACATCTAAGAATGTCTGACTCTGTTTACGTAAACTAGTAGCATGATACATTATATTATCAAATGTCTTGTATCAACGAAGTTATAATGGTGTTTTACTCTGATGTTTAAGTAATTAAGAGATTCTGATAGCTTTAGAAGAAGCTCACTCTGGTGCCTGTGGAGGGCATTTTGATGGAAAATCTTTGGTGCAAAAATTGATACATATGGGGTACTTTTGGCAACATATGGAACAAGATTCCGTTGCTTATGTCAAGAGATGCTTGGAATGCCAATAACATAAACACCTAATCCATACTCCCACTCAAGAGCTTTGTGCCCAGGTGTCACCATGGCCATTCTCTATCTGGGGCTTGGATCTAATTGGCAAGATTTCCCCACCTGCCTCTCAAGGACATATGTTTATGATTACTGCTACTAATAATTTTACAAAATGGGTCGAAATGGTCCCTTTGCGATCCATGACTGCCGATGTAATCTATTGATTCATACAAGATAACATAATTTCTTGATTTTGAATACCTTCCTCCCTTATTTGGGACAATGGTACACCATTTAAGAACAAGGATGTGCAGAAGTTCCTTGAAAAATATCATATACAACATCGCTTCTCTACACCTTATTACCCTCAATCAAATGGCCAAGTCAAAGCTTCAAACAAGGATAGTGAACAGATTTTATGGAAAACTGTTAATAAACATAAAAAAGATTAGCATACGTAATTATCCTATGCCTTATGGGTTTACAGAACAAGTATTCAAACAACTATGGGTAACACACTGTATAATCTCATCTATGGCACAGATGTGGTAATGCTCTTGGAGCTAGAAATTCCCTCCTTGTGAATCTCTCTAAGAGATATCATGGATGATGACATAGAACAAGAGAAAAGATTATAAGAACTTGAGATGCTTGATGAAAGATGTATTAATGCTCTTAAACATCTCAAGGCTTATCAAAAAGGTGTGCAACGGGCCTATAATGCACAAGTCATACAATGTTCATTTAACATTGGGGACTTGGTTCTTTATGAAAATTAACACAACGTAAACACACCGCCTGGTGAAAAAGGTAAGTTCAGCCCTAATTGGCTTGGACCGTATATAATCACTGAAAACTTTGGATCCAAATCATACAAATTAGATGATGAGCAAGGTATGCTACTTAAAGAACCTATTAATGCAGTGCATCTCAAAAGATTTTATGCTTAAGATCTAATGTTAAATGTTCCTAAGCTAATTTAGCACATATATTAGCTTCAATTTTTACAAGCTATTACTATTTTGTCTTAATTCATTTAGCATTATATCTCTATTTAGTTCATCATTGTTGTATCGTGTTTAAGTAGTAATTTCTTAGATCACTTTTGCATTACTAAATATAGCATGGGAAATAAAGCTGTGTAAAATAATTAATCATTGTGTTTGTTACATGTTCTTTTTAGAATTGTTAGTATATCACAATAGCATTAATTATAGCATTTAGACATCATCAATAGTTGTATTTTTACAAAAAAAATCACACGTGATAGATCAAAAGAAATAATCATATATATATATATCTTAGTTTCATGTATACATTCGAGTCAACTATCCCTCAAAACAAAATGGGATGTTGTAGTGCCTAAAATCTGTACATCACATAGCTAAGCCTTAATCGCCAGTACCCCTAGGCCCTTGTGGTGTGCGAGTGATAGAAGCTTGACCATGTGTGGCTATGGACCGCGAATGACTCCTAGAGATGCTTCACAATTGTAACCCCCTAATCTCGCCTCTCATCTCTATTATCTACTCATATGCCTCCTAGTACATCCTCTTGTACTGGTCTCTCTCAGCCTAAACCTTGTCTCTATCAGCTCTTACCTGCTGGACCTCCCGTAGCAAGAACTCACTGACAACTAGCTTTCCCTTTGATGTAGGAACCGCTACCATCTGCTCTTGTTGTGCCCTGTGCCTAACCTCAGTACACTTATATCTCTATCCAAACTCCTCTCTCTCATGCAGACTGCTCTAGCATGGCCTCTGTAGCAATCCTGTATCTGACAAATGGCATAAATATCTTAGCATGCCGCCCAGTGGATGATCGTGGCGAATAACCTACCCACACTCACTGCTCTGAGGCATCTCTCAGTACTATGTCTCCTATGACATGACTCACAAAGTCTCACCATGCATCAGTTCCAACTGCAAAATAGAGGAAGAGATGGATGTTAGACTCCCATATAAATATCACATATAATAAACTACACAAAACATAAAATAATAAATCAAACCTAACTTGGATCTCCATCTTACCAAGATGGATGTCAGATCATCGATGGTGTGATGAGCTCTGTTGTCTGATCTATAGCTGGGGGTATAGACCTACTACTCTCCCCCCACTTTATCTAACTAGGCCTCACATCGTCTGTAGGAGTAGGACCATGAGCCTTAGACCACAGTCTCGACTCAATCTCCTCATCAGTGTCTACCTCCTACTGGCTTTGTCGCAATCTTTCTCTGAAGACGTACTATGATGGGACCTCTTTAGACTCATCCTCATCCTCCTCCACATCCTCCTCGAGATCATAATATCTTGTGAAATCACTGATGTCATCCTCCACCTGTATGTCACTAGCATGACCAGCCCAAGGTCAGGCATCTCCTATAGAATGCCTGGGTGGAAAGATAGGTGCATGCTGTGTTGTGTGCCACCAAGTCCAATATGCTCAGGTACACTTGACATCATCTGCATCTGAAACTGGATCTGCATCCTTAGGATCCTCATCATTGCTAAGTGGTACGTTTCCTATAGTCAACCATCGAATGGTATCAACTCTGACTGCACTCTGAGCTACATGTGTGTAGCTTAGATAAACTACAGAAATATCCTATAGCTGTCCAAACTATTGTGCCACCCTATCAAAGTAGAACCAAGATACCATATGATCAAGGTGACCAGTCATCAGCTGATCCATCTACATTTGAGCTAACTACCTCTGCTCACTAGACCATCTGATGTAGCCATGATATGGTCTCTAGATGATGTCACCAAGCTGTAATCTGTCAAATACTACTCTCCAGTATAACAGGTTGTCATGCCTCCAACACCTGACAAGTGGATAGACATAGACATGTGGATGGGTGAATGTTGCCTCTATACGAAAACCCACTGGTCATGTGCACCTGATGTACTCAAAGGCCCAAACCTATAGTAATGTCTAGACCATAAGACTCTACATCTCGTAGTGGACATATCGTCCTAAGTCACGATATAGGTGTGCAAGCATACTATGCCCCCATGCATAGTGTTGGGTGAATATTTTGTCGTTAACTCACTAACGGCAAAATGGATATATCAGCAACAACTATGATGAGACAAAGTCTCTCTTCTCAGCAAGGGGAGGTTCCCTCTAGTTGTTTAACTATTACGAACAAATAACTTATAAAACTTATGTACACTAAACACTATATTTGTGGTGGTTCCATTTCATCTCATTCTCTTTTTTCAGAATAGATGTTTATACTTCAAGATGATGACTTTAATGAAAGTAATATGAAAGAACTTATAAACTATCACAAAACCACAAAAACACAAAGTTTTCTATTGCTTCACTTACTAATTGTAAATAGAACTTATTTGAAGTTGAATGCAGCCCAAAGTCTTCACTCTTCTCCAAGATGATAAAAATAGATTGAATATAACAACTTGTAGCACAAAGTCTTCAAGCTATTTTATTCTCACAAACATAAACAAAATCCTCACAAATGATTTGATAAAACAAAGTCTATCACAATCAAATTAATAACACTCTTTAATCACTTGAAATAATCTCCACACTTCAATTATTACCAAAGAAGATTATGATAGTAAGACGCAAGAAAAATGCTATCATAACACAAATAATCCCAAGACAAAGATTGGAATTGAACTTGCTTTCTTGTATTGATAAATATTTGATAATTGATTCTCACAAGGAAGCACAAAGTCTTGATTTGCTTTTCAATTCGCCATAGTTTTCTTGCAATAGACAAAAGATAATATTTACAATAGAGGCCCTCTTTATTTATAGGGAGAGGCCTTGAGAAAAAATAGGAAATCTACAACTACTTTGACTTATTCAACAAAAGAGTCCTATTTGACTTAGGACTTCCATTGTCTCACATGTAATTACATTTTGAAAAATTACACATGAAAATGTCCAAAACAAAATTCAAATTACATATCATATACAAGAAAAATAAACTAAGGCACTAGTTTCCTCCGTCATTCTTCTTCAAAAAATTCTAGTACATAGCCTGTATGGCTGCCATCTTGCATGCATCTAGTTTTGATATGTTTTCTGAGATGGTGCGGGCCCAGAGAATTGAGTCTTTTACCGCCTTTATTGCCTTTTCATGTTTGTCTAGATTATCTTTCAAGTTTTCTAAAGTTGAATGTTGATCATATAGATTATCCATTGAAAGCACTGAGGGCACCTCCTCTTCAAATTTTCTTTGGACCATCTCTTCAAAGGATCTTACCATTTCCTCTGTTGAGAGAAACTTGTGATCTTCCCCTATTAGGGTGCATGGAAGTTCTTCTAGCTGGTGTAGAAGTGTGACATCACTATCTTCACTGGCTTCTTGGGCTTGACACAGATCTTCAAGTAGACCTTTTATTGTGTGGATGCGATGAGCCAGTGTATCCTTGGTCTTAAGATATGATTCCCTATTTGTAATGACCCCAATGGTGATTAGATTCTTTATCTTAATCTTTTTCATATCTATCCACTCTTCTAGGCTCTCTTCTTGATTTATCAGCTCTTGTGAAAGTAAATCTACCAGGTTGTCTAGCTCAACTTTAGCTTTGTCCATCTTCTCTTTTCTTTCCACAGTGGTTTTTAGTAGGATTCGCCCTTGAGCTAATAGGCATTCCACTATATCTCCTACCACCCTTCCCCTGGCTTGTGCTTTTTCAACCTTCTAAATTAAGGGATCTTCTATCGTCACTGCCATGGGTTCTACCATTTTTGATGACTTTACTATCTTTCGAAGAACAGCAACAAGTTGTTTTGCTTTGGCCTTATATTGTTCTTTTTCTTTTTTGACCTCATCATACTTTTCAAGTAAAGTGTTGGCAGTAGTCTGAAAATCTAGCTTTATACCCTCATGAGTTAGCTTGCCCAACTCAACCCTTGAAATGACATAATCACTCATGTCAAAATTATCAATGGTGGCATCTTTAGGTGGTTTAGCAATTTTGATGTATTTGATTCCTTTCTCATTAACAAGCCTAGAAACAGTCTTAGATTTCTTCTTCTGATTCTTTGCTTTTACAGGTAACAGCTTTTCAATATCAATCTCATTAGGTGAGATAGCTTGCTTCTTCCTCTTTGGAGTATATACAAATAACCATGGGGGAAGCACAAAAGTGCCAACAACCAGAGATTAGTCTACCACTTGTTTTGCCGGATCCATGTTCATACCTGTGATAGTCACAATAGGAATGGTGTTGGTAAAAACCACACCCGTATCAGCAACCTTTCCTGAAGCATCTAGAAGATTCTCTAAAATAGATTGTTCACCGATGTCAAAAGATGGAGAAGATAGACTTGGAATAGAACCGGAAGAATAAACAATAGTCCTAAAACTAGTTTTCACAGAAGTAGGGGTATTATCAGAAGAAACAACAAAGATAGGTGAAATAGGAACATTTGAAATCACTAGGAAACCACCAGAAACTGGAACATGAGGAGGAGGTGTAGAAACTTGTGTTCCTGTGGGAAGATCTTTCTCAGGAGATTGAGGTGGATCGCCAATTTGTTCCTTTTCTGCATCCTTATCTTTGCCTTGTTTAGTTTCAACTTCTTCATCAGATTTATTAGATACTATTGTCTGTTGAACATCCTTAGACTTTTGAATATTTGGTTCTTTAGCCTCAACATCTTCAGTCTCCATTTGATCAATGTTAGCATTTTTAATACCTGATTTAGTGACATTGGAAGTTTCTGCAACTTCCTTCTTCTTCCCTCCTTTGGATACAAATTTGATCTTTGGTTTACGTATCTTAGGAGTGTCACTCTTGTTTTTGGTTCTGTTCTCTACCTTCTTACCTGTCTGTTCCTTTGCTTCAGTCTCTGATCCTGTGAGGAACTCTTTCAATTTAATCCCTTTACTTTCCAACCATACATTTGTGTTGGCCAGTATGAGTTAAAATCTTTTCCTTATGGATGTTTCTTCTTTGACTGACCATTTTACCTCCGGAAGAGGTGAGGCTTCAACATTTTTCAGTATTATATTTGGGATCTAGAACATCCCCATCATCTTCCATTCCATCCAGAATATCAGCGAGGCCCATCTCTTCAATCTGACTCAGATGAAGTCTACAGCAGTCTAGCTTTCTGATCTCATTCTATGTCTTAAGATCAACCCAAATATCTTCAACCATTGGTATATGAAAGGTTAATTTCCTTTTGATCTTATCTTGAACTCTTCTGAAGTCAAAATGGTCTCTTTTCTTGTATGTTCTCATAGTAACCAGCTATAATTTAGAATCAACTATTTTTGCTTTATTGGCTGATTGAACTGAATACCTTCCAATCTCAACAGGGAACTTTATCCCTGACTTCTTCAATTCCATCTGTTTATTGTGCACCACAATCAACTATCTGCATAGCTTCATAAGAACAATATGGTCACTAGGATACCGTGGAAGAATATAAGGGTAACCAGGATGATATCCTACCCTGAGATATGTAAAAGTGGGGAATTGCAAGAACAAACAACCAAAAGAATTCACAATCTACCAAGGTTCATCAGAGACCCTTTTCCGAACAAGTTCACTATCCCATAAGCACATGAATATGGAAAAGAATGCATCATTGACCCTTCAGAAATGATGAATTGATCCTTCAAAGTTATTTGAGGGTAATACTCATATACAGGGATCAATCTCCTGTCTCCTACCTGAGTCAAACCTGGAAAGCTTCTCATGCTTGCAACAACATATACTAGACATGAGGTCATATAGAATTTGAATGTGGTATTGACCTTTACTAATGGCTCATGTAGTGCATTACTGATTTGTTCTCCCCAGAATATTCTCTGAGTACCTTGTAGAATCACCTTGATGTAAGTGTACATCCATTCTTAGAACTTGGAAGAAGAGGGGAGTCCTCTGATGCGACTCAAAAGAGTGATCAAATCACAAACTTCTTCAATAAAGTCACTCCTAGGAAGATCCTTTGGCCATCTGGTCAAATTACTTCTAGGGATTTTCAACTATTTGTTATTGATGTACCTTCTGGTAGCTTCCACATCTTTATCATAATCCTATTGCCCTTGAGCAAAGT
The DNA here is from genome assembly GCA_027924645.1 of Cunninghamia lanceolata. Taxonomy (NCBI): domain Eukaryota; kingdom Viridiplantae; phylum Streptophyta; class Pinopsida; order Cupressales; family Cupressaceae; genus Cunninghamia; species Cunninghamia lanceolata. Next base: position 411,557 of record BSBN01000088.1, read on the forward strand.
CAATTCGACCAATATTTTCAATGGGTGGACACATGAAGATTTTGTCGAGGAATTCTGCATCCAATCTCATGATTACATTCCCCTGAGAATCAGTCACAACTCTAGTGTCTCTATTGTAATGGTTGGCTACCTAAAGAACAAACTCGAGATTGTGTGTAGAAACTGGAAATGATGCAACCAAATAAATATTACTATCAATTATTTTTTGCATAGGTCCAGAAGGATTTGTCTATTTTGTTCTTTCCACAAATTCTGCCATGTCCACATGTCCAATTTTCGTATCCCTAATTTCCTTAATATTTGACTGTACTGCCATCACCAGAAAGACACCTTGGTACATGTATGATTTTGGCCTTCAACGGAGATGGCTCTGACATTAGCTCTGGAGAGAACTCTGAGATTGATATTTGCCACAAACACTGGTCGAGAACTGCAAAAGGCCATGATCTTGCAGTTAGGGGAAAAATGGATAAACTGGGATAACTACGATTTGATGATCATTGACAAGAAAGCATGCATTGAAGGGCTTGAGTGTGTGCAAATCAAGGCAAAGGCAAAAGCGAGCTAACAGGCCTTGGAAGATAAATTTTTCTAGTGTTGGGAAAAATTTAGGAAAACATGCATGAGCGATCAAAATGACCGCTCCTGCATGAGGAAGTATTTGCATGTGTAAAAGTGGGTATTTTCACCGCTTATGCATGTGGTTGGGAAGAACATTGATTATCATGTAAAGTCAGTGAAAAACACTGCTACTGCATGTGATCACTTGGAAAAATATTTGTAGGGGCACATGCATGGTCGACAATTTCAACCGCCATTGCACGTTATAGGAAAAATTGTTTGTATGATGGAGCGGCAAATTTTGCCGATGCTGCAGGTAATAAGGAGGGTCATAAGTGTTTGAGCGGGGCTTTCAACTGACTCTGCATATGATATAAGTTGCAAAGTTGTGTATGGGCGGCAGATTTCACCGCTCATACAAACCTATTTGAAAACATTTAGGAAACACATAAGCGGCCAAAATTGCCGTTATAGCATGTAAGGTATAGGAATTGGTGTAAGGGTAAACTCTTAAAATGGCTTAAGTGGCAAAAATGCCAACTTCACATCTACTCGCAAGCTGAAGCAAGTGTTTGATCGATAATTGTAGCTGTCATGACATCTTGCGAGCACACGGGCATCAATCCTCCCATGAGACGAAAACTTGGTGAACACCCATTGAAAATATCGGCCAAAGGGGTTTAAACAATAATAGAGTCATATGAATGACACACAAAAAGGAAGAAAGACATAAAACCCAAGATTTTGTTTTTTGACTAATCACAAACAAAACAACAAACAACATAATCCTCGGAGGACAAGGGTTTGGTCATTTTTAATAACAAGAAATGGAAGATTGAAACAAGGAAACAATAACAAAACAACAAAAAACACTTGTTTAAACAAAGGAAACCCTAGGTGCACTAATTGCAACTTGAAATCCATTGCACTCAAAAATGCATGATCAATTGAGAGGTTTGGAATAAATGAAATGATGAAAAACTAAGAGGTTTGGAATAAATGAAATGATGAAAAACAATGAGTTTAAAAATACATTTAAAAGGTTGAAACCAAACCTTTATTGCGTGGCATGAGTGGCCATTAATGTCACTCAGAGTTCAAGATCTCAGAGATTTTTCTCAGGTGGCAATTTCAGCTGACCTCACACAAGTTTTCACAAAAATGCAAAGGCGGTTAAAATTACCGACTTTGCATGTGCACTTTGAAAGTTTAACAAAAACATGTAATAGCGGCTAAAACTACCGCTTAAGCATGTGAGAAAGGAAAAACATGTGAAAGCAGCATTTTCTGCCGACTTTACATAAGTGAACAAAAAGGCATGTAAAAGCAGTGGTTTAGGCTGACTTTACATGTGAAGACTTAAAATTTCACTAACACCCTAAAAATGACCAAAACTGATATTTTAGTCAATTTATAACTTAATCGACTCATATAAACTTCGAGGATTCGATTTGAGGGAGTGTTGTAAACTAGTTTAGGATGCCAAACAAATTTGCATGAGAACAAGAGAATCTTGTCTCGATTTGTGAAATTAAAGTGTAGATTATGAAACAGACAAGTTTCGTAGGGGTTGTCTACAAAAAATGAGCATAGCTGATTTTGAGAACAACACAGACAATCCAATGCTCCTCCATCACTCTGATAATGTGAATGAGACCCCCATGAAGGTGACTACCTCATCCATCTAGTGCGATGGCTAGTGCAACTATGACAATCATAATCCTCTGTAGTAAGGGAATGTCTCTACATCCCTGTTCTAGTAAACAGAGCTGAATGTGTCCTCACTCTTCTTGTGAAACAGTGCGACCCAAGTAGTATAGCTGACTCTCATGAGTATACCCTGCTGAATGATGTCCAACAACCTACACTATCTCTCCTCGGATTGGCAATTGAAGGATCCTAAATACACCCTCTAGTGTGATGGTAATCTCGCCTGTCGGTAAGTGCAATGTGGATGTATCTGTATCTGATCTCTCCATTAGTACCATAAGCATCATGCAGTGGAATCTGATTGTGGGCATCTCAAACACCCACCATAGGCCCACCATCTATGAATACTCTCTCTCTATAATAGTCAAAGTGCTAGAATGCTCTCATAGAAGTGCCATTAGATGACTGCCTGTATGCTCACGCATCTCAAGGACATCCTATAGATCAAAAAGAAAGAAAGAGTATTAGAATCCCCTCTCAAAACCAAAATAATCTATCAAAAATTGAATAGAGTGCTTGTGCCTAGGGCCTATATCCTCAGTGGACCAAGGTGCCCCAAGAAGACTAGGGTGCCCCAGAGGGACATTGGCACCCCTGTGGGACTAGGGCACCCCAGAGAGACTTTGGCACCCTAGGTAGACCCGGGTGCCCCTGTATGGGAACCCTGTCCACCTTCCCCTCTTGGCATAGACATCGATAAACATGAAAGAAAAGGTACAATGAAAGATGATAGAAGAATTGGATCAGGACCCTACCTCAGCCTTGAAACGTCTCTCTGCTACTTGGGCTCGGAGCATCTCCAGTCATGGTGGATGATATGGACATTGGCTTGGCATGGTCATTCCCCTATTCTCCTTTTCTCTCTTTGAAATGACAAGAAACAAGAATGAGTTAGTGATAAGTGACAACTCCCTTTTACATAAAGTAAGAGAGTGAGAATTCCTATTCCTAACTAGGTACAAAAGTGTGCTCCTTTACTCTTGAGCCCTTTTCTCGAGCTATCAAACTCCAATTTCAGCATCATTTGTTGCGTTGGAATTTGAGTTCTACTCTCTTTCTTTCCCAATGTGGCATTTGAGAGTTATTTCTTCAAATGAGCCTTACAACATATTTCCCTTGAAATTGATGTGTGTGGATATCTCCTTGTTTCTCCTCTTGGACTAAGCAAGAAGAAATAAGGGGGGGCATATATCTCCTTTGATTTCCTTCTTGCCTTATCACTCAACCCCCTTAGCATTTTTTGTACTGACTCATTGGTGGTGGTTGCAGGTTGATTTGATTTTGATTTCTCTAATAAGTGTTCCTTTGTAGGTTGCAGTTCCTAGACTTTTGGTCTTGCAAGATTGCAGACTTGGGGGCTCCTTCCTTCTCGGTGACAACACTTCGGCTTCCTCTACAGTATCCTTTTAGGTATCCTTTTCATGATTTATGTATTTACTATCCTATAGTTGCATATGCACGTAGTGTCATATGGCCGCTAAAGTGGGGGCTAAATGTAATGTCATAAATTGTTCTCTTGTATGGAATGGTACAATTTCCTTTAGTTTAGCTCCTAACTCTTGGTGACCTTCTAACCTTTTCTTTTCTGGCTTTCTTGAAACCTTGATTGACTAAGTCTACGAGGAGTCTATTCACTTTTTGAGGTAACTTATTGATAGAACCCAAAAAGAGATTTGAAATTTGGGTCCCTAGGACCCCCAAAAATGCAGATCTAAGCTAAAATTGGGGGCTAGGACTTGGATGCCTGCACCCTAGTCCTCCCCCATTTCACAGGATTTTGAATTTTGCGGGATGTCAATTCCCACCAAGTACCTTGGGATTCCATTTTCAAATTCTCAGTTTTCACGCGATACTGAGACGTTATTTTGAAATTTGAATTCCCTAAAGTTAGATATAAAAAGACATTTGAAAATCATTTTAACACACACTATTCTTATGCAAGCTTGATGCCAAAACTCTATTGCAATTGCTATTGAAGATCAGTGACTTGTTGAAGCTTTTTGAAGTATTCTTTATTTTCTATCTTGGAGACAATGGATGATGATTAGGAATCAAGATCTTGAGTCTATCTTGCTCTTCCTAGGGTTTGTACACCCTTTGCATGATTGAGAGAAGGGTTGAAGCCTCTAATAGCAAGCTTGGAGATCCTCCGCGAACATTGCTGATTCACCTTCTTGTTTATGCAAGTCTTCACTTATCTCATCTCCTTGAGGTGAAGTTGTATGTGTTTATTGATGCAAAGCAAGTTATTGATCTTCCCTTGATTGAGACATCTAGGGTTTGATTTTATGCATACATACATTACTAGGTTTGCACACACCTCTGCAAATCTTTATCTCTAGCTATTGTTAAGGTAAAAATACCAAAGATCAGGCTTGACTAAGGCAAGCTCCAATATAGCTGCAACATTTTCCTTCTTTTGTATGTGTAGATCAAGTTTTGTAGGTTCTTACAGAAAGAAGCTACAAAAAGGTAGATATTGTGGGTACGGTCACTAAAAAATTTCAAATTTTTAGGTTCTAAGACTTGTGGGACATTGGAGTGGGTGCCCTAGTCCAACCAGGGGTTATCTCCAAGATCTGGAAACCTTTCAGCAGTCTCAAACACCCTGTGCAGAAGATTTTCCTATGCGAAAACTTTTGGGACACTAGAGTTGGCGCCCTAGTCCATGCAGCCCTCAAAATCTGGGTACATTTTCACTTGGACTCTATCTTTGCACTTCTACGATCAGTTTTACCAGTTGCTTCATTAGTTTTTGTATATTTCTAATTTAAGGCATAATTAGGTTTTACTTGGTTAAAAGGAAAACACTTGATAAAATATTGATTAGGGCCTTAGGTTTCATAACCATGTGAGCATAAGGGACAAACAAAGTGATTAGAAGCTTGTTCACAAGCTCAATCCTTGTCCTCCCAATGCTTAGTGGGAGAATGGTGGTATTTAACCTAGCTCAAACAAAATCTCAAATTTCCCACTAAACACATAATAACTGTGGACAAGTGATTAATGTTTAAGTGTAGAAGTGTTTGAGTTTTTGGGACAACTAATTCATCCCCCCTCTTAGTTGTTTAACACATTTCAACAATTGGTATTAGAGCTAAGTCACTTCAAAAAGAGTCTAACAACTCAAAGGAGATCCTAAATGGAGTCAAAAGGAAAACAACTACACACCGATGCCCCCGAATGCTCATCAAGAAACAATAAAGGAGAATTGTCCAAGGAAGCATTTCATGAAGAAAATAGTCTTAACCATCAAAGAAGTTCTAATCTAGAAGTATGCACCAAAAATGAAGCCATGTTTTAAGGTGAGAACTTTTGGGTTATTGATAGTAGTTGTTCAAACCACATGACTGGTGATAAGAGTAAGTTTGCTAGTCTAGAAAGATGTGATGGAGGGCTAGTTACGTTTGGAGATGACTACACTACTGAAATATGTAGAATAGGATCAATCAATTTTGGCAATAGATAATTTTTTGAAGATGTTCTTTATGTTAAAAATCTAAAGCAAAATCTCTTAAGCATTGGATAGTTATACAATAAGAGATTTAGTTTTGTGTTTGAAAATGATACCCTTGAAATCAAAGAAAAATTTGGAGCTACAATAGGAATTGGGAAAAAGACAGAACATAATCTCTATCATCTTAGAAAATGTGACTTTCTTGGGTTCACATCTCAGACCAATGAAAGCTAGGTCTAGCATAGAAGACTGTGTCATGCAAATCTTGATGTTTTAATAAAACAAGTTTAGTTCAAATTGTAAAGGATCTACCAGAAATTGATCACTCGAACAACACCATTTGTAGGAAATGTCAAGATAAAAGATTGTCAGGAAAAATATTGTAGTTTAAAGAAAGATCTTCCACCAAACAACTGGAATTGATCCATACAAGCCTTTGTGGTCCTACAAGAATACCGAGCCTCCATGATGATAGGTACTTTATGTTTTTTATTGATAATTTTTCTAGAATGACTTGGGTTAGATTTTTCAATGATAAATCAGAGATTCTAGATGCACTCAAAGCTTTTAGAGAAATGGTTGAAAATTAGTTAGGCATGAAAATCAAGAGTTTGAGAATTGGCAAAGAAGAAGGGCTAGCCTCCAACAATTTCAATATATTCTGTGAGACCTATGGGATAGAGAAACAACTCTCTGTAAAAAATAAGCTAATGGAAGAAGCAAGTAGGACTATTCAAGAAACTACAAAATTAATATTGGAAGAAGCAAATCTACCAAATACATTTTGGAAGGAGGCAATTCAAACCACTGTCTATACATTAAATAGAGTTCAGGTAAAAACCAAAGATGAAAAGACTCCCTTTGAACTATGGTATGGAACAATACCCACTATGAAATATTTCAAAATCTTTAGAAGAAAATGCCTTATCAAAATGGAAAAGGATAATGCTAAATATGAGGAGGGCATTTTTCTAGGATATTTATCTTTCACCAAAGCCTACCACTACTACATTAATAGATTTGGAAGGATTGTTGAAAGCACAAATGTTAAAGTTAATGAGAACATTCAAGAGTACTCAGACCCAACTAATAAGGATCTGCAAATCGAAGCACAAGAGGGTTCCCAGACCATCAGTGACAAAATAAAATGTGATGTGGAAGCTCACAGAGCTGCTATGAATTAAATGAATCTATGCTTGATTGTCAGTATTGACAACAACAATTCCAAAACTGTAAAAGAAAGCATGAATTTGAAAGATAATATAACAAAAGCAAATGATTGCATCAAAGACTTAAGAAAGAAAATTAGGTAGCTTCAAAAAAGACTAAAAGAGGACAATGAAGATATAACAAAAAATGAGAAATGTCTGAAAGATAAAACTAAAGACTGCATGAAAATTGAAGAAGTTGTAGATTTGAAAGTTGATCTGAATCATGTATAGGCTAAAGGTGACCAATTTAGTATGAGTGCTACCAGATATGATAAATTGATGGCAAGCCAAAAAAATGGTGATGATAAAGAAAGCATGAGACTTGAAAAAGGTAAAGATTTCAAAGTAGGTCAAGAAGAGGACAAAAGTAGACCAAATCAAAGAAACGGAACTAGAACACCATTAGTTAGGCAGCCAAACGATCAAAGGTACCCATCCTTCAATGGTTATTGTAACTCATGCAACAAGGTTGGTCACAAGGCCACCTAGTGTAGAAATGGGATAAATCAAAATGTTCCATCATTCTCTAGTCAGTGTTTCACATGTAATAAAATTGGTCGTAAAGCTGTCGAATGCAGAAGTAAAGTTAGGTAGAACTCTATTAGATGCTATGCATGCCATAAAATGGGACAAATAGGATAATGAAATCCTTCAGTGGCCATTGTTGTACTTGCAATGAATTTGGGCACAAGGCCAACCTATGTAGGTCAAGGATAAATGGAAGAAACAATTATCAGAAAAATACTACATGCTCCAATTGCAACAAGCCTGGACATATTGCAAAACACTGCAGAAATAAGAACATGAAGAAGGATGATCAATCAGAGTTTAGGATATCAGTAAAAGAAGTTTATCCAACAGAAGTAAAGAAAGAAATGAACAAGATTTGGGTTAGGAAAGGAACAAATGAAGCAAGAGATGAGTCTAGTCTAGACTTTGGAGTAGCTACTTCCTCCAGGAAGTAGATTGTGGTCTATGGCTCAGGGGGAGCCATATTGAAAATTCTAAATCCCCCAACCAGATAGTCTATGCTGAGATTTGACACAAAAAAATATGTTATATCCATTGAAAGGATCTTGGTCAGAAACCTAAAAATGCCTAAGTATGAGCAGTGTGCAAAGAGGTACCATTGTGAATTATCTAAATCCAGATGGACGAAGTCAAGCCTAGAACAATGTACAACACTAGAATATAAGGGTTTGCATTTCTTCACTATTGCATATTTTGTTCTACAGTTCTGAAAACATGTTAAGAGGTCAATGATGAATGTTGGATATAAATTCTAGAGTCTCATATGATCAGCACTAGGAGATATGTTGTGACTATTGATAACTGAGAGGGGGGGTGAATCAGTTATCCTACTATTTTCTTCTTTCTTAACTTTCTTTAATAATCAATGCAGCAATAATTCAAATAAGTAAACATAACCATGAAATGGAGATACATATGACACAATATTTTTGACGTGGAAACCCTGTTAAGGGAGAAAACCACGGGGTGATTAACCCAATATTGTATTCTTTGTTAGAAGAATGGAAATACAAAAATGGCACTTGCCAATTAGGGCTCACTGCCCGAGCACACTGCTCACAAGAGGCACACTGCCTACAAGAGACTCACTGTCTACAAAAAGAGTGTTTATACAATACTTGAACTGATTGGGAGCATCTACATATGCTGGAGTTCAGTTCTGGTTAGGCTCAGTACACTAATCTACTGCACTTCATCTTTACACTTCTCTTATGCTGCTTTCCTTTCACATACCTGACCTTCCTTACTGCTTCTGTTCTGCTCTTCTACTCTTATTCGCACATATCCAACAACAACAACACTACTCACAACTAAATCCGTCTTGTATATATATCCGCACAAGTGATTTCATCACCTTTCTAGTCGGCACCTGGAATAGTTAAACTTTTTACAAACTCTGATATGTCGACTGAATTCTTGCACATCGAGTAATGCAGATCAAGTATATAATTGTAGAAGTCATCAATCATGTTGGCCAAACATAACTTATGCCTTAAGAACCTTTTCCATCATTAGCAACACATCTGAAATGATGTCTGATGTTCTGCCAGTCAGTTCTTCCTCTGTCACGCTATCAATTAGGAACCCGATACTCAAGTGATCATATCTTTTTCTTCATCTATCACCGGAGGCTAAATCTTTGGATTCTATCACTCAAGGTAGTCCTCTTGACTTACCCAAATCCACACTTCACCAAGATACTTCCTCTGAGAGATCCAGACCTGTCTATCAGACCTTACTGACTGCTCTGTTCCTGCTTACCAGACCTCAATACTTTGCAATCTGTCTTCCAGTAAAGACTCATTATGTCCTGGGGATGTGTGGGCTAACCTTTGTTGCCATCAATGACAACATTCATGAATCCATATAGTGTCTCTTGCCAACAATCTCCCCCTTTGGCATTGATGGCAACACTTAGTGAAAAATGACTAAGTGTAGCACTATACTCCCCCTTGGCTGATGCTCTGTCTCTATGTACATTTTCTGGAACTCCCCCTTAGTTGGATTCCTCATTTTTCACTACTCCTCACTCCCCCTTTGACATCAATGGCAAAGGGTAGGGTCCGTATACCAAAATTTTCAAAAATTTTACTGTACTTAGCCGCATAAGTATATATATGTAATACTTACATATACTGTAGTATGTCTACAAAAGTTGTTTTTAGTTGAATGAATTCAGTAGCCCAGCTTTGCTTCATTCTGTCTAAAATTGATATATGACCGCTCAATAGAAAAGCAAACGCATCTGCCCTTTTTAGATCAGTTGGATCATTTATCTGAGCTGTGATTTGAGCTTCTTTTATGGCCTCATGCATGGCCTCTAACTTAAGTATAATTATCCCTCTGAGCTCACTTAACCTGCTTATTCTATTTTTCTTCTCTTTTTCAAGCTTCTTAATCTCATTCAAAATTGCAACCGTTTGACATTCTTGATTTATTATTGATGTGGAAAGTGGATCAAAATTTTGAGAAAGTTTTAACAGTTTATCCTCCTGTTCTTTCATTTTCTTCTCAATCTCCACTGTTGCTTTGGACCAGGAAATACAAAATTTGTATACTTCACCGCCATCTTTAAGAGCATTTTCTAAGCTCTTTATCCCAATATTCATATTTCTTCTATCATTAATGATCAACCCTTGTACCTCTGAGAATCTCTTATCCAAAAACTCCTTCCAGACCTTTTCTTCAGCTAACTTCCCTAGAGAATCAAAATGTGTATTACTACTGCTGACTAGAGTTTTAAGATTACCGGATGAGGAGGCTGTGGGATCCTTCTGAAATGATGGCATGATCTTTTCTAGCACTCTAGAAGCAGCTTCTATCAACTCACAGTCTTCCATATGAGACTTTAGGAGTTTTTCTTTGGCCTTTACGTTAGCAAATGAAGCTATCTTCATTGTCTATACCAGAGAAAGAGAATCAAAATTGAATGGACCTTGTAGAAGCTCCGGTTCATCAATCTCCATTGTTTCTTTGCTCAGGAATTCTTGGACAGTTTGTGCAGTGTCTCTTGCCAGAGACAGATGTTTCTTCTCTTCTGCATTCTTAGAGCTGTCCCTTGGAGCTTTCCCTTCTTCTATATTCATACCACTAGCAGTTGTGGTCTTTTCTGTTGACGTCTTCTCTCCCTCTGCAAGCTTGGTACTGTCAACTTCTTTTTCCCTCACTTCTGCTTCTTTCTCCTATATACTATCTTCTTCTTTAGATCCGGAGGCTGTAGGGGAAATCAGAGGAGAGATAGTTGTTTGTTCATGAGCCACCTCTTCCGGAATAGGGGATTCTGAGCCCTTGTCTTTACCAGAGTCCTCTGTGATGGGAATGTTGAACCTTTTAAGAGCATTTCGAAGGATCTCTTCAGTCTCTTTTGCCACTTTGTCAGTTTCACCAAGCATGAGCTGATTCATCCTTGCTTTGCTCCTGAATTCATCCTTGTAATCTTTGAATATCATATTCATTGTTTTGGGATCGATTGAAGGATATAGCTGAATAGCTATCTTTTCCCGGATCTCAAGGTCTTTTGCCATGGCATTGTTTTTTCTTATTTCTAACTCCTTTTCTAGGCTCTTAGGAATAAGAGATATAATTTCAATGAAAGCCTTATTGTATATGTTCAGATACCTAATTGTAGCTTCCTGCAGGATCTTTTGGTCAGCCTCATTGTAATCATCATAGAATTCGGCCATTGGTTGAAGGTTTCCATCCACAGTGACTAATTTGATTACACTTTCTAAAGACAGGGTGGGCTTTTCAACAAATTCCTCTGCCATTTCTTCCTTGTCTTGGCCTATGGAGGGTTTATCGGATCCTTTCTTCTTCTGCTTCTTTATTTCCTTTATCCCCTCATCTGATTCAGTTTCCTCTTCATCTCTTTGACTTGCATAGGCCCTTGTGGCTTTTGTCTTTGATCTTTTCTCTCCTTTGCCAGATGCCTGGACTTCTGGTTTTGATGTTCTTGAGCTTTTGGCTGTGACAGGTGTAGATCTCTACGATGATCTGGTCCAGGTTGAGGTTTCTACCGGAGCACTTTCCTTGCTTCCCTTTTCTGCCTCTTTCTTCTCTTCCTCAGCCTTTTGCCTCTTTTCCCTGTTGGCATCAAGTGCCTCCTTTGAGATGCCAAGGCCTTTGGCAATATTTTCTACTTCTTTTCTCACCTTCCTCTTGGTCTCTGGTTCTCTAAGTTCCACATGAATCTTTACACTTAGCTCCTCAAATGTTCCAAACCTTTCTACCTTTAGATCCTTTGGCTGACTTAGCATGTGTTGAACATGCAGCTCCACAATTTGTTCATCAACCTCATACCCCATGGGCATGATCCATACAGTTCTTGGTTCTACTGCCTCCATTAGGCACTGATCAGTCTCTACCATAAAACAAACTGTGTTTTTGTATTTCTCAACAAGAGACTGGGGAATCCTTTCTCTTGCTTGCATCATGTTCTAGAAATTCTTGAAATATCCCCACAGAGCTATATTTTGTGCTTGACTATCACTGAGTCCATGCAAATAATCTCTGATTTGGACATCTACTAGTCTATTATTCTCCCATACCCAGCCACTAGATCCAGGAAGCTCATTCATAAAGTAGAAGAATAAGCACAATATTAATCCACCATACTTGAATGAATTCTTTTTATCTTTCTTTATTTTTTGCAGATTCTCCAAGAGTTGGTTTAGGAGAAGCTGACAAAGATCATAGTCTGCATCCTTTCTTAGCATTTCATAAGTGGTGTAGATGGTAGTTCTAGGTACAGAATTTTCCCTGCTAGAATGATATATTTTATATCTAATGATCATGGAGGAAAACTTGACATCTGGATTAGAGATGTCATCTACTGTCATTGCTCTTTTGTCAAACTTGGATCCGGTAGCCTCACTCACAGTTTGATTCTTCATAGATTTAAGAACAGGAATCCCACCAGATGAGTGTAATCTGGTAAATGCCCTAATGGCATCTTTTGTGATTTTAAATGGTCCATTTAACCACATGAAGTTGTTGTGTATTCTGCTCAAAATGTACCTGACCCATTCATCCTCAATAAAATAGGGGAAATGTATGTATTGTGCAAAGTGCTTATTCCGGAGGCCCTTGTATTGGGGTTTGAGCTCAAATGAATCATCTAACAGTTGTTTGTGATAGATGTCTCTTAGTTTGAATTGCCCAAACTCTTCAACATTTGCGTGTATGTAAACCCTAATATCTTCAGTGTGTAAAATGCCATGCAAAACACTAGAAAAAGCTCCTAGGGGATCTACCTCCAAGGATTTATATGGATGTTTCTTAAATGTGGGGCGAGGTCTATCAGAAATCTTTACTATATTTAGAGTAGCCATCATCAACCAATCTTACTGAAGGATATCAAGAACAAAAAATACCTTTTGCGTAGGTTAGGGCACACGAAGAAATCCGAATAGAGCTGTATGAAGAATTGTCTTGATCTTTTGGGAGAAGTTGTTTGCAGAGCTCCTTTTCTTTCTTCTTTGCATGTGAATGTACAAATGTGTAAATGACAAATGAATGAACTCTTTTATTCCAAGAAGCCCTAATTTTCATCCTACAATAAATGCGCAACCTAATTCATTCTGGTTTGCCTTGTTTTCCTAGTTCAAGGAGGAAGAAACTCATCTGGATCATTATGATGCCTTTATGATTGATGTTAGTGATGAATCATAATGTCCACTTCTTCTTCTGATCATCTCATGTGTCTGCAAATCAAGTTGTTTCAATTTGGATCCATACCGGGCCAATCTTGTGAGAAACCTATTTTCCCGGAAGACTTGTTTAACTGGACCAATTCTAAAGGAGTTAAACTTTTTAAATTTTCTTGCGGATCTCTCAAATCTTTACTTGACCTTCTTTACATGTTTCTCTAGAAACCATTTGATCCGCAGCTTCACATGTGCCAATTTCAGGCACCAATTGACTGGCTGGGGGAACAAGTTTTTCTTTGTGTCTCCCCCTGAGCCAGAGCTCATCTCTTAATTTCTGGAAAGAATATCATCACCAGAGTCTGGTGCGGATCCATCCTCTACATTCTCTGTACTTTTCTTCACCCAAATCTTGTTCATCTCTCTTTTAACTTCATCCGCATTCACCTTTTGTTTACCCTTATCTTGATTCTGATTATGATATACCAGACCTCTTTTGTCCTGATTATTGCTTCTACAGAATTTTGCACTATGATCGGATCTATTGCAGATTTGGCAAACAACATTTCTTTGCATATTTGACTGATATCCTCTTGATCTACATTGATTAGCCATATGACCTATTCTATTGCATGCAAAGCATCTACCATTGAATGATTTGTTCATTTGCATATTTCTGCATTCATGAGATTTGTGACCATACCTTTTACAGTTGAAACATTGTCCGAAGAAGGATGAATTGGTCTGATTCATTTTCTTTTTGCACTGATTAGCTTTATGACCAAAGTTATTGCAGTTGTGGCAGTATCCATTGAAGGATGGATATCTTTGAGCATTAGGCTGTCTTACCGGAGGTCTTCTAGGCCCGTTCCTTGGATTTTCTGATCCAAAATTCTTCTAACCGGATCCGGACCTTTCTCCTTTCTCATATCCCAAACCACACTTGTCATCTACCTTCTTTTGACTTTCAAGAAGAACTTCAAGTTGAGCAGAACTTATCTTGAATTTCTCTTTATATTCATTTGCTGTTTGAAGATCCCTTTTGAGAGAGACAATTTGATCCTCAAGTTTTTCTTCATTAATTTTAGCATCTTCAAGATCAGATTCAAGGTGTCTGATAATTCTATCCATCTAGTGGCAATCTTCTAATTTCTCCTTGAGAGATTGTCTTAGATTATCTTCAGTTTTTCTTTTCTCTTCAACTTCTTGGGTGAACTTCATAACTTCTGATTCCATTTCATGTCTTACCATAATGATTTCTTTTGATAACTTTTCACATAACTTGGTTTTCTCATTCAGCTCTTCATTTGCATCATTTGCTTCACCTTGTCTTGCCAATTGTTGAAGCAACTCCTTTCTCTTTTTCATGGAGAGACTTAATTTGTCTTTTAGGTCTCTCATGAAATCGTCAGCCTGTTTGAGTCTTTCCTTTAATTCATTGACTTCAGAGTTTGACTGTTCAAGATCATCAAGGGCAGTCTTGAGTTGCTCCCTTAAACCATATGCATCCATTTGGATTCCCAGATCTTCCTCAAGCTGTTAGACTTTGTTAGGAGGAACTTGGCTCTGATACCAATTGTTGATAACTGAGAGGGGGGGTGAATCAGTTATCCTACTATTTTCTTCTTTCTTAACTTTCTTTAATAATCAATGCAGCAATAATTCAAATAAGTAAACATAACCATGAAATGGAGATACACATGACACAATATTTTTGACGTGGAAACCCTATTAAGGGAGAAAACCATGGGGTGATTAACCCAAGATTGTATTCTCTGTTAGAAGAATGGAAATACAAAAATGGCACTTGCCAATTAGGGCTCACTGCCCGAGCACACTGCTCACAAGAGGCACACTGCCTACAAGAGACTCACTGTCTACAAAAAGAGTGTTTATACAATACTTGAACTGATTGGGAGCATTTACATATGCTGGAGTTCAGTTCCGGTTAGGCTCAATACACTAATCTGCTGCACTTCATCTTTACACTTCTCTTATGCTGCTTTCCTTTCACATATCGGACCTTCCTTATTGCTTCTGTTCTGCTCTTATTCGCACATATCCAACAAAAACAACACTACTCACAACTAAATCCATCTTGTATATATATCCGCACAAGTGATTTCATCACCTTTCTAGTTGGCACCTGGAATAGTTAAAATTTTTACAAACTCTGATCTGTCGAATGAATCCTTGCACATCGAGTAATGCGGATCAAGCATATACTTGTAGAAGTCATCAATCATGTCAGCCAAACATAACTTATGCCTTAAGAACCTTTTCCATCATCAGCAACACATCTAGAATGATGTTTGATGTTCTGCTAGTCAGCTCTTCCTTTGTCACACTGCCAATCAGGAACCCGATACTCAAGTGATCATATCTTTTTCTTCATCTATCATCGGAGGCTAAATATTTGGATTCTATCACTCAAGGTAGTCCTCTTGACTTACCCAAATCCGCACTTCACCAAGATACTTCCTCTAAGAGATCCGGACCTGTCTATCAGACCTTACTGACTACTCTGTTCCTACTTACCGGACCTCAATACTTTTCTATCTTTCTTCCGATAAAGACTCATTATGTCTTGCGGATGTGTGGGCTAACCTTTGTTGGCATCAATGACAACATTCATGAATCCATATAGTGTCTCTTTCCAACAGTGACAGATAAATTGGTCACTCATGCTCTAAAGGGATAGGCTGACAGGTCATGATATTTGATAAGTTGAAAAAAAAGACATTGTTTTAGCTACCAATAAGGAATTGACAGGTGCAATTTATATTGAGACAAGGTTGAAGAAGAAAAGATTCAGATAGAAGAATGTTTATCCATGGAAATTATTATCTATATGTGGTTTCATTGATTGATAAGCACTATTTTCTTATGATGTCATGTTATGTTTCCCAGGAAGAAGAAGGAAAATTCATGCAGACCCTGATGTATGCTTCTAAAAGGAAGTATTCAGAATAGAAAATAAAAAGGGTGTAGCAGTGCAAGTAGTAATCATGTTGGTTACTGAGGACAAGAGGATCATAAGATTTGAGTATCTAATAAGGAATAGTAAAGTGTTGCGGTGTTGCTAATAGAGGAAATAGTCCAATATAAGCAAGATTTGAAGTTGAGGTTTGACAAACCAAGAAGAAGAGAAGTTCATCAAGTAAGGGGGAGCGGTCAGCAGAAGGAAGTTTAGAAGAAACCTTAGTTTAGAAGTAGCATATTGCAAGTATGTGCCCTTTTCCATTGATGTCAAAGGGGGAGAGAAGTCATGTGAAAAACTCTGGTAGAAAAGGAGTACAGATGTGTAAAGAGATAGGGGGGAATCTTGTCTTGATGATCGTTGTAGTTTTTCACATCATATGTTGCCATCAATGACAAAGGGGGAGATTATTGCAAGTATGTGCCTAATCGGTGTTGTCCTTGATGTCAACATATATTTGTTGTCATTGGTGTCAATTGTATCCTATTTTGTTGTTTGTTTAGAAGATTTATATGTTGAGGATATTGAGAAAATTAGCCCCTCCAGAAGAATCATAAAGTAAACAGTGAATCACAGTGAAGACAGTGAGTTGCATATAGGAGAACAGTCCAGAAGATTGCTTTGCATTTCCTGCTAACTGAAGATCTTGATCTATGGATTGAAAGTTATTTAGAAGCATGGATGAATATGCTAAATCTTGAGTTTGATCCTCCAATATGAAGATTTGATTGAGTTACATTCACCAGAGTAAAACCAGCTTTTTCTAATTATTCACTGGTGCTTGAGAAAAAGTATTTTTCTCCACATTCCTCAGCCTTAAAGTATTTTTCTTTGTAGTTCTAGAGGGAAGTCTGGGATGATGATAAGTTCCTACAATTACAATGGTTCATGTTTTGGTGGTTTGCAAGCTATCTTTCTTTTATGATAGTTGAAGACAGTGAAGTTCATATGCTTCGGTGTGAAGAATCTCATGAATAAAGTGGTTAGAGTTTGTTCAGTTTCTCCTGGTGATTTCAATGTTCTTGTGGATACCTCCTAATCATGTTCCTACCTTTACATTGGTCAGTGTTAAGAAATTGAGATTTTGTTAGAAGATTATTCCTAGATAACATAATGTGTAACCAGTCTTAGCCAACTTGGTTAATTCTAGTGATTGCGGAGATCCCTTGAAGATTATGGAAGCATATTGTGGTGTGAAAGATTGTGTTTGAGTCCTAGCTAAGGTGTGGTGTGATCCGCATACATCTCTACTACAATTCCTTAGCATAATTTTGTATTAGGTCAAGATCTATTTTGTAAATGTTTGTAATGCCAACCTTGGAGATTGTTCCAATGGTTGATGATTGTAGTGTCGACCTTGATGACCATTCCAAGGTTGATGAAGTATATAAATACTTGTAATTGAGTCATGGAAAATATGTCCTTGTACGAGGATGGGAAGATAAGGAGAAGAAGAGGAAAGGCAGAGTAGAGCAGAGGAACTATTTTACTTCAATGTATTAATCTCAGACATCAAGAAGATGATGATCTTGGTAGTGAGTTGCCAATAGGGTTTAACAACCCTCATTATAATCTCTCTAGGTGTAGGGTTGAGGCAATGAGCCTACTAGACCTAGTTGTACTTCATGGCAGTGAGCCAGTATGTTCTAGGCCTGTGGAGTGACCAAGCCTAAACATCATTTTCTAAAGATTGCAATAAATTTTGATAGATAATCCTCTCCATGGTCTTTCCCCACCTTGGGGTTTTCCACATAAAAATCTGGTCTCTTGTATTTAATGTTGCATCTATGTTCAAGTTTCTAATTTCATGCATTCATTATTTAATCATAATAACTATGGACAATTGATTAATGTTTAAGTGTAGAAGTGTTTAAGTTTTTGGGACAACTGATTCACCCCCCTTCTCATTTGTCCAGTGCATTTCAACACTCCTATTAGGTCCTCTTCCATCTCTTCTATATCCTTCACTCTGGTATGAATTAGGTTTTCCTCTATGGTAGAAAGTTTTGTCATCTCTTTGGTATGCATTGTTATCTCTGTCTTCCTTCTTGAATGTGCTATCTTGTTTTTTCTGCACCACATATGATCTCTCTCCTTTGGAAATGTTCTACCTCTCTAAAATTTACCTCCTCTTCCTCTCTATCTCTACTCATTCTTCTCATTCAACTTTTCTTCAACGTTCAAGGAAAACTGATATGCTTCTTCTAGATATATCATCCTCACTAAAGTTAGTTCTTCTTGAATAGTCAATCTCAGTCCATTGATGTATCTTGCCACTTTCTCCTTACTTTCTTCACTATGTCTTGTCCTTATGATCATCTTATGAAATTCTTTAATATACTCCTTCACAGATTTCTCTTTTTGTCTCAGGTTCTGCAATCTCTTCAATAGTTCCAACTCATAGTCAATAGGTATAAACATATTCTTCAATTTTGTCACCATTCTATCCCATTTTGTGATCTTGTCTTTTCCTCTTCTATTTCTATCTAATTGAACTTCTTTCCACCTAATAGCAACATGTCCTTTCAACTTTGTCTTTGCAAATTTCACCTTCTCTATATCTTCAATTTCTTCATATTCAAAGTATTCTTCTAGGTCATTTATCCAATCAATCAACTCTTCAAGATTCAAATCACTAGTGTAATTTGGTACATCAACTCTAGGTCTTTTCCCAATCTTTGAAATAGATTGTAACATTTTCAATTGATTTTATTATTCTTCTTCTTCTCCTAGGGTTTTGCCATCTTGATCAATGGATTGAAATTCTTCATCATCATCACTTTCAATATTAGGTCCAAGTGTCAATCCTCTTCACCTATCTTCTTCAACAAAATCCAATCGAACCCACATCATTTTCATCATTTCCATCATCTCATACATTCTTCCAACCATAGTACCAACAAAAGGTATTCTCCTCAGCAGCATCTCTTCCTTGGACCAAGTATAATTGCCTCAAATTTGGTGATCGGGCTACAAGGTGATAACTACCTCACAATTAGTGATCGATTGACAACACAAGTAGTCTACCTCAGATTCTTTGATTTATTCACAACAATATATTACAAAATTCCTTCACCAATTTCACTCATTTCACTCCCAAAGGATTCAAACTTCACTCTGATACCACTTGGTGCAGTCATGGTTAGGAGGGTCCACAATGTGAATAATCCAGACCATGTAGCAAGAGTAAACACAATGGAAGCAACTCAACTATGGAATCCAAATGCAGATTTAGTCATTTAGTATATCTTAGATTCAAAATGCAAACAGGTCATCAACATGCGGGCTTACAATTAGGGCTCGTAGGCTTGATTCTCTAGCTACAAAGTATGCACAAGATATATCTTTGAAGTGTTTTTTTAGAGAATTCAAACTATCTATCTATCTCTATGTAATTGACTACTTTCCTATGCACTATTACATGATTATATATCATCTCTAGATCACAAGAATCCTCGGCGTCGGCCAAGGATGGCTACAAAATCCAATGAAAGAGATGTAATGTGTGTACACGGATAGGTTAGACCTAATCATATGGAAATCCTCCACAAGTGAATGAAACAAGGTATGGATCCCAAGGAAGGTTGACTAGGTTCCAAACAACATTGAATGATGTGTCATTTAGCTCCACAAGTCATGAAAGTGATCCACAAGTCTTCTCTTTTAGATGTTAGTCTGAGACTGTTAGGATGCTCTATTATGAGAAAATAGTCAATCTTTTGATAGAGATATCTTTCCGACCACCTAATCCAAATGATTTAAATTTTGGATATGATGTACATGAAGGTGTCAAGATGCTAAGTCTAGCTCCACAAGGTTTGAACTAAAAATGTGGTAGAATGTAGACCAAAATATAGAAACTGCTACCGACTGAACTAACTGTACTGAACTAGAAAATGAAAGAAAACAAAGTGAAATGCAAATGTTTTTGGTTGATGCAATATTGCTCTTGAACCAGGGATGCTCCTACATCAACAAAGATGCTTCGGATCTTCACAACCATCTATATCAATATGCCTTAGCTTGTGGAGCTTGCTTACAAATTCAAGCATGCATATATGTCGTCTCATCCAATATTCTTCCAAAGGTAATTGAACCAAATTGTTTTGTTGATGAGTTTATTCATATGAGTTGTCTCATCCAATATTATTCCAAGGGTAATCAAATCCAATAATGATGGTGTTTGTGGGAACTTTGTGAATAGCTTGTAGGCCATTATTTGTGCTATGAAATTTTTTCTACAATGGTGGTGTTGTGAATGGTTTCAGCCAGTTTTTTGTGCTATGGAAGATTTACCATAATAGCAGTATTGTAGTGATAATGATTGTTGGTTCTCAACATATGCTATTTTTTATTAAATTGCATTGGATAATTTCATTTTAGGCCATTTTCTTTGTAATACTTGCTTTCTAGAATCACTATTATTATGCAAAGTTTTCCAAAAATAAATCTTCAACACCATTTTGAGCCACCTTAGCCATGATTAAATCAATATAAGATTGATTGGTTGTCATGTCTTAGACTTTTGTGATTGATTTCATTACGTTAATGCATAGAACTATTGAACACTAAAATGATGATATTTGATAAGGATATATTATTTGTCTTATGATTCAGTTGCTCTATGTCACTTTGGCTATGATTTTTTAGAACTAACTTATTGACAATGGGAAATGAGTGGGAATGTTTGCAATTTTTGTTGAAGGCAAGAACATGTGTCAGGTAGAGGGGACCTAGCCACTTGGCAACAATCAGATGGGTTCTGTCTGGTGTCACACACTCGCATAAATTTACATTCTTGTTTCAATGAATGGTTGCCTATTGCTCTTTGTTTGATATTGTCATTATCTTGCATCACCTCTAAACTATGTTTGATGTATGTCGTCGAAGTTAAATAAGTTAGTTTATATGCAAATATATTAATGACATATTTTATTTTTCCTACCTTTGTAATTATATATAAATAAAAATATAAAATTTATATGAAAAGTAAAGTGCTTAGTTTATATACATATATTTCTATTTTAATAAATAATATTGTTGAAATTTTCTTAAATAAATAAATCTTATAATGTAAATTTATAAAAGAATAAAGCACCTTTTATAAACTAAAATCTATATATATAAATATATAGTGTTATTTTAAATGAGATCATTGTTTATTAAAATTGGAAAAAGGGGCATGCATGACATGCAAAAGGAAAAGAAAAAAAAGACTTTATTTTAAGAAAAGAAAATATTTTTACATGAGTTGAGCAAATGGAATTTAGCATTTTGGAGTGAGTAAAAGAAAAGAAAAGATTTTTTTTGAGAGAAGTGAGACACACAGACTGGGCGTAGGAAGAGAGATCTAGGGAGATGGAACCCCTCTCAAAGCTTCTCTTAGTGGCTTTACCTTGTTCTTAGTGTGGCCTCCTCCTACAGATCGGTATGTAACTACATTAGGTTAATTATCAAGAAAGAATTCTTGGCTGCATAAATTATATTTACATGTGATACCATAGTAATCCTTCAACCTGTTCACTATTCTTATCGGCCTTTATATTAAATTGTCCTTGTAACTATTAATTGCCTTGAATCAACCTTTGTTATATCATTTTGAATCTGTATCTTTTCATCTGCAACCTCCTATTAAGTGCCCTCTCATAATGCTTACTTACCTCAGAAGATTTTTGTATGATTTGCAATTTGACATTGGTCTGAACCATCCCTCTTTTTTTATCTGATTCTCCTACCTTAAAAATGAACCTCTCCACTTGTTTAATTGACACCTGCATTAGTAATTATGGATCGGCCTCTTGTCATTTTGAATCGACCTTTGCAATTCATTGGTCCACTTTTTTCTCTGCCAACATCATGATCAGCTAAATATGTCTCTGAATGGCTTCTTACAATGCCTAACTACTTTTTTAGATGTCTATCAACCCTTGTCAACATATATGTATGTATTTTCTACATGAAGTTTAATCTCAAAGGCCTATGAGGAACTCCAAGATCCGCTTATCAGCAACTCAATTGCATCGGCCTACTCTTCTTATAGGTTTGGCTTATTTTTATTTATTTTTTCTGATATGTTGTTCTAGATTAATGTTGGGTGACAACCTATGTTTAGATCAGCCTTTTGTGCCTTAAAAACAAGTCTTTTCACCTTGTTTTCATCTAAGGTCTCATTTAAAACAACCTTGTATATTTCCTTATATATTTTAGAGACTTTGTATTTGAACTTGGTCTATCATCTTTAGATTGGCATTATGACCTCCAGCATCATGTAATGGCCTTTTAACCAGTGCATGTTTTCCTTTTATGTTTTAACAGCTTCCAACCTTTTGATCGACCCTTCTGTTAGATCCACAAGTCATTGTAAATGCATCAAATTTCCTTTTCCTTCTACTGTTTTGCTTTTAGTTTTCAAACTGCATCCGTTTTTGAGCTGCAAAACCTTAATCGACGTTGTGCCTTCCTTGTCTTGTATTTTCCATATTTTGGCTAAGTTAAATCCTCTCAAGTGGCCTCTACATCTTCTAGTGGTTTGTGGTTTAGCTAGGTTTGAATCAATCAACCTCTGTGAACTGTTATTAGTGTCTTTGTCTGTGTGATACAGTTACCTAAGTATATTTAGTTGTGAAGGTCCTCCCCTTCTGTGTTATAGTTAAAACTTTCTTGGGTCTATATTTACTATAAACATCTAGTTTTGACCAAGTAATGGCCTTAATCAACCTCTATAATTTTAGTTTAATCTGAATACCATTTTCTTTATGTTTTAACTATTTAGGTTTTCTGGAATACATTATTGTTATATTTATGGAGTTTTCTTCATAGATAAATATAAGTGATGAGAACATATTGCCAAAAATCAAGAATTTTCTATACTCAAATTTTATATATATATAATTAGAACTTTGCTCTTTAATTTAAAATACTAAATAGTTTTTCTTATATATATATATATATATATTATAACTATAGATAGATTTTCTTTAAAAAGAAAAATAGAGATATATAATTATAAAGTGCTTGTCTATATGATAGACATCATGTTAAGATATCTTTTACTATTACTTTTGGAGGAAAACTCTATATTTACCTAGAACAATGAAGATACTAAATGATTACATGAATGAATAGATATAGCTACATAAATCACACTGAGTTACTCACTTAGAAAACTAACCACCTGTGAAGCAAACAAATATTGGAATCATCTATAATGTAAATTGATTATTGAATTAATGCATGCAGAAATTAAGTGTTGTTTTGTCTTAAAATGTGATTGAATGGGAATGGTTGTTTCATTTTCCATGTACATGTTCTTCTGTGGATTGCCTTCTGGGATAGGTGTTGAATATGGGGAAATAGGGAAGTAGGTTTTCTTTTCAAAACTTACATAGCGTTAATCGGTTAATACTTAGGCTGAATTTATTTTAACATTGAAACAAATGTGTGTACCATTGAAATAGATGGTTTGATTTCCTAGTTATGCATTTATTTTCCCTACCATATCCTATTAATGAGATGTTGCATTCTAGTCAGGATGCATGTAGGTTAATAGGCACACACCAAATTCCACCCTACCACTTGTTTATAGGTTGCTAGGCCCTTCAAGTAGGGTAAGGCATCCTTCATTTTGAAGGATACTGGAGAAGCACAAGCTTAGTGGTTGGGAGGAAAAAGACTTGAACCATGTTCTTGTCCTTTGGTACAGTATATGGCTAGATGGTCAATGGCTGTCAAGTACTAATTGATTGGATTTACTTGATATTGTTGACAGATATACTACTTCATTGAAATCAAAATATTATGTAAGGTGTAAAACCATTATTGAAACTTGTATATATTGTATTTTTAGACAACTATGTAATTGTACTCCAGTATGATTACATGTATCATAATTGTATATTTTTAAATTAATGAATGAAATCTTGCATTGTTAATAGATGTTAATTCTATCTCTTTTACTTAATGATGTAGTTGTAGTTACTTTACTTTACTTTACTTGCTATTATTTTAGCTTTACTTCAGTTATGTATGAATGTGGAATTACTATACATTACATTTGGTATCAGAGCGATGGTTCTACACTAGGCGTTTTGGACTATTACGCTAAGGTTTGTAAACTCCTTGTAGATAATTCACCATGAATACTAGAAACTTTGTATGTAGGGGAGCAACCCTAGGATTTGGCAAGGACCTAAATATAGGAAACAATGACGGAACCAATGTAGGGAACAATATGGGTACTAATGAAGCAAGAACCAATGTAGGAAGTAATGCTAGAAATAATGAAGGAAACTGAAATGATGCAAACAATAAAAATGGATGGAACAATGATGGACAGAATAACTGACTGGATCAAATCCTTTTTCTCTTGACTTAATAAGGGACCCGAATGAACAATCTGGAATAGGAAGTTAGAGGAATAAGAGAAAATTAGAATGAGGAACATAGGGAAGAAGCTCGAGGTCCAAAAGTTGAAGTAAATGTGAACAATCAAAACAAAGTTTTTGAGTTAGGAAAGGACCTTAAAAAGGTTGCCCCTTCTAAGTTCGATGGTAAGACTATAGGTGATAGAGACATGGATAATTGATATGGAAAAATATTTTGATCTCTAAAACTTGTCAGATGAAACTAAAGCTATATGGGGATCTTACTAGCTTATTGGGGAAGCAACAACCTGGTGGGATAATGGAAAAGCTAAAAAGAAACTGTTACTTGGAGAAGTCACGTGGGACTGCTTCCTCAAGCTCTTTAGGAAGAGGTGGTTACCACAACTCTATTTTGAGAAAAAGATGACAAAATTCCAAAACCTAATGCAGGGAGGTATGACAATGACGTAGTATTGGGAGAAATTCTTGCACATGTTGAAGTGTGTTCCATAATATCAGGTAGATGAGAGGTTTAGGATCCATAAGTTTATCTTGGGTTTAAGGCCACAGATTGGGGCAGAGGTAGATATTCATAACCCTGTGACCATAGATGAAGTGTTTTAAAAAGAAACTAAGCAAGAACATAAATTTTAGCAGATTGCCAATTACCGTAAGAGTCAAGATGTGAAGTATGTGAATAAAAGGTTTCAGAATGACAGTTGCAAACAAGGTAACAATAGCAATCAAGGAAACAACAAGCACTAGATAAGGAATCTTAAAAGAGGCAATAGTTATTAGGAAAAGAACAATTGGAACCAAGATGGAAATAATAAGAAAGGTAACAATGGTAACAATAATAGAAGGGACATGCCAGCTAGAAACAGAGGACCCCGAGATGGGTGCTATCATTGTGGAGGAGACCATTATGCTAGCACGTGCCCTTGTTGAATAGTGAATTAGAGAGATGGGAATCGACAAGGACCTCCTCAACACCAAATTCATGTAGCTGTAGATCATCGTCAAGTGGATTTGCAAGTGACACCCATTTAGTTATCTGGTAAGATATTTGTCCTTCCACTTTCTATTTTAATTGACGCAGTAGCTACAAAATGTCTTGTAGACTCTAAAATTGTAGCTAAGTTATCTGTAAAACTGAGACACATGGAAAATTCTTGGATGGTGTAGTATGGCAATAATTAAGAGAAAAGAGTAGACTCATGTCTAGTGTGCAGTGAATTAGATCTTCTAACTTTCCCAATTGCAAGTCAACCTTTATGTTGCACCTCTAGGATCATATGACGTGATTCTCAGAATCAACTGGATATCTAAGCACAAGTCCTTAGTAAACTATGAAGAGAAGGTAGTGAAATGCCTTGATGACTTTGGGAATCAAGTAGAGATTCTTGGTTCTAGAACACCCCATAAACTAAGATAGATATCAGCCATGCAATTGAAGAAAGCTAAAAGAAAGGGTTGTTCAATCTATGTAGTCAAAATAAGAGATTTAGACAATCAAGAACCGTCATGTGATAAGTATCTTATCCTTAGAGAGTTCCAAGATGTCTTCCCTAATGAATTGAGAAAACTACCACCAAAAAGGGAATTTGATTTCTCAATAGATGTAATGCCAGGAACATAACCACAATCTAAGGTACCCTACAAAATAACAACAACAGAATTGTATGAGCTTAAATCCCAATTACAAGAATTGTTGAAACAAGGGTTTATCAGACCTAGTGTGTCACCTTGGGGCACACCAATCATCTTCATAAAGAAGAAGGATGGAACGTTTCGGTTGTACATTAATTGCAGGATGCTCAATAAGGCAACTATAAAGAACAAGTATCCACTTCCAAGGATAGATGAGTTGTTTGATCAAATGAAGGGTGCAAAGGTATTCTCCAAAATAGACCTTAGATCTAGTTACCATCAGTTATGGATTAAGGATGAAGATATCTCTAAGACAATGTTCATAACTCGCTATGGTCACTACAAGTCAACATAGTCGTACCATTCAGGTTAACTAATGCACCAGTAACTTTTATGAACTTGATGAATAGTGTGTTTAGGGATTGTTTGGATGAATTTGTGTTGGTCTTCTTAGATGACATTTTGATTTATTCTAAGTCAGTAGAGGAGCATGAAAGACACTTGAGGATAGTTTTACAATGTTTCAGAGAGCGTAAACTTTTTGGCAAGTTATCTACGTGTATGTTCTATCAGAGTAAAGTACACTATCTTGGACATGTAATTTCAGTAGATGGAATAGTGGTAGATCCATAATAGATCAAAGCAATAATGGATTGGCTCGCACCACAAAATGTAATTGAGGTTGGAATTTTTATGGCGTTGGCTAGATATTATAGGAAATTTATAGAAGCATTCTTGACAATTGCAGCAGCCATAACCTCATTATAGATGAAAGGTAAGAAGTTTGACTAGATAGATAAATGTGAGCAAGCTTTCCATCTCTTGAAAGAAAAACTCATGATGGCACCTATTCTAACCATACCTGATCCAAATAATCATTTCATAGTAATAATAGATGCTTCTAGTGAAGGTGTGGGAATAGTGTTGATGCATAATGGGAAAGTGGTGGCATATGAATCTAGAAAGTTAAAATAACATGAGTTAAACTATGCATCTCATGATCTTGAGTTGGCCACCATTGTTCACGTACTCTAGATGTGGAGGCACTACCTCTTGGGTAAGCCCTTCGAGCTAAGGACCTAGATCATTTAGGGCTCAAGTACATTTTAATATGACTTTGGAATTGAGTATATAAAGGGAAAGGATAATAGGGTCATAGATTCTCTTAGTAGGAGAAGACATTGGCAGCCATGGTAACTACTAGATCCAATCTAACACAACAGGTAATCAAAAACTTGCAAGGGGATGAGAATTATGATCGGGTTAAACAAACATTAGAAGAAGACCCTATAGATCATCGATTTGACATGTATGTGATTGATTCAGATGGGATTTTGAGATACCAAGGAAGGATGTATATCCAAGATTCAGGAGAGTTGAGGAAACTAGTTTTAGAAGAGGTCCATAGTGTGCCATATTCTAGATACCCAGGAGTGACCAAGACAATGGAAGGATTGAGACCATTGTACTTTTGGCCTCAGATTAAGAAAGACATAACTGAGTTTGTCACTCAATGTTTAGAGTGCCAATGCGTCAAGGTCGAGCATGTCCATCCTACAGGACTTCTTTATCCACACAGTGTTCTAGAGTATAAGTGGTAGGTAATCAACATAGATTTTATTCAAGGATTTCCCATGTCAAAGAACCAAAATGATGTCATCTTAGTAGTGGTGGACAAGCTGATAAAGGTATCTCATTTCATTCCCAGAAATCTCTTAGATAGGTCATTGACCTTAGAAAAAAAGTTTATCTAGGAGATCTTTCGATTACATGGAGTGCCAGAGACGATCATCTCAAATCATGACACTTGAATGAACTCTAGGTTCTGGACCATGCTTAATGTAGCTTTGGGGACTAAGTTGAACTTTAGCACCACTTATCATCCTCAAACAGATGGTTAGACAGAGAGAGTCAACTAGGTAGTGGAGGATCTTCTAAGGATGTACTGTATGGACTGACAATATAAATAGGAAGAATATATTCCATTGGTAGAGTTCACATACAATAATTCATACCATGCATCTTCAAGGATGACACTGTTTGAGGCTCTTTGTGGTTGTAAGTGTTGGACACCCATCTATTTGGATAGGATTGAAGATAGGATAGTGATTGGACCTAATATGTTAAAATAAATGGAAGATCAAATGAGGCTAATTAAATAGAATTAAAACAAGCCTCGAATAGACAAAAATGTTATGCAAATAGAAACAGGACTTTTAGGCAATTCTCAGTGCGTGACAAGGTGTTTCTAAAAGTCAAGCCACATAAAAGTTTGATTTTGTTTGGCAAGGCATCCAAACTCACTCCTAGATTTGTAGGACCTTTTGACATTCTATAAGTGATCAATCCAATTACATATAGACTTTCTCTGTCACTGATTCTCACCAAGATCCATAATATTTTTCATGTGTCATTACTCAAACCTTACCATCATGATGTATTGCATATTTTTGATTGGTGTGCTCTGTAGGTACAGGATCCAGGAGTGGTGCTAATGAAGCCAATTTGTATCTTGGAGAAGCACAACATTAAGTTGCATAATAGAGACATAGTGTAGTATAAGGTCCAGTGGGACCAATATGTAGTGGACAATGCCACTTGGGAGGATGTTGTAGAGATTGATAGATCATTCCTGCATATGAGGAATTATCATAGATGCTTTTATTTCATGCATATTACCGATCCTTGATACTTTGATGATGATACATTTGATGCATTAATTAGTATTATTATGATACTTATTTCATTTGTTGGATGTAATAAGACATCGAGATGATGTCTCTTCCAAGTGGGGAAGAATATCACATCTCAAACTTTTGTGATTAATTTCATTACATTAATGCATAGAACTACTGAAAACTAAATTGATGATATTTGATAAGGATATATTATTTGGCTTATGATTCAGTTTCTCTATGTCAATTTGGCTATGATTTTTTGAAACTAACCTATTGACAGTGGGAAATGAGTGGGAATGTTTGCAGATTTTGTCTAAGGCAAGAACATGTGTCAGGTAGAGGGGACCTAGTCACTTGGAAACAATCAGATGGGTTTTGTCTGGTGTCATACACTCACATAGATTGACATTCTTGTTTTGATGAATGATTGCCTATTCCTATTTGTTTGATATTGTTGTTATCTTGCATTGCCTCTAAGCTAAGTTTGATGTCTATTGTCGAAGTTAAATAAGTTTGTTTATATGCAAATATATTAATGGCTAATTTTATTTTTCCTACCTTTATAATTATATATAAATAGGAATATTAAATTTATATGAAAAGTAAAGTGCTTAGTTTATATACATATATTTCTATTTTAATAAATAATATTGTTGAAATTTTCTTAAATAAATAAATCTTATAATGTAAATTTATAAAAGAATAAAACCCCTTTTATAAACTAAAATCTATATATAAAAATATATAGTGTTATTTTAAATGAGATCCATGTTTATTAAAATTGGAAAAAGGGGCATGCACAACATGCAAAAAGAAAAGAAAAAAAAAGACTTTATTTTAAGAAAAGAAAATATTTTTGCATGAGATGAGCAAATGGAATTTGGGGTTTTGGAGTGATTTAAAGGAAAGATTTTTTTTTTTTAGGGAAGCAAGACACACAGATATGGTGCAGGAAGAGAGATTTAGGGAGATGAAAAGAGAACCTCACCCTCTCAAAGTTTCCATTAGTGGCTTTACCTTGTTCTTAGTGCGACCTCCTCCTATAGATCGATATGTAACTACATCTGGTTAATTATCAAGAAAGAATTATTGGTTGCATGCTTTACATTTACATGTGATCCCATAGTAATCCTTTAGCCTGTTCACTATTCTTATCAACCTTTATACTAAATTGTCCTTGTAACTACTAATTGCCTTGAATCAACCTATTTTATATCTTTTTGAATCTGTATCTTTTGGTCTGCAACCTCCTATTAAGCACCCTCTGAAAATGCATACTTATGTTAGAAGATTTTTGGATGATTTGCATTTTGACATCAGTCTAAACCAGTAAGCACAAAAATCACATACATCCTCCACAAGGACCCCTATGATGATTTTAATCCTTGTTATCTACATGTAAGCATGAAATAATATCCTCTAAGTAGAAAACCTCTTTATTACATGTCTTCTTTCTTGTCTTGTGTTGTTTTCTCTTTGTCATTTTCCCTCTCTTTGTCGTCAATGCTTTTTGACACTTTTGTGACACTTGTCGATTTGCATTTTCTGACCTTTTGACCTTGCTCCTAAGCCTTGTAAGAATCTTGTAGGTGAGTTTTCACCTTTCCCCTATGTTTTTATCCTCTCCACCCCTTGGAAGCCTTCTAGAGGTCCCCCCTTTCCATCTCCAACTTTGGTTTCTAGTTTTACTCAACCAATCCAAATCTCCCCTGGGAGATCCTACAATGCGAGTGGAGATTTAGATTCTTGCACATGATTGACTTGTTTCTGGAAGCAGAGCACCTCCTTTTTCTCTTCCCTACCATCTCCCATCATGTTGTTCCTCTAAAAACCTTTTTTTGTCTGGATCTCCCTTAGGTGACCTAGGGTCACCCATAGAGAAACCTAGGATCTCCCAAGGGTGACCCTACTAGCAAAAGGGGTGACCCTGTCACGTTTCTAGCAAAAAAAAAACTTGAGTTTCTCACTCAAAAAAGCTCTGTTTTCACCCATTTTTCTTCCAGTTCGCATGATTTTTGATGCCTTATACAGAGTTGACTATTTCATGCACCCACACATGCATAATTAATTCCATTTGATCTAAAATTAACAAATCAATCAATCTCATGCATCATTCCAACTCCAATCCTTCTTCAGTGATAAGCTATTATATATTTATCACTCCTTAGTTAGTTGAGTTCACTTGGTAATCAACCTAGTTCACTCCCTAATCAATTCTTGTTAACTTATCAATCAATTGAGTTAACTTCTTAATCAATTCCCTTCTTCTAACCTATAAATACTCCCCTCCCTCAAGCACAAAGGGAGACAAATTCATTGTGCACATAGCTCTTGCTAAGTTTTTTCTCTCCAAATCAGCATTCTAATGCTCTCACAGGATGAATGTACCTTTTATTTTATTCATTGTTTAATCAAACATAGTTACACTACTTCAATCAATGCCAGTGTGCTCATCAAAAGATCTCATTGAGCTCTTTCAACCTTCAACAAGCTTCTTTTTCTTCTTTGTGTCACCTTGTCGTCAAGAGGTCTTCCTATTGCTTCAAGAGGATTTGAGGTTACCAACATCAAGGATTTCTGAGGATAGTGGAGTCACACAAATCTTCATTCTTTCAAGTTCCTCTATTGCTTTATTCAATTGACATTAATTAAAAAATCAAAATTGTTCTTTGGAATAGTAATTCATTGCTTTTTCCTTGATAGATCTAACATCTTAGAAGTAGTTTACATTCTTAGATTAGATTTGTTTACCTACAATTTTCCTTTTGTAGATTAGTTGTTTCAAAACATTCAAAATCCAAAAAACATACAGTAATTGCATTAGGTTAATATCATTCTAGTTGCATTCATATTTTCTTTCATAGATTAAACATCACATTTCATTCCAAAATATTAAAAAAGCACAAAAACAAGTTTGCATTTCATTTAGCTTTGCATGCATATACAAACCCTAGAAAAGATAGATAACTTGCAAACCCTTGATACCATCATGAGTGATGCAGGAGCATCCAATGGTGTAAGGGAAATCTTGCATCACCCAAAAAAGGATGTGTTTCAAAATTGTTGTTCTTTCCATTTCTTTTCAAAATTTGTGGTTCTGGTTCCATAATCACTTGAATAATGATGTAAAACTTTCAGTTTTTCTAAACTGCTAAAAATAACAACCTACTATTTTTAGAAAGTTTGTATTTGGGCATGGATTGAAGTAAAAATTTACAAGAAGCTTCATCACTGAAAAATAAGACCTTTAGTGAAGGAATCACGCAAAGATCATTTCTGAGCTGAAAGATATTAAAGTTTATGTTTCCTGAAAAATGCCTGAAAAATAATCAAACTCAGGTTTGAGGCACTAAACAGTCCTGTACAAGCCTGAAAATCGCTGGAACTAGTAAAGGGGTTCTTAGTGCGTAGAGCACTCCATGAGCTTTCTGATACATAAAACAGTTCGTCAATCAGACACCCAGATCAAAAGTTATGGCTCTCGGAAGTTGACCTATTTTTTGAGGGAGATGCAAATTTTGAAATTAGGTTGTTGGCCACCAAAAGGCTATTAATAACCATTTTTGGGAATCCTAGGTAGTAGTACAGTTAAGGAGGAAAGTGTAGAGTCAAGAATAGGTGGGAAAATAGAAACCCTAGCAGATTTAGGGTTGCATAAGGTAGATGATTCTAGAGTCTTGGGAGAGGAAGTTGTAATGTGTTGCAGCCTATGGAGGGTTGATACCTCTGATTGTATTTGAGCTTCTGTAATGTAATAAGTTGTCCAAAATATTAATGAAAGTTCTATTTTCTATGTGTAATTTCTATTCTTGTGTGTTTTATGATTTACCACCTTCATCAAGTGGTGCTAGAGAAAGGGTTCCTGAGTGTGTAGACAGATCACCGACTGTGAGGCAGTTTGCACCAGGACCTGAGGTTGTGGGTTTGTTGCGGAAGATCAAGATGCCTCCACGAAGAAACCATATTGGGAGGAATGCTTTGATGGAAGAGGGTTTTAGAGTCCTACAAAGGCAAATGGATGCATTGCAAGACGAGCTATGAAGAGGGTTTGAGCTGAGAACAAGAGAAGAAAGTGATGATGAAGCTGAAGAAGAGCTATCTGAGGAAGAACAAGAAGCTACAGGAGATCCTGTAGAGGTTAGGTTGTTGAGGGCCATTTCTAAGATTGGAAAGAGTCCTAGGATCTACATATTCTAGAGATTTGAATCTGGAACAACTCATTGATTGGATCAATGACATGGAGGAGTATTTCAAGTTTTAAGATGTGGAAGACCCAAATCGGGTCAAGTTTACAAAAACAAAGTTGAAGGGCCATGTAAACATTTGGTGGAAGGAGGTCCATTTAGAGAGGAATAGAAGAGGAAAAGGAAAGATCACTAGATGGCATCTGATGGTGGAGAAACTGAAGAAACAGTTCATTCCTATGGACTATGAGATGGAGTTGTTGAAGAAGCTACAAGGAGTGAAGCAAGACAACAAGTTTGTTAAGGAGTATACAGAAGAGTTTTATAAGATTACTATCAGAACTGGTCATGCAGAGGCCAACAAGGAGATGGTAGCCCATTACATTAATGGGTTGAGGCCAAGTATTCAAGAGGAGCTGAGCCTGGTCAGAATGAACACCATAGAAGATGCATACCAATTTTCCCTAAAGGTGGAAGAGAAGCTGAATAAAAGATTTGACAGCAAGAAAAGGGGAAGAGGTCAAGGTGGAAGGACTAGTGGAAGACCCTATGGGGGCCAAAATTATGATTCAAAGAAAATGGAAGAAGCTGGCACCAGTCAAAATCAGAGAGGAGATAATACCTACCACCCTCATGACCAAAACAATGGTGAGCAAAGAGGAAGAGGAAGAGACAGACCTGGAAAAGGACCTAGAAGAGGAGGTTTCAGAGGAACTTGTTTCTAATGTGGAGAAGGGCATCAAGCATACGAGTGTCCGCAACATCAAGGAAGGACAAATAGAAGACCTGAAGGTAATGCATGAGTTGCACATGTAGATGAAGATACACATCTTGAGCTTTTTGAAGATGCTCAAAGGGGAGAAACCCTAGTTGTCAGAAGAACTTTGTTAAATGAGGAGAAAGAACCCAATAAAGGAAGACTTTATTTCGTACAAGGTGCAAATGTGAAGGTAAGTGTTGTGACATTATTATTGATAGTGGAAGTACTAACAATCTTGTTTCAAAGGAGATTGTTGACAAGTTGAAGTTGACAAGAAGAATGCATCTATGTCCATATCAAATTGCACGGTTGTAGAAGGACCACAAAGCTTTGGTCAATGAGCAGTGTTTAGTGAAGTTCAACATTGGGGATTACCATGATGAGGTGTTGTGTGATATCGTACCAATGGATGCATGTCATATGTTGTTGGGGAGGCCATGGCAGTATGATAGGAGCACTGTCCATGATGGTCATACAAACACATATTTTCTAACAAAGAATGGAGTTCATCATAAGTTGAAGCCCTTGAAGGAGGTAGAAGAAAAGGTATGTAGTACTGCTAGAATTTGCTTGGTATGTGGTAGGAAATTTTTGGTGGTTATGAAGCATGAGCATCATTGTTTTGCATTGATTCCTAAGATTAGTCAAGAGAAATGTGAAGATGTACCAACAAAAGTTTTAGATATGTTGAAAGAATTTCATGATATTATCTCTGATAATGTACTAGAGGATTTACCACCAGTAAGGAAGATAAGTCATCAAATGGATTTGATACTAGGAGCTAGTTTGCTGAATAAGATAGCACATAGAATGACTCCAACAGAGAGTGAAGAGTCAAACAAACAAGTTCAGGAGTTGTTGAGGGAGGAATTAATAAGAGAGAACCTAAGTCCATGTGTGGTACTTGTAGTACTAGCACTAAAGAAAGATGGAGAGTGGAGAATGTGTACAGATTCTCAAGCCATCAATAAGATCATGATCAAGTACAAGTTTCCATTGCCAAGAATGGATGACATAATGGATTGTTTGAGTAGAGCCAAGTACTTCACTAAAATTGACCTGAAGAGTGGGTATCACTAGATCTAAATCAGAGAAGGAGATGAATGGAAGATAACCTTCAAGACAAAGGAGAGTTTGTATGAGTGGTTAGTCATGCCATTTGGGCTAACCAATGCACCGAGCACATTCATGTAGCTCATGAACAAGGTATTGAAAGAATTTTTGGGAAGTTTTGTTTTTGTTTATTTAGATTATATTTTGATTTTTAGTAAGACTTGGGATGAGCATATGATGCATATCAGAAGAGTTTTGGAGAAGCTAAGGGAGAAGTTGTTGTTCAATCTAAAGAAATCTAGTTTTGCAAAGGAGTTGGTATACCTATGATTTGTTATCTTGGAGGCAGGTCTTAAGATGGACCTAGAAAAAGTGAGGGCTATCATTGAATGGCCTACACCAAGGAGTGCAACAGAGGTACGATCTTTTCATGGTTTGGCAAGTTTTTACAAAAAGTTTATCAAGAATTTTAGTAGCATTTGTGCACCCCTAACTGAGACAATGAGAGGGGATAGAAAAGAGTTTAGATGGACTAAAGGAGTAGACAAGAGCTTTGATACATTGAAGTAGAAAGTCGTAGAATAACCTATTTTGGTACTTCCAGATTTCAATAAGGTATTTTAGGTAGATTGTGATGCTAGTGGTAGTGGTATAGGAGCTATTTTGAGTCAAGAAGGTAAGCCCATTGCCTATTTTAGTGAGAATCTTAATGATGCCAAGAAAAAGTATTCTATTTATGATCAGGAGTTTTATGCATTAGTTTAGGCTTTGAAGAAATGGAGACATTATTTGATGCCAAAGGAGTTTGTTTTATATACTAATCATCAGGCTTTGCAGTATCTTAATAGTCAAGGGAAGTTGAACCAAAGGCACTTAAAATGGGTTGCATTTTTGCAGAGATATACTTTTGTTTTAAAGCACATGAGTGGGAAGTCCAATAGAGTTGTAGATGCCTTGAGCAGAAGGCAAAATTTGTTGATAGAAATAAAGATAGAGGTTGTTGGGTTCGATGAGCTCAAAGTTTGTATCCTAAAGATCCATATTTTGCAGAGGCTTGGATAGCTTGTCTGGAACCTATTACTTTGGACAACACAAAATGGTTAGATTTCATAATCCAAGATGGCATGTTGTTTAGAGGAAGCCAGTTGTGCATTCCAAGGAGTTCCATGAGAGAGAACTTGATTAAGGAGAAGCATAGTGGAGGATTAGCTGGATACTTTGGTCGAGATAAGACCATTTCTATTGTTGGTGAAAATTATTATTGCCCATAGTTGTAATAGGATGTGAGGAAATTTGTGTAGAGTTGCAGAGTATGTCAGATGGTGAAAGGAACAAGTCAGAATATAGGTCTATATCAGCCACTACCTATACCAGAGAAGCCATGGGATGATATTAGTATGGATTTTGTTCTTGGTTTACCAAGGACATAGAGAGGACATGATTCCATTTTTGTGGTGGTGGATAGATTCTCGAAGATGACACATTTTATTCCTTGCAAGAAGGCTAATGATGCTATTCATATTGTTGAATTATTTTTTAGAGAGGTGGTGAGATTATATGGTCTACCAAAGAGCATAGTTTGAGATCGGGATACCAAGTTTGTTGGCTATTTCTGGAGGACATTGTGGAGAAGTTAAACATAAATTTGAAGTTCAGTTCTACACACCATCCACAGACTAATGGACAGACCAAAGTGGTGAATAGGAGTTTGGGTAACCTGCTACGATGCTTAGTAGGATATAAGCCCAAGGGATGGGATTTTATTTTACCACAGGATAAATTTGCTTACAACAATTTTGTCAATAGGAGTACTAGTAAATCACCATTCTAAATTGTATATGGGAATAGTCCAAGAAATGATCCAGAGTTAAGGAATCTAGACAAAGGAGAAAAGACAAGTACCGAGGCTGAAGACTTTGCAGAACACATGAAGAATTTGCATGAAGAGGTGAGAAAGTACATTAATGAGATGAATATTCAGTACAAGGCTAAAGTAGATCAAAAGAGGAGATATAAGGAATTCTAGGTAGGAGATGAAGTCATGGTTCACTTGAGAAAAGAAAGGTTCCCAATTGGAACATACAATAAGTTAAAAATTAAGAAATTTGGACCATGCAAAATTTTGAAGAAACATGATTCAGGAAATGCATATGAGGTCGAGCTATCGAATGGGATCAACATTTCTCCTATTTTCAACATTGTTGATTTATTAGAATATCATGAAGGTGGAACAAAGCATGGACCAAAAGAAGAATAGTGGAGTATTCCGACACATACTTCAATAGAGGAGATAGAAGAGATCTTGGATAGCCATGTGGGAAGAAGTACTCAGAATAGGCAATACGAACAATATCTAGTAAAATGGAAGGGAAGGCCTATTGAAGATTCTTCTTGGTTGTCTAAGGTAGAGGTTGACTATTTGGGTTTTCCTCACACAAACACTTGAGACGTGACAGGGTCACTTCTCAAATTACCTTGGGTGTCTGATGCAGGAGCATCCAGTGGTGTAAGGGCAATCTTGCATCACCCAAAAAGGATGTGTTTCAAAATTTTTGATGTGCTTTCCATTTCTTTTAAAAATTTGTGGTTCTAGTTCCATAATCGCTTGAATAATGATGTAGAACTTTTAGTTTTTCCAAACTGCTATTTTTAGAAAGTTTGCATTTGGGCATGGATTAAAGTGAAAATTTACAAGAAGCTTCATAACTGAAAAATAAGACCTTTGGTGAAGGAATCACACAAAGATCATTTGCGAGCTGAAATATATTAAAGTTTCTGTTTCTTGAAAACTACTTGAAAATTATTCAAACTCAGGTTTGAGGCACTAAATAGTCCCGTACAGGGCTTGAAAATGACCAGAATTGGTAGAGCAAGTTTTTAGCATATAGAGCACCCCACGATCTTTCCGATGCATAAAACGGTTTGTCAATCAGACACCCGGATCAAAAGTTATGGCTCCTAGAAGTTGACCTATTTTTGGAGGGAGATACAAATTTGGAAATTAGGTTGTTGGCCACCAAAAAGGATATTAATAACTATTTTTGGGAACCCTAGGTAGTAGTAGAGTTAGGGGGGAAAGTGTAGAGTCAAGAATAGGTGGGAAAATAGAAACCCTAATAGATTTGTGGTTATAGAAGGTAGATGATTCCAGAGTCTTGGGAGAGGAAGATGTAAAGTGTTACAACCTGTGGAGGGTTGATACCTCTGATTGTATTTGAGCTTCTTTAATGTAATAAGTTGTCCAAAATAATAAAGAAAGTTCTATTTTCTAGGTGTAATTTCTATTGTTGTGTGTTTTATGATTTACCTCCTTCATCAATGAGGTAAAACATGGTTAAAACGATTCAATCAAACCCTTGATCACATCACAAGGTAAGTGCAATTCAAAGCATAACTAAACCCTAGATCAAAACCCCTAAGTCTAGTTAAGGTTGGTCATTACACATTTATCTCTATCTTGGCTCACGAACATGCCTAGGAGTAAGACGTGAGTGGGTGAGAGCAATCCTCAATGAGATTGAGGAAATCAATCCACAACAATAGCAAGAGATAATTATTTTACCACAAGAAGATCCATTTGTCCTCTTATTAAAAGAATAACATAGACAACTTCAAATACAATGAGAACTCATTCAACAAATTGAAATAAAAGAGGACATAAATGAAAGTAACTGCTTACCCACACAAAGGTGGAATAGAAGAAACCCCAATAGGAGAAGAGAAACTAGTGACCCTTCAGGTCTGTAATGTCAGAAAATGTCCCTTTGGGGGCTTTTCCCTCAAAAGGGTTAGCTCCTATGTCTTTAGTGTACATTTAGGACATCTTACATCATAATTCAACATCCTGATTGAATGAACCCTGGGTATCATGACAAATGGGGCATAGGCGGGGCCTTTAACCTAACATTTCCCAAAATAGGGGGAGTACTTGGACGCCCATGCCCTAGTCCTACCCTATTTTGGGTCAAGCCCAAAATTCTAATGTCAATTTATGACCATTATTTGGTGCCTAGGTTGACACTGTAAGTTTGAATTTATGAAATCTTGGTGGGAATATTTGTAGTTGCATATAAAAGCATGTTTAGGCATTCATTTGTAAACTAGATTATGTTCATATGATTTTGGCA
The DNA here is from genome assembly GCA_027924645.1 of Cunninghamia lanceolata. NCBI lineage: Eukaryota > Viridiplantae > Streptophyta > Pinopsida > Cupressales > Cupressaceae > Cunninghamia > Cunninghamia lanceolata. The sequence goes on from BSBN01000088.1 coordinate 450,467, forward strand.
TCCTAAAGGTGATTCAAGGCTTTCATTGTGTTGCAAGAGCATATTTGTGTTGTCTATGTGTTTGTGTTTGTAGATTTGAGCATCCATCTCCTCATGGAATGAAAAGCTTCTTCTTCCCATGAGATCTTCACTACAATGTGGCATCTATTGTGATTATTGAGCATTTATCATTTGGTTTTTGCCTCTACCTCCCAAGGGTATGCACTCTCTATCTGACAACGGTGTTCGAAAGGCTTGAATGTCTCTCTGGGGCTTGACTGAGGAAAACCTCTAAACACCACAACCCCCCTCCCAAATTTTTCATGATTGCAAGTTACAAGTTGGAGTTGTAGGAGGGTACAACAAAGTGTTATAATTGCATATCAGAGAAGAAAATAGCTCCCTAGACTTTGGCGCCCACTCATTAGTCCTCGAAGTTCCGCAATGGGAAAATCTTTGGTACAACAAATATAGGTTGTAGACATTGTTTCCAGATCTCAACAAAAAGCAAGGCCTTGGACTTGGGTGCCTTCTCTTTAGTCCCCAAATTTTCTTCCTCTGGACCCCAAAAATAGGTGCACAGTTATTTGTTATTTTACATCCTTCTGCAGAAGCATTTTTCGTAATTCATCTATTTACTATCGTATTTGTATAATTAGGATTTAAGGTACAATTAAGCATAAGAGAAGGAAATTATCAATCAAATCACAAAAATCAAAGTTTCCCTACATCTCAATAGTGACCTAGGGTATGATAGTACATTGCAACTCGACCCTAGGTCCTTGAATGTAAGGGTGAAAGGAGGATATACACACAAAACTACAAAAAACCCAACATCCAAATTACACCCTTTACATTTTGGTGAACCCATGTTATTGTACATGTTTGCACCTTATTGAGTGTTTTTCTTCATATTTACAGTAATTTCATTCATTTATATAGTCATTCATCTTATTGCATTCGAAACTATACAAAAAAAATTGAAAAATTGGAAAAATTGAAAAAAATTGCATGCTAGGGTTTTGCATTTTGCATCAATTAATTTGAATTTCATCATTTTTTTTATTTTTTTATTAGATATAATTTAAATTCTATAAAATTATAAAAATTCAATAGCATACATTACATTTTCATCATAAATTTGCTAGGGTTTTGTTGAAAATTGTGAATTTTGCATATAACCTAGTAATTCCAAAATCTAGGGTTTGTAGGTAAAATCTTGTTTCAGATTTTTATAGTGATTTTAGAGGCTCATTAAAATTTTCATTTGGATTTATTCTTTCATTTTAGTACAAATTTGCATTTAGATTTAAAAAATTTGCATTTTTGCATAGAAAATTTCAATAAAAAACTAGCATTTTCATTGATTTTTCACTAGATTTGCACTTGCATTTTGCATGTTAGAGGATTGAAATCATTTTCAGATCTGAGAGAATGTAATTTTCATCATTCTTCAACTTTTAAAACATTCATATAGTGTTTTACATCAAGATCTCAAACCTAGGGCTTGAAAAACATTGATTTTCACTAAATTTGGCCTTATCGACTCTCTAATTTCGCACTATATGTGTGTTGTAAAGAATATTTTTGTGCTAATTGATTCATATCAGGGGTATTATCTTCTTCCCCTCCTAAAATTCTTTACAAAACCTTGTTATTGGCCTCTTGTATTGAAAATTTGGTGAAAATTACCTATTTTTGCTATTTTGCCCTAGGGTTTGGCCTAGTTTGCACCCTAAGCATGTTCTAACAAATTTTATGCTTGTAGGTTATTGATATAACTGATATTATTTGCATAACCTCCTAAAATTATTTACAACACCCCTTTGGCTAGGTCTTGGGATTGAAAAATCGTGGAAAATTGCCTAACTTTACTATATTTTCAATAGGGTTTGACCTTGAGTGGCACTATAAGTGTGTTGTGACAGATAGTTTCACATTAAGTGGCTGATATTACTGATATAATTTTATTTTCATCATCATTTTTCTCACAACAGCCTTTGTCATGCTCTTTTGCATTGAGATTTTGGTGAAAAACTGCTTATTCTAGTGTATTTTCACTAGGTTTTGGTCTATCATCATCTCAAGTTTACATCAAGAGTGTGTTGTGAAGGATCTTATTGCTGTATTAGACTGATATTAGACATATAATTTTCTTTCCCTAATCAAAATCCTTACAACAGCTTTTCTTTCATATATTTGCATTGAAAAAGTACAAAAAAATCAAGCATTTGAAGTCATTTTCATACATTCTTTTGCACTTGTCTTTTGCATCAAATTTTACATTGAAAACAATGCAATGGAACCTCCATGTCATTTTTCTATGGTATCTTTGCATGCATTTATCAAAGATCTTGATTTTGACATATTCATAATCTTCATGAGTGAACATCCTTTGATATTAGAAGATTTAACCAAATTCATCTCTAGAAACACTCATGAGAAAGATGAGAGTGAAAAGCCTTTTCCACCATAGAGTATGATGATGATGATGTACCTTCCTCTCATCCCAGTGCTCTCCCTGGTTAAGATGTAGTATTAGTGGATGAGAAAAGGTATCTCACATTAAATCCTTTAGGGATGGATGTTAGGTGCAATCAAGAGGGAAATAGTGTCAATTCAATATTTATAAATAGGTTTTGTAGCAATATTCCTAAGATGGTTCATCCCAATCAGAATATTAAATATCCTTAAACAAAAATAAAGTAAAATATCATTTTTTTTTTTTCAGATAACTAAAATCAAAATAGTACATTACAATTTCCAAGTACAATATATATTTTTCAAAGATGGTCGCTTCACATATGACTAACAAATTCACATATATCAAATGGTCTCATTCCTTACAACTTATAATTTATCAATTTCATTTACAAAATAAGTAATGTTTTCTTATTCACAAGTCTTCGACAGTCAACTACAGAAGAGGGAGAGAGAGCATCACCTTGGTGTTTTTCCTCCAACCACAGACTAGCAATCCCTTGCTCACCTTCCTACTAGAAGTGGCCCTTCCCTTCATGAGGGTAATAGATAATGAGAATCAACAAATTCTTTATGCCATCTGAGAACTAGTGATGTGTCCTAGCTAATGACAATAGGCTTACAACTCTAGTCTAGCTCTAGCTATATATCACCCACTCTGACTATTTAGCTATCTAGTACACAGTGAACTAACAATGAAAGAATTGACTTTTGCCTTACTTTCACCAAAGTTTCATATAAATTTAAAGTCATATGTTCACTCACTCTTTGCTTGACTTAGAGACAACATTCTTATAATTCAATTTATAACATATATACATGAAAACACTCTTGACATGTTTATACCACATTAGTATTAAATACATACAATATTCCCTTATCTTCTAGACAAGTAGATAAGTATAGAATGAGAGCTTAGGTGACTTATGCAACATTCATTGGGTCCCTCTTTGCATCCTTACAACCATGGGTCTATGGCATCCTGTCATCTACTCAATGGCTTGTCTACCTATTTTCATGCTCATTTGTATTCCTCTATCATAATATACAAGATTTGGACATTTAAGTCATATGGATTAACAACTAAAGATTGTTTTTGTCTTAGTCTAGGAATATATAATTGACTCAAAATCTATCCAAGATAAACAATAACTTCATAACTTATGTATTGAATACACTTCCTTGTGAATATGAAAAGAGAATTCCAAATTAAAAAATAGTCTAAATCTTGACCTCTCATTGACATATTGAGTATATCTCTCAACAATCTTGTGGCTACTCTTAGCCTAGTATTGCATAAAAAGAATACCCCTCTACAAACTAGGATTAAGATAGTTTAAGATAACTCTAGAAAATCATCTAAAAACAACTTATACTTCTTCATTTATACTTAGAAGTAGCAGCCTAATGTCAAGTGTTCCTACACAACATGACATAGACTCATTTACTAGCCTTTAATCTTACAAACATACTCTCTACCTTCTCGGTTAGCTACTTCTATGAGTAAAATACTATATTTAATACATGACCTTCTCATAGGTCTCTCAATATACCTGTCATCAACCCATATTGAGTCTTTAAAACCAAATCATGGTTTCATTTAGTAGTTGGCCCATACTTAACATAGTTGGCCTAGACTTATCACAATTGGCCTTTAATTTCATTGTCAACCTAGACTTAACACAATTGTCCTTGAATTAACACAGTCGGTCTTTACTTGAACATAGTGGGCCTAGACATATCATAGTCGGCCTTTACTTTCATAGTTTGCCTAGACTTATCACAGTTGGCCTTGACTTATCATTGTCGGCCTCCATCTTTAACATAGTCATATGGAGGTTGTTCTACATACAAAACCTACATTAAATATCATTACATTCATCCCGGTTACACATTCTTTTGACTGTTACACCACTGATTCTCTTATGTATGGTTATCAGTAAAGAATGACATGATAAGTTTATGATATATATATATATATATGAAACTCTCAACCAAAAGCATCAAAATGTATAGTCATTCAAAATCAATCACTATTTGACATGGTATAAACATATCCTATAGAGTTATAACTCTTTCGATTACTGTCATTTAATATAAAGATAGAGATATAGTCCTCTATCAAGGTTAAACAATGACAAGTTTAACTATCATTTAGATTCTTGATAACCTACATGCCAAATGATAGTTTAATAATAAATCGATACACATCTTACTTAGAGTTATCAATGAACATGAAGCAATGTATTTGAGTTATTTCATAAGATACGATAGGCTTACCTGTTCAATGTAATAGGTGGTAGGTTCACTGAAGCTTCCCTTCCTTCCAATATACTTATGCTCCTATCCTTTCCTCTTTTGCCCTCTGTGCTTCTGAACCTCTTGAAAAATGATAAAAGATTCTTCCTACACATTTCTTCTTCTCGCACTTAATTATGGGCTACATAGTAAATGCTTCACAACCAATTTCTCTCCACTCCCCTGTGGCTCCTCACATGCAGAAATAAGTGGGAAGTATGAAGCTACTGCTCCTTCCCCCACTCTCCAAGCATCTAGGAAGTATGCCTAGAGTGAATAAAGAGACTTTTACCTCTACTAACCATGATTCTTTACCAAGAATAGGCTTAACCAGAAATAATCATAATTTAAAAATAGACAATAATACACTTATCTAATAGATGTCGCTATTGCATAGTTTTGAATGCCAATTATGCTTATTTATGAGCACAACTATCGATCAACAACAAAATTTAAACTTGTTTAGTTGATTTCTCATGTCGACTTGGATTTCAAAGACAAATAATATGTTACTATCTATCAACAAAGAATATTTAACCATCGACTTGATGATAACAAAAATTGACAAGAATAAAATGATCTCAATACTTGAAAAGTATTTCTAAGATAACCAGAGACATAGGGATTAAGAATTAATCCAAAATTGACTTATCATCTAATAAATATATGTGTGTGTGTCAGTTTCCAAATGGAATAAGGATCATTGTATTTATGCTATCTAGTATCCTCTCCATGGTGATACTCTCCTCATTTCAGAGGTAAAAACATTGTTCCTGCATCCACCTCAGTTGCATGATGGTAGTTAGTCCATTACATCTTTTAACCACGTGTTAAATAATAACGTCATAAACAATTATTCTTTGCATATAAACTAATATAAAGAAAATGAATTTTCTATCATTACTTTAATCATCTCTGACTAACTATCTATCTTCTTAAAAATACTAAAAATAAATATGTTAGTTTAAAAATAGAAACATATCTCCTCCCTTAGAGATCATCATCCTTGATGATTAATCCAAACAAAAGAAATGTATCAAATGTGTTCTTTTACATTATGTTTATATAAAAAGATGTGGAAACTTTTGATATATATCATTGTAATCCTCCCAAGTAGTATTTTCCTCTGAATATCGGTCCCACTAGACCTTGTACTAGGTAACCTTTGTTAAATGCAAGTAGAGCTTGCGTACATTGAGCACTTTGAGAGGCTCGATCATGAACACCCCTAGGTCCTACACTAGAGAACATTCCAATGAAGTATATGATTAGATCTTGATATATATTTCTTCAATTATGACACATGGAAAACATCATGCATTCTAGCAAGAGCTAGTGGTAGAGCTATCCTATAAGCAATTAGATTAACCACTTCTACGAATTCAAAAGGTCCAACATATATCTAGGGCCTAGTTTGGAAGACTTTCTAAACTTAATTGTGATCTTATGTGGTTTGACTCTTAAGAGAACTTTATCTCCTGCTGAAAATTGTCAAGGTATTTGGTTGGCATCAGCATAGCTTTTCTATCTATCATTTGCTTCTACCAATATTTTCTTGATCAAAATACTTTCTCTTCCATCTCTGAAATCATTTCTGGCTCAAGGTAAATTATATCTTCTAGCTTATCCTAGCTTATAGGAGTTCGACACTTCTTGTCATACAATGATTCAAATGGAGCCATATTAATTGTAGAATGATAAGAATTGTTATATGTAAATTCAACTTGTAGAAGATACTCTTCCCACTTATATTGTTGATCCATGCAATACATCCTCAACAAATCCTCCAGTATTTAATTAACTCTCTCCATTTGTCCATCCATTTTTGGATGATAGGCTAAGCTTATATTTAGTTGCGTTCCCAAAGTTGAGAATAAGGTTTGCCAGAACCTTGAAGTTATCCAAGCATCTCTATTTGAAATTATCTTTTTTGGAATTCCATGCAATCTAAAAACTTCTTGCATGGATTTCTTGGCTAAGATGGTTGCTCCATCTGTGAGATTACCAGGTATAAAATGAGCTACCATAGAATTTTATCAACTATTACCAGAATAGCATCATGCTTATAGCATGACATAGGCAATCCTTGGACAAAATCCATACTAATCACCTGCCATTTCCATTCAGGAATATCATGAGGATATAAAAGTCTTGTTGGGTGTTGGTGTTCAACCTTAACTCACCGACACTCTAGACATCCTGCCACAAATCTTGAGGCATCATTCTTCATTTCCTTCCAGAAATATAAGGGTTTCACATCAGTTAACAACTTTGTCACTCCAAGATAACCTGAATATGGTACAGAATGTGCTTATTTCCACACAATTCTTCTTAAATCTCCCTGATTTGGAATATAAATTCAGTTATTGAATCTCAATAACCCATCAAGTTCAAAATAAAATCCATCATACCTTGTATCCTTAGGATTTTCTGTTAGAGCTTTCAAAATTTTCTCATAATATTCATCACCAGTCAAATTCTTCAATACTTGAGCTCTAAAATCAGAGTGTACTAACACTATTTCCATTATGTGCCTTCTTCAACTCAAGGCATCAGCCACTCAATTTTCTTTACCCTTAATGTAGTTAATCTCAAAATCATAATCATAGATGAGCTCTACCATCTTCTTTGTTGGGCATTAAGATTAGATTGCGTGAAGATGTATGTCAAACCTTGATTATTAGATTTAATTAGTTCAAATTGTTTTCCCAACAAATAATGCCTCCATACTTGGAGAGCATTCACAATTGCTACTAATTCCAAATCATGAGGGGCATAATTCTACTCATAAGTTCGCAACTTCTTGGACTCATAGGCCACAACTTGGTCTTCTTGCATGAGCACTCCACCTAACCCTTCTCTTTGTTAGGATTAGGGTGCCATCAAACTTGTAAATCCTATGTAATTTATTATTCCTATTATTGTTTGTAAATCACCCATAAGGGATGAAAGGTTTCACCAGCAGCGATCTTGTTTCAGCCGCATGTTTATATCTGGTACCCAACGCTAATTCATCTATAATGGGAGGTCGTAGGAGGGGTTCCCATTGTATAATTGTAAATCTAGACCATTCTCCATTAGGTCATAGATTTGAAGGTCGATATTATGTCAGTTTTTTTCCCTAGAAGGCAACCCCTTTTATAAGGATATTTTTACTACATTTTTAGTAGAGTTGAGAGTAATAGGTGCCTCTAGATTGAAGATTGAAGAAGAAGAGGAAGTGCATGTATTGTAATCTCATATTTGAAGATAATACAACTTAGAGCCTCTTTTCTTGATGGAGCTTTTTACCTGAAAGGGTTTTCTCCATGTTACTTACTGTGTTATGTGTTCAGTTCTTAATACATGCTATTTATGTGTAGTTGGCTTTATTTCTATTGCAATCTCCATTGATTCTACAATATTTGGAGGATATTAATAAGGCTTGAATTAGATTTGTGTTTTGTGGTTTGCACCTTCATTTCTAACACTCTTCAATGTCGGCCACAATAACAATATGACCCTTTGGGTCTGGCACTTTAAGAATTGGTATTGAAGTCAATTTCCTTTTAAGAATATTGAGAGCTTCTTCACACTTGTCAGATCATTCAAATCTCTTTCCTTTTCACTGCAAGGAAGTGGTAGGATGTGCAATTCTAGAAAAATTCAAAATGAACTTCCTATAATACCCTATTAATCCCATAAAACTACGCACTTCATGCACATTTTTAGGTGTAGTCCATTCCAAAATGGCCTTTACTTTCAAAGGATCTACAGTAATTCCTTTAGCTAATATGATATGGTCCAAGTACTGCACCTCTTTTTTAAAGAAGGTACATTTGGATAGCTTTCCATAAAGTTTGTTCTCCCTAAATCATTACAGAACTATCCGTAAGTGCTGATGATGTTCCTCCTCATTACAAAAGTAGATTAAATTATCATCTAGAAACACCAAAACAAATTTGTCTATACATTCTCTTAAAACATTGTTCATTAAATTCAAGAATGCTGCTAGACCATTGGTCAAACCAAAAGGTAAGACTATGATCTCATAATGTCCATACCTTGTTCGAAAGGATGTCTTGTGAATGTCTTCTTGTTTTAGTCTCAATTGTTGATACCCTGAGCTAAGGATAGTCTTTGAAAATATAGTTGCATCACACGTTTGGTCAAAGAGATCATCTATGCGCACTAGAGGATACTTATTCTTAATTGTTGCTTTATTAAGTATATGATAATCTATACAAAGGTGTAGAATGCCATTTTTCTTCTTAACAAAGATCACTAACGCTCCCCAAGGTGACACACTTGGTCTAATCGGTCCTTTTTGCAACAATTCCTGGAGTTGAGCCTTTAGCTCCATCAACTTAGTAGTAGTCATCTGATAAGGTGATTTGGGCACCAATTCAGAACCAAGAATAATATCTATTGCAAAATCATAAAACACTTTTCGGGGGTAGACCTAGAAGATCTTTTAAAAACACATCCTGAAGGTTTTAAGATCCCTCAAGGGACCATTATAATCATGCTTCAAATATCAAAAGATGGTCTAGGGCATCCATTGGGCCAATATAAACATAGACATGCCAGAATGTCAATCATATAATAGGTCCCTATGCCTCCAATTAGTTGCATACAAAGGATGCAATGAATTTAAGGAGAGGATAAAAGTAAAGATATCATCATGTGAAGCATAAAAATCATAGCATTGTGTGAAAAACATGTAAAAAATAATGAAAGGTAAGCATAAAACACATAGATGGGAAAGCATGATGCCCCTAATTAAGGATAGAAGTAAGCCATGAATTCTAGATAAGAATCATGTAACCATAAATAAATGTTAGATTATATCATAAGAAACGCGAATAAAACATGTGTAATCATATAATGTAAATATGATAATCATAACCATAAGCATGTAGCATAATCCTAAGATTATATGATATAAGCATGATAAGCATTAATGAACATGTTAGCATCATTAGATAAGATCATGAAAGCATAAACATGTAAGCATGGAAGCATAAACATGATTCCATAAGATGTAAGCATGATAACCATAAGTGAGCATGATAACTTTAATAAGTATGATAATGAGTGTATTTAAGACAAGCATGAGCATTATTTAGTGCTGCCACAATAGTGTGTCCCACTTACAAGACACCCTAATTTTTTCCTGAAATCACATACTTTTTAAAAAAATAATGATTTAAGCCTTGAGGGGTTCCATCTAAAGGGGTTTAATTGAAGGGGGTTATAAAACACCCTTACATCAAACCCCTTTGGAAATAACCCCCTAGTCTTAAATTAAACCCTTGATGGAGTCTCCTCCACATCTATCAAAATGTCAACAAAAAACCAATTTTGCTTCACCTTTTGGGGTATCAAATGAAGTCATTTAGATATTATATTTTTTAAGTATGTATCCATTAGTATACGCTTTCCAAAAAATATTATATTGAATATATTTTATTTGATTATTATATTTATTTTCTATTTTCTAGTGAACATAGGTTTTTCACTGAACATCAAGGTCTCTATTCCACACACGTGGAAAAATTAAAAAACTAGAGAAAATTTTCTAAAAATATGTACACACTAGGTATTGATGTATTTCTTTCAACAAAAGAATATGAAGTTAATTTGGATACATACAAAAAAAGTTATGTTGTATGGTATAAACCTATTGATGAGGTCGTCATAGTTATTTCAATTCATCATCATTTAATTTTATTAATCCAGAGGTGTTTGGAGCGATCTGCGATAAGGTTCATTTGTGTGGAAGTTGGAGTATGGATCTAAATCCTGGTGGACTAAAAAGAAAATTACTGGAAATCAAATTATTCTAACTGCATAAAAGAAACACACATGCTGAAAATCAAACTAATCTATTTGCTTGAAGGAAACACACATGTTGAAATTCAAATTAATCTATTTGTTGGAAAGTTCAACACACATGTTGGAATTGGAAGTATCAAAGCTATTTTGCAGGAAGGAAACTACACTAACTGCTAGAGTATTGGAGACTATGTTATCAATCAACAGAAAATGAAGTACTGAATTAAATAACTAGAAATTAACTATTTAACCTTCATTTCCATAGTACACATTCAATAGATCAAACTAGTGTTGTTTCAAAAGGAAAAATATTTAAGTGATAGAACTTCTTTTTGGTATTTTTATGAATTAAAGAACAACCTGCAGGTATTAGACACTTAGAACATTCACACAAAAAACACATCAACTAGTTCTAACACATAGAAAATGCTAACAAAAAGGGACAAACAATAGAATGTATCAAGAGATCTCCTTTGCTTGGGGAAGCTAGCCCTACTTTCCTAGAAGGATCCTCTTGAGCTAAGTCAATTTCAACAGAAATTCCTCTCTATTTCCATTGAATCTCAAGCCAGATGGGCATAGCTACATGATGAAAGAGGGAAAATTACCTATGAAGAAAATAGTAATTCTAACTTTTTAAAACTAAGACTAACTATAAGAATCTATTAGGCTCCTACTTATACAATCGAGCCTTTATTTTATGAAATAACTACACTAGTCTTAGTTACAACAAAACTTGGATTTAACCAATCACTTATTCAACTCTTCAAAAGTCCCTTTGATTTTGAAACTTCACATCAGATTCTGAATCAAGCATGATTGATGGTAGTCAGATGAGTTTTTGATGGTGTGGGCATGAACTGGGGAGTCATTTTTAGTTATTGTAAACCAAAATAACTTTGAACTGGAGTTCTAGATTTTTCATGTAGTTATGTCACTGGAATAGACAATTGGAATTGTTCATGAGTCTTCATCATTGGATTTCAAAGTAAACCTTGGTTTTTCTTTAATAATCGTCAACTCAAAGGGGAGGATGATTCTTTTGCAATGCTGTAGGAATCTAGAGCCATTTGGAGTTTGGGTTCTTTATGAGGAAGGAAACTCTGGAGAGGTTTGAAGACTTCTAGAAAGCTCCTTGTTCTATTCCTCATGTAATCAACATACAACTTGGTTAAGAACTCAATATAACATGAATTTGAAAACAAAATTCACAATAATTTGTCAAAAGATTTTATCTAAAGAAATAAGGACTAAGCATGCATATCCATTCATTCAAAAGATAATTATAATCATAATAATGTTACATATTTATGCCATAAAACAGTATCAGAGTTTTTGGAAAGATATATGTAGAAATTAACATAGCCATATATTTTCCTCATCATCCCCCCATGGTGAATCCTAGCCATGTGCTCATGGCGAAAGATGAGCAACATCTTCATATGTTACATTCTTCTCCTCTATGATGTGGCTAAAATCAAAATCTTATATTTTGTAATTGAAAATATGTCGCCCTTTTGCTGCAAAACCATCATTCTCTACAACCCTAGCATATTGTCACTTAATTCTTTTTGTTGTCTCATTTGTCCAACTATCTTACCACTCACAGGATCTGATCACTTCCCAGTACAATTAAAAATTCCTATCGGTTAAGCCCCCAAGGGGTAACCCTTTCAAATTTGAAAGTATGTGGTTAAGGGATGACAAACTTTCAGATCTGGTGGCATGCTAGTGGCAAGAAATTTGAATTGGGAATTACTCCAATCTGTTCAATCTCAATAAGAAATTGGGCTATGTTAAGTCTAAACTAAAGGAATGGAACAAAACACATTTTAAGAATATATTCCATGAAAAAGAAATATTAGAACAGAATCTGGCTACCTTGAATGAGCACATCATAAGGCATGGGATGGGGGGAAGAGGAGTTTGATACAAAGAAAGCCCTAAAGGATGAATTGTCAGAAATTCTGAAAAGGGAAGAATGCTATTGGAGATAGAAATCTAGGTAGACCTAGCTAAAGGAAGGTGATAAGAACACCAAATATTTTCATAGAATAGTAGTGGCCAATAGAAGAAGAAACAAAATCATAGAAATTAGTAGGGAGGATGACATGATGACATAATCTATTGAGGAGGTCAATGCTAAAGCTATGAGATTCTTTGAGATGATTCTAAACAAGGAGCACTAGTCCACATAGCGGTGAGGGATAAGCTATTGGATTCTATCCCTACAGTGGTCACAAAAGGGAAGAACAGGGCCCTATTCCAACAAATTGGGAAAGAAGAGGTTAGTGCTGCTACATTTCAACTCAACCCGAACAAAGCCCCAGGACCCGATGGCTTTTCAGTTGGCTTTTTGTAGAAGTTCTAGGAGATTGTTGGAGATGACCTCATGAGGGTTGTAGAGGAGTCTAGATGCAAGATGACTATGCTAGAATCCATCAATCACACCTTCCTAGCCTTAATCTCAAAGAAAAAACCCTCATTCATGAAATAGGTGACTTCAAACTGATAGCCCTACGCAACATAGTCTACAAGATCATGACTAAGATTATTGCCAATAGACTTAAGGAAATGTTGAACTCAATCATTTCAAAAGAACAAAGTGGCTTTGCCCCTAGGAGAACAATAGTGGAAGGAATCATAATAGCACATGAGACAATTCATTCGGCAAGGAAGACACAGGAGGCTTGCATGATACTCAAACTAGACATCTTAAAAGCCTACGACTTGGTGGATATGCAGTTATTGGTAGAAGTGCTTGAAAAGCTTGGGTTTGGTGAAGGGTGGATCAGTTGGGTCAAAAGTTGCATCTCGACACCAAAATTCTCAATCCTTATAAATGGTGTTGCACATGGCTTCTTCACCTCCTCAAGAGGCCTCAAACAAGGAGACCCTCTATCCCCCTTTCTATTCATCATCATGATAGAGGATCTAGGTAGGGGAATCAATGCAATAAGGAGAGATGGTAAATGGCAGGGTGTTTCTGTGGCAAATGGGTTGGACAATGTGACCCATCAACAATTCGCTGATGACACCATTTTGTTTGGTGCTGCATGTAGAAGGAAAGCTAGAATCATCAAGACTTTCCTAGATGATTATTGTTTGGTGTTCGGATAGGGCATCAATTGGAGGAAATCGGAGGTCTTCTTTCTAAACACCCAACCTAGCCTCCAAAGGGGCCTGGTGAGAATACTAGAATTTGTAGGTGGCAAATTTTCTGAGGCGTTCCTTGGGAACACTTCATTTTGCAAGAATCAATAAGAAATACTATTGGGAGAGCCTAGTCAGTAGCTACAAGAATAAAATGGGAACATGGAAAGGAAAATGGTTGTCTTTTGCTGGTAGACTCTTGATGGTGAAATCAGTCTTATCAACCATTCCAATATACTCCATGGCTTGCTTGAAAATCTTGAAGGCTATGGAAGAATTCATCAATCAAATTCTCAACAAATTCTTCTAGAGTGGCATAGGTGACCAACAAAAATTTCCTTTGGTCGCATGGAATAAAGTCTTCTCCCCGAAGGAGGCGAGCAGGACAGGCATTAGGCAATTAGCAATAATGAACTTAACCATGGGGGCTAAGCTTGCATGGAATCTCTATGCCAAAGGGGAACAGAAATGGGTTAGAATTCTCAAAATAAAGTACCTCGATATGGATGAGCCCACCAGGATTTGACCATTGTGGATCCCCCCAGGGGCTCTACAATCTAGAATTATATAATGGAGTGTAGGGACATTGTCACAAAACATGTCTCCTGGTAGGTCAAGAATGGATAGAATGCATCTTTCTGGAACTATTTGTGGAGAGGGTGGGAGACCTTTTCCAGCCACCCCAACCTTGAGGAAATAAAAAATGAGACTCTTTGGGTACATGGGGTAGTAAGATTTGCCACTATGGAATGACAACTATACAAAATGGGGTGGCTACTTGGGAATGACATTCTCTACAAGATATTGATGCTCCACAGGATTAGAAATTGGTGCTTGCCACAATTCTAAGAAAAAAATCATTTGCCCCTTCTAACCAAATGGATGTCATCATATGGTGTGGATCATCCACAGGATCATACAAGGTTAAATGCAAGTACATAGTGAAGGAAACTACAATTGCTAAACAAAAATGGACAAACAAACTAATTTGGAAAAAAAACCGTCTTCCAAAAGTGGGGGTTTTTGCTTGGTTGGAGCTACAAAAGAGGATTCTCATTGAGGACCGGTTGGCAAAATTTGGAGTGCAAGGGCTGGGATGATGTGTACTATGCAAAAGTAGCAGTGAAAATGCAAATCACATCCTTTTGACCTATCCTCACATGGATGAGTGTTGTAAGTTCATCATGAGGAAGGTGAACCTGCAATGCTTGATCCCTTGGGATACTGAAGCTTGGTTTAATATGTGTCCATAGGACCATAAGAAGTCAGTATTTGGAAGCCTATGAAGTGTAATTCCATTAACTCTCATTTAGGAATTATGGAAGGAACGAAATAGGTGAATTTTTCAGGATAAGGAACTGGAAGCTGAGAGGCTCTGCTATAAAATTGAAGATCACATTGCGAAACTAGTCAACGAGGCTACATGCAATAAATCAAGCAAAGAAAAGGATTTTTACGATTTGGGATGACATGATAGCAAAAGAGTCTACTGGTATAAATATTCCCTCCATGTCTGGTTATGGGGTGTTTGGGAGAGAAAAAAGGATGGAGGTGAGATGGGAGGCCCCAGAACTAGGTTGGATCAACATCAATTTTGATGGAGCCTCAAGGGGCAAACTTGGTATGAGTGGTGCTGGCTGTGTTGTGCACGATGAACATGGGAAGGTACTGGCAGAAAGATCCCTTGAATTGGGAATTAGCACAAATAATGTGGAAGAATTTAAGGTGGCTTTGATTGGAGTTCAATTGGGGTGTGAAATAGGTGCCAAGTGTATCCACCTTGAGGGAGACTCCCTCATAATGATAAATGCCATTAGGATCAACTATTCACCAAATGGGAAAATTGGATAGTGGCTACAACCCATATGTGAACTATTGGAGGGGTTTGAAGAATACAAATTGAGCCACATATATAGAGAAGGCAACAATTTGGCGGATGGGTTGGTAAAAGTGGCGGCAGAAAGGACTCAAAACTAAAGCCATATGATGCGTGGGCCAGAAGCAGATTGCTATGCATGGCAAGGATATAGATGATAGAACCTCTCACACATTTCAAGGACTATTAGCAATCATTATTAGGCAAGTGTGATAGTGCACTTGTATGATGAGAAGTTAATCCAAGGAGGTTGACAAAAGCAGCTAATCTCTATCATATTGCATGCGGTGGCATGACAAGGTATGACAATTGGCTGATTTCACTAGGAGTTTTGATTACAAGGCAGATCACAAAATCTAAAGTATTGTGCTAGATGATACATTACTTAATGAGTGATTAAATAGCACATCATTTCAACAAAGGGTTGGCATTTACAAATAGGGTTGGGAGGTAGTAGATGATTCATTCCTTTTCTGAATGGGCAGTGATGTTGATAGTGGGGCAATGGATATGCCAATATGTTTGCATTCCACAAAGAAGCAAATGTCCTTCTGAGGAGATCACAGACAAGAGTTTGAAGGCCATTCTCACCTCGGATCAGCCTCTCATTTTGTTGGTAGTGAAAAAGGTGTTGTGGAAGGAGTTTTTGATCCCCCATCATCAGTACAGGGTCAATACGAACATTATGGCTATGTTTCTAGCAGTTCTTCTATATATGGGGGTAAGCAAGGCCAAGGCAAAGTTGTTGTGCTAGAAGTTGTTCCTGCATGCCATTCTTGACAAAATTAATGTGGCCTTAGACAATGTGGGTGCCAACCTACTCACGTCACTACTGCAGAACTACTACATGTCGCGGGGCCAGGGTGCAGAGGTGAGGAAATTACCTGTAGTCCACACTTTGAATCCAGAGGTGTTGGAAAGGCATTGGGAGGAAATGGAATGGAGCATTACCTTTCAAGGACATATGGATGACATTGTTCGGGTGCTTGGCACGGGTTGGGTAAAGGGGTATGTGGAAGCTAAAGCACTAGATTTGGAAGATGAGTTTGGGGATGATGAGGAATGGGGCCTGGGTGAAGGCAAGGAATGGGTGGAGAACGACGCCAGAGACATTGGGGAGATAGAAAACAGTCTGGCTCATCATGCCCGTGGAATTGAATCCCCTGTGGTTTCTAGAGCTCTTGCGGCGTGACAAGTGCAAGAAGAAGATGAAGACTAACTTTGGGAAGGTGATACATGTCATGGGTCAGTGTATATTTTGTCCTTCTATGGATATCTCTTGTTAACAGTCAATGGGCCAGTAAGCCCAATTTTGTAACTATGGGGTCAATAGTTGTATGTAATAGGGCCATGAATGGCACAAGAAGTATAGTCCAAAGGTGTCTTAGTTTTAGTTTTTAGTTTTTTAGTTTTTTAATTATTAATACAAAGGGTGTTGCCCCTTAGCAGCTATTTATTGATAAAAAAATTATATATGTAAATATATATGCTTCAATGTCTTGTTAGCACAGGTATATATATATATATATATATATATATTGCATGTATACACAAAATAATATTTAATTCAATTATATATGTAAATAAAACACAATTTCATGTATCTACGAAGATAGTTAAGCACACATGAAGATTAAGTGTATAGATTTACTAAGATTTTCATGTCCAAGGAACAAGTAACCATATAGAAATGTATTCATTAGATGAAATAACTTGTATATAAAAATTAGTCAATTCCCAAAGTTTTCTGCAAGCATAAACTATATAAATATGAGTATAAATATATAGCAAATTATTTTGTACAATTTGTGGGATCAAACAGATTTAAGATTTGTGGGATAATTTGTGCATCTTTTGCACATCTACAACCACATACACCTACCTACTTGGGATGAAAATCTTCTCTATATTTAACATGCCTATAATAGAGCTTTGTGCAGTTTTATAGGGCATAATCCTTTCCATGCATGTCTTAGGTTTTAAATAGTGACACCCTTTTATATATCCTACTATACACCATCTTTAGCAAAGTCACATACACAAGAATGGGAAGTGGATAAATAGTAGACAATTCTTTTTCACATTCAAAGTGTACACTAGTAGGTTCAACAAATTTTCTCATGCCAATAGTAGAAATACAAAGAGCTCCATGATGTGCATTGCAAAACTCATTCATTCTAGGTTGGTGACAAAGTTTGGTTGCATCTTTAAAAGGAGTGTTTAAAGGGTCCACACCAAAAGATGAAACCTTTATGCTATTGTCCTTACACTGATCTATGTACAATTGGTGAGATTGCATTTGTTCTTGGTCTCCTACAATACTTGGGTCTACATCCAGTATTCTATGTGGAACTCCTCAAGCCATACTTACCTTCACTTCTTGAGTCAACATCAATTCAACATCCTTCAAACTTGGATCCTAAGCATCTTTTCTCAATTGTTTAAGATGAGATCATATAAACAATCACTGCACACACTTGCCAAGGAACTCATCACCTTTGTAGATTGGTTAAGGTAGGGAAGTATGCAAATCAAGAAGAATGGTAAATCTTTGGCAACTCCACATCCATTTTCCATAGCTCATTGAAGATGCAATGGGAGCCATTAATTCTCAAGAAAGGGTATATGATTAGAGCATAGTCACACAATTCCTAGAGAACCTTGTGTAAACAACTTACACAATGTGTGCCAGTGAGCAAGCTTCCACAATATTCCATGCCAGTGCACAAGTCTATATATGCCACTTCACACTAATGTGCAAGGACTTGCAACATTGTGCACCACAACACATTTTCCTATAGTACTTTGTGGGCCACTTGGTGGTCATCCCCACAATCGACAACCTCACACACATGATAGTCACACACTATTTTTGTTAGTAAACTATGGAATGGGAATGTAAACCATCAATAGTTGGAAGGTCAAATGACTATCTAGAATGTGAAACCTTCTATCTTCTTGCAACATTTCATAATAATAACTTGTACAATTATTCATTCGATCTCTAGTTGGTGAGTAACAAAAAAGAGTCTAGGCAAACTAGTTTGATGTGTCCACTCATTTCTAGTCATGGGAAATCTCATTCCCAACCTTGCTATTTGTAACCATTCTATCCTATCCATTCTACATTTGAATAGAAGTAGCACTCTTATTGCTAAAAGTCTTCCATGCATTCAAATGTGTTATTGAGCTATGTCTTTGGTTTTGCTTTGTAGATTCTTAAGTCTTCTCATTCACTAAAATAGAATTGTCCCTTAAACAAAGCGAGGTGATTATTCAGTACTTCTATTTCTTCCAAGTGGGAGCAGGAGCAAATAGAAAAGCCAATTTGTTACTATTGTCACTAACAAGTTGATTGGTGGGTAGATAAAGCTAGGTAAGGAGGTTCAATTTACCCATCTTAATTGGTATCATTCTATTGAGCTAGTTAAATTCTTTGTATAAAGTATTGTGAGATTAGAATAATTTCCAATGGAATTTGGTATGTTTTGACTAGGTTGATTTCTCCATAAATTGAAGAATAGCAAATTGGTAAGCTTGGTAGCAATTTCCCATGGGAAAATATCTACTCAACAAGTTTTGAGATAGAGATAATTCCTTTAATTTAAGAGAGATGTTTTAAAGAGGGGATGGTGCCTGATAATTTATTGACATCAAAGTAAAGAACATTTTAGGTGAGTGAGCATGGCTAATTCAAGAGGAATGTGGCCCTAAAGATGGTTTTATGTTAATTCTAAATCAGTCAAGGTAAACATATTTCCTAAAAAAATGGGAATGGTGCCTCATAAGTTATTTGTATAAAGATAAAGAACTTGTAGGTGAATGAGCATGCCCAATTCAAGGGGAATGGGTCTTTATAATTGATTCTGTAGAGCTAGAATAATTACAGAAGAGTAAGTTGACAATTGATTCATATAAACAAAGAGCTCTTATAGCTGAGCCAAGGCTCCCAATTCAGAAGGAATGGAGCCATAGAGATCCTTTCTTTCCTCATACAATTCAACTAAGCTAAAAAAAAAATTGTAAAGAGGGAAGAATAGTACTAGTGATACTTCAAACTTGTGTGGGGACTCAACTTGGATAGAATGCTGCCATGCAGTTGGTTATAGGAGAGTGCCAAGTAATACAAATTGTGGCAAGTGGAGAGAGTGTGCAGAATGGTTCCTTGTAATTGGTTGTGGATCTTGAGTATCTGTAGATGGAAAGTTGGCCAAGCTGAGGTGGAATGTGATCATTGAGAGCATTGTTGTGGAATGTGATCAAGTCCATTAAAGTTAGTGTTTGACCCAAAATAGTAATGAGATAGATGAGGATCCAAATAATCCTAGTGCTATGTGTGTATGCAGTGAGCTTTTCCTTCTCATGTTAGCATTGCTTTACCAATGTGAATGAGTGCTAAATGAAGAAAGACGGATTCTTTTAAACACTAGTCATCAAAATTGGGTGGATGTAAGATTAAACTAAACTAGGCAACTGAATTCCAAAATCATATTACATACTTTATAATTTGAAATTTTATAGCTTGAAATAATTTCGTATGGTGACGTTTAACGAAATTCAAAGCTATCCTGACTGATTAAACTTTAAATTCAACCCAATATTCTGTGAAGGCCACTGACAATATTCTGGGGATCCTATCATTCAATCTATTCCCTATTTGTCAATGTTCTTAAGGTACAAAAATAGTGTTGTCTCTGAAGTTTTGGTGGCTTCTCAATATGTAACCCCTGGTACATTTCTTGGATGTATTAATATGTACCAGAAATTATAAATGTCTGGTGGTATCGTATCCTACTTATAAAAAATTTCCCTTAGCTGATGAAATATTCCATGGAACCATCTTTCAGAGGAACTTTAAATTATCCTCTTTATCAAACGTTAAATTATCCTCTTTATCAAGCGTTTTGCAGTGACATGGAAATTTCTATTACACTGCAATCAAAATAGCTCTTCAATACAGCTATAGAAGTTCCAAAGGCTAATATTTAGGAAAGGCTGTGCAAGCTCGTAATAGCTACAGAACTTTGATGCAATTGATGTAATGTAAGACATATTTTGTCAGATTTCGAATTCTATAACTGATTATAAGTCTAAAATTTGAATGAATTTTGCAAGCAGCTCCATGATCCATCATTTATTTTACTGTTCCAAATTATTCAGACAACTTCAAAAATGGATGACCTTTAAATTCTTAGTCATGCTTTACCCTTTCTGGACACATGAATATATCACCCTTGATATGGCATCCAGATTGATCTCATGTTTTTGAGCACAAAGATTAATGAATATCAAGGAAGGAATGGAAAACAACAACTTAAACTTCTGCTTATTATGAGAGGAAGTGCTATAAATAAGACAATATGTTACATGTTTTGTAATATTTCAGTAAGTATATATAGCCAACATTATACTTTCTCAAACTAGTATAATGCATACACATGAATTGGAAGAGCTTACAAGTTCAAGGAACTGGTATTTAATCTAAGGAGGATTTTACATGAAAGAAGACTAGCCTGTGATGGACGACAAACCTTAAACTAGCAAACATACTTTTTAATGGAACTTATAAATATCTAAAATGTAGAACTTTGACTGTCAGATGCCAGTGTTTCTGCACGATTGGTATTGTGCAGGAGGTCTGATATGGTAGATGTTAAATTGGAAGCAGCTGCACCTCCCATGAAAGATGACTTGAGACTCTCCAAGACCTTGGCCACATCTCTCATGGAAGGTCGTTCTCTTGGTGATTCATTGGTACAAAGCAAACCAACATGAATAAAAGAAAGAAGACATCTGTTGTATTCCATGTTTTCATTCGCATCTCTTAATAGCTCACTATCGACAATATCTGTCAGTCTGTTTGGAAAAGCTGATCTGACCCACTTTTGCAAGTTCATATCTCCCACAAACATGTCATCACTTGGCCTCTTCCTTGTAACCATCTCTAATATCAGAATTCCATAACTATAAACATCTCCTTTTATAGAAACACTTCCGCCCAATCCATACTCTGCAATCAATTTTATTCATACAAATTTTAAAAAGCCATTAAAGGAAATGATAATGCCAATATAAACAAAACTCAAAAAAATTACCTAGAGCTATATAACCAATAGATCCTTTGAGTGCAAATGTTGTTGTACTCAGTGAATCTATGGAGTTTGGAGCCGTAGTTAAACGGGATATACCAAAATCAGTCACAAGGGCTGTCATGTTGGCATCCAGGAGCACATTGCTAGGCTTTAAATCACACTGCACAATTTGCAAAGGACAATCATGATGTAAATATTCCATGCCAAGGGCTACATCTATAGCAATGCTCAAACACTCACTAAATCCCAATTTATGAAATTCCTGATCATCTCTATTAGGGTGCAAATGTTTTTCCAAGCTCCCATTAGATGCAAATTGAAGAACCAAACCTTTGAAGCCAGGGTAGTAAAATACACTTATGATTCTGATGAGGTTACGGTGCCGAATCCTCCCTAACACTTTGCATTCTATGTTAAAGCTCTTATGTGCTTCTTCATTTTGCAAATTAAGAGCCTTGATTGCAACTATCTTGCCATCCCTCAAAATGCCTTTGTAGACTGATCCAAAGTTACCCACTCCCAGCAAGTTTGACTCATCAAATCTAGCTGTTGCAATGACAAGATCTTGATAAGAAAATTTTGGATAGCTAAGCCTTTGAAATATAAAGTTTGAGGGATAGAAGAGCTGTTTTGAAAGTTTACGTCTCCACAGCATTCCTATAATGAAGGAGCCTAATATAAATGCAATGGTTCCAACAACAGATATGACTATTTTCTTAATTAGTGAATGTTTTTCTTGGGTTTGATTTGGGTATGAAGGCAATGAATAATTTATTGGGCCACATAGGCCAAGGTTTCCCATAAGCAATGTTATAACAGTTCTATTTGGAAACAACCCTCCTGGTGGAATCTGCCCTGACAAATTATTGAAAGAAACATTCATGTAGTGAAGTACTTTTAGTCTTTCAAGGGACATTGGTATTGAACCTGATAAAAAATTGGCAGAAAGATCCATTTCTTGGAGATTTTGTAATTTGGAGAGTGAATTTGGTATTGGACCTTCAAAGCAATTGTGGGATAGATTTAGATGCTCTAATGCTGTGCAATCTCCTAGAGAATTCGGAATCACCCCAGTAAGTTGATTTCCAGAGATGTCTATAGCTTGAGCCATTACAATTTTACTCATCTCCTCTGGCAAGGACCCTTGTAGAGAATTCCATGAAAGATTGAGGTAGAATTGCAGGTTTTTAAGGCTGGCAATGACTCCACGTGGTATCTTTCCTCCCAGTTTATTGTAAGATAGGTCAAGGAGCTCCAACTTTTGACACCCCTCTAAACTAACAGGGATTTCCCCTGACAAATTGTTGTGCTGAAATAAAAGACGTCTTATCTGTGGGAGGCTACAAAGAGAATCTGGTATATTTCCAGATAGCTGGTTGTGACTAAGATTTAGGAGGCCGAGATGTTGCATTTGACCTATCTCACTTGGAATGGTCCCTTCTAATTTGTTCCCACCCAAATACAATCTTTCCAACTTGTGGAATCTTTTAATTACAGATGGAATCCTGCCGCTGAAAAGATTATTGCCCAAGTTTAAGTATGTTAAATTTGTCAGATTGGCAATCTGTTGAGGTATGTTTCCGCTTATCATGTTGTTTGATAAACTCAAGTAAGAGAGATTGGAAGACAGTTGGCCTATGGATGGAGGCAACATACCAGTGAGATAATTATTGGACAATATTATTGCTTCCAAGTGGGAGCAATTTGTGAGAGCAGTTAGAAAAGTCAAGGTGTTACTGCTGTCACTAACAAGTTGATTGCTCTGTAGGTCAAGCCAGGAAAGGAGGTTCAACTTACCCAGCTCCATGGGCACCAATCCACTGAGGTGGTTCATGCCTAAAACAAGTTCCGTGAGATTGGAACAATTTCCAAGGGAGTTTGGTATGTTTCCACTAAGCTGATTTCCCCATAAATAAAGTATTTGCAAATTGGACAGCTTGGTTCCAATTTCCCATGGAATACCTCCGCTAAGTTGGTTTTGATATAGATCTAATACATTCAATTTCGAGAGATTTGTTAAAGAGAAGGGAATGGTGCCGGATAAGTTATTTTCAGGAAGGTAAAGAACCTGCAGGTGAGTGAGCATGCCCAATTCAGGGGGGATGGGGCCTTGGAGATGGTTTTCATACAATTCTAAATAAGTCAAGGTAGACAGATTTCCTAAAGAATGGGGAATGGTACCTGTGAGATTGTTTTGTCCTAAGTAAAGATACTTCAGATTTGCGAGGTGACTCAGCTCAGGCGGAATGGTGTCATGCAGTTGGTTATAAGAGAGTGCCAGGTAATACAAACTGCGGCAAGCGTAGAGAGAGGGGGGAATTGTTCCTTGTAATTGATTGTGGTGCAGCGAGAGTATCTGCAGATGGGGAAGTTGGCCGAGTTGAGGTGGAATGGTACCAGTGAGGGCATTGTTAGAGAGATCTATGGATCGAAGAGAGGAGAGATTCCCAAGCAGAGGAGAAATGGTGCCGTCTAAACTCATATAGGATAAATCGAGGGTGAGAATAGAGTGGGAAGAGGGATCGCAGGTAATGGCAGACCAATTGCAGAGGGGAAGAAGGGGAGTCCAGTTGGGCAGAGAAGTGGTGTTGTTGTTCGAAATGGCAGCTTTGAATTGCAAGAGCAATTGTTGTTGTTGAGAGAGATTAGTGAGAGGAAGAGCGGAGATTGAAAAGATCGAAAGCATGAAAGGTAAGAAGAAGAAAAGGGGAGCCATGGTAGAGCAATAAACAGGGGCAGCGGGAAACACACAAGAGAATGGGATAGAATAGAAGAGAAGGGGGTATGGAGGATTAAATAAATGGTAAAGAAGTGGACGTCATCGATTACATCATTGTTTAAAATGTGACATGGCATATATTATGAATATTAAAATATGAATTCATCCATTTTCTTTTACGTGTGACCATCAAAATATTTTATTAATATTATTTTGTTGGAAACTATCTCTCTTACTTCAAAACTTTTTAGTTGTATAAGAAGTCATAATGAATAGTTAATGAAGATATGTTTTTAATAGAAAAACACAAAATTGTATTTTTATATTGATGTTTACAATAATTTTGACAAGTTAATATTTATTAATTTTATTTATTTTTTAAATATTTTTTAATTTTTTTGGTATGGTGTAGTATTATTAATGTTTGTCTTGGGAGTGCTATTGTAATTAAAATCACTTAACTAGTGATAATTAATTCTATCCATTCATTAATTTAATGTTAGAATTTTTTGCAATTATAGTTTATGCCTTTTTTTTATAAAGTAGACATGCAATTTTTTTAAGTAGAAATATTTTAAAAATATTTATAGTGATTTAATTAGCTCCCATGTTTTAGGGAAAATTTTGATTGATTTAAAATTTGAGGTCCTATGTGGAAATTGCGGAGGATGAAATCAAGCCTTAATTTTGTTTCTATTTTTAGAGCAGATCTTTGATTTTGTTTCTTTTTTTACAATAACTTTTTTTTTATTTGTAAAATATAAACTCATATGGTACACTTAAAGAGTTACATATTCAATGACAAATATAATTATTTATAGTTATATAGTTGTCTTCAATTCATTTTTCATCAAATTAATTTTAATTAGTTTTAAAATTAAATGTTATATATTTTAATTAAAATTATTATTTATAGTTAAGTATTATAATTATTAAATTTTATATTTAATAAAATATTGTTATATAAGATTTTTATTTCATTTTATTATTTTTATAAGTTTTTAAAAATATATAAAAAAATTTCCAATCATTCATAAATTATAGCATTAATAAATTATTAATAAATTTTTAATCATTAAATTATTTTAATTTTTAAAATTTGATATAATATTTTATAAGTATTATACTAAATATTTCTTTTTCTAGCTGGCCTAATAAAATGGCCATCCATTTTTAACACATTTGGGTTCTATGAATCTAGTTTTAAGATAGCTTTGTACAATTCAAATCTTGTAGATAAAGTCTATTGAAGTTTAAATTCATGTCCATGGCATTCTAAAGGGTTGAGCTTATAGTATTTCTCAGTATCTTCCAACACTTCTTGCTAACTTCCAAATATGTCCACCATTTGTGAATGCAACTTCATATGGCAACTTGGACATTCCACTAAGTTGAGACCTTATTAGTTATTTCCCTCACTTAGTGCAAAAATGAAATGAACAATAAAATGTCGCATGGTTTGTATTATCAATCAATAAATGTAATCATTAAACATTTCACAATAGAAATTTGCCAATTATAACTTTCTTTTGCTAAGTAAACTACTACCTTGGGAGAGTTCCCTTTTGCATTAATATAAACACTATTACAAAAAAACCTTTACATCCTTTTGTATTACAATAGAATATCAAAACCCAGGTCTACGCTTAATCTTAGAGCCAGTCTTATCTAATAACATCTCCTATAAACTGGAACTATTTTATTAATAGCCTATATCCTTGATCATATTAAACTAATACATTTTTCTTACTATAACATCTTAAAACAAGAGCTCAAATAGTTGAACATCATGCGTCAAAATCCACCTGGTAATAAAAGTTCAAAAAATCTTTCATCCACTTGTAGCCTTCTATCTTCCCCATTAGCTTCTTTAGGAAGCCCTCTCCCATTGCGGCCCTGCGTTTCCTCTCCTACTCCACACTTGCTCTCGACACTGTCACAAAGGGATGCTACTCCACATTATCTCTTGATGTATTCACTCTCTGGAAATCTGTGGCTATTAGAATCCCTATACCTAGTCTTGCCACCGCCAACACTTCTTCCAATCCCACAACCCATTCTTTAAACACAAATTCCCTCACCATATTTGTAATATTCTCCTTCCTTTCACCAATGTAGCCACCACATTAGAATTGACCTTGTGCCTATTCACCTCCTTCATATATTCATCCCCTAAATATATTTTATTGCAAACAAGATATACCATTGTTCGACCTAAAAATATTCATTATTCTTTGTTCAGAAATCCCTCTGCATAATGCCGTTTATCTTTTAACACCCTTCAATAGTATTGGAGTATCCATTATCCTCCCCTATTTTTCTTCACCTAAACCACGGGAAATGAAGAACGTTTTAAATCGACAAAATTTATCTATCCTCCTTGTTCTACAACCTTCCATCTTAGAATCCATCCATCTACCAGCTCTTCACACGTGTATGTCTTTCCCAACTCTCTTTAATAATTATCCATCAACTCAACATTAAAACCTTCATAAAAATGATTTCATTTCTCCACTATATCTTCTTTGAGCTATCTATAGCTTCATTAGCCATGAGGTTCGCTTCCTTATTACTTTCCCTATACACATGGTCAATGGTGTATTCATCCAATTTTTTAAAAGAACTAAAGCTTCATCCAAAAAAAATATAGTTCAAATTTTTTATTTCATGCCTCTTAACGGCATTGACCACTAGCTGGGAATCACCCTCTATCTCTACCCTCCTGAAGCCTAACTTATCACAAATTTGTAATCCCAAAATCAAAGCTTGAAACTCCGCAGAATTATCAGTTCCCATCTTTAATCACTTAGAATCCTTGCCCACTACTACATCTCTCCACTCCCTTATAACTATTATGTCAGAAAATGTACCCTTGGGGGCTTTTCCCTCTTAAGGTTTAGCTCGCAGGTCTTTAGAATGCATTTAGAGCATCTTGCATGATAATTTTGACTCATGATGAGAAAACCCTGAAGTCTTATGTCAAATAGGACCTAAGGGGTGCTATTTTGATGATCCCTGAACAAAAACAAGGGGGTGGACTTGGGCGCTAACACCCTAGTCCTACCCTATTTTGGGTCTACCCTAAATTTAAATGTTAGTTTTATAACCGTTATTTAGGTCGTATGTTGACATCTCAAGTTTGAATTACAAAATTATTAGTGGGAATCTTTGTAGTTGCATATATAAGCATGATTAGGTTTCATTTACAAACTAGATGGAAACTAGATGAGCATTGTAATTTTGTGAAAGTGATTCAAGGCATTCATTGTGTTGTAGAGCGGTACTTTGTTGTTATTGTGTTTATATTTGTAGATTTGACTCCATCTCCTCATGGCATGAAGAGCATCTTCCTTCTATGAGATCTACACTTCAAGGTGATATCTATTGCATTTTTAATCATTTATCATTTGGATTTTTTGTCTCTATACCAGCAGGATACACACTGTCATTTGATAATGGTGTTCAAAAGACTTGAATGTCTCTCTGGGGCTTGACCGAGGCAAGCCTCTAAATACCATAACCCTCTCCCACACTCCTTTGTGATTGCAGGTTACAGGTGTTGCAAGTATGGACCTAACCGGTGTTGTCATTGATGTCAACATACTCCTGTTGCATTAATGTCAAGGATTGGATGAGCTGTGTGCTAAGGATATTGAGAAAATTAGTCCTATCAGAAATAGAGAAGAACAGTGAAGACAATGAAGCTCTATGAAGTGAAAATCCCAGCTAGATAAAGATCAAAGAATGTGCATCAAAGGGTTTGTAGATATGTGTCTAAAGATGATCCAGTCAAGATTTGAGAGGTCCACATGCGGATTTGGAGAAGTTATGGTCATATGAGTAAAACTAGTTCTAGCAGTTGTTCAGAGGTGACAGTGACACAAATAGGTCCAGTGAGATCCAGAAATGCAATATCTTGTTCTGCAGATTTGGTGGAATGTTTAGGAAGCCAATGTGAATTGACAACTTAATTGGTTCGTGATCTAGAGGTCTGCAAGCATTTATTCTAATGTGACAGTGATGACAGATTGTGTTCTTGAGGTTCTGGATGAAGATGCAAATGATTTCAGTAAGCAAAAGTGGTGTGGATGTTCTTGGTGATTCAGGCAAGCTTGTGAGGGTCTTTAGATTGTGTCCAGTTCTTGTTGACAATCCGCATTAAAGATTGAGCTCGTAATTGAAGATTTACTCTCGGGTGATGGTGCTCTTCCTAATCTTGGTCAACCGGATGTTTTACACATCTTGCAGATGATATTAAAGATGTTCTGCGAAGCTTGGCGTGTTCCTCAAAGAAGATTGAAGTCCTAGATATGTGTGGCCAATAGTGTGGTGATACGCATGAAGTTTTGTAATAAGTCAAGTTGTATTTGTGTAATTGCTCTGTAATAAAATAAAGTATGTATTGTGCTGACTTGGATGATTATCCCAAAGTCGATGTCTTGTATAAATAAGATTTGTGAAGTCATTTCAAAGGATGAATATGAAGATGAGAGAGTGGTAGAGAGGAGAAGAGCGAAAAATAGAGCAGAAGTGTTGAGCTTAAATGGAACTATTTCAAGCATGGTGAAGATGCTAAACTCCAGTTCAAGTATGTAATATTTATATTATTATGTAGACAATGTGTCTCCTGTAGGCAGTGGGCCTCTTGTGAGCAGTGTGTTCGGGTAGTGAGCCCTAATTGGCATGTGCCATTTTGTTCTTCTTATTTTTTTAATAGAGAATATAATTTTGGGTTAGTCACCCCGTGGTTTTTTCCTTAACCGGGTTTTCCACATTAAAATCTTGGTGTCATATGTGTTAATGTGTTTCTGCTATTAATTTATTGCATTATGCTTCCATGATTGAATCATTTTTATGTTGTTGAAATATAAGAAGGATTTAAGTGTTTAAAGAAAAGAAAGTTTTTTTGACAACTGATTCACCCCCCCTCTCAATTGTCTATCCTAAACCAACAACAAGTACCGACTTTCACAGAGTGGAGTTACAGAGAAGAGGTTGCAGACATTATGGATTCAAGATTTGACAAATAGAGGACAAAGGTGAACATTTTGGGACAAGGGCACTAGTCCCTATGTCCTCCATTTTTCTTGAGGAAAACATGGAAGATATAGTGCAGATCAATGTCAAAAGAAGATTCAGATTCCATGACAAAAATTGTACCTTGGATTAGGGCGTTAGTCCCAGTGTCCTCGATTGTTTCACTTTTTGAACTTCAAATAATAGTGAGTTAAATATCTTTGTCCTTTGCCATAATCTGAAAGGATTTGTTGTAATTCATTAATTTGCTTACTGTTTTTGCTTATTTAGGGTTTTAAGTGGAATTGAGCATTTATTGTTTGATACATCTGAACTTCTGCATCATTCCAAGTGGCAACCCAACCTGATAGGTGAATGCTCCTACTAGTGGAGATTCAACTTGGTTGATATGCCCTTGAATGTTTACGTGTGAAGGGAGAATTTACCTTTGAAACTTAAACCAATACATTTCCCCCCTTTCTTTTTAACCCCTAAACATATTGGTGAACTGGTGTTTTTGGACTTTTTGGCACCTTGCTAAATGTTGTGTGATAGATTTGCATTCATTCATTTTGTTGCATTTGAAAAACTACAAAAAAATTGAAAAATTGAAAAAATTTCAAAAAAATTGCATTCTAGGGTTTGCATTTTCACATAAGTTGCATTACCTTAGTTGCATTTTATCTAATTTCTGATTTTTGCATTAAATCTAAAATTCATTTTCCATCATATACTTATTGCATTCTAAAACTTACAAAAAAATTGAAAATAACTTGGATCCTATCAAATCACATCCCAATGAGTATAATGATTTAATCAAGATCTAATAATTCTACATCCATTTCCCATTGATCCTCTATCATCCCCTATCAAACTATATGTTTAGGTGTTTATCCTGGTTGCTCAAGTTTAGGGGCCAGGGGCATTATTTGAGGTTTACATGAGTTTAGGGTTGCTCAAGTAAATTGTTGGAATTAGGTCAGACAACTGAGAAGGGGGGTGAATCAGTTGTCCACAATTTTAACCTTTTCTAATTTTAATCTTCTTCCACAACTTACAAATAGATTAATGATGTAACATTAAAGCATGAATCAATAACACATGAGCAGAAACAAAATGAACACACATAACCCCAAAATTTTTACGTGGAAACCTAATTAAGGGAAAACCACAGTGGGGGTTAACCCACAAAATTTGTACCCTATTAAAAGTACTTAAAAGAATTGGGAAGGCACTTGCCTTCGAGTGCACTTCCCAGAGCTTATTGCTCAAAGAGGCTCACTACCTATAGGAGGTTCACTGCCTACAAGATTTTATGTTTAATACAGAAAGAATGAATTGAGAACTAGCATCTTCTTCATGTCTGGTTCAGTCCCATTGAAAGCTCACAAAACTTTTGCTCTACCCCCAAACACATCTTCACTATCTTTTCATCCTTTACTGCTCTTGTTCTTCTACTCCTCTTCTCTACTCTACCTCTATACCTTTCTTAGGATTTTATCATTTTCACACACACACACACACACTTTCCACAACTCGATCACAAGTATTTATACGCTTCATCAACCTTGGAATTAACATCAAGGTCGGCACTACAACCATCTGACTTAATGTGAATCATTATACTGTCGGCCAAACATAGTTGGGACTTGAATCTTCCGCAAACAACACACCACACTTCACACAACCTCTCTTAGATCATCCACAACATGTACAAAGCACCGAGTCGGTCAAAACTAGAAAGAATAGCACCAACCAAAGAAAAATCATCAACTATGAGCTCAATTCTTAATGCAGACCACCAACACAATAGGAAAATGATCTAGAGACACCCACAAGCACAATGAAATCAATAGGAACAACTGCACCACCTCAAATCAACAGAATCACTTACATCTTCATACCAGAACTCAGGAACACTACATGCCATGACTGCCACACTGGAAAGATTGCTTGCGGACCTCCAAACCACGAACCACTTGAGTTGAGGATACACACCAACATCCCAAACATACCTCTAGAACTGCAAACCCTAATATTATAATGCGAAGCAATCCAAACCAACTTTCTGTCACTTTATTTCCTCTGAACAATTAAAAAACTCAGTTCTACTCAGATGTCCATAACTTCACCAATTCTTCATGTGGACCTCTCAAATCTTAACTAGAGAAACTTTAGGCAATCCTCTACAAACCCTTTAGTCCGTAGACTTTGATCTTTATCTTACTAGAAATACAAAGCAATCTACTTCACTAAACTGCATTGTCTTCACTGTTTCTGTCAAGGAGATATGTGACTTACTTGATTCTTCTAGAGAGACTAATTTTCTCAATATCCTCAACATTCCACTCTTCTAAACAGGCAATAGATTAGGATACAGTTGACACCAATGGCAACAAGAATATGTTGACATTAATGACAACACCGATTAGGCACATATTTGCAACAATCTCCCCCTTTGTCATTGATGGCAACATATGATGTGAAAAACTGATTCAACCATCAAGACAAGAACTTCTCTCCCTTTCTCTTATCACTCCTGCAACCATTTTTCTTTACAGCTCCCCCTTTTACCTACAACTATTTTACTTCCAAGTTTTTCACATGACTTCTCTCCCCCTTTGACATCAATGGCAAAGGGCACATATTTGCAATCATCTCTCCCTCTTCTTGTTCCTTAGATCAAATCAAACTAAATTGTAGAATTAGCATTTTGAATACTCCCCCTAAGTAGTAGCCCCTTAACATCAATCTGAATCACAAGATATGAATGTGAATTCCACCGGACTGATGCAACCTAGTGCATCTTAGATCTGATCAGGAGGGGTAATAACCCCTATCTTATCTCTGAGATACTCAAAAGTATCCTTAAGCAAAGGCTTAGTGAAAATATCTACAATCTGATCCTTTGAAGAAACAAACTCCAATTTGGCTTCATTCTCATTTATCTTCTCTCTCAAGAAATGAAATTTGATGGATATGTGCTTTGTCTTTAAATGCAACACTAGACTCTTTGAGATGTTTATTGCACTTGAATTATCATAGAAGATTGTAACAGGCTCTTCAAACACAATTATGATATCCTTCAACATTTTCTTCATCCACAAGACTTGACTACAATTACTTGCTGCTATATACTCTACTTCTGTAGTAGAGAGAGATATTGCCTCCTGCTTTTTGCTCAACCAAAAAACCAATCTCTTTCCCAAGAAGAATGCACCACCACTATTACTTTTTCTGTCATCCACATCTCCTTCCCAATTAACATCTGTAAATGCATGAAGAGTGATGTCATCATCCTTAGGATACCATAAGCCATAATTAGATGTCCCTTTTAGATATCTAAAGATTCTTTTGACTGCTACAACATGGGATTCTCTAGGATCAACTTGAAATCTAGCAACAAGTCCAACTGCATTCATAATATCAAGTCTGTTTTGAGTTAGATAAAGCAGTCCTCCAATAATTAATCTATACCTTTTTTGATCTGCCTTAGGGGAATCATCATCTTTACTCAACTTGCATCTAGTTACCATGGGAGTACTTACTGGTTTTGAATCCTCCATTATGAATTTCTTCAACAACTCCTTCACATACTTAGACTGAGATATGAAGATGCCTTTATCTGATTGAGTGATTTGTAGACCTAAGAAGAAATTCATTTCACCAAACATGGACATCCCAAATTCATTTTGCATCGGATCAACAAATTTCTTACACATGCTCCCATTTCCACCAAAGATGATATCATCAACAAATACCTCAACAATCAAAATGTGCTCATGATCAATTTTAAAATAAAGATTATTGTCACCAGTGCCTTTGCTATATTCTAACTTTAGCAGATACTTATCTAACCTTGCATACCAGGCTCTTGCGGCTTGTTTAAGTCCATACAAAGCTTTCCTCAATCTGCAAACCATATCTTCTTTATGAGTCAACTGAAATCCTTCTGGTTTCTCAATGTAGACTTCTTCTTCTAAATCTCAATTTAAGAACGTTGACTTGACATCCATCTGGTAAACCTTGAAATATTTGAAAATAGAAAAGGCAAGAAATAATCTGACTGCTTCAATTCTTGCCACTGGAGCAAATGTTTCTTCAAAATCAATTCCCTCTACTTGAGAATATCCTTTGCATATGAATCTTTCTTTGTTTCTCACAACTTCACCATCTTCATTCAATTTATTTCAGAAGACCCATTTAGTTCCAATTACATTCTTGTCTTCAGGTCTAGGAACAAGTTCCCAAATATGATTCTTTTCGATTTGCATTAACTCTTCTTCCATTGCTTTTACCCAATTTTTATCATTGCAAGATTCACTTACTGATTTTGGTTCAATCTTTGAAATCAAACAAATCTCCTCTTATTCTTCAACAATTCTTCTTCTAGTTCGAACACCTTTTTTTTCTATCTCCCATGATTTGATCTTCAGAATGATTCAGCCTTACACACTTAGGAGTTTTGGGATTTGCTTGAACTTCTGATTCTTGAGCTTGTTCCTCAACATTTGCACTATCCTCTTGAGTCACTAGATTTTTTGGATCAATCTAGATTTGAGTCTAGGTTTGAACTTGCTTTCCCTGACTTTGATTTTCACCTTGATCATCTGAATCATATCTGTAAGACCTGGAAGGTCTTTCTTTTCTCTCATCAACCTTGACATTAGCACTTTCAACAATCTTTTTCAATCTCTTGTTAAAGCACTGGTATGCCTTGCTTTGAGTAGAGTAACCCTTCATCACTTCTTGCATCAAACTTTCCTAGATCCTCATCTCTTTTGATATAGCATTTACTACCAAAACTCTAAAATATTTCACAGAAGGAGGATGACCAAACCATAGTTCATAAGGTGTCTTACTAGAATTTCCTTTGATCTACACCAGGTTAAGAGTGTAGATAGTAGTACTCACAGCTTCTCTCCAATAGACTTGTGGAACATTTGCTTCCATCATCATGGTCCTAGTAGCTTCTTGAATGGTCCAGTTCTTTCTTTCCACAACTCCATTCTGTTGAGGAGTCCTAGGAGCAGATAACTGTCTTTTTATTCCATGTTTTTCATAGAATGTATCAAACTCACCAGAGATAAATTATCCACCTTTGTCAGATCTCAGACACTTTATCTTCACACCAATCTCATTCTCCACCATAACCTTGAACACCTTGAATTTGTCAAGAGCTTCTGATTTTTCTTTCAAGAAGGTTACCCACATCATTTGGGAGTAATCATCAATCGGCAACATAAAATATCTGTCTCCTTGCACACTCCTAATTCTAGTAGGACCACATAGATCAGTATGCACAAGTTCCAACAATCCACTTGAATTTTGTTCTTTGCTCTTGAATGTAGTTCTGCTCTGTTTACCTAACTGACATTCTCTACACATGTTATCAACATGTTTCACAAGTTTTGTAAGATCTCTCATAGCCTGAGTAGAACTTATCTTGACAATGTTATCAAAATTCACATGACACATTCTCCTATGCCATAACCAACTCTAATCAATCTGAGCAATCAAGCAACTTTTACCAGAACTACTTAAATGAAATATGTTACCTCTAGTCTGAGTACCAGATACAATTTCAGTTTCAGAGCTTTCCAAGATTCTACATTTTCCATCTTTGAATCGGAGATCATAACCCTTGTCAACCAACTGTCCAACACTGAGAAGATTATGCTTCCATCCTTCCACATACAAAACATCATTAGTGTTATTCTTACCATCAAAAGAGATGGATCCTTTCCCACGAATTCTACCATCTGAGTTGTCTCCAAACTTCATGAGTCCACCTTCATATTTTTCCAAACTTATAAACTTACTTTTATCACTAGTCATATGATAAGAACATCCACTGTCAATCACCCATTCATCCTTTTCTTCAACTTGAGAAGCCAAGGCCCTTTCCACACTTATACAGCTACCAGATTTAGTAGGCACCAAATCTTCTTCCTTGATAGAAATGAACACCCAGTCATTTTTAGAGGTACTTCCTTTATCAGATTCATCATCTATGACTCCTTTAGCTTCTTGGACATAGTAGCATTTCTTCTAACCCCTAGGTCTGTTAAGGTTTGGTTTTGAAACCTTCTCCGAACATCTTGAAGAAAAATGACCAATCTTATTGCAAGAAAAAAATTTGAAAGGAACCTGTATCTATAAGAATAGAGATTGGGGTTCTAAATAGAGTTCATGTGGCTTCAATAGGAGTAAGTTGATACTCATCTTGATGACTATCTAGAGTAGCATGAATCCTTTGCTAAAAATCTGTTTTTTGTGAAGGTAAAGATTTGCCTCCATAAGAATTCCCTTGACTCTTCACGGGGCACTGGTTAGCATAATGATCTCCTCCACAGGTGAAACACCCTCTAGGAGGACCTTTCTTTCCTAAAGATTAGTTTGAATTATCATCATTCTTTTTAGGATTATAATCCCTATTTCCATTCCTGGATTCATTTCCATTAAGTCTAGAACTTTTACCATGGTTCCTCTCTTTAGGTCCCTGATTCCTGTTTGTCTTTTTGAAGGATGTCAAAGTACGACTCTAGTTAAATTTCTTTCGAGATCTTTTTCAATACATAGAGGTAGTTTTGAGCTTTTTCTCTTGTTTGATGGCTTTCTCAAAGACTTGGTCCATGTTTGTGGGTCCATGGACATCCACTTCTCTGCCAATCTAAGCATTCAAGCCCTTAATAAACTTTCTTATTCTAAATCTCTCATCCTTCTGATATTGTGGCACATACTTTAATAATCTGGTAAATGTTTCCCAGTATTTAGTGATAGTCATATCTCCTTGAAGTAGATTTTGGAAATCTATTAATTTTTGGTCAAAGTAAAGTTGGGGCAACCATCTTTTCCTAAATATGACCATAAATTGATCCCAAGTTAGACTCAAGAAATTCAATCCTAATTCCATTTTCTTGTTCATCCACCACGTGGATGCTTCTCCTACTAACTGGTATGCTCCCCATACAACTTTGGTGATCTCAGAATAATTTCTTATCTCAAAATATTTTTCCATCTCTATTAGCCAAGCCTCGGCTGCATCTCCACTCATTATTCCATCAAACTTAGGAGGTATAACTTTCTTCATATCTC
Source organism: Cunninghamia lanceolata (assembly GCA_027924645.1). Taxonomy (NCBI): domain Eukaryota; kingdom Viridiplantae; phylum Streptophyta; class Pinopsida; order Cupressales; family Cupressaceae; genus Cunninghamia; species Cunninghamia lanceolata. The sequence continues at coordinate 486,996 of BSBN01000088.1, forward strand.
GGGCTAGCTCGCTAGTAAGATGAGTTTTTACCTCATTTTGATTCATTGAATCTAGATTATTTACTCTTAGTTCACCATGAAAACCAAATTCTTCTCTAACATCATAATGGTGCTCTTGATTGGTTTCTCCCCCTCTAACTTCTTGTCCTAAGGTTTCCAATCTTCCTTTTGTTTCATTTAAAACTGAAAAAATTTGATCTAATTTTGCTATGGGATTATGCTCTGGATCTGGGCCATCCAGGTTCCCTCCTGGTTGGTTTCCAAAATGTTCCATAACATTACCACACCTAATCATTTGCATAGAAATTTATCAAAACATGTATCTTTTTGATACACTATCATAAAAGTACAATTTCATAAATACAAAAAAATTAGATATCCATTATAATCTATGAAATCAAAATGAAAGTCAAAACACAAATCAAATGCAAACACAAATGATATACCTTCACTTGACCCACAAATCCAAGATAACGGGAAGGAGTTGCACCTGATAGCTCCTTAGATTTTACCCAATTTGATTGAGATGTGGATTGCTCAATGTTTGCTCAACACAATGTAAATAAGGGATTGGATGATAGATTGAGAGATTAGAGGGAATGGCTAGAGTGATTTTGGCATTATGATGTTGGGATAAGAAGATTTTGGAGAGATTTTGGCAGAGTTTGGATGCAAGAAGAAGTTCCCTTTAAATGGCTTAGAGAAGGGTCTCATTTATAGATTTTTGGTGAAAGGATTGGAGGGTGAGGATCAAGAGTTGAGATCAAGGGCTAGAAATGAATGAGAGTTAGGGTTAGGATTGAAGCCATAGCCTTGTGACAAGTGTCACAAGGGGAGTGGATGAGAGAGATCAAGGGTTGAAGCTTGGTCAATGGGATTGGAGGGCTCTCATTATTTGTGAATTTTAAATTCACATGGGGAAAGGTGTGGAGGATAAAAATGAATTAAAGATTTATTTTTGGGAAGAGTGGATATGACAAGTGAATTAAAAATTCACTTTTATGTGGAGATGTGAAGATGTACTCTTACATGTGTAAGAGGGTGATAAATGAGGGGTAAGGAGGATTTGACCCTTTGAATAAAAGATTGATTTTTATTCAAAGGTGTGTGGGAGGATGGGCTAAGCAAGGTTGATTAAGTGTTTAGCTTAATTAACCTAGGTCTAGGGGATAGGTAGGCTAGGGTAGATTGATCAGTAGGATAGAGTAATTAGATAAGAATGATTTATCTAATTAACAAGGATTAGAGAAATGGACAAAATTAACTAAACAAATATTGAGAATATTTATTTAATCAATGAGGATAGTGTTGTAAGGTCTAGTGATAAATTAAGTGAATTAATTGATCACAAGGGATAGACAGATGGTTAGGGATAAATTAGTGTAGAGGTATGGGAAATTGGTTTATAGAGCAAGTCAATTTTAGGTGTCTACATTTGCCCCTCTTTGAGATGGTGTTACGGCTAAGTAACATCATTTCAAAGAAGTTAGAACATAGAGTTGGATTGGAAAAAAAAGATTTTGGTTTAGAAGAATAGGGTAAGGTTTGGGGATAATTGGTAAGGGTGATGCCCCCTCGAGATGATAGGTGGGTTGTAAGAACACGGTTGTGCTCTCAAAATGGATGGAACAGATTGGTAGAAGTGGTTGGAGGATAAGGGATGAGATGAAATTGTGATAATATTGGGAGATTGATTGGTTGATGATCATTGTGCTAAAAAATGATTTAGAGCAATCCTAGGTTTGATATGGCAAAGTGGATATGTTCACCAAGGTATAGAAGACTGGGGTGATGATGTTTATCCAACATTTGCATGGACTAGACACATAGACAAAGGGATGATCTCATGCATGCCCAAGATAGTACAACCTTGTCTAGACGAGGGAAGGGGACTCATAGCATAAGTCCTTAGTACACAAAAGGTATTATGAACCTTAGATGCACAAGGAGATCAATATGCTAGAACCAACTCTATGATCCACAAGATGTGAATACTAGCTTGGAGTAATGAAACCAAACCACAAGCATAGCATAGAAAAGCAAGACTATGCCCCATTCTAGATGTTTTCGCCACATACCATGATATAGTGAGATCAAGGTAGCTTTGATGTGATCTTCGAATAGGACAAAAGATAAAAAATCAAAAATGAAAAGACCAACGAACCAAACAAGTAGCCATTGTATCTCTTGGCAAGATGGATGATGATAGGATAGATTCTACCTATCGTAGGAACGATATATCCTAAGGCAGGAATCAATGGATGATTGGATCATGCTTAGTTGATGTTGTTGGATTGGCGCAAGATATGATGGTTACAAGTTGTGGTTGATGCTGATTTGATAGTTGATGATTTTGATTAAGGGATGATTCTTTGATAAGTGATGCAATGCTTGGTTCTAGTGTAAGCTCAGTGGTTTGGATGGGTGCATCTTATGTACCTAAGCACTGGAAATGTCCTTCGTATTCCAGACCGCCTACATACCCTATATCCATGGGATCAAGGCACACTAAGATGCGGGTGGTGATGATATGTAGTTCTGATTTGTGATGATGATGTGTGATGATTGAGGATAGGTGTAATGATGTTGGAATATTATGTGTTGGATGATTTGGGTGATTTTGAGGATGTTGGAAGATGATGAGATGTTGATGGAGCAATGTTGATTTTGTGATGGATATTTTTTTTTTGGGGATTTTATGATTTTTTTATTTTTTTGGATTTTTTGTGATTTTGGAAAGGGAATGATTTATTATGATGGTTTCATTGGATTTCATTTGGATAGCCTTTACACTAAATACCAATGACAAGGGAACACCAAGTCTAGAGGTGAAGGTGATGGGGTTGGATAGGGGGATTGGTGATGAAAAGATAATGGATAGGAGATTTGTGGTAGATATATAGATATATGTAGATAAGGGATAGGATGGGGGATAAAGGATTGGGTAGGGATACATGATAGATGGATGAGGGGTTTGGCAGTGGAAGGTGATAGAGAGGATATTCATGATAGATGGATTGGAAGATAGAGATAGGGATGCAAGATAGATGGATGAGAGATGGGGATAAGGATTTACTCCAAGGACTATGTTGCAAGGAATCATATGTCCCAATGCTTAGGATTTTGCATGATGGGTTCACGTTTGAATGGATGGAGGATATGCTTGGAAAGGGAGTATGCCGAGAGGTGTCCAAAGCAAGTTGTTGATATTTTGCCCCTTGTCTTTATCAAGATCTAAGGAGGGGGATATAGTGGATAGAATGGATGGGGAATGATAGGATAAATAGGGGATGGTGGATAGGAATATGATAGGATAAATAGGAGATAGTGGATAGGAATATGATAGGATAAAGATAAGATAGTGGATAAGATGTGCAAAGGATATTATGGATGTGGATGAAGGATATGGTTTTGCCCCCAAGTGTAGGGATACAAAATGGAGAGAACGGATTACGCATGACGTCCACAAGGGGTTTTCATCATGGTACTTGTCAAAGGCGCCATGAGGAGTGGTTTTCACCATGTGGATGGATTTTTTCTCTTTACTATTTTCTTGATTTTTTTTATTTTTTTCTTTTTTGATGGAATGGGGACTCTAGCGTCTATTTCCATAGCAAGGAGAAGATGGTCCCATGTTGGATAGCATTATGGATGATGATTGCATAGATGTTGATAGATAGGAGAAGATGGAATGTATGGTGGGTAGTGGATTATGATGTGGATTATGCAAAAGCATGGACCATAGGAATGTGATGGGGAAGATATGTAGGATAGTGAATGAGAGATGGAGAAATGGGGGTATGTGGGAATGTCAAGTGGTGGAGGGGAACCAAGACCAATGGTTGCACACACCATGATGTATTTGGAACCTTGTATTTTGGATGTGGAGTTGGGAGTAATGGGGATCAGGATAGGGGATTTTTAGATGGTCAATTTGGGGTTTTAGGGACCCAAACAGACTTAGGATTTATGAGATTTTTAGATGGGGAGCGATATGTTTAGGAGTTTGGAGTGGATTGGGATGTGGATGCCTCATTAGAGTTTGGTGCTTTTTGTTTAGGGACCCACATCATTTTTGTTTTTGCTTTTTCTTGTGATGGTGTGGGCTTTGATAGCCTTTTGGATTTTTTATTTTGCTTGGAAGGGATAGCATCTTTAGGCTTTTGTGCTTTATGAGTTGAGGCATTCAAATTATTACTTTTGAATCCCATGGATTTGGGGGAAGCTTCATGTTTGAAAGATGTGTGCTTTTGTTGGTCTTGATTGGGAAATTTAGGGGGTTTATGGGTGGAGGGGTAAAAAGTGGATTTATAGATAAATGAATGAGGGGATTTGAGGATGGGGATATTGGGAGTTGGGAGGATGGGAGGATAAGAGGATTTGTGGATAGGGATGTTTGGCATTGGTAAGATAGGAGGTAAAGTGGATTTGATAGGGATATTTGGAGTTGGAAGTAGTGGAGGTAAATTTGATGGAGGAAGATGGATGGTCACATGATTTTGCTCATGATATGAAGATGGAGGAGGGATGGCGACATATGATTTGGGAGTACAATGAGGTACACCATGTTTGGGATTGGGCGAATGGATTTTGGAAGGTGGGTGGATGGTATCAACATGTTTAGATTGTTTGCCTTGGTGTGTATAGCCGAGGCCATGAGAGGATGGATGGAATGTGGTGTGGATGGGCTCCAAGATGCCTTGTTCATGAATGCCTAAGCCTTTTCCTTGATAGTTCATATGTTGGAGTATGCGACATGTGATGGGATGTTTGGTGCTTTGGAAACAAGACGCGAGTCTATTATTTGTTGGAAGAGGATAGGTGGTGGAAGGGAGTTGTTCACCTCCTACAAGGGAGTCACCGCGGATGAAGGTGCTTTGTCCAAGTGGATAAGGGGATGGATTTGGGATGGGATTGGTAGATGGAGGTAAAGGATTAATGTGGGAAGGTAAAGGGGTGGTAGAAGAAGGGGTGGGATCAATAAGTTGATCAATAGATGGGAGGGAATTAGGGGTGGGATTAGATGGGATGGTTAGATCTTGATTAGGAGAAGGGGTTGATATTTCAACATGCTTTGGATTTGATTCTTGACATGGCTCATGTGTTTGGATAGAAGTAGGGGTGATGGTAGGTTCTTGGATGGATGTGATAGGTGTTTGACTTATGCTAGGAGATTGTTCAAGAGGTTTGGTCGGTGTTGGATTGCATGAGGGTGTTTGATTCCTTGCTAATAGCCAATGGATGGCATCCTTCATGAGTGTATGGGTTGAAGAACAATATAATGGATGGATAATGATGGTGGATGGTGTAGGATTAGGGTTGGGATTGGATAGGTGGGTGATGGGATTAGGTTGTGAAGGTTCATGGATGGGTTCAAGGATAGGTGTTGGACTAGATGGTGTTGTTGGAGGGGTGGAGGGTTTGGGGGATTCCATTGCTTTGCTTGGTGATGTTCTTTGGAGGAAATCGCACAAGGATTCTTTGGATGTCGTGGGCTTAGGATTTGGAAGATTTGATGGTGGATTAGATGGTGTATGGGTGATGGGGGTTGGTGGATTGGGAGATACATAAGATGATGGATTAAGGTTGGTAAGGTTGGGGGGATATTGTGATGGGAGGATTGGAAGATGGGGATTGGGGGATTGGGGATTTGCATGGGGAAATGGTTGTTGATATAAGCTTTGGATTTTGGATATAAGGTGTGATAGATTGGTGTTCCCTTGATCAAAGTTAGCATGACAAAGGTTGGGGGATGGATAAGTTGGAGGTATTGATTGGTTGGATAGGTACGATGACATGGATGTGTAAGGGGATGGAGATTGATATGAGGGTAAAGGTTGATATGAGGTCAATGGTGTGGGTATATAGGATGAAGGTTGGTATGATGAAGGTTGAAAGAATGAAGATTGATATGATATTGATGGGGAGGAAATGTAGGGTGTTTGTTGATATGATGGAGGTTGGTATGAGGTCAAGGTGTGGATATGTAGGATGTTGAAGGTTGATATGATGAGGGTTGATATGATGAAGATGGGGTAGGGGTTTCGGATTCTCCAATGATGAGGTGTACTAGGGGTATCTCTTTAATGTCATTTTTGCATTTTTCCCTAGCATTAGGATCCATGTTCTCATAGATTTTTCTAAGTCTTTGTAATTGTTGCATTGCTACATAAGGATCCATTTTGTTGGAGAGATATGAGATGAAATGGAGGATAATGGATGATTGTGATGTTGGGGATCAAATTTCAAGACCTTAGCATGATTTGATTTGATTTTGATTTGATGGATGGTTGATGATCCTATTATGTTTAAGGTAGACTAATGACACTTAAGCAATAGAGTTGATTGGTTTGATTATTGATTTGAATGATTTACTTAAGATAGACTAATGATCTCAAGCAAGTGTGAATAAAGGTTGATAATAATCAACTAAGGTCTTGATTTTTGATTGGGTTGATTTGGATTTGGATTTTGATAATGATGTTGGGGAACTTGGATGTTGATTGGGATCGATGTTGATTTTGGATTGGATTTGGAATATGATTTGGAAGATTATGGATTTGATTGGATTAGAATGATGTTGATGAATTGGATTAAGGATGATGAGGGTGATTAGGATAAGATTGGATTGAATGATTTGGATGATAATGTGGATAAGATAGGTGGTTAGGATGATTAGGATAGATGGGTGATTGGATTAAGATGAAGTGGATAAGAATGATTAGGATTATGAAGATAGATTATGACTAGAGAGGAAGTGGATTAGAATTTTATCAAGCTCAAATAAAGGGATTGGATAAGCTCAACTTATGGGGTTTGATAAATGGGGGGATGGTTTAGCGCTGTTGGGAGGAAAACCTGGCTTGATGTGAGGGGGGGTGGAAATTTTTTAAAAATGAGCTTATAAAATTGATGTTTTTGATGAGAAAATTTGATTTTTGGACATGAATGAAGAAGGTGCTAAAACAGATGGAAATAGTACTAAAAGACTGTGGATGGTCAGAATGATGGATGAATTTGATCTTTCTTGGCAAGTAGACAAACAAACAAGCAAGAAAACATAATGGCCAAAGGTTTTATTTATGAGAAAATGTGAAAGAATTCTCAAGCATGCACAACCTAAGGTGAGGCAAGGACAATACTTGTTGAACAAGTAGAGGGATTTCAGCTTGCTAAACAAAGGTTCATAGTAAGTGATTTCGTTTAGGTGGTTATACATGCGGCAGTGCTACTCTTCGTTATGGAGTCTCCTAGCCTCCAAGGGTTACTCCTTGGAGGGTTTTGGGGGAGGTTGGCTGTCGGTATAACACAACAACACCTGTTGCTTGTGAATTTCATCCTAAACACCTTATTTTATATAGCGGCTTGAAAGAGCTTGGCTTTAGCTTGTTGCCGCTTGGGTCATTCCCACCTTTCGAAGCGGGGTGGCAGGCCCTCTAAGGATTTAACAAAAGTGATACAGCCACAAAAATACTTTTGCTCCCCAAGTTCATACAAAGATGCGAGGGGAGAGCATACATATATTTTGTGCTTGCATCACACTAAACATGGTTCATTTTAGTTCTTTGGATTATGTTGGGGGTGATTAATGCAAGTGTTGTGAGAAGCTTTTGATTCCCAAGGTCACCAAATGGTGCGAGGGAAGAGCATACACTTTTCACACTACAAGCATAAATCACAAAAACACTTCACATAAATTAGATTGATTTTCTTGATTATATGAATGAAGAATGCAGATTGTTGTTCTTTTTAATCCAATGATTTTATTGATGCAATTTGTGGTTCTTTTTAAAGCCCAAAATTGAAATGTTTTGATAGTTGTTGTTGGCACACACTTGTCAATTTTAGAACACCAAATTAAAATGTTTTCTAAGCTAATGCACACACACAAAGATTTGATTGTTTGTTTGTTGATTTTATTGCACCAAATCAAAATGTTTGTCTAAGCTAACATGCAAGGGTTCATTTTAAGTTACAATTGAAATGTTTGTTAAACTAAAGATGAAAAACCCTACAAAAACTTGTTAGTGCCCTCAAGATGATGTTGATGACCTACAAACAAGTTATCAATCCCTGCACAGATCCCAAAAGTTAGTCTCAGAAAATAGCGCTAATACAGAGGCAAGATAGCACTAATACAGAAGATAGCACTAATACAGAAAATAGTGCTAATACAGAAGATAGCGCTAATACAGAAGATAGCACTAATTCAGAAAATAGTGCTAATTAAGAAAATAGCACTAATTCAGAAAATAGCGCTAATACAAAAAATAGCGCTAATACAGAAAATAGCACCAATCCAGACGCAAGATAGAGCTAATACATAAAATAGCACCAATACATAGGCAAGATAGCACTAAACTATGTTTTTGCCTTAGTTTACAGTCTGCAATGAGAAAGATGGCACTGAATTGGGTGACGATAGCACCAATATGACACAGAGTTGGTCAATGGATGATTTTAGGAAAATTTTGCCATAGTTTCTCCTTATTTCTGCATAAAACCTGCAAGAATCGAGAGATAAAATGCTAGAAAAGCCAGAAAACAAGAAAAAGAGTGTTAAATTTGAGTCAAAGATGAGGGGATTGCCATGCTAAAAATAGCACTAAAACAAATAGAGAATAGCACCAAAACGCAAGTAAAATGGTGCCACTGCGCAGAGACATGGCGCTAATATGTAAAAAACATGTCTTTCAGAACAAAAAAAACTCACAAGATAGTTAGATTGGGACCTTGTGGGTCCAACCGGGCATGCCAATGTAATCTATGAAATCAAAATGAAAGTCAAAACACAAATCAAATGCAAACACAAATGATATACCTTCACTTGACCCACAAATCCAAGATAACGGGAAGGAGTTGCACCCGATAGCTCCTCAGATTTTACCCAATTTGATTGAGATGTGGATTGCTCAATGTTTGCTCAACACAATGTAAATAAGGGATTGGATGATAGATTGAGAGACTAGAGGGAATGGCTAGAGTGATTTTGGCATTATGATGTTGGGATAAGAAGATTTTGGAGAGATTTTGGCAGAGTTTGGATGCAAGAAGAAGTTCCCTTTAAATGGCTTAGAGAAGGGTCTCATTTATAGATTTTTAGTGAAAGGATTGGAGGGTGAGGATCAAGAGTTAAGATCAAGGGCTAGAAATGAATGAGAGTTAGGGTTAGGATTGAAGCCATAATCTTGTGACAAGTGTCACAAGGGGAGTGGATGAGAGAGATCAAGGGTTGAAGCTTGGTCAATGGGATTGGAGGGCTCTCATTATTTGTGAATTTTAAATTCTCATGGGGAAAGGTGTGGAAGATAAAAATGAATTAAAGATTCATTTTTGGGAAGAGTGGATATGACAAGTGAATTAAAAATTCACTTTTATGTGGAGATGTGAAGATGTACTCTTACATGTGTAAGAGGGTGATAAAGGAGTGGTAAGGAGGATTTGACCCTTTGAATAAAAGATTGATTTTTATTCAAAGGTGTGTGGGAGGATGGGCTAAGCAAGGTTGATTAAGTGTTTAGCTTAATTAACCTAGGTCCAGGGGATAGGTAGGCTAGGGTAGATTGATCAGTAGGATAGATTAATTAGATAAGAATGATTTATCTAATTAACAAGGATTAGGAAAATGGACAAAATTAACTAAACAAATATTGAGAATATTTATTTAATCAATGAGGATAGTGTTGTAAGGTCTAGTGATAAATTAAGTGAATTAATTGATCACAAGGGATAGACAGATGGTTAGGGATAAATTAGTGTAGAGTTACGGGAAATTGGTTTGTAGAGCAAGTCAATTTTAGGTGTCTACATTCATTACATAAACATTTGCTTATTCTAAAAGTCAAAACTTTACTTTATTCACTTTCTAGATTTTTGCATCCTTATTCAAATACAAAACTTTTATGTTTTTCATGTATAAGAAATGTCCACATATCACTTTCTGATAGAGGAATTTCCTCAGGTTCCTCCTCTTCGTCAGAATCGAGTAACACAAACTTAGTGGGTAGATGTACTCGTGATTACTCCATCAACACCTCTTTACCCATAACAGGTGCATCTTGACCACACCGAAAAGGCATGTCACTAAGTTTTGTTTTCTTGGCTCACTTTCTTGTTCTTCTCTTTCCTACCATTTTGGCACAAGAACAAATCTCTTATCATTATCATATCTTGCCAATCTTGTGAAACCTCACAATGAGATTCAAGGTCCAAGTACTAAACCTAGTAACTTTGATACCATGTGTAACATCCCAACTGGAATATTAAATATCCTTAAACGTAAATAAAGCAAAAAACTCATTTCTTAAAAAATAACTAAAATCAAAATATTACATTGTAATTTCCAAAGTACAATATATATGTTTTGTAAAGATGATCGCTTCACATGCAACTAGAAAATTTCACATATATCAAATGGTTGCATTTCTTACGACTTTTCCTTTTCACAAGTCTTTGGTAGTCAACTCAGGAGAGAGAGAGGGAGAGAGAGAGAGAGCATCACCCTAGTGCTTTTCCTCCAACCACAGACTGGCAATCCCTAGCGCACCTTCCTACTGGAAGTGGCCCTTCCTTTCATGAGGGTATTAGATAATGAGAATCAACTTATTCTTTATACCATCTGAGAACTAGTGATGTGTCCTAGCTAATGACAATCGAGCTTACAACTCTAATCTAGCTCTATCTATGTATCACCCACTCTGACTGTTTAGCTATCTAGTACACAGTGAACTGACAATACAAGCAATGACTTTTGCATTACTTTCGCCAAAGTTTTATATAAATAAAGTCATATGTTCACTCACTCTTTTCTCGAATTGGAGACAACATTCTTATAATTTAGTTTATAACATATATACATGAAAACACTCTTGACTTGTTTATACCACATTAGTCTTAAAGACATACAATATTCCCTTATCTTCTAGACAACTAGATAAGTATAGAAGGAGAGCTTAGGTGATTTATGCAACATGTATTGAGTCCCTGATTGCATCCATCCAATCACGGATCTATGATGTCCTATCATCTAATCAATGGCTTGTCTACCTATTTTTGTGCTCATTTATATTCCTCTATCATAATATATGAGATTTGGACATTTAAGTCATATGGATTAACAACTAAAGACTCTTTCTGTCTTAGTCTAGGAATATATAATCGACTCAAAATCTGTTGAAGATAAACAATAACTTCATAACTTACGTATTGAATACACTTCCTCATGAATATCAAAAGAGAATTCCAAATTAACAAATGGTCTAAATCTTGCCCTCTCATTGACATATTGAGTATATCTCTCGACAATCTTGTGGCTATTCTTAGCCTAGGATTGAGTTAAAAGAATATCCCTCTACAAACTAGGATTAAGATAGTTTAAGATAATTCTAGAAAAGTATCTAAAAACAACTTATACTTCTTCATTTATACTCAGAAGTAGCAGTCTAATGTCAAGTGTTCCTACACAATGACATAGACTCATTTACTAGCCTTTAATCTTACAAACATATTCTCTACCTTCTCGGTTAGCTACTTCTATGAGTAAAATACTATGTTTAATAAATGACCTTCTTATAGGTCTCTCAATATACCTACCATCAGCCCATATTGAGTCTTTAAAACTAAAGCATGGTTTCATTTAGCAGTTGGCCCATACTTAACACAGTCGGCCTAGACTTAACACAGTCAACATTTGATTTAACACAGTCGACCTAGACTTAACACAGTCAGCCTTTGCTTTAACATAGTTAACCTAGACTTAACACAGTTAGCCTTTACTTTAACACAGTTAGCCTAGACTTATCACAGTTGGCCTTTACTTTCATAGTCATCCTAGACTTAACACAATCATTCTAGACTTAACATAGTCGACCTTTGCTTTAACACAGTTGGCCTTTTCTTTCATAGTCAGCCTAGACTTAACACAATCGGCCTCGACTTAACATAGTCGACCTTTGTTTTAACACAATCAGCCTAGACTTATCACAGTCATTTACTTTCATAGTCAGCTGAGACTTATCATAGTTGGCCTTGACTTATCACTGTCAGCCTCCATCTTTAACATATTCATATGGAGGTTGTTCTACATACAAAACCTATGTTAAATATATCATTGCCTTCGGCTCGATTACATAGTCTTTTGATGATTCTCGTGTGTATGGTTATCACTAAATAATGACATAAGTTTATGATATATATAAACATGACACTCTCAACCAGAAGCATCAAAATGTATAGTCATTCAACAACAATCACTTTTTGACATGGGATAAACATATCCTACAGAGTTATCATAACTCTTTTGATTATTGTCATTCAGTATAAAGCTACAGAGATAGTCCTTTATCAAGGTTAAACAATGACAAGTTTAACTATCCTTTAGATCCTTGATAACCTACATGCCAATCGACAGTTTAACAATAACTCCGTACACATCTTACTTATAGTTATCAATGAACATCAAGCAATATATTTGACTTATTTCATAAGATACAATAGGATTACCTATTTAATGTAAGAGGTAGTAGGCTCACCGAAGCTTCACTTCCTTCCAACATACCTACACTCCTATCCTTTCCTCTTCTGCCCTCTATGCTTTTGAGCCTCTTGAAAATTGATAAAAGATTTTTCCTGCACATTTCTCCTGCTCACACTTAGTTAAGGGCTACATAGTAAATGCTTCACCACTAATTTCTCTTCACTCCCCCATGGCTCTTCACATGCAGAAATAAGTCAAAAGTATGGAGCTACCACTCCTTTCCCCACTCCCCAAGCATCTAGAGAGTATGCCTAGGGTGAATAAAGAGAGACTTTTACCTCTACTAACCATGATTCTTAATAATTTAAAAATAGACAATAATACACTTATCTTATATATGTCTTTATTGCATACTTCCGAATGCTAATTATACTTATTTATGAGTACAATTATCAATGAAGGATTCTTGCAAAGTTGAGTAAGACCTCATGGACAAAATTTAAACTTGTTTAGTCGATTTCTCACATCAACATGCCATTCAAAGACAAATATTATGTTACTATCTATCGACAAAGAATATTTAACCATCGACTTGACAATGACAAAAATTGAAAACTTAATACTTGAAAAGTATTTCTAAGATAACTAGAGACAAACAGATTAGGACTTAATCCAAAAATAACATCCTCCAATAAATATGTGTGTGTGTGTGTGTGGGTTTCGAGATGGCATAAGGATCATTGTATTCATGTGATCTAGCATCCTCTCCATGGTGATACTCTCTCTCCTCATCTCTAAGGGAAAAATAATGTTCCTACATCCACCTCAGTTGCACGATAGTAGTTAGTCCATTACATCTTTTAACCACATGTTAAATAATAACATCATAAACAATTATTCTTTGTATATAAACTAATATAAAGAAAATGCATTTTCTATCATTACTTTAATCATAATATTTTATTTGACTAACTATCTGTCTTCTCGAAAATAATGAAAATAAATACGTTAGTTTAAAAATGGGGTGTGACAACTAATAATTTGATAATTTGCAATAGCTAAATTACAAAAGTAAATGTGGGAGAAGGTGGTACTGATAGCATGGAAGTCACAAACCATGCCACAATACCCTTACAATATTCTAATGAGAAATAGGTATCTACCCACCTAAAAGGGTTTTCACATAACTTCAGATAGTACAATGACAGGAACTTGGACAATCACCATAAATATTTAAACACAACCATTCATACAATAATATTCATCACAACATTACAAGGTGACAGGAGATTAAATCAACTCTAACTGCTACAGGAGCAATGATCAACAAGCTACAAAAATAATAAGATCAGAATAACTATGATTTCCTTTTAGGCAACCAAATTGGCTTCTTTATTTATTTAACAATCTTGCAAAAACTCTATTCATATACCAGGCCCATGGCCCTATCTGATTTCTTCTTCTTTCTTTATAGTTCTAGACTATTTGGCCTATGGCCACATTCGACTTAATAGTCTATTCTTCACATTTTATGCTCTTGTCCTTCTCTCTTTCTGTCTGCCTTCTCATTACCTCTGTTCTCTACCATCAAACCCATTAACATGTTCTACCTCTTTCCTTTCCATTATTGGGCTTTCTGTCCTTCATTACCTCCTTCTATTGGCCACCTTCCATTAACATCCATACTTTCCAGTTAACAACTATTGGCCTTACGGCCTGCTTCACCATTCATCTTCAATATGTCAGCCTCTCAGCCGAGCCTTCTTCTATTCCTTCAAAACTATAGACCTCTCTTCTGTGTGAGCAACCTTCTATATTCTTGTCCTCCCTTATCAACCTTCAGCACTATGGCCTCTCTCCCTTTTACCTATCGGGGCTCCTCCTTCATGTGCACGGCCCCCTCCTTCTATATCACCTACTCTCTAATTTGTGCAGTCTCTTTCAGAATATGTGTCGTCTGTTCTAATCTATTTTCAGCCTCCATTAACTCCTGACCTCTCCTCCATATCAGTCTTCTTCCAATATGCATGGCCTCATTCTATATCTACCTCTGCCTCTTTCATAACGACCTCTCTTATTAATTTCTTCCACCTTCTATATGTGGCCTTTCTCCTGCAATACTTGCCGCCTCCAACCATTAATCAGCCTCCATCTTTATCAGCCTGTCTCAGTCTATACACGGCCTGCCAATTTCCTTCTGCCACCTCTGACCACTCTTTATGTAACGATCTCCTCTTTATTTTTGTCAGCCCTTAATCTCCTTTAATGTCTATCGGCCTATTTCTAGCCGCCACTACTTCTTTGGCCTGATCTGTATCAGCCTTCCTCTCCTATCTACAAACTACCTTTGCTTTGTTTATTTTTTGTTGTTCTTCCTTTCGCCACCTTCTTGTCTTTCACCACTAACTCATGTAATGGTTGTCACCCTCTCAAAAAAGATGTTCTATCAATATTTACCATCTCCCCTATTATCCCATTTTTCTAGAATATAATAACTAAACATTATTGTTCCTATCCCCTTGGCGACATGAGCTTCCTTTCTCAACTTTTGTCACTTGGCCCACTCATTCAAACTGAAAATCCATTGTCAAAGACAATTTTTCAACTTTTAAATGGATGCCCCTACATAAAACTCCCCAGGGACAAAGATTATGTGCTCCAGCACATGTGCTCCTCTGCAAACTTAAACAAATATTTTCTTTTGCGTTTTCCATACTTTCTCTATCTCATATGCTTGAATCTTCCAACATCTCTATTTAGCACTATAGGTTGCTCTCACATGGCTACTTACATCACTTATAATCCACCTCCACACTCCAATTCTTCTTTCATTAAACAAATCATAATCAAATGGAAAAATTATAACATCTAATGTATCCTCAACACTTATCATACTTTCATCATACTCAACATATTCAGCTGTCATGTCTTCCAACCATTCTTCCTTCATGATCAACTGCTACAACACAACATCATTTTCAGCTTCATATTTTATCATCTTTCCTTCCAAATCTACATCATCTTCACTCTTTATTTCTGCAACTACTTCTGCATTCTCATCTTTATTCTTCTCTGCTATCATACTCATGCTTACACCTTTGATCTTCTCATCCCATTCTTTCTCAATGGCTTCTAACTACCTCCATAAATCTTCTTTGGCATTCTTTATTGCTGCTCCATCTTCTCCTATGATTTCATTCTTCTTTTTCTTGTCCTCTTCCTTCGAAACTTTGGTTGTTCCACTATCATCTTCTTCATCTGCAACTGCTCTCAGGTTCAAATCAACATCTTCCACACATACTTCTGCTATCTTCTTTTTCCACACCATTCTTCTATTCCACTTTTCCTCTCTTCTGTCATACCTGCATCTTTCACTTTGTCTTTGTCTACACTCTTGCCTCTTCATATATTTATTCCTCCTTATCTCTTTTTCATTTAACAATCTCCTCATATTTTTCTTGTCATTATGAATTTCATTCAAAGCTTTATCAACATAAAAATCAGATTTCTTTTCCCATACCTTCCATACACTTGGATTCTATTGCTGCCACTTCACTATATGCTTCTTCTCCTTCTTGCCATCCTCTACTAGATTCTTCATGTTTCTAGTTCCTTGGAGTTTTCTCTCCTTATCATGCTTCCAACTTATTGTCTTTTTTACAACACCTTTGTTTGCTGTTGCTTGCTTCACTACCCACACTCTGCCACTGGACTAATGTCCTTTCCTTGCTACATTTGAGCTTTTGTTGACTTGTTATGTCTTCATCCTCCAATCATTTTCTCTAGGCCTCTTTGCTGGCCAATTCATACTTGTATCATGCTATCACTTATTCCTCTACACATTCATCTTTCTTTGCACTTGCTTGTTAGCATAAACATAATCAAAAGTATTCACTTCTTTACAACCCAACTATTGTCTTTTGTCAACCTTTTTCCTTTGCCAACAGGCACTACATATCCATGATCCTCAATCATATTTATATTCTCCAATTTCTTTTCCTTATCAACTTGCCTATCCATATTCTCATTTCTACATTCATGATAAAAATAACAACTTTACCTCCATTCTTCTATGCAAGGATCTGCTGTCCCAACTTGCATCCACCTTCAGCTTCTTGGCTTTTCAACTTTTCTTCTTCACAAGCATCTTGTGCTGCTACTACAATAGCTTCACATGCATCATGAAACTCTATGGTTTCCTCTTCATCTTCATCATCAATCTGAACATCTTTAGTACCAATCTCCTTTTCCTTTTCAGGCACTCTGCAATGCACCTTTGCTGCAAACTCTTCTTGGCATTCTATTGTCATCAATCTTTCCTTGTTCACATCTTCCACTCTTTCTTCGGGAGCTATTCTTGCCTCATCTTTCATCATCTTCAAGGTCTCTTCCTTGACCTTCTTCATCACTTTCCTTATCCCTGCATAGAAATCTGCAAACACAACATTAGCAAATAAAATGAGAGACCTTAATGTCTCTTTCAATGCCCTTCTCATGGGCATTCTTCCTTCTTCATCATTTTCTACTTCAATTGCTTTCTGCTACACGTTTTCCTCTTTTTATTTTCTCATGTTCTCTTTAATGAGAACCCTCTTGACCTCTTCTGGTCCATGTTGTTCCAATGGAAACTCTCTACTGTCTCATCTTTTCGGGAACCCTCTCATCCTCTTATCTTCTTCTCTTAAGGCTTTTATGCTCTGCCTTTTTCTCTTCTCAAAAATTTTCTTTACTGGTCATTTCACTTTCTTCTCCATTGGCCATACCCAGTAATATCCTTGGTCTTGTTACTCATACCATTGTTTTAACATCATCACATCTCTCGTCAATGCTGCCAATTCTCTTTTGAATTCTTCATCTATCATCCTTTTGTCTTTTTTTCTTCTGTCTCTTTTTGTGAGACTCTCTTCCTTCATTTGCTTTTGATCCTCCTATCTTCTTTCATCTTAAAATACCTCCTTAGGGCTTTCTTCTCTTTCAAATCTATCCTGTCAGTCATCAACCACAACACAATGCACAACCTTCAAAAGGTCAATAACACATCAAACATTCACACTCAGATCATTCTGTGCTCTGATACCAATCTGATAGCATGGAAGTCACAAACCATGACACAATACCTGTACAATCTTCCAATGAGAAACATGCCTCTACCCACCTAAAAGGGCTTTCTCATAATTTTGGATAGTACAATGACACGAACTTGGACAATCACCATAAAGATTTAAATACAACCATTCATACAATAATATTCATCACAACATTACAAGGTGACATGAGACTAAATCAATTCTAACTGCTACAGGAGCAATGATTAACAAGCTACAAAAATAATAAGATTAGAATAACTATGATTTCCTTTCAGGCACCCAAATCGGATTCTTTATTTATTTAACATTCATGCAAAAACTCTATTCATAAACTAGGCCCACAGCCCTATCTGATTTCTTCTTCTTCCTTTACAGTTCTAGACTTTTTGGCCTACAGCCACATTGGACTTAACAGTCCATTCTTCACATTTTATGCTCTTGTCCTTCTCTCCTTCTATCAGCCTTCTCATTACCTTTGTTCTCTACCATTGAACCCATTAACATGTTTTTCCTCTTGCCTTTCCGTCACTGGGCTTTCTATCCTTCATTGCCTCCTATCGGCCACCTTCCATTAGCATCCATACTTGCCAGTTAACAACTATTGGCCTTACGGCCTGCTTCACCATTCATCTTCAATATGTCAGCCTCTTAGCCAGGCCTTTTGCTATTCCTTCAAAACTATAGACCTCTCTCCACTATGAGCAACCTTCTATGTTCTGGTGGTGCCCACCTAGAGTTTGGGTTTCAAGTATTTCATCTGCAAGCCTTTTCAAAGAAACCCAAAAAATTTCTAGGTCCCTCAGCCTCCAGTTCTATACATGTGTGTACTATTGTCATATTTTTGCCTGGCCCCAAGATATTCCTGTTTCCCTCCTTCTATCAAAGAAATCCAATCAGAGAAAGATTGAATAGAAGGAGAGCAAGCTTAAATCTTTCAATTACCCATGCTCTGCCTTGCCAAAAAGTCCCAAAATTTCACCTTGAGAATCTTTACCAAAAACTCAGAAAAACCCAGAAATCTTTTAGCTTCAAGTATTTTCATCGCAGGGATTTCTCAATTTCATCCTTTGTATTTGTGTATGCATTTTTTAATGTATATTCACATATACATTCGCCATTGTATGTTTGCATATACAAAGACGATGTGCAAAGGAAAATATACAAGAGGCTGATATACAAAGGATCATCGGCGAGACAAGCCTCATCGGCAGCTAAGTCCAAGGTTTCTTTGATCAGTCGATGAAGATATAAAGGAAGCATACAAGGGACCATATACAAAGCAAAATATACAAAGGAAAGTGGGGTCCGCTTTCATACAAAGGTGATTGTATCTCATATACAAGTCGCACATGCAAGGAAACATGTCAGAAGAGATACAAAGCCTCGGGCCCACCAGTTGTATGATATGCGATTGTATCTTTGCACATACAATTGCATATGCAAGGGGCATATACATTTCTCAGATACAAGGCCCGAACCTAAGGTGGATATGCAGTTTAGTTGATAAAGGCACAAGTGTTTGTTTGCATCTTTATTTGTATGTCCGTGTTGTATGTTTGCATATACAAAGGCATATGCAAGGGGATTTTCAGCGTGTAAATAATCATCAGTGGCTCAACTCAATGTTTCTCTGATGGCCGATAGGGATGATGCATTGCTCAATGATGGGTCCCAGGCTCAACTCAGCGACCAACCAGGTGGTGCCACGTGTCAAGAGTGATGCAAAGGCCGATTCAAAGTGATGAAGTCTGAGGTTGTATATTGCATTTGTACAATGTGATATACAAGGTGATATACAAAGGGAAGATACAAAGCCCGGACCCGATAGCGATTGCAGTTTGTTTTATAAATATTTCGGGTCCACACCTTTGTATGCAAGTGATTGTATGTATATACAACTGCATATACAAATATTTAAAGGCAAAAATGGGTGAAAAAGGTAAAATGTATCTTTACGCTGTGAAAAGTCAAAGGAGAGAAAACCATCTGCGTGGCGCATTCCCATTGGTCAAAGACCGGTCAACGTGATCCGAAGCCATAGATCCCAGAGAAGAGGAAGGAATCAATGGCCAGTTTCAAATTTTTAGAAAGCAAAGGGTTTCCTGTGTTCATAGATGCATTTTAGGTGAGAAGAATTGCAAGACACACAAACTGCTGCATTTCTAGAAGCCGCGGGTAAGTTGGCTTTAATGGCAAATTTACAGAGGTATGGGTCGAAATGACGGGCCACCTACCATTTTTAGTGGGAAAATCTCCAGTCGGCTACACACTCCCTGATTTCACCTATTCTTCCTTCTTCTGCCTGCTGCATTGAATGTTTTGGGCGCCATTTAGATGGTGCGATGTATTTGGCGACATTTTGAAATGACGCTGTACTTGATTGCTAGGTACACGTTCTTGGTTTATATTAGAACTGTGTTACTCATTTTACAGGTGGTGGAAGACTTGGGCAAAATTTTTGGAGAGATAATGAAAAATAGAGCATTTCTTGGTTGTTCTGTCTCTTTTGGAGTTTATGAGTTGCATTTGAATGCATGTTGCACATATGTTTAGTTTCATTTCATTTTTATATGAAAAATGCTTCATGGCATGTGTTTAGTTGTTTATCTCCATGGCTTAATGCATCCCTTCTTTTGAATCTAGTTGCTAAGGGTTACTCAGATTCTAGAATATAGACTTTATGTATTGCATGCTTGATCTGTGACTTCCATTCAAGGAGTGGATTAAACTGTTTTAGATTAAGTATGAAGAAGAATGTATGTCAGCTGGGAAATTTGTAAGTAGATGCAGCTAAATACTTAGTCTTGGGTGGTGTTTGTAAGGCAAGCACCAATCTGACCCCTTGAAACTTGAATCTCTGTTGAGTTTGTACAAATCACTCAATGTATATGTCTAGTTGACTCCTTGCCCTAAGATAGGCACTGGTCTGCCTTTGTGTAGTAGTTATGATCCAAAACCCCCTGTCTTGCATCCAAAACATAAAATACAAATCATTTCATAATTCCAACCTATTAGTTTGTAGGATTAGGAATAGGACCCTTGCATACTCTCATCCTCAACCAGTTAGATATGTCCAAGAACATTGCCAAACTTGTGATTTATCATGCAAATCTTGGTCCAAACATGAGAGTATTCTGCCTTTATTGTAAAGCTAAATCTTTCTATTGGGAGTGAGTCAAAGACAAATCTTTAGCAATAGGGATACCCCCCTTGGTGGAGCAGAACCAGAAGTGAAGGGGAGGCAGCTCACGCAACCTCCTGTATTTGTTGGTTGAATCTACCTATGCATAAGAACTGGCAAACCCTTTGCTAATTCAAATAAAAAACCCAACAAAGTGGCAACTCTATTGGGGAACTAAATTAAAAGTGTTATTTTTGACCATCTGAGTCCCCAACAAAATGGTGACTCTGCTGGCGAGTCAAGCAATTTGAAGATTTAGAAGACCCAGGTGAAGTTGTTGCAGCAAGACCAAGGAAGAACCATGTGGTGCTCTACTGGCGTGATGAATCTAGAAAATAAAGGTGCCTTCTTGATATTATGTCCTCTCTATGGGAGGTGGCGACTCTGTTGATTGAACCTATCGAAAGCTACAACATATTTCTAGGTATTCCATCTTTTCACTCGAAATGATTCAGATAGAGCAACAGTCCTGGTTGTGCTCTCAAATAAGACCATTTTTTATTGAAAGATATAAAGCTCTGAATTTCATAGGAATAAGTGGTTACCCAAATGTTATTCCCAATAAGATTAGAAAATGTTTGCCGAAATATAGTGGATCAAATTTTGATTTGCAAACAAACATCTACAAATTTTTTGTAATTTGATAGAAGATTATGAGGTAGAGGCTGAAGATGTAGTAATGAGACTCTTTGTTCAGTCATTAGAGGATGCTGCTAGGGTCTAGTTTTCAGACCTGCCTGTGTGTTCAGTTTCTTCATGGGTAGATTTAGAAACTGTATTCTTAGAGCAGTTTGGTGAAAGATTTGATTTGGCCTCATTGATCATACATTTCATGAATATCCAAAAGGAAGATGACGAACTTGTTCCAGCTTTTAATCTTAGATTTATTAAATTGCTCAAGTAGATTCCTGAATATATGAGACCCAATGATGCATTGTGCTTGGTAATTTATTTGGCTGCATTTGATGAAGAAATGAGTTATTTATTGAGAGATAAAGAACCAGTTACACTTCACTAGGCCTACAAATTTTCTATGGATATTGAAAATAATCAGAAATATGGAATGCCAGTAGGTTTCATGACTGCAAGCCTTCAAAATAGTTTTCAAAGTAAATATATTTCAGCTTTCCTAGTGTGTTCATTGAGAGATGATTTTGCAAAGGGAAATATATTTCAGAATAGTATGTGTAGTCATGATGTGATGCATAAACATGAAGAAGATGTTGTAGAAAATGTAGGCACATCCTATAATGGTGAAGACAAAGATTGTTATCAGCCTCTAGAAGAGAAGCCTGTAGATACAAAATGTGTTTCAGATGATGAAATGAAAGATATACATGAGGTTGTGTCTTGCAGCAATAGGCATATCCTAGTTATTCATGATTGCTTGTATAAGGAGGATATGTAGAGCTTCACTCTGAATATAGAAGATGCTAATTCAAGGGATGACAGTGAATATGTTAGTGACTGTCAGCATTCAGACTCATGTGTGAGCCTTTCAGATGATGGAATATATATGGATGCTGAGTATGAGTGTTTCCTTGAAGATTATGACCACCTTTACAGTGTAGAGGTTGAAACTTTTGTTGTTGATTATCAGTGCATTGGTGAAGAGGAAAAATAGGGTCACTATTCAGATGTGAATGGATGAGTTGCAGATATTCATGCTGATACAGATGGGAATAGTGTTAGTTTCAAGGGTGACTACAAAGCTTTCAGTGAAGGGTTGCACTCTGAGTTCTTTGTGCCTTTTCTTGAGGCATTCTAGGTGGACCTTAATGATAAAATTACTGAGCACAATGATGATGGATGTCTGAATGTTTATAAAAATAAATATGATTATGAGATGTTGCTTGTGACTGAATATTGCGTGTTTAATACAGAGGAGCTCTTATTTTTTGAAGAAGGGCAAAATTCTGATGTGGATTCATTTGTTTCATAAGAGTTTGTTATTTTTCCAAGCAACATTGGTGACTCATATGATGATGACATTCTACAGCTGATGATAATGTGTGCTGATGAAGCTTGTTGTAGATTTGTTAAAGAAAGAGAAATGGGCAGTAGCACAACCAATTGCAAAGTAGGGTGTTGTAGACGGTTAAATGTTTTCAAGCTTCATTTGAAGAAATCAAAGGAAAATCAGATATTTGACAAAGGAAAATACTAGTTTTTCCTTTTTGGTGGCCCTAGGCACCAAGTATATGACAAAAAAATGTAGGATTTGTGATGCAGGTTGGTGCAGCTTTGACTATGTGCCCAATGGATATCACACTCGGTCTGCATCCCAGAGATCTATGGTTCTTGCCATGCCTGCAAGAGGCATGCATCCCTAGATAAAGCCAATGGTGGTGCCCACCTAGAGTTTGGGTTTCAAGTATTTCATCTACAAGCCTTTTTAGAGAAACCCAAAAAAATTCTAGGTCCCTTGGCCTCTAGTTGTATACATGTGTGTACTATTGTCATATTTTTGCCTGGCCCCAAGATATTCTTGTTTCCTTCCTTCTATCAAAGAAATCCGATCAGAGAAAGCGTGAATAGAAGGAGAGAAGGCTTAAATCTTTCAATTACCCATGCCCTGCCTTGCCCAAAAGTCCCAAAATTTCACCTTGAGAATCTTTGCCAAAAACCCAAAAAAACCTAGAAATCTTTTAGCTTCAAGAATTTTCATCGCAGGGATTTCTCAGTTTCATCCTTTGTATTTGTGTATGCATTTTTGAATGTATATTCGCATATACATTCGCCATTGTATGTTTGCATATACAAAGGCAATGTGCAAAGGAAACTATACAAGAGGCCGATATACAAAGGGTCATCGGCGAGACAAGCCTCATTGGTAGCTAAGTCCAAGGTTTCTTGGATCAGCCGATGAAGATATAAAGGAAGCATACAAGGGACCATATACAAAGCAGAATATACAAAGGAAATTGGGGTCCACTTTCATACAAAGGCGATTGTATCTCATATTCAAGTCGCACATGCAAGGAAATATGTCAGAAGATATACAAAGCCTCGAGCCCACCAGTTGTATGATATGCGATTGTATCTTTGCACATACAATCACATATGCAAGGGGCATATACATTTCTCAGATACAAGGCCTAGACCTGAGGTGGACATGCAGTTTAGTTGATAAAGGCACAAGTGTTTGTTTGCATCTTTATTTGTATGTCCGCGTTGTATGTTTGCATATACAAAGGCATATGCAAGGGGATTTTCAGCATGACAATAATCATCGGTGGCTCAACTCAATGTTTCTCCGATGGCCGATAGGGATGATGCATTGCTCAGCGATGGGTCCTAGGCTCAACTTAGTGACCAACCAAGTGGTGCCACGTGTCAAGAGCGATACAAAGGCTGATTCAAAGTGATGAAGTCTGAGGTTGTATATTGCATTTGTGCAATGTGATATACAAGGTGATATACAAAGGGAAGATACAAAGCTCGAACCCGATAGTGATTGCAATTTGTTTTATAAAGATTTTGGGTCCGTGCCTTTGTATGCAGGTGATTGTATGTATATACAACTACATATACAAAGATTTGAAGGAAAAAATGGGCAAAAAAGGTAAAATGTATCTTCACGCTGTGAAAAGTCAAAGGAGAGAAAACCGTCTGCGTGGTGCATTTCCATTGGTCAAAGACCGGTCAGCATGATTTGAAGCCGTAGATCCCAGAGAAGAGGAAGGAATCGATGGCTAGTTTCAAATTTTCAAAAAGTGAAGTGTTTCTTGTGTTCGAAGACACATTTCAGGCAGGAAGAATTGCAAGACACACAAACTACTGCATTTCCAGAAGCCGCGGGTAGGTTGGCTTTAATGGAAAATTTACAGAGGTATGGGTCAAAATGACAGGCCACCTACCATTTTTAGTGGGAAAATCTCCAGTCGGCTGCATGCTCCCCGATTTCACTGGTTCTTCCTTCTTCTTCTGTCTACTGCATTGAATGTTTTGGGCGCCATTTAAATGGTGCGATGTATTTGGCAGCATTTTGAAATGACCCTATACTTGATTGCTGGGTACACGTTTTTGGTTTATATCATAACTGTGTTACTCATTTTTCGGGTGGTGGAAGACTTGGGCAAAATTTTTGGAGAGATAATGAAAAATAGAGCATTTCTTGGTTGTTTTGTCTCTTTTGGAGTTTATGAGTTGCATTTGAATGTACGTTGCACATATGTTCAGTTTCATGTCATTTTTATATGAAAAATGCTTCATGGCATGTGTTTAGCTGTTTGTCTTCATGGCTTAATGCATCCCTTCTTTTGAATCTGGTTGCTAAGGGTTACTCAGATTCTAGAATATAGACTTTCTGCATTGCATGCTTGATCTGTGACTTCCATTCAAGGAGTGGATTAAACTGTTTTAGGTTCAGTATGAAGAAGAATGTATGTCAGCTAGGATATTTGTAAGTAGAGGCAGCAAAATACTCAGTCTTGGGTGGTGTTTTTAAGGCAAGCACCAATCTAACCCCTTGAAACTTGAATCTCTGTTGAGTTTGCGCAAATCACTCAATGTATATGTCTAGTTGACTCCTTGTCCTGAGATAGGCACTGGTCTGCCTTTGTGTAGTAGTTATGATCCAAAACCCCCTGTCTTGCATCCAAAACATAAAATACAAATCATTTCATAATTCCAACCTATTAGTTTGTAGGATTAGGAATAGGACCCTTGCATACTCTCATCCTCAACCAGTTAGATATGTCCAAGAAGATTGCCAAACTTTTGATTTATCATGCAAATCTTGGTCCAAACATGAGAGTATTCTGCCTTTATTGTAAAGCTAAATCTTTCTATTGGGAGTGAGTCAAAGACAAATCTTTAGCAATAGGGATACCTCCCTTGGTGGAGCAGAACCAGAAGTGAAGGGGAGGCAGCTCACGCAACCTCATGTATTTGTTGGCTGAATCTGCCTGTGCATTAGAACTGGCAAACCCTTTGCTGATTTGGATAAAAAACCCAACAAAGTGGTGACTCTACTAGGGAACTGAATTAAAAGTGTTATTATTGCCCATCCGAGTCCCTAAAAAAATGGTGACTCTACTGGTGAGTCAAGCAATTTGAAGATTTAGAAGACCCAGGTGAAGTTGTTGCAGCAAGACCAAGGAAGAACCATGTGGTGCTCTACTGGCGTGATGAATCCAGAAAATAAAGGTGCCTTCTTGATATTCTGTCCTCTGTGGGAGGTGGCGACTCTGTTGATTGAACCTATCGAAAGCTACAACATATTTCCAGGTATTCCATCTTTTCACTCAAAATGATTCAAATAGAGCAACAATCCTGGTTGTGCTCTCAAAAGAAGACCATTTTTTATTGAAAGATATAAAGCTCTGAATTTCACAGGAATAAGTGGTTACCCAAATTTTATTCCAAATAAGATTAGAAAATGTTTGCCAAAATATAGTGGATCAAATTCTGAGTCTGCAAACAAATATCTACAAAATTTTTGTAATTTGATAGAAGATTATGAGGTAGAGGCTGAAGATGTAGTAATGAGACTCTTTGTTCAGTCATTAGAGGATGATGCTAGGGTCTGGTTTTCAGACCTACCTATGTGTTCAGTTTCTTCATGGGTAGATTTAGAAATTGTATTCCTAGAGCAGTTTGGTGAAAGATTTGATTTGGCCTCATTGATCATGCATTTCATGAATATCCAAAAGGAAGATGAGGAACTAGTTCAAACTTTTAATCTTAGATTTATTAAGTTGCTCAAGCAGATTCCTGAATATATGTGAACCAATGATGCATTGTGCTTGGCAATTTATTTGGCTGCATTTGATGAAGAAATGAGTTATTTATTGAGAGATAAAGAACCAGCTACACTTCACCAAGCCTACAAATTTACTATGGATATTGAAAATAATCAGAAATATGGAATGCCAGTAGGTTTCATGATTGCAAGCCTTCAAAATAGTTTTGAAAGTGAATATGTTTCAGCTTTCCCAGTGTGTCCATTGAGAGATGATTTTGCAAAGGGAAATATATTTCAGAATAGTATGTGTAGGCATGATGTGATGCATAAACATGAAGAAGATGTTGTATAAAATGTAGGTACATCCTATAATGTTGAAGACAAAGATTGTTATCAGCCTGTAGATACAAAATGCACTTCAGATAATGAAATGAAAGATATACATGAGGTTGTGTCCTGCAGCAATAGGCATATCCTAGTTATTCATGATTGCTTGTACAAGGCGGATATGCAGAGCTTCACTCTGAATATAGAAGATGCTGATTCAAGGGATGACAGTGAGTATGTTAGTGACTGTCAGCATTCAGACTCATGTGTGAACCTTTCAGATGATGGAATATATATGGATGCTGAGTATGAGTGTTTCCTTGAAGATTATGACCACCTTTACAGTGTAGAGGTTGAAACTTTTGTTGTTGATTATCAGTGCATTGGTGAAGAGGAAAAATAGGGTCACTATTTAGATGTGAATGGACGAGTTACAGATGTTCATGCTGATACAGATGGGAATAGTGTTGGTTGCAGGGGTGACTACAAAGCTTTCAGTGAAGGGTTGCACTCTGAGTTCTTTGTGCCTTTTCTTGAGGCATTCTAGGTGGACCTTAATGATAAAATTGTTGAGCACAATGATGATGGATGTCTGAATGTTTATAAAAATAAATATGATTATGAGATGTTGCTTGTGCCTGAATATTGCGTGTTTAATACAGAGGAGCTCTTATTTTTTGAAGAAGGGTAAAATTCTGATGTGGATTCATTTGTTTCATATGAGTTTGTTATTTTTCCAAGCAACATTGGTGACTCATATGATGATGACATTCTACAGCTGATGATAATGTATGCTGATGAAGCTTGTTGTAGATTTGTTAAAGAAAGAGAAATGGGCAGCAACACAACCAATTGCAAAGTAGGGTGCTACAGATGGTTAAATGTTTTCAAGCTTCATTTGAAGAAATCAAAAGAAAATCAGATATTTGATAAAGGAAAATACTGGTTTTTCCTTTTTGGTGGCCCTGGGCACCAAGTATATGAAAAAAAAAATGTGGGATTTGTGATGCAGGTTGGTACAGCTTTGACTATGTGCCCAATGGATATCACACTCAGTCTGCATCCCAGAGATCTACAGTTCTTGCCATGCCTGCAAGAGGCATGCATCCCTAGACAGAGCCAATGGTGGTGCCCACCTAGAGTTTGGGTTTCAAGTATTTCATCTACAAGCCTTTTCAGAGAAACCCAAAAAATTTCTAGGTCCCTCGGCCTCCAGTTGTATACATGTGTGTATTGTTGTCATATTTTTGCCTGACCCCAAGATATTCCTATTTCCTTCCTTCTATCAAAGAAATCCAATCAGAGAAAGCGTGAATAGAAGGAGAGGAAGCTTAAATCTTTCAATTACCCATGCTCTGCCTTGCCAAAAAGTCCAAAAATTTCACCTTGAGAATCTTTGCCAAAAACCCAGAAATCTTTTAGCTTCAAGTATTTTCATCGTAGGGATTTCTCAGTTTCATCCTTTGTATTTGTGTATGCATTTTTGAATGTATATTCACATATACATTCGCCATTGTATGTTTGCATATACAAAGGTGATGTGCAAAGGAAAATATACAAGAGGCCGATATACAAAGGGTCATTAGCGAGACAAGCCTCATCAGTAGCTAAGTCCAAGGTTTCTCGGATCGGCTGATGAAGATATAAAGGAAGCATACAAGGGACAATATACAAAGGAAAGTGGGGTCCGTTTTCATAGAAAGGCGATTGTATCTCATATACAAGTCGCACGTGCAAGGAAACATGTCAGAAGAGATACAAAGCCTCAGGCCCACCAGTTGTATGATATGCGATTGTATCTCTGTACATACAATCACATATGCAAGGGGCATATACATTTCTCAGATACAAGGCTAGGACCCGAGGTGGATATGCAGTTTAGTTGATAATGGCACTAGTGTTTGTTTGCATCTTTATTTGTATGTTTGCGTTGTATGTTTGCATATACAAAGGCATATGCAAGGGGATTTTTAGTGTGACAATAATCATCGGCAGCTCAACTCAATGTTTCTCCGATGGCCGATGGGGAGGATGCATTGCTCAACGATGGTTCCCAGGCTCAACTCAGGGACCAACCAGGTGGTGCCACATGTTAGGAGCGATACAAAGGCCGATTCAAAGTGATGAAGTCCAAGGTTTTATATTGCATTTGTACAATGCGATATACAAGGTGATATACAAAGGGAAGATACAAAGCCCAGACCCAATAGCGATTGCAATTTGTTTTATAAAGATTTCAGGTCCGCGCCTTTGTATGCAGGTGATTGTATGTATATACAACTGCATATACAAAGATTTGAAGGCAAAAATGGTTGAAAAAGGTAAAATGTATCTTCACGTTGTGAAAAGTCAAAGGAGAGAAAACTGTCTGCATGGTGCATTTCCATTGGTCAAAGACTGGTTAGCGTGATCCGAAGCCATAGATCCCAGAGAAGAGGAATGAATTGATGGCCAGTTTCAAATTTTTAAAAAGCGAAGGGTTTCCTGTGTTCGCAAATGCATTTCAGGTAGGAAGAATTGCAAGACACGCAAACTACTATGTTTCCAGAAGCCGCGGGTAGGTTGGCTTTAATGGAAAATTTACAGAGGTATGGGTTGAAATGACGGACCACCTACCATTTTTAGTGAGAAATTCTCCAGTCGGCTACACGCTCCCCGATTTCACCTATTCTTCCTTCTTCTTCTACCTACTCCATTGAATGTTTTGGGCACCATTTAGATGGTGCAATGTATTTGGCAGCATTTTGAAATGACCCTGTACTTGATTGTTGGGTACACGTTCTTAATTTATATCAGAACTGTGTTACTCATTTTTTGAGTGGTGGAAGACTTGGGCAAAATTTTTGGAGAGATAACGAAAAACAGAGCATTTCTTGGTAGTTCTGTCTCTTTTGGAGTTTATGAGTTGCATTTGAATGCACATTGCACATATGTTCAATTTCATGTCATTTTTATATGAAAAATGCTTCATGGCATGTGTTTAGCTATTTGTCTCCATGGCTTAATGCATCCCTTCTTTTGAATCTGGTTGCTAAGGGTTACTCAGATTGTAGAATATAGACTTTTTGTATTGCATGCTTGATCTATGACTTCCATTCAAGGAGTGGATTAAACTATTTTAGGTTAAGTATGAAGAAGAATTTATGTCAGCTGGGATATGTGTAAGTAGAGGTAGCTAAATACTCAGTCTTGGGTGGTGTTTGTAAGGCAAACACCAATCTAACCCCTTGAAACTTGAATCTCTATTGAGTTTATACAAATCACTCAATGTATACATCTAGTTGACTCCTTGCCCTGAGATAGGCACTGGTTTGCCTTTGTGTAGTAGTTATGATCCAAAACCCCCTGTCTTGCATCCAAAACATAAAATACAAATCATTTCATAATTCCAACATGTTAGTTTGTAGGATTAGGAATAGGACCCTTGCATACTCTCATCCTCAACTGGTTAGAAATGTCCAAGAGCATTGCAAAACTTGTGATTTATCATGCAAATCTTGGTCCAAACATGAGAGTATTTTTCCTTTATTGTAAAGCTAAATCTTTCTATTGGGAGTGAGTCAAAGCCAAATCTTTAGCAATAGGGATACCCCCCTTGGTGCGGCAGAACCAGAAGTGACGGGGAGGTAGCTCATGCAACCTCCTGTATTTGTTGGTCAAATCTGTCGGTGCATTGGAACTGGCAAACCCTTTGCTGATTCAGATAAAAAACCCAACATGTTCTTGGCCTCACTTAACGGCCTTCAGTACTGCTGCCTCTCTCCCTTTTACCTATCGAGGCTCCTCCTTCATGTGCACAGCCTCCTCCTATATTGCTTGATCTCTAATTTGTGCGGTCTCTTTCATAATATGTGCCGCCTGTTCTAATCTATTTTCAGCCTCCATTAAGTCTCAACCTCTCCTCCATATCAATCTTCTTCCAATATGTGTAGCCTCATTCTATATCAACCTCCACCTCTTTCATAATGACCTCTCTTATTAATTTTTTCCACCTTCTATATGCAGTCTTTCTCCTGCAATACTTACCACCCCCAACCATTAATCATCCTCCATCTTATCGGCCTATCTCAGTCTATACATAGCCTACCAATTTCCTTCTGCCACCTCCGACCACTCTTTATGTAATGGCCTCCTCTTTATTTTTGTTAGCCCTTAATCTCCCTTAATGTCTATTGGCCTAGTTCTAGCCACCACTACTTCAGCCTGATCTGTATCAGCCTTCCTCTCCTATCTACGGACTGCCTTTGCTTTGTTTATTTTTTGTTTTTCTACCTTTCACCACCTTCTTGTCTTTAACCACTAACTCATAATGGTTGTCACCCTCTCAAAATAGTTGTTCTATCAATATTTACCATCACCCCCATTATCCCATTTTTCTAGAATATAATAATTAAACATTATTGTTCCTATCGCCTTGGTGATAGGAGCTTCCTTTCTCAACTTTTGTCACTTGGCCCACTCATTCAAACCAAAAATCCATTGTTTTTTCAAATTTTAAACATATGCCCCTGCATCAGGTACTTAGCTCTTTCATTGAAGATTGTGTGCCAAAAATGAAGATTCTACTATCTAACTTGAATGTGATCTTGAAATGGGGTCTCTTTGTTAGAAGAGTACCTTATAACCTATTCCCTATTATAAGATAAGTTTGCAAGTCTAGGATGAGTTTGTGGTTGCAAACTAGTCCTTTAAATCTAGATTCATCCCTATGTAATATGGAATTGTTCTTTTCTACTCACCTTATAGATCTTTGTCCACTTTGCTATATTTTCTAATTTGAGGGTTGGAGATATTTAAAATACCTTGGATGGGCTATCATTTAATTACAAGGAGACAAGTTATCCTATTTCAAGCCTTAGAAATGTGTACAAAGTTTTGAAGATAATAGAAAAGGGCCTTATAATGATGTATGTAAATTATTTACTCCTTTTTAAATACCAAATCAAAATATAATCACATTTTATCCATTTTAAAGACCGAATGTATTTACATTCATTTAAATAACATATAAAACTATTTCGTGGAAGACAAATTTTCCATAGGTTAGGTCTTCTCCTCTTCCCTCTTGTTTTAAACTGTTCACCATGCCATTCAAATCAGAGAGCCATTGCTTTTATATTTTTCTAAGTATTCCATCATATTTTTCTAATCCATCAAATTTAGTTTGTTCCAAAAGGAGGTGAGCATATTTGACAATCCAAAAGTTTTAAATGCAAGATTTTCTGGGTATATGAAGCCCAACGGACACCTTTTACTCTTCAATTCCTTTGACCATTCATATTTCCTCTTGAAGGCATATTATTGTATAGAAAAATGTAATTCATTGTTTATCCTGAAGATTGTATGAGCTACAACATAATGTATGTCTATAAAAATAGAGACTAATAAAGGAATTCCCTTGCTTCTTTTTGGATGTAGCCTATAAGGTGAACCACATTAAAACTTGTGTCTTTCTTTTCATCTTTGTGATTGTTTTATCTGCATTCTTGTTATTTTTTATTTGTTGTCAATTCTCCAACAATTGGTATTAGAGCTCGATGAAGGAGCTATTTGGAAAATTTGTGACTAATTTCTAGAAAGATGGAAGAGGTAGATAAATGAAAGATCAAAATTTTTTTGGGACAAAACTTTAGTTTGTGGAAGCTTCAAATTCATGCTTTGCTGATTTAGAAGGATCTTGCTTTCGGGCTGCAAGGGAAGACAAAGAACTTGGAGAAGATGTCGAATGATGATTGGGATGTTTTGGACCAAAAGGTAGCTGCAACTATCATTCTTTCGATGTCCAAGAATGTTCTTTTTAACATTTCCACACAAACAACAACAAAAAAAATATGGGATAAGTTGTGTGATATGTATGAAAGGGCCTTAGCAACAAATAGAGTTTTCATGTTGAAGAAATTGGTCAATTTGAAGATGAAAGAAGGTAATAGCATCTCAAACCATTTAATGAATTCAATGTTGTGATTGGCCAATTAGTTTCTATGGATGTCAACTTTGAAGAAGAAATGAGAGCCATGTTGCTTTTATGCTCTCTTCCTGATAGTTGGGATAGTGTGATAATGACAATCAGCAATTCGATATCCGGAAGAAGGGGATTCGATGACAACAAAAAAGAATCAATGTTGAGATATGATGATGTTGTTGCAACACTTCTCAATGAAGATATGAGAAGAAGGAAAAAAAAATAACTGGAGATGCCTTGATTGTTCTCAATAGGGGAAGGAGTCAAGATAGAGGTAGAAATAATAATAGAAGAAGATCCAAGTCTATAAGAAGATGGAAGTCCAGGGGCAGAAATGGTGATTGTTGGCTCTATGGCAAAATAGCTCATACTAAAAAGAATTGTTGGTCATAGAAAAAGGCATAAAAAAAATTAAAGGACATCGAAGCCAACACTGCATATGACAAATATGAAGGCGTTCTAGTTTTATTAGCAAGTGACACTACTGTGGATTCATGGGTATTGGATTTCGGTGCCTCTTTCCATGCTTCTTGATGCCAGGAGGTTTTCACAAACTATCAAGAAGGTCAGTTTGAAAAAGAAATGAGAGCCATGTTTCTTTTATGCCATGGCGATAACAAAGCATGTGAAATAATAGGCAAAGGTGATGTGATGTTGCAACTGAAAAATAGAAACAAAGGGATTTTGAGGGATGTAAGACATGTTCCCACGCTAAAAAAAATTTGATAACTGTAGGCCAACTTTATGCTCAAGGGTGTAACATCAATTTCTCCTTAGATTCTTGGAAGATGCCCAAGGGAACCTTGGTGGTTGCAAAAGGAAACAAATTAGGTAGTCTATATGTGCTAGAGAATAATGCTAAAGTGGGAGCTGTAATAGCGATTGTGGATAGTAGTTTGGAGCTTTGGCATAAAAGGCTTAGACACATGAGCAAAAGAGGACTTGAAGTTATGCTAAAGAGGGATCAACTTCCTAGTTTCAAGTTCGTTGACTTGGAAATGTGTGATCATTGCCTCTATGGAAAACAAAGTTAGACTAGCTTCTTGACAACCGGTCATGACAAGAAATCTACACCCTTGGAGCTCATGCACTTAGATGTTTTCAGTCCTACAGAGGTAACCTCTTGGAAGTAGACAACTGAGAGGGGGGGTGAATTAGTTGTCCCTTAATGAAACTTTTTCTGCATTTAACCTTCTTTCTTATCTTACTATTAGATTAGTGATGTAAACATTAAAGCATAAATCAACAACATAAGAGCAGAAACATAATCAACACATTTGACACCAAGATTTTGACTTGGAAACTTAGTTAAGGGAAAAACCACGGTGGGGGTTAACCCACAAAATGCATACCCTATTAAAAGTACTTAGTAAATAGAAGGCACATGCCTTCGGGCGCACTACCTAGAGCTCACTGCTCAAAAAGAGAGGCTCACTACCTACATAATTTATTTAGAAAGAATTAATTGAGAAATAGCATCTACTTCATGCCTGATTCAGTTTCAATGAATGCTCAAGAACTTTTGCTTTGCCTCAAACTCTTCTTCACACTCTGTACTACTCTCACTCCTTTCCTTCTCTACTCTTCTCTTGATCCTTTCTTTGGATTTATCTTGTTTTACAAGAGGATGATCTTCAATAACTTTTCAACAATATTTATACACTTCATCAACCTTGGAATGATCAACAAGGTTGGCTAAACTTGACGCAAATCATCACACTGTCGGCCAAACACAACTGAGACTTGAATCTGCTTCTACAACCATTCCATGCTTCATAAAATCTCTTAAGGCATCTGCAATAGGCTAGGAACATCCAGTCAGCCAAGACTGGGAAGAACATCAACTTCAAAGAAGAAATCTTCAATCAACAAGATCAAACTTCAATGCGGACCTTTAACATAGTAGCTACATGATCTAGAGACCTCCACAAGTGCATTAGAATCACTAAAGTCATTCACTCTAAACCATATTACTAAAAACATTTGAATCTTCCTCTAGAACATCAAGAAAACATTTGAATCTTCCTCTGGAACATTATGAAGTAGAGATTACTATCAGCAATACCTTTGCTAAAACCTAGCTTAAGCAAATGTTTATCTAATCTGGCATACCAGGCTCTTGGGGCTTGCTTGAGTCCATACAAGGCTTTTCTCAATCTACAAACCATATCTCCTTGATCAGACAACGAAAATCCCTCTGGTTGCTCAATGTAGACTTCTTCCTCCAAATCTCCATTCAGAAATGTTGATTTCACATCCATTTGATATACTTTAAAATCTTTGAAGACAGCAAATGTCAGAAATAATCTAACTGTCACTATCCTTGCCATCGAAGCAACAGTTTCTTCAAAATCAATTCCTTCTACTTGAGAGTAGCCTTTGCATACCAACCTTGCCTTATTCCTTACCACCTCACCATCTTCATTCAATTTATTCTGGAAGACCCATTTGGTTCCAATCACATTTTTGTCATCAAGTCTAGGATCTAGATCCTATGTGTGATTCTTTTCAATTTGCATCAATTCCTCTTCCATTGCTTTGACCCAGTTTTCATCATTGCAAGCTTCACTTACTGATTTAGGTTCAATCCTTGAAATCAAACAAATCTCTTCTTGATCTTTAGACATTTTTCTCCTAGTTCGAACACCTTTATTCTTATCTCCTATGATCTGATCTTCAAGATGATTTGACCTTACATACCTGGGAGTTTTGGAGATTGTTTGAGCTTCTAATTCTTGAACTTGTTCCTCATCATCTATGTTAACCTATGGAGTCACCAGTTCAAACTAAATCTGGGTCTGAACTTGAACTTGGCTTCCTTGACTTTGACTTTCATCTTGTTCATTAGCATATCTAGAGTACCTGGATGGTCCTTCTTTGCTTTCATCAACTTTAACATTTGCACTTTCAACAATCTTCTTTAATCTTTTATTGAAGCACCGGTATGCCTTACTTTGAGTTGAGTATCCCAAAAATATTCCTTCATCACTTCTTACCTCAAATTTACCTAAGTCCTCATCTCTTTTGATATAACATTTACTACCAAAGACTCTAAAGTATCTCATAGTAGGAGGATGACCAAACCAAAGTTCATAAGGAGTCTTACTAGAATTTCCTTTGATCTGCACCTAGTTAAGAGTGTAGACAGCAGTACTCACAACTTCTCTCCAATAAACTTGAGAAACATTAGTTTCCATCATCATGGTTCTGGCAACTTCTTGAATGGTCTGGTTCTTCCTTTCCACAACTCCATTTTGTTGAGGAGTCCTAGGAGCAGATAACTATCTTTTTATTCCATTTTTTTCACAGAAAGCATCAAACTCACTAGAAGTAAATTCTCCACCCCAGTCAGATCTCAGACACTTTAGTTTCCCACCAATTTCATTTTCAACCATCATCTTGAACACCTTAAACTTGTCAAGGGCTTCTGATTTTTCTCTTAGAAAAGTTACCCACATCATCCAGGAGTGATCATCAATTAGCAACATGAAATATATGTCTCCTTGCACACTCTTGATTCTAGTAGGACCACAGAGATCAGTATGTACCAGTTCTAATCTCTCACTTGAACCCTGTTCCTTACTCTTGAATGAAATTTTGCTCTATTTGTCCAATTGGCATTCTCTACATATGTTATTAGGTTTCACAAGTCTTGGAAGATCTCTTACAACTTGAGTGGAACTTACTTTGACAATATTGTCAAAATTCACATGACACATCCTCCTATGTCATAGCCAACTTTGATCTGTCTAAGCAATCAAACAACTTTTCTTAGAACTAATTAAGTGAAAGATGTTACCTATGGTTTGAGTACTGGATGCAATTTCAGTTCTAGAGCTTTCCAAGAATCTGTACTTCCCATCCTTGAACCGAAGATCATAACCCTTGTCAACTAGTTGTCCAACACTGAGGAGATTATGTTTTAGTCCTTCCACATACAGAACATCATTGGTGTTGTTCTTGCCATCAAAAGAGATGGATCCTCTACCAGGGATTTTACTAGCTGAGTTGTCTCCAAATTTCACAAGTCCTCCATAGTTTTCAAAGTTCACAAACTTACTTTTGTCACCAGTCATATGATGAGAGCATCCACTATCAATCACCCATTCATCCTTTTCAATAACCTAAGCAGCCAAGGCACTTTCCACATTTTCATAGCTAGCAGATTCAGTAGATGCCAGATCTTCTTCTTTGATAGAAATAAACACCCAATCATTTTTAGAGGAGCCTCCATGATCAGATTCATCATATGTTACCCCTTCTTCTCCATTTTCTTGGACATAGTAACATTTATTCTAACCTTTATACCTGTTAGGGTTAGGTTTTGAAAACCTTTCCAAACATCTTGAGGCAAAATGACCAATCTTATTACAAGCAAATCATTTGAGTGGTAATTTTCCTTTATACTTATCAGACCCTCTTGGCATTCTTTTGGCAATAAGAGCTTCAAGATCTACTGTTTCTATTTCAACATCTTCAAGATCCTTTCTTGTCTTTACAAATCTATTTGATCTTGCAAAAGAGCTTTCACCCAAATCATATCTTTATTTTCCATGCACACTGGCCTTGAATGCAGATTCAGACTTGGGAAGAGAATCACCAAACTCACTTAATTTGAAGGCTAAAATTTTGCCAACCAGATGATCTCTTGTAACCTCTGAGACTATCCTGATCTCTTCTATAGCTGCAACCTTATGTTTGTATGAATTTGGTAAAGATTTGAGTACTTTTGACACAATTTCTGATTCTTCCAAGGTTCCACCAGCACACCTAATGCCACACACAAGTTCATTTATCTTTTGCATGTAGATTGTGATGTTTTCATCTTCAGTCATCCTCATAGTTTCAAATTTTCCTCTCACACTTTGGAGCTTTGCACATTTGACATATTATCACCTTCATACAGATACTCCAACTTTTTCCAGATTTGATAAGTAGTTTTTAGACCAAAGACATTTGTCATTTCTGAATCAGTCAGGGCACTCAACAAGGCTTTTTTAGCTCGAAGATTATTTTTAGCATCTTTGACTTGATCAGGAGTTGAAGGACCTTTCTCCAGATTTTTGTACTCAACACTGGTTATTGCGCAATAGGCATCGCCCATTCATTGCAAATGGCACTCCATGCGATTTTTCCAAACAGAATAATTTGTTCCATCAAATCTTGGACTATCCTTCTTATAGGTCAACATTCTGGATCTCCTCAAGCAGTAGGGCTTTTAAGAGAGGATTTGGCTCTGATACCAATTGTTGGAAGTCGACAACTGAGAGGGGGGGTGAATCAGTTGTCCCTCAATAAAACTTTTTCTGCATTTAACCTTCTTTCTTATCTTACTATCAGATTAGTGATGTAAACATTAAAGCATAAATCAATAACATAAGAACAAAAACATAATCAACACATTTGACACCAAGATTTTGACGTGGAAACCCAGTCAAGGGAAAAACCATGGTGGGGGTTAACCCACAAAATGCATACCCTATTAAAAGTAATTAGAAAATAAAAGGCACATGCCTTTAGATGCACTGCCCAAAGCCCACTGCTCAAAAAGAGAGCCTCACTACCTACATAATTTATTTAGAAAGAATTAATTGAGAAATAGCATCTACTTCATGCCTGATTCAGTTTCAATGAATGCTCAAGAATTTTCACTTTGCCTCAAACTCTTCTTCACACTCTGCACTACTCTTGATCCTTTCCTTCACTACTCTGCTCTTGATCCTTTCTTTAGATTTATCTTGTTTTACATGAGGATGATCTTCAATAACTTTTCAACAAGTATTTATACACTTCATCAACCTTGGAATGATCAACAAGGTCAGCTAAACTTGACGCAGATCATCACACTATCAGCCAAACACAACTAAGACTTGAATCTACTTCTACAACCATTCCATGCTTCATAAAAATCTCTTAAGGTATCCACAACAGGCTAGGAACATCCGATCGGCAAGACTGGGAAGAACATCAACTTCAAAGAAGAAATCTTCAATCAACAAGCTCAAACTTCAATGCAGACCTTTAACATAGTAGCTACACAATCCAGAGACCTCCACAAGTGCATTGGAATCACCAAAATCATTCACTCTAAACCATATTACCGGAAACATTTGAATCTTCTTCCAGAACCTCAAGAACACACTATGTCATGACTGCCAGACTAGAAGGATAGCTTGTGGACCTCCAAACCATGAACCGCTAGAGTTGATGATACACACTAACTTCCTAAACATGCCTTTAGATCTACAGATCATAGTCTTATATTACTGGAGCAATCTAGACCTGTTTCCTGTCACTCTATCTTTCTTGATTATTGCAGGAACCGGTTCTGCTCAGATGGCCATAACTCCTTCAGATCTTCATGTGAACTTCCTGGATCTTAACTAAGGCAATCTCTGACAATCCTCTACATAGCC
Source organism: Cunninghamia lanceolata (assembly GCA_027924645.1). Taxonomy (NCBI): domain Eukaryota; kingdom Viridiplantae; phylum Streptophyta; class Pinopsida; order Cupressales; family Cupressaceae; genus Cunninghamia; species Cunninghamia lanceolata. Next base: position 526,133 of record BSBN01000088.1, read on the forward strand.
ACATGATCCACATGCATTGATTATGATTAATTTTCTCAATATCCTCAATAGTTCGGTCTTCTATGTAGACAACAAAACAAGATACAGTTGACACTAATGGAAATAAGGATATGTTGATATCAATGACAACCCACTTAGGCACATATTTGAAACATAACCTCCATTGGAGGAGCTAATTATTTCATTACTTTTCTTAATGATTGTACTAGAAAAGTATGGATTTACATGCTAAGTAGAAAATCAAAAGTGTTTTCAAAATTTAAAAGTTTTAAAGCCATTGTTGAAAATTAGATTGGGCACAAAATAAAATGTTTAAAATAGATAATGGGATAGAAATTTGTTCTTCAAAATTTGATACCTTTTGTGCAGATAATGGTATTTGTAGGATTAAGATAGTTCCTTTCACCCCTCAAGAGAATGGTGCAACTAAGAGGTTGAACATAATGATTTTTGAGAGAGCTCAGTGTATGCTCTCTAGTGTTGGATTAGGGAAAGAATTTTGGTCAGAGGCTTGTAATACAATAGTCTACTTGATCAATCAAGCTCCTTCATCTTGATTGGATTTTGATATTCATGACGAGAGATGGCTCAGGAAATGAATCTCTTAAAATCACCTACACGTGTTTGGATGTGAAGCCTTTGCTCATGTTCCAAAGGAGTAGCGAACAAAGTTAGATCCCAAATAAAAAAGGTGTATATTTATCGGTTATGGTGAGGAACAATTTGGTTTCACACTTTGGGATCCCATTTCCAAAATGTTTACTCACAATAGGGAAGTTGTTTTCAATGAAATGGTGTTCCCAAGTCTGTAAAATTAGGGGACACAAGACAAAGAATATGTGTCTATTGATGCTTTTGAAAGTGGTGGTGAGTTGCATTCACATATTGCACAAGGGAAATCAAATGTTTCACAACCTTCATCCTCTAATATACAACCTTGTTTGCCTCTACCTCCTCTATTGTCACTACACCCTCCTTCAGACACTGCCCCCTCTCTCACATCAACCATAGTCAAATTACCAAACACGACCTTCACATACTACATCACTGCCTTTGGAAAGGGCATTGGATCCTCTGAGAGATTCTATGCAGTCAACAATGGACTTAAAGAATCTCATGGTGCCCTTGCAAAATGTTACACAGCCATTTGATTTTGCAACACAGCATTTGTATTCTACTTTAACTCCTACACTACCTTCCACATCTTCTACGTAGCCTTTGCATAATACTCTGCATTCATTGAATCCCACATTGCCCTTTGACAAGTCTACACAACCTCTTTTGAGTGATTCCACACACCTTTTGAATTCAAGGTAGGATTTGGAATTGTCTATGTAGCCTTTAAACGATTCCTCGCTACCTTGTTTGCCTGCTACATATCCTCAGCAAACATATGAAAGTGCACCTCTAGTAAATCCTACACCATCTAGTATGGATTTAAGCAATGTGCCAAGTCTGGCACCTAGATTTTTAAGGAGTTTGGCATAGGGAAATGAGGAACAAGATAGTTTACCTCAACAAAGCACTATAGATAAATAGGGTACTTTGACAGAGAAAGCACCTCAATTGAGGAGGTCTACCCGGCAGAAAAAGCTTCTGACAAAATTAGGCAATTATGAATTGTTATTTTCTAATCATCCAGAGTTATTGCTATCTGATCAGATCAAGCTAGTAACATTTAAAGATGCTTGCAGAGACAAAAATAATGCATAGTGGATGGCAACAATGCACGAAGAAATGGATTCTCTAATGGCTAATAACACCTGGGAATTGGTAAAGCTTCCACCAAAGTGTAGAGCTTTGAAAAATTGATGGTTGTATCGATTAAAAGAGGAAGGAGGCCGGAAATGGTATCGAATTAGACTAGTCGTAAGGGGATATGATCAGCAAAAGGGGATAGACTTCAATGAAATCTTCTCACCAATTATCAAAATGACCACCATTCGCACAGTTTTGGGTTTGGCAGTGGTCTATGATCTTGAGTTGGAACAACTCGATGTGAAGATTGCATTTCTACATGGAGATGTTGAAGAGGAATTGTATATGGAGCAGCCAGAAGGTTTTACAAAATAGGGGCAAGAGCATTTATATTGTAGGTTGAAGCAAAGTTTGTATGGACACAAGCAAGCCCCAAGGTAGTGGTACCTTAAATTTGATAGGCTCATGGCTGAGCATCACTTTACACATTGTGAATCTGACCCATGTGTTTATTACAAGAAGCTTGCTAATGGTGAGTTTGTTCTACTATTGCTTTATGTTGATGACATGTTGGTTACAGTGACATCGAAAAATGTCCCCTTGGGGGCTTTTCCCTCATAAGGTTTAGCTCCCAGTTCTTTAATGTGCATTTAGGACATCTTGTATGATAATTTGGCATCCTGATGGAATGAACCCTAGGTATCATGACAAATTGGACATAGGAGGACCCCTTGAGCTTAACCCTACCCAAAATAGGGGGGGAGGACTTGAGTGCTCATGCCCTATTCCTACCCTATTTTGGGTCATGCCCAAATTTGAAGTGTCAGTTTATGACTATTATTTTGGTCCCTAGGCTGACACGGTAAGTTTGAATTTACGAAATCTTGGGGGGAGTGTTTGTAGTTGCATATAAAAGCATGTTTAGGCATTCATTTAGAAACTAGATGGCAACTAGATTACAACTAGAGATTACATTCATGAGCATTGGCATTCTAGAAGTGATTCAAGGCTTTCATTGTGTTGCAAGAGCAGATTTGTATTATCTATGTGTTTGTGTTTGTAGATTTGAGCATCCATTTCCTCATGGAATGAAGATCATCTTCCTCTCATGAGATCTTCACTACAAGGTGACATTTATTTTGTTTGTGATCATTATTTCATTTGGATTTTGCCTCTGCCCACAAGTGCATGCACTCTTTATCTGACAACGGTGTTCAGAGACTTAAGTGTCCTCCAGGGATTGACTAAGGAAAGCCTCTAAACACCACAACCCCCTCCCAAATTTTTCATGGTTGTAGGTTACAGGTCGAGGAGATGGACAAAGTGAAGTTGTAGGAAGACATCTTAGAGTGTCTAAATTACAGAATAGAAGGAAAAACTACCCTTTCGACTTGGGCGCTTGCTCATTAGTCCTTGAAGTTTCGCAACAGGAAAATCTCTGGGACAACAGATACATGTTGCAGACTGAGTTTCCAAATCCCAACAAAAAGTAGGGCCTTGGACTTGGGTGCCCGCTCTTTAGTCCCTGACTTTTTCACCTCAGAACCCTGAAAATAGATACTTTGTGATTTGTCATTTTACATTCCTCTACAAGAGCATTTTCTGTAATTCATCAGTTTACTGTCGCATTTGCATAATTAGGGTTTTGATAGTTAATTAACCATAAGAGAAGAAAAATTGATAATCAAATACCCTAATCCAAGCTTCCCTACATTTCTAACTGAGCAAGGACCTGATAGTGCTCTACCACTCGATTTGAAGGTCCTTGAATGTATTTGGGTGAAAGGAGGATTCAAACACTAAACTAAACAATCCAAAATTTACCCTAAACATTTTGGTGAACCCATGTTTTTGGACTTAATTGTAACTTTTTGAGTGTTTTTCTTTAGATTTGGGTTGATTTCATTCATTCATATAGTCTTTCATCTTATTGCATTGAGAAAATTACAAAAAAATGAAAATTTTGAAAATTTTGAAAAAAATGGCATTTTAGGGTTACTAGTTTCCATCAATTCATTCTAATTTTCCCTAATTTATGATTTTTGCTTCAGATCTGATATAAAAATCAGAAAATTAAAAAAATACAATAATTTGCATTTCATTTTCATCATAAAATTGCTAGGGTTTTGTAGAAATTTTGACAATTTTCATATAACCTAGTAATTCCAGAATCAAGGGTTAGTAGGCAAAATCTTCTTTCAGCTTTTTCTACTGATTTTAGAGACTCATTCAAAATTTAATTTGGCTGTAGTCTTGCATTTTAGTTTAAATTTGTATTTAGATTTCAAATATTTGCATTTTTGCATAGAAAATTTCAACAAAAAACTAACAATTTTCATGCATTTTCATTAGATTTTCACTTGCATTTTATTTCTTAGAGCTTGGAATTAATTTTCAGATCTGAGTACACTTAATTTGAATCATAAATCATACTTCAAAACATTCATATAGCATTTTGTGTCAAGATCTCAAACCTAGGGCTTGAAAAACATCGATTTTCACTAAATTTGACCTTATTGACTCTCTAAAGTTACACCATAGGCATGTTGTGAGGGATATTTTTACACTAATTGGCTTTTATCATGGTAATTATTTTCTTTCCATCCTAAAAATCTTCACAACACGTTTTTATTGGCCTCTTGTATTGAAAATTTGATGAAAAACTACAGTTTTTTGCTATTTTTGCCCTAGGGTTTGGCCTAGTTTGCACTCCAAGTGTGTTGTGACAAATTTTATGGATTAAGGTGATTGATATAATTTATTTTATTTTTTTCACCTCCTAAAATTCATTACAACACCCCTTTTTCTAGGTCTTGGAGTTGAAAAACCGTGAAAAATAGTCTATTTTTGCTATATTTTCACTAGGGGTTTGACCGTAAGTGGCAATAAAAGCATGTTGTGATGGATATCTTGACATTAAGTGGCTGTTATTATGATATAATTTTTTTTACATCATAATTTTCCTCACAACACCCTTTGTCATGCTGTTTTGCATCGAGATTTGGTGAAAAAATTGCATATTTTGACATATTTTCACTATATTTTGACTTATCGTCATCTTAGATTTGCATCAAGAGTGGGTTGTGAAGAATATTATTTCTATTTTAGACTAATATTAGACATATAATTATCTTTCCTTGATCAAAATCCTTACAACACCCTTTGCTTCATTCATTTGCATTGAAAAAGTATAAAAAATCAAGCATTTTTGGCTTTCAAACATATCCTTCTTTTAGGGTTTGTTCTCTTAGCTTGTGCATTGTGTGTTCTATGCTTTTGTATAAGATTTATGACCTTCTATCCTAAAAACAATATCCCTTTGAGAAGAAGTAAAAGGTTAATGTTATCTAGTGCTCTTGACGAAAACGACATTCCCACCTCTGACAATCCTTTGAACACCTTCTTCACAAAAGGAGAAACTCAAATTGTGCAAGATATTATACATCCTCAAACCACTATGGAAGATCAAATATTTCATGATGTTGAGGATTCTATTGAGGTAGTAGGGCATGTACCTATGGAACAATTCAACAAGCTTGATAAAGACCATGCCGAATTTCAAGAATATGTGCAAACTGAGAGGATAGCTGAAGAGGCTTTACCCATGATTCACCATGTAAGAGAGTTGATAAAAGAAGGACAAGATGGAATTAATGTCATTCATGGTTTAACACATATTGTGCAAACTAATGTAATTCTAGTGAGTGAATGTGCAAAAGTTATTAACAACATGCCATCACTGTCGCATACTCAAGTTTCGACACCTATACCGACTACAGGAAAATCTACTTTTACATCAATGATCTTAACAACTGATGCAAATGCTTGTAGTAATGCTACCACTGGTATTGGAGTATCTAATGGAACCAATTACAAAGCTATGGGATTTGATTATCAGAATTTGGTCCATAATGTGACTGTTCCTATGAATAATTATTCTCAACCTCCCATCACATATAGTTATTCCCAACCATCTTCCACCTACCAGTATGTCCAAAAACCATTGACTTATTCACATCCTCCACTTGTCACATCTCAATTTCAATCACCTCCTCACTTTGGTTCCAATTCCTCGCAACAAACCGCATCTCCAAATTATGCTATCCTAAACCAACTTTTACATGGCATGAATGCTTTACAACAAAAGGTAACAAATTTGACAAATTCTTAGCAGCCTAATTTACCAACATATCATGCCTGTAATCCCTTATCCTATGCAATATTGAGAACCCCTATGCCTGAGAGGTTTGGGACTCTCCACTTTGAAAAATATGGTGGAAAAGGTGATCCTAATATTCATGTGGCAGCATTTACAGCTATGTGTAGTGATTTTTATTTTGAAGAGGATTTGTTGGGAAAATTTTTCCTGCGATCTCTCAAAGACACGGCTTTAGAATGGTTTTGCTCTTTGCCTCTAAATTCAATACACTCCTTTTCATAGTTGATTGATCAATTTTAACAACATTTTCAAGCAAATATCGGACCCCAAGTCACTCTTATTGACTTGGTTCAATGCAAACAAGGTCTGAAAGAGAAGTTGACTAAATTCATTAGTCGATATCAAGGGTTGTATGCACAGATTCAATATTAGATGAAAGATGATGATGTCCAGAAGATATTTATTAAAAATCTACAACCTAATATTTGTGATAAGATCCTCTTGATGAAGTATAACTCCTTTCAACATTTATGAACCACCCTTCGTGATTATCAACTTTTGTCTATTCAGTATGAAAACTAAAACTCATCAGTTTAAGTTGGTCAATCCACAGGTGGATCATCGCAAAACAACTTTAAGAGGAATAATAATAACAGGAGCTTCATCAAGGTTATGAACAACTTTTTGAATGTTTTAACTATCACTAATCCAAAGAAAGCATCATATCAACAAAGAAAGTTTACTCCGATATCTGAGTCTTATCATTCCATCATGAACCAAGCTATGAGTAATAACATTCTGAAGCTTCCCCCAATCAACCCTGTTGATCCTAGTAAACAAGGACCTTACTTTGATGTTAATGCCTTTTATCATTATCATCGAACGCAAGGACATGACACTGAATAATGTATGAATCTTAAACATGAGATACAAGACATTATTGATTCAAATGTCATCCAGGTATCAGGTGTGAATGATAATGGAAACAAGTTGGTTGCTTCGCCAAATCAAAACTTGCAAATCTTCACTAATCCTTTCCCTAAGCATACTGAAACCAATATGTTGGAACAGGGTTTAGTGGAAGTAGACGAGGATGATTACTTAGACTATGATAACATAGTGGGAATGATTGAAGTGGATAAGAAACAAGTGGACAATCCACCTCATCCACGAAGAAATGGAATTTATGCTGAGGTTCCTCCTCCGTTATCCTTATATGGATTGGGAGATAATCAAAACAAATTAGAAAATCAAGAACAACAACCAATACAAACGAGTGAGATGGTACAGGATGATTCCCAGTACTATGCTAGAAAGATTCAACATTGAAAACTTGATAAAAATCAGAAAAGAGTTAGATGATTGTTAGCAGTTAAAGAAACAGTGGTTCCCCTCCTCATAAGCAACAAAAAGTTACATTTACACAGGGAGTTACAAAGAAAATATCATGTGATAATAAACAAAACTATCATAAGAACCACTCAAGTTTTGCACTAAACATGATCGAGTATCTTTCCAAGAGGTTCGCAAGTTCACAAATCTAATACGAAGACCCTACAAGTAAGTATCTCTAACCCTTTATCTCTCTTGTGATGTGCTTCCCCCATGATGTTTTATGTGTTGTTTAGGCCTCCTGTGATGACCTCGGATTCTCCTGTAAGGTCTGAGATACCAGGAGACCGCCTTTGTTGTGACCTTCTTCTATTTGTATCATCATTCTTCTATATTGCCTCTCCCTCTGATTTCATCATTGTGTGTTGTGTATTACAGACATAGCATTGCGGTTGGTGACTTGTGGGCACCCTCCTATGTGACTGTCCCTAAGACACTTGTTTCTCCTCTCTAATTTATTGTTCCCCTTTCTCTAGTGTTTCTATCTAGCAGGCGGATGACAAAAAACATTTATACTGATGTAGACCTAGTGTCCCTTTCGAGAGAAATCAAAAAATGGACTTAGTTCCTAATATGATGATGGGGTTTAAATAAATTATCTGACGCTTGGCTAGTAGAAGCACTTGTACTTTTTGCATAGTGATTTTGATGGTATGCTATCTCATTTACAAACCTTAACAATACTGCTACTTTGTGCACATTTATTTGTCTTTGAATCTAGCCTTGGCAGTACTCGATTCAGAGAGCTTCGTGATAGAGCCCCACAGTTATCCTCAAACTTCAAATTCATTATATAATGTTGGCTCTTTGTGTGGTTAATCATATGCATTGATGTTCTTTATCATGATTTTGTAGACACTAACATGTTTCTTGTAGGGATGTGTTTGTGGGAAGATTTGGCGATCGTAAAGTATATGTCACCTCTGGGGGGCATGGGCTTTGCAAGAGTCTGTGTTCCCTTGTGTGTTTTCTTCCTACCTTAACATGCTTGATATTGATACCTGATAGCAACCACCTTAAGGTGGGGGTATATATAAGGTAAGCTATCTGTTGTAGATGTTAACAATGTGCTTGTCCTCATATGTAGTTTAAAGACTAGCTCGATGAGTGCTTCTTGCATCTTGAGTTTGTTTGCAATCAATCAATCTATCATGTAAGCCCTCTGCAGAGGTGGGATATCACATATATCCTTTTTATCTTAAGCCCTCCGTGGAGGCGGGGATGGTGTATTTCTCAAAGTAGATTACGTCATCTTGTCATTTTCAAAAGTCCTCTACGGAGGCGGGGAGCAGTTCTATGACTAACTCAACCCTTAAGCGTGTTTTCGATGATTGTTGTGGCAAAGCCCAATCATCAGTGTGTGCCTGTAATGTGCCTGAGATGGTGTTGAAACTAGAAATACGAACACTCCATCACTTGTCTGTCATATTTTCTCTGTGTCTTCAATTGTGTGTTTGGCATGCTTGCTTTGTTTGGCATGTCTGTTGCCCCATTTGTAGTTTAAAGACTAGCTTGATGAGTGCTTCTTGCATTTTGGGAGGTTTTGCGTGTCTTGTGTGTGTGTTGCCCCATATATACAGTATAAAGACTTCCATAATGAGTGCATCCTGTCGTTTAGGGTAAAATTTGGATTGTTTAGTTTAGTGTTTGAACCCTCCTGTCACCCATTACATTCAAGGACCCTTGGATCGAGTGGTAGAGCACTATTAGATCCTTGGTCACTTACAAATGTAGGAAAACTTGGATTAGGGTATTTGATTATCATTTTTTCTTCTCTTATGTCTAATTAACCTTCAAAAGCCTAATTATGCAAATGCAATAGTAAACTGATGAATTACGAAAAATGCTCTTGCAGAACTTTGAGGACTAATGAGTGGGCACCCAAGTCCAGGGGCAGATTTTCCTTTTGTTCTACAATTATGACACTCCAAGATGCCTTCCTGCAAGTTCACTTTGTCCAGCTCCTCAACCTATAACCTGCAACCATAAAAATTTTGGAAGGGGGTTGTGGTGTTTAGAGGCTTGCCTCAGTCAAGCCCTGGAGGACTCTTAAGTCTTCGAACACCATTGTCAGATAGAGAGTGCATGCCCTTGTGAGGCAGAGGCAAAATCCAAATGAAATAATGATCACAAACACAATGAATGTCACCTTGTAGTGAATATCTCATGAAAGGAAGATGCTCTTCATTCCATGAGGAAATGGATGCTCAAATTTGCAAACACAAACACATAGACAACACAAATCTGCTCTTGCAACACAATGAAAGCCTTGAATCACTTCTAGAATGCCAATGCTTATGAATGTAATCTCTAATTAAAATATAGTTTCTAAATGAATGCCTAAACATTCTTTTATATGCAACTACAGGCACTCCCGCCAAGATTTCATAAATTCAAACTTATCGTGTTGGCCTAGGGATCGGGACCAAATAATGGTCATAAACTGACACTTCAAATTTGGGCCTGACCCAAAATAGGTTAGGACTAGGGCACGGGTGCCCAAGTCCTCCCCCCTATTTTAGGCAGGGTTAAGCTCAAGAGGTCCCCCTAGGCCCCATTTGTCATGATACCTAGGGTTCATTCCATCGGGATGCCAAATTATGATGCAAGATGTCCTAAATGCACACTAAAGACCCAGGAGCTAAACCTTATGAGGGAAAGCCCCCAAGGTGACATTTTCTGATGTTACATTTAGCCCCCACTTTAATGTATGTATAAATGTGAGGCCAATACATGCATTAAAGTACAGTCACAAACATAGCGAACATGCCAAGCATAGAGAAGACACACCAATCACATAGAAGACAGTAACAAGAACGCAAAACATGGAGAAGACTATTACAGTCAAACAGAACATGAAGAATACAGTAAATACATAGAAGACAGACATGATTTCTTTTCTTTTCTTTTTTTCATATATATGAAATGCAGATGCAAGTACTAGAAAGTAAACAAACCTCCCATAATACAAGATGCACTCATTGCACAAGTCTTTATACTATATATATGGGACAACACACACACACAAGACACGCAAAACCTCCCAAAATGTAGGAAGCACTCATCGAGCTAGTCTTTAGACTACATATGGGGCAACAGACACGCCAAACAAAGAAAGCACGCCAAACACACACACTTTGAAGACACGGAGAAAACACGACAGACAAGCAATGGAGTGTTCCTATTTGTAGGTTCAACACCATCTCAGACACATTACAGGCACACACCGATGATTGGGCTTCACCACACAATCATCGAAAACATGCTTGAGGGTTGAGTTAGTCATAGAACCGCTCCCTGCCTCCGTAGAGGACTTTTGAAAATGACAGGATGATGCAATCTGCTCTAAGAAATAAACCATCCCCACATCTACAGAGGGCTTAAGATAAAAATGATATACGCAATATCCCACCTCCATAGAGGGCTTAAATGATTGATTGATTGATTGCAAACAAACTCAAGATGCAGGATGCACTCATTGAGCAAGTCTTTAAATTGCACCTGAGGACAAGCACATAGCTAACATCTACAACAGATAGCTTACCTTATATATTCCCCCATCTTAAGGTCGTTGATATTAGGTATGGATATCAACCACATTAAGGCAGGAATAAAACACACAAGGGAACATAGACTCTTGCAAAGCCCATGCCCCCCGAAGGTGATATGTACTTTACGATCACCAAATATTCCCACAAACACATCCTTGTAAGAAACATGTTAGTGTCTACAAAATCATGACAAACAACAACATCAATGCATATGATTAACCACACAAAGAGCCAAGGTTATACAATGAATTTGGAGTTCGAGGATAACCATGGGGCTATATCACAAAGCTCTTTGAATCGAGTACCACAAAGGCTAGATTCAGAGACAAACAAAGGTGCACAGAGCAGTAGGATTGTTAAGGTTTGTAAATGAGATAGCATACCATCAAAATCACTATGTAGAAAGCACGAGTGTTTGTACTAGCCAAGCATCGAATAATTTATTACAACCCCATCGTCATATTAGGAACTAAGTCTATTTTTTTATTGCTCTCGAAAGGGACACTAGGTCTGCATCAGTATAAATCTTTTTCGTCATCTGCCTGCTAGATAGAAACACTAGAGGAAGGGAAACAATAAATCAGAGAAACAAGTGTCTTAGGGACAGTCATGTAGGAGGGTGACCCCAAGTCACCAAGTCCAACGCTATGTCCATAAGACACAACACACAACAATGAAATCAAAGAGAGGAAATATAGAAGAATGATGATACAAATAGAAGAAGGTCACAACAGAGGCGGTCTCCTAGTATCCCAGACCTTATGAGAGAATTAGGGGTCATCCCAGGAGGCCTAAACAACATAAAACACATCACGGAGGAAGCACATCATGAGAGAGATAAAGAGGAGATACTTACCTGGAAGGACCGTCGAGTGAGTGGGTATCATCAAGCACATCATCATCATCCTCCCACTTCCTAATGTTAGAGGAAAGTGGGACATAAGGTACCATAGCCCAATTCATGTCTTGCTTATCATGTTGTTCATTGTTAGGATCATGTTTGTTTGGTTCAATGTTAGGATCAATGTTTTCTTGTTGAGATGCAAGGTTTATAGTATAAGATTTTCTTCTTTTTCTTCTTCTTTCTCTTTCTTTTCCATTTCATTTTCTTTTACCACTTATCTCTTGTAAGATAGGGCTTTCCTCTTTCATGGGTTTGTGCAATTTAGAAGATGAAGCACCAGGATCAAACCTCATTTGTTGCGGTGGAATATTTTGTTGTCAACAATGACCTCCTGATCCTTGTAAGGATTTCAGGGGAGGAACTTTGGCATAGGTACCTTGTCCTTTCGGTCTAAGGTTCTCTTCACATGCAGGTTGTTTATCATTTATCTTTTCTTGTATGGAAGGACCGGGCATTAGATGTAAAAGTTTTGATTTGTAATTTCTATAGTTCAAAAAGGTAAAATCTATTCGTAACTTTAGTTCATGTTTAGATTTGTTCCAAAAGTAATCCAATGTAAAGTGTTGTTGTGTACTTAAAGGCTTGTGTGTATTTCAAGGAATGGCATGCACTTGTCAATTCAAAAGAAACTTTACACATTTATAGATAGTTGAAGGGACAACTTTCATAGCCTTTAACCAAGGGATTCCAAGTTTGATTTCAAAGGTATCAGAAGTAGGGATAACATAAAACTATTATTCAACATGTTTCTCAAATACAGTTACAAACAATGATATCTTACCCAAAGGTTTATCAAAGGTTATCATATGTGTCTTGATCATCATGTTTGAAGGATCATAAGAACCTTGCATTAATTGATGTGAAAAGATGAACTCCTCAATGGTAACATTAGCCATGCAATTAGGATCAATAAGAGTTTTGTCCATAGGATTTCCCATTATTTTCACAGTGATGTAAAGAGGCCCTTCAGATTCTCCAATTGTTCTATCATGAGGTGTAAACACAATTTTAGGTCCAGGGGCCCTTCTTTTCATATAAGGTCTAGGAGGGAACCTATCATTGTTGTTGTTACGATTAGAGGCCATGTTTATATGCTCAAATCAATGCAAAATCAGATTTTGAAAACTTTTCAAAATTGGTGCAAAAGACAAGTGTAAAAGCATATGTAAAAATGGACTTAAATGCTTGATTTTTTATGCCTTTTCAATGCAAATGAATGAAACAAAGGGTGTTGTAAGAATTTTGATCAGGGGCAGAAATTATTTGTCTGATATTAGTCCAAAACAGAAATAAGATCCTTCACAACACAATCTTGACGCAAATTTAAGATGACGATAAGTCAAAATATAGTGAAAATATGTCAAAATATGCAAGTTTTTCACCAAATATCGATGCAAAAGAGCATGACAAAGGGTGTTGTGAGGAAAATGATGATGGACAAAAAATTATGTCAGTAATAACAGCCACTTAATGTCAAAATATCCATCACAACACACTTTTAGTACCACTTAAGGTCAAACCCTAGTGAAAATATAGCAAAAATAGGCTATTTTTCACGGTTTTTCAACTCCAAGACCTAGCAAAAGGGGTGTTGTAATGAATTTTAGGATGTTTAGAAAATAAAATAAATGATATCAGTCATCTCAATCCATAAAATTTGTCACAACACACTTGGAGTGCAAACTAGGCCAAACCCTAGGGCAAAACTAGCAAAAATGTGTAGTTTTTCACCAAATTTTCAATACAACAGGCCAATAAAAAGGTGTTGTGAAGATTTTTAGGATGGGTAGAAAATAATTACCTTGATAACAGCTAATTACTACAAAAATACCCTTCACAACATACATATGGTGCAAATTTAGACAGTCGATAAGGCTAAATCTAGTGAAAATCGATGTTTTTCAAGCCCTAGGTTTTAGATCTTGACACAAAATGCTATATGAGTGCTTTTAAGTTTTATTTATGATGAAAATTAAATATACTCATATCTGAAAATGAATTCCAAGCTCTAAAATGTAAAATGCAACTGTAAATCTAATGAAAATGCATGAAAATTGCTAGTTTTTTGTTGAAATTTTCTATGCAAAAATGCAAATATTTGAAATCTAAATGCAAATTTACATTAAAATGCAAGACTATAGCCAAATGCAAGATTTAATGAGTCTCTAAAATTAGTAGAAAAATCTAAAAGAAGATTTTTCCTACTAACCCTAGATTTTGGAATTACTAGGTTATATGAAAATTGTCAAAATTTCTACAAAACCCTAGCAATCATATGATAAAAATGCAATGTAAATTATTGTATTTTTGTATTTTTCTAGATTTTATATTAGATCTATTGTAAAAATCATAAAATAGGGAAAATTAGAATGAATTGATGCAAATTAGTAACCCTAAAATGCCATTTTTTTCAATTTTTTTTATTTTTTAAAAAATTTTCTCAATGCAATAAGATGAATGACTATATGAATGAATGAAATCAACCCAAATCTGAAGACAAACACTCAACAAGTTTTAATTAAGTCCAAAAACATGGGTTCACCAAAATGTTTAGGGTAAAATTTAGATTGTTTAGTTTAGTGTTTGAATCCTCCTTTCACTCATTACATTCAAGGACACTCAGATCGAGTGGTAGAGCACTATCAGATCCTTGGTCACTTACAAAATATAGGGAAACTTGGATTAGGGTGTTTTATTATCAATTTTTCTTCTCTTATGTCTAATTAACCATCAAAACCCTAATTATACAAATGCGATAATAAACTGATGAATTATGGAAAATGCTCTTGTAGAGGAATGCAAAATGACAAATCACCTATTTTCAGGGTTCCAAGGTAGAAAATTTGAGGACTAAAGAGCAGGTGCCCAAGTCCAAGGCCCTAGTTTTTGTCAGGATCTGGAAACTTAGTTTGCAACCTGTATCTTTTGTCTCAGAGATTTTCCTATTGTGGAACTTTGAGGACAAATGAGAATGCACCCAAGTCCAGGGGGTAGATTTTCCTTCTGTTTTACAATTCTGACACACCAAGATGTCTTCCTGCAACTTCAATTTGTCCATCTCCTCAACCTGTAACCTGCAACCATGAAAACTTTGGAAGGGGGTTGTGGTGTTTAGAGGCTTGCCTCAGTCAAGCCCTGGAGGACACTTAAGTCTCTAAACACCGTTGTCAGATAGAGAGTACGTGGCCTTGAGAGGTAGAGGCAAAATCCAAATCAAATAATGATCACAAACACAATGAATGTCACCTTGTAGGGAAGATCTCATGAAAGGAAGATGCTCTTCATTCCATGAGGAAATGGATGCTCAAATCTATAAACACAAACACATAGACAACACAAATATGCTCTTGCAACACAATGAAAGCCTTGAATCACTTCTATAATACCAATGCTCATGAATGTAATCTCTAATTTAAATCTAGTTTCTAAATGAATGCCTAAACATGCTCTTATATGCAACTACAATCACTCCCACCAAGATTTCGTAAATTCAAACTTACCGTGTCGGCCTAGGGACCAAATAACGATCATAAACTGACACTTCAAATTTGGGCCTGACCCAAAATAAGGCAGGACTAGGGTGCAGGTGCCCAAGTCCTCCTCCTTATTTTGGGTAGGGTTAACCTCAAGGGGTCCCCCTAGGCCCCATTTGTCATGATACCTAGGGTTCATTTCATTGGGATGCCAAATTATGATGCAAGATGTCCTAAATGCACACTAAAGACCTGGGAGCTAAACCTTATGAGGGAAAGGCCCTCAAAGGGACATTTTCTAACGTTACACCTGTATTATGGGAGGTTTGTTTACTTTCCAGTACTTGTATATGCATTTCATATATATGAGGAAAAAGAAAAGAAAAGAAATCACGCCTGTCTTCTATGCATTAATGTGTCTTCTATGCATTTGTTGTCCTCTCTGTGTTTTGCATGCCTATTACTATCTTCTATGTGATTGGCATGTCCTCTCCATGCTTGGTGTGTTTGCTCTATTTGTGACCATACTTTAATGCATGTATTGGCCTCGTGTTTATACATACATTAAATTGGGGGCTAAATGTAACATCAGAAAATGTCCCCTTGGGGGCTTTTCCCTCATAAGGTTTAGCTCCCAAGTCTTTAATGTGCATTTAGGACATCTTGCATCATAATTTGGCATCCTCGATGGAATGAACCCTAGGTATCATGACAAATTGGACTTAGGGGAACCCCTTGAGCTTAACCCTGCCCAAAATAGTGGGGGAGGACTTGGGCGTCTGTGCCCTAGTCCTACCTTATTTTGGGTCAAGCCCAAATTTGAAGTGTCAGTTTATGACTGTTATTTGGTCCCTAGGCCGACATGGTAAGTTTGAATTTTTGAAATCTTGGCAGGAGTGTTTGTAGTTGCATATAAAAGCATGTTTAGGCATTCATTTAGAAACTAGATGGAAACTAGATTACAACTAGAGATTACATTCATGAGCTTTGGCATTCTAGAAGTGATTCAAGGCTTTCATTATGTTGCAAGAGCAAATTTGTGTTGTCTATGTGTTTGTGTTTGTAGTATCAAGCATCCATTTCCTCATGGAATGAAGAGCATCTTCCTCTCATGAGATCTTCACTACAAGGTGACATTTATTGTGGTTGTGATCATTATTTCATTTGGATTTTGCCTCTACCTCATAAGGGCATGCACTCTTTATCTGACAACAGTGTTCAGAGACTTAGGTGTCCTCTGGGGCTTGACTGAGGCAAGCCTCTAAACACCACAACCCCCTCCAAAAGTTTTCATGGTTGTAGGTTATAGGTTGAGGAACTGGACAAAGTGAAGTTGTAGGAAGACATCTTGGAATGTCAGAATTGCAGAATAGAAGGAAAAACTACCCCCTAGACTTGGGCACCCGCTCATTAGTCCTCAAAGTTCCACAATAGGAAAATCTCTGAGACATCAGATACAGGTTGCAAATTGAGTTTCCAGATCCTGACAAAAAGTAGGACCTTGGACTTGGGTGCCCGCTCTTTAGTCCCTGACTTTTCCACCTCGGAACCCCTAAAATAGGTACTTTGTGATTTGCCATTTTACATTCCTCTGCAAGAGCATTTTCTGTAATTTATCAGTTTACTTTCACATTTGCATAATTAGGGTTTTGATGGTTAATAGAACATAAGAGAAGAAAAATTGATAATCAGATACCCTAATCCAAGCTTCCCTACATTTGTAAGTTACCAAGGACCTGATAGTGCTCTACCACTCTATCCTAAGGTCCTTGAATGTATTTGGGTGAAAGGAGGATTCAAACACTAAACTAAACAATCCAAATTTCACCCTAAAGAGTTACCGGCACTAGAATGAGGATAGTTCTTGAATTGAAGCAATAATTGGCCCAATGTTTTGCAATGAAAGATTTAGGGGTAGCGAAGAAGATTCTTGGCATGACTATAATCAGGGACAGATAAAAGAGAGAAATCAGATTATCTCAACAGAAGTATATTGACAAAATCTTGGACAGGTTCAACATGAAGAATGCCAAGCCTGTTAGTACTCCATTAGCTAATCACTTTCGTTTGTCATCAACAATGTGTCCAAAAACTCAAGAAGATCAAGAACACATGAAGGGTGTTCTTTATTCACTAGTAGTTGGGAGTCTCATGTATGCCATGGTTTGTACTCGTCTAGATATTGCGCATGCAGTGGGAGTTGTGAGCAGATTTATGAGCAATCCAGGTAAACCTCATTGGCAGGTAGTATAGTGGATATTATAGTACCTAAAAGGTACTTTAGATCTTGTTTTGTGTTTTGGAGAATAGGATACTTAGCTGCGAGGTTATGTTGACTCTGATATGGTTGGAGACTTGGACAAATGGAGGTCTACAATAGGTTATGTGTTCACACTTGTCGGGGCTACAATTAGTTGGGTTTCACATTTGCAATAGGTGGTTACACTCTCCTCTACCGAGGATGAATATATTGCTCTCACTAAAGGAGCAAAGGAAATGATATGGTTATAGTGGTTATTGGGAGAATTGTGATGCAAGCATTCTATTTTCACTTTGTTTTGTGATAGCAACAACGCTATTCACTTGACAAAGAACTCCATCTTTCATAATAGAACCAAACATATAGAGCTACGATATCATTTTATTCGACATGTACTTGAAGAGGGTAAGTTGTAGGTGGAGAAAATTGATACCAAAGTGAATCCGGTTGATACGTTGATGAAGGTAGTACCAAGGGAGAAGTTTGAGTTTTGTAGATCTTCTCTCGACATTGTCAAGATGTGACATTAAGATCAAAGTAGGGGAATGTCTGATATGTTGCAGTAGTCGTTGGTCTTCAAGTGGGAGATTGTTGGGTATATGAAGCCCAATAGACACCTTTTACTCTTCAATTCCTTTGACCATTCGTGTTTCCTCTTGAAGGTATATTATTATACGGAAAATGTAATTCATTGTTTATCTTGAAGATTGTATGAGCTGCAGCATAATGTATGTTTGTAAAAATAGAGACTAATAAAGGAATTCCCGTGCTTCTTTGTGGATGTAGCCTATAAGGCGAACCACATTAAAACTTGTGTCTTTCTTTTCATCTATGTGATTGTATTATCTACAATCTTTTTTTTTATCTGCTGTCAATTCTCCAACAAGATTCCTGTCTGGTTAATGGGATGTGATGAATATATACCAAAGCAGTGAGGATATGATGATGTATATATACATATTATATACAATTTTTTCTTCCACTGCCTCCACATAGAATTCTCTTAACCTCATAAGTTGTGATTCCGTCTACATGCTTTTTGTTTGTTTGTCACAGTAGAATAATAGTCAACAAACTCTCCTTTCAAGTTATTAAAGAATATATAGCACTCAGCATACGTCGAAGCCGATGCGTTCCTATGCGCAAATATTCCATCCTCTCCTAACAAACAAAAGCTACATATTTTCCCAATAAAATGACATCTTATGTTAAAATATTTTCTTGAAGATGACATTTAGGTCTGCCTTAAACAGTTTTCATTTTCGTTGTACCTACCATATTCCATAATTAATTAGCCGATAGGCTTTTATATGTGATCATTTTAGTGCTTGGAATTGTCTCACGCCTCAGGCCGGAAAAGGTTGTTCCTATCGGCGTATTCCTTGAACCTCCTATTGGTGCAAGTGCTAGTATATGATTAGGGCATCAATGAGCTTTCAAATGTTTATTTAATTTATGTGATAGTTCATTCTTAGAACTTTCGTGGTAATTTTCAAAGTTAAAAAAATAGTATTTGTATTTAGAAGTCATCAAAGTCTTCTATTATATTGATTGGTTTATTTCAAGAATATTGTCTTGGGTAAATTTTATATTTGAATTTTAAAATTTTAGGGGTCAAATTCATAGTCCCACACCTACAAAATGATCCAAAACATGAAAATAATAAAATTGGGTGCATAACAGAATGTATAGCTTCGTAGGTGCATAATTAAGTATAATAGATTAATAATTTGGATGAATATATCGGAATGAGTTTCTGTGTGATAAGATGAGGATAGGTATATAGGAATGTTTATAAACAATAAGTAGTAACATGGGAAAAGGGGTCTGACTTTGCACAAGATTGCGTCATTTATCAATAAGTAAATGTATTAAGCCATTCTTTGAAAATGGGCACAAAACTAAATAAGAAATGGAATGAGTATGCAAATTTCACTATTACCTCAAGAAATGAAATCATCTTGCATCATGTGTGTCTAAAATATGTTTTACTACATGATTACGAAACCAATAGGCTAACTAATAAATTAGAATGAACCTAGTCATGCAAGATCTCGTACTTTTATCATCTTTTTCTCTATAATAAGATATTGCATTTGATGTTTGAGTTTGGTGCATCTATCCATAGAATGTCCATGTATATTATGAAAAAGGAAGAAATATTTAGCCCTATGTGATGTAAGCTTAGGCATATCCATTGGCTTACTTAGAGGTAAGGTAATAAAATTGTATTCTAAAAGTTGTTCCAAGGCAACATGTCTAGGCTCTTCTAATGTAGTGAATTCTCGAAATTTATTTTGTTAATTTGTCCATGCTGATAATTATTAGGTACATCCCCATTGCCCCCATTATTTAAATCTGACAATGACATTAACTCATGAACATAAGGGAAAGAGATAGAAATATTTTGATATAAAAGAGGATTTTCTAATAAAACACACTCACATTCACACATAATAGTACATAATAAGGCTAGTCCTTATTCCCATGGTTCACTCTAATTGGGATTTAGATCCATGAATGGAGATTAATTGAGCCAAATATGCACCCACAAATTTGATCCATGGTGGTGAATAATGGATCTAGAGATTAGGAATATAAATCTCATATCAGTGATAAAGGGGAATAAAATGTGTGATGTTATGAGAAAATTTATGCATGAATATGCCACATATAAGCTAATTATTGCATCTAGGACACTCCAATTAAAGTGGGTCTAAAACATCAAGGAAAAGGGCATGGGTATGTAATTTGCACCATTGCAATGATAAAATTAATGAATAAAGTCATTTATATAGCTTTTGAAAAATCAAACAACTCAAAACATCTAGGATTGCTTAAATATACAATTGAAAGGAAAATAACCTTTCCTTAAGGTTAGTCTAGGCTAAATCAATAAAATGCACCTCCATAAGCACAATTAGCCTAGAGCAATTAAAAAAGAGTTAAGACTAATAATTTGATAATATGCAATAGCTAAATTAGAAAAGTAAATGTGGGAGAAGGTGGTACTCAGCTCTATGATTGAAGAGTGTGTGCCAACAATGAATATTCTAATATCCAACTTGAATGTGCTCTCGAAATGGGGGTCTCTTTGTTAGAAGAGTGCCTTAGAACCTATTCTTTATTAAAAGATAAGTTTGCAAGTCTAGGACAAGTTTGTGGTTGCAAATTAGTCCTCTACATCTGGATTCATCCGTATGCATTGTAGAATTGTTCTTTTCTACTCACCTGATAGATCTTTGTCTACTTTGCTACATTTTCTAATTTAAGGGTTGGAGATATTTAAAGATACCTTGGAAGGGCTATCATTTCATTACAAGGAGACAAGTTCTCCTAGTTCAAACCGTAGAAATGTGTACAAAATTGTAAAGATAGTAAGAAATGGCCTTATAATGATGAATGCAAATTATTCTCTTTTTTAAACACCAAATCAAAATATAATTATATTTCATCTATTTTTAAAATAAAATGTATTTATTTTCTTTTAAATAACATATAAAACTATTTCATAGAAGACAAATTTTCCCCACATTTGTTTATGTGGGGTCTTCTCCTCTTCCATCTTGTTTTAAATTCTTCAGCGTGCCATTCAAATGAGAGGACCGTCGCTTTTATATTATTTTTATAATCCATCGAATTTACTTAGTTCCAAAAGGAGGTAGCGTATTTGTCAACCCAAAAGTTTTAAATGCAAGATTCTTGTCTGGTTGATGGGATGTGATGAATATATACCAAAGCAGTGAGGAGAAGATGATGTATATATACACATTATATACAGTTTTTTCTTCCACTGCCTCCACACAGATTTCTCTTAGCCTCATAACTCGCGATTCCGCCTACATACTACTTTTTGTTTGTCGCAGTAGAATAACAGTCAACAAACTCTCCTTTCTGAGTTATGAAAAGAATATATAACACTCAACATACGTGGAAGCCGATGCGTGCATATGCGCAAAGATTCCATCCTCTCCTAACAAACAAAAGCTACATATTTTCCCAATAAAATGAATACTTAACGTTAAAATATATTTTTGAAGATGACATTTAGGTCCGCCTTACAGAGTTTTCATTTTCGCTGTACCTACCATTATCCATAATTAATATATGATCAGGGCAGCAATGACAAATGTTTATTTAATTTATGTGATAGTTCATTTTTTGAACTTTCTTGGTAATTTAAAAAAAAATAGTATTTGTATTTATAAGTCATCAAAGTCTTATATTGACTGGTTTACTTCAAGGGCAAATTTTGTATTTGAATTTTAAAATTTCACAGATCAAATTTATAGCCCCACACCTATAAAATGATCCAAAACATGAAAATGATAAAATTAGGTGCAAAACAAAATGTATAGAGGTAGGTGAATAAATAAGTATAATAGATTAAAGATTTGGATGAATATAACCGAATGAGTTTCTACATGGATAAGGTGGGGATGAATATATAGGAATGTGTATAAACTATAAGTAGTAACATCAGAAAAGGGGCCCAACTTTGCACAAGATTGAACCATTTATCAATAAATAAATATATTAAGCCATTCTCTCAAAATGGGCACAAAACTAAATAAGAAATGGAATGACTATGTAAATTTCACCATTGCCTCAAGCAATGAAATCATCCTTCATGTGTGTCTAAAATATCTTGAACTACATGATTACTGAAACGAATATGCTAACTAATAAATTAGAAGGATCCTCATCATGCAAGTCAATATGATTATCCTCTACTTCTATCATCTTTTTCTCTATAAGATATTGAATTTGATGTTTGAGTTTGGTGAATCTATCCATAGAATGTCCATGTATATTGTTGGCACTTGTTTTTGTGCCTCGTCAATATTGTCCAAGCCTATGTTGAGGGAAGTGTTGGGTGCTGCAATAAATAGCTATCACATGGAGAAGGCCTTTGGGATCGTTTTTAACATTATTTGCTGCATTTAATGATGGTTTTGCGTCCAAAAATCCCCAAGGAACATAAAAAATGACCCTACAATTTTTTTAAATGTTGGGAATGGATGAAAAGTGCTTCCAAGCAAAGAAAAATGCCCCAGCATAGTTTTACATGCCCAACAATGTCCAAAAAAGCCCCTACCACAAGCGAAAATGCCCCAACATGATTTTGAACACCCATGAAAGTTTTCAAATGCTTAGCAATGATTTTTCAATCTATAAATGGTTTTAAACTTCCAGGTGAAGATTAAATGCCCCAACATCGAGTAAAATGTCCAGCCATGGATGAAAAATGTCTTGCAAGTTTTTCAAGTGCCCCAAGCATTAGCAAAACATCCATCTATGGAGATAAGATGAGATACCGTATACATTTGAGTAGAAGTTAAGAGCAAGGTGTAGGCAAACAAGATTGTAGAAAATTGGAAAGAATTCACTAGATAAATAAATGTGTACAAATTGTTTGACACAATGCCTTCAAGTGATATATGATCTACAAGATAAAAATTAACAAGGTATTTGAAACAGAGATTTCTTCTCTTGAATTAAGTAAATGTGGAATGCTTTCAGAGCAGCTGTAGAGAAGGGTTTCCAACCTCTGGAGGATGTGTGAATGCATGAATACTGGATAAAAGGAAAAGCAAATATATTTGCAAGTAGAAAGTGTGAAGTAATGTGATTGCATGAAAACTATTTGATGATATGTCCAGTTGATTGCAAGGAGAAATAATGAAGTTATGAGGAGATTCAAATACTTCAATAAAATTGAGTTTTCACTTGCCAGTGATGGGATAGAGGCTTGGGGGGTTATTTTTTCACTCACCAAGTGAAAATATAGCTGGGAAGATACTTTTACCACAAGGGTAAAAAAGTTGGATGTTGAAAGATGTTGTGGCATATCCTTTTGTGCCCATTCAGTTGTAGGAAAGAATAACCAAATAGTGCCAAGTGTCACTATTTTGTTTAATCTAATTTTCTTCTCTTCTATTGAAATTGTATTTTTTGGGTCATTTGTAAAGGTTGGTTCCAAAAGATAGTTTCAGACTGAGTCTGGTTATTGGGATCAATCCGGGGTTTTCTTTATTTTGCAATGTGTTAAATGTCTAGTCTATGTTTGTGCATGCTTGTTTTGTGAATAATTCTCTGTAATGACTTTGTAATTCTTTTTCAACAAATCAATATAAGACCATACTTCTATTGTCATCTTTATTCTGTCTCCATGGCTAGTTGAATGTTTCAGGGAATTCAAAGAGTTCCTGGGTTTACATATTCTATTCTCTATGTCAGGTCTTGGTTAGTTTATATTCAAGGAATACATTAATAATGTTATACATAGTGAGTTGAGTATGCACACTTTCATGACTGATATTTGGGACATTTAGGCTTTCTTATGGATAACTAGGAATGGGTGTGAATTTGAAAACATGAGGGTAATTGAGGGTCTAATGTTTCTGCAAGGTAGAAACCTAGTCAATTAAGATTAGTTGAATGTTATAATTTCTTTGTCATTATGGGTTTTGGTCTAGGTATGCCTCTGTTGCTGTAGGATTAGGCATTGGTCTAGTAGTTGAAGATGACTTTTCACATCTCTAAAAATGAAAAACATCTTTATTGTACTGATAAGTTGTGTAAGTTATTTGTCCTTTTATTGTGCATAAAGTCTAGTATTATAAATCATATCAAATCTTAGTGAGCTTGCAGCTAGTGCAAGTCTTTAGAGGACTTGTGTGCATTTGTCTTTACCCAGATTCAATGGTGTTGTGAGAAGTAATAAATGAATAAATCTATAGGGATTATTAACCAATTTTACCATATAAGTGAAACATAATTTAGTCTGATTGCCTTAGAGATCTTCCTGCTTGTCTTTTTTTTTCTTTAAATCTTTCAAAGATCTCTAAGAACACCCTCCCAAGCTTGGCAAGGCTGAAAGTGCAGAGGAGGTTTATTCATTCTCATGTTCATTGGATTTTATTACCCTTGATTTAATTATAGGTTTCTTCCCTCTATCTAGATGTAACGTTGGAAAATGTCCCCTTAGGGGCTTTTCCATCATAAGGTTTAGCTCCTGAGTCTTTTGCATGCATTTAGGACATCTTAGTTCATAATTTGGCATCCCGATGGAATGAACCCTGCTTGAGCTATACCCTGGCCAAAATAGGGGGGGAGGATTTGGACGCCTGCACCCTAGTCCTGCCCTATTTTGGGGCAGCCCTAATTTCTGGGTGTCATTTTATGACTGCTGTTTGGGTACTTTGCCGACACGGTAAGTTTAAATTATGAAAATTTTAGCGAGAGTGTTTGTAGTTGCATATAACAGCATGCTTAGGCATTCATTTAGAAACTAGATGGCAATTGTGATGTTCAAGTGTTCTCAAGGTGATTCAAGGCTTTCATTGTGTTGCAAGAGCAGACTTATGTGGTTTGTGTATTTGCATTTGTAGATTTGAGCATCAATTTCCTCATGGAATGAAGAGCATCTTCCTCCCATGAGAGCTTCACTATAAGGTGACATTATATTGTGTTTTTATCATTGATTCCTTTAGTTTTTGCCTCTACCTCACAAGGGTACATACTTTTTATCTGACAACAGTGTTCAGAGACTTAAGTGTCCTTTGGGGCTTGACTGAGGCAAGCCTCTAAACACCACAACCCCCAAACCAAAGTCTTGTGATTGCAGGTTACATGTGTTGTATTCAGGAGAAGTGAAGTTGTAGGAAGGATTGGCAAGCATCAAGGATTTGGGATCTGAAGAGAAGCAAGACATCAGAACATTTCCAGGACTTGGGTGCTCACTCTAGTGTCCTCTGAAGTTGAACTTCCAGAAACATAAGTTACAAGGCTGGTCAGTGTTAGAAGGAGGTTTGGATCCCGCAAAGAAACTGGTACCTTGGACTTGGGTGCATGCTCCAATGTCCCCGACTGTTCTACCTCAAAACCTCAAAAATAGGTATTTTGAGATTTGCTATTTTACATCTGTCTGCAAGAGCATTTTCTGTTATTTGTTAGTTTATTACTGTATTTGCATAATTAGGGTTTTAATGGTCAATTGCGAATAAGAGAAGATAAATTGATAATTAAATCCCTTAATCCAAGTTTCCCTACATCTCAAAATGATCTAGGGTATGATAGTGAATTGCCACTCAACCCTAGATCCTTGAATGTAAAGGGTGAAAGGAGGATTCAAACATTTAAACACTAAAACATTAAACAATCCAAATTTTACCCTAAACATTTTGGTGAACCCATGTCTTTGGACTTAAATTGCAACTTGCTGAGTGTGTGTCTTCAAATTTGTATTGATTTCATTCATTCATATAGTCATTCATTTTATTGCATTGAGAAAAATTTAAAAAAAAATTGAAAATTTTAAAAAATTCAAAAAAACTACATTGTTTGGCTTACTAAATTGTATCAATTCTTTTTAAATTTTTCTAATTCATGATTTTTGCATCAGATCTGATATAAACTATAGAAAAACTTAAAAATTTAGAAATTTGTATTGCATTTTCATCATTAATTTGCTAGGCTTTTGTAGAAATTTTGACAATTTTCATTAAACCTAGTAATTCCAAAATCTAGGGTTAGTAGGCAAAATCTTCTTTGAGATTTTTCTACTAATTTTAGAGGCTCATTCAAATTAGAATTTGTCTATAGTCTTGCATTTTAGTGTAAATTTGCATTTAGATTTAAAATATTTGCATTTTTGCATAGAAAATTTCAAGAAAATCTAGCAATTTTCACGCATCTTCATTAGATTTGCATTGGCATTTTGCGTATTAGAGCTTGAAAATCATTTTCAAAACTATTGGGTGAATATTTTGTGTTCAACTAACTGAAGGCAAAATGGTTATATTGACCATAGTGTAATGAAATAAATCTCTCCTCTAAGCAAGGGGAAGTTCCTTATCAACTATCACAAACTTATTTAAACTAAATACTAACTTAGGGGTGAGACCATATCATCCATTTCTCTTTTTTCAGAAATGATGTTTACAAAATGAAAGAGCACTTTCTCGATACAAATTTGAATAACCAAGAAACCCGCGAGAGCACAAAGTCTATCGTTGCTCCTTTTACTGATTTATAATTTAAAACTAAGTAGAATAAGGTGCAGCTCAAAGTCTTCACCAAATGTTACGATAAAACATATGATCACAAAAGATAACAATAGCTCAAAGTCTTTCCAATATCTTTTACTTCAAAACATAATATCACAAACTAAAGATAATTGTTATAGCACAAAGTCTCCACAATCATCTTTAGAACATCTCCCAGATTATTCACACTCACTACAATTTGATCAAGTAGATAAGATAGTATTTGGAAAAGGACATAAGAACAATTTCCAATATGCCACAAGTTATTTCAACACAAAGATTGAACGATCACTTTCTTTTCTATTCACTTGGTAAAATTTGATTTACAATTTGAACACAAAGTCTCAAAATGCTCTTCAATTTGGTAGAGTTTTGCTTCAATAACTAAAAGATGATTATTTATAGTGGGGGTCATCTTTATTTATAAGAGAAACCAAGAGCAAAAATAGGAAAATCCTAACTACTTTGACTTATTCTAATAGAGGAGTCCTTTTTGATTTGGGACTTCCTATGTTATTACATGTAATTACATATGAGAAAAGTACACGTAAATATGTCCAAAATTATTTCAAAAGTACATGTGAAAAGTAGAAAATAAACCAAGTAATGGAAAAGCTGCTTCAACTTGCATTGCCTTCTTTCTTCATGTGGCAATCATACATGGTGAATGCTACTTGCATCCCAAGACTGTCCGGACTAACTGTGTTCTTGAAAATCATCTAGGCTCTAACTATTGCATCTCTGACCGTGGTAACTAATTTTGCGTGACTAGTTAACTTGGCCTTCAGATTATCCAAAGTTAACTGATTGTCAAGAATATTATCCACAGAGGCCACTGAAAATGTTTTGTCCTCAAAGTCTTTCTGGAACATATTTTCAAATTCTTGGATCATCTCTTCTGCAGATAGAAATCGATTATCTTGGGACACCAGATTGTACGGTAACTCCTCCAACTTATGAAAAAGACTAATATCACTTTGATCACTTAATTTCCTTGCAGTTTCTAGGTCATTGATCAAATCTTTCAGCACACGGCTCCGATATGTCAATGCCTCTTTGGTTTCAGTATATGAATCCCTATTTGGAATGACACCAATTGATATCAGAGTGCTTATTTTCAGCTTTCTCATCTCTACCCAGATGTCTTCAACCATTGGTTCATAAAACTGGGTCTTTCTCTTGATCTTGTCTTTCACACCCCTATAATCAAGCCTTGGTCTTCATTTGAATTGTTTCATGTTTACTAGCTGCATTTCAGTTTCCATGGCTCTAGCCTTTGTAGCAGTTGATACTGAAAACCTGTCAATTTCAACTAGAAACCTGAATCCTAGTTTCTTGACCTCCATTTGCTTATTATGTACAACAATCATTTGTCTACATAATTCCATTAGAACAAGTTTGTCTTAAGGAAACCTTGGCAACATATAAGGATGACCTTGGAAAAAGCTAACCCTTAAATATGAGAAAGAAGGAAATTGTAAGAACATGCATCCATAATCATTCACAACTGACCAAGCTTTGTCTGAAACTCTTCTTTGCTCCAACTGAGGGTAAAAAAGGCATAAGAACACTGGGAAGAGAGGATCATTTACCCTCCTGAAGTGGTGCATAGAACCCTTCAATGTCAATTGAGAATAGTACTGATATACAACAACTACTCTCTTATCTCCTTCTGATGTCAAACCTGGAAAGATTCTCATGGAGGCTGCTATATACACAAGGTAAGAAGTCATATAGAATTTGAAGGTAGTGGATAACTTAGTCAATTGCTCATAAAGAGCATTGCTGATTTTCTCACCCTAGAAGACGGCTTGTTTACCTTGAAGTATTACCTTGATAAAAGGGTAGATCCACTCATGAAAAAGTGAGGAAGAAGCCAATCCCCTTATCCTTCTAAGAAGAGTTATAAGATCACCAACGTAATCTACAAAATCACTTCTGGGAAAACTCCTCGGCCACCTAGACAAGTTTGACCTTGAAGTCTTGAGCCATTTAGTATTGATTATCTTCTTAGCCTTCTCAGAATTTTTGTCATACTCTTTTTGGGCTTCAACAAAATCTAGCTTTATAACTTCTGTAACAACAGGGCACATGAAAACTTTATCAATCAATTCCAGATCTAATATGATTATCACATTTCCATTTGCATCCACTACTACCCTAGTATCTCTGTTGTAGAATTGAGCACACTGAAGAATAAACTCTGTATTATGGGCTGCCACCGGGAAAGATGACACCAAATGAATGTTGCTATCAATAATCTTCTTCATTGCAGAACTAGGATTATTAGATTTGGTTCTTTCCACAAAATCAGCCATGTCCACATGGCCAATCTCTATATCGCAAATGTCATCGACATTGGAAGTAACCGAGGTGATTGGAAAAACACCTTGATAGTTATACTTCATCACTTTCAACTTCTTTGGAGACAACCCAGTCATTTGAAAAAGCTATCACTAGAAGGATGTTGGTGATGAGAAAAAATCTGCAAAAGAAACTGCAACAAAAAGCCATGATCAAGCAATTAGGGGAAATACTGGTAATCTGGGAAAATTGCATGTTGACGATCATGACTATGGAGATACGCTTGAAAGGTCTAGAGTGCAAGCGGATCAAAAAATGGAGCAAAGCGGGTTTGGGGAAGCAAAATTGAAAATCTCTTAGAGTTAGGAAAAATTGAGAGTGAATGCATAGGTAGCAAAATTTGCCGCCCTTGCATTAGAGGGATGTATTGTAAGTGTCAGGGCAGCCATTTTTACCAACCCTGTAGGTAGGCTGAAATGCAAATGTATTGGCGGTAAAATTAACCGCTTTTGCATGTTGGAACAATCTATGTTTGAGTGGCAAATTTCGTTGACATTGCATGAGAGGTATATTACAAGTGTTTGAGTAGTGATTTTTACCGCTTTCGCAGGTTGGATGTTCAAAGTTTTCTTTGTGTAAGGGTGGCAAAATTTGCCACCCATACACCTTGGGGTATAGCTTTCAAATGCATAAGCAGAAATTTTTGCCGACTTAGCACTTATGCAAAAAATTATATGGAATGACTTTGAGTGGCAATTTTGTTGACATTACACAAGACCAAACATAACTTAATATGTTTGAGCGGCAATTATCACCAACTCAACACCTATAATGGCTATGTAAGTTTATGCTTTAAGCAATGATTAATTCTTCTCATAGGACATGTATCGGCGGACTCTTCTGATAAAACGTCAGCTAGAGAAGGATTAAGCAAAGACTAGGGTTTTAAAAATGACTCAAAAAGAAAGAGAAAACAAAATGAAGGAAGATTTGCTTTTAAAAATTAAACAATATAATTTCAAGAAGACATGAACAATCACTTCATTAAACAAGAAAAAACCCTAGAAAGGAAAGAACAACAAAAAGAAAAGTTAAAGACTTACATGTCAAAAAGACTGAAACCCTAAACGTGACCTTGGCGACCCAAAATCCATCCGAATCCAGGATCAACGTGATCAAGCAGTCTAAGGAAGGTTTCAGGAGTTGATTGGAAGGTTTAGAGAAAAAGAAATAACAAAATAAAATGAGTTCACACATTAAAAAGGTTTAAAAGGTAAGCTCTTAATGTTAACACGAGTGACCATAAATGCCACTGAAGTTCGTGATCCTCAAGATCTTACTCGGGCGATGAAAATTGCCTACCCAACTTGTGCTAACCATAATGCAATGGCGGTAAAAATTACCGCCTATACATATTTCTTTCAACAAAGAACATGTAACGGCGGCGAAAATTGCCGCTCGGACACGTTTAAATAAAAGACTATGTAAAAGTGGCATTTTTCACTGACTCAACACAATAAGAAAAAGGTATACAAGAGTGGCAGATTTTGCCGACATTGCACATAAAGTTTCAAAATCTTACTAACACCTCGAAATGATCAAAATTGATATTTTGATCAGTTTGCAACCTAATCGATTCGCACAAATTTCAAGGAATTGATTTGAGGGAATGTCACAAACTAGTTTAGGATGTCATATGACTTCGCACGAGGCTAAGAGAACTTGTCTCGATTTGTGAACTTAGAGTGTAGACTACGAACCATACAAGTTTCGTAGGGGTTGTCTACAAAAATGAGCGTAGCTGATTTTGAGAACAACAGCTGGCTCTAACTGGGGAACTTCCATTGATGGAACTTTGAAATGATCGAAGGGAGAAGAATCTAATCTCTAAGTGCCTTCATCCATTGCATTAGGCCATAGAGTCAAGCTACCAAAAAGAAAAAGATACAAAAGACTAAACAAAATGAAAAATAAAAACACAAAACTATACAACTGTACAAATGAACTTATCTGATACTTCAAGGATTGAAGTGCTTTAGATGTTGTCCACTGTGAGGCAGTAAGAATGGTGTTCCATCCAGATACTCCAGCAAGAAGGTATTTTCACCACAAAGTTGATGAATGATGAACGGGCCCCTCCATAGGGAATCAAACTTCCCATGCATTCCTTTTGATTCTCTCCTCTTGTCCCATAACAAGACTTGATCTCCAATTTGAAACTCACGAGCCCTTGCTTTCTTGTCAAAGACTTTCTTCACCTGAATTTGATGTTCAGCAATACGATCCACTACCATAGCTCACTGCTTCTCAAATTTAGTTAGGTACATGATTCTTTTGTCAATAGAACTTTCAAAAGTTCTATCTTCTACTGCCTTTGCCAACTTCAATGCCGACAACTCCAAAGTAATAGGTATCTTTGCATTCAGACCATACAGAAGCTGAAATGGTGACATACCTATCACCCTTTTAGGGGTAATCCTATCTGCCCATAAAGCATCAAACAATGCTTTATGCCAAGCTCTTTGATTATCTTCCACCAGTTTCCTAATAATAGTAACCAGATTTTTGTTACTTGATTCCTCCTGACCATTTCCTTTTGGATAATAGTCTAAAGAGTGGGAAAGAATGATCCCATGCTCATAGAAAAATCTAGTATTCTCGTTGGAAGAGAAACAAGTAGCATTATCTGCTACTACCTTGTTTGGGACTCCAAATCGGGAAATAATGTTTTCCTTAAGGAAATTACATACCACTTTAGAAGTAGCATGCTT
Source organism: Cunninghamia lanceolata (assembly GCA_027924645.1). Lineage (NCBI taxonomy): Eukaryota > Viridiplantae > Streptophyta > Pinopsida > Cupressales > Cupressaceae > Cunninghamia > Cunninghamia lanceolata. The sequence continues at coordinate 557,695 of BSBN01000088.1, forward strand.
TACTGGGATGGCTTCCACCCACTTGGTAAAATAATCTATCATGGTGAGAACAAAGTTCTATCCTGCACTTGATGGTGGATTCATAACACCAATGAAGTCGATGCCCCATTGTTGAAAAGGTTCTTCAATCACAACTGGCTTGAGAGGTAGTGCGGCCAACTTAGGCTTTCCAACAAACTGTTGACACAACTCACACCTACGTACCCAATTGTACGCATCCTGAAACAGTGTGGGCCAATAGTACCTGGCCCGCAGAATCTTATGAGCCATCACAAGTGCTGAAAAATGTCCTCCACAGGCCAAATTGTGGAAAGACTCCAGAAGTCTACTTTGTTGCGATTCATCTACGCAATGGGAAACACTCCATCAAGGCTTCTTTTGTATAGACCATTGTCCCATAGGACATAGTTAGCTGCCTTCAATTTAACAGTTCTTTTATCCTTATAAGACAAATGAGAAGGAAACTCACCATAGGTAAGAAAATGAGCAATACTTGAATACCACTCATCTGTAGTAGTGACAAAAAGAACAGTTGGCATATCCTCAACTTCTTCTTCTTCATCTCCTGTCTCCTTTGGTACATTATCAGCAATCAATTGACACAAACCTCTGCCATGCACAAGCTTGGTAGGTTTGATATCAAGATCAAACTCTTGGATTTTAGCAATCCAGTTGCCTCTTTTGGTTCCAAATTCCTGTTGAGTCAGAATCGACTTTACTATTGTATCAGGCACCAAAACAACAATATGTGAATTCAGAATATAAAACTGGTAATGCTTTACCACCTTGACCACGACATAAGCATGTTTCTCCATATTTGAATATTTCAATTCATGAGCCTTCAGAGGAAAACTCATAAATGAAATGGGAGATTCCACACCTTCCTCATTTTGCTGAACAAGAATGGCCGAAAGTGTATGCTCAGAAGCATAACTGTATACTACAAAATCCTTGGTATAATCAAGACAAACCAGAACTGGAGCATGAGCTATGGCCCACTTGATGTCCTCAAATGCCGCCTTACCTTCCGCACTCCAATGGAAAGTAGTCTTACCCTTCACCATGTTGACAATGTGACAGGTTTTCTTTGTGAATTCCAGAATGAACCTTCGCAAAAAATTCACCTTTCCAAAGAAAGAGTGAACTGTAGTCTTAATAGCAGGTAAAGTAAGACTTTGGATGGATTTGACTCTTTCTGAGTCAATTTTAGTGCCTTCTCGGGACACAATGTGACCGAGAAGTTTACCTTCTGTAACCCCGAAAACTAATTTCTTAGGGTTGAGAGAGATACCATTTTGTCGACATCTTTCTAGTACCTGTCGCAAATGATATGCATGATCATGACTTTGTTTGGAGAAAATAGTCAAATCATCAAGATATACCATAATGAATTTCCCCATCTCATCTCTGAAAGTGAGGTCCATTGCTCTCTGGAATGTGGTGCTAGCATTGATCAAACCAAAAGGCATCTTGCAATATGCAAATGTACCCCAAGGTGTTGTGAAAGCAGTCTTGTACTGATCTGCTTCGCTGACATCTACTTGATTATATCCTAAAAAACTGTCTAACATAGATAGCATTTCCAAACTAGTTACTATTTGCAACACTTGGTCCATAATGGGCAAGGGGTAGTTATCCTTTAGAGAATACTGGTTGAGATTCTTGAAATCAACATAGATATGGATTTCTCTGTTCTTCTTTCTTACAGGAACTATATTCGCAATCCAAGTGGAATGATGAATTGGAAAGATTATTCTTACATTCAACATTTTTTGAATCTCAAAAAGGATAGTACCTGATATCTTGGGATTGTATTACCTTTGTTTCTGCTTGTGAGGCAATGACCTAGCTTTGAGAGGAATTTCATGCTGAATCTCCTTAGGCCTGAAGCATTTCAGATCATGATAAGAATATGCCAAAACATCAATGTAATGGCAAAGGAGTGTAATGAATTTGAACTTCTCGTCGGCAGTGCAACACTTCCCAATGTTGACCATTTTGGGATTTGTCTCGGAACTCAAATTTATTTGCTCAAATTCCATAGAGGAACTTGAATCAAGCTGTTGTTGTTGTTTAATATATCTGTCATGCTTATCAAATAGCTTTTCCAGGGAAGCCAAACCTTTTGGAATCTTATTCCCTTTTAGTTGAAGAAACTCTTCACCAGTTTGTGAATCTATTTCGGAAACATATTCCCGTGGCGGAGATTCACTACCTTCAAAATAGACCTCGTCAAAGCTATCCTCTTTTCCAAGAAAGCTATGATTTGGTTATCACCATTGAACACCTGCCAATGGTCAGCATTATCAGGTACACTTGGTCTGAAAACCAACTCAATTGTGTACTTGTTCCCTTTGAAGTCTTTATGAGGAACCGTGAGGGTGGCAGAGACAACTAATGAATCTGCACAATCATTAAACTCTCTAGGCACTGCAGAAATGTTGAAAGCATCAAAACCTTCAATGCAATCACATACACGATTGTGATAATGTCTCAATCTTTCATTTTTGGTTTGATACAAATTTCTCACTTGGAAAATAACTAACTCGGCATCTCCTTGAGCATGAAGATTTTTAACACCTTTAGCATGAGCAGCCTCCAATCCGAGCAACAATGACTTGTATTCAGCGGTGTTATTGGCATTGTCAAATTGTAGCTTGTATGAGAAAGGGAAGATATCACCTTGTGGAGATATCAAAACAACTCTAGCTCCAAAACTGGTAGAGGAACAACTGCCATCAAATTCTAAAACCCAAACCTCATTAGAATATGATTTTTTGGAATTTCTTTGACCAGAAGATTCTTCTTCATCAGTGAGGGAAGAATCTGGCATTACTATACCTTCATCTGCACTTTCATCTGAATACTCTTTTGATTCTCCATCTGAATTTTCTGAGCTCTCGTCTAATGAACTAGAAGTATCTTCAGTAGACAAGAAATAATTACCCATTCTCGAGGACTCAAACAAAATTTGGGCTTTGGGATTTGCTGTTTGGGTAACAATATATTTTGCCTCTTTCTCAAGAAGCAACTTTTGCATGATGCCTTTAATAGGTATCCTTGCTTCAGATAGATCCATGTTTAGTTCCCCACTCACATCTTTGCAAAAATTACGCCCGAGCAAAATGCCATAAGAGGCTGGAATATCAGCCACTAGGACGGTCATCTTAATCCTCTTGTCTGGAAAGGCTGCAAATGCAAATTGGGCATCTTTGATTTGGCCCAACAACGGTACTTGCTTATTTTCCATGGAGAAACATCTCCTAAAGGTCTTGGTTAGAGTGAGACCAAGGGCGTCTACCACTTTGGCAGGCATAACATTATTAGGGGACCCAGAATCTATTATGCAATTGCTCAACTTATGACCATTTACCAATAGAGAAACATAGAAAGGTTCTATTTTTCTGGAGGCAACAAGGGGAGTAGTGACAAGATTCTTTTGGGTAGATTTGTTCTTTGAGGAATCATGAGAAACTTTTGGAAAATCTTGTCCTGTAGGGACAGTCTTGTTTTTGATGTATTTAGCTAACCTATCAAACTGTTTGGGATTAGCTTGTAAATACTCAACCTTAGACATTTGGATTTTGGTCTTCCTAGCATGATCTATTATATCAAATAACTGAAATGAACTAGAGACAGAGGAAGGAAATCCATCATTATGAGTTTTATTAGGGGTAATACTGGTCTGAGGGACAAAAGTAGAAGATACAGGATTGTTAGATGTACTTACTTATTTCCCACCGGGTCCTTCGACTGAAAAGGCAACGGAGTTCCCCATTTGGCAATTGAGATCACTGGCTGAGGTTCCTCTCTTGCCTTTCCTTTATTAGCTTGTTGATTTGGCTGATTTTAGGACCTAGTAAAATAGCATATGCTCCATCATATACTTCTCCTTCTCTTTCTGCTTCATCTTGGTAATTCAGAAAACCAATAGTAGAGTCGCCAGCTAACTCTTCTTCTCCTTCTGTGAAGAGATTAGCATTATTCTCTTGGTCCAACTCAGGTTGGAAAGAATGATCATATTCAACTTCATAATAGCTGACTATTGAGTTGATCGGTGCTACTTCAATGGCAAGCTTCCCCTATGTGGGTGGAAGACGATTGTGTTGCCCTTGATTTTTAGCAGCATTGCCTTGATATGAATTGTTGGGAAATGTTTTCCTTGGTATATCCTGATAAGAAGGAGGGGAAGACATACCTTGTGACATTTGCCTTTTCAGAGCTAGCAATTCATTTGCTAACTTTTGCACCATAGGATCCATGGTGCTTGTGGAAGAATTATCAGTAGAAGAGGAACCTTTGTTTCTGTTAGAATCTCTTCTTATCTTACCCACAAGGATAAGATCATCTTCAACTTCAGTAGCCAAAATTTGAGTTGCTGGAAGATCTACGGGGCTAGCCCGTCTTAACAGAAAGCTCACCTCCGGAAGCTGAGTATTGATAAAGAAACACTTAAGATTCTACATTGTTGGCTAAGCGGTTGTAGGAATCATGTTTGTCAGCTTGTTGAACTTGGTGATAAAATCTTGCATGGGTTCATGCAGCTCTTTCTTCATCAGTGTTAGCTGTGCTAATAAGGCATGTGTATCTTCTACAGGTTTGAACCTGGCTTCAAACTTGGTCTTGAGAGTGTTCCAACTCGTTATAGTTTGAGCTTGAAGATGGTAAAACCAAGTTGCAGTAGCACCTTGCAGTGTTTCCACAAAAAAGTCTTACTGCTACATCTTCATGTTCCACACCTCAAACACCGCAAGCTATGCAGAAAGCTGCAATGTGTTAATTCGGGTGGACTTTTCCATTGCCATAGAACTTAGGAAAATTCTTCCTCAAACTACGAGGTAGTTCATGCAATGGTGGGGTTAAATTCAAAGGACCAAAAGTGTTACCCCAAGGGATGGTGCGTTGATTAAAGGATGGGATAACAAACCTTTGTGGAGTATGAACAGATAAAACTCTGCTAGTACTAGAACTAGAAGCTTCACCTGGTATTGGAGACCTAGCGTTGGTAGGAGGAAAACACCTAGTTCACTAAAGTCGAGGTCGTGGAGGCAAAAGACCAAAATTATTTTGCTGCATCAACTCAAATACAGGGTCAATAATACCTTGAGCTCTATTGCTTCTTGTATACCGTGAATCTGCCAAAATGTAGTGTACTCAACAAAATTTTGAAAAATCTTAAAACAATTGGAAAAGAACTGAAATGCTTCAACTCAGAGCGTGAGGCTTCAAGTCATTCCTTCCCCAGCAGAGTCACCAAAAACTGTGGATAAATATTTTGTGTTCAACTAACTGAAGGCAAAATGGTTATATCAACCATAGTGTAATGAGATAAATCTCTCCTCTCAGCAAGGGGAGGTTTCCTATCAACTATCACAAACTTATTTAAACTAAATACTAACTTAGGGGTGAGACCATATCATCCATTTCTCTTTTTTCAAAAAAGATGTTTACAAAATGAAAGAGTACTTTCTTGATACAAATTTGAATAACCAAGAAACTCACAAGAGCACAAAGTCTATCATTGCTCCTTTTACTGATTTATAAATTAAAACTAAGTAGAATAAGGTGCAGCTCAAAATCTTCACCGAATGCTATGATAAAACATATGATCACAAAAGATAATAGTAGCTCAAAGTCTTTCCAATATCTTTTACTTCAAAACATAAAATTACAAACTAAAGATAATTGTTATAGCACAAAGTCTCCACAATCAGCTTTAGAACATCTCCTAGATTATTCACACTCACACTACAATTTGATCAAGCAGATAAGATAGTATTTAGAAAAGGACATAAGAACAATTTCCAATACACCACAAGTTATTTCAACACAAAGATTGAACGATCACTTGCTTTTCTATTCACTTGATAAAATTTGATTTACAATTTGAACACAAAGTCTCAAAATGCTCTTCAATTTGGTAGAGTTTCGCTTCAATAACTAAAAGATGATTATTTACAATGGGGGTCCTCTTTATTTATAAGAGAAACTGAGAGCAAAAATAGGAAAATCCTAACTACTTTGACTTATTCTAATAGAGGTGTCCTTTTTGATTTGGGACTTCCTATGTTTTTATATGTAATTACATATGAGAAAAGTACACGTAAATATGTCCAAAATTATTTCAAAAGTACATGTGAAAAGTAGAAAATAAACCAAGTAATGGAAAAGCTGCTTCAACTTGCATTGCCTTCTTTCTTCATGTGGCAATCATACATGGTGAATGCTGCTTGCATCCCAAGACTATCAGGACTAACCGTGTTCTTGAAAATCATCCGGGCTCTAACTATTGAATCTCTGACCATGGTAACTGATTTTGCGTGACTAGTTAACTTGGCCTTCAGATTATCCAAAGTTAACTGATTGTCAAGAATATTATCCATAGAGGCCACTAAAAATGTTTTGTCCTTGAAATCTTTCCAGAACATATTTTCAAATTCCTGGATCATCTCTTCTGTAGATAGAAATCGATTATCTTGCAACACCAGATTGCACGGTAACTCCTCCAACTTATGCAAAAGACTAACATCACTTTGATCACTTAATTTCCTTGCAGTTTCTAGGTCATTGATCAAATCTTTCAGCACATGACTCCGATATTTCAATGCCTCTTTGGTTTCAGTATATGAATCCCTTTTGGAATGACACCAATTGATATCAGAGTGCTTATTTTTAGCTTTCTCATCTCTACCCAGACGTCTTCAACCATTAGTTCATGAAACTGGGTCTTTCTCCTGATCTTGTCTTTCACACCCTTGTAATCAAACCTTGGTCTTCATTTGAATTGTTTCATGGTTACTAGCTGCATTTCAGTTTCCATGGCTCTAGCCTTTGTAGCAGTTGATACTGAAAACCTGCCAATTGCAACTAGAAACCTGAATCTTGGTTTCTTGACCTCCATTTGCTTATTATGTACGACAATCATTTGTCTACATAATTCCATTAGAACAAGTTTGTCTTAAGGAAACCTTGGAAACATATAAGGATGACCTTGGAAAAAGCCAATCCTTAAATATGAGAAAGAAGGAAATTGTAAGAACATGCATCCATAATCATTCACAACTGACCAAGCTTCGTCTAAAACTCTTCTTTGCTCCAACTGAGAGTCAAAAAGACATAAGAACACTGCGAAGAGAGCATCATTTACCCTCCTGAAGTGGTGGATAGAACCCTTCAATGTCAATTGAGAATAGTACTGATATACAAGAACTACTCTCTTATCTCCTTCTGATGTCAAACCTAGAAAGATTCTCATGGAGGCTGCTATATACACAAGGTAAGAAGTCATATAGAATTTGAAGGTAGTGGATAGCTTAGTTAGTCAATTGCTCATGCAGAACATTGCTGATTTTCTCACCCTAGAAGACGGCTTGTTTACCTTGAAGTATTACCTTGATAAAAGGTAGATCCACTCATGAAAAAGTGAGGAAGAGGCCAATCCCCTTATCCTTCTAAGAAGAGTTATAAGATCACCAACTTCATCTACAAAATCACTTCTGGGAAAACTCCTCAGCCACCTAGACAAGTTTGACCTTAAAGTCTTGAGCCATTTAGTATTGATTATCTTCTTAGCCTTCTTAGAATTATTGTCATACTCTTTTTGGGCTTCAACAAAATCTAGGTTTATAACTTCTGTAACAACAGGGCACATGAAAACTTTATCAATGAATTCCAGATCTAATGTGATTTTCACATTGCCATTTGCATCCACTACTGCCCTAGTATCTCTGTTGTAGAACTGAGCACTGAAGAACAAACTCTATATTATGGGTTACCACCAGGAAAGATGACACCAAATGAATGTTGCTATCAATAATCTTCTTCATTGTAGAACTAGGATTATTAGACTTGGTTCTTTCCACAAACTCAGCCATGTCCACATGGCCAATCTTTGTATCCTAAATGTCATCGACATTGGAAGTAACTGAGGTGATTTGAAAAACACCTTGATACTTATACTTCATCACTTTCGACTTCTTTGGAGACAACCCAGTCATCTGAAAAAGCTATCACCAGGAGGATGTTGGTGATGAGAGAAAATCTGTAGAAGAAACTGCAACAAAAAGCCATGATCATGCAATTAGGGGAAATAATGGTAATCTGGGAAAATTGCATGTCGACGATCACGACTATGGAGATATGCTTGAAAGGGCTAGAGTGCAAGTGGGTCAAAAAATGGAGGAAAGTGGGTTTGGGGAAGGAAAATTGAAAATCTCTCAGAGTTAGGAAAAATTGAGAGTGAATGCATGGGCAGCAAAATTTGCTACCCTTGCATTAGAGGGATGTATTGCAAGTGTCAAGGCGGCCATTTTTACCGACCCTATAGGTAGGCTAAAATGCAAATGTATTGGAGGTAAAATTAACTGCTTTTGCATGTTGGAACAATCTGTGTTCGAGCAATAAATTTTGCCGACATCGCATGAGAGATATATTACAAGTGTTTGAGCGGTGATTTTTACCGCTTTCGTAAGTTGGATGTTCAAAGTTTTCTTTGTGTAAGGGCAGTGAAATTTGCCGCCCATACACCTTGGGGTATAGATTTCAAATGCATAAGCGGCAATTTTCGCTGACTTAGCACTTATGTAAAAATTCATATGGAATGACTTTGAGTGGCAATTTTGCCGACATTACACAAGACCAAACATAACTTAATATGTTTGAGCGGCAATTATCATCGACTCAACACCTATAATGGCTATGTAAGTTTATGCTTTAAGTGGTGATTAATTCCTCTCATAGGACATGTATCAGCGAACTCTTCTGATAAAACGTCAGCTAGAGAAGGATTAAGCAAAGACTAGGGTTTTAAAAATGACTCGAAAAGAAAGTGAAAATGAAATGAAGGAAGATTTGCTTTAAAAACTTGAACAATATAATTTCAAGAAGACACGAATAATCACTTCATTAAACAAGAAAAAACCCTAGAAAGGAAAGAACAACAAAAAGAAAAGTTAAAGACTTACTTGTCAAAAAGACTAAAACCCTAAACGCAACCTTGGCGACGCGAAATCTGTCTGAATCCGGGATCAATGCGATCGAGCAGTCTAAGGAAGGTTTCAAGAGTTGATTGGAAGCTTTGGAGAAAAATAAATAACAAAATAAAATGATTTCACACATTAAAAAGGTTTAAAAGGTAAGTTCTTAATGTTAACACGAGTGGCCATAAATGCCACTAAAATTTACGATCCTCAAGATCTTACTCGGGCAGTGAAAATTGCCGACCCAACATGTGCTAACCATAATGCAACGGTGGTAAAAATTACTGTCTATATATATTTCTTTCAACAAAGAACATGGACATGTTTAAATAAAAGACTATGTAAAAGCGGCATTTTTCACCGACTCAACACAATAAAAAAAGGTATGCAAGAGCGGCGGATTTTGCCGACATTGCACATAAAGTTTCAAAATCTTACAAACACCCTGAAATGATCAAAATTGATATTTTGATCAGTTTGCAACCTAATTGATTCACACAAAGGTTGAGGAATTGATTTGATGGAATGTCGCAAACTAGTTTAGGATGTGATATGACTTCACACAAGGCTAAGAGAACTTGTCTCGATTTGCGAACTTAGAGTGTAGACTACGAAATAGATAAGTTTCGTAGGGGTTGTCTACAAAAATGAGCATACCTAATTTTGAGAACAACAAAATTTGAGAGTAATTCATTTCCATCATAAACCAAACTTCAAAATATTCACATAGCATTTTGTGCCAAGATCTCAAACCTAGGGCTTCAAAAACAATGATTTTCACTAAAATTGGCCTTATCAACTCTATAAACTTGCACCATAGGCATGCTGTGAAGAGTATTTTCAAATTAATTAGCTGTTATCAAGGTAATCATTTTCTTCCCCTCCTAAAAAGATTTACAACACCCTTTTAACGGGCTCTTGTATTGAAAATTCGGTGAAAAACTACATGTTTGACTATTTCTACCCTAGGGTTTGACCTAGTTTGCATTCCAAGTGTGTTGTGATTAATTTTATGGATTTAGGTGACTAATATTATTGATTTTATTTTCTGCACCTCCTGAAATTCATTACAATACCCCTTTTTCTAGGTCTTGGAATTGAAAAACTATGAAAAATAGCTTATTTTTGCTATATTTTCACTAGGGTTTTACCTTAAGTGGCACTAAAAGCATGTTGTGTTGGTATTTTGGCACCAAGTGGCTGTTATTACTAATATTATTTGCTTTCCATCATCATTTTCCTCACAACACCCTTGGTCATTCTCTCTTGCATTGAGTTTTGGTGAAAAAGTGCCTATTTCGACATGTTTTCACTATAATTTGACTTGGCATTATCTTGGATTTGCATCAAGAGTGTGTTGAGAAGGATCAAATTGCTGTTTTGGACTGATATCAGACATATAATTTTCTTCCCTTCATCAAAATCCTTACAACACCTTTGTTCCATTTATTTGCATTGGAAAAAGTACAAAAATCAAGCATTGACAACATACCCTAAGCCTATACTTGAGCATATTGCTACATGAGTCTAATAACTTGCTGCCCTAAGAGAAATATTCCTGTAAGAAGAAGAATAAGACACATGGGATCTAGTGCTCTTGAAGAAGTTGGTACTTTGAACACCTTCTTTACAAAAGGAGAAACCCAAATGTTACAAGACATTACACCCATTACAAGTACAATCGAAGAACAAACTTTTCATGATGATGATACTATTGAGGTGACAGGATATGTATCTAATGAGCAAATAGAAAAATTGGATAAAGAGATAGCAGAATTTCAGTCATTTATGGAAAATGAGAAAATAGTTGAAGAAGCTGTCCCTACAATTCACAATATAAGAGAATTGACAAAGGAAGGACAAGATGGTGTTAATGCAATTCACGGTCTAGCACATATTGTACAAACCAATATCATGCCAGTGACTGAATGTGCGCAAGTAATAAATAACACTCTATCACCATCTCATACTCAAGTATCCATACCTATATTGACTACGGGAATATTGAGTTTTATACCAACGATCTTAACAACTGACTTGTAGTAATGCTACCATTGGTATGGGAGTATCTAATGGCACTAATTACAAAGATGTGGGATTTGATTATTAGAAATTGGTTTCTAAGGGGACCTCCTCTATGCATAATTGTTCTCAACCACCTATCTGTTCTGCTCATTTCCAACCACATATCACATACTCACAACCATCTTCCACCTATCATTATGGCCAACCACCATTAACATATTCTCAGCCTCCGCCTATTGTATCTAAAGCTCATTCACCTCCTCACTTTGGTTCCAATTCCTCACAACAAACTGCATCTCCAAATGATTCCATCCTAAACCAACTTTTACAGGGCATGACTGCTTTACAACAAAATGTAACAAACTTGACAAATTCTTTGCAGCCTAGTCTACCAACATATCATGCCTATAATCCCCTTTCCTATGCAATCTTGAGAACTCCTATGCCTGAGAGGTTTGAGACCCCCTGCTTCAAAAAATATGGTGGAAAATGTGATCCTAATATTCATGTGGCAGCATTTATAGCTATGTGTAGTGATTTTTATTTTGAAGAGGATTTGTTAGCAAAACTTTTCCCGCTATCTCTCAAAGATACTACTTTAGAATGGTTTTGTTCATTGCCTCTGAATTCAATACACTCCTTTTCGCAGTTGATTGATCAATTTTTACAACATTTTCAAGCAAATATCAGACCCCAAGTCACTCTAATTGACTTGGTTCAGTGCAAACAAGGTTCGAAAGAGAAGTTGATAGAATTTATTATTCAGTACCAAGGGCTTTATGCACATATTCAATATCAGATGAAAGATGAAGATGTTGAAAAGATATTCATTACAAATCTACAACCTAATATTCATGATAAGATCCTCATGATGAAGTACAACCCCTTTCAACATTTATGCACCGCCCTTCATGATTAGCAACTTTCATCCAGTCAGTATGAAAACCAAAACTCATTAGCTCAAGTTGGTCAATCCATGGGTGAGTCATCACAAAACAATTTTAAGAGAAACAATAATAGGAGTTTCATCAAGATTAATGGACCGAATATGCACAACTTCTCAAATATTTCAGCTATATCAAATCTAAAGAAAGCATCGTATCAACCAAGAAAGCTTACTCCAATATCTGAGTCTTATCATTCTATCATGACCCAAATTGTGAGTAATAACATTTTGAAGCTTCCCCAGATCAAGCCTGTTGATCCTAGTAAACAAGGACCTTACTTCGATGCTAATGCCTTTTATCATTATCATCGGATGCAAGGACATGACACTAAACAATGTATGCATCTTAAACATGAAATACATGACATTATTAATTCAAATGTTATCCAGGTATTGGGTGTGAATGACAATGGAAACAAATCGATTGCTCCACCGAATCAAAACTTACAAATCTTGACTAATCCTTTCCCTAAGCATATTGAAAACAATATGGTGGAATAGGGTTTAGTGGAAGTAGACGAGGATGATTACTTGTACTATGATAGCATCGTGGGAATGATTGAAGTTGATAAGAAACAAGGGGATAATCCTCCTCCTCCATTATCCTTATATGGATTAGGAGATAATCGAAATGCATTAGAAAAGAAAGAACAACAACCAATATAGTTGAGTAAGATGGTACAAGATGATTCCTGTTACTGTTCTAGAAAGATTCAAAAATGAAAACTCGCTAAAAATTAGAAAAGAGTAAAATGACAATCAACAGTTGGAAATAAAAGTGGTTCTCCCCCTCATAAGCAACAAAAAGTCTCATTTCAACAAGAATTTAAGAAACAAGCATCATATGATAACAAACAAGACTTTCATAAGAACCACTCAAACCTTGCACTCAACATGATCGAGTACCTCTCCAAGAGGTTTGCAAGTTCCCAAATCTAATACAAAGATCAAACAGGTAAGTATCTCTAACCCTTTATCTCTCTCATGATGTGCTTCCCCCATGATGTGTTTTATGTTCTTTAGTCCTCCTGGGATGACCTCAGATTCTCTCATAAGGTTCAAGATACCAGGAGACCACCTCTGTTGTGAACTTCTTCTATTTGTATCATCATTCTTCTATATTACCTCTCTCTCTGATTTCATTGTTGTGTGTTGTGTCTTACGGACATAGTGTTGCAGTTGGTGACCTGGGGGCACCCTCCTACGTGACTATCCCTAAGACACTTGTTTATACTCTCTTATTTATTGTTTCCCTTCCTCTAATGTTTTTATCTAGTGGGAGATGATGACAAACATTTATACTGATGCGGACCTAGTGTCCCTTTCGAGAGCAATAAAAAAAATGGACTTAGATCCTAATATAACGATGGGGTTGTATATCTTATATGATGCTTGGCTAGTGGAAGCACTCATGCTTTCCGCATAGTGAATTTGATGATGTTTCTATTGCATTTACAAACCTTAACAATACTACTACTCTATTTACCTTTGTTTGTCTTTGAATCTGGCCTTGGCGGTACTCGATTCAGAGAGCTTCGTGATATAGCCCCATGGTTATCCTTAAACTCCAAATTTGTTGTATAACCTTGGCTCTGTGTGGTTAATCGTATGCATTAATGTTGTTGTTTATCATGATATTGTATACACTAACATGTTTCTTGTAGGGATGTGTTTGTGGGAACATTTGGCAATCGTAAAGTACATGTCACCTCTAGGGGGCATGGACTGTGTGAAAGTTGGTGTTCCCTTGTGTGTTTTCTTCCTACCTTAACGTGCTTGTTATCGATACCTGATATCAACCACCTTAAGGTGGGGGTATATATAAGGTAAGCTATCTGTTGTAGATGTTAGCTATGTGCTTGTCCTCAGGTGCAGTTTAAAGACTTTCTCAATAAGTGCATCTTGCATCCTGAGTTTGTTTGCAATCAATCAATCATATAAGACCTCTACGAAAGGGGGATATCATGTATATCCTTTTTATCTTAAGCCCTCTACGGAGGCGGGGATGGTGTATTTCTCAGAGCAGATTGCACATCTTGTCATTTTCAAAAGTCCTTTGCGGAGGCAGGGAGCGGTTCTGTAACTAACACAACCCTTAAGCGTGTCTTCAATGATTGTTGTGGTGAAGCCCAATCATCGGTGTGTTCCTGTAATGTGCCTAAGATGGTGATGAACCTAGAAATAGGGAACACACCATCGCTTGTCTATCATGTTTTCTCTGTGTCTTCAAGTGTGTGTGTTTGGTGTGCTTGTTTTGTGTGGCATATTTGTTTCCCCATATGCAGTCTAAAGACTTACTCGATGAGTGCATCCTACATTTTGGGAGGTTTTGCGTGTCTTGCATGTGTGTTGCCCCATATATATAGTCTAAAGCCTTGCTTGATGAGTGCATCCTGTAGTATGGGAGGTTTGTTTACTTTCGAGTACTTGCATTCACATTTCATATATATGAGAAAAAGAAAAGAAAAGAAATCATGCCTGTCTTCCATGCATTAATGTGTCTTCTATGCATTGACTATCTTCTCCGTGTTCTACGTGGCTGTAATAGTCTTCTCTTTGTTTTGAGTGCCTGTTACTGTCTTCTATGTGATTGGCGTGACTTCTCTGTGCTTGGCGTGTTTGCTGTGTTTGTGACCATACTTTAATGCATGTATTAGCCTTGCGTTTATACATACCTTAAAGTGAGGGCTAAATGTAATGTCAGAAAATGTCCCCTTGGGGGATTTTCCCTCATAAGCTTTAGTTTGTAGGTCTTTTGCATGCATTTAGGACATCTTAGTTCATAATTTGGCATCCCGATGGAATGAGACCTAGGTAACATGACAAATGGGACCTAGGAGGACCCCTTGAGCTATACCCTACCCAAAATAGGGGGGAAGACTTGGGCGCCTGCGCCCTAGTCTTGCCCTATTTTGGGGTAGCCCTAATTTCTCAGTGTTGGTTTATGACTGTTATTTGGGTCCTTTGCCGACACGGTAAGTTTGAGTTATGAAATGTTGGCAGGAGTGTTTGTAGTTGCATATAAAAGCATGCTTAGGCATTCATTAAAAACTAGATGGCAATTGTGATGTTCAAGTGTTCTCAAGGTGATTCAAAGCTTTCATTGTGTTACAAGAGCAGACTTGTGTGGTTTGTTTATTTGCATTTGCAGATTTGAGCATCAACTTCCTCATGGAATAAAGAAAATCTTCCTCCCATGAGAGCTTCACTACAAGGTGACATTATATTGTGTTTTTATCATTGATTCCTTGGTTTTTGCCTCTCCCTCACAAGGGCACACACTCTTTATCTGACAACAGTGTTCAGAGACTTAGTGTCCTCCAGGGCTTGACTGAGGCAAGCCTCTAAACACCACAACCCCCAAACCAAAGTCTTGTGATTGTAGGTTACAGCTGTCGTATTCAAGAGAAGTGAAGTTGCAGGAAGGATTGACAGGCATCAAGGATTCAAGATCTGAAGAGAAGCAGGACATCAGAGCATTTCTAGGACTTGGGCACTCGCTCTAGTGTCCTCTGAAGCTAAATTTCTAGAAACAAAAGTTATAAGGCTGATCAATGTCAGAAGGAGGTCCGGATCCCGCAAAGAAACTGGTACCTTGGACTTGGGTGCTCACTCCAGTGTCCCTGACTGTTCTGCCTCATAACCTCAAAAATATGATTTTCTATTTTACTTCTGTCTACAAGAGCATTTTCCATTATTTGTCAGTTTATTGCCGTATTTACATAATTAGGGTTTTAATGGTCAATTATGAATAAGAGAAGAGAAATTGAAAAAATAAATCCCTTAATCCAAGTTTCCCTACATCTCACAGCGATCTAGGGTATGATAGTGAATTTCCACTCAACCCTATATCCTTGAATGTAAAGGGTGAAAGGAGGATTCAAACATTTAAACACTAAAACATTAAACAATCCAAAATTTAACCTAAACACTAGATTTATTTGGTCCTTATGTCTAGATATTATGGAATATACCTTAGAGTTGAGGGATTGCAAGAAAAAGAACCATTAGATTGGTGACTCTACTAGGGATAGCTTAGTTGTTACCTTTTATGGTCTATTAGAGATTGAAGACTTTGCTAGAAGTTTGAACCCTAAAGATTATTTCAACTTTGAAGAGTGATGGTGTGTTTAAAATCATATCCACTTTGAGAGGTGGCAATTCTACTGTCAAATTATAAAAAAGGCTTCTTATTATACAAAGCTTTGGCAATGATATGCAAGATATTCTATTAGAACAAACATTTGTGTGAAGTCTGCAATATTTTCTAGGTATAATATCTTTCTTTCTTATTCCATCTTCGAAGGAGAAAAGCTTTGTATATGGAGCTCATTTATAAGATACTTTGAGAAAAAATATTATTCCTAGGTTATATATGAATTTCTTTTGGAAAGAAGCAAATTAAAATAAGCATGGTATAGTTGCATATTTTAAAAATATGGTGGTGATATTGTTATGCTAACAAAAAATGCACTATAGATGAAAAGATAAAGGGTATCCAAGAATATAGATTCATAGCTTGAAAAAATGTATGGGATCTTTATAGATCTGTAAATCTTATGCATTAGAAGGTAAAATATATGCATATTCCAAATGTTAAGAAAATGACCCAAAATAGGAGGGGTGGGGAATTTGGTTGTGTACTCATGAGATCTTGTTCAGATGAAAGAACTTGTGAACAATTGGTGATTAGGAAAGTTGATCCTCATTAAGAGTATATGTGGAAATGGGTTATTATTTTAGCTTTCCCCCTTCACATTTAAATGTTATGATGCATGACAAGGTGTCACTGTACCTCATCATTTAATCTATTTTCAGATGTCAAAAACTAGGGCTGTGTCCACGGCTGTCTGCAACTAGGGATTCTATAGTTACCAGTTTATAGCTAATCCTAACAGTTTCTACTATTTGAAAAGAGATTAATCTATCTACTTGCTGAATAAATTTAATGGATGCTGGAAAACAAAATAAAACAGGAAATTTACTCAAAGCAAAGAAACAGTAACTTGCATTTATCTATTAAAAGCAATAAAGACTTTCATAAAAAGCTGAAGCAATAAAACAGTGGTACTAGCCTCTTGCCTTAATGGTGAGAGTGGGCCCTTGCTCCACACCTTTGGGGTTGAAGGCTACAGTAGGAAATCAACACAAAAGATGATCATAACTAGATTCAATCCAATTCATTCACTCTACATTTATGAAAATATTGCTAACACAGAATTGATATCTCTGAGAGTCAGAATAATTCAATCATTGTCTATTTCTTCTACTGTTTCTAAGAGTATATATATAAATGAGTGATGATATATCACTGAACTTATCTACCGATCTTTCTATGAGATGACACCATCTCTTTATTGTACTTAACTATCTAACTATGAAAAATAATCATGCGATAAAAGTAGACTTGAGTGGAACAAAAGTCCACTCAGAAGTCTAAGTTTGAGTCTTAATACACTTGGGCATCGAGGCCCTGAAAATAAGGATATTGGCTCAGTTCCATCTGTAACTCATGCAAAAACTTTGAAATGATAAAACTCTAGCAAATTAATTAAGGTTGATCCTTCACCACTCAGGTGATGATTTGAGTGAAGTGAGGGGTATTAAGATCACTACTGAGAGTGCCTGGTTGGCAGCTCTGCTGGAAATATGCCCTGTTCTCATGAGGTACTAGAGATAACTGTTCCTGTCTGCAGCTTTGGAGATACTCTAGACTCTCACAGAGCTCTGGAGAGGCATTCCTCATTTCTTCAAAACTTCAGGTGTCATGGTTCTTTGGTATTGTCTTCGGAGATCATTGAAGACTATCTCTGGAGATGCACAAAATTGTTGTTCCTGGAATCTACACCTGTTGATTCAAAAACAAAAGTTTCTATATTTTTCCATCAATTCCATGAACATTAGTCACTCAATCAAAAATTCTAATCTTAAGTAATCTATCTCAATTAATCATAAAATAGAATGATCTTGCTAGCTTATTTGGGTGCAGACACTAGGAAAGATGAACTCAAAAAGGGGAAAAAGAGAGGCAAAAAGATGTATTTCATGAGTGCAACTTGGCACTCATCATCCCCCCATACCTAAGGTTTGGCAGGTCCTCCTGCTTCTCACATTCTAAATTTATTTTGGCGAAGCAACTTGCCAGTTACGTTATAATCCTAGACATAGGTGGTCCAAGTTGTCCTGTTGGTATTACCATTGCCTTTGTACTCATCAACCTACTTCAACCAGTCCTGCAATTTTTCATCTTCCATTTGTTCTGCCCAAACAGGGAGTGGTTCAATTATTAGAGGGGGCCTGAACTGTCCACCTATCCATTCCTGCTTATGTGTATCCATCAGTTTGGGTATCAACTTTTCCTTTCTCATGAATAATCTCAAGTTTGTAGGGGTGACCACCTCTCTAAATTTCTACTCCAGGGTCAAAGTATTCCATCTCCTTTTTTTTACAGCAAGTACTGGATTTGTTGAATTGACCATAAAAAACCAAAGTTGATGGAGCATTCCTGCAAACTTTTCAGGTATAATGGCAACATTCTGGTTGTATTATCAGGATGATAGATAAGGGACCTGAATTGGGTTTGAAAAGCAAAAGGATTGGGACATTCCTTCCTGATGAAGAGATCTATTTTTAAATCTTTCTGAAGATGATCTTCCATCCTTTCATTCTAGATCGGGTGGTTTCTCATTAGGGACATGAATGCCTTAAGCTGGCATTCTCCCACAAAGTGATTAAGAATGAAGGTTATATCATTAACACATAACCAATGCAGGTATAATTCACATAGGAAGTTTTTGTCCTCATCATTACTTCTTGTGTAAGCTGTCATGAATCCTTTTGCTATTTCTATATCCTTAGTTAGTTCAGATAGGACTAAAGAGAGTTTCCTTTGCAGTACCCTTTCCTATAAGAACATTGAATAACTAGCACTTGGAGGCCTACAGGATAGAATTTCTGAAGAAAGGGAGGCCATTTTAATGATTTTACCTTCCAAAGTTGCTATTCTTTTTGTTCTGGCAGTGACTGCCCTTTGTAACTGCAACATAGGCTTGGAGGCCTCAAATTCTCTACACCTTTTCTCCCAATGAAATAGGGCTTTGGGAATGTCAATGGGTATTGGACCCACATAGGCATCTGTTTGGATTTCCTGCTCATCGGTTGCCCTTGGGCCAGCCAATTCTTGAATATATTCTTCTTGGTCATCCAGTCTGTTATTGGCCCAAGTTAACTGTTTATCCTGGCTTTGTACTTTCTCAATCAATGCTGCCATTATTGTGAGGCTATTGTCTCTAGCCATGGTGAGCTCAGAAACACTCTATGTTGCTTCTTTCTCTTTTTCTTCCACCAATTTGGCTGCCTCACTTTTCTGTGCCTCCAACTCTGCCTCTTTTTCCTGGATGATTTTATCCTTGCTTTGGAGTTCTGTTTGGAGATTTGCAATGGTTTGTTTTTGCTCCATCTCCACCTCTACTCTAACCTTCTTGAGGTCAGTAATAATCAAATTCTTTCCCCAGAGCAATCTCTTTAAATTTTCAATTTCTTCCATCAATTGTTGTTCTTTTGAAATTTCTACATCCTCTTGATCAGAGGGATGAGAGAGGGCTTCTGCTTCTGCTTCTGTTTCTGTGGCTGTTGGCTGATCATCAAGGTTTTCCATGGCCATCTTCCCTGCTCTACCCAATGTATTTGTTTGCCCTGTTTCTTCTTCTTCAGACTGCCTGTCCTGAGGATCCTCTTGCGGTTCCTCTGCTTCTGCTAGCATCGATGAAGGCTCAACCTTATCCTCACATGTTCTCAATTCCAGGAGTACCTTAGGGAGCAGGGCAGTATCCCTTTTAGCTTGTGAGAGCTGTCTCTTCCTTTTTCTTCTCTAGAACAAAGGTGGGGCAGGTGCCTCCGGAGTAGGTCTCTCTTCCTCAGAATCTAAGGAAATAGTAAAAGTTTATTTTCTTCCTCCGGAGCACATAGTGGTTCTAAAACTGGGCTTGACTCCAGATGAATAGATGGTACTAGAGAAATTTCTATTTGTTTCCTCTTCCTAACCAGAGGGATCTCATCTGAATCATGAGATGGTTCTTCAACCCACCAAATTTTTTCTATTCCCTGTCTTGACCTTCCCTTTGTTAATTCATTAGGGCAAGATTCCTCAGTTGGAGTCATCTTTCTCCTAACTGATTGAGTCATATATAGGGTTTGTGTAGGAGCAGGTTCTGCAATTTGTTTGTCTTTCCTCTTTTTGTCAGGAATAGGGGCTGTAGACGAAGTGGCCTCCTATGAGGTTAACTTCCCTTTGTGAACAGCTGTGGAGGAGGCTGAAGGCTCAATTTCCTCATCTTGGTGAGAAGGAGAACCATCACCTCCTGGTTGTGCCATCTCAAGTTCTCTGACCTGGGGGCTTTGCTCAAGAAAGTTTTGCAATAATTATTCCCCATTGGCCTTAGATAGGAAGTGGTGCTTGACTACTAGAAAGATGAGGCCATGATGTTTCATGGGTCCCTTATTCTGCTGATATTTCTTTGTAGTTGCCCTGATGGCAAAATATAGGAAATTAGAGATATTTATGCTATACTCAGGGTGTTTATTTCCATGTCTGAGAAAAATTAGCATTTTCATGATTGGCCCTAAAACTAGAGAGAATTGGCCATCACAAGTAAAGTATTTTATTAACCAGGTGGCAATAGATGCCCAAGGGTTTGGGAGTGTGGTCCTCAAAATTCTTTTAACTTCATTTTTATTCAAATGTAATTGAATAGCAAGTTCACCACGAATAGAGAAATTTCTAATTAAATCAGTGTATAAAGTTTTCAAGTGGTAAAACCTCTCACCTTATTCAGGAAGTCCAGAAATGTGGCTGATGGTGGCTAAGGAGAAATTGATTTGGACTCCTCTCACAGTCATCTGGTTGTCTCTTAAATTCCTAAAGAATTCATCCACAATATCTTCCTGGAACCCTTCGAATTTGTCTAGGAAATCTAACCATCCAGCAGCCCTTAGAATGTTCACTGCAGTTGCATCCCACAGAAGACCCACGATATTTTTTGGCTCAGACTTCTTCTTGACTCCCATTGCTGAATTGATTCCACCTTCTGTGCTTATTCTTCACCTCCCCAATCTACAGTCTATCCTTTCCTCCTATCTCAGTAGGCTCCGGATTACTGTTCAAATTGCTCTGTAGACTCTAGAAGGCTATTTAATTGCTCTGTAGGCTCCGAAGGACTATTCAATTGCTCTATTGTTTGTTAAATTCTGGAAGTTTGAATGAGGGTTAGGACGTTTCTGTGTTTTGGCTTATGCAGATTGGTTAGAGGACCAAGACAGTCATAAATGCAACAGACTGACAAGGCACTCTGGAGGTAATGTGGCATTAAGGCACAGATGGCAGCATGCTCAGATGTGGAGAAGGAAATGATGGCGGAAGGATGTGTCATCGTGGCAACACCCAAAATAGAAGGACAAGATAGTTACTAATAATGATTAATTAAAGATAGAGTTACCTAGATTTGCTTTCATGATGAGGTCGATGTACATGGCAGAGATGCTGTATCATTGCTGGAGACTGCACACATTGCAGCATATGAACAACTTTTGGTGGCTGGACATGACATCCACTACTTCGTTTGTACGGGACCTGCAATCATTTCGTGGAGTGGTTCCAGAATCCACGTTTCTCTGGTGATGTCAACGCCGGCTTGTGAATACTCCTACAAATGATATGTGTGTAATTGAATTTATTTTTGTGATAAAGTAGAGTATGAGTCATGATGACCTTATCATGTGATTTGTCTACTTTACCGCTTGGAGAGGTGGGTCCCCTCCCTTATTATTGAGACTGACGGTGTTATTAACAAAGCGTCGGAGGTGCTCTTTAGTTTAAGAAGCGCCGGAGGTACATTTGACCAACTCCTGGCAACTGGTCATCTCCAAAGCTCAATTATTTCAACTATCCTGAAGAAGGGAACCACCATTTTACTGGTTTTCAACTCCCTTGGTCAAGAAAGACAACGATTTGCTAGTTTTCCATCTTTCTCTGTTTTATTTTTTATTTTTTTTAGAAGGCAGCCATTGTTGGTTTTCAACCTTTTTTTTAAAAAGGCAGCCATTTGCTAGTTTTCAACCTTCCTTTTTATTTTTTTATTTTTAATCCAACACCATGATAGAGGAGGTATCCCCTATATCAAAACATAAATTATTCAAAAACTCCTCTTTAGTAGATGGTCTTTTGTAGAGCCTAATTCAGTGACCATTTACTAGAAATGTGTCTGTGCTTCCATCAATAGGTTGCAATAATACAGTTCCATTTTCAAACACTTCCTTTATTTGATAAGGACCCAACCAGTGAGTTTGCAATTTCCCCATGAACTCTTTAAATTTAGAATCATAAAGAAGAACCCAATCACCTTCTTGAAATGTTCTCTTGATGTGTTGCTCATGCCATTTCTTCCTCTGGTACTGGTCCAGTTCTGTTTGCTGAATGGGTTCTGTCTAAATTTCATCCAACTCATTGAGTTGAAGAATTCTATTCTCTTGAGTTATAAACAATGGCAGACCAACATCCAATACAGTTTTAAGTGTCTAGAGTTCAAATTCTATAGATAATATAGGCTTTTTCCCATAAACCAATTCATATGGTGAGAACTTTGTTGTGGATTTCCAAGTGGTATTGTAAGCCCAAACTACTTCAGGTAATCTACTAGCCCAATCTTTTCTATTCATTGCTACTATCCTTGTTAGAATATTCTCAAGTTCCCTATTAGTCACTTCTACCTGTCCATTTGCTTGAGGATGGTAAGGTGAAGATTTCCTGCGCTTGACTTGGTATAAATATGTGAATGCCTTGATTACCTGTGAAGTAAACTGAGGTTCTCTGTCTGAAACTATTGATCTTGGGGCTCCAAATCTTAAGAAAATTTTATTGTAGAGGAAATCAACAACTTTTTCTTCTCTTACAAACTGTAATGCTTGAACCTCAGCCCACTTAGTAACATAGTCTGTGCATACTAGAATGTACTCCTTGCCTGATGATGGTGGTGAAATTGGTCCCACAAAGTCTAGACCCCACTGCTCAAATGGTTCCATCATGACCTCAGGATGTAGTAACATCTCCTGGGTAAAGGTTGGCTATCCCATCCTTTGGCACTGGTCATAGTGCTGTACATACTTCTTTGTGTCTTTATGAAGAGAGGGCCAGTAATAACCAGCTCCAAGGATCTTGTGGACTGTCCGGTGGAAAGAGTAATGGCCACCGGATGGTTCATCATGACATGCTCTCAACACATCAAAAGTCTCATCAGCCTTTAAGCACATATGTAGAATGAAATCAGGACCACATTTAAATAGTAAACCATTCAACCATTTGTAAGATAAACTTTCCTTAACTAAATGTTTTCTTTGTTTTGAAGTAAAATGGGATTGATACAAGCCTGTAGCTAAAAGATTAGCTATGTCAACAAACCAAGGTGCAGTAGAGGATATGGCAAAAAGATGTTCATTTGGGAACTTGTCCTCCACTGGTTGGTTTTCTCCTCTGTATGCAATCTTGACAGAAAATTAGCAACCAAATTAAACTTTCCTAGATTATCAACTATGGTAATATCAAATTCCTGCAATAGCAATAACCACCTGATGATCCTTGCAGCTACTACTGGTTTATTCATTAGGTACTTGATGGCTGCATGATCAGTGTGTACAAATATCTTATATCTAGTGATATAATGCCTGAATTTGTTTATAGCATAGATGATTGCCGAGAAATCTTTTTCAGTTGTGGTGGAATTTCCTTCTGTAGAGGTAAGGTTTTTGCTAATGTAATAAATGGCGTGCATACTTTCTCCTTCCTCCTTTTGTCCTAAAACTACCCCAATGGACTCATTTGAAGCATTAGTCTATATGTGAAATGGTAAAGTCTAATTAGGTCCTCTTAAGATTGGTGTGACAGTAAGCTTTTCTTTCAAGGTTTCAAATGCTAATTGACATTTTTCTATCCACAGAAATTCTGTGTCTTTGTTAAGCAGGGTAAACAGGGGGGTAGCTATTCTGCTAAAATTTTCTATGAACCTCCTATAGTAGCCTGCATGACCTAGAAAACTTCTGATGTCTATCTGATTTTTGGGTGAAGGCAACTGTGTGATTACTTCTATCTTGTTTTGATCCACTTTGATCCCTTTCTCTGAAATATGGTGTCCCAAAACAATTCCTTCCTCCACCATCATAAAATAATTTTCATGGCTAAAGGACAATTAATTTTTCTCATAGCATTTTAGTACTTTTTCAAGGTTTGTGAGAGCTTCCTCAAAATTATCCCCATACATAGTAAAGTCATCCATGTAGACCTCCATGCATTCATTAGCTAGTTCAGCAAAAATAGCTAGAATAGTCTCTGAAATGTAGCTGGGGCATTGCATAGCCCAAAGGGAAGAACTTTGTAAGCAAAGGTTCCCCAAGAGCATGTGAAGGTGGTTTTGTCTTGGTCTTCAGGTGCTACTTGAATTTGATTATACCCACTGAATCCATCTAGAAAATAAAAATACTTTCTCCCAGCAAGGTTGTCCAGAACTTGGTCAATGAATGGTAAGGGAAAGTAGTCCTTTTTTGTGGCCTTGTTGAGTTCTCTATAATCAATACACACCTTCCATTTCCCATTCTTTTTAGACACAATGACAAGGGGTGAGACCCATTGACTATCTGAGATTGGATATATGAACCCTGCTTGAAGTAATTTTTCTATTTCAGTTTTGACAATGTCCTTTAAAGTAGGATTCAATCTTCTTTGTGGTTGCCTGACAAGTTTAATATCCTCAGTGTATATATGATGGGTACAGATCTCAGGAGGTATGCCTTTCATATCTTGGTATTCCCAGGCAAAAGATGCTAAATGGGAAACCAGAAGTTGGATAAGTTTTTCTTCCTAATTTACTGTTAACTGAGTATTGATATTAAGTGTTTTCCTAGGTAGAATCATGACCTGTTTTGTGATTTGATCCATAGATGTAGTTAATCCATACATTGGAGTCATGGTGTTGAGAGGACAAGAATGTGGAAGCAACATGTGGAAAGTGGCTAAGTCCCTGTAAAAGGTTTCCCCACAAGGAATGATGTTGGCAAGGGTACAATGAGAAGAAGTAAGAAGTTCTCTCTGAGAATCTTGGGCGAGTTCCATCACATCCTTATTGATTAGGATGTGAGTGAAGTCTTCTGTTGTATCATAGTATACTTTTTATAATTCTCCCAGATGTTCCTTGATGGTTACCATAGCTACTGAGGCACTGTTGTCATTATTCTCTAGTTCATCCACCATACTCTTCCTGTGTAATGCACTGATGGTTTAGATGGAGGATACAGAGATATTTTCTTTAGATCTATCCCATTAGAAATGACCATATCTCTAGTTTGACAATCAATAGATACTACTGCAGTAGCTAGCCATGGTCTTCCTAAAATCAACGGATAAGCATTTCTCTGGTTTCTAGGTTCTAGTATTAAGAAGTCCACTGGGAATTCCCATAAATCTATCACAACTGGTACATCAGTGATTACTCCTTTTGGAACAGCTACTGACTGGTTAGCAAGTTGAAGAATTGTACTTGTGGATTGGATACCTGATAGAGCTAATTTGTCCATTGTATGAACTGTTATCACATGAATTGCTACTCCTAAATCAACCAGAACATTTAAAATTTCTACCCCTGAGATGAAAACAGTTATGACAGGATTTCCAGGGTCTCCATATTTTGGGAGGAGAATTTCTCCCATCAATAGATCCACTACTTTTCCTTCCACCTGTATTGTGGAAGGGAAGTTTTTCTTTCTACCCTGCATTTTGATACAATACTATTTAATGAACTAATTTAGTTTCGGTACATCTCTGATTGGCTAGAGAAGAGGAATTTCAATGTTTAGCTACTTGATTTTTTGTAAAAGTTCTGATTCTAGGTTGGTTTGGATTTGTTTTTGTAGGATCTTTTTTTGGGGAGCATTCTATTTAAGCCATTCTGGGTATGGTGCTAGTTTTTCCATCTCCGGAGCATCTCCGGAGCTCTTGTCAGAATTGTGTTTAGGAATGTTCTCCAGAGCTGGTCTTTTAGGAGTAACTCTGGAGTTGTCCATGGATGATTCTTCTAGCACTTTTTCGTTAGTAATCTCCTCTGGGGGTTGATTGGATGGATTTTCAGGTTCCTCATCATTGGTTACTTCAACTATAGTTGGAGGAGATGGTCTTGGGAATGCTTTCCCAGAACGTAGCTGGAGATTATTTGAATATATAGAATTAATTCTAGCCAGATTTTCTTGCTCTGTCATGTAGACAGCTACTCCTTGTTTATTTCGTGGGTTTGTTATAGGCTGAGCTGGTAAAGGTGGTTGGCTAACTGGTTCATTTTGTGTTTGACCTTGTGTGTTGGAGGGTCTAGTTAGTAAAGCCTGCTGTTGAGGTTGGAAACGTCTAGGTTGTCCCTGGTATTGTTGATTTTATCCCTGTTGAGTATCCCATTGAGGTTGCATGTTTTGTGATCCAAACAGTGGTGGCCACTGTTGATTTCCCCAAGGCTAATTTTGTCAATTTTGGTTTTGCCAATTTTGGTTTTGCCAATGTTGACTTGGCCAATCCTGTTGTCCCCAAGGAGGATTATTTTGAGGGCCATGCCAAGTTGGATTCCACTGATTATTTCCCCAATTAGAAGGACCCCTATAAGAAGGTTGGTTTGGATACTGATTATAAGGCAAATTTCCAGTTTATTTTTGTCCCACATAGTTCAACTCCTCTTCTATTACAACATTCTTTTTACTCAATCTTTTCAAGGATGGAAGTTGACTACACTGACTGGTAGGATGTTCCCTATCACAGATCTGACAAATCTCTGATTTGTCCAAAGGGCATTCTCTCAACAGATGTTTGTTTCTACACCTAGGACAATAGATGGAGAGTGGTTCAGTTGCTCTGTTTTGATCAGTTATTTTGGTTTTTACTTGAATCCCATCCAATGTGGTATTTAATTGGACCAGAATGTCTATTTTTAGATTTGCAATCTCCTCCATCAACTATCCTATTTCATTCTTCCCTTTAAAAGTTTTGGATGACCTCACTCCATTTTGGGTTCTGGAATAGTTCTTGCAGAGTTCTTCTATATCAGGTATTTCCATTTTGTTAATGTTCCCTTTTCCCATTAGGTCTAGTGCCAGTTTTGATTCTTTATCTAATCCTTTTATAAACAAGGTTCTGGCCAAGGAGTGATCCACTAGATTGCCATACCTTCTCAAGGCAAAATTAAACCTATCCACATAGTCCACTAAGGATTCTTCCTCCCCCTGCCTAATTTTAAACAATTCTTCATTTTTATTACTAGATCTATAGTAATCTTGGTATTTTTCCAAAAACTTTGTTTCTATTTGATCCCAAGAATGGATAGAATTTTGGTGTAAACCCATAAACCATCTCATCATAGAATTTTTCAGGGTTGAAGGGAATAGTTTAAGTTTCTGGTTATCTAATCCATAATCATAAGTTTGGTAGACTACTTTGAATTCAAACAAGAACTGATCTGGATCCTCAGAAGAAAGTCCTCTAAAATTTAGCAGGTGTGCTGGTGAGATATTCTTCATAGGAGCATTATCTCCAACAGCCAAAACAATAGGATAAAAGAAGGTTCTTGTAGCCTGATTTTCCTCTTCCCCATGATTATCATTTTCTATGTTTAGTACTGGTTCTTCTCCCTAAGGTTCTAGAAAATTAGGTTCTAACAAAGGATCTGCCTGAAACTTTTGTTGTAATTCCTGGATATAATTGGCAAGTGGAATATTTGGAGGATCTAAGGGATTGTTGTTTTGAGGTGCAGGTTCTAAATTAGGCTCTAGGTTTCTTTCCTCAACAAGATTTTGTACCACCCCACTGCTTTCCCCTATGGTGTGTTGTTGGGGTGTATGCTTAATATATCTTCCTTTTAGATCTCTAGCTCTAACCATACAGATCTATCCTAATTTTTTTTTTAACTCAATTTCCCTAATTAACACAACATTATCCCTGGCAATGGCACCAAAAATGACAAGGTGTTGCTGTACCTCATCATTTAATTTGTTTTCAGATGTCAAAAACTAGGGCTGTGTCCATGGCTGTCTGCAACTAGGGATTCTACAGTTACCAGTTTATTGCTAATCCTAATAGTTTCTACAATTTGAAAAGAGATTAATCTATCTTCTTATTGAATAAATTTAATGGATGCTGGAAAACAGAATAAAATAGGAAATTTACTCAAAGCAAAGAAACAGTAACTTGCATTTATCTATTAAAAGTAGTAAATACTTTCATAAAAAGTTGAAGCAATAAAATAGTAGTACTAGCCTCCTGCCTTAGTGGTGAGAGTGGGCCCTTACTCCACACCCTTGGGGCTAAAGGCTACAGTACAAAAGATGATCACAACTAGATTCAATCCAATTCATTCACTCTGAATTCATGAAAATATTGCTAACACAGAACTGATATCTCCGAGAGTCCGAATAATTCAATCATTGTCTATTTCTTCTACTGTTTCTGAGAGTATATATAAATGAGTGATGATATATCACTGAACTTATCTACTAGTCTTTCTATGAGATGACACCATCTCTTTATTGTACTTAACTATCTAACTATGAAAAATAATCATGCGATAAAAGTAGATTTGAGTGGAACAGAAGTCCACTCAGAAGTCTAAGTTTGAGTCTTAATACACTTGGGCATCGAGGCCCTGAAAATAAGGACATTGGATTAGTTCCATCCATAACTCATGCAAAAACTTTAAAAAGAGAAAAATCCAGCAGTTTAACTAAAGTTGACCCTTCACTACTCAGGTGATGATTTGAGTGAAGTGAGGGGTATTAAAATCACTGTTGATAGTGCCTGGTTGGCAGCTATGTTGGAAATATGCCCTGGTCTCAGGAGGCGTCGGAGATAACTATTCCTATCTGCAGCTCCGGAGATATGTTTGTAGCTCCGGAGATACTCTAGACTCTCGTAGAGTTCTAGAGAGGCATTTCTCATTTCTTCAAAACTTCAGGTGTCATGGTTCTTTGGTATTGTCTCTAGAGATCATTGAAGACTATCTCCAGAGATGCACAAAATTGTTGTTCCTGGCATCTACACCTATTGATTCAAAAAGAGAAGTTTCTGCATTTTTCCATCAATTCCACGCACATTAGTCACTCATTTAGAAATTCTAATCTTAAGTAATCTATCTCAATTAATCATAAAATAGAATGATCTTGCTAGCTTATTTGGGTGTAGACACTAGGAAAGATGAACTCAGAAAGGGGAAAAAGAGAGGCAAAAAGATGTATTTCATGAGTGCAACTTGGCACTCATCAATGCATGATACAAAATAGCATAAGACATGCCCACAAAGAAAGGCTTTCTCTATTGGAAGGTACAAACCTCTTAACTTTGTTTGTATCCCAAATCAACCAAACCCTATTCCTAGTGAAGTCAGAGACCATCTTCCCAAGTTCAATGGAAAAGTCTCTGAATCAACAAGCAAACACCTATAGACATTCAGTGATTTAATGGGAGACTATGAGATTGAGCAAGAGGATGTCATATGAAGTTGTTTGTGTAGTCCCTAAAGGAGGATGCCTGTGATTGGTTCTCTAATTTTTTAGTATTCTCTAAATTATTTCATGGAAAAAAATGTGTTGATGGATCAGTTTGGTGAGAGAATAGATATGAGTTCATTGATCAATAAAATCATCCAAAGTCAGAAAAATGAGGATCAATTAGTCCCTATTTTTAATATGAGGTTTGCAAAGATTATAAGAGACATTCTAGAAAATGTGAGACATAATGAGGCAATGTGCTTAGTTATAAATTTGGGTGCATTTGATGAAAAAATGGGTTTTTTGTTAAGGGATAAAAACCCTGCATCACTCTAGAATAGGAATACACATGGAAAAGCATATTGAGAATAACCAACAATTTTCAATGATGAAAAGTAGTATGTCTATAGGTGTTGACAATTATAAAGTGTTTCCTATGGATGAATAGTCTGAAATGGGAGATAAAAATAATTTTCATGGAAAGAACAAGGATGTAGTTGCAGTCAAATCACCAGAGAAGTATTCAAGTCCTAAAGAGCTTCAAGGAATATGTGAGACTGAATAAATCTTAATTAAGGAAGAGGAGTGTGAGATAGAACTAGACGGTTAAGGTGAAGCGTCTAAGAGTGCAAAAGAAGTTGACTTCAGTTGCAATATGGTTGAGTGTGGGGTAGGATGTCATGTAGATGAGTGAGCAGAGGATAGTTATAGGGAGTTTCATGATTTAGAGAATGCCCATGTACCTAAATATTGTGACACTGATGCTTCATTGCTTAAGGCACATCTTGTAGCTTTTAGTAAACAATATGTGTTTAATATTGATCAAGTATCTCTTGTCCAAGCACTCTTTGACATTAAAAGTCATGAAGAAGAATCACCATGTGATTTTTATACAAGGTTTATGGGTACTCTGTTTCAAATCCCTGCACATCACAAACTTGAAAATTATGTATGCATTAACTTATTTTGTGAAGCTTATGAGTTAGGTCTGAGTGATGTACCAAAAAAGTTGAATCCTGTTAGGCTTGACCAAGTATGTTAATGGATTACGATTATTGAGAAAGTTAGAGATGAGTATGAGAGAACTATTATGGTTGACCTAAATGAACAAAAAAGGGACCCGACATTTGTGAATGAAATATATAAGGAAGAAAATGAAAGTGCCTACTATAGTGAAGGAAATGGATCAAGTAATTAGCTTGTGGATAGACTACGTATTGATAAAGATCACAAAGAAGAAAATCCAAACACAAGGTATAGCGAGGAAGTTGGAGTATGCAATGACTCACCTTATGGTGCTTTTATAAGTCAGAAGGTAAATGTATGCTTAGAATTTTAGTATGGTGAATCAGCCCAGGTGATTGGTGATGTTGAAGTAGTGTGTGCAAGCATCCAATCAAAAGAGAAAGAATTTGAATACTTGCTTGATGTCCTCCTAGGCTTTGATTTTTTTAAATAATGTGATAGCATTAATTATTTTATTATAGGCAATTGCACATATAAGGATGAAATGAATAGTTACATACCTACTAATTATAGTTATGCTAACAAGGATAACATCATTGACATTTGTTTGCATCTTGCTAATGATACTATTGAAGGAGGATATGCAAACTTGTTGCTTGAAGGATCTGAACATAGTCTTATGTGTTATGAGATTCCTTGGTTTGTTGACTGTGATGACAATGAATCTAATCAAATCTTTGCTATTTGTGGTTACTCTCATGAAGATAGGTTTAAGATTTCTACTTCACATGCGGAGTGTGTTGATGTGAATGACAATAAGGACACATGTTTTCCTATGGATGAACAAGATTATTGCCTTGGTGAGTTTTTAGAATATGGGTTAAAGTTGTTAAATGTTGATAGTGCAATTGATGTTGAAAATTTATTTTTAGATTCTTCAATTGAATGTGTTGATTCTAGTTGTATTTATGCTAGGAGAGATTTAAATCTTCATGTTGAAAAAGAAGAAGGAAAAGTTACTCATGAAATTCTTTATAGCTATAACTCTGTTATGACAAATTGTTGGGAGGAATTTGAAACAAAGAATCATTCTATAATGTGTAGGCCTTCTCTTAATACATCGCATGTTGATATGAATGATGATTTGCAAGATAAATCAAATCTTGTTTCCAGGCCTGAAATAGAGAAATTTATTAATACATCTATTGATGATGCATAATGGTAGTTGGGGATTCAATAATTCAATGAATTCATGGATCAAGCTACATATTTTTATGAGGATCAAGAATTGATTATTGGTGACAATATTGTTGAGACAATAATTTTTTCTTTACCAAACATTGAAAAACATAGTGATTTAAATGAATTACATTATCCAAATGCAAGCGATTATAGATGTGATGTGGATTAGATTGAAAGTGAGCTTTTGTATGAGCATTTTCTATTTGGTACACCTCAAGATTGTCTAACACGTGTGGGGAATAATTTTTGTCATGACTCAGTTCATATATCCTACGTCCTTGATTTTCTATAGTCTAATTTTTCTGACTTAGGATTAAACTATGATTTTAGCAATCAAGAACAAACGGATATGTAGGTGTTCCTTGCACATAACACTTATGAAAGCAGTGTATTTGATGTGGAAATAAAGAATGAGGTTAGGGATCATGATGCATATTTTCCAATGGAGTATGAATGCTTTCATTACTCAATTTAACTTGATAGATTTTTGATAGTGCATGATTGTGATCTTATTAATGTGAGGTATTATAGTGAAAATGGGTATGATATGTATGACATATGTAATGTGTGCATTCTACATAGTGAAGTATCTTATTTGGTACTAGATAGAAGAGTTCAGATAGGCATGGAAAGAGCTGATAGTGGTAGATTTATAAGTATCATGGGAAGTGTTAATGCATATGTTAGTATACAAACAGATTGTAATAGTGTTTTTAGATTAGGTTTGGGGCAATCATCATATAATAAAGTTTTTGATAGAGAGAAATGTTTGTTTTACAATTTTGGTGGCCCAAGGCCACCAAGGAATGATTGAAAATTATGAATTCAAAGCATTGCAGGCTGAGCAATTTTTAGAGCATTCATTTTTACACCTTGGTTTGCATCACAGAGATTTTTTATAGGATCTTGTTATGCCCACAGTGGGCATACATCCCCAAACAAGAGCCACTATTGTAAATTTTTATTATGCCTTGTTTCCTAGGCATAATGACCTTCATATTGGTAAAAACTCTTGTTTTAGCTCTCAGAGTGGAAGGCTAGCCCAAAAACTTCTAGCATTAAAATCTTTAAACTAGGAACTCATATTTGAAATTTGTTTGGGAAAAGTTCTTGAATATGCATAATCTCCTCCTAATTCTAATTTTGTGGTGATCTGATGGAGATAAGATGAGATGCCATATACGTTTGGGTAGAAGTTAAGAGAAAGGTGTAGGTGAATGAGATTGTAGAAAACTAGAAAGAAATCATTACCTAAATAAATGCACGCAAATTGTTTGACACAATGCCTTCAAGTGCTATATGACCTACAAGATAAAAACTAATGAGTTATTTGAAATAGAGATTTTCTCTCTTGAAGTAAATGTGGAATGCTCGGGTAGTTGTAGAGAAGGGTTTCCAACCTATGGAGGATGTGTAAATGCATGAATACTGGAGCAAAGGTAGAAAACATATATTTGTAAGAAAAAAGTGTGAAGTAATGTGATTGCATGAAAATTGTTTGATGAAATGTCTAATTGATTACATGGAGATATAATGAAGTTCTGAGGGGAAGAATACTTCAATAAAATTGAGTTTTCACTTGCCAGTGATGGGATAGAGGCTTAGGGGGTTATCTTTTCACTCACCAAGTGAAAATGCAGTTGGGAAGACACTTTTACCACAGGGGTAAAAAAGTTGGACGTGAGTACAAAAAGGTTGAAGAAAAAATGGAGGAAGGAGTTTAAAGATGTTGTGGCATATTCTTTTATGCCCATTCAGTTGTAGGAAAGAAGAACTAGATAGTGCCAAGCGTCACAATTTCATTTAATCTGACTTTCTTCTCTTCTATTTAAATTGTATTTTCTTGCTCATTTGTAAAGTTTGGTTCCAAAAGATACTTTCAGATTGAGTCTAGTTATTGGGATCAATCTAGGATTTTCTTTATTCTACAATGCATTAAATTTCTGGTCTATATATGTGTAGGCCTGTTTTGTGAACAATTCTCTGTAATGACTTTGTAATTCTTTTTCAACAAATAAATATAAGACCATACTTTTGTTGTCATCTTTATGTTCTGTCTCCATGGCTAGTTGAATGTTTCAAGAAATTCAAGGAGTTCCTAGGTTTGCATTTCCTATACTCTATGTTAGGTCTTTGTTAGTTTGTATTCAAGCAATACATTAATAGTGTTATACATTGCCAGTTGAGTATGCACACTTTAATGACTAATATTGGGGCATTTAGGCTTTGTTATGGATAACTAAGAGTGGGTGTGAATTTGAGAATAGGAGGGTGATTGAGGGTATGATGTTTCTGTAAGGTAGAAACTAGTCGATTAAGATCAATTGAATGCTATGAATTCTTTCTCATTATGGGTTTTGGTCCAGGTATGACTCTGTTGCCATAGGATTAGGCATCGGTCTACTAGTTGAAGATGACCCTTCACATCTCTAAAAATGAAAAACATCTTTATTGTGCTAACAAGTTATGTGTAAGTTATTTGTCCTTTCATTATTCACAAAGTCTAGTATTATAAATCTTATCAAATCTTAGTGATCTTACAACTAGTCCAAATCTTTACAAGACTTGCGTGCATTTGTCTTTACCCAGATTCAATGGTGTTGTGAGAAGTAATAAATGAATAAATCTACAGGGATTATTAACCAACTTTACCATATAAGAAAAATACCATTTAGTCAGACTGCCTTAGAGATCTTCCTGCTTGTCTATTTATTTTCCTGGGTAAGTGTAAAAAGTTGGGGGGCCAAAAAGTGGCCAAAATTTTTTCAAAAAAAATTAATACATAACGTGAGTGCATTATAACATGCTCGCATAATGGTTTAGTAGTAATGAGCCTAAGGCTCGGCAAAACCAAACCATAACGCGAGCCCGTTATGGTTTAGTAGTGACGAGCCCAAGGCTCAGCAAAACCAAACCATAACGTAAGCGCGTTATGACTGATTTTATATATATATATATATATAAAGAGCATTTGTGCTCATTCCATTTCTTTATCTTCCTCTACACTATATATATATATATATATATATATATATATATATATATATATATATATATATAAAGAGCATTTGTGCTCATTCCATTTCTTTATCTTCCTCTACACCCGCAGCCTGCAAACCCTAAGAAGCGCGCTCGTGTTTTGAAGACTTGATTCAACACCAAAATCTTACCGATTCATCACCAAAATGCCACCACGACATCGAGCAAGCCAAAGGAGTAAGTTTTATTTGTTTTTTTGTTTGAATTTTTTTCTAAATAGGTAGGTTTGAGTTGATTTTTGATGTAAATTTCCTTAATTGTGAGGAAATGTTAATGCACCTCCTCCTCTTCCTCCTCAAAATCCACAAAATCCTGAAGAGGAAATACCTGCCGAACAACAAACTCCTCCATCCATTCCTCGACATGCCCCTAGAACACAAGAAAATCTAATGGGGAAAATTGAAAACAATAAAAAAGAAATTGAAGACATCAAATGTAGATTCAATTAGCAAGAAAATATCTAGTTGGTTGGATAAGAGGAGAGAGTTTAGAGACTATTATGCAGACAAGCTATCATATCAAGATGTGAAAATGTTACAAATTACAAAATTAGACTTGTGTTCCATTTTCACAAACCCACAAACAAATCAACCTCCACCCATTACATGCAAGAGGTTCCCTATCCATTGGTGAAACAACCAAGTGATAAGGGACAATTTTGGGTAGAGATGGTGGATGGTTCTTGACCATCCTCCATGCAATAATAATGAGTTCCCGCAATACTTTTTGAGGAAACTCTACTACGAGTTTGTCCTCAATAAAGTGCCAAACTATTTTGATATGTGAGACTTCCAGGGTAGAGGTGGGGGGTTAGCACAAGATAGACCAAGGGCATGTGTTGACCCATAGTAGGCAGTGAGACAAGTAATCAGCAAACCAGCCCATGAGCATGTTTCTATCCCTTCCATTGTGAAGGAGAGTGTTGAGGTCAATACACTTCAGTCCATTAGTGCCTTGACCCAGAGCATCATAGAGCATGCCAGTCCTGCAACACAACATGGGTTGGGAGATAGTGTGAGGAGTAGGGTCCCACCCCATGCTTGTCAGACTTGCGGGTCAGCCTATGGTTATGACCCCATGGATAGTCAGGACGCAGGTGCAT
The DNA here is from genome assembly GCA_027924645.1 of Cunninghamia lanceolata. Lineage (NCBI taxonomy): Eukaryota > Viridiplantae > Streptophyta > Pinopsida > Cupressales > Cupressaceae > Cunninghamia > Cunninghamia lanceolata. Next base: position 593,549 of record BSBN01000088.1, read on the forward strand.
AGGCTACATCTGCAGCTGAGCAGATGGTGATGATAGATACCCTCCTGAGTGAGACTTTAAGCCTTGATACTTAAGTAAATATTAGCAAGTTTATTGAATTTAATTTATTAAATTTTATTTTTGAAATGCAAGATTAACTAATTTGGTTTGATGATTTTAATGAAATTTCATGGTCATAGTGTTGATGCAATTTTTAGTGGTTCTCCACCTACATATTACACTACATCATCTTCTGTCAGGGTATGTAACTAGTAAACAATTATAAATATTACATGTGAATAGCATCATTATATGAATGGTATTCTAATATGTGATTTTGTATGTTGAATAGGTTAATATTGGAGATTTCATGGCAACACCTACCAGCGGTGGTAGACTTCAAAGCTTCACGGAGGTAATAAAATAAATAGTTTAATGAATGAATTATACTTACTAGATTTTTGTATGTGACTTGTGTGCTTTATTGTGTGTACTTACATGTTTAGATGAACATGTGTGTATGTTAGGAGCCATGATTTGCATCACTATTATAGTTTTCATAATTGAATAATATTTTTTTATTTCCAGATGATGCAGGCTGTGGAGACACCTCCTGATGTTCATAGGGCAATGGAGCATGGTGTGACCTCTGTGATTCATAGCTCCATGGCATTGATAGGGGTATGAGGCAGATTAGTAAATTTCAATTTACATTCATTGTTATAGTTGTTTATTTTTGAAAAATGAAAAGATTATTGATTTGAAGTTTAATTTCTATCTAGATGGTTTCTATAGGACATGACATCACCACCGCCTATTCCTGCTACTAAGGCAAGTGAGGAGACAGATTATATGGTAGCGGTAAGTGATTATTTTGTTAAATGTTTCATTTTTTATGACATGTAATTTCTATATATTAATGTCTATACTTTTTATTGTAACAACTAAAGATGCGGGAAGAACTAAATATGAGGAGCAGCCCTCAGGTTCATAGTAGACCACCCACATATCCGTCTCCATCCCCTAGAAGATCAAAGGCTGTCTGTGATCTATTCTCTTCACCAGCCAAAGGGGAATGACTTTTTATTGTGTTCCTTTGCTGTATGCCTATATGGCATTCTTGTAAGCCTATATGGCTATTTTGTATATATGTTATACTTATATCGATAGATATTGATGTATGCCTATATGGATATTTGGTTAATACAATTATTTTTTATTGATGGTGTCCATACTTGCATTATAAATCCACTTTTGAATGGATATTTGTAGATGGCTACTTCAAATATTTAAAGTCTAATTGTATGAGTTGGTCAATTGAAAATATTTCTTAATTTCTTGTTATTATACCATATTGGGATGCAAAGAGTATGTTTTTTGTTTTGAATAAGATAGTCAAAATCATATGCTTATGAGCACCTAATGACCATTGTGGTTATTAAATGTAATTCCTTTTGCATATAAGGCGAGGTTATGAGATTACATTGAGTCTTACCTAATTTTAGTATGCAACATAACATTGGGGCTATAGGCTTCCATAAGTCATCAACAATCAAGGTTCAAGGTTGTCATTGAAGTCAAAGGGTCAAGGTTGTTTTTCATTGATGTCAAGGTTGATGCCATGATGTTGATAAGATGATACAGTGATTCAAGGTAGGTGATGGTCATGAGGTGGATGATGTTGTGAATATGGTTTTCATGATAAGGTCTCTCAATTCATGTTGATGTTGCACAAGACAAACATGGTTCATATGATGCAAGGTTCATGTTCATGGTGGATGTGGTTTTGTTCATGCAAGGTTTTGTTGTGAATATGGTTTTCATGATAAGGTCTATATTGAAAGGTTGATATGATGCAAGGTTCATATTCATGGTGGATGTGGTTTTGTTCTTGCAATAAGAATTTAGAGAAGACACAAGCTTTCATAATCATAATCTTATTGATAGTTAGGATTTGCATATTGGGCATTAAACCCTAAAAAGAATCTACTTTTCTTAATAATTTAAAACCCTATTGCTTGTCATGTGTAAAGTGCACTTTTGTTTTAATTTAATATTGACTTATAATCAGAAGTTACTATCACTTAAATCAACCTACTAAAGGGTCTTTAAGTCATTAGTTCACTAGCCCTTCAACCTAACTCAACCGGCATCTCTGGTAAACTCTCATAAGCTCGAGCACCATATCATAATTGAAGGTCATATTTAATTGATATGAGGGCAGGAAAAAGGATTGGATCAAACACATCAAATTGAGCATCATACCTCTAGGTACATTTTTTCCTCTCTCTAAACTATTCATTTTGGCACCTTGATGTAAAGTGAAGTCTAAACTTAGTGAAGATTGTGCCTAGAAAGATATCACCTTGGATATGTGCCTAAAGTCATCCTAGATCATCCATTTGCGCCTAAGGGTCAATATAACATAATATAACTTAGGTAGACTTTGAAAATTGTCAAAAGAAGCCTAGGCACCTTTTCTTGTCTCCACCATCCATTTTGGGCGCCTAGAGGAAAATAAACTTCAAATCACTTCCAACTATAGCACCTAGTGTTAGAACCTTCAAAATGACTAAATCTTACCAAAGGAAGTCTAGGCACCTATTGTCACTTGGATCATCATGAATGAGTGCCTAAGTGGAAGGAGAATAAGCATATTGTATGGAGGCACACTTTTGTGTCTAAATAACCTCATTTTGGCACCTTGAAGGAAGATGTTCTAAATCCTAAGATGTATCGCCTAAGTGTAAAATGGTCTCCTATAGGTTTGAACAAGTGATTGAAGCCATCAAATTGCCAAGAAATGAGCTAAGTATACTAAGGTACCTTTTCTTGTCTAAACTATCCATTTTGGTGCCTAGGAGGAAGGAGATTCAACATTATGAATCAAGGCACCCTTTGCCATCAAAACAACCTCACATTGGCACCTTGGAGGAAATCAACTTAAAACTACAAGTCTTGGAGTTTTTTCATGTTTTGATGATGTCTTTTGAGAATAATTATAATGATTGAAGGATGAGGTGGGTAAAAAGTCTTCATCTAGCTTAGACACCCATTCAACTCTGAACAACCTTACATTTGCACCTAAGATGAAGGGGACTTTCTTAAATATTTAAGCATTGATTAACAAACACGAAAACGTTAGGTGCAATTTTCAACTCATTTTACCTTTGATGAGCACTTAACTTGGAGAGAACACCTATTAGCATCAAGGTGCTATTTCATGCTTAGAACATCACATATCAATGCCTAAACATGAGGAAGCTTAAACTATGAAATCTGATGTTACTTTGATTCAAAAATGAAGAAAATAAGCCAAAGAATCTAGGCGCATATTGTCACTTGAGAAACTTTCAACTAGCACCTAGTCTTGTGAAGGAGGCAAGAATCAAGGATAAAAGACCTCACCTTGTTTGAAAGTGTTGAAAGGCTAAGGAATGGGCTAAGTTCATCTAGGTGCACTTTGACTCCCTGCACACCTAAATGAGCACCCAGGAAGAAATTAATATGCTGGTACAATGTAGCTCAGACTGTGTTTGCACCCATGCCTAGCCTAAATGTACCCATCTAGAAGCGTTGGAACTGTCAGTTTGGCCATAGGAGGAGAAGAACAAAAGTTACCCCCTTTTGCAAGTTTACACTGCCTCCTTCTGACGATTTTTGGGGCAGCAGAAAACCTTTCAACACGGGCAAACACCTTAGAGATATAAAAAACTGAGAGAGGTTATTGTAGAGGCACTCTACATGATCAGGTTGCCTTAGATGGAATATTTCTAAGTGACATAGTTTTTGAGTAACATCTCATCAAAGATTGCTACCTTTTTGCACTTTGGACTCTTCAGGGATATCATCGGTACAATTTAGCTCAGACTGTTTCGACATGTTTGGTTGAAAAATAGGACCATACCTAGCGTAAATCTACCCATTCAGATGCTTTGGAACAATCAGTTTGGTCGTATCAGGAGCAGGATGAAAATTACACCCCTTTGCAACTTTACACTGCCTCCTTTTGACAATTTTTGGGGCAACAGAAAACCTTTCACCATGGGCAAATACCTCAGAGATATAAAAAACTGAGAGAGGTTATTGTAGAGGCACTCTACATGATCATGTTTCTTTAGACATAATGTTTCTAAGTGACACATTTTTCAAGTAACATCTCGTCAAAGATTGCTACCTTTTTGCACTTTAGACTCTTCAGGGATATCATCGGTACAATGTAGCTCAGACTATTTCAACATGTTTGGGTGAAAAATAGGACCATGCCTAGCATAAATGTACCCATCCAGACACGTTGGGATAGTCAGTTTGGTCGCATCAGAAGCAGGATGAAAGTTACACCCCTTTGCAACTTTACACTAACTCCTTCTGACGATTTTTGGGGCAGCAGAAAACCTTTCACCACGGGCAAATGCCTCAGAGATATAAAAAACTAAGAGAGGTTATTATAGAGGCACTCTACATGATCGCGTTACCTTAGACATAATGTTTCTAAGTGACACGATTTTTGGGTAACATCTCATCAAAGATTGCTTCCTTTTTGCACTTTGGACTCTTTGGGGATATCGTCGGTACAATGTAGCTCAGACTATTTTGACATGTTTGGGTGAAAAATAGGACCATGCCTAGCATAAATGTACCCATCCAGATGCATTGGAATAGTTAGTTTGGTCACATCAGAAGCAGGATGAAAGTTACACCCCTTTGCAACTTTACACTGCCTCCTTCTGATGATTTTTTGGGCAACAGAAAACCTTTCACCACGGGCAAATGCCTCAGAGATATAAAAAATTGAGAGAGGTTATTTTAGAGGAACTCTATGTGATCATGTTTCCTCAAACAAAATATTTCTAAGTGATACAGGTTTCAAGTAACATCTCGTCAAACATTGCTATCTTTTTGCATTTTGGACTCTTTAGGGATATCGTCGGTACAATGTAGCTCGAACTGTTTCGACATGTTTGAGCAAAAATAGGACCATGCCTAGCGTTAATGTACCCATCCAAATGCATTGGAATAGTCAGTTTGGTCACATCAGGAGCAGGACGAAAGTTACACCCCTTTGCAACTTTACACTGCCTCCTGATGATTTTTGGGGCAGTAGAAAACCTTTCACCACGGCCAAATGCTTCAGAGATATAAAAACTAAGAGAGGTTATTATAGAGGCACTCTACGTGATTGTGTTGCCTTAGATGGAATGTTTCTAAGTGACACAATTTTTGAGTAACATCTCATCAAAGATTGCTACCTTTTTGTACTTTGGACTCTTCATGGATATCATTGGTACAATGTAGCTCAGACTATTTCAACATGTTTGGGTAAAAAATAGGACCATGCCTAGCCTAAACATACCCATCCGGATGCGTTGGAACTATCAGTTTGGTTGCATCAGGAGCAGGACACCAAAAATGCAAAAGTTGCTTTGTGCAACTTGACAACATTGACACTTTTTTGCAATATGACTCAAAGACTCAAACAGACCCCAAATGACTCAAAGTGACTTAAAAACAAATGAAATTGTCTTAGAAGACCTTCTTACATACAATTGATTCAATCAAAACAAAATTTTATTTTTTGACCCCTCTAGTTAGAAACCAAGACACCTAGAGACACCTATATTTTATACATTACCTAGATTTTATACATTATTCTCAGGATCAACTTCATCCATCACTTAGGTCTAAACCCATGAAGCATAATATGATGATGTAAAAATGTGTATGTGTAAAAATGTAGCAAGAAATAAAAAAAGACAAACCTTACAAATTAATGTGCATACTTACAAGTCAATGTAACATGACTTTACAAAATCAATGTAAATACTTACAAATTAATCCAATGAACCATCCGGGTCTGCTCTACTCTTTATTGTGTAAAGTATTGCTTCATGGTCAAAATCACGCACCTTCCACAATATTTTGTTCAAAGGTCTACCCCGATACTGTATCAAATGAACATTGGATGCCATGACAAGGTTTGAGTAATGAAGAATCTTCCAATGCGTGTCAAAGTCCTGAAACAACCAAACATTAACACTCTTATGTGGGTACCTTCTAAGCCATGTTCTAGTAATAACCACTGAGCCTGTAGGGTATTGGATGTTTTCTCCATCTATAACTAGGGCCTCCAATTTCTTTTTGGCCTCAACACAATAACATAAGTAATAATATGTTCCCTCTTCATTATCTTCATCTGCAATAACTGCATATATGTGCCCTACATTGATATGTGTAGCAAATTAGATGCAATTAGTCAACATTACAAAAACACTACAAAGTAAGATGACATTAGGAATTTAAAAAACTATGCAAATAGATATATTACCTGGTTGAACTATGTCTGATATGTGGTCAAATTCAACTGATGATTCCCTCTATCTTAGTTCCAGTGCCGTCGGGGGTCGATATGTGTCAAGTGGGCTAAGATAACTGCCATTCGTCAACCCACTCCTTTGACTCGCACTCATCCCAAGCTTGAATTATACAGAAAGAACAAAAGAATGACATCTTTCACGTATGGATACTCCATGAACCTATAATTGAGCTTCTGAAAGAGTGCATCTCATTTGATCCTATCAGTGTACAACAGTCCTCATATGGTGTAATGTTAGTATCATCTATCAACTGAAAAAATCTATGAACTGAAGACTTACTTTCATTACCTGGACCCGTGGAAGCATTACACCACTTGACAATCAATTTTGCATTTGTCAACTTTGCATTGTCTTTATACTTTAACTCTTCTCATGCTATGGCTCTTTTGATACATGCTCCTACACCATCATGCTCCTCCTTTCCATGCCCAGCCTCACAAAAGTTCCACATATGCTAAATACCTATAAAATTATGCCTCCTACTCAGCCAATAGAAATTCTGTGAGTTCTTGAATTGTGACGCACAGTTATCCGACCATATGATATGCTGACTAAATGATATGCCCCTTCTAGCCAAATCATTGTAGAACACCTGAAAGAAACCTTGCACAAACTCCGTAGAATGCGTGCTATCATCACTAATATAGAAATTATACTCCCTTATGATCTTTTTGTCATCCTCTGTACTATCATTCACATGAATGAATGTGATGTGTACAAATATAAAAAACTATGTGGAGTTGTAATATTGTGATTGCACCTCACGCTGTGGCTGTAGACTGTAGTTCTCTGCAAAGTCAATGACTGAAACAATGCTACCAACCAAAAATGTGTCCTTGCATAACTTGAATTGCAAGTCCAACCATCGAGCTCTATGGGCATGTCTTGCATACTCATACACTATGCTGTCACAGAATATAGGCATAAACTAATACACTAGAATCTTTTCAATAACCAATTCACACCTTTTTGCTTCTTTACCATCTTTTGTATTGTATGCCACTGTTTTATACTTGCCAAACTCTTCTAGTTCATTTCCAACTGCATGTGTTCTTTCCAAATGTTCACATATTGGCAAATGTTGCAAGCCACCGCAACAATGACATGTTCCATCCAAGCATAATTTCTTGTAGAATATTTGACCTTCTTCTCTTTCACATAAAATTCTTGATATGAAGTCCCTTGAAGATGTTGGTGGGGCACGTATAGCACAACCCTGCAAAACATTGCTAGTATGCATATATAAACATATAGACCTATAAACATCAAAATGGTTAGAAAATTCAATATATAATCTACAACAACAAGTAGTGCGTGTGTGATTTATCTTCACATAGAAAGGTTTTAGCATTTCAAAATATCTTTGACAAATTTTAATTTGAGGATAATTCTCTAGAAATTTACCATAAAACTGTGTTTGAGTCTCATCCAAAAAATGCTTTGGATGTGGCTCACAGTTTTGACTACCGATTCTCCTTCTTACCACATCCCTTTGATTTAGAGATACCCTTGTGTAATTCTTCCAAAAGTCTTCAATTAGTGATCTCAATGCTTCAACAATTGGTTTATCTTTTCGTGGTAGTCTCCCTGAGAATGCCCATAATTCATTAGCATTAGTGTCCTCAATTCTTTGGTGTCTTCCAACGGCTCTTGATAAAGTTTTCTTATAAATTCTCAATTCTTGACTCATCTTTCTAGTGAGACAAGCTTTCCTCATTTGACTACTTACTATAGTTGATGTAATCACATGCCATGTTGCATTACTATCTTTTGTGCGTGAGATGTTACCAACACTCTCATATGCACTCATTAGATTTTTAACAATAGATTTTTTACTTGAAGCCTCTGATGTTCTCAACCCAAGAATCTTCATGATGGACCTATACTTTATACTTTGCATCATTTTAATGAATAGTTGACATCTTGCAGTCTCATTTAACTTTTCAAAGAACAATCTCCAAATCTTATGAGTATATCTTCTACAAGTGCGTTTTGGAATCTTACCTTCGATCGGCTGCAAAATATTCTCATCAATATCAATCAAATACTTTGGCTTTCTATGCAAAATTCTAGGTGGTGTTAAGTTAGGTAAATTCATCTCAACATTAGGAATTTCATCAATATTTAAATGAGATGGGTTAGATGGCATACCTTTGATCAAAGATGGAATAGATGACATACCTTGAGGTTGAGGTGGGAATGATGACATACCTCCTTCATCACATGTGAGTGATGATGTACTCTCAACTTGAGATGTGGTAGATGGTGTCCCTACATGTTGACTTGCGGTAGAGGACGTGTCTCCAACTATGGTATTCAAATCTCTCATAGCATGAAGTTTTTGCATTCGTTCTCTTTGTGCCGCCAATACCATTTCTCTTTGTGATGGTTGTGGTTCCTCTTCAATTGGCATGTCTTCATTTATTGTGTCCAATTTCCTCTTCTCACAAAGTTCCCTCATAGCCACTACTTTGTTTGCATTCTTAGATTCTATCTCTTCCTATGTTGGTTTAATTCTTGATCATTTCCTCGGCATGATGGAGAATTTGTTGGTAGTATGATAAAGAGACCAATATTAGTTCCTAAGAAATGAATCCATACAAATAACTAAAATATATGCCATTCAACCCTTCATAGTAAATGTACATACAATCATCATGTAAAAGAGTAAATGTCACTCAACCAAAATAGGTACAAAGCATACAAAGCAAATTATTGCAGCCATGAAAAGAGTACATGGGACTTCATGCTTGAAAAGGTTGAGGTAGACCCAATTTGACATATTTTTTGTTACTAGGGCTACTAGGATTTGGAATTGAGAATGTGTTTTGTTGGTACTAGGGATACTAGGATTTGGGTGGCTTGTGAAGGAATAGACAACAATTGTTGTGTCATGAGCATGTACAAATCATCATGAATAGGTGCATAAGGAATGTCCTAGCCCAAGATATGTGCATACAAATCATCATGCCATGTGCATACTTGTATGATCTTGGCACCTATTCATTTCTATTTTAACTTGTTAATATGACAAGATAATAGTGGGATTGTATTTTTTTTATGTTGTAAGGATTTATTCTTGTATAGTTTGACATCATGGTATGTTAAGGTCTATTTATTACACATAATTATTAAAGAGCCCAAGTGTAGAAAATATACATGGCATCATGTGAGATTGTAGGCTGCTTTCTTGATTAGAAATGTATCTATTTTAAACATGTATGATAAAGCATGATAAATTAATTCAAATAGAATTAAGGAAAATGTAAAGAACATGCAGACTTGACATACCTAAAAAATAAAGATTCGAATGGAGAGAGTACCCAATTATGTAGCATTTTTTTCTTCTTGCATCAAACTCCTCAACAATTTGAGTTTTTCACCACTTGCTTCCTTTTCAATGTTAAACTGAATAACACTCAAATATAATTACTAACAACAATACTATTAACCAATCTATAATGTTAAATTCCTAAAATTGAATCACAATTAACATTGCAACACTACAAAAATTGAAACTTGAATAGATATATATCAAACTTGATGTGAAAACTATGTTATTTCCTCCTCAAGTTGGCAAAGAAGAAAAGGTGGTGGAAAGATCATGCAAAGGTGGTAGAATGTGTAAAATGTGCATGTGAACTTCCCAACATCATGAAAGCACTTCTTTTTTGTCAGAGTACACACATAATCAACATGAAAATAGAGCATGTGGGCCTGGATCATGGGGGTCAACACTTTTTTACCGTTTCTATAGCAGGACAAAACGCGAGCGTGTTATAAAGCGCATGCATTTTGTCCTGCTATAGATTGATCCATAAATATTTGTACCTATCTCACCTTCAATAGCACCTTTACAATATCTCACCTCTAGTTCCATTAGCTCATGTTCTATATCTCACTTATCTGTCCCCCTCACCCTCAACACTCAACTTTAACCCTAATCCCTCAACCCTCAACCTTATCCCTAAACCCTCAACCCTCGAACCTCAACCCTCAATCCTCAACCATCAATGTCAAACCCTAATCCCTCAACCCTTAACTCTAATCCCTCGACCCTCAACCCTATCCCTAAACCCTAAACCCTAAACCCTCAACCCTCAACCCTCAACGTCAAATCCTAATCCCTCAACCCTTAACTCTAATCCCTCAACCCTAAACCCTATCCCTAAACCCTAAACACTATCCCTATTCCTAAACCCTCAACGAGTTCGATACTATACCCTAAACCCTAATCCCTTATCCCTAAACCCTCCAACCCTATCCGTAATCCTTATACCCTCGACACTCTACTTTAACCCTAATCCCTCGACCCTCAACCCTATCCCTAAACCCTCGACCCTCGAGCCTCAACCCTCAACCTTCAACCCTCAACCCTCAATGTCAAACCCTAATCCATCAACCCTTAACTCTAATCCCTCAACCCTCAACCCTATCCCTAAACCCTAAAGCCTTAACCCTCAACCCTCAACGTTAAATCCTAATCCATCAATCCTTCACTCTAATCCCTCAACCCTAAACCCTATCCCTAAACCCTCAACACTATACCTTAAACCCTAATCACTCAACCCTCAACCCTAAACCTTATCCCTAAACCCTAATCCCTCAACCCTCAACCCTAATCCCTCATCCCTCAACTCTAATCCCTCATCCCTAAACCCTAAATGCTATCCCTATTCCTAAACCCTCAATGGGCTCGATACTATACCTTAAACCCTAATCCCTTATCCCTAAACCCTCCAACCCTATCCCTAATCCTTATACCCTCGACACTCTACTTTAACCCTAATCCCTCGACCCTCAACTCTATCCTAAAACCCTCAACCCTCAAACCTCAATGTACTCAACTCTCAACATCAAACCCTAATCCCTCAACCCTTAACTCTAATCCCTTGACCCTTAACCCTTAAAACTTGAACCCTAAAACCTATCCCTACACATTCAACACTAGACACTATATCTTAAACCCTAATCCCTTAACCCTCATCCCTAAAGCCTCAACCCTAAACCCTATCCCTAATCCCTCTACCCTCGACACTCTTCTTTAACTCTAATCCTTTGACCATCAACCCTATCCCTAAACCATCAACCCTCAACACTATACCTTAAACCCTAATCCCTATCCCTCAACCCTTAACCCTTAAAACTTAAACCCTATCCCTACACCCTCAACACTCGACACTATATCTTAAGCCTTAAACCCTCATCCCTAAAGCCTCAACCCTCAATTATTAAACCTTCAACCCTAAACCCTATCCTTAATCCCTCTACCCTTGATAATCTAAGCCTAACCTTGACATTAAACGCTAATCCGTCAACCCTAAACCCTAATCCATCAACCCTAAACCCTATCCCTAAACCCTCAACCCTCAACACTATACCTTAAACCCTAAACCATCAACCCTAAAACCTAATCCCTCAACCCTCAACCCTAAATACTATTAATAAACCCTCAACCCTTGAAACTATACCTTAAACCCTAATCCCTCAACCCTCAATCCTCAACCCTAATCTCTCAACCCTCAACCCTAATCCCTCATCCCTAAACCCTAAACACTATCCCTCTTCCTAAACCCTCAACCCTTGACACTATACTTTAAACCCTAATCCCTTATCCTTAAACCCTAAATCCTATCCCTCAACCCTTAACCCATAAAACTTAAACCCTAAAACCTATCCATAAACCCTCGATGCTCAACACTATATTTTAAACCCCAAACCCTTAACCCTCAGCCCTAAAGCCTCAACCCTCAATCGTTAAACCTTCATCCCTAAACCCTATCCCTAATCCCTCTACCCTCAACACTCTACTTTAACCCTAATCCCTTGACCATCAACCCTATCCCTAAACCCTCAACCCTCAACTCTCAACATTAAACCCTAATCCATCAACCCTAAACCCTAATCCGTCAACCCTAAACCCTAATCTATCAACCCTAAACCCTATCCCTAAACCCTCAACCCTAAACCCTAATCCCTCAACCCTAAACCCTAAACCCTATCCCTAAACCCAACAAAACTGCTTTGCCTTATGTTAGGTTGTTAAACCCATCATTTTTGACACTCTTCTCTTAAAGATATCTAAGTTGCAAGAATATGTCAGAAAATGGCTATGACCTTTTTTAATGTTAGTAATGTTATATGGCATGTTTTTTTGGCCCATGTGGGGTTCATTACGCCAATAGGTGTACACACTATGAGAAACATTTTGCGTATGGTACATCCACAGTGCGTAATTAACAGTTGAAATCAGAAGGATGATCATTGTGAGAAAAGCTTTGCATTGGGGTACATCTATGTTTCTTGCTGTCCCCTCCACACTTAGGGGAGGTATATTGTTATGAAATAGGCAAATAATCTCCCATTGTTTACTGGCTCTATCCACAAGAACTACTCAACTTTTTTCTCTTGGTAATTGTAGAGGACATTCACCTATTTTTAGCAACTCCTACATTCCCAAACCATTACAAAAACCAAGTTATTTTAACCCAATAAATATTTGATTGCATTGATTTAATACTCTACTATATTAAAGCTTAGCATTCACACAAATGCAAATGTTCATATTATGGAAGACTACATTATATTAGACTATTAGAGATCCCTCAGAAAAATGTAATAACAAAATTGCTTTGCCTTATGTTAGCTTACAATTAAACCCATTCTTTTTGACACTCTTCTCTTAATAAAGTAAGAGTAATAAGAATAGAAGGTAGAGAATTTGATCTTACTAGTATGCATGGTCAGTTTACATTCTGTGACTTCATTTTCATTGAATAAAAAGGTAAATATCTGATTTGAAAGGTGGGGCAAAGTTCACTATCATGTGCTTTTTCTAGATGATAGGGTCCATAATGTCTAGGGTTCTTTAAAGAAAGGCTTGTAACATAATTAAGTTTTTGTTATACCAATCCTCTAGGTAAAGCTACAATTCAAATGCCTACTTTGAAAGTTGAAATAAATTAAATTAGACTTACAATTTTGATTTTCTTCCATTGCTTCAACAACATCATTGTTTTCTTCATCAGAAACCAATTCAAGATCAGCAACTTGCTGCCCATTGGTTGACTTGAATTGCATCCTCTATTAGAAGAAGGGCATTTTTTATCTGTATCAATGTTGGTATTCTTAAGCTGAAGAGCATTGATATTTTTCACACACCCTGTTCTTTGAAATATCTTAACCTTAAAATATGACTTGGATATGTACTTGAACACAACGAAATCTCTAATCTCTAGCCCATGATGATTCACAAAATTTTCCCAACCCTACCTAAATTCTAGTTTATTTATGGTACCCCTTAATTGTACATCCCACTCCTGCCCACCTGGACCTTGAAGAAGGAGGCACGCCCATTAAACCAACTCATTCAACAACTTGCTACCCATCGGTTGACTTGAACTGCATACTCTATTAGAAGAAGGGCATCTTTTATTTGTATCAATGATGGTATTAATAAGCTGAAGAGCATTGATATTTTTCACACACCCTATTCTTTGAAATATTTTAACCTTAAAATATGACTTGGATATGTACTTGAACACAATGAAATCTCCAATCTCTAGCCCATGATGATTCACAAAATTTTCTCAACCCTACCTAAATTCTAGTTTATTTATGGTACCCCTTAATTGTACATCCCACTCCTGCCCACCTAGGCCTTGAAGAAGGAGGCACGCCCATTAAACCAACTCATTCGACAACTTGCTGTCCATCAGTTGACTTGAACTGCATACTCTGTCAGAAGAAGGGCATCTTTTATCTATATCAATGTTGGTATTCATAAGTGGAAGAGCATTGATATTTTTCACACACCCTGTTCTTTAAAATATCTTAACCTTAAAATATGACTTGGATATGTACTTGAACATAATGAAATCTCCAATCTCCAGCCCATGATGATTCACAAAATTTTCCCAACGCTGCCTAAATTCTAGTTTATTTATGGTACCCCTTAATTGTACATCCCACTCCTGCCCACCTGGGCCTTGAAGAAGGAGGCACGCCCATTAAACCAACTCATTCAACAACTTGTTGCCCATCAGTTGACTTGAATTGCATACTCTATTAGAAGAATGGCATCTTTTATCTGTATGAAGGTTGGTATTCATAAGCTGAAGAGCATTGATATTTTTCACACACCTTGTTCTTTGCAATATCTTAACCTTAAAATATGACTTGGATATGTACTTGAACACAACAAAATCTCCAATCTCCAGCCCATGATGATTCACAAAATTTTCCCAACCCTGCCTAAATTCTAGTTTATTTATATGGTACCCCTTAATTGTACATCCCACTCCTGCCCACCTGGGCCTTGAAGGATGCACGCCCATTAAACCAACTCATTCGACAACTTGTTACCCATTGGTTGACTTGAACTGCATACTTTGTTAGAAGAAGGGCATCTTTTATTTGTATCAATGTTGGTATTCATAAGCTGAAGAGCATTGATGTTTTTCACACACCCTGTTCTTTGAAATATCTTAACTTTAAACTATGACTTAGATATGTACTTGAACACAACGAAATCTCCAATCTCCAGCCCATGATGATTCACAAAATTTTCCCAACCCTGCCTAAATTCTAGTTTATTTATATGGTACCCCTTAATTGTACATCCCACTCCTACCCACCTGGGCCTTGAAGAAGGAGGCATGCCTATTAAACCAACTCATTCAACAACTTGCTGCCCATTGGTTGACTTGAACTACATACTCTGTTAGAAGAAGGGCATCTTTTATCTGTAACAATGTTGGTATTCATAAGCTGAAGAGCATTGATGTTTTTCACACACCCTGTTCTTTGAAATATCTTAACCTTAAAATATGACTTGGATATGTACTTGAACACAATGAAATCTCCAATCTCCAGCCATGGATGATGATTCACAAAATTTTCCCAACCTTGCCTAAATTCTAGTTTATTTATGGTACCCCTTAATTGTACATCCCACTCTTGGCCACTTGGGCCTTGAAGAAGGAGGCACGTCCATTAAACCAACTCATTCGACAACTTGTTGCCCATAGGTTGACTTGAACTGCATACTCTGTTAGAAGAAGGGCATCTTTTATCTGTATCAATGTTGGTATTCATAAGCCGAAGAGCATTGATGTTTTTCACACACCCTATTCTTTGAAATATCTTAACCTTAAATTATGACTTGGATATGTACTTGAACACAACAAAATCTCTAATCTCTAGCCCATGATGATTCACAAAATTTTCCCAACCCTTCCTAAATTCTAGTTTATTTATGGTACCCCTTAATTGTACATCCCTAAACCCTAAACCCTAATCCCTTAAC
Source organism: Cunninghamia lanceolata (assembly GCA_027924645.1). Taxonomy (NCBI): domain Eukaryota; kingdom Viridiplantae; phylum Streptophyta; class Pinopsida; order Cupressales; family Cupressaceae; genus Cunninghamia; species Cunninghamia lanceolata. Next base: position 609,209 of record BSBN01000088.1, read on the forward strand.
CCTAAATCCTAATCCCTAGTCCCTAAATCATAAACCCTAATCCCTAATTATAATTTATGGTACCCTAATCCCTAAACCCTAATCCCTTATCCCTAAACCATAAACCCTATCCCTAAATCCTCAACCCTCAACACTTAAACCTTAAATCCTAAACCCTATCCCTAAACCCTCAACCCTCAAAACTATACCTTAAACCCTAATCCCTCAACCCTAAACTTTCAACCCTAAACCCTATCCCTAATCCCTCTATCCTCAACACTCTACCTTAACCCTAATCCCTCGACCCTCAACCCTAAATGCTATCCCTAAAGCCTCAACCCTAAACCCTAATCCCTCAAGGTCCTAAACTCTAATCCCTTATCCCTAAACTCTAAATCCTATCCCTAAACCCTCAACCCTCAACCTTAAACCTTAATCACTCAATCCTTATCCACCCCTCTCCTCCCCTATCTGGCTCACCCCCATCTCTACCCTCCTCTAGCCTCGACACTATACATACATACATATAGGCATACATAGATACATACATACATATAGGCATACATACATACATACATACATGATTAATAACCTTGAACATAAAAAAATTCAAGGGGGACATAACGCGAGCGCATTATAATGCATTCGCATTATTGCAAACATGACAAACAGTGCACAAACTTTTGTGGAAAAGGAAAAATGCAAAGTAAAACATAATGCGAGTGCGATATAACACGCTCACGTTATGTTTTTCTTTGGGAATCCCAAGATTTGGGCTTGAGATTTGCTTTTGATTTCCAACCCAAAGGCTTGGAGTGCCTTCCCAATGTCCAGAGACGTGTTTTTCCATATTCTACAGGATTTCACATAATTTTGTTCGTGCTAACCCTCAAATTTGCATGTGTTTCAAGGTCAAACAAATCAAACACCTGGGTAATGTTAGGCTTTATCTTAGCTATTTGATGATGTAATTTTTTTCACATTTTGACAATGTTAATCCTTTCATCTTTAATTTCTTTTGTTTGTGTGTCTGTTTTTGGGTAAAAACCACTGTTTGGTCTTTTTTTCATTGTAAATTAACGATTCATTGAAATTTCAAAAAAATTACATATTTAGAAACTAGACTCCATTCTACACATATTTAAAAAATAAAAAAATGATTTTCAATTAGTTTTCAAAATTTATAGGGGTAGCATGGCCAAAATTCTATTTTTTAGGATGTGTCGACTTTGAAAATTAGTAAAAAATCAAATATTCATCAAAAAATTACCAGAAAAATCAGACATAAACTACATGCTGTTAGCTAATTTCTCACTGAAGTGATTTTAAAAATACTAAAAAAATGATGACCTTTTGAGGGAGTCAAAAAACATGCTATGTTATTTTTTTTGACAGAAACAACACCAATTTCTGTGGCTCCCTCTTTTGAGCCCCTTAATCTATACCATTTAAAAAAAAAATAGTAGTTTAGAAAGTAGACTCGGAGTACTATGAACATTGGTTTGGTTGCATCTCCAAATTTTGAGTGTAACTATGCTCAATTTCTCATCCAAGGCTAGCATTTGCTGATTTCAGAAAAAAAGTGGACACTTAAGACCCCTTTTTGGCCCCCCATCTTCTTGCACTTATCCTCCTTATCTTTCAAAGATCTCTAGGAACACCCTCTCAAGCTTAGTAAGGCTCAAAGTGTAGGGGAGATTTATGCATCATCCTATTCATTGGCTTTTATCACCCTTTATTTAACAATAGGTTTCGTCCCTCTGTCTAGATTTATTTGGTCCCTATGTCTAGATATTATGAAAACTACCTTAGAGTTGAGATATATTATGAAAAAGACAAAAGTATGTAGCCTATGTGATGTAAGCTTAGGCATATCCATTGGCTCACTTAGAAGTATAGTAATAAAATGGTATTTTAAAATTTGTTCCAATACAACATGTCTAGGCTCCTCCAATGTAGTGAATTCTCTAAATTTCTTTAGTTGACTTGGTCTGGAAATTCATTTAGGATGGAAGTTTTTGAAGATACTAAGGTTTTGTTCCCACTTGGATTTTCATTGTATAGGAAAATAGTATTTGTTCAATTCATGATTGGATGCCTATTATTTTGCTTGGTTGAGCAGTCTATTATTCATTTGTGGAAAATAGAAAAAAAATGGTGAATGGGAGAAGGGGATAGAAAATTTTTGTAGACTTTATAGTTTTTAATTTTAATTTCATATTTACATCATTTCTATTAATTATAACTATCACTATTATTTTCAAACATAACACAACTTGATAGAAAGAAAGACAATGATTAGAGGTCTAAAGCTACAAATCTATATCTATGATACTAAGTTTATCACTGCTAAAACTGATGATGATGCTACTCTTAGTAAGTTGCCAATGCTAGAGCTAAATTTTTGAAAAAAAATAATTTGATAGAAAGCAAGACAACAATCACAATTCTAAAGGTGCAAAAAATTAGAACTTTTGTCTTTTTTGCAATATAGGCATGATCAATACATAGAAGCAAAGGAAAATTTCCATAGTTAAACAGATGCATGGAGATATGGGTACCACTAGAAGGATCATGTTATACCTTGCATACATACCCCATCTTTTTCTTAGAAAATGGGGACCTCCTCCTTATTTTTTGTCTTTTCATTGCTTTTGATTTTGATTTTTGAAGATTTCATGACTTTGTTCCCTTTTAGGATCCTTGATGTTTACATTGCTTTGAGTTTTAGGACTTTTCCATTTCTATTTTAAGTCCTTTTTGAGAAGTTCTGAGGTTTTTAAAAACCCCTAGATCTTAGGTTTTGCCGAAGTTTTGCCCCCACGTCTTTTCCTAGAAGTTCATACTTTTGGGTTTTTCACGGAATTCAAAACTTCATTCCAGGTCCTTATCTTTACCACTTCCCACTTTGTCTTTTATTTCTTTTGTCTTTGCAAACTTTCAAAGTTTTGGGCAACTCAAGTGCCTCGGGACTAGGATTCAATGTCCTAGGTCCTTACATATTTTTGGTTCCTGTGACATTGAAGGACATTGATGGTGCACGTATGAAGTAAATACACCCTTATATAATTGATTTTTGCCTCCCATTTTGCACTTTGTCTTCAAAATTTCAAGTTTTTTTGAGATCCTATAGCATTATAAATCTATTTTGCCAACTAAGACTTGAATTTCATCGTGAATTTATGCAACTGGTGGAAGATCTCGCACCTGGGTATTGCAAGCATGGTCACAAGATTAGATGTGTTGAATACAATGAATACTAAGAGGGGGGATGAATAAGTATTCCACAATACCACTTGTTTACTTGTTTATTAATCTAATTTCCAAATTCAATAACATGAAAGTAGAACAAACATAAGTACAACAACTATAAAGACATAACACATAGACATTGGGATTTTTACATGGAAAACCCAAAAAGAGAAAAACCATGGTGAGTGTTGGCTCATAATATATTATGATAGCAATACCAAATTACATGAAGGCTCACTACCTTAGGGGTCACTGTCCAATAAGTAATCACTGCAATAGGCTCACTACCAAGATAATAGAAGAGAAGATAGAAGAAGGTTTGGCTCATTGCTAGGAAATGACTGCTACAGATGCATCTACAAAATGCTAAAGTGTAGTACCAATTATGGCTCAATACATTGAATCAAATGTCTTCATAATGTCTACTCTACTTTTCTACTCTGCTCTACATAAACTCTGCTCTTCTACCCTTACTATCTTTCTTCTATCACAAGTCTGCTTTAGATTGCATTCTCATCAAATTTGCACACACACCACACATCTTTTTTTTTCAACACCAAATTCCATCAAATATATATATTCGCTACAAGATTTATCTCACAATTAGGTCAGCAAGTCAAACTTAAACCGTGTACACAAATATAACATCTTGTTAGCTTGAACTTGTGTACAATCTATAATGCAGACTTAAACAAACACATAAAAGTCTTCATATAGCTCGTATCCAATCATACAATCACTTAGATTGATTATCCAGACAATATATCTTCTCTGCATAAGGATCTAACATGCCTGTTGGCTTGTTCCTTAAGAAAACACTTGATCAACTTATCTGTCACATCATAATTTTCATTGCAGACCATATGGGACTCTGAGATTCACGACCAACCTTCATTCTAGACCTCTTTTACTCTGACACTGTGTACTATTCTTGTCTTAGCTCTGTTCACCCAAACTTAGATATTTTATCATATGACTTCCAGAGGAAGTCAAGACTTGAGCACTAGAACATATCATCACCACATAGCTATGAACAACATACTTGATCCAAATATACTAATCTTCTACTGCGTAGGGATACCATCCAAAACACTGTCACTTACTCTGTATACTATATACTATTCATACTTAGTCATTTTTACTTCCAGAGTAAAGTCTCTTGGTCATGCCGGTGGGATCTCTTTCCTGTGTTGCCATCAATGACAACATTCAAACATTAGAATAGTGGCTCTTGCTAACAATCTCCCCCTTTGGCATTGATGGAAATACTTAGTGAAAAATGCTTGTTTGCTCCCCCTTTTTGTATATACTCTGTATTTCTTCTCCCCCTTAGATGTTTGCCTATTTTGCACAGGTCTTCTTCTCCCACTTTGACATTAATGGCAAAGGTGTATGTATAAGGATAAAATTTGTCTTAAAACTGCAAAATTGTTATACTTTGCTGCATATGTACATATACAATCTTTAACTTAATTTGTTGAAAGAATATCTTTGTACACAATCTTTAATTGCATAATCTCTTCATCCCATCATTTCTTATCTCTCTTCAAAATTTGAATGTGACCATTTATCAGAAAAAAACTAATTTTTCTACTTTTTGTACATCTGGAGGTGTATCAATTTGTGCTTTTTCTTTCAGAGCTTCTTGTACAAGATTATTCATTGAATCTACTTGAGGACTTATCAATCCTCTCAATTGACACATCTTATTTTTCATTTGGTCATTCTTGTTCTGTAGATTACTCAAGTCATTATGAATATTGACAACTTTTATCTCTTGGCTATTGATTGAGTCAACTGTCGGGTCTAATGACTTAGAAATGTTTATCACCTGTAGCTCTAGATCCTTTATCTTTTCTCCTAACTCCTTTGTGACTTCTAGCCATGATAAAACAAATTTATACAAGTCACAAGCTTCTTTAATAGCACTCTGTATACCTTCTATTCCATTGTCTAACAAAGTTTTGTCATAAACTAACATGGTTTTCAATTCAGCTAATCTCTTTTCATCAAACTCTGTCCTTACTTTGGTTTCTATAGACTTTTCAAAAGATTCAAAATGGGTACTTACAGAGTTTATTAGACCTTTGAGCTAAATAGTTGATGATCCTAAAGTATCTTTCTAGTATGAGGGCATCAACTTCTCCAGGATACCGGATGCTTTGCCAATGAGTTCATTATCTTATATATATGTTTTTAGCATTTCTTCATGAGCCTTAGCTTGCATAACTGATACCAATTTGAATTTCTGCACAAGAGACATGGAATCCAGTTTTATTGGTCCTTGTAGAAACTTGGGTAAATCTAAGATCTGTGTTCTTTGCTATTTTTCCAAGAATTCTTTAGCATAGTTAATTGGAACTTGAATTGTAGTAGCGTCTCTTGCCCCTAGTTCTTCTTCATCCTTACCAAGTATATCGTCCTTTCGTTTCTTCTTTTCTACTGGCTTTTCTTTCTCTACTTTAGTGATGACTACAACAATAGATGAGGCCCTTGTTCTTTTTTTGGGACTAGCTACAGGCTTCTCCTTATCAAATTTCTCATCTTCCCTTTTTGGAGTAATTGATGTCCATTCAACCAAAGTACTTGTGGCTTTTGATCCTTCTGCTTTGGTTTCTGCCTTACTTATTTATTCATCTGATGTTTTTTCTAATTGCTCATGTTTGGAGGATAATTCGATGAATGTCCCAAATCTCTCTTCTTTGAGATCTTTTGGTTTGCTCAGTAGTACATTGGCTAATTCAGTCAGAACATCTTTTGCCACTTCATAGCCTAATGTAGGGACCCATACAATTCTTGGTTCTACAGCTTCCATGAAGCATTTGTCTTTGTCTGCTAAGAATACAATGTCCTTTTCATACTTCATCACTATGTTTCTTGGTATCCAGACTCTACATAACATTTTCCTTTGAAAATTTTTGAAGTATCCCCATAAGATTTCATTCTACTTATCTAATTTTCCCAAACTTAGTAAGTGATTTCTTATTTGAGTGGCTATTGGTGTGTGATCAAGCCAGACAATGTTTCCTAAGCTAGGTACCTCTCTTAGGAAGTAGAAAAGTAGGCAAGTGATCAATGTCCCATATTTGAGAGGATGATTAGTCTCTTTCGTTCTTTTCAAGTTTTACATTAATTCACTCGAGTAATCCACATAGATCATAATCTATGTTATTTTTTATCATGTCATATGCTGTGTATATGGCTGATGTAGACACATAATTTTCCTTGTTTGAGAAGTATATTTTGTATCCAATAATCATTGATGCAAATCTAACGACCAGATCCTTAATATCATTTATTGTGAGGGCACTCTTATAGAATTTGGCTCCTGTTAGTTGCATTGCCACATTATTCTTCATTTTCTTCAGACCTAGAGTTCTTCTAGTAGAAGTCATACTAATTACCATGTTGATAGCTTCTTTTGTTATTTTGTATGGTTCATCAAGCCACAGAAACTCATCATGCACCCTTCTTAGAATATATCTAACCTAGATATCATTCGGGATCATGGGAAAATCCAACCATGTGTCTAATTTCTTTTCTCCTAGAACTTTATATTCATTTTTTAATACGAGATCAACAGTGGTCAGTTCATCCAAGTATAGTTTTCCAGATTCATGTGATAGTATTCCTCTAGACTGGTATGAATATATGCCCTAACATCTTCTAAAAGCATGACTCCATGTGGAGTGTCTGAGAAAGCCCCAATAGGATCGTTTACAAGTGAATTGACGAAATGTTTCTTAAACTTGGGCCGAGGCTTATCAGATATCTCGATTACTTGAGGAGTAAACATTTTCCAAAATAATTCAAACTTTACAATAGGGTCCACAAACTGTAAATACCTCTTTTTGCCAAATTAGGGTTCCCTTTACTTGAAATCGCTTTGGGTAGTTTTGAATTGCTAGAAATTGTTGAAGTCGCTTTGAGATTCAACTTCAATTCTCCTGAGACACTTGATAAAGTGATTCACCTTTAGAATTTAACCCTTTTTAACCCTTTCATTTCCTTTACCTAATCACCATAAATGTTCCTTTCAAAAACTGTCAAACACATCTGTGTAGGATACAGTTGATTTGAATTACTCTGCAATGATCTGAACTTGAACCTTTTTCCTCAGAATTTCTTTCAAAAGATCTGTCATATGTATTTTTACATCATATCTTCGTGTTGGATCTTAGTACTAACTATCTGGATAGGGGATTTGGATTTTCATTATAGCTCCCCCTGAGCCAGAGTTCTCCATCTACTTCTCGAAGGAAGTATCTGCACCAAAAATTGGTGTGGATCCATCTTTGACCTCATTAACATCCTTCTTGATCCAAAATTTGCTCATTTCATTCTTGATTTCTACTGGACCAATCTTGTTCTTGCCTTTATCTTCTCTCTACTCTATTTTCCTCTTTTCTACAGAATAGTCCCTTTTCACATTCTTGCTTCTACAGAATCTTGCAATATGTCCAAACTTATTGCAATTATAGCATACAACATTCCTCTGATCCTAATTCCTGCTATTGATTGGATTTATTCTAGATCTGCATTGATTTGCCATATGTCTAAATTTATTGCAAGAAAAACACTTGCCATTGAAGGATTGAGTATTCCTTGCATTGTTGAAACCATTCCTTATCATACTTCTGTATTCATTTGCTCTATGACCAATTTTCTTGCAATTGAAGCATTGACCAAAGAATGATGGAACATTTTGATTTATTCTACTCCTATAATAAGTAGCCCTATGACCAAACTTATTGCAATTGAAACAATGGCCATTGAAAGATGGGTACCTTTGAGCATTTGGTTGTTTGACCAGGGGTCTTTTGGGTCTTCTTCTTTGATTTCAGAATTGGATGCCTTTGTGTTGCTTTATCCAAGTGTTTGCTTGACCTAATTTTGAACTCTTCTTTTTCAAATCCCAAACCTTGCTTGTCATCCGAACTCTTCTAACTATTAATCAACTCTTCAAGATTTACAGAGCTTATTTTGAATTTTTCTTTGTAGCTATTTGCTACTTCCAGATCATATTTCAGAAGTAATACATCGTTTGCCAACTTTTCACATTCCTCAGACTTATCCTTCACAACCTAATTTAGATGATCTTTAGCCTTTGTTTTTTCTTCAACTAGCATAGATAGATTGTCTATGGATTCATTTGCTTCTTTCAATTGGTCACATAGATCTTTCTTTTTGTCCTAAGACTTCTTGACTTGCTCCTTAAGTTTCAAAATGCAATCATCAACTTCTTTGATATTTTCTACCAAATTTTTGATTTCTTCCTCAGATTTGTCAAGATCATCAAGAGCATCTTGTATTTGTTCATTAATGCTACCAGAATAGCTTTCTTCAATAGTAGTGATATATCTTCTTGTTTCCATGTGTTCACCTTCCCATATCTTCCTCAAACTATTAAACTTTATCCAAGGAACCTTGCTTTGATACCAATTATTGAATACAATGAATACTGAGAGGGAGGGTAAATTAGTATTCCATAATACCACTTGTTTACTTGTTTATTAATCTAATTTCCAAATTCAATAACATGGAAGCAGAATAAACATAAGTACAACAACCATAAAGACATAACACATAGACACTAGGATTTTTACATGGAAAACCTAAAAAGGGAAAACCACAGTGAGTGTTAGCTCATAATATATTATGATAGCAATACCGAATTACATGAAGGCTCACTGCCCAAGAAGCACTCACTAGAATAGACTCATTGCCAAGATAATAGAAGAGAAGATATAAGAAGGTTTGGCTCACTACTAAGAAATGACTACTACAAATATGTCTACAAAATGTTGAAGTGCGGTACTAATTATCACTCAACACACTGACTCAAATGTCGTCAAAATGTTTTCTCTGCTTTTGTGCTCTGCTCTACATAAACACTGCTGTTTTACCCTTACTATATTTCTTCTATCACAACTATGCTTTATATCACATACTCATCAAATTTACACACACACCACACACATCTTTTATTTTCAACACTAAATTCCATCAAATATATATATTCACTACAAGATTTATCTCACAATTAGATCAGCAAGTCAAACATAAACTGTGTACAAAAATATAACATCTTGTTGGCTTAAACTTGTGTACAATCTACAATGCAGATTTAAAGAAACACACAAAAGTCTTCATATAGGTCGGCTCCAATCATACAACCACTTAGATTGATTGTCCAGACAATATATCTTCTCTGCATAAGAATCTAACATGCTTGTCGGCTTGTTCCTTAAGAACACACTTGATCAACTTATCTGTCACATCATAATTCTCATTGCAAACCATATGGGACTCTGAGATTCATGACCGACCTTCATTCTGGACCTCTTAGTATACCTTCAAAATTGAAAGACAAAATATGCAATTGCGGAGGAATGTAGACTCTTTTACTTTGATACTATGCACTGTTCCTGTCTTAGCTCTGTTCACCCAAACTTAGATATTTTATCATATGACTTCTAGAGGAAGTCAGGACTTGAGCACTAGAACATATCATCACCACATAGCTATGAACAACATACCTGATCCGCATATATTGATCTTCTACTATGGAGGGATACCATCCAAAACATTGTCACTTACTCTATATACTGTATACTGTTCATACTTAGTCATTTCTACTTCTGGAGTAAAGTCTCTTGGTCATGCTGATGGGATCTCTATCCTGTGTTGCAATCAATGACAACATTCAAACATCAAAAGAGTGTCTCTTGCCAACAAGATGTTCATCTTTGATTTTCGTCCCCATGTCTTCTAGGTTGGTTCCTTATTAATTTTGACGGATTTCCATTTTAATTTTGATTCTTTATTTTATGGTTTGTTTTTTCTTATCTTTTCTCTCATTTTTTGTCTTTGTCTAGTCCATTTCCTCATCAAGACTCTATTTTCGTACCCTAACCTAGGTGACCTAGGATTTTCCTAGGTTAGGTTTGAAATTTTTATTAGATTTTAGGGTTAGGGTAGTAAGGATTAGATCCCTATTAGGGTAGATAATTTTGTCTTAGATTTCTTGTGTTGTACACTTGTCTAGGTTTTCATTGTGCCTCAACACCTTGCAAAATAGTCCTAAATTCCAATGTCCTTCTCGATTCAAAAATTTCACTTTACAACAACAAAAAATTGAATAATTTAGAGTTTTAGAGTCTTCTTGCATGTTTGGACCTAATCCAAATATATTTGGCTCTCCCTCTTTTTGGGTCCCCGCATTTTCGGCCTTTAATTCCTAGATCCTATCAGACTCTGAAGACTCGACAGAATAAATAAAATATTAAATGAAGTGTAGAATCTAGGGTTCCCTTAGGATGTTGAACTTTTTCCCAAGGATATTTAGGTTCCACACTTTCCCAATTTTGCCACTTTGAAATGAAAAGGTCTTTTTCAAAGTTTTAGGACCACGTAGAAAATTTGCACCTTATCCTAATATCCTCGGTCCTTTCAGATTCCTGAATCTTTCTAATACAATAGCATTTGTCTTGATATCCTCAATCCAAGTCTAGATTCTTAGTTCTTGTGACATAGTATTCTACCAGAGTCTAGAACTTTAAGTGCACCATGCACATTCACACTAGGTTCCAATGTCTGTGCTCCCTTTGATTTTATGACTTCTGCTTTCTTTGCACTTAAGCACTTGGTTCCAAGTTCTAGTGTCCCTCCAAACTTTGATAACCCAAAAGATAACCAAACACTCAAAAATTTGCAAATATAATGGACATTAATGCTATAAAAGGACTAATAGTGGATACTGTTTATGTTGTGTTGATGGGTGTTTCTACACACAACTTAGATAAAATGCCAAGTATCTTATCTCTCTTGAAAGGAATCAAATTCCAATAAAATAGAAAATGACTACCCCAAGGTCTATACTACTAGGTCTTGGCCTTTACAAGATAACTTAGTTATATGATGTCCTTTGATGTTCCAATCAAGGGGCCTACATGAATTTGGACAAACCTCAACACACAAGGTTAAAAGCACATAAACCAATTAGTTTTTAGATTTTGCAATGTAGTAGCAAACTGATATAAACATATATTTTCATAAAATGTATCATTTCAACCCATAACCAGTAATACATCAACTTGCATTCATGAAATATCAACTCTATAGGGTGAGTACAAGATCATGATGGACCAAACAATACCTCTAAGTGGCAATGAAGATACTAAAAATAGACTTAAGCAAGGTCATGTGAAATTTTGAATGGATTATCTACATAATTTGAAAAATATGTAAAAACAAAATTTGTAGAGAATTGAATCTAGTTTATGGGCTACTATTTTTTTCGAAAAAATAAAATTTACTTGGTGAAAAATAAATATTTCAATGAACAACTATTACATTTTTTAGAAAAAATAAAAAGTGGATGTCATTCTAGCCAACCTAAGTATGTGAATTTTTTCTTGAATCTTTAAAATTAAGTAAAGGACTCATGTCTAGATGTGAGACATATTTTTTTGAATTTTGTTTCAAAGAAAATAATTAGTTATGAATTTTCATTGTGACTTTTTAAAAAAAACTAAAAAGTAATTTTCCAACTAACCTAACTTGATAAAAAAATTGGAATTCATTTTTTAAACCTATAGCCAAAAAAGCATAGACTGTGACACATCTTTTGGATTTGAAAAAGGTGAAATAGTTTGAAAGTTATGGATGTTTTTCAATTAGTGTGTCTATCAAGATTTCAGACACTCTATATAGAAAATTATTAATAATTGTTTAATAATATGATAATCAAGCATATCTTATATTTTTAGAATGCTAAATTTTTTTTCAATAAAACCTTTTCATTTCATCAAATTTGAATTAAAAAAATTTGTCAGCATGAAGGGTGAAGTCAAAAGAAGAGGGTGAAACCTGTAAACATGTTAGAGCTGAGAGAAAGTCAACTATGATAGTCCCAAGCCTAAATCCAAGGCATTCCCAAGGCTAGAGAACTTTATGTCCAGGTAATAGATATCCATTATTAAGGTAATGTATATCTATTTTTTAGAGCTAGGAATGGATATATGTTCCTAGGAAATGGATATACATTCCTGAAAGCCAAAATTTAGCAACTCCTCTTGCATTACTAAAAATCTTATCCTTACTATTCCATCTAGATGTTGTGTCTTGTCTTCAATTCCCATCACTACAAGAAATCCCTTACCTTGACCCTTATATTAATTAGTATGACTTTGACTATTATTTCCTCCTTTTTCCTACATGTATGTTGACTCCTATGAGCACTAGTTGCTACTCTTACATTGGTGTATGTAATCTTACTCCACCTTCTCATGATTCTTTTGAAATCCTTGTTCACTCCTTCTTTTCCAATGTTTACCCTATTAGTCACATGAATTCCCTAGACTTCAGTCTACATCTTCTTCTTATGGCCATTTTTTGTTACCTCTCTTGCCTTCCTACCCTTACTATTCCATCCTTTGATGGGTCTATGTCCATTGTGTGTTGACCACAACCTCATAGATTTTCTTTTTTATTGGTTCATACATATTTTATCCACCTATTTTCCATGCTATAGTATTTTATCCTTTCAAGTGTCATCATAGACTATTTCAATATCCTCTAATCTAGAATTTCTAGTCCATCTACATCTTGGTGAAAGTTCTCTTCTTTCCTACACTTGGCCTCTTCCAACGAAGCAACTCTACTAGTCTCACATATCCATACCAAGTATCTTGATTCATTCCTTGATATGTATATTGTACATTATATTCTATATGATTCCTATAAACATTTCATAGATTACACTGGTGCCTTTGTCACTTGATATCTCTAGTGTGCCATCAACACCCTTGGCAATGTCTCCAATAGTCATCTGGAATGGTGTTCTTCTTCTAGAACCATCCTTTGGAATTTTAGTTTGTACCAAGATAATACCACAATATGCATGTTCACTCCTCAATATATGTTAACCATGGCACAAGAATTAGTATCTTCAGTCAAGATGACACCCTATGACAACTCATGTAACTTGTCTACTTTTTTTAAAATCATATCTACAATCCTAGAGTCACCACTAAACTCTTATCACATTCTCACAAATGTGTTTCCAACTATGAATTTAAAACTATTGCCTTCCTAAGGCTATGGAAATCTATAGACACATTCCATGGAAAGTTGTTCTTTCAACTTAGTTTCTCCTTCTATGGGAACAATCTAGAGATCACAATCCTCCAAAGTATCTCCTTCTTTAGGTATCACTTCTAATTCCTAATCCTTAATGAAGATCACATCCTCTTCTTTCAAACACACATAATTCCTTTGGTTTTGTTCACCACCTTATTTCTTATTGATCCTTGAGCCTTAAAATATAAACCCTATTAGGTCATTATTCTAAAGAGCATCATTGATCTACTCAAAAAATCATTTTAAAATTTTCCACATCAACATCAAACCAATATTTTTCCTTAATCAATCACACTCCATTCACAACATCTCACTTTCCAACTATTCAAAGTTGATTATCTAGCCACAAGTCCATTATTCCATGGAATAATCACCTATTTCTTATATGGAAACTATTCCTCCTCTTTACCTAATGTTGGTTGTGTCACCAAAAATCTATAAGCACAAAATATTCCATTATTCCCTTTGTAAATCACCTTACTCTTTGGCACCTCTTTCTACTAAATACCCTTATCACAAATGGATTTATAATCCATGTGTTCACTCCCATTTTCTTTACTAAGTGATTAATTAAAATGGCCATGCCTCTTAATGACTTCATCAACTCATCTCTTCTCTTCATTTTTTCCTCTAGTTTCTCCCAAAATATCTCTAAAGTCTAATTTAGGAACTATAACTCTACCTTTGGCAATCAATCCTTTAGTCATCATCTTGTCAACAAGGCCCACCAAGTTACTTCTCAATTTAGATCTCTTTCACTTCTTATAATTTTCCTCAATTTAATAACATAGGTAACAAATATCCATTTTATAGAATATATTGAAAGGAAGCTAGGTGTGTAGAAATCGCTTCCTACACTAATCTAATGAGAAGAGATGTATGCAAATTCAACTTTAATCCTTACAACTACAGCAACATAGCACATCTAACAGAGATATTGTAGTAATACACATACACACAGAAAGTAGACAGAAGAGAGAGAGAGAGAGACAAGATATACGTGGGGAAAACCCTTACAGGTGAAAAACCCCACACTCCAAAACACAACTCAAATGTATTACAGTAAACATTAACAGATTACAATATAGTTTCAGAGCCAATTCTCTTTCAGGAGTCTTTGAATGTTAAATCTGGAGATATTCTAGCAGCATAATAGTACTTGTACCAAAGTTATCTATCTCCCATCCAAGCACCTGTTTATATAGAGTTTACAAGGCAAATATGGAACCTTCTAGAGATGGGCGTCCATCTTGGACTCATGCCCCAAAACCCACACCTAAGGACACTTGTCCAACATTCCATCCCAAAGTGGGTGCCTGGTCCCAAGATAGGTTACGACAGATGCTCTTACGCACCTTACAACTGTCATAGAATCTGTCATAACTGACAACACTTACAGCTTTAAGAGAATCTATCATACACTGACTAAAAATATCATATTCCTCTTACAACATGTCATAACCTCCCTTGACCGCCCAAAGATGCCTTTCTCTCATGCAAAGATACTCACCGACACTTGTCATTAATTAAAAGTTGTTTGAGGTTTTGGGGGCGTTGCCCCCGAGCCCCCATGAGGGCGCTGCCCCTCGACCTACCCTGTACCACGACAGGGAGCACACCAAGGGCGCTGCCCCTAGACCCTGCAAGGGGCTACACCCCTTGACCCTGTCTTGGGGATGCTGCCCCTAAACCCCCATTAATTATTCAAGGGGGAAACCGCGGCTGCCAAAGTCACCAAAATTTTATCCTGCTGCATATACACAAGGTGTTGACTATGCCAACTCAACATGGGATAAATAAATACAACATTAGGAATTTGCAAAGGTTGAGACACCTTAATTCCCAACATATATATCTATTTTCTAGAATGGATATCCATTACCCAAATATCTGTTGCCCAAAGAATTGGGATTTAGGTAATGGATATCCATTTTGGGAACAAATATCCATTACCTAAAAGCTAAAAAAAGGCAAAAAGAATATTGCTGGGCCCGAGAATGGTGCCCACAGACCCTTTGTTGTTGAGAAGCCCATGATATTTGCATGTTACAGTCAAAAAAACACTTTTCTACACTTTTGGACACAAAATTTGATTGTTTCAATCATTAGGGTGATATTTTTGTTCTCCTATTGGAGAGCAATAGTCATCATAAAGCAAAAAGGAGGAGGAAAGTTACATTAGAGTAAATTGAAGCAATTAGGGAAAATGATAGAGAAAGGAAGAGGATTGGAGGACAAGGTTTAGTGGATGCTCATAACAGTGAAGATTCTTCTTTACCATCTAATGACATACAAATTGAAGGTGTTAATGTTGAATATAATGAAATGTTGGATAAGAATGAAATTGACCATGATATTGCAAATGAAAATGTTGCAAAATGTTATGAAACACCTATTGATAAGAGCAATATCATGGACAAAGAAGAAGAAAAACATAGAAATTTACTTGAAGATTATGGATATGAACCTCATGATGTTGAATTTACAGTCCATAATCCAATTGTTGATAACATTGACAAGGTTTATATTATGGATGAAATAATGAAAATCAATGTATCTTCAAATTAAATAAAAAGAGAGAACATTTGTCAAGAAGAGAATGAGTGTGATGAAATTGTAAAACATCTAAGAACCCAAAAATGGTTACTTGAAATTGATGAGAACATAATGGAAAAAATTGAAGGCAAGAGGTCATCACGAGTGGTTCGATTATGGACGTCAAAACTTTTCAATGAATACTTTTGGAATAAAACATTAACCAAACAATGACAACTTTGTGTGCAATTACTAAATATGTACAAAAGGAGACCTTTACTAAAGAAATTAAAGATTTAGTTAAATAAAGTGTTTGATTGGAATAAAATTATTGTTAGAAGCCTTTTCAATACACTCAATTCTATTGGAAAAACTAGTAAGGAGAAAGATAAAATAGTTGATTGTAGAGTAATAACAACCTCAATAGTGAGGAAGAAATTAAGAAAGACTCAATTAATGAGGCAAAATTATGTTGACTTAAGCTTGAATCATAAGACATTGTCAAAAGCACTAGAATTAAGATCAAGACTACATAGTCCTCTTGGAAATGATACTTGGGCTTTCAGTGGTTGGCTTCCACAACTTGATAAGAAGCTAATCAATAGCACAAAGGATGAAATTGAACAATTTTGGCACACTAAATTTAGGGTATCACCCAATGTAAAAGATGTTTTGAAGTTAAGAATTGGTGATAAAGACCCCACACCACATCCTAAATATTACTTGGAATGTAGCCAAACAACATTGTACAAACAATTTTGTGAAACACATCTAGGTATGACAATCTCACAAAGAGCATTTGAATCTTGTAAGCCATTTTTTTGTGTGCCTATTAAAATTTGTAATACATGTTGCAAATACCATGTAGAGTTTACTATGTATCATGAATTATTATGCAATATTCATTCTACTTTGCACACTAACAAAATGTTAGAGAAGTGTGGTTAAATTCAACTACCAACGTCATCTAGGGACTTATTGGATTTGTTTTTATGTATTAGAGATGATGGTTGCATTTTCTGCAAGAATGACTATTTAAATGAAAAGTGTTTACAATGTGGTGGGTTATCAAAGTTTTTATCATGTATTCATAAGGGCAATGAACATGATTTTGGAAAGAAAATGGTTGAGAAAAAGAGATATGACACAGTGAAATACAATTTTAAAAGTGGAGGTGAAGGTTCTACATGTGAGTTGATTGCAAGAGAAGTAAGCATTCCTGATTTAATTGCTGATTTTAAGAAAAATATTTTTTACAAGTATGCCAGACATAGCCATAGGTCTTGATGGTTAGATCAATAGTTCAAGATGTGTAAATACTTTTTCCTAATTGGAACTATTGTCTTTGTAGTTGATTTTGTAGAAAACTACACGTTGCAACCACAAAATGAAGTGCAATCCGAGTACTACAATCTATTTAGATTTCTATTTTTGTTCACATCACATTTAGGAATGCTCCTGAGAGTATAGAAGAGAACAGGAAGATTCTCAGAGAATACCATTTTTATATGAGTGATGATCAATCTCATTCATCAGAGTATGTGCAATACTCTTTTCAACAATTTTATGGGTTCTTGCAAGAAAATGATATTAGAATGGATCAACATCTCATTTGGTCAGATAACTGCACTAGTCAATTCAAGAATGCTCGTATGTTGTAGATTGGTTTATCAGAATCCATGTAGAGAAGGGTATATCTCATATTTGGATTTTTTTAAGATGAGCACAAAAAAGGGGAACATGATGGAGTGGGTGGATGCATGAAGAGAGCTCTATTTAAAGAAAAACTAAAGATTAGAGGTGGTGCTACATTCAATGATGTAGATTCTATTGTTAAGTGGTGTAACTATGCATGGTCACAAGGAGTGGCTCTTGATTCAGAAGTGTGTAGGTTCTTTTGGTTGGTTGATGAGAGGATAGTGAGAGAGAAATTGGATTGTCAAAGAATCAATGAATCATCAACGATGCATTCATTTCAAAGCTCGGATGCAAGTGCATGGACTATTTGGACACAATAATTAGCTTGTTTTTGTCAGAGTTGTATTAAATGTGATTGGGATCATTGTGAGTCAAGTAAGCAGATAGATGCATGGATTCCATGATATTTTACCCCTTTATCTCAAATTCATTCTGTTGGGAATTAAGGTGTCTCAACCTTGCAATTCTTAGCATTGATTTATTATTTATTTGCCTATGATGTAATTTAGTTGCACATCTTGTTTTGTCATTTAGTGTGAAGTGGCATGGTGAGTTATCACTCAACTTGGAAGGTGACTAGGACGGTCAACTCATCCCATGTGGATATAGGCATCCAATTTGAGCTAGCACTAATATGCCATGTGTCGACATCTTGTGGTATGACAGAGGTGTTATTGTGTATGACAAAATCTATGACATGTAAGAGCCAAGTATAGAGTTTCTCGACACAAGTGAAGACAAGTGTCGTAAAGTATCTTTGTATGTGGAGAAGGCATATTTGGATGCCCAAGTTGGGCTATGACATGTAAGATGAATATGCTATATTTATCCTTGTATGATGGATTCTCTTACAACATTTAAGGTTGTTATGTTGGGTAGATTTTATGACAGCTGTAAGATGTGTAAAGCATCTGTCATAGCTATTTTTAGCCTGGAGCATTCCATTCTTGGGAAGTCAAATATTCCATGTATGATAGATGTAAGATATGTATTTGTAGTTGGACAAGTGTCCTTTGATGTGGGAAAATGGCCATGTGGCCAAGATGGACACCCATCTCTAGAAGCTTCATGTTTATGCCTTGTAACTCTATATAATGCATTGTTTTGGAGTTGTAGTTGCATAGTGTTTGTACATGTATTGTTATGCTGCCATAATCACTCTAGAAATGACATTTGAAGACTCCTGGAAGAACTTACATTGCAAGTGTATTGTGAACACACCATTGTTTTGATAATACATTGTGTAGGTTTTAGAGTGTGGGGTTTTTTTACATGAAAAGGTTTTCCCCACAATATATCTTGTGTCACTTTATTTATGTGTTGTGTTGCTGCTGTAATCTTTATGTTATGTGTTTAACATTGCTGCAATTGTAAGGATTAGAAAGAATTTGCATACTATTCCCTGTTGGTAGTGAGCTGCCCCCTTGTCAGTGAGGCGTTCAACGCTGACCTCAGGATTCGTGACATGGCAGTGAGCCTCCCATGGATCTGGGTTAAGTCTGGCGTTTGTAGCGAGCGTTGACAGCTCAAGCTTTTGGCGCAACAACAAATGATTCCAACAATTGGTATCAGAGCCATGGGTCACGGGTTCGAATCCCTTGGGTTGCGTTGAGGGGGGGATTGTTGGTAGTGAGCTGCCCCCTTGTCAGTGAGGTGTTCAGTGTTGACCTCAGGATTCGTGACATGGCAGTGAGCCTCCCGTGGATCTGGGTTAAGTTTGGCATTTGTAGCGAGCGTTGACAGCTCGAGCTTTTGGCGCAACAGTAAATGATTCCAACATTCCCTTCATTAGATTGGTGTAGGAAGTGTGTTCTGTGTACCTTTCTTCCTTTCACATTCATCTTTACTCAATGGCATGGAGAGCTCATTTGACTATGAACATATTTTAGACCTTGTACAACCAAGTCATGTTAATGCAGTTGTTACACCACATGGAAATGAATAGAGTTCAAACTATTGGTTGGCACGATGTGTACAGAGAAAACAAAAGCTAACACAAGCTATGACAGATGATGATGGGTTCACATATCCTACAAGATCAGTTGTTATTGTTGGGAATTGGTTGAGAACATATTTGATTAGAAAGAATGGCATACTTGTATTTCAAGACTTTTAGAAGAATAAAACCATATTCATGTATTCACACCTGGGTAATTGAACAAAGATGGGGGACTAAAAAGGGGTCTTAAGATGCCACTTTTTTTTTTTCTGAAATCAAGAAAGGTTGATGTTGGATGAGAAATTGAAGATAGTTACACTCAAAATTTGAAGATACAATAAAAACAAGAGTTGCAGTGCTTAGAATATAGTTTCTAAACTACTATTTTTTTTCAAAAATGGTTGATATTAAGGGGTTCAAAAAGGGGGAGCACACAAATTGGTACTGTTTTTTCAAAAAACATAACATAGTGTGTGGTGTGCTCCCCCTTAAATGTTAATTTTTTTTTAGTATTTTAAAAATTACTTCGACGAGAAATTAGATAACACCATGTAGTTTATCCTTGATTATTTTTATAATTATTTCATGAATAATTATTTTTTTACTAATTTTCAAAGTGGACACATCCTGAAAAATAGAAAATTGAGCATGCTTCCCCCTAATTTCTTTGAAAACTAATCGAAAATAGATTTTTTTAATATGTGTAGAATGGAGTATAGTTTCTAAAAATGTAATTTATTTGAAATTTTGATGAATAGTTAAAAAAAGTCAAAAATACTAGACACTAGTTTTTGATGAAAAAATAGATACACTAACAAAAGAAATTAAAGTTGAAACCCTTAAAATACTCAAAAAAGTGAAAAAAATTATATGGTTAGAAAGCTAATAGAGAGCTTAAGATTATGGTGGTATTTTTCTCGACTTGTAATTGAAACAAGTGCAAACATAATGGGGAGCATGCTCTAGATTATGTGATTTTTGTTACAAGCTAGAAAAACATGTCTTTGGACATCCAAAACATAGTCCAAGCCTTTGGGTTGGAAGCCCAAGGCAAATTAAAGACAAAGGCTTGGAAATTATGAAGGAAAAGCATAACACAAGCATGTTATAATGTGCTCGCATTATGGTGAAATAAAATCATCTCACTCCCTCCCTCCTTTCCCCTCTCTCTATTATTCTTTCTCTCCCTCCCCTCTACATCTCTCCCTCCCCCCTCTCTCTCTCACCTCTACTTTTCTCTCCTCTCTCTTGGTCTCTACTTCCCTCCCCTCTCTACCTCTTACCTTGTCTCACTCTCTACTTCCCTCCCCTCTCTACCTCCTACCCTCTCTCTCACTCTCTACTTCCCTTCCCTCTCTACCACCTACCCTTTCTCTCACTCTCTACTTCACTCCTCTCTCTACCTCCTACCCTCTCTCACTCTTGACTTCCCTCCCCTCTCTACCTCCTACCCCCTCTCTCTCTATCTCTCTCTATCTCCATTTTACTTGGTACCCTCTCTCTCTCACCTATCTACCTGCTAGTTTTCCTTTTCCTAGCTTTCCTAGTTTTCCTTTTCCTTTCCAATTTCCCTTTAGATCCCACCAATTTTTCCCTATTTTACTATTTTACACCTCTTCTCTCATCATTCTTCCCATCCAATGGACATTCATTTTATCTTGTTTCCATTTCATCCTCCCAATTTATATCCTCATCCCTCTTTACATGTCCTAGTTTTCGTGTTTCCATTTTCTTTGTCAATAAGGGAGAGGGAGGGAGGAAGAGAGATAGAGGGTGGAGATGGAGGGGAGAGAGAGAGAGGTTTAGGGTTAAAGGGTATTATTTAGTGTTTATGAGTTTAGGGTTGTGTTGTGTGGTTACACAACACGCCCCATTTTGCCTTGACAAAATAGGGACTCAACTTTTTCTTGCTGCTTTGGCTTGTTGTTTTCTACTTTGGGCGGTTTGGTAAAATCAGTCATGCATGTGACCCTACAAGAGGGTGGATTTGTCCCCATGATGAGGTCATTTTTCAAAGTTAGTATTTCACATTATTAACCTCATGGTTGGAAAGTGCATAAAATTCCACGCAGGTTTGCCTTTTGGATCACCCCAAAATTGTCTAAGGAGAGAAAGTTATGTTGAGTAAAAGGTTTGGTCAAACCTAATATCTGAGGGAGGGATCATATTTCAAAGGTTAATCATATTAGATAAGATCACCCTGATATAAGTTTATCACTTGATAAATCTCCCGATCTGTGAAGTGTAGATGTCAACTTTAAATAAAGAGTCGATATCTACCTGTCAAACGACTTCAGTTATTTTGCGGGGGGTCATATTCTTAACATCAATCATCTCACAAATATCACCCTCTTCGCAAATATCACCCTATGCGAATATGATGGTGACATCATCCAAATCCAATGAATGAAGAAATCACTCTAATGATGATGTCATTATTCCATTCTACCCCGCGGAGGTATATATATCTGATGACCATCATATTCTTTAACATGATGGTGACATCATTAAAACACAGCTATTAAATAATGTTGTCAACACAATGGCGTCACCCCGATCTTTTCTGAGGGGGTCATTTTATATGTGGGGTCATATTTTGAACATCCCCTGATCTTAGTTTCGTGACCCGATATACACGTGGTCAATGTTGACCACATCACCCAATTCTTTTGCATTCTATTTTGCCGCTTAATGGCGAGGGGTCATTTTATCCAAAGGGGGTCATATTTTGAATATCACCCAATCTTTCGAAGATCACCCCCTCTATTTCCTGACATTAAATGCGGTAGATGAATTCCCACCGATTACGAATATAAATCAAACACTTGGCATCATCCATGAATTCCCTACAGAAGATCAACGAATTTAATCGACCCAATGCGGTTTACCCTAATTTGTCCTATGGATGCATTTAAAGGTAATTTTTGAAGGTTATTTTCATTTACCTTGCAAAAAAATGAGAAGTTATGAAGTAAAGAAGTGAAACCCTCATATAGCTACTTGTTAATGGATTGGATCCTTCAGTGTAACGGAACGGGTGATCTCCAGTATTCACAGCCCTCTTCCATAATTAGCCATCTAACCCAGGAGGAAAGCACTGTTAGGTATGTAATTGAAAACCCTCTTGTCATTTTCTGCATGTACAGGTAGAGTTTATGCTCTTTCGTGTGGTTTGGCTCTGTGGGTATGCATATCATGATGAAGTAAAGAATAATAGATAGAGTATGCATAATGTTATAGTACATAATGTTGTATGAATATATGTGGACATTGTAAGGTAAGACTAATCATGTTTGTTGCAGGAGTCCATGGCAGATCTTAGAAGGAATAGGTCTGACTCATATTTTCTCAAGCCTATGTTTGTTCAACCCGAGGGGATACAGTTTAAGTATGGCATCATTAGTGACACTCACAAATGGGATACGAACCTGGCTGCATGGTTAGCAAGATTAGATCATGATAAGGATAATCTCATTCTGGATGGGGAATATGTTTCAGGAATGTGGCATGCAGCTGGCTTTTTGTATGCCATGGACACCCCAGAGCTGGTAGTGGAATGTGCCAGGAATTATAACCCTGAGACCAGACGGGTGGAGAAGCATGGAAGAATATATGATGACTATTCAATCAAGGGCATTACTGCCACTTTTAATCTACCAGTTGGAAAGAAGGTGGTCAGTGTGGACCTACATAAGCTAGAAATAGAATACAACAATAATAAGAAGAATGCAAGGAAGAGGATGTATCAATGGAGGTCAAAAAGCAGCACCTACACTACATCGGCCAAATTGCCCATACATTTATACAAATTTGATTTCGATGATGAATACCAGTATATGATTGCCTTGCTGAGTAGGATGACAGGTAAGCCTCATGCTGGAAATTTTGAGAACTGGATGTTTGGAATCATCCAAATGGTCCTATATGCAGACAACAGGCCATTATGGGCCAAGATCATTAGTGACACACTAGATGAAGGGATGAGGAACCTAGGAGGCTAGACATGCTTGTTTTATATGACCTCATATGTGGTCTATTCATGTGCATATAAAGGAACCTTTGATGCCCTGAAGATAGTGGGCAAAGCTGGTGGTGATGTAGATGATGCCCACATATGGGATCACTATCCTAAGTTACAGAGAAAAGATTACCTCCTGGACTACAAACTAGTAAATGATGCATTCTCTATGCATCTGGTCAGAACCATGGAGGAGGACAGAACCAAGAGGCTGAGCATGGAAGCTCAGGAAGTTGTTTATAGACATGGGGCCTGGTTTATCTAGTTTGCCACCTTTTCATACATCAGGATAGAGGGATTTGAAGGACAACCTCTTATACTGCCAAGATACCCTACTGATGGGGTTGTCTTAATGGAATTTGTCAAACAATTGTCTACCATAGTTGAAGCATATAAAGCACCAAAGAAGATACCTTTGGTATTATTTCTAGTGTCTATGGGTTGGTATATGTGCTTAGACTTAGAGAGCATAAAACATGTCATGGGAGGGCTAAAACTAATGTATCTACAACCATTTCTCTTGGCCAGATCTTATGATCCCTATGGCAGGATGCAGAAAATAGTAGGAAAACTGATACATTAGAAGCATCTAGAAGATTTCTGGATTGATTGTGAGGATGAAGTTGAGGTGAGAAGAAGGAAGTACTAGAGGCTCACCTTGAACCAAATAAAGACCTTTGACTGCATCTCGGTGCCAGCACAGCTGAAGAAGGATGATGGAAAGATTATGTCCAATGAATATGAGGGCAGAAAGGTGTACAATGATACCATATCAGCCCCTGATCTTAAACAGCCAGAGGATATATCCTTGGATCAGCTGATAGGTGGGGTGATACAGTTAACCCAGGCTTGGGTGGATGAAGAAATAAACAGATTGAAGAAAAGAGGTGTGGCCCTTACAGTTGATGCCAAAAAGAAAAGGTAGGAAATAACCGATGAGGAATATCATGATTTCCTCAGTGAGAAGAGAAAATCCAACCGGGAGAGATTGCCCACACAAAAACAAAGGAAAGGTCCCCCTAGAGGTAAGAAAACTGAAGATGAATGAAAGGGGGTGATAATTGAAAAGATCACCATGCCAGTTGCAGGTGCATCTACATCAGCTCAAGCATCTGCATCATTTGCACAACCTCTGATCGAAAAGCCAAAGACTAAGAGGATTTTAAGGCCAACTGTTGAAACTACAGAAGTGCAGGTGGAGGACCAAGCCTTGCAGTAGGAGGTGGAAGAGGGCATCCCTTTGGAAGAAGAGCAGGTAAATAAGGAACCTGCAGGTGATGACCTGATGATAGCTAGTAAGAAGAGGAGGGCGATGCCGCTGATGTCACTACCTAAGAAGCAAAGAACATTCATGAGGGGGGATATCAGGGCTGACCCTATTGTATTGAGAGGAGTCGGTGGTGAAGTATTCAGGAAGGAACTGCAACATGATGTTCTTCTTCCCACCATAATAAAGTTTAAAATTGAGAGGGCTGAGGAACAAACAAGAGAAGTATTCAAAGCATGTCAGGGTGGTCCTTTCTCTTTGTAAGACATCGTGGACTTATCTAATGATGAAGTCATTCAAAGTGTGACTTCTCAACAAATAGAGACTCTCACCTCCAGCACCTGCATGACTCCTCATGGGACCCCATTGGCATAGATGGTGGTGCTGGAGGAAATAAAGAAAGCAGAAGAAGTAAAACAAGATAGCTAAGAGAGGGCAGCCCAATAGATAGGGCTTGATAAGTTGGTTAAGTAGGTAACTAGCCCTACCTTTGTATATTTAACATATATGGGTGATGTAAGCCCAGGATAGAGTAGGTGCACCTGGTGAGATAGAAAAGATTGAGCTAGCTAAGCAGGTAGAAAAGGAAAGCACTGCTCCTGATATGGGTTAGCAACAACATGAGATACCTGCAGAGTCAAAAATAATAGAAGTTCAGCAGAAGAGTGGGGGTGATAAGGATATATTAGGTACTGCTACTGCTCAAACTTAGGGAGATCTGAAGAAAACCTCAGGAGCAAAAGATAAATTAGGTCATGAGGACCCCAAGCCATAGGATATCAGTGCATCAGGTATAGAACAAGAAGTGACCCAAGATCAGGGTGATGCACAAGGCCAACACACACAGACATCCACAGATGTCAATATGCCTTAGGATGAGGAAAACAATAAAGTAGATGAAAGTCAGAAGGAGGAGTGTAAGATCAGGTGTAGGATCAAAATGTGGACATTCCACAGGATCCTCCTTTGCAGAAGGCAAACCCTTAGCAAGAGGAAATGCAACAAGATCCCCCTCATGAGGAAATCCATGAGGAAGAAATTGAGAAAGCACCTTCTCCACCAAGAATAGAAGCAGATACTAGAGAATAGGGCAGATGTAATGTTGACAAAGAACATCAAGGGTCTAGAGATGATGTGCCTCAATGGCTAGAGAGAGAAATAGGCATGCAACACGGGTCTAAAATTTAGGAATTTGATGTTTCCACCTTGTTTGCTGAAACAATGATGAAGCCAAAGAGGAAGGCCAAATTGTCATCAGCCATAAAGAGAGATCCTGCTACAGGTAGAAGGAATACACATGTAGCACTTCCCATGGTTGAGAAAGAGAAGGGCAAGATCACCCTAGAGGAATTCCAAATCACAACTGTTGATTTGGGTTTTGCCAATGAGGACCAGGAGGGTCAAGAAGGGAAGGACATCATTGATTCTTTGACCCAAAGGGTAAAGAAGGAGAAAGAGAAAAATAAAATGCATAAGGAGCACATTGCTCAGCTACATTCTTACATATAAGGGTTAATTAACCCTGATAATACACCAGTTGATCCGACAGTCCCATTGACTGTCATATCCTAGGAAGAGGTCACCAAGCTTGACCTAATGAGGCATGAGGTAATGATCATAGAGAAATGGATGCTATCAACCCTCATTGGAGCTGAGGATGTTTTGAGAACCTCCCTACAGAGGTGGAATTATTTAAGCAGTTTGAAGAGAAAGGTAGATAAAATGCAAAATGAAACAGTAAAACGGTCATTCCAATTGGAAAAGGACCTAACTACTTTAAGTGAAATGAAAAGAATTGATCCACAAGTCCTAATAAATAATCAAGTGCTAAATAATAATACTGCCCTACTGATAAGCATATGGTATGAGGATATCAGGTTTGAATGTGATATCTTGAAGAAATGTAGTGGCAAGCTCAGGGATATAAGTATAAAGCTGCACAGCATGATGGCTTATGAAGCAGAGATCCTTGAGGCTCTGAAGGGTAAAATAGAAGGGAAAATTGAAAATTAGGATGCAGACTTTGCTATCAAAGCTCTGCATGATAATTTCAAATCAGTAGTAGATGACCCCCTCACCCACCTGATAGAGGAAGTGATGGATAAAATCATGAGGATAAAAGTCGAGGTAGAGACCTATAATGAGACTTTAAACAGCAGAAAAGGTAAGCTGGAGGCGCTCAAGGCTAAGTTCCAGTCTCATAAGCATGCCATAACAAAAGCTAGAATCCAAGATGGGGGAGAGGTGGATAAAATAGTACAGGCATATGAGCACATCAGGACAGTGATGAAGGTCTGCATACAGGAGGATGTACACCAAGGTGACAATGATACTGAAAGTAACAAAGATGATGACAATGATGAAGAGGAAGAAAATGAGGAAGAGGAACCTGAAGAATGATTGAAGATGCATCACCAAGGGAAGATATGCATAAGGTACTCATCAATAATGAGTCATCCAGATGGTTGCTAGCTGGCAACTTGTGCCACGAGGAAGAGTTGACTAAGTCATAGAGTAATTGTCAACCATTGATCTTAATAGATAAATCTTGACTGCCGGTCAATTGTAATAGCCTCCTCACCTTATTCTATAAAAGGTGTAGGGGTGCAATATTTTGAACATTCGAAACTTAATTGAAATTTGATTGCTGAAATTTTAGGACTCATTTCAAAGTTGTTGTAAATGTACATGTTATGCATACTAAATGAAACAGAAGCATATTTGATTACAAATCATCATAAATCTTGAGTAATCTATGTTTGAAATCTGGATACCTGCATTGATTAGCTGTGCCCCTTGGAGTGCTTTTTAGTCTACATGTGTTGTTTTTATTCCTAATCCCTTGAAGTTAGCATCAACCATATCTAGCTGTGGAACATCCTGGTGACCTATGGTTTGATTTCTTCTCTTCATGAATGTATCTTGTATGTATGTGATCCAATGACTAAAGATTCACTAAAAGTAGAAGCATTGTTTTAAATTTCTTTCAATTTCATAACATATCATCACCATAATTGCAAATAATAGAGAATCAAAAGCAAATAACATGAAATATGCTAATATCCCGTAGATAATTGAAAATATAGAGCATATTTAGAGTAAAAGCATGTCAAATTGACAAATATCATGCAAATTCATACAAATATCCATGAAATACATGTAAATATCCACTTATAGACACATCATTTAAATAGATTTGTAGTGTAGAAGAAAGAACAAGTTCATGATGATCAATGATTAGAAGAATTGATCAAACTTGCAAATGTATCAGCTATCTTTGGAAATAGAGTAGAGTTAACCTCTCTGTGGAGTAAATTTATAGGAAACAATACAATACTAATCATCTAGACAAATGTAAGACCCCTTGAAATGGAAAACAACATGTCACATCAACCTCTAAGTAACGTCAGATGATCATGACCTAATCAATGGAGACTTGGAGTCATCAACTTATCCTAAGCTGATCGTACTTTACAAGATAATAAAGGTTTGTTGTGCAAATTTTTATGCATGTTGTTATGACTAACAATCATCATCAATAGCTTGCTCAAGTTTAGGGTTTAGGGATTAGTGGTTATGGTTTAGGGGTTAGGGTTTAGGGTTTAGAGATAGAGAGTAGGGGATATGACCAGAGACATAGGGAGAGCTATTAAGAGGTAGAGGGACAATAGAGATAGATAGATAGAGGTTTAGGGTTTCTTGGGTTTAGGGGCATTATTTAGGGTTTAGATGTTTAGGGTTGCTCGAGTTTAGGGTTTAGGGGAATTATTTAGGGTTTAGGGGTTTAGGATTGCTTGGGTTTAGGGATTTAGGGTTGATCAAGTTTAGGGGTTTAGGGTTGCTCAGGTTTAGGGGTTTAAGTTTTCTTAGGTTTAGGGTTGCATACCAAAAGCAATCTCTCTATATTTATCTCTCTCCCTCTCATATTTACCTCATCTCTTGTCTCTCTCTCTCTATATCTCTCTCTCTTCTCTTTACCTCCTACCCTCTCTGTCCCCTTTGTTGAAATGCATAGGACAACTGGGAAGGGGTGAATCAGTTGTGTATTAAAATAATCCTTCAATACTTATTCCAATCATCAACCTCTTATTATGCATTATAAGAATGTAAAATAATGAAGCATCAATGTGAAAATATTCAAACACATATGAAGACCAGATTTATGTGGAAAACCCAAGAAGAGAAAAACCACGGTGAGGATTAGCTCACATATATATGAATAGAAACACCAGAAATCAATAGGCTCACTACCAAGGGCTCACTACCCAAAAGGACTCACTATCCAGAAGAGAGAAGAAAAAAGAAGCCTTCTACAGAGAGATTCACTATCTCAAGGAAATAGGAAAGATCCACCACTAAAACTCCTTGCTATTCGCAACCTTTGGCTCACTCCCTTCAACAACTTCAAGCACACTGAAATGTAGACACCTTCTACTCACTGTATCCACAAGTCTTAAGAATTTAGGCTCACTCTTAATTCATCACTTCAACTTTACGCTATTCACAACCTTTGGCTCACTACCTCCAATAAATTCTAGCAAGCTAAAATATAGACACCTTTTGCTCATTGCATCTAGAAGTCAGAGGAATTTGAGATTGCACATAATTCACCACCCTTGATTCACATTCAAATCTCTTCTATTCTTAACCTTCACACAAACTCCATCTTTCATTTATATAATCTGTGACCTAAAACAATCTCAATTAGGTCAAAAATATGAAATGTGTGTACCTCAAACATGGAACACCAAATAGGTCAGCACCAAACACTTCTACGGTGGAAATGGTGCAGGAACACCTGTCTAGTTCTTGCCAGGAGTACTTAGGCATATAGTGAAATTTTGTTTTTTTGAGCTCAATATTGAGCCTAAATGTAATTTTGGTTTGAAATATGGTGTAATAAGCTCACTAAATGCATATCCAAGTAGTGTTAGTGGTGGAAGTCTAATTTTACCTTGATTTTAGGCATGTCTTTTTGGGCTGCAATCATGTAAGGCTAATTTTAGCCATTTTCATGTTTTTCCCACAAAGGGAAAGAGAGGTAGGAGGAGTTTATGGTTGCAGACATTCATTGATATGATTTTCAAGGCGAATGTGTGGAGAAGACAACGTTTGAGGAGAAATAACAAAGATTTTCCTTGCTTTTTCTGTATTTTTCACTATTCCTTCGCTCCTACAGTCTGTTGTACATGACCATACAGTCTTGTCATGGTCTCCAATGAACATAACTTTGTAAAGGACTGAGTAACCTTTGTCTTGTAGGAGGTTGGAGGAATTTTTGTCATCGTTTAGCAATTTTATCATCATTTTTGTGAAAACTGTCCTAAAACCGTTGTTTTAAGGGTTTAAGAAGTTCGATGGGTTTTTGACCCATTCCATCTACTACACCAACAAAAAATGGATGGAATGATGTTATTTAGGTGTTTTCTCAAATAATTTTTCATGGTGAAAGTAGGGGATAGAGTTTTAGCTACTTTTCACACAAACTTGGCCTAATATCCTCATGTATTAGGCATTCTTGCATAGCTAGAGTATAGGTTTGATGCATGAGAGAGGTATAGTAGCCCAAGAACCCTACAATCAGTGAAATATATCTATTTTAAACTTGATTGAGGCCCTAGACTAGGTTGGGGGAGTTGGGAAGAGGCATTTCTCATAGTTGCTTTGCAAAAGAGGCCTAATTAGACCTAGGACAATAGGATGCAGTCAATTTTAGAGGCACATGTTGTAAAGAAACCTTTGGTGAATTTTAGATATGTTATGTATGGGCCAAATGGGTATCCAAAAAAGCTAATTTTTTTAGTGGTTTGATTAGTAGTTTGTGAGTTATGTCTGAAAAACCTCTTTCCAAGGGCTACAAGCGCATAGGGCTAGTTGTGAGTAAAAGGATAGGTGGGTGTTTAGCCATGAGCTTTTATGGCCTTGAGTGGTTCTAGAATGCAAAGAGAAAGTGATCCAAGGTGGTTAGGGTGGTCTGAAAGTTGGGGTTTCCATCTACCCTTCATTTGGGCATTTTACCTCTCTTGTTGAGCATGCCAATTAAGAGGACAGTCAACCTTTTTGGGATAGTCATCAAAGAGAACCATATGCAACCTTTTGTATTGTGTTTGTATCCTCCCCTACCTTTGCATTAGAGTGGTATTAGAGCATAGGTTCTGATTTGTAAGTGGGAAGAGTTGAGTTGACAAAATGCCTCCAAAGAGCAATCCAGTAGCTAAAGAGGTCAGAGAATTGAAGGAGCAACATGCAAAGGAGTTGAGACAAGTGAAGGAGTCTCATGAGGCTGCCCTAGAAAGGATATCAACATTGGAATCCAACCTTAAGAGAGGTATGGATAAAGGAGATCAGAGTGATCCAGATGAAGATGTTGAGAACATAGACCCACAGTTAAGAGTTCAAGAAGAGGAAGAAGACTTGGACTCAAGGGAAGATAGGTTTCTCAAGATGTTGAAGGTTGTCAAAGGGGAAAGGACTCCCAAACTAAAAGTAGAAGTACCTATGTATGGTGGGAAGATGGATAGTGAAGAGGTATTGGGTTGGATTGATACTCTTGACAATTTCTTTGAGTTTGAGGAGGTGGAAAATCATAAGAAGGTGAAGTATGCAAAGACTAAGTTGAAGGGTCCTGCACTCACATGGTGGAACTATGTTCAAGATGAAAGAGTAAAGAAGGGCAAGGAAAAGATTCATTCATGGGATAGAATGGTAGCATAGGTGAAGGCACAATTCCTTCCTACAGACTATGAGATCCAGACTTTTAGGAAGTTGCAAAGCCTCAAGAAAAAGGAGATGGATGTTATGGCCTATACTGAGGAGTTCCACATGCTGAGCATCAAAATAGGGCATGTTGAAGATGAAAGAGAAAAGGTGGCAAGATATTTGAATAGTCTGAGGTACAATATCCAAGATGAGATCAGCCTATCTACACCAAGGACAGTGGAAGAATTTTTCCAATTGGCTGCCAAAGCAGAAGAAAGGATAAAGAGAAGGCGAGAGTAGCACAGAAGAGGTAGAGGAAGGAATCCCAGAGGTAGAGGTAGCTTTGGTGCAAGAGGATAGTCCCAAAAGTAGCAAGGAGAGCTAAGTGGACAATAGGAACAAAGTAATGAGTCAAGTGGCAGAGGTAACTTTGGAGGAAGAGGAAGATCTAATAGTAGAGGAAGATTTGGTGGTCAAGGTAGAGGGTCAAGCACCTTCTCAGGGAAGTGCTACAATTATCATCAGTTTGGACATCCTGCATTCAAGTGCCCTGACAAACAAGCCTCAAGTTTTCATGGAGGTGAGCATAGGAATCAAGTTGTACATAAAGAGGATAGTGAAAGTGTTAATTCACCATCTCAGCCTGCTGCCCCTAAGATAGGTGAATCATTGATGCTAAGGAGGACACTCATCAAGGTGCCAGTAGCCAAGGAGCCATCACATAGGAATTCATTATTTAGGACAACATGCAAATCACATGGCAAGGTATGCAAGGTAGTCATTGATTCAGGATCCACTAATAATCTAGTCTCTTTGGAAATGGTAGAGAAGCTGCACTTGAAGAAGATTCCTTACCCCACACCCTACAAGGGATCATGGTTGAATAAGGGGAAGCAAGTCTTAGTCAATGAATAGGCATGGGTGGTGCTCAACATTGGTGGTTACAAGGATAAGATCATTTTTGACATCATCCCTATGGATATTTGTCACCTACTTCTAGGGAGGCCCTGGCAATATGATAGGAAGGCCAAGCATGATGGACGAAAGAACATCTATG
The DNA here is from genome assembly GCA_027924645.1 of Cunninghamia lanceolata. NCBI lineage: Eukaryota > Viridiplantae > Streptophyta > Pinopsida > Cupressales > Cupressaceae > Cunninghamia > Cunninghamia lanceolata. Next base: position 641,796 of record BSBN01000088.1, read on the forward strand.
TGATAGAGAAAGATGGAGTTTCATTCTCTTTGACACCTCTTCAAGAGGAAGAATATGACAAGCATATTGGGTCTATTATTATGGTGGTAGGAGACAATAAAGGAAGAAGGACAAGGATTTTCAGTAGTGATCAGACCTAAGGAAAAGTCTGATATAGAAGCAAATAAGGAAGAAAGCATCCCTAGTGAAGTTCAGTCCTTGTTGGACAAGTATAAAGACATAGTGGTAGATGATCTACCAAGTTCATTTCCCCCCATGAGAGACATTAGCCATCACATAGACCTGATCCCTGGAGAAAATTTTCCCAATAAGGTTGCATACAAGCTGACCCCACAGCAGAATGAAGAGATCAAAGCACAAGTCCAAAAATTGTTAGACAAAGGACTCATCAGAGAGAGATTAAGTCCCTGTGCTGTTCCTACCATCTTAGCACCCAAGAAAGGTGGAGAGTGGAGGATGTGTACTAACTCAAGGGCCATAAACAAGATCACAATCAAATATAGGTTCCCAATCCCAAGAATGGAGGACCTAGTGGACTATTTAGGAGGTGCATGCTACTTTTCCAAGGTTGGTCTCAAGAGTTGATATCACCAAATCAGGATAAGGGAAGGAGATGAATGTAAGACTACCTTGAAAACTGGTGATGAATGGATGGTAATGCCTTTTGGACTCTCAAATGTTCCTAGTACATTCATGAGGTTAATGAATGAGGTCTTGAAACCTTTTATTGGGAAGTTTGTAGTTGTCTATCTAGATGATATTCTTGTGTTCAACAATATAAAAGAGGAGCACTTGCAGCACCTTGACATGGTTTTGCAGAGGTTGAATGAGGAGAAGTTGATGATAAACCTCAAGAAGTGTGAGTTTATGAAAGAAGAGCTAGTCTTCCTTGGTTTTGTCATCTCTAAAGGCACGTTGAAGATGGATCCTTCCAAAGTTGAAGCCATTCTTAGTTGGCCAACTCCAAAATCAGTAGGAGAGGTAAGAAGTTTTCATGGTTTGGCTACATTTTATATGAAGTTTATCAAAAATTTTAGTCATATTTGTTCTCCTATTCTTGACACCATTAAGGGAGATAAGAAAAGAAAGTTTCAATGGACTGAGGAGGTAGCAAAAAACATTGAATACCTGAAGAAGAGAGGGGCAAAACAACCAATAATTTCTTTACCTGACTTTGACAAAGTCTTTACAGTGGAATGTGATGCCAGTGGAGAAGCTATAGGCGTAGTCCTGAGCCAAGAAGGTAGGCCGGTAGCTTTCTTTAGTGGAAATCTCAATGAGGCCAAGAGGAGGTACTCTTCATATGATTTGGAGCTTTATGCATTAGTGCAGTCCTTGAAGAAGTGGAGACATTACCTCTTATCCAAAGAATTTGTAGTCTTCACAGACAATCATGCATTGAGTTTCTTGAACAGCCAAGACAAGTTGAGTCATAGGAACATCAAGTGGGTGGAGTATTTGCAAAGTTACACTTTCACAATCAAGCATAAGAAGGGCCAAGCTAACAAGATAGATGATGCATTGAGTAGGAGATCAATCCTAGTGCATGAAATACAACTTCAGAGTATGGGTTTGGAAGCACTAAAGGACATGTATGCTGCTGATACAGATTTCAAGGATGCATATTCCTTTTGCCAACAATTTCAAAGTACTTTCCATGACCAATTTTCTAATTTTTTGCTGCAAGATGGACTGTTATTCAAGGGAGCTAAGTTATGCATCCCTAGATGCTCTATGAGGACAAATCTCATAAGGGAGAAGCATTGTGGAAGTCTTGGAGGACACTTTGGCATAGACAACACACTAGATCAGGTAAGAAGGTTTTATTTTTGGCCTAAGATGTATGCTGATATTAGAAAATTTGTTGAGTTTTGTGGAGTTTGCTAGAGAGCCAAGAGCTCTATTTCCAATGTAGGCCTATATTAGCCTCTTCCAATTCCTAGCAGACCTTGGGAGCACTTAGCATGGATTTTGTGTTAGGCCTACGCAAAACTCAAAGGGGAGTTGATAGTGTTTTTGTTGTTGTGGACAGATTTAGCAAGATGTCACACTTTATTCCTTGCAAGTGCACAAGTGATGCATCTAACATTGCAAGTCTATTCTTCAAAGAGATAATTAGAATACATGGACTACCCCTCACCATTGTTTTAGATAGAGATTCAAAGTTTATAGGCCACTTTTGGAGAACCTTATGGAGGAAACTTGGAACTAACTTGAATTTCAGCTCTGCCTATCACCCACAAACAGATGGACAGACTAAAGTAGTGAATAGATCATTGGGAAACTTGCTTCGATGTATAACAAAGGAACATGGACAATAATGGGATCTTGTTCTCCCATAGGCAGAGTATGCTTACAATGACTCCATTAACATCAGCATAGGTAAGATCCCTTTTGAGGTAGTCTATAGATTAAACCCAAGAGGTATCTTTGAGCTAAGAGATTTGAGAGGGGTAGAGAAGAGAAGTGCTAAAGGAGAGGAATTTGCTATGGCCATGAAAGACATCCATGATCAAGTTAGAGAGCACCTCAAGAAGAGTGTTGAAACTTACAAGAAGCATGCAGACTTGAAGAGGAGGAATATTCAGCTGAAAGTTGGAGACTTAGTACTTTCACACATGAGAAAAGAAAGGTTACCTAAGGGTAGATATACTAAGTTGCTGATGAAGAAGATTAGGGCATGCAAGGTGGTCCACAAGTTTGGTGAAAATGCATATGAGATAGAACTCCCTCTTAGATTTGCTATCTCACCAATCTTTAACATTGCTAACTTATATCCTTTCAAGGAGTCTTTGGATGCAGGTGCAGGTGTTCATGAAGGTGATGATGCTAATTGGATCAGAGATCTTCCTCCTACTGCATCAGTCAAGCTTGAAGCCATCCTAGACACCAAAGAAGTCAAGAGGACAAGGCATAAGATTTATAATGAGTATCTAGTAAAGTGGAAAGGGCTACCTCATGAAGATGCAACTTGGATGATAGCTGAAGAAATTTCCAAACATGGCACTACAGTCCATGACTTGATCTCAGGTGGAGATTGAGATCCTTTCTCCTGGGGTGTATGGTGCAGGAGCACCTGTCTAGTTCTTGCCAAGAGCACTTAGGCATATAGTGAAATTTTGTTTTTTTGAGCTCAATATTGAGCCTAAATGTAATTTTGGTTTGAAATATGGTGTAATAAGCCCACTAAAGGCATATCCAAGTAGTGGTAGTGGTGGAAGTTTGATTTTGCCTTGTTTTTAGGCATGTCTTTTTGGGCTGCAGTCATGTAAGGCTAATTTTAGCCATTTTCATGCTTTTTCCCATGAAGGGAAAGATAGGTAGGAGGAGTTTATGGTTGTAGACATTCATTGATATGATTTTCAAGGTGAATGTGTGGAGAAGACAACATTTGAGGAGAAATAACAAAGATTTTCCTTGCTTTTTCTACATTTTTCACAGTTCCTTCGCTGCTACAGTCTATTATACTGACTGTACAATCTTGTCGTGGTCTCCAATGAACATAACTTTGTAAAGCACTAAGTAACCTTTGTCGTGTAGGTGGTTGGAGGAATTTTATTCACTGTCTAGCAATTTTATCATCATTTTGGTGAAAACTATCCTAAAACCCTTGTTTTGAGGGTTTAAGAAGTTCAATGGGTTTTTGACGCATTCCATCTATTGCACCAACAAAAAATGGATAGAATGATGTTATTTAGGTGTTTTCTCAAATGGGTTTTCATGGTGAAAGCAGGGGATAGAGTTTTAGCTACTTTTCACACAAACTTGGCCTAATATCCTCATGTATTAGGCATTCTTGCATAGCTAGAGTATAGGTTTGATGCATGAGAGAGGTATAGTAGCCCAAGAACCCTAAAATTAGTGAAATCTATCAATTTTAAACTTTATTAAGGCCCTAGACTAGGTTGGGAGAGTTGGGAAGAGGTATTTCTCATAGTTGCTTTGCAAAAGAGGCCTAATTAGGCCTAGGACAGCAGGGTGCAGTCAATTTTAGAGGCATATGTTCCAAAGAAACCCTTGGTGAATGTTAGATATGTTGTGTAAGGGCCAAATATGTATCCAAAAAAACTAATTTGTTCAGTGGTTTGATCAGTAGTTTGTGAGTTATGTCCAAAAAACCTCTTTCCAAGGGCTACAAGCACATGACTAGTTGTGAGTAAAAGGATAGGTGGGTGTTTAGCTATGATCTTTTATGGCCTTGAGTGGTTCTAGACTGCCAAGATAAAGTGATACAAGGTGGTTAGGGGTCTACAAGTTGGGGTTTCCATCTATCCTTCATTTGGGCATTTTACCTCTCTTGTTGAGCATGCGAATTAAGGGGACAGTCAACCTTTTTGGGACAGTCATCAAAGCGAACCATATGTAACCTTTTGGATTGTGTTTCTAGCCTCCCCTACCTCTGCATCAGGAAATAAGTGAATGTGGACCACACCAATGGTTAACCAAGACCTAAAATAACATCAACATGCTATACCATGCTTCCACAAACAACAAGGCACCTCTGCAAATAGCGCTAACACGCCAAGTTGGCCATACCTGCATTAACACTACTAGCAACCAGAAACATAACTCTCCAATCATGTAGACCATAAAGAGACTCTTCATAGCAGCCACCACCTTCCCAAGCCATATAGCATCATCAAAAACCTCTACAACATTGCCGCAACCACCTGAAACAAAGAATGTCCTCATTCTGCGCACTAGGATGAACATAAATAGAAGAACTAAATTTGCAGAGAAACCCAACTCTATAAACACCAAGAGAAGGTAGATACATACAATATATGCACATTCATAGATCCATAAGACAAGAAATATCAATGTGGAGAAATGCAGAGCAATCTCATTTCTCCTAGATTATCTTATATACAAGCAAACACTCTGTCAAACACATCTTCTACTTCCGCATGATCCAGAACCTGAAACTCTAGATATAATACCTCTGAACACCTCTGATCAATTTCTTTCAAACCACACAAGCATATCTTCAACTATGAAGATGTTGCAACTATGTGCCTAACTGGTGTTTTCATTGATGTTAACATATCTGTGTTGTCATTGGTGTCAACTGTGATCCTGATATTAAATTTCCAAGTGCTTTTGAGAATCAGTGTGTTGAAGAGTATCTTTGTTTACAATAGAAAAGTCCAGTAGTTTCCTCCAAATTTCTTGTATATTGAATATCTTTGTCTATGGATTGGAAGTAATGTTAAGGGATGTTTGAAGGTGCTATGTTCCAAGTTTGAGCGTCCATTATGAAGATTTGAGTGAGTTATGTTCACCAGAGTAAAGACTACTTTTTCTATGTATTTAAAGGTGATAGGGAGAATGTATTATGCTCTGCATTTCTCTGCATTTAGGTAATTTAGTCTGTGGTTGAGGAATTAAGTTTGTGATGTTTTTATATGTCTTCAACTACAATGGTTCATGATTTGGTGGTCTGCAACCAATCTTTTCTTAATGACACTGCCTGAGAGTGTTGTTTAAGTGCTCCAGTTTGAATAATCTTCTTGACAAAGTGGTTAGAGGTTGTGCGGATGTTCCTGGTGATTTCAATGTGCTTGTGGATGTCACCTGATTGTTTTCCTACCTTTTGATTGGTCTACGAAGAGTAATTTGGATCGTGAATGAAGACTGTTCCTAAAAGACATAGTGTTAACTCCAAGTCTTGGCTGACTTGGTTGCTTTCACTACATGTGGAGATGCATTGAAGATTGTGGAAGCATGTTGTGGCATGGAAGATTTCATTTGAGTCCCAGCTAAGGTGTAATGTGATTCGCATACATCTTTTCGTTAGTTAATTTTGTTTAGGTCTAGACCTATTTCTATGTATGTTTGTAATGCCGACCTTGGAGATTGTTCCAATGGTTGATGAATGTAATGGCGACCTTGATGTATATTCTAAGGTTGATGAATTGTATAAAAACATGTAATGAAGTTGTGAAAAAGATGTCTTTGGGTGAAAATGTGAAGATACGTGCGAAGTGTAAGAAGAGCAGAGCAGAGGACAAATATTGTGCTTCAATGGAACTAAACTTAGGCATGGAGTAGATGCTATCAAATTAGTTCACAAACCTTTGGCAGTGAGCCACCCCTTGATAGTGAGTCAATCTTGGCAGTAAGCCCTAATTTTTATAGTGAGCATTTTGGGTAGTGAGCCCTAAGGCAGTGAGCCTCTAATTTTTGGTATTGGTATTACATATTATTTTGTGAGATAACAATCACCGTGGTTTTTCCCTTATAGGGTTTTCCACATAAAAATATGGTGTCTCATGTGTTGAATGTGTTATTGTGTTGAGTCTCTGGTTTCATGCTTTCATGATTAAATCATAACAATAGTAATTAAGTAATTGATGCGTTGATATTCATATGAGGTTAGGTTTTTGGTGACAACTAATTCACCCTCCCTCTCAGTTGTCTTGTCCATTTCAACAATTGGTATCAGAGCCAAGTTCCTCAGAAGTAAGACTAACAACTTGAGGTAGATCTGAGATGGCATGCAAGGATGAATTGTCTTTCAATTGTTTTGTATGTGGTGAAAGTGATCACTATGCATCTAGATGTTCAAAAAGGAACCTGAGAAATAATGTTGAAAAACATAAAAGTAGAATGTCCAAAAGATCATTTTATGTTGTTAAAGAAGATGAAGATGATGAATGTTTTATCACTAATAAAAAGGATGTCAAATGCAATGATGAAGAATGTCTTGATCCAGAAGTAAGTACTTGTTATCTCTGAAAGTTGCACCCTACCAATTTGTAAAAAATGGTACTCTAGAGGAACATGGAAACATTCCTATGGCTGTGGGTCACCTAGAATTTAGAGTGAATTTACGAAGAAGGTCGGCTTCCTAACTTTGTATCACCTAAAACTGACTATTCTATGGCTTTGACAAGCAAAAGGGTAAGAAACATATACATTAAAACTGAAGCTAAACTCTAATGGGTGATACACCTAACTGAATGAGGAACATGAAAATACTAGATTCAAACACTTGGTATAATGACAGAAAACTAGGTGCACGACTTACCAATGTTATAACTTTGGATAAGTATTTCACAAACATGTCCAAATGTTCAAAACTTATAAGAGGAAGATAACTTCACAACTTAAAAAGCATATCACACCTTCTTGACACAATTTGTAACCTACATTATTATGTTTTTTGCACAAAGGCTCTAAAATCTAAGACAAAACTAAAAGGAAATAAAATTACCTCACAATTAACTTCATCAATTAGTTGCTAAGCACAATGATGCAAAATGATAAGTAGGCAAAATCTTCAATCAAATATACTCAAGGTCTCCACTATATTTCATATCAAGTAAAATGAGTTACAAAAATATGTCAAAATCTGGGCAAGGATTGTAAAATCACAGGTCTCCAAAAAATTGCATAATCAGAATTAACTACAAAAGAGTCACATAAGTGACTATATCCATCACTATCCAAGTGGTTCCACCAAACAAGGAGCTAGAAACCACCTTGGGTCGGATACAATAGAAATACCCCAAATCTAGCACCTAAATTTCCTTCAAAAGAGCTCAAAATGAGGGAAAAAGTCTATCAAGACTTGGTCTAACATGATGACACATGAAAACCACTCCTAAAAGGCTCCAAAGGCAATAACAACACCTCCTAGATGCTCTCAGAACATTCAACTGCACCACTAAATACCCTCATGACTTAGTCTAATACTCAACTGAAGAGCAAAACAAATTGCTATACTCTTGGCATGTGTTTGCCAAATCCTCCACTCTGCTATATTCTCTCATGACATTCCCATACCATTCTCTTTGCATTTAAATAACAATAAACCTAAAATGATTCATAATAACATCATTTCAAGTTTAAATGTTTTACATTTTACACTTAATGAAAAGGAAATAAAACAAAGGGAAACAAAAGCAACAAAGTGCTGACCCTAATGTGTAAAGGATAAAGTAAAGCAAAATATCTAAGACCTAAGTCCTAGACCACGAGCTATTAGTGAAAGGATAAAAAAGTTTAAAAAAAAAAAAACCCATTGGGCTCTTTTAGGGTTGAAACCCTAAAACAAGAAAACAACTTTTGACTTTTTTTCATTTTGCACCTTTGCATTCTTGCTGTGCCACCACGGGAACTCTCTATAGAGCTTGCTCTGTGGGTTTCTAAGGTGTTTTGAAGGATTTTTTACTATATCTTCACACTGAAGGTTACAAGCTTGCTTAGGTGAGAAGAAATGTCCCTTATTTGAAGATTAAAACTATAGCTTTACATTATTTCTGCTTCTTGTATTTTGAAGAAAATGATAAATGTTTTGTTTCTTTCATGGGTGCAGCCCAAATGTACTTTTCAACTTGCATTTTCCTTGATACAGCTTACAGAAGTAAAAGAATTTGTCATTTCTATGTAAGGTAGCTCCTCTATCTGATATTATCATGAATTAAACACACACAGTTGGCTTTCACTTGTTGAAAAATACTGAGAAACAAGGGTTTGATTTCAACTAGGGTTTGGTTTACAAAACCCTACATAGTATATTTGCATACACTCTCTCTATGTATATACTCTTGTATCTTATTATCTCTATGCATTTGCATCATCTTGAGCACGTGTTCTTGAACTGGTTCATTACTCTGTCTTTGACTTCATGGCATTGTGTGCATTTGTATTTTAAAAGCATGAAAATCATAGGATAATGAAAAGTGCCCTTTGTGTTTTCAATGTTTCATGCTTGAAGACTCTAGACATATCATGTCTTCCTTGGAAAAGAAATGAAAAATGAAGCTACTATCGCAATGTTAACAACCCTTGTGAAGGCAAATCTCTATATACATTGACAATTATAGGCTTCTTTGTGACAATCAAGAAAGACTATTTACTATTGACCATTGTGCACTGAGATATACTATATTCACTATGTGTAGCCATTTATTTGTAGAAGCCCTTAAATGGGTTTGGCATTTCTTTTGTGATGGCTATGAATATATGCTTGATCCTCATTATTTGTTCATGGGTTTGCATCAAAACACAATTGTTCTTCATTGATTGTGGCTGTCAACTGTAGCATGCTATCATGATTGCTCCTTCAAATCATCCTAAAATAGATCTTTATTGTTTCAAATTTTGTAAGTGAACATTCCATAGGCTTGACTGGGTGGATGTTATTGTAGCTATGACTGCCCTAATGACTATTATGGTAATGATAGTCATGGACTGTTCTCTGTACCATTTGAACACTTCTTGTAAATGACTTATTTGATTTCACACTTGGTACTCTAGCTTCACATTCTTGTCATCTCTGTATCTTTTATGAGGACTTCTGTAGCATTTATGAGCATGTAACATCCTTTTGAATAAAGTTGAATATATTATTTTCCTGTCATTTGATTCAACTCTATCATTATTTCACTGTATATGAGGAAAAATGCTACACAAGTCTGTACTGAGCATTATGACCTTTCCTGCTATTTCATGGACTGGTCTATCAACGATTATTCTTGGAATTTTAATAACATGATTATCCTCATTGACTGTTGACTATCATGCTATGACAATCATCATTATTGCTGTCCTGCAACACTGCAATTATGATCTTCCGAGTTCCTTTGTATCTGACATGCTTATCATAGCAACAATATTTTTTTTTATCACTGTAACTTGTATGAGACTGTTGGACTATCATAAAAGTTATCAAGCTTGAAATCTACTGTGGATGTGTATCATTTCTGTTCCAACTCCATGACACTATTACGAATATTTTTTACAGACTTCAAACAATTGGAATTGTATGATTGTGACATCCATAACTATGACTGTCCTGGAATGTATGGATTCTCTCTCTCCTATGCTCACAGATAGCTTATGATAGTCATGTGATCCTTTAGTTCATGACAATTCTGCAACTCATAATAGTCATAGACTGCTCTAATCATTCATCTTACAGAGCTTGATACTCTTCAAAGCATATATGTTTAATGACTCTCTCTCAGTCAAAAGCATCACTTATCATTCCAATGCTATCCTTGATTACAGTTTACAAATGAATGGCACTTCAAACTATTCATGTGACTATCTCTGGCAATAAAATCATGTTGTTCTTATCAGATGTTGTATCTATAGATTATGTTTGTCATGAGCAGCTACATGATAGCTTTTGCACTTCATTTTCTGCAATTGTATCTCTTTCTTTTATACTGTTTGAAAGCATTAATGGTTGTCAATTAGACATGCTGGGCTCAACCCTCATGGGAGCCACATTTTCTCCACATGCTAAAATGAAATGAGTATTAAATGACACCTGTATCTGCACATGAAACAAACATGTTAGGAAAAACATGAGCATGTGATTGATATTCTTGATTATCTTGTTGCTTTCTCAAAGGTCCAAGTGACTAACTAGTTTACTGCATCTGAATGTCAAACTACATATTTGTAGATGTATATCATATGATGTATGATGCCTCATCACTATTCTAACATCAGTTTTCAAAATTTTATGCAAATAACTAGGGGCAGCAAGGAGACAGTAGCTGAGTGCATGATAAGTGGACTATTGCAAGTATGGGCCTAACTGGCGTTGTCGTTGATGTCAACATACTCCTATTGCATTGATGTTAAGAATTGGATGAGTTGTATGATGAGGATATTGAGAAAATTAGTCCTAACTGGAATAGGGAAGAACAATGAAGACAGTGAGGCAAAGATCCTAGCTAAGATGAAAATCAGAGGATGTGCATCAAAGGGTTTGTAGATATGTGTCTTAAGATGATCCAGTAAAGATTTGAGAGGTCCACATGAAGATTTGAAGAAGTTATGGCCACTTGAGTAAAACTAGTTTTGGCATATGTTCAGAGGTGATAGAGTGACACAGATAGGTCCGGTGAGATCCAGAAATGCAATACCTTGTTCTGTAGATTTGGTAGTGTTTAGGAAGTCAATGTGAATTGACAACTCAATTGGTTCATGGTCTGGAGGTCCGCAAGCATCTATTCCAATATGACAATGATGACAGACTGTGTTCTTGAGGTTTTGAATGAAGGAGAGAATGATTTTAGTAAGCAGAAGTAGTGTGGATGTTCTTGGTGATTCAAGAAAGCTTGTGGCAGTCTCTAGATTGTGTCCAGTTCATTTTGGTGGTCCACATTGAAGATTGAGCTCATAATTGAAGAATTACTTCCGGATGATGATGTTCTTCCTAAGTTTGGCTGACCGGATGAGTTACACATCCTGTGGATGATCTTGAAGATGTTCAGTGAAGCATGGCATGTTCCTCAAAGAAGATTGAAGTCTCAGATCTGTGTGGCCGACAATGTGATGATCCACATGAAGTCTTTTGTAATTAGTCAAGTTGTATTTGTGTATTTTCTCTGTAAAGTTTGCCGACTTTGATGATTATCCCAAAGTTGATGTCTTGTATAAATAAGAAGTTGTGAAGTCATTTCAAAAGTATCTTGGTGGAGATGAGAGTGTGGGAGGAGGAAAGCAAAAGGTAAATTAGAAGTATTGGGCTTAAATGGAACTAACTCAAGCATGGTGAAGATACTATTCTTCAGTTCAAGTATGTAATATTTATTATTCTATAGACAGTGTGTCTCTTGTAGGCAGTGGGCCTCTTGTGAGCAGTGTGCTCAGGCAGTGAGCCCTAATTGGCATGTACCATTTTGTTCTTCTTATTCTTTTAACCAAGAATACAATCTTGGGTTAGTTACCCTATGGTTTTTTCCCTTAACCAGGTTTTCCACATTAAAATCTTGGTGTCATATGTGTTAATGTGTTTCTGCTCTTGAATTGTTGCATTATGTTTCCATGATTGATTTATTATTATGCTGCTAAATTACAAGAAGGATTTAAGTGGTTAATAAGAGAAAGTTTTGAGACAACTGATTCACCCCCCCTCTCAGTTGTCTACCTTGAATCTAACAATTGGTATCAGAGCTAAGTTCCTCTAAAAGAGCTTAACCACTTGAGGAGATCCAAGATGTCTTCCTACAAGAAGGATAGCTTGAGGTTTGACGGAACCAATTTCACTCTTTGCAAAAGCCACATGGAATGTCACTTGCAATGTATGGGAATGCAATATTGGATCATGGCTACAAAGAAGTATGTTCCTCCACACAATGGTCCGAGAACTGTCTATGAAATCAGAGATGCTGAAAATAATCTTCAGGCTAAAGAAGCTCTACTAAGTACCTTATCTGATTCAGAGCTGACAAATGTTATAGATCTAAAAACTACATATGAGATTTGGGAAAAACTGGAACTTCTACATGAAGGAGACAAGTATGTTAAATGTACCAAGCTACAAAGTCTAAAAAGAAAATTTGAAAACCTGAAGATGAGTGAAGATGAAAATATCACTACATTTATGCCAAGAGTAAATGAGCTTGTTTGTGGCATTAGATGTGTTGGTGGAATCTTGGACAAAGATGAGATTGTTGCCAAAGTTCTCAGATCCCTACCCCCTTCTTACAAATACAAAGTTGTTGCTATTGAATAAGTCAGATCTTTTTCAAATATCACAAGAGATCAATTGGTTGGAAAATTAGATGTATTTGAATTGGCCGAGTTTGGAGATGCACCTCCCAAGACTGAATCTGCATTCAAAGCTAGTGCCTCTGTAAAAAGGCAAACAAAAGTTTGATCCAAGAGAGAACTCTTCAAAGAAACTTTCATGGTATGAAAAAGCAAGAAAAGATCTAGAAGAAGATGAAGCAGAAGTTGCTCAACTTGAAGCCTTTATTGCAAAAATATTGCCAACAGGATCCGGTAAGTATGAAGGAAAATTGCCCTTCAAATGTTTCAACTATAATAAGATTGGTCATTTTGCCTAAAGGTGTCTGGAAAGATTTTCAAGGGAAAATCCAAATAGATCAAGATTCGAAAAGAAATGTTACTATGTTCATGAAGATGATGATGATGAAGGAGTAACAGATGATGAATCAAAAATAGGAAACAAATATGGAAGTGACTGGGTGTTTATTGCCATCAAGGAAGAAGATCCAATGCCCTCTGAATCTGTCAATCATAAAGTGGTAGAAAGAGCTCTGGCTGCCCAAGTTGAAGAAAAGGATGATTGGGTCATTGACAGTGGATGCTCCCACCATATGACAGGTGACAAAAATAAGTTTATAGATTTGGAAAGATATGAAGGAGGAGTTGTAAAATTTGGTGATAATTCTGCTGGCAGAATAAGAGGTAGAGGAACTATTTCTTTTGATGGAAAGAACAAAACCAGTAATGTACTATATGTTGAAGGTCTGAAGCACAATCTTCTCAGTGTTGGATAGTTGGTGGACAAAGGCTATGATCTCTGATTCAAAAATAGAAAATGTAAGATCTTTGAAAGTTTGGGAACAGAGATTGCATCCGGTACTCAAACAAAAGCTAATATCTTCCACTTGGTTGGTACTGGTAAAAGTTGTTTATTTGTTCAAGTTGATTAGAGTTGGTTGTGGCATAGGAGAATGTGTCATGTGAATTTTGATAATATCATCAAGATAAGCAACACTCAAGATGTAAGAGATCTTCCAAGTCTGGTGAAACCTACTAATAGTTTGTGCAAAGAATGTCAGTTAGGTAAGCAAAGTAGAGTCACATTCAAAAGTAAGGAATAGTCTTCTACCAGATTATTGGACTTAGTTCATACTAATCTATGTGGTCCAGCAAGAATTAGGAGTTTGCAAGGTGATAGATACTTCATGTTATTAATTGATGACCACTCCCAAATGATGTGGGTGACTTTTTTGAAAATGAAATCTGAGGCTCTTGAAAAATTCAAAATATTCAAGGCTATGGTAGACAATGAAACTAGATTAAACATAAAATGTCTTAGGTCTGATAGAGGTGGAGAATTCACACCTGGAGAGTTCATAGAATTTTGTGAGAAACATGGGATAAAAAGACAGTTGTCTGCTACAAGGACTCCACATCAAAATGGAGTAGTGGAGAGAAAGAACTAGACCATCCAGGGAGCATCTAGAACCATGATGATGGAAGCAAATGTTCCTTAGATCTATTAGAGAGAAGTTGTAATCAATGCTATCTATACTCTTAATCAAGTACAAATCAGAAGCAATACCGGTAAGACCCCTTATGAACTCTAGTTTGGTATCACTTCCACTATGAAGTATTTCAGAGTCTTTGGTAGCAAATGTTATATTAAAAGAGATGAATACCTTGGCAAATTTGATGCTAGAAGTGATGAAGGAATATTCTTGGGTTATTTTACTCAAAGCAAAGCATACCGGTGTTATAACAAGAGATTGAGAAAGATTATAGAAAGTACAAATGTGAAGGTTGATGAAGGTATTGAAAAACCCTCAAGGTTTTATGAATATGATGAAGATGATCAGAATGATGTTTTGGTCCAAGAAGTCCAAGCCCCTTCTGAAATTAGATCCAGACTGATCCAGAGAATCAGGAAGAAGAGATAAGTTTGAATGAACCTGTTCAAGAAATAGAAGTGCAATAAATTCCCAAAACTCCAAGGTATGTAAGACTGAATCACTTTGAAGACCAGATCATAGGTGATAGAAGGAAAGGTGTTCAAACCAGAAGAAAGATTTCTCAAGACTCAGAAAAGTATTGTCTGATTTCAAAGTTTGAATCAAAGACAGTGAGTGAAGCATGCAACGATGAAAGCTGGACTAAAGCAATGAAGGAAGAGATGATGCAAATTGAGACAAATCACACTTGGGATCTTGTTCCCAGACCTAGAAACAAGAATGTGATTGGAACCAAATGGGTCTTCTAGAATAAACTGAATGAAGATGGTGAAGTAGTCAGAAACAAAGCCAGATTGGTCTGCAAGGGTTATTCTCAAGTAGAAGGAGTTGATTTTGAAGAAACTTTTGCTCTAGTGGCAAGAATTGAAGTAGTAAGATTATTTCTTGCCTTTGTTGCCTTCAAGGATTTCAAGGTATATTAGATGGATGTCAAGTCTGCCTTCCTGAATGGTGACTTGGAAGAAGAAGTATACATTGAGCAACTGGATGGATTTCAATTGTTTGATCATAATGATATGGTCTGTAAGTTGAAGAAAGCACTGTATGGACTCAAACAAGCCCCAAGAGCCTGGTATGAAAGACTGGATAAGCATCTTTTGAAGATTGGTTTCAACAAAGGTACTACTAATAGTAACTTGTACTTCAAAATTGATCATGAAAATATCTTGATTGTTGAAGTGTTTGTTGATGATATCATTTTTGGAGGAAGAGATAGTATATGCAAAACTTTTGCAAATCAAATGAAAAGTGAATTTGAGATGTCCATGTTTGGGGAAATGAATTTCTTCTTGGGCCTGCAAATCATTCAAATAAAGAAAGGAATCTTCATTTCATAGACCAAAAATGTGAAAGAATTGTTGAAGAAATTTGGGATGGAAGACTCAAAACCAATGAGTACTCCCATGGCAACCGAATGTAAATTGAGAAAAGATGATGACTCTCCTAAGGCTGATAAAAAAAAGTACAGGTCAATGATTGGAGGACTATTGTATCTTACTCAAACTAGACCTGACATTATGAATTTTGTTGGTCTTGTTGCTAGATTCCAAGCTGATCCTAGAGAATCTCATGTCATGGCAATCAAGAGGATTCTCAGATATCTAAAAGGGACAGTTGAGTATGGTTTATTGTATCCTAGAGATCATGATTTTTTGCTTCATGCATATACAGATGTGGATTGGGTAGGAGATGTGGATGACCGGAAGAGTACCAGTGGTGGAGCATTCTTTTTGGGGAAAAGATTGGTTTCTTGGCTGAGCAAGAAACAAGAGGCAATATCTCTGTAAACTGCAGAAGCAGAATATATTATAGTAGTAGGTAGTTGCACTCAAGTATTGTGGATGAAGCAAATGCTAAGAGACATCAGAGTGGAGTATGAGGAACCTATCACAATCTTCTGTGATAATTCAAGTGTAATAAATATATCAAAAATCTAGTGTTGCATTCAAAGACAAAACATATATCCATCAAGTTTCACTTTTTGAGAGAGCAAGTGAACAAGAATGAAGTTAGATTGGAATTTGTACCCTCCAAGGATTAGATTGCAGACATTTTTACTAAACATCTACCTAAGGACTCTTTTGAGTATATTAGGGAGAAGTTAGGGGTTATTACCCCTCCGGTTCCGAATTAAGGTGCATTGATGTGCATCAGTCTAATGGATCTCACAGTCATATCTTGTGGTCCAGATTGATGATGGGAAGCTGGTACTCAGGGGGGGTAGTTAGTATGATTCTTAGTGATGCAAGTATGTGCCCTTTGCCATTGATGTCAAAGGGGAGAGAAGACATGTGAAAAACAAATGAAAAACAAAAAGTGGTTGCTAATCAAAGGGGGAGCAGTAAAGGAAGAGAAGACATGTGAATGGTTGTTGTTGATAGGGGGAGTTATGTCAGTCAGTGAGGAGAAGTTCTTGTCTTGATGGTTAAAACAATTTTTCACATCATATGTTGCCATCAATGACAAAGGGGGAGATTGGTACAAGTATGGGCCTAACCGGTGTTGTCATTGATCTCAACATACTACTGTTGCATTAATGTCAAGGATTGGATGAGTTGTATGCTAAGGATATTGAGAAAATTAGTCCTATTAGGAACAGAGAAGAACAGTGAAGACAGTGAGGCAAAGATCCCAACTAAGATGAAAATCAGAGGATGCACATCAAAGGGTTTGTAGATATGTGTCTTAAGATGATCCAGTAAAGATTTGAGAGGTCCACATGAAGATTTGAAGAAGTTATGGCCACTTGACTAAAATCAGTTCTGGCAGATGTTCAGAGGTGATAGAGTGACACAGATAGGTCCGGTGAGATCCAGAAATGCAATATCTTGTTCTGCGGATTTGGTGGAGTGTTTAGGAATTTAATGTGAATTGACAACTCAATTGGTTCGTGGTCTGGAGGTCCGCAAGCATCTATTCCAATACGACAGTGATGACAAACTTATTCTTGAGGTTCCAGATGAAGGAGAGAATAACTTCATTAAGCAGAAGTAGTGTGGATGTTCTTGGTGATTCAGGAAAGCTTGTGGGGGTCTCTAGATTGTGCCTAGTTTGTGTTGGTGGTCTGCATTGAAGATTAAGCTCGTAATTGAAGAATTACTTCTAGATGATAATGTTCTTCCTAAGTTTGGCCGACCGGATGAGTTACACATCCTGCTGATGATCTTGAAGATGTTCAGTGAAGCATGGCATGTTCCTCAAAGAAGATTGAAGTCTCAGATCTGTGTGGCTGATAGTGTGCTGATCTACATGAAGTCTTTTGTAATTAGTCAAGTTGTATTTGTGTATTTGCTCTGTAAAGTTTGCTGACTTTAATAATTATCCAAAAGTCAATTTCTTTTATAAATAAGAAGTTGCGAAGTCATTTCAAAAGTATCTTGGCAGAGATGAGAGTGTGGTAGAGAGGAGGAAAGCGAAAGGTAGAGCAAAAGTATTCGGCTTAAATGGAACTGACTCAAGCATGGTGAAGATGCTATTCTTCAGTTCAAGTATGTAATATTTATTATTTTGTAGATAGTGTGTCTCCTTTAGGTAGTGGGCCTCTTGTGAGCAGTGTGCTCAGGAAGTGAGCCCTAATTGGCATGTGCCATTTTGTTCTTCTTATTCTTTTAATAGAGAATACAATCTTGGGTTAGTCACCCTATTGTTTTTTCCCTTAACTGGGTTTTCCATGTTAAAATCTTGGTGTCATATGTATTAATGTGTTCTGCTCTTGAATTGTTGCATTATGTTTCCATGATTGATTTATTATTATGCTATTAAATTACAAGAAGGATTTAAGTGGTTAATAAGAGAAAGTTTTGAGACAACTAATTCACCCCCCTTCTTAGTTATCTCCCTTGAATCTAACATGGACAACATGGGATGACACTAGACATGACAAATAGGACCAAGACTCGTCATTCAGGCAATGACGAGTCACCCTATCTCATATGCATATTTATCTCTTTAGTTTTCTATAAATGTATAGTTTATCTTTCCATTTGCAGTCAAACAGTTAGTCTCACGGCTTGTGTAAGACCTTAAACATTTATTGTTTCAATAAAGATTACTATTCCTTTTAAAAAATTAGTACAATCTCTTAAATCTGAAATACATCTAAAATGCAACATTGCACTATAATTTTAACTTGTACTATATATGCACATGGATATAATGTAGCAGAAATAAAATGTACCTTTATCTTCTTCAAAAAACTTAAAAGCTCTACCTGATTGAGCTAGTAGTGAAATTAGGTAACATTTTTGGCGACATCTGCTATATATTTTCCTACTAAACATTAGACTAGTTGCCTAGACCTTATCCATTGGGCATGGGGTAACTCAGAGATTTCTAAAACACTTGGATAAATAGATTTCTGACTTCTGCAACTCAGCAGAACAAAGTGAAAGACACCTGAAAACTAAGCAAAAGAAAAAAGTAGAAAGACAACTATCTAGCTGTGCTGGATAACACTTAGGGAATTGAAAACTATATCTAGAGACCTATTCTAACCTACCCTAACTAGTAAAGAAGTTGGTCAAACAAAACCATCGACTGGCTTTGTAAAATAACACCCCTTTCTAATCAACAATTGATGCATTACTTGATTATACATTGCTAAAAGAACATGAAACACATGTAAATATTCAATAGACTGTTGCAATGTGTCATGAAATGTACAAATAAACTCACTTACACCTTGATTTTGATCATGCCTATTGCTGTCCTGGATTGGACAAGTGAGCTAAATTTGATCACTTTCAGCTACAACTCCAAAATCAGTTTCTTCTTCAGTTGCATCCTCATACTTGGGTGCAAGCATAACCTCTAGTACTTCAATGGCCTCCATACTAGCTAAATATTTGAATGGAAAACCCCTAGAATAGATAAAACTTGGACTCCGATGATTGGCTGCTTCGCATTCTTCCTGCTTCTCATGGTTGTCCTACTTCATGGCTAAGTTTGGACTATAGAGAAAATAATCTGGATGCTTAGGAAAAATAACATTACCTTCACCTTGCATAATAAGTTACCATGTTGATTCCTCCTCCATGGTCAATGGACAATCCTCTTCCACTAGGGTGTCTAACAACTCATCAAAGCTATCAGCTGTTGGAAGGCTCTTAGGGAACACTGGCTCAATCTCAAAATCCTCATTATCACTCAAGGAAGTACCCTTCAAATCAGCACTTTCTTCTTCAATGAAGGAAGGCAAAAACTCAAACATTGAAGTAGACTCACCTTGATGCAAACTTTTAATTGATATATCAGCTTCAAACTCTTTAGTTCAACAGAAAGAAAGTTCCTCCAACCAGCTAAGACCTTGTAAATCATATTCATGAGAAGTTTCTAGACTTGAGAGAATGAACTCCTCTCTATCAGGACCATATTCCTCCTATTGCTTTAGCACTTGGTCAAGTTTGTGAACTTGCTATTCTAGTTCATCATGATTGTCAACTTCTCCTAAAAGGTTTGATTCCATGTCACCTGACATTGAACAAAACTGTTCAATTATGCCTATGCACATTTCTCCAAAAAGCTCAACATTAGCTTTCTCATGCAAAACATGCTCAAATATATCAAAGCTCATAACTTGGAAAATGGTGTCAGGTTTAGATTTATGCTCTTCTTCATGGTCCAAGGCTCCATTTTCATACCGATTATTGTCAATCAACAACTCCTTAGATTGTTTAATGTCCTCTTGTTGTTCTGAAACTACTGTTAGAGTGGAAAAACTCACACCTTTATTCCAAACTATAAAGTGCTCTTCCCGACCAGCCTCTTTCACCATTTCACCTTGCTATCCTATTGGAACATCTTCACCATCTTTTATGAAACAAGGAAGCTGATAAGTTATAGTATTCAAAGACACTTCTTGAAAGGTCTTTTCCTGTCCAATATTCCTCTGTTCTAATCTATATTTCTCTATAGGTAAATGCAGCAAGTTTATATTTCTATTTTCCTCTATGTTGAGTGAGCTATGCTGGTCAAAAGCTTGCTCTTCTTTTTCTTTTTGGATGTTAGGAAGAGTTGAGTTGAAACTAGGAATGGAAAGGGTTGCCTAGGTTTCACACCCTTTTTGGCATTGATAATTTAAGTAAGCTCGACTACTTTGCACCTGAGTAGACAAAAGCTTCATTTGCTCTATTTTAGCAGCTATCTCTCCTTCAAGACTTCCTTCAAACTGTATTCTTTTTGTCACCAGCTCTTGATCATAAACAAAGGATTGCTTAGCCAACTCTTGCTACTACAAGATAATCATTTTCTACTTCTTGATGTCAACCAATGTCCAATGCATGTGTGAGAACTCCTTACTAATGTCACTAATCTTCACATGTTCAAGCTTTTGTCTCAAAATCCACTAAACACAGTCAAACTTTTAGATCAGATCCAACACATTCTGGTAAGGGTGCTTTCGAGGTTGATTATGTGAATAATCATGCTGGTTGGCATCAAAAACCTCTTCTTGGGGTTGAATTTGATTATCTATCAGCTAGTATTGAGATTGAACAGGGATGGGAGGGTGGAAAACATGATAGGACCGCTAGTAATCTACTATTACATGATCATTTAGAACAAAACCAACAAGCTGTTCTGTGTGATATGGTTGGTAAGAGGGCACATATGTATGATTTTCATGGAATGGAGGTGAAAAACCATCACAGTGCTGATAGCTAGACATTGCAAGAGTAAAACATGAAACATAGGCAAGTCTAGATAACTGATTTAGAATGAGTATAGCTAAAATAGTCTTGAAACACTAGGATACGAGTTAGAACACCAAATAGAGTCACTAGGTGCTAGGAAAATACTTTCAAATGGTAGAAAACTGACAAGTAGCACCAAACTCGTTAGTTACATGTAATTGGACTTCTAAAACCAGCTGATTCTTCACTTGTAGAGTCACCAGGTGTGAATATTACCTCCAAAGACTGATGTTGTTGGAATACACACCAAATATACACAATGAATAGAGGACTTGTGGACAAGTGATAGTCTAATTGGTCCCACCAGGCATGCCAAAAACTATTATCTCTGAAAGTTGCACCCTGCTAATTTGTAGAAAATTAGTACTCTAGAGGAACATGGAAACACTCCTATGGCTGTGGGTCACCTAGAAACTGGAGTGAATCTCTGGAAAAGGCCGGCTTCCTAACTTTGTATCACCTAAAACTGACTATTCTATGGCTTTGACAAGGAAAAGGGTAAGAAACATATGCATTAAAACTGAAACTAAACTCTATTGGGCAATACACCTAACTGAATGAGGAACATGAAAATACCAGATTCAAACACATGGTATAATGATAGAAAACTAGGTGCACGACTTACCACTGTTATAACTTTACATAAGTATTTCACAAATAGGTCCAAATGTTCAAAACTTATAAGAGGAAGATAACTTCACAACTTAAAATGCAAATCACACCTTCTTGACACAATTTGTAACCTGCATTATTATGTTTTCTGCACAAAAGGCTCTAAAATCTAAGACAAAACTAAAAGGAAATAAAATTACCTCACAATTAACTTCATCAATTAGTTTCTAAGCACAATAATGCAAAATGATAAGTAGGCAAAATCTTCAATCAAATATATTCAAAGTTTCCACTGTATTTCATATCAAGTAAAATGAGTTACAAAAATATGTCAAAATCTGGGCAAGGATTGTAAAATCACAGGTCTCCAAAAAATTGCATAATCAGAATTGACTACAAAAGAGTCACATAAGTGACTATATCCATCACTATCTAAGTGGTTCCTCCAAAAAAGTAGCTCAAAACCACCTTGGGTTGGATGCAATAGAAATACCCCAAATCTAGCACCTAAATCTCCTCCAAAAGAGCTCAAAATGAGGGAAAAAGTCTATCAAGACTTGGTCTAACATGATGACACATGAAAACCACTCCTAAAAGACTCCAAAGGCAATAAAAACACCTCCTAGATGCTCTCAAAACATTCAACTCCACCACTAAATACCCTCATGACTTAGTCTGATACTCAACTCAAGAGCAAAACAAAATGCTATACTCTTGGCATGTGTTTGCCAAATCCTCCACTCTGCTATATTCTCTCATGACATTCCCTTACCATTCTCTTTGCATTTAAATAACAATAAACCTAAAATGATTCATAATAACATCATTTGAAGTTTAAATGTTTTACATTTTACACTTAATGCAAAGGAAATAAAACAAAGGGAAACAAAAGCCCCAAAGTGCTGACCCTAATGTGTAAAGGATAAAGCAATGCAAAAAATCTAAGACCTAAGTCTTGGACCGCAAACTATTAGTGAAAGGATACAAAAGTTTTTTTTTAAAAAAAAAAAAACTCCATCAGGCTCTTTTAGGGTTGAAACCCTAAAACAAGAAAATAACTTTTCACTTTTTTTCATTTTGCACCTTTGCATTCTTGCTGTGCCTCCATGGGAACTCTTTGTAGAGATTGCTCTATGGGTTTTTGAGGAGTTTTGAAGGATTTTTTTACTGTATGTTCACACTGAAGGTTACAAGATTGCTCAAGTGAGAAGAAAGGTCCCTTATTTGAAGCTTAAAACTATAGCTTTACATTATTTTTGCTTCCTATATTTTGAAGAAAATGATAGATGTTTTTGGTTTCTTTGATGGCTGCAGCCAAAATGTACTTTTCAACCTACATTTTCCTTGATAAAGCTTACATAAGTAAAAGAATTTGGTATTTTTGTGTAAGGTAACTCCTCTATTTGGTATTATCATGATTTGAACACACACAGTTGGATTTCACTTGTTGAAAATAACTGAGAAATAAGGGTTTGATTTTAGCTAGGGTTTGGTTTATAAAACCCTACATAGTATATTTGCATACACTCTCTCTGTGTATATACTCTTGTAGCTTATTACCTCTGTGCATTTGCATCATTTTGAGCAGGTGTTCCTCAACTAGTTCATTACTGTGTCTTTGACTTCATGGCACTGTGTGCATCTATATTTTCAAAGCATGACAATCATAGGAGAATGAAAAGTGCCCTTTGTGTTTTCAATGTTTCATGCTTGAAGACTCTAGACATATCATGTCTTCCTTGGAAAAGAAATGAAAAACGAAGCTTATAGGCTTCTTTGTGACAATCAAGAAAGACTATTGACTATTGACCATTATGCACTGAGATATACTATGTTTACTGTG
This sequence comes from Cunninghamia lanceolata, assembly GCA_027924645.1. Taxonomy (NCBI): domain Eukaryota; kingdom Viridiplantae; phylum Streptophyta; class Pinopsida; order Cupressales; family Cupressaceae; genus Cunninghamia; species Cunninghamia lanceolata. The sequence goes on from BSBN01000088.1 coordinate 664,928, forward strand.
TGTAGCCATTTATTTGTAGAAGAGCTTAAATGGGTTCAACATTTTTTTTGTGATGGCTATGAATATATGCTTGATCCTCATTTTTTGTTCATGGTTTTGCATCAAAGAACTATTGTTCTTCATTGATTGTGATTGTCAACTATAGCATGCTATCATTATTGCTCCTTCAAATAATCCTAAAATAGATCTTTGTTGTTCCAAATTTTGTAAGTGAACATTTCATAGGCTTGACTGGGTGGATGTTATTGTAGCTATGACTACTCCTAATGACTATTATGGTAATGATAGTCATGGACTATTTTCTGTACCATTTGAACACTTCTTGTAAATGACTTATTTGATTTCACACTTGGTACTGTAGCTTCACATTCCTGTCATCTCTGTATCTTTTATGAGGACTTTTGTAGCATTTATGAGCATGTAACATCCTTTTGAATAAAGTTGTATATATTATTCTCCTGTCATTTGATTCAACTCTATCAATATTTCATTGTATATGAGGAAAAAGGCTACACAAGTCTTTATTGAGCATTATGACTTTTCCTACTATATCATGGACTGGTCTATCAAGGATTATTCTTGGACTTCTAATAACATGATTATCCTCATTGATTGTTGACAATCATGCTATGACAGTCATCATTATTGCTATCCTACAACACTGCACTTATGATCTTATGAGTTCCTTTGCATTTGACATGCCTATCATAGCAACAATATGCTTTTTTTTTATCACTGTGTATATCAAAAAATTTGGATTTATAAATGGAAATGATCAAACAATTGAAATGCATAACCTAAACCCAAATAATTCAATACCTCGAAGATGCAAGATGAGCTCGGTTGATTTGATCGCTTTGTTGTGCTGGTTGCTCGATTCCGCAGCATAACATTGATAAGGAGATAGATGATGGAGGATTGATAGATGCAAGCTAGATGGATTGAAGATGATGGATAATGGCTTGAGATGAAAATTCAACAGAGTGAGGTTACATGAAGAAGAATCATCAATTCTCCTCTAATGGCTCAAGAGAGGCTTGTTTTATAGGAAAGGCTTGGTTCCAATGGATGGCTAAGATCAATTAGGGCTTTAGATGAAATGGATGGATAGGATTAAGTTAGGTTTCCTTGCACATTAAGAAATTGTAGTCAATTAACATGTGGCAAGGGAAGATAAGGCTTAGGTGTGCTTGTGTAGACAAATACTAAAATTAGGTCCCATTAGTTGTGCATGTGAAAGATAAAAGTTGTAACACATGATTGACTGGACAAGTGTTGGAATGTGATAAAAGATGAGGACTTAATTCAAATAAAATATTTGAATTAGTTGTGATATGAGTTGGATATTAATTAAATAAATAAAATTTATCTAATTAATTAGGTAGATGAATAGGACGTGATGTGGAAATTAATTAAATAAATAAAATTTATTTAATTAATTGGGATGAAAATAAGATAAATGGGATTATGCATGTGAAATTAATTAAATAAATAAAATTTATTTAATTAATTGGCTAAGTGGGATAAGGATGGGATTGAATGAGATTTAATTAAATAAATAAAATTTATTTATTTAATTGGCTAAGTGGGATAAGGATGGGATTGAATGGGATTTAATTAAATAAATAAAATTTATTTAATTAATTGGCTAATGGATAAATGGAATTAAGAGTGGGATTTAGGACAAAATGCTACATGATGTCTAAGTAATGTTTTTAATAAGGTGTTGCAAGACATGGACAAATTTGGGACAAATTTGGGTGTCTACATTTTGCCCCTCTTTGAGATGATGTTTGAGATGATGAGATTTATGTCAAGTAACATCATTTCAAAGAAGTTAAGGTATGGATAATTGATAGGGATGATGATGATGATAGAAAGGATAGGTTGGTGATGCCCCCTCAAGAGGATAGTTGGGTTGGACAAACATAGGTATGCTCGTGAAAAGAAATGGCTTGGCTGCAAAAGAAAGATAAGGGGATAGATAGAAGAAATGAAGGATGCATTATGCTGCAATGAATGTGAGCAACCATGATGTTTGATATAGCACTAGACGTTATGTACCAAGGTATAAGGACCAGGGTGATGATGTGTCTCATGCCCCAGCGTAATACAACCTTGTCTAACGTATGAGAAAGTAAACTTAGAGCATTAAAGTCCTAATGCACAAAAGGTATGATATGACCTTAGATGCAAAGGATAGTGCAAAAAGCTATTCCAACATACACAAGATATGAATATTAGCTAGAAATGATACAGATTGGATACAAATGCAAGATAAAAAGATAACACACACAAGCAAACAAGCATGCATGCACAAATGATACAAAAACAAACAAGGTATTGCCCTTGTCAAGCTGTAAACCAGTGATTAATTGCTAATGGATGATGGTTGAGAGTGTTGTCATTGCGGGGAAAGCTATATCCCTAGATCAACACAAGGTTGTTTGCTGAGTTGGTTGGTTGATTGGCTGATTGAGTTGGCTTACAACAAGGTTAGGATCAAGACCATTGATTGCGTTTGGATAACTTGGCTTGATTGATTAACTTGATTGGTATAGCTTAATGATGACTTGCATTTGGATCATTGTTTAGAATGATTTGAAGATGAGAAAATGATTAGATTGATTTGGTTTGATGAAATGTGGATGATGGGATGATATGTGGTGGATTGAGCTGCTTTTGATTTGTTGGAGTAGTTGGATTTATTTTGATGGTTGGCTTGATGTGCTTTGGTTTTGATGTTTTCTATTGTTGGATTGATTATTTTGATGATTGGATTGTTTTGAATGATGATAGTGATGGTGTGATGATTAGAGTATCCACTCAATCTAAGCATAAGCAAGTGTTCTGAGTGTGCTCAAAGGATGTAAAACAAACAAGGTATTGCCCTTGTCAAGTCATAAACCAATAATTGATTGTTTCATTGATAATGATAAATAGTGTTGTCATTGTGGGGAAAGCTATATCCCTAGATCAACACAAGGATGTGGGAATGCTATATCCAATTAATGATGTTTGATGATGATTGATTGGGCTTATGACAAGATTAGGATCAAAACCTATTGATTTGATTGGATAATGTTCCTTGATTGATTAGCTTGCTTGATATGGATTAGTGTGACTTGGATTTAAGATAATTGCTTAGATTGATTTGATTGATATGATTGGAGGAAGTGATTGATTGAAATGGATGAATGAATGTTATTGATAGGAAGAATTGATGATGATGATTTTATTTTGATTGAATTTTGATGGAGTGGATTGTTTTGGATGATGATGATTGGTTTTATTGCTTAGATTTTTTTGTTGGATATTTAATTTTTTGGATTTTTTGATTTTTGTTTTTTGTATTTTTTTGAAATGTTTTGGAAGATGCCAATGGATTTACAATTGGGTAGCCTTTGTGCTAGATACCAATGACAAGGGAAAAACCAAGTCTAGGTGCAAAGGATGGATAAAAGAATGGGCTCATAGTAAATGTGATGAAAGGCTCATGATAGATGGATAGATAAGAGGATAGGCCGTATAAGGTATGTATGCATGCCTCATGAAAAATGGATAGGGAGGCTATAGTGGAAAGCTCATGATAAATAGATGGGGATAAGCTATAAGATGGAAAGCTCATGATAAGGATACGCCATAGTGGATGGATCATAAGGGAGCTAGGATGTGATCTCTAAAGGCTATGTCACATAGGAAGAACTTGCCCCATTCTAGGTGGTAATGCTTAAGATTTTTACATGAAAAAAGTTCATGACCAAGGGATGACATGATGGATTGGATTTGGATGGGATGGATAAATCGTCAATGGATAGGACTTGGTTTGGAAAGAAGGTATGTCAAGAAATATCCAAACATGTTTCAACATTTTTCCCCTATGTATTCATCAAGATCAAAAGGAGGAGGATGGATAAATGGGTTCAATAGGATAGGCATGTTTATGTAATGGATAAGGATGACAGGATGGTATGGTAATAGTTTAGAAATGGATAGGCTGGATGAGACAATGTGCCCCCAAGTGTGACATAGAAGATCAACCTGCACATGACGCCTGTTTTCCAGGTTTTCATCATAGTACTTATCCAAGGCGCCTGTTTACTAGGTTTTCACCATTGGACGAAGGGATTTCTCTTTACTATTTTGATTTCTTTTTTTTTTCTTCTTTTTTTTTTGGATTTTTTTTAGATGGGATGACAATTACACATGGCACCTATTTACCAGGTTTTCACCATGGTAATGGATAGGAGGGACTCAAGTGTCTAGTGTTATGAATGTTGGTAGTCCTACTAGAGAGAATGATGTCATCGCATAGACAATGTCAAGTGTGCTCATAGATGTTGGCAAAGGGATTGCATGGATGGGAGATGGATTAGGTAGATAGTGGATTATGGTGTGGATTATGGAAGGCTCATGCAAGGATAGATGGATGAAAAGTTTATGCCAAAGCATGGAGCATAGGGTTATCATGGGGGAGATATGTAGGATAATGGATGGAAGATGGGGAGATGTAGTTATGTGGAGGTACTGCAGAGTGGAAGGGAACCATGACCAACAGCTGCACACACCGTGATAAACATTGAAGCTTTTGATGAGATGGTGGTGTAGGAAGCAATGGGGTTGTTTTCTTAGGAGATGGTTGATGAAGTGATTTAGGAACCCACATAGATTTAGTATTTTTAGTGCTTTTCTTTTGCTTGTGGGATTTTTGAAGGGAATGGAAGTTTTGGATGGAGGTAGTCTCTTGGATGGTTTTAGGTGGTTGGGATTCTTGAGATGTGGAGGAGGATGCCTCATTTGACTTATGAGCTATTTGCTTAGGAACCCAAATCGTTTGAGCTTTGCATTTGGAGGTAAGGGTTTAGATGGCTACTTAGATGAACTTTGCTTTGATTTTGATTATTTATGTCCTAAGGTATGAAGACCTTTAGGATTTTTGGTAGGATTTTTAACTTTATAGGTAGAGGCATCAAAATTTTTTCTTTTGAATCCCATGGGGTGGGTGGAGTGGATGGAATGATTGGAAGCTTTATGCTTAGGCGATGTGTGCTTTTGTTGGTCATGATTAGGGATGTAAGGATACTTATGAATGATAGGTATGTTAGGTGTTGGAAGTAATGGTGGCAAGGTGGATGGAGGGATATTTGGAGTTGGTAAAAGTGAAGGAAAAGTGGATGGCAGAAGGTGTACAGTCACATGCTTTTGACATTTATAGGATGATGGAGTTGGAATGACAACATATGTTTTGGGTAGATGGGGGGTGCGATGGAAAGTGATAGGTTTAAGATGCATGAAGGGATTACCAACATCTTGGCCTTGTTTACATTGGGGTGTGTATCCAAGGCCATATGAGCATGGAGGGATCTTGACATGGTTTGGCTCTGAAATACCTTGTTCATAAAGGCCTAGGCCTTTGCTTTGGTAGTTCATGTTTTAGAGGATGTGATTGACTATGGGACTAGATGTGTTTTGAGAACTAGACTTGAGCTCTTTATTGGATGGAGAAACTGAAGTGGATAAAGGTTATTGTTGTCCTAAAGAATAACACTCATGGATGAGGGTGGTAAGACCACTAGGACATGATAACTTTGAAAGGGGGTTGATGGTGGATATGGATGAAGGATCACTAGGATCTTGATTAGCATTGTGTTCACTAAGATCCAAGTTATTTGTTTGATATTCTATGCTTATGTGTTCTTGGGAGGCACATGTCTCATCATGACAAGTGGATGTGTGCTCATTATGGATAGGGCTAGATGACAGTTGACTAGGAGCAATTTTGATATCTCGCTCATAGATGGATATAAGATTATGGATAGGATCAAGGTGCTCATGGATAGCTTCTTCATAGGTATCATCTTGATCATAAAGAAGGTAAATGTTATGGATGAGGTGGAGGGAAGTGTTTTGATCTTGAGTTGGACTAGGGCTTAATGTTTCCACATGCTTAGGATTAAATGTTTGACATACCTCTTGGGTTGCTTGAATGGAAGTAGATGACTCTTGGATAGGCTCTTGGTCAACAACATGAGAACATGATGACTCTTGACTCGGATTAATGATAGAAGGCTCTTGAATAGGCTTGATGGATTGTAGGTCACATGATAGGCTTGAATGGTTAGGAATGTTAATTGAGGGCTCTTTGATAGGGTCAAGGAGAGGTGGACCACATGATGGGATTATAGGATTGGACATAACCTTTGGAATTTCTTTGGTAGGTTCATGAATGGGTGTTTGACATGGAGGTAGTTTATTCCTAGCTAGTAGCCAATGGATCACATCCTTCGCAAGGGTATGAGTGGATGGGCAATATAATGGATGAGTAATAATCGTGAATGATGTTGTAGGCTTAGGACTAGGATTAGGTTGGGGGATAATTGGATTGGGTTGATTCAAATTTGGATTGGATGAAGGGATAATCTTACCACAATTTATGAGGTTTGTGGTCAATCTCTTAAGTTTGACACAATTGGTTGTTGTATGGCCCTTATACCTATGGTATGCACAATAATGATTTTCATTATACCAAGGGGGTTTAAGGATTGGTTCAAAAGGTTCTATCAGTGGCAGCTCAATCAAATTTGCTTGAACCAATTGTTGTACAATTATGTCCAAGGGATCTTGTGGTGGAAGATTGGTAGAACATGAGGATGAAGGTGATGAAGGTTGGTGGACCAATGGACTAGGGGTAGGATCACATGGTGGTCTTATGATAGGGCTAGTAGGCTCATGTGTTGGTGGGTGATTAGATGAAGGCCACTCTAGATTGGTATCTCTTGTCAAAGGTAATTAAGTCTTGTTGCATTAGGCTTGCATGGTTTATATACAGAGGGCCACTTGGAGCTGCATGTGCTTCTTGTTGCAAAGGTGGACTTGTACTCATTTCTTCTTGTTGGGGAGGCCATTGATAGTCTTGGCAGCTATGTGTAATGGTAGGATATGTAGACAGAATATCTTGCAGTGGACTCAAAGATGTGGGCATGTGATCTTGTTGGCAAGGTTGACTTGTGCTCACTTGTTGTATGAAAGTGGGTGGATATGTTGATGTGGCATAGGTTGATATGGAATTGTCATGATAGGTGGATGGATTAGGTTGATGTGAAGTTGAGGTGGGTGACATGTAGGATTGTGGTTGAAGTTGTTGGAAGTTGTGATGGTGTTGTTGTGATGGTTGGATTTGTTGAATTGGTTGATGTTGTTGTAGTTGAATGTGTTGATGTGATGATGATGGAGGGGTTGCATAGGATAATGATTGTTGTGATATGGATTGATATAGATAAGGGCTAACATTAGAGGAAATGGAATAAGTTGGTATAGAATTGGGTTCATGAGTGGATAGATATGATGGGATAGGTGCTAGATAGGATGGTCGTTGGACTTTGCAAGTGGCCAAGAGATGTTGGATTTCTGCCAAGAGGTATTGTATGTGTGAGGATTGGTTTGTTTGACATATTTGAATCAGTTCTTGAATACTTTGAAATGTTCACTGCTCTAAAGGTGATTAGCTTGCATGCATGTGGCGAAGCATATGAAGGAGTTTTTGGAGAACCTCTAAGGTTGACATGATGTCACACAAGTTTTTAAGTCTTAAGTACTATTTGGCAAATGCTTGATTATGATTCGATGATGATGTGGATATGATTAGGATAGTGATAGGATGTGATATAGAATGACAAGATTGGATGATGTGGATGATATAGCTTAAGATGTGTGTTGACTAAGATGAATCTTTAGATTGATTTGTGTATGTGTTTGGTATTTATAGCTTGATTTGGCAATGTTCAAACAAATGATTATGCATATACACACATGAATCACTCTGCAAGACACATAAGAAAGTTTTTGATTTTGAAAATGACATGTGATGATTATTAAGCAAGCACTTGTAAACACATCACAAGTCTAATGTCTGGTTTGAAATAGGGTATGGCCAATTAGGTTTTGGACTATGTTTACACAAGGTTAACTAGGAATTTGAAAGCAAAATCCTGCCACACAGCCGGGAGAAAGGGGTAACCCACCCTTCACCTTCACTTCCCAAAGGTATAAAGTTCTTTGGGGCTTAGCCAAGAGTGACAAAATTTACAACTCCCAATGAGGGTGTCTTTTGATTCATCCTCGATTGAGGTCATCCCTTGGAGTGGTGTGTCTCCAAGCAGGCCTCCTAAGATAGGGTATTCAAAAGCAAACCAAGTGAGCTGTCACTTGATTCACACTCGCAGTGGTTAATTCCCCTTTAGAAAATTGAAATGTGTAACAAACAGTTCAAGCACTTGTTCATTTTAGATCCAAAGCGAAATGTGTAGAAAACACTAGTTCATTTTAAGCCCAAATTTTTGATATGTGATAGCAAGCAAACTGTTTGTTTTAAGCCCAAAGTCTAAATGTGTTTACAAACAAGATTAGAAGATAAGAGATGGAATGATTGCACCTAGATAATTCTCTATCCAATTTTTTGTAGATGTTGATTCCAATGCTGCTCCCGCTCCTTAGATGCCCTTACAAGTCACCAATTCCAAAAAGAAACAAGTAAACTTGCATAGAAGATGATTATGTGAAAAAGATGAAATCTGAAAATTCTGATGAAAATGATTTGATACAAGAGAATGGATTACATAAATAGAAATTTTAGGAGATTTTAAGCAATTTGAAAAAAAGTTTCGCTGAAAAATTATCAAAATTGCTCAAGTTATGCTCAAATGAAGTTTGCAATGAAGCTGAACTTTGATTGACAAAAAAGCCTGAAAAATGGTATAGTCACCTGATAAAACCTACTTAGATGCAAATTTCATCCTCCTAGCTTTCCAACGAGTCTTCATTTGCACGATTTGGCCTCCGTATGCGAAAGTTATGTAAGTTTGAAAAAAATAGCCTCCTTTGGCATGTAGGAAGCACTAGATAACCTAACTGTTTGAATTTAACCACTGACAGTTGGCATTAAAGTGCTCACAAGCGACTGGTATGTAGCCGGTACCTCAAGTTTACATTGATGGTTAGAATCTTAAATCAGCCCTTGTGAGATCAGGAGCTAACTAAAAATCTAGGCTACCAAAGTGTTAAAAGAGGCCTTCGGTCGACAAATATGTTAACACCCACCAAACAACCAAAGACCAAAGCCTTGGGTCGATGAAAAGTGTCGACAAACAACCTTAACTTGAGATGGCAACCAAAATTATCAGGATCAAAGGATAACTGTGCTGAAGGCCATTGTTTTTCTTTTGTTGCAAATCAAAAGATTTCAAGATCCAACAAATGCCATCCATGGTCAAGGATTTTGGTCACTGTTTAATATTTCAATTGCTATCATTATTCATCTCTGGTTCTCCAGTCATAGTGTTCATCATTCTGGACAGTCGATGCTTCCATCTGCAGTCACAAATCCATCTCTAGTTTGTGGGTCACTTCGTGTAGATTGGAGGTTGTCACAATTGAAGAAGTCTGGCTCAAGGGTTTCCTACCCTTTTGTATGGATATGGTTTGAGCTTTCTCATCACCGTTTCAAAGTTTCACACTTAGGTCATGATTGAACCACATTCTTCATCTTAGTCACTGTCTATGTGCATGTTTATGGTGTTTTTTTCATTGCAATGCCCTCTATCACCCGCCACAGATCACAAAGGCCATCAAAAGGATTTGATTGTCATTTATGGTGGCGACAGAAGGTTAGCTATGAAGCAGATGGTGATAGGATTTTAAAAGGTGTAGACAGATGACAGAATGGTGTCGATTAGATCTCTTAGGGTGGTGATAGAAATTATGTAGGATGGTAAGGGTTTTGAGCACGGGGGCTTAAAACTAGCGACCACAGCCACGGTTTTGGGTAGACATGAATGTGTAAGCCGACAAGAGTTTAAAACTAATGAGCACGGCCAGTGGTCGAGGCTTGGAATTTAGTGCATGTCAAAGTTTAAAAGTTGATGGCAACTATATTTAAGGAGATGGCAACAGTAAAAACTAGCAGGTGACCGAGGATGATGGATCGGTGATAGTTCAAAACATGAGGTACAGATCAATGTCGATGGAGGTCGTGGATCAGGGTTTGAAGACTGGAAGCGATGGATGGATTGATAGAGTGACTTTAGTGATGGATCAGATGGTATAAGGTGAATCTGTAGAAAAAAGAGTCGACAAAGACATTTAGAGAAGTTGACAGAAGGTGACTGGATGGGGAATGGCGAGAGGTAGTCAATGGTAGGTTTTCAAAGATAGATCTACAGATCAACAGTCAGGATTCTTAATGGTGATTAAGGGTTGAGGTAGTCAAATTTGAATGGGACATGGTCGGTAGATTGGAAGTCGATGTCGGTGGCTGAGAATGGAAGTGGGAAAGCCTAGCTATTAAAATGTCTCTTATGCCTGCTTGATACTAAAAATTGTATTGCCAGATAGTTGGGAAACTTGTTGTTCACGTCAATCTTGATTATCAGATTATACCTAGGATATTTGCAAGATACTCTTTCATAGTGTATCATAAGAATTGTTATTCCCTCCTCTGTGCAAAGCTCCTTATTCGTGCATCTTACCTAGTAGCAGGCATCACATCAGGAATTGATGTTGACAGAGGGAGGCGACGGTAAAGGCAGATCGGAGAGCAGACAAAGACTCATGGATGCGACGGGTAAAGGAGAATGGTCGACGGCTATGCGAGCTACCTTCAAAGATGGCAGAGAAAAAATTAAATGGTGGTGATTATACGGTGAGTGATGGTCTAAGATCAGATGGTGGTGACGGGCCGTAGATTAGGATTACGCAGGTCAATGTTACAAGGCCAAGGATCAAGGTTTAAGATCGGTGACGATCAAATTATGAGCAGGCCATGATAGTTAGGAAATGGGAGAAAAGATGGCGACAGAGATGTGAAGGAAGACAGAGGTGGTTGCTGACAGGGTGTATTCAAGGCTATGAAATTAGTGAAATAAGTGGCAACAAGATGATTTTGATCTACAACCAGGCGATCAAGAATTTTTAACCTGCAAACTTGATACATGGTAAATAGAAAAATGCAACAGATAAAACCCTAGACTGCTATATCACCGTAATAAAATGTGACCCAAAATTTAAATCTGCAACCTAAATCAGAGATTGATTATTGATTTGCACAGAGAATACCTACGCAGGCTGTACGAATCTATACAGATCATATGGTAAGGCTTGTGAAACTAAAAAAATTTCAAATTTTTTCAAAAATTTCAGTCATAAAAGATAGGCAAAGATAGGCAAATTTATAGTCAAAATTTATGGAAATGACCTTCTAATCACAATGGTGCGGTCTGTTTTTACCCAGGGCACAATCTATGACAGTTTACCCTCAAAATTTGCACAATTTTGACAAAACTAAGGTTAGAGAGATGGAATTTTTTGCAACAAAAACCTGTAAAATGAAAGATTGATGCTCCAAGAGATCTGATCTTCACAAAAACAACTCAAACAAGAGGGTTAATCAGGGATGTGAGTCCCACCGGGCGTGCCAAAATGTATATCAAAAAATTTGGATTTATAAATGGAAATGATCAAACAATTGAAATGCATAACCTAAACCCAAATAATTCAATACCTCAAAGATGCAAGATGAGCTCGATTGATTTGATCACTTTGTTGTGTTGGTTGCTCGATTCCACAGCATAACATTGATAAGGAGATAGATGATGGAGGATTGATAGATGCAAGCTAGATGGATTGAAGATGATGGATAATGGCTTGAGATGAAAATTCAGCAGAGTGAGGTTGCATGAAGAAGAATCATCAATTCTCCTCTAATGGCTCAAGAGAGGCTTGTTTTATAAGAAAGGCTTGGTTCCAATGGATGGCTAAGATCAATTAGGGCTTTAGATGAAATGGATGGATAGGATTAAGTTAGGTTTCCTTGCACATTAAGAAATTGTAGTCAATTGACATGTGGCAAGGGAAGATAAGGCTTAGGTGTGCTTGTGTAGACAAATACTAAAATTAGGTCCCATTAGTTGTGCATGTGAAAGATAAAAGTTGTAACACATGATTGACTGGACAAGTGTTGGAATGTGATAAAAGATGAGGACTTAATTCAAATAAAATATTTGAATTAGTTGTGATATGAGTTGGATATTAATTAAATAAATAAAATTTATCTAATTAATTAGGTAGATGAATAGGATGTGATGTGGAAATTAAATAAATAAATAAAATTTATTTAATTAATTGGGATGAGAATAAGATAAATGGGATTATGCATGTGAAATTAATTAAATAAATAAAATTTATTTAATTAATTGGCTAAGTGGGACAAGGATGGGATTGAAAGAGATTTAATTAAATAAATAAAATTTATTTAATTAATTGGCTAAGTGGAATAAGGATGGGATTGAATGGGATTTAGTTAAATAAATAAAATTTATTTAATTAATTGGCTAATGGATAAATGGAATTAAGAGTGGGATTTAGGACAAAATGCTACATGATGTCTAAGTAATGTTTTTAATAAGGTGTTGCAAGACATGGACAAATTTGGGACAAATTTGGGCGTCTACACAGTGTAACTTGTATGAGACTATTGGACTATCATAAAAGTTATCAAGCTTGAAATCTACTGTGGATGTGTATCACTGCTGTTCCAACTCCATAACACTATTACAAAGATTTTTATAGATTTCAAACTCTTGGAATTGTATGATTATGACATGGATAACTATGACTATCCTGGAATGTATGGACTATCTCTCTCATGTATTCACATATAGCTTATGACAATCATGTGATCCTTTAGTTCATGATGATTCTGCAAATCATATTAGTCATAGATTGCTCTAATCATTCATCTCACAGAGCTTGATACTCTTCAAAGCATATATGTTTAATGACTCTCTCTCAGTCAAAAGCATCACTTATCATTCCAATGCTGTCCTTGATGACAGTTTACAAATGCATGGCACTTCAAACTGTTCAAGTGACTATCTCTGGCAATAAAATAATGTTGTTCTTATCAGATGTTATATCTGTAGATTATGTTTGTCATGAGCAGCTACAGGATAACTTTTGTCTTTCATTTTCTGTAATTGTATCTCTTTCTTTTATACTGTTTGAAAGCATTAATGGCTCTCAATTAGACATGTTGGGCTCAACCCTTGTGGGAGCCACATTTTCTCCACATGCTAAAATGAAATGAGTATTAAATTACCCCTGTATCTGCACATGAAACAAATATGTTAGGAAAAACATGGGCATGTGATTGATATTCTTGATTATCTTGTTGCTTTCTTGAAGGTCCATGTGACTAACTGGTTTATTGCATCTGAAAGTCAAACTATTTATTTGTAGATGTATATCATATGATGTATGATGCCTCGTCATTGCTCTAACATTAGTTTTCAAAATTTTATGCAGATAACTAGGGGCAGCAAGGAGACAACAACTGAGTGCATGACAAGTGGACAACATTGGATGACACCAGACATGACAAACAGGACCAAGACTCGTCATTCAGGCAATGACGAGTCACCCTATCTCATACGCATATTTATCTCTTTAGTTTTCTATAAATTTATAGTTTCTCTTTCCATTTCCAGTCAAACAGTTAGTCTCATAGCTTGTGTGAGACCTTATACATTTATTGTTTCAATAAAGACTACTATTTCTTTTAAAAGATCAGTATAATCTATTAAATCTTAAATGAATCTAAAATGCAACATTGCACTGTAATCTTAACTTCTACTATATGTGCACATGGATATAATGCAACAGAAATAAAATGTACCTTTATCTTCTTCAAAAAATTGAAAAGCTCTACCTAATTGAGCTAGTAGTGAAATTAGGTAACAGTACTAATAGGGAAGGTATTTCTCGAGAAAAGAACTATTGGGTTATTGAGAGTAGCTACTCAAACCATATGACCGGTGATAAAAGTAAGTTTATTAATTTTGAGAAGTATGATGAAGGATTAGTTAGATTTGGAGATGACTGTGCTACTAAGATATGTGGAAAAGGATCAATCAGTCTTGATGGAAAACAACATACTAATGATGTTCTTTATGTTGAAAGCTTAAGACAAAATCTCTTGAGTGTGGGACAGTTGTGTAGAGAAGGTTATAGTCTTATATTTCAGAATGATGTTTTTGAAATTAGAGAGAAATCTAGAGCTGTGATAGCTAGTGGAAAAAGGACAAAAGGAAATCTTTATAATCTCAGTGAAGGTGACATTATCTGCTCTATGACCCATAACAGTGAAAGTTGGCTTTGACATCAAAAACTGTGTCATATCAATCTTGATGATCTAGTAAGGTTAAGCTCAACTCAAGTTGTGAAAGATCTGCTAGAAACTATACACTCTGACAATATCATTTGTAAGAGTGTCAAGTTGAAAAACATGCAAGAGGAAGTTTACAAGATGAAAAAAAATCCTCAACTGAATTACTGGAATTGGTTCATACAAATCTCTATGGTCCCACAAGAGTAAGAAGTCTTCATAATGAAAGGTATTTTATGTTCTTTACTGATGATTATTCTAAAATGACTTGGGTGAGTTTTCTTAAAGAAAGATCAAAAGCTCTAGATGCATTTAAAGCTTTCAAAACAATGGTTGAAGATGAACTAAATATGAAAATCAAATGTTTGAAGACTAACAAAGGAGAAGAGTTCACCTTTGATAAATTCAATGTGTTCTATGAGACTCATGGGATAAAAAGATAGCTATATAGAGAGAATAGATGTTGGGAATTAAGGTATCTCAACCTTGGTAATTCCTTGTAATTTTACATTGTATTTATTTATTTATTGCCTATTGTATCAATTGGATGCAAATCCTATGTTGTCATATTGTGGGAGTTGGCACGATGATGTGTCATCCTACATGCCATATGACCACATGTAATTTTGTCCTCACATGAGGATATAGGCATCCCACTTAGTGTTAGGAATATTTTGCCATGTATTGGCATCTTGGATGTTGTGTAAGGGAATATTGATCGAAATGGTCATGACAGATTCCTATGACGAAGTTATGACATGTAAGAGTCAGAAATAAGAGATTCTATGATAGGTGAAGACATGTGTTGAAGAGAATCTTTGAAAAAGGAACCTTTGGGTACCCCAAGGGGGACTATGACATGTTGTAAGAGAATATGCTATTTATATCTTGTGTATGACAGATTCTCTTATAGCTGTAAGTTATGACAGGTATGACAGATTCTATGACGGTTGTATAAGTCGTAAGAGCATATGTCATAGCCCATTTTGGAAATAGGTGAAATCCTTGTGATGGGATGACTTGACAAGTGTCAAGAGTATTCTATAGTATTGGACAAGTGTTCATAGGCATGGGTTTTGGGCCATGAGGCCATGTTGGACGCCCATCTCAATGTGGAGCCATTTTTGCCTTGTATTTGTTATATAAATAGGTGCTTTTGAGAGGAGATGTACTACAGGTTTTACAGGTAATGTTATGCTATTGGTTTGTCTCTAGATACAAGTGTCAAAGACTCCTAAGAGCTTGCATTGCAAGTGTATTGTAAACCATTTCAATTTTGATAATACATTGTGCAGGTTTTGGAGTGTGGGGTTTTTCACCTGATTAGGGTTTTCCCCACGTATATCTTGTGTCTCTCTCTTCTATCTCACTTTCTGTGTGTATGTGTATTGCTTCAATATGTCCATTGTTGTTTTTAGCATTCTATAATTGTAAGGATTAAAAAGAATTTGCACTCTCCTCCCCTCAATAGATTAGTGCAGGAAGTGATTTCCGCACACCTAGCTTCCTTTCAGTTGGTATCAAAGCTTGGCCAGTTTTGGTCTTAGCTATTGGGTAGGGGTTCTTTGAGCCGATCTTAAGTTGATTGGGCATTTGTACAGAGTATTATGTATCTTGTTGCAGGAAGGAGATGGCAACCACATCTAGAAGAGTAGAGGTAGATAAGTTCAATGGCACAAATTTCAAGTTGTGGAAACTCAAGATGGAGGACCTACTTATTGATTGTGATCTATAGGAAACTGTTGATGTCACTAAACCTACGACAATGTCACAAGCTAATTGGGACCTCAAAGATTGGAAGGCTAAGGGTCTCATAAGACTCTGTCTAGCTGACTCTGTCCTGTTGAATATCCTTGAGGAGAAGACTACTAAAAAACTATGGAAGAAGTTGGGATCTGTTTATCAGGCCAAGTCACTAGTGAATAAGCCCTTTCTGAATAGAAGTTGTTTTCTCTAAAGATGGAAGACAGAGGATCTATTGTGGAACATTTAAATTCTTTTAACATGATTGTTGCACAATTGACATCCGTGGGTCTAAAAATGGAGGAGGAGGATCGATGTATGACCCTGCTTTATTCTTTGCTAGATTCGTGGGATCATCTTATCATGGCTATCGGAAGCATTACAACCACCTTCACGATGGATGAAGTAGTATCTTCACTGTTGTATGAAGAAATGCAGAGAAAGACATCTAAGTCAGCCAACGAGGCTCTTGCGGTTTGTGGAAGACCTAAAGAGAAAGGGAAGAAGAAGGACAAGAAAGGTGAAAAGGGTAGATCCAAATCCCGTGGGAGATACAAATCTCCTGGAAAGTCTAAGGCTCTTTGTTGGAATTGTGGAAAAATATGGCATTTCTGAAAGGAATGCAAGGAGGAGAAGAAGAAGAAAAATAAGAATGCTCCTGATTTAGATTCTAACAAGTCACAAGATGATGGTGATGCCTTCATTGCAGCCCTTGCCACCCATGCATCTAATGATGTGTGGTTGATTGATTTTGGTGCATCATTCCACATGACCTCGCATCGAGACTGGTTCACGAAGTATGAATAGTTTGATGGTGTAAGAGTGTACTTGGGTGATGATTGTCATTTGAATATTGTTGGTCATGAAAGATTCTCAATCTGATTCCTTGATGGATGAGTGAAGGGGATCACTGGAGTTGTACACATTCCAGGCCTTGCACAGAGCCTACTTTTTGTAAGTATGTTGAAATGATACAGGTGTGTAGGTTGTCTTTTTGAATGATGGATGCAAGATGACTAGAGGATCTATGGTGCTTGCTAAGGGTACTCAGAGAGGTACTTTGTTTCAGCTGGAGGCATGCACTTCAAAGTGCAATAGTTCTTCTAACTTGAAGAAGAGAGCTGTAGTCACTTCATCCCCACCATCTGAACGAGTAGTGAAGAAATATGTTGTAACTAATTCTGATGGTAGTGCACATGCTTTGGAAGTTAAAATTCCTATTGAAAAGACTATGTTATGGCATTTGAGATATGGCCACATTGGTGAGAAGGGTCTACGTACCTTGAAAATAAAAACCTCATTGAGGAGTTAAATGATTGTAATCTCAAGTTCAAATTTTGTGAACATTGCATTTATGGAAAGCAAAACCATGTTCAGTTTTACTCTAGTTCTCACAAGTCTTCTAGTGTATTGGATCTTATTCATTCTGATGTGTTTGGTCATGTTAATGTTCCTTCGATTTCCAAATCTATATATTTGTATCTTTCATAGATGATTATAGTAGAAGTACATGGGTTTATTTTATTAGAAGCAAGACTGAAGTCTTTAGTCAGTTTAAAGAGTTTAAAGCCTTTTCTAAAAATTAGACTAGTCAAAAGATTAAGTGTTTGAGAACTGATAATGGTGGTGAGTTTTGTTTGGCAGAGTTCAATAAGTTCTGTAAGGAGCAAAGGATTGAAAGACATAAGACAACTCCATTCACCCCACAACAAAATAGAGTTGCAGAGAGGATGAATAGGACACTGATGGAGAAGGCTAGGAGTATGCTTAGTGGAGTAAGCCTTGAACAAAAGTTTTGGGCTGAAGCTGTAGCCACTGCATTCTATCTGGTAAATAGATCTCCTACATCAGCTCTTATTGTTAAGACACCTATGGAGGTGTGGTCTGGTAAGAAGCCTTTAGTTAGACATCTTCATGTTTTTGGTTGTGAGGCATATGCACAAGTGGCTAGGGAGAAAAGGTCTAAATTGGAGAACAAGGTTGTTAAGTGTATCTTCATTGGCTATGGTGTCAGTGTGAAAGGATACAAGCTTTGGGATCCTATGGTTGAAAAAGTGTTGTATAGAAGAAGTGTTATCTTTAGAGAGCTAACACCTTCTTCAGTTTTTCTACAGCCAGAACAGACAGAAAAGAAAGAGGATGCGGTTCAGTTTCCTTCTACCCTTGAGAAGACTGAACTATTGGAAACAAGGTAGATAACTAAGAGGGGGGGTGAATCAGATATCTTAACTTTCTTTTATTCTTTAATACTAGTGCAACATCAAAACATAAGAGCATACATAATCATGAGAGCAAAAATAAAATCAACACACATAACACAAGGATTTTTACGTGGAAAACCTTGTTAAGGGAAAAACCATGGGGTGACTAACCCAAGATTATATTCTCTATTAAAAGAATAAGAAGTACAAAATGGCACTTGCCAATTAGGGCTCACTACCTGAGCACACTGCTCACAAGAGGCACACTACCTACAAGAGACTCACTATCTACAAGGTTTTATAGAAAGTAACCAGGTGTTTGAACTAATGAGAAACATCTGCCAATGCTGAGGTTCAGTTCCAGTTAGGCTCAATATATTGATTTTATGCACTTCATTCTTCCTCTGTTCTAGTGCTGCTGTTCTGTCACATACCAGACTTGTCTTGCTACTTCCACACCTCTTTCTACCTTTCCTCACATACACTATGTCATCACACACACACCTTCATACCGAAATCCATCTGGTATATATATCTGCAACAAGGTTTCAACATCTTTCTAGTTGGCAACTGGAATACTCAAGATATTTGCAAAATACTGATTTGTCAGTTGAATCCATGCTTAATATGTGACGTGTATCAAAAACATAGACATAGAAGTCATCAATCATGTTGGCCAACCATGTATGATCCCTCAAATAGCTTGATCACCATCAATTTCTCATCCGGATAAAAGTCTGATGCTCTGTCGGTTAGTTCTTCCTCAGTCTACTCTGCCTGTTAGGAACCCAACACTTAGATGCTCATATCTTTTCACTCATTCATCACCAGAGGCTCAATCTCTAGAATATAGTATACATGATACTCCTATTAACTTGCCCAAGTCCGCACTTTTTTGAGTTACACCATTTGAGAGATCCAGACCTAATTGTTAGACCTTGCTACATGCTTTGTTCTTGTTCACTGGACTAGAACTTCTTCAATCTAACATCCGGTATAGGCATACTAAGCTCTACGGATGTGTGGGATAGACTTTGTTTCCATCAATGACAACAATCATGAAGCCACACAGTGTCTCTTGCCAACAATCTCGCCCTTTGGCATTGATAGCAACACTTAGTGAAAAATGACTAAGTGTTGTATCAAACTCCCCCTTGGCTGATGTTCTGTCTTATGTACACTTTTACCGGAGCTCCCACTTAGCTGGATTCCACATTTTTCACTACTCCTCACTCCCCCTTTGACATCAATGGAAAAGGGTGGAATCCGCACACCAAAATTTTCAAAAATTTACCTATACATAGCTGCATAAGTATATATACATGTTATACTTACATATACTTAAGTATATCCGCAAAGGTGGTCTTCAACTGTACAAATTTTGTCACCCAACTCTACTTCATCCTGTCTAAAATTGAAATGTGACCACTCAACAAAAATGCAAAATCTTCTCCCCTTCTTAAGTCTACCGGATCACTGGTCTGGGTTGTGGTCTGAGCATCAGTTGAGGCCTCATGCATGGCCTCTAACTTAGGGATAATTATCCCTCTAAGTTTACTCATCCTTCTTATTATATTCTTCCTCTCCTTTTCAAGCCTCTTTATTTCATTTAAAATGGCAATAGCCTGGCACTCTTTATCCATTATGGATGAGATGAGAGGATCAAAATTTTGAGATAAACTTGTCAGTTTATCTTCTTGTTCTTTGACCTTCTTTTCAATATCCTTAGTCACTTTAGACCAAGATAGACAACATTTATACATT
Organism: Cunninghamia lanceolata; assembly: GCA_027924645.1. Lineage (NCBI taxonomy): Eukaryota > Viridiplantae > Streptophyta > Pinopsida > Cupressales > Cupressaceae > Cunninghamia > Cunninghamia lanceolata. The sequence goes on from BSBN01000088.1 coordinate 684,851, forward strand.
TCTCCACCATCTTTAAGAGCATTTTCTAGGCTCTTTATCCCAATATCCAGGGACCTCCTATCATTAGCTATGAGTCCCTGCACTTCAGTGAATCTCTTTCCCAAAAATTCTTTCCAGACTTTCTCTTCTGCCGATTTCTCCAAAGAATCAAAATGGGTGCTAACAGAGTTAACCAGAGTTTTTAATTTATCAGATGGAGAGGCTGAAGGATCCTTTTGGAAGGATGGCATTGTAGGAGTAATGACAACACTGAGAGGGGGGGTGAATCAGTGTTGTGTAAATTCTTAACTTTTTGCAAACTTTACAAGACAAGTAGAAAGAAAGACATTAATGATCTGTTGAGCTCATATGCACAAGACTGATAGTGAAAGATGTGAACCAAAAACTTATCAACAAAACACAAATATGCACACATAGAGACAAATTATAACAGAGAAATTTTTGGAGTGGAAAACCCTCTCGGGGTAGAAAAACCACTCATGAAGTGCCTCACTGGTTTAACTTTAAAAACTTCTTACAAAGCCTCACTAGCTGAATATTATGTCTCACTGACAATTGAAAGGTCTTACTGACCTACAAGCCTCAATGGCATACTGTGTGCCTCACTGGCAACAATGTTTAGAAGCACCAGCTTCAAGGAGCACCAACCCCTAAAATAGAACAAACTGAAAACAAGAACTCAGAGGGTTTCTCTGTTTCAATACAAAACATTTCTTCTGTCTCATGTATCTCTCAAATGGCCATTCTTTTCATCAACCCAAATCATGTACAAACTCAGATATTCAAAATCAATCCTATATCCTAATCCACTCAACAACTCTACATCAATCCATTTGCCAAGCCAATATATACAAGATGACTATTCATATTTTGTCTTCACTCCACAACTATTTCAATCCTTGATATTCTTTCATTTGCAAATATGGTCACTACAAATTCTCTGTCCTGCAAATCTATTTTAGTGAGCATAAAACCTATCATATTCTGAAAAACAAATTCAATGATTTTTAATATCTTATTTTTGCCCTTATATCTGTAAATGTCTTCCATTTAATGCACCCATTCAATTCCCTGTCAGAATCTCTATTTTTCAAAATATATCTTCGAAAACACTTCATATTTTCTCTGTACTTCAAAGACTTGCAATTTCTTCTTCATAAATTACAATAATAATATCTTTTAGAATTAAATCAGATTGATATGAAATAATTTATTTCATCTTCAAATTTCCTTTTTCTCTGATCCATTCATCTTCACCTGCAAAAACCATTTTCTCCAAGAATATAAATCTTCATATTTATCTGTGCATATTTATTTCAAAAACTTTACATTTTCCCTCTGCAAAAACACATTCCCAAACTCTTGATCTTCTCTGCAATAACACATTTCCAAGGTCTTGATCTTCTCTGCAAAAACACATTCTGTGATTGCAAAACAAAAAAATATTCTTCAAATTCTTTAATTTCATCTTGAATTCTCTTTGTCTTCTCAAAATAAAATCATTTAACTCCTTGCATATTACTCTCAAGAATAATATCAAAAAAAAACTTTCCCCTTTATATAAAAATATAATATCACAAAAATCTCCTTCTTAGCTTTTTAGTCCCTAAAAAAACTCACCAATAAAATCTGCCTTAAGAAAGAAAATTATTTCTCTAATGGAATTGATTGCCTTGAAAAAATCTCCTCAAAGAAACTTTAAATTAGAAAAAGCAATTTCTAATTTTAAAAAAAAATTATCACAAAAAAATTGATAGCTTTTACCATTTTAAAAAAAATCATGTATATGGCCGACCACATAGTGGTTTTGAGAAAAGTTTCTAAAGAATAGACTAAAGCCATAAAAAAGGCTTAGTGATCGGGCATAATAGAAACTTAAAAAAAAAAACATATTACATACTCCCCTAAAAAGGCAACTCGATGCCTTTTTACTTATCAAGACATATTTTAAATTCAAATGCATCGGGCTCCACTTTGTTCTTTTTTTTTTTTTTTTTTTAATAAAAGCAATTCCCTCCGAATTTAAAATATGCTTTCCTTAAGAATATTCAAATTGGGCTCCATAAGGTTTAGATACATTTGAAAAACTCTTCAAAGCTTTATAAAATATTCAAGTTATTTGATGACCGCTCACCACATTTGATGCCTTGTGTATTAAACATGCTCCTCATAAAAATTTCAATGCTCAATAATTAAGCTCCCTTTCTCTACTTCAAATTGAAATTTTTTAATGTGTTTTTTCTTGCTTGAGCATGAGAGACTAACCCATCGATCCCAAGTCATCAACATTAAGAAACTTTAGTGATGGCTTAAGGATGTAGATTTTAGAGCTTCACAAAGCCGTTAAAAATGATGATAAAGACTTGATCAAGTACTACACACAAAGTGAAACCTCCAACATAAATACCTGATCTGCACTGGTCTTGTAAAACTGAAGCATGTGAACTTTGTCAAACCAAGATTGATTGAAACATACATTGTAACACCAACGATAAAGTAAGGCAAGAACATGATCAACCACCTGTGTCAATATTTCTTGAATATGAACATGCATGTAAACCATTTGAGCTCCTATATGATCAACATCCTCAACACATCACTGACATTCTGATATAACTCAATCTTGAGAATCTATTCAAGAAGACTTTGCACAAACACAATTGATATCCTTAAAGCAACATTTTCACTGATCAATATTATCATCAACTCAATCTGAATGACACAACACTTTACCATACTCAACAAGCTATAATATGACAACTCCTGTCAACAACTTCACACAACCCTTGATGAAACAAACATATGAACACAAAATCTTATCATTTAAAGCATAACCTCAACTTGCATCAACCTCTTGCATTTTCCTCTTGAATGATGACTTTCTAATGTTCACTAATATCAACCCAAGATTCTTTCATAAACAAGATCAAATATGAACTAATATACACACTAAACATGAGAATCCATTCTGAGACAACCTTAAAGATATCCTGATCAATTTAAACCATGAATATGAACATGAACAATTCCTATCAAAAGCAACACAATGCAAACCTGCAAGACCTTTTTGACATCAATGACAATCACTCTCCATCAATCTCCCCCTTTGTCATTGATGGCAAAACCACCTAAAGGAATTTTTTGTTCTCCCCCTTTTTGACATCTGATGACAAAGACTCAAAACAATTTGCTCCTCCTGTGTTGAAATCCACAAACAAATCACTACTCATAAATGTCACTGGTAACTGTCCTGACAAGAAATACCAATATGAGGATTAAAAAAAACATATCTCTTTTCAAATCTCCCATGATAGTGACAACTCGATCCTCTGATTAACTCCCCCTGAGAACAACTCCACTTAAAAGTGTTATAGCATGATCATAACCATTATAATCATATTGAACTATGAACACTTTGAAGGCATAAACTCCTTAACCTTTCAACAAGAAATGATTTATAATGTTAACAATCTTGAAGCCAACATATGACAAACCTTTTTGAACATTACCATCTGCTATTGCTGATTTTAACTTCCTCTGATGAAATGCAGGATATCACCATCAATGTCATAGCTTGAAGAACTACAACAAGGTAGTTGATATGACCATCAAATTGACTTCTTTGATTTGAACTAACATCCTGCAACCAAACTATTCTAACACCTTTTCTGACATGACAGAGATTGAAGACCATCTTGTTGTTCTTGCACATCTTTTTACAACACATGATATATATATCACCACATCTGAAACATACTTCAATCTTCAATCAACAAACACATGATAACATCTGAAGAGAACTTCTTAAGAATATCCAAGATCCATTATACAAATCAGCCTATCATGATTGCAGAACCTTCACCATCAAGCTCTTCCTATAACACTACTTTGCAAAAACAAATGCAGACACAAGAATTATGAATTGACCTTGCCAACATATCCTATTTCTGATAAGAGCTTCTTGAGAACAACTTAAGCTCTTTGCCCTAACAAGCAAGATCACACAGAATTGCAACACAATTTTTAAGTAGCAACATGATATGAATAGTATAGGATCAAGTCATTCTGAAACACCTTTTCAATATGTTGAAAGCATAATGAGCCAAAGAACACCTAAAACACTGTCACATACTAAACATCAACAATGTTAGCAACATCATTATCAACTATTTCAAAGCATGGCAAGACAGACAAGATCATCATATCAAATGATCCTTTTTCTTGAAACTTCTTGGGGTTGACTGATAGAACATTTGATACCTCCCCCTTACTTCATGCTATGTTATGCAACAGATGAAATGACTTGTGCAAGATGCACAAGCTTAGATTCTGACTTCTCTTTACTTTCTTTCTACTCCCAAATTTTCACAGGTGCTTTCTTCCTCCAAACCTTTTCTGCTTCTTTTCTTTTCCACCTTTTTAAATTAGGTGAAGCTTTCCTGCAACTATGAGCTTTATGACCAGGAGAATTGCAATTATAACAAATTATATCATAATCATAACCAAATGACTGATAATACCTTTGAGAACTCATGTTAAACTTCCATGCAGAATCATATCTTCACAATTTCTTTGTATATGTCCAACATTATTGCACTTGTAACAAATAATGTTAGTATTCCTTCTGCAAACAATTGCTTTGTGACCAAATTGATTACAAGCATAACAATAACCATTAAAAGAATAATTATACCTGTACATGTATGCTTGTCTAACAGGAGTATTTCTTCTGAAATTCCTTCTTTGATTGTACACAAATTCATTTCTAGTTTTCTGTTCAGCTTCACTCTTCCTTTTACCTTCTGTGGTAGCAAAATCAATTTTCCTTCTAGGAGTCTTTCTAGCTTTGGAACATTCTCCTTCTTCAAATCCTAAACCAGTAGTATCATTATGATGCTTCTGTTTGCCCAACAACTCATGTAACTTACTTGTACTCTCTTCAAATTTTAGATTCTTTTCTAATTGCTTCTTAACATCCTCAAGATTTTTTTTCAAAGAAACTATTTCTCTTTCAAGCTTTTGACATTCAACTAATTTAGCTTCTAACTCTAACTTTGTTACATTAGCTATTCTCTTAGCTTCCTCAACCTCTATTTTCAAACGGGTGATTAATTTATCTAATTCACCTACTTCATTCCTAAAATCTATAATCAGGTTTCTAGCATCTTCAAGATCTAAAACAACTTTGTCCTTGAATTATTTCTCTTGTTTAAGCTGGTCTTTTAATCTCCTATTTTCTTTACTAAGTTGCTTGATAGTATCCAGGGCACATAGAAGCTCTCCTTCAAAATCAACTTCACAATCAACTTCATCCACAAAGAGACCTGTTTCTTCATCATTCACATTAATTTCTTCCTTTTTATCAAAATTCTCAATTATTGGATCATTCTTTGTATCAATTATCAAGGATGACATATTCAACAAATCATTGCTAGGCTTAACTGAGGCTTGTTTTACCATCTTTTGATCAGTATCTCTCTTTTCTCTATTTGAGACATTAATTCTATTCTTCTTACCCATTTTACTCCACTACCAGGACTTACCCGAGCCTATTAGACTTCAAAAGGGAACTTGGCTTTGATACCAATTGTAGGAGTCAATGACAACACTGAGAGGGGGGGTGAATCAGTGTTGTGTAAATTCTTAACTTTTTGCAAACTTTACAAGACAAGTAGAAAGAAAGACATTAATGATCTGTTGAGCTCATATGCACAAGACTGATAGTGAAAGATGTGAAACAAAAACTTATCAACAAAACACAAATATGCACACATAGAGACAAATTATAACACAAAAATTTCTGGAGTGGAAAACCCTCTCGGGGTAGAAAAACCACTCATGAAGTGCCTCACTGGCTTAACTTTAAAAACTTCTTACAAAGCCTCACTGGCTAAATATTATGTCTCACTGACAATTGAAAGGTCTTACTGACCTACAAGCCTCACTGGCATACTGTGTGCCTCATTGGCAACAATGTTTAGAAGCACCAGCTTCAAGGAGCACCAACCCCTAAAATAGAACAAATTGAAAACAAGAACTCAAAGGGTTTCTCTATTTCAATACAAAACATTTCTTCTATCTCATGTATCTCTCAAATGGCCATTCTTTTCATCAACCCAAATCATGTACAAACTCAGATATTCAAAATCAATCCTGTATCTTGATCCACTCAACAACTCTGCATCAATCCATCTGCCAAGCCAATATATACAAGATGACTATTCATATTTTGTCTTCACTCCACAACTGTTTCAATCCTTGATATTCTTGCATTTGCAAATATGGTCACTTCAAATTCTCTGTCCTGCAAATCTATTTTAGTGAGCATAAAACCTTTCATATTCTGAAAAACAAATTCAACAATTTTCAATATCTTATTTTTGCCCTTATATCTATAAATGTCTTCCGTTTAATGCACCCATTCAATTCCTTGTCGGAATCTCTATTTTTCAAAATATATCTTCAAAAACATTTCATATTTTCTCTGCACTTCAAAGACTCTTGCAATTTCTTCTTCATAAATTACAATAATAATATCTTTTAGAATTAAATCAGATTGATATGAAATAATTTATTTCATCTTCAAATTTCCTTTTTCTCTGATCCATTCATCTTCACCTGCAAAAACTATTTTCTCCAAGAATATAAATCTTCATATTTATCTGTGCATATTTATTTCAAAAACTTTACAATTTCCCTCTGCAAAAACATATTCCCAAACTCTTGATCTTCTCTGCAATAACACATTTCCAAGCTCTTGATCTTCTCTGCAAAAACACATTCCGTGATTGCAAAACAAAAAAATATTCTTCAAATTCTTTAATTTCATCTTGAATTCTCTGTCTTCTCAAAATAAAATCATTTAACTCCTTGCATATTACTCTCAAGAATAATATCAAAAAAAAAACTTCCCCCTTTATATAAAAATATAATATCACAAAAATCTCCTTCTTAGCTTTTTAGTCCCTCAAAAAACTCACCAATAAAATCTGCCTTAAGAAAGAAAATTATTTCTCTGATGGAATTGAGTGCCTTGAAAAAATCTTCTCAAAGAAACTTTAAATTAGAAAAAGCAATTTCTAATTTGAAAAAAAACTTATCACAAAAAAATTGATAGCTTTTACCATTTTAAAAAAAATCATGTATATGGCCAACCACATAGTGGTTTTGAGAAAAGTTTCTAAAGAATAGACTAAAGCCATAAAAAAGGCTTAGTGATCGGGCATAATAGAAACTTAAAAAAAAAACATATTACATAATCCCCTAAAAAGGCAACTCGATGCCTTTTTACTTATCAAGACATATTTTAAATTCAAATGCATTGGGCTCCACTTTGTTCTCTTTCTTTTTTTTTCTTTTTTTAATAAAAGCAATTCCCTCTGAATTTAAAATATGCTTTCCTTAAGAATATTCAAATTGGGCTCCATAAGGTTTAGATACATTTGAAAAACTCTTCAAAGCTTTATAAAATATTCAAGTTATTTGATGACCGCTCACCACATTTGATGCCTTGTGTATTAAACATGCTCCTCATAAAAATTTCAATGCTCAATAATTAAGCTCCCTTTCTCTACTTCAAATTGAAATTTTTTAATGTGTTTTTTCTTGCTTGAGCATGAGAGACTAACCCATCGATCCCAAGTCATCAACATTAAGAAACTTTAGTGATGGCTTAAGGATGTAGATTTTAGAGCTTCACAAAGCCGTTAAAAATGATGATAAAGACTTGATCAAGTACTACACACAAAGTGAAACCTCCAACATAAATACCTGATCTGCACTGGTCTTGTAAAACTGAAGCATGTGAACTTTGTCAAACCAAGATTGATTGAAACATACATTGTAACACCAACGATAAAGTAAGGCAAGAACATGATCAACCACCTGTGTCAATATTTCTTGAATATGAACATGCATGCAAACCATTTGAGCTCCTATATGATCAACATCCTCAACACATCACTGACATTCTGATGTAACTCAATCTTGAGAATCTATTCAAGAAGACTTTGCACAAGCACAATTGATATCCTTAAAGCAACATTTTCACTGATCAATATTATCATCAACTCAATCTGAATGACACAACACTTTACCATACTGAAAAAGCTATGATATGACAACTCCTGTCAACAACTTCACACAACCGTTGATGAAACAAACATATGAACACAAAATCTTATCATTTAAAGCATAACCTCAACTTGCATCAACCTCTTGCATTTTCCTCTTGAATGATGACTTTCTGATGTTCACTAATATCAACCCAAGATTCTTTCATAAACAAGATCAAATATGAACTAATATACACACTAAACATGAGAATCCATTTTGAGACAACCTTAAAGATATCCTGATCAATTTAAACCATGAATATGAACATGAACAATTCCTATCAAAAGCAACACAATGCAAACCTGCAAGACCTTTTTGACATCAATGACAATCACTCTCCATCAGGCATGATCTTATCTAGTACACTAGATGCAATCTCTATTAGCTCACAGTCTTCCATGTGAGACTTCAGAAGCTTTTCTTTTGCTTTAGCTTGAGTAAAAGATGCTACCTTCATTGTTTGGACTGGAGAGAGGGAATAAAAGTTTAGAGGTCCTTGAAATAGCTCTAGTTCATCTAACTCCATCATCTCTTTGTTCAAGAATTTCTTCACTGCCTCTGCAGTGTCTCTTGGTACAAACTGAGTCTTTCCTTTTGGAATCTCTAAGTTTTCATTAAAGATCTTCTCTATTTTCTCTTCTTCTCTTCTCTTTACTTCTTCTTGACTCACTTTTTCTTCTTTTCTGATGGTGAACACACTGCAGAAACAATAGATCAGGCCCTAATTACCTCACAATCGGCAAGGCTTTACATATGAGCCACCGATACATCACCATCCTCGGTAAGACTTTCACTATTGATCAGACTTTCTCCAGAGTTGCCGATGGACAGATACTCTGATGTCACTTCCGACCTCCGCTCGTCGGCGTGACAATTTCTATTGGCCACCTTAGGTTTTGCTATGCTGATATGCTAATCCACCTTCGGACAATCTGTCTTCTTTGAACCCTAGCACATGGAGATGCTAGGTCAACCTACTGCGCGAAACGCGCTGTCTAGATCCTCTACACTGCTGAACAATGGAACAAAATAGAAAATGAAAGCAAATATTTATACAATGAAGCCATTCCATTAATTTTGACAGAAATATCACCAGTGGAATGCTTCACGACGACATACATCAACAAAATGGAGAACACAGAGGAATAAAAATCTACAGCTATATAAATTACATTTATAGGAAATGGAAATCGAATTGACAGAACAAAATGATTATATTTCTCCTTAGCACAATCACAATTACATTCGATCACACTCTTCCTTCGATCTGATTACAATATTATCATTTGGTTCATTTCTCTAGGCATTTATCAACTCGCCCTAAGTAGTACCAAACTGACTCCAAGTGGCTGGGAGACCAATCTAAGTGGCTGGGAGACAACCGACTAAAATAGCCTCTAACTTCCCTATTGCCTTATTTTGGCATTATGCAGTTACAATTTGACAAATGTGCCCTAAGTCACTTGGGACTTACAAAATAGACCTAGATACAAACTGAAATGAAAATACATTGGTCAAATAGACCTTATTACAAAAGAAAAACTTGATTTTGTAGGTGCTCCTGCACCATACTCCCCAGGTGAAAGTTGTCTCAAGTCCTCTTAGAGACTAACTGCTGCAAATCACCACCCTGCTTTTTGATGTCTTCTTCTAGCATCCATGTGGCTTCTGAGTCTGGAAGTCCTTGCCATTTGACTAGGTGCTCAAAATAGGTCTAATTTCTGGTCTTCTTGGCTATCCTCTATCCAAGATGCACTCCATCTTCAGTGGTTCCTTAGGTGGTAAATACTGCACCCACTCTGCATTGTCATGGACAGAATCGTCTGCACCTTCTCCTATATCAGGACTCTTATATAAGGTTAGATCAGCAACATTGAATATAGGTGAAACAACAATATCATTAGGGAGTTCAATTTTGTAAGCATTAGGACCATATTTCTCCAAAATCTAACAAGGTCCAATTTTTCTCATCATCAACTTATTGTCGCTTCCCTTGGGTAGTCTATTCTTGTTAAGATGAACCATGACCATATCTCCTATTTGGTACTGAACATCCCTTCTTCTTGATCCACTCTAGCCTTGATCTTCTGACTATTCTGGTGTAGAGTATTTCTAACTTGTTGATGGATCTCTTTCATAGCCTTGGCAAATGTATCAGCATGTCCACTTCTTTTGTCTAACACTTGAACATCACACAATTCAAAAATTCCTCTAGGATGACTACCATAAACAACTTCAAAAGGACTTAGACCTATACTTCTATTTGTAGAATCATTATAGGCATACTCTGCTTGTGGGAGTACCACATCCCAACTACTACTATGTTCTTGTGTCAAACATCTCAGCAGATTGCCTAATGACCTATTCACAACCTCAATTTGGCCATCAGTTTGAGGATGATAGGCTGAACTAAAAGACAAATTTGTACCCAATCATTTCCACAAGGTTCTCCAAAAATGTCCCACAAATTTGCTATCTCTATTAGATACAATACTCAAAGGCAATCCATGAATCCTAACAATTTCCTTAAAGAACAAACCTGCAATGTAACTAGCATCATTGGTGGTCTTACAAGGAATAAAGTGAGCCATTTTGCTGTACGTGTCTACCACAACAAACACATTGTCATAACCTATCCTTATCTTGGGCAATCCCATCACAAAATCCATACTCAAACTTTCCCAAGGTCTGTTAGGTATGGGTAAAGGTTGGTACAGTCCTGCATTGGTTGAGACTCCCTTTGCTCTCTAGCAAATCATACAACTCTCAACAAATATTTTGATATCAGATTACATCCTTGGCCAAAAGTAAAACCTTCTTACAAGATCTAAGGTCTTATTGAGCCCAAATGTCCTCCTAAACCACCGCTATGTTTTTCCTTCACAATGTTATCCCTCATTGAACACTTAGGAATACATAGTTGACTTCCTTTAAACAAAAGTCCATCCTGCAATGTATAATCTAAAAAGTCACTATGGAAAGTATTGGCAAACTCACTACATATTGTGTAAATCTCCTTAAAATCTTGGTCCTCTTCATACAATCCTTTGAGTGACTCAACACCCATACTTTGTAGCTGCACTTCTTGCATTGTCAACACCCTTCTGCTTAGAGCATCAACAACCTTATTGGTTATCCCTTTCTTATGCTTGATGATGAAGGTGTATGCTTGAAGACTTTCCATCCATTTCATGTGTCTATGACTGAGCTTTTCCTGTCCATTCAAAAAATTGAGAGCATGATTGTTAGTGTATACAATAAATTCTTTAGGAAGCAAATAGTGCCTCCATTTTTTCAAAGCTTGTACCATAGCATACAACTCTAAATCATAAGAGGAGTAATTCCTCTTGGCTTCATTTAGCTTTTCACTGAAGAAGGCTACTGGTCTACCTTCTTGGCCCAACACTGCTCCTATGGCCAACCCACTTGCATCACATTCAATGGCAAAAACCTTATTGAAATCAGGAAGTACTAAAATAGGATACTTGGCAACTTTTTGTTTCAAACTTTCAAAACTTTGATCTGCCTCTTTTGTCCACACAAACTTCACCTTTCCTCCACCCTTGATGGTTTCTAACATAGGTGCACAAATATCACTGTAGTTCTTAATAAATTTTCTGTAAAATGTGGCCAAACCATGGAAACTTCTAACCTTTCCTGCTATCCAAGGTGTAGGCCAATGCAAAATAGCCTCTACCTTAGAAGGATCCATTTGCAAATCACCCTTAGAGATGACAAAACCTAGGTACACCAGTTCTTATTTCATGAAGTCACAATTTTCCAAGTTTATCATTAACTTCTGATCTTGCAGCCTCTTCAAGACTATCTCCAAATGTGTCAAGTGTTCTTCCTTGCTCTTACTAAACACCAAGATATCATCAAGGTAGACTACCACAAATTTCCCTATGAATTCCTGCAACACCTCATTCATGAGTCTCATAAAAGTGCTAGGGGCGTTTGAAAGACCAAACGACATCACAAGCCACTCATACAACCCTTCATTGGTTTTGAAAGCTGTCTTCCACTCATCCCCTTCTCTTATCCTTATCTGATGGTACCCACTCTTCAAGTCTATCTTAGAGAAATAGGTCACACCTCCCAAATAGTCCATTAGATCTTCAATTCTAGGAATAGGAAACCTGTATCTGATGGTTATCCTATTTATTGCCCTGGAATCAGTACACAGTCTCCATTTCCCATCCTTCTTTGGGGCTAAAACAGTAGGTACTGTACATGGGCTAAGGCTCTTCCTTATCAGCCCTTTGTTTAGGAGTTCTTGATTCTGATTTGTGATTTCTTCATTCTGCTGAGGGGTCATTTTATATTTTGCCTTATTAGGAAGTATTGCTCTTGGTATGAGATCTATCTGATGGTTAATGTCTCTGATAGGTGGTAGGGAATCAGGTATATCTTTTGCAATCACTCCTTTGTAACTCTCAAGCAAATCTCTGACCTCCTTAGGCCCTACTTCTCTCACACTTTTCTTCTTTTCCCCCTTAGGCTTCACAATCAAAGCAAAACCTACTCCATCACCTTCCTTTAATGTGTCCATGAATTCTTTCTCTCCTACCATCATTACACTAGACCCTACATGTTGTGGATCTTCTTCTACCAATGACTGTATCCCATAAGTCACACCATCCTTTTGGAATGAGTAAGTATTCTTTTCTCCATCATGATGAGCCTTCCTGTCAAACTGCCATGGTCTGCCTAACAAAAGATGGCAAGCATCCATTGGAAGGATGTCACACAAAATTTTATCGCTATACCCCCCAATACTGAATTCTACCCATGCTTGTTCATTGATGAGTATGTGCTGCCCCTTATTCAACCAACTGACTTTATATGGACTGCTATGGGGTATCTTTTCTAACTTCAACTTATTCACTGCTTCCAAAGATATAATGTTATCAGTAGAACCAGAGTCAATAATAACTTTACAAACCTTACCTTAGATCTTGCAGTTGATTCTAAACAAAGCCCTTCTTTGAAATGGTTTAGTCTGCACTAGTTCCTTGAGCAGTGTCCTCTTGATCATTAGATTCTCTCCCATTTCTGATGCTAGATTCACTTTAGGAGATGTCAGACTCCTTGTATCTTCTTAAATCAAAGTGGTTCTCTTCTCACTACCATGAGAAGTTGAGGCCTTCTCTAGACACCTATATGTCAGGTGCCCTATCTGATTGCAGCTATAACATATCATAGTGGAGAACTTGGATCCTCTACCTGATCCATTTGTCCCACCTCTTCCATTAGGCCTTCTTCCTCGGTAGCCTCCTCTGCTACTGGAGTCCCCAACTTGCTCTTCTTGGCTAGACTCACCACTAGGCCTCTGGTTAGGACTTCTTCCTCCAAAACTACCTCTGCCTCTAAAATTCCTTCCACCTCTACCTCTATTATTCTGCTCACTCTTTCTCTTTATCTTCTCTTCATCCCTTAAGGCCAATTGGAAACACTTGTTCACTATTTCTAGTGCTAAGATGCTGATCTCATATTGGATGTTCATCCTTAGGCCATTCAAGTATCTGGCCACCTTCTTTGACTCTTCTTCTTGTCTCTTTGATCTGAGACTAAGTTTATAAAACTCTTGTGTGTATGCATTCACATCAAGGTCTCTCTGTCTGAGATTCTGTAACTTCTTATACATCTGCATGTTATAATCTAGAGGTAAGAATTGTGCCTTGATTTTAGTCTTCATCCTTTCCTAGGAGGTTATCATATTCTTCCCCTCCTTGACTCTCTCTCCTTATTCATAATTCCACCATGCAAGAGCAGATCCCTTCAATCTTTCCTTTTCCAACTTAACCCTCTTATCATCAGGGATTTCTTTGTATTCGAAATGATTGTTCAATGCCTCAATCCAATCAATCACCTCTTCAGCTTCCATACTTACGTTATACATAGGTAACCCATATATGGTGTCCCTATTGACTGACTTCAATGCATTTAAAAATGCCCTCTGGTTTGCTGGTATCTCCTTTGTCTTTTTACTAGTTTCCCCAATTTCTGTATCGCCTTCATTGCTATCACTTTCATCTTCCTTATCTTTGTTTTTGGACTACTTGAACTCCCCCAACTTGGATTCAAGCATCTCCTCGATCATCTTCTTAATGGCGTCCTATGACATACTTTTGGGAGGCATCCTCTCCACCTCTATCTCACTTTCTTTGTTTGACATAAAAATTCATAGACAACAGCCAAATGCCAACACTCCTGCAAATCCTCAATCTGACTTGCCGCCCAAATATTTTTCCTGCTCTGATACCAATATGATCGGGAACGCACTGAGGAAACAATAGATCGGGCCCTAATTACCTCACAATTGGAAAGGCTTTACATATGAGCTGCTGATACATCACCATCCTCGGCAAGACTTTCACTATTGATCGCACTTTCTCTAGAGTTGCCGATGGATTGATCACTCTGATGTCACTTTTGACCTCCGCTTGTTGGCAGGACAATTGCGATCATCCACCTTAGGTTCTACTATGCCAATATGCTGATCCGCCATCAGACAACCTATCTTCTTCGAACCCTAGCACATGGAGATGCTAGGTCAACCTACTACGCAAAACGTGTTGTCTAGATCCTCTGCACCGCCAAACAATGGAACAAAATAGAAAATGAAAGCAAATATTTATACAATGAAGCCATTCCATTGATTTTGATAGAAATCTCACTAGTGGAATGCTTCACAATGACATACAGCAACAAAATGGAGAGCACAAAGGAATGGAAATCTACAGCTATATAAATTGCAATTACAAGAAATAGAAATCAAATTGACGGAACAAAATGATTCTATTTCTCCTTAGCACAATCACAATTACATTCAATCACACTCTTCCTTCGATCTGATTACAATATGATCATTTGGTTCATTTCTCTGGGCATTTATCAACTCACCCTGAGTAGTACCAAATTGACTCCAAGTGGTTGGGAGACCAATCCAAGCGGCTGGGAGACAACCAACTAAAATAGCCTCTAATTAACCTACTACCTTATTTTGGCATTATGCGGTTACACTTTGACAAATGTGCCCTAAGTCACTTGGGACTTACAAAATAGAACTAGATACAAACTGAAATGAAAATGCATTGGTCAAATAGGCCTTATTACAAAAGAAAAACATGATTTTGTAGGTGCTCCTGCACCATTTTCTTCCTTCTCCTTCAGCTCCTGAGTCTAGAATGTCTGCAGTAGGATCCGGAGGAGAGATGTTGACTTCTTCATGGACTTCTTCTTCTAGAACAGAGGAATCCAAGTCCTTAGACTTCTCCTCATCTATCTCTTTTAACTCTTCTACATTTTTCTCAAAAGATTCTTCTTTTGATGCACTTAATCCTTTGACATCCATGGTAGAAGGTTCTTCATATATTTCCTCTATAATAGGAAGATTGAATTTCTTGAAGGCATTTTGGAGGATGTCTTCTATTTCTTTTGCCACCTAATAAATCTCTCCTAGCATAAGTTTGTTCATCCTTGCTTTGCTCTGGAACTCATCCTTGCAGTCCTTAAAGATCATTGTCATTTGTTTTGGAGTAATGGAAGGATAGAGATGAATTACAATCTGTTCCTGGATCTCTAAATCCTTTTCCTTGGCATTCTCTTTTCTGAGTTCAAGTACCTTCTCTAGACTTTTGGGAATTAGAGAAATGATTTTAATGAATGCTTTATTATAAATGTTTAGGTACCTGACTGTAGCATCTTCCAAGATCCATTTGTCAGAGTCACTATACTCATCATAAAATTTTGTCATTGGTTGTAGATTCCCATCCACAGTGACTGCCTTGATGACATCATCAATAGAGAGAGTAGGCCTTTCAACAAATTCTTCTACCTTTTCTTCTTTGTTTTTGCTGGCAGAGGATTCCACAGATGTTTTCTTTTTCTTCTTCATTTTCTTAACCTCCTCATCAGTCTCTATCTCTTCATCATCCTTTTGGCTTATGTAGGACCTTGTAGCCTTGGTTTTTGTTCTCTTTTCTCTCTTTCAGGATGTCTTGGCTTCCAATTTGGAGGATTTTGAGCTCTTAGAGGTGGTAGGTGCAGGACTCTTTGAGGATTTAGTTCGGGAGGGGGCTTGCTCTAGAACGCTTTCTTTTTCTGCTTCTTGTCTCTCTTTCTCTACTCTTTCTACTTTCTCTCTATTTGCATCAACTTCTTCTTTTGATATGCCATATCTTTGGCAATTTCCACTACCTCCCTTCTCACTTTTCTTTTTATCTCCAGTTGTCTCAATTCTGCAACTTACTAGGGTTACATGAATCCAAAATGATCCGAAAAAGGGGCCTATGATAATTTGATATGGGGTACTTTGACTTTGCTTAGGAAGACCTAGTGGAAGGTGGACGAGATGACCAACGAAAGAGAGGGTATGCTATGGAATGGATGGAAAAAAGTGACTGCAAGGTAAGACCTAATCTCGGAGCTTGGAACTAAGCTAAAATGGGTACCTAGAAAACACAAATCTTTCATCTCAAAGAATGTGAAAGTACTCACTATTATGCATGTGCTGGAACAAATGTGCAACATAAATTGATAAATGCACGAAAAGTTAGTATAGACGCGCAATACTAGTAAATTTAAGATGCACAGTAACAGGTGGTAAAAGTGCAGTAAGTTAGTATAGATGTGCAGCAAGTCAGTGCAAATGCGCAATAGAAAAGGATATATGTGCCGCTCTGGTTTTTTCAGTGTTTTTACAAATTTTTGGCAAATGTTTGGATGTTTTTGGTATCTTTGGCTGTAAGAATGTCTTTTTGATTTGATTTTCTTTTAGTTATGGCAAGAATACACAGCAAACACAAAGAATGTTTTCATGGTTTTTTATTTTTTGTGATTTCTTTTACTCTTTTTGGACTAAAAGAAAGCAAGTACAATCCTATGTTTCAATGGACAATATAAAACTGAATTCTCACTATCTCTAGTGAAGCATCTTCAGGAGGTGATAATTGCCCTTCCCTTCACTAGCTTATAGGGGGTTTTGGCCACTAAGACAAAGGTGTTTAATAAAGGCAACCATTCAAGTGGTTATACATGCAGTAGCACTACTCTTCGTTATGGAGTCTCCCAATCTACAGGGGTTGTGCCTTGGAGGGTTTTGGGGAAGGTTAGCTATTGGTATAACACAACTATACTCATTGTTCAAAGCTTTCTCTCCAAACACAATTTATTTATAGTGGATTGGTAGGGCTTGGCGTTTAGCTTGTTACCACTTAGGGTCATTCCTACTTGGATAGATGGTATCCAAGAGTAGCCCCTCTAAAGGAAAAACACATGCAAAAATGATATGTCTGGCATTTTGGTCACCCAAGATAGGGGAGGGCATAGGCCTGGTATCATTCCCAAAACATAGAAGACAGTGGTTCTTTTCCCTATCTACTTGGGCAAGCACAGATATTTGTTAACTTTGAAGTGATAACAAGATAGCAATGGTTGAATTTTACCCAAATAGCAATGATGTGTTCAATTTTACCTAGATAGCAGTGATTTGTTAAATATAAAGTGATAACAAGATAGCAATGGTTCAATTTTACCCATATAGCAATGATGTGTTCAATTTTACCCAGATAGCACTGATTTGTTAACTTTGAAGTGATAACAAGATAGCAATGGTCCAATTTTACCAAGATAATAATGAGTTTGTTAACTTTGAAGGATAGGAATATAGCAATGATTCATTTACCTCCTTCCTAGTTAAGACTATGTGAGATTTGCATGAGCATCCATTTTACTTTCCCATTAGAAATCGAAGTGTGAGTTAACAAGTGCAACTATATGATTCTAAACCAGCACCTAGCCTACAAAACAGATCATGAGTGTTCCTACAAAAAGATGTTAGCATTAGCGAAAACTTCAAGGAAACCCTAAAAATCACTACCTAGATTAGATGCACAGCTTTAGATCTTGAATGCGCAGAAACAGAGCTCGGAAGCGCCATAGTACATATGTGGTAAGACAAAGGTCAAAAACATAGGAAAATACTATATATGCGCCGAACTGACATATGCGCCATATAAGAGGGTATATGCACCAGAATAGAGTCTATATGTGCTAGAACAGATAGTAGATGCATGTTAGGATGTGTCAGATGCACGGTTTCCTCCTATATATGGCTTTCTAAAACACAAAAAACTTAGTTTTTGGGTTAAAAATCATGGCTAGGCCCCACGGTAGGCACCAAAAATGTTAAGGGAAAATTGGATCTAATTAAATAATCAATATAATAATATCATTGATACCCAAAACTCAATGAAATAATGAACAAAAGAGATCAATCAAACAATGAACAATACAAAGCAAACCTCATTTAATTCTCAGCTTCCATTGATCTCCTATCTCAAATGATCTTGTCTATGAATATGGCCCTCAGAAGGTGCACTTCCTTGCTATGATTCCAAGATGTCAATTGGGAATGGCTATGATAGTTTCACCATGAAGATGAGCTTCATAACAATGATAGTAGTGTGTAGTAACAAGTTTGATCGCAAGCAACGAAGGAATTGGTGCCAAAGGTGTGCTGTAATTCCTGTAGAGTAAGTTTACTTAAATCTTGGATGGTAGAAATAGAAGAACATGGTTCAATTTATAGACTTGAGAGAAAGAAGATCAACGGTATAGAAAGAACAAGTTCCTCAACGGTTGAGAATGGTTGAAGAACGTGCACGAATAGAAAGAAGACAAGTGTCATCCAAAAGTTGTTTTATTTGAGTTAACTACTTTCTTTTCTAAAGATAAGACATGCTTTTCGTAAATTAGAAAGCTTTTTTTTTTAATTTAAGAGATATTGATAAAAACAAGGTTGATTGAGTCAGTTAACTCAACTTGAGATTTGCTTTTGCATGATTTGAGAGAAATTAAATAATAAATTATTTAATTTTGTGTGCATGAAGAAGAAGACTTATTTTTAGAAGATTTGGAAGATTTTTGAAGAATTAGAAGATAAGAAAGCAAATTAAATAAATACATTTATTTAATTGTTATGCATGATTTGGAAGAATAAATAAAACATTTGATTGTATTTTATTTTTGGAGATTGAGAAGATTTAAATAAATTTGATTTGATTTATTCAGATTTGGAAGAAGAATTGACTTAATTAAATAATTAAGAATTATTTAATTGTTTGGAAGAATTTAATTAAATAAAGGATTTTATTTAATTTTGACTTTAGAAGAGATAATTAAATATTTTGATATTTAATTAATTTAGAAGAATATGAATCGAATAAATAAATTTGTTTATTTATTTATTGATAGAAGAATTAGAATGAAATAAATATTAAGAATATTTATTTAGACTAAATCATGTCATTTTTAGGTGTTTACACATAGTGTTTCATTTTCATAAAAGTTCATAAGCCATCATTTTACATTTAAATCTTGGGATAAGTAGAGCATGGTAAAATGTTAAAATATTTTTTGCAAGATTTTCATGTATGTGATGAGCCGTTTAGTTGTGATGACTTCGATATGTTAGATGAAGCCCTTGAGGACTTTATCTCAATTGAATAGTCCACTATGACTCCTAAACCATTATCATTTCAAAGGGTTGTAAATGCAATTTATTTTCCTAAAACTAAAAAGGATTCTAGGAAATTGAAAATAGTAGTCACCTTGTGTTCAGATGTGGTTAAACCACCTTCTAAACTAGTGCTCACTATTAGAGGTCTTCCACCTTCTTCTCGACCTCTTGATCACATTTACAACTATGCTAAACAAATAGCACATCAAAATTTACAACTTAGTCATAATATGGTTGCTCATGCATATAACACTGAGAATAATAAACAAAGCAAACAACAATAGAGCATTCTGATATCTTTACCAACTTCTCAACCTATGCTTCCTCAAGCAGCTCATTTAACACAAAAGGTTGGTCAAGACTATGATCTTATACATCAGCTTCATGCTACTCCTGCAAAGATATCTCTTTGGGAGCTTATACAAACTTCACCTACTTACCATGGAATGCTCCAAGAAGCTTTAGAGAAGGTGATTGTTCCATCTGCTGTCAAGCTAAATGTTGTAGCAGCTCTATTAGATTGTATGCATGCAACAAAAACAAACATTTTGTTTCAACAACATGAGTTGCCATCTCTTGAAGTTTAGAATCAGTATGATTCTTTGATAATCTTCATTACGATAAACAAAACACTAGTTAAGAGAGTTATGATTGATAATGGATCAGCTCTTAATGTCTATGGCATTAACTTACTACATAAGATTAAAGTTGATACATCCTTGATTAAGCTGAAAATGATAAATGGCTTTGACAATGTTGGATGACAATCCATGGGCACAATAACTCTACCTTTATAAGTAGGATGTGATTGTGCCTACCTTGATTCATGCCATGCCTTGCTCTCTATCTTACAACATGATTCTTGGTAGACCTTGGATCCATGCATTGGGGGCAGTTCCTTCAACTTTACATTGCTTAATTAAATTGATATTCAAAGATAAGCTGCATACTATTAATGATGATCCTGAACTTGACAACTGTTTGCAAATTGAATCACAAAGACAAGTTATTTGTCCTAAAATTCTAAATAATTTGAAAGTTGATTCATCAACTCCTCTTTCCCTAGACAATGTTGTGCAAGAGTTCAAACAATCAAATGCATTTCTTGGTGATGATTGGGGTTCATTAGATTTTACATCTTCCTCCATGGGAGAATACAAAGTTAAAAACCCCGTCCCCGAAACATCAAATATTGCATCAGTATCATCTCATGTTTTGAATGATAACCATAAAGCTTCTTTGGTAACAAACATAGATAATACTTTTACTTACACTATAGATTATGAAACTTATGAAGCTCCACCTTATTCTAAAGAAATGACTTCTCTTTATGGTTGAGGATTTCAAATCCTTTATAAGAATTGTGATTATGTAGGTAGTGGATGTGGTATCAATTAACAAGGAATCAAAGTCCCTATAGAATCCTCTTTGCGACATTATTCAAGTGGCATTGGATATAATCCTTTCAAGGAATCTAAAGCCTACAGACGTCCTACTCTTAATGTGAATACAATATCAACATTTAACTTGATATTTCCTGAGATCATCGACACTAATTGTCCTCCAAGAGTGATTCCTTTGGATGTCTTTTCAACTGATGAAGCAATAATGGAATTCTTAGGTTCTTATGACAATATTCCTCGTTACCATCATAAACGTGGCCTACCTTATTATTTGAACAATAGTGATTTTTTTGGGAAAACTACTAGCATAATAAATGCCACTCTAAAGTCTAATAAAAAATCTAAAGACCTACCACAATCACCCAATCTCCTAGACCACAGTACTTTGCTTAATGGAAAGATTGTTGATGTTTTCATGGGTAAAGATAATACTGAAAAAGTTATCCCTATAGGTGATTGTTTACATGTAGAAGAAAAGGAAGAAATAACTAAGTTACTACATGATTTTTCTAAACTATTTTCTTGGAACTATTCAGACATGCCTGGTATTGATCCTCATATTGTAATGCATAATATTGTCTTGCAACTGGATGTTAATCTATTTAAACAAAAGATTTGTAAGATGAATCCTAAGGTTACATTACTTGTCAAAGTGGAGATAGAAAAGCTTCTACAAGTTATCTTTATCTTCCCTATTGACTATTCACCTTGGATCTTGAACATTGTCACTATCGCTAAACCCGATGGTCATATAAGAATGTGTATGGACTTTCAAGATTTAAACCTTGCATCTTTGAAAGATGGTTTTCCACTTCCTAACATTGATATGATTGTCGATTCTATAGATGTCCATGAATTACTCTCTTTCATGGATGTTTTTCAAGATATAATCAAATCTTAATTAACCCTCAAGATCAATACAAAACAACTTTTATAACACCTTGGGGTACATTTTGTTGGGTAGTCATGCTGTTTGGACTTAAGAATGCAGGAGCTACTTACCAACGTGAAATGACCCTCATATTTCATGATTACATGCATAATATTTTAGAAGATTATGTTGATGAAATCTTGGCGAAGTCCATTTGTCACCAAGATCATGCTACAAATCTTCGACAAATCTTTGAGCGCATAAGGAAATATAACATGCGATTAAATCCTTGTAAGTGTGTTTTTGGTGTAGACAGTGGAAAATTGTTAGGGTTTATTGTTTCAAATTGTGGTATTGAAGTGGATACAAAGAAGATAGATGCAATTGTTAATATGCCAACACCAAAGAACATATCCCAACTTCGTAGTTTGCAAGGGAAGATACAGGCCATCTGCTGATTTGTTTCACAACTCACAGATAAGACTCACCCTTTTACACAATTACTAAAGAATGATTCAAAGTTTTAATAGAACTTGGAGTGTCAAAAAGCTTTTGAAGATTTAAAGGCCTATTTGGTTAATCCTCATGTTCTACAACCCGTCGTCCCTGATCAACCCTTTCTATTGTATATCTCTGTATCTAATAATGCCCTGGTAACTTTGTTAGCACAACATAATGCTGAAGGTAAAGAATGCATTGTTTACTATATCAGTCAAACTTTGCTCGATTATGAAGTGCGATATACTGTTATTGAGAAGCATTGCTTAGCTCTAGTGTTTGCAACACAAAAGCTTAGACATTATCTCTTAAATGTTGAAATACATGTGATGGTAAAATTCAACCCTCTGAAACACCTTTTTTGCAAAAATAGATTTGTTAGGTTGTCTTGCTAAATGGGTTATGTTATTAAATGAGTTTGATCTTAAGTTCATTCCTTAGAAAGAAATAAAAAGGCAAGCGTTAGTTGATTAGTTAGCTAAAGCTCCTTCACCTTTTACTACACAACATCAAGACATAGAAATTTGGGTTGTATGTGAAATTGTTAATCATTGTGTTTGTTACAATATATTCTGCAAAGAATTGTTATTATGTCACATTAGCATTAATTATATTTCCATATTGGCCTTTAACAGTCATCACTAGTTGCATTTTATAGAACACTTGTGATAGATTAAAACTATTGCACATAGAGAGAGAAAGAAAAACATCATATATATCTGAGTTGACTATCCCTCACAATAAAATGGGATGTCCTAGTACATAATATATACACATCATATAGCTGAAACTTAGTCACCTATACCCTCGGGCCCTTGTGGTGTTAACGTGACAGAGGCCTGACCATGTGTGGCTACAGATCGTGAATGACTCCTAGAGACACTTCACAATCATAACCCCTTGATCTCTCATCTCAGCCCTATCACCTCCTTGTGTGCCTCCTGGTACATCTGATGGTACTAGTCTCTTTCAGCCTAAGCCTGATCTCTGTCAACTCTCTCTTGATGAACCTCAAGCAGTAACAACTCACCGATGACTGGCTCTCTCTTTGATGTAGGCACTGCTACCGTCTGATCCCACTGTGCTTGGAGCTTAGCCTCAGTGCACTCAGATCTCTAAAGTAACTCCTCTCTCTCCCATGTAGACTACTCTAGAACAACTCTATAGTTATCATGTACTTGACAAAAGGCATAAGTATC
Organism: Cunninghamia lanceolata; assembly: GCA_027924645.1. Classification (NCBI taxonomy): domain Eukaryota; kingdom Viridiplantae; phylum Streptophyta; class Pinopsida; order Cupressales; family Cupressaceae; genus Cunninghamia; species Cunninghamia lanceolata. Next base: position 708,461 of record BSBN01000088.1, read on the forward strand.
TCCGCATGTCACCCAACAGATGGCCGTGGTGAATACCCTGCCTGCACTTGCTACTTTGATACATCTGAAGGTACTATGTCCTTTATGACAAAACTCACAAGGTCTCACCAAGTGTCAGTCTCAAGTACAAAAAAGAAGATATGATATATATTAGACTCTCACATAAACATCATAAGCAATAAACATAACAAACATCAAACTAGTAAAATAAGGCTAACCTGGATCTCCATCTCGTCAGGATGGATCTCAGATCATTGAAGGTTTCATGAGCTCTAGAGTCTGATCTGTAGCTAGGGACACAGACCTACTACACCCCCCATCTCATTCTAACTCAGTCTCTCGACACCTACAGGAACTAGACCACGAGCTCTAGACCGTGGTCTTGACTCAGTCTCCTCGTTACTGTCTACCTCCTTCTAGTCTTGTGGTCTTGCCCTAAAGCTGTACTGCAATGAAACCTCCTTTGACCCATCATCATCATCCTCTACATCCTCCTCAAGATTTTAGTATCGTGCAAAGTCACTCACGTCATCCTCTACCCTTGTGTCACTAATGTGACCAGCCCAAGGCCGAGCATCACCTGTAGGGTGACTAGGAGGAAAGATAGGAGCAGGTCATGTTGTATGCCACTAGGTCTGATATGCTCTGGTATAACTGACATCATCTACATCTGAAACTAGCACTACATCCTCCAGAGCCTCATCATCACTAAGAGGTACATCTACTACTATCAGCCATCAGATGTTGCTCGCCCTGACTGCGCTGCGTATGATGCGCGCATAGCTCGGATGCATTGTAAGAACATCATGCACCCAATCAAACTGGCATGCCACCCCGTCAAAGTAGAACCAAACCATGATGTGATTGAGGTGACCAACCATCATCTGATCCCTCTGCATCCTCACTAACTATCTCCACTGGCTAGGCCATACAATATAGCCACAATATGGTCTCCAGATAATATTGCTGGGTTGCAATCTATCAAAGACAACTCTTTGGTATAACAGATCACCATGTCTCCAACATTTGACTAGTGGATAAGCATGAACATGTGGATGGGTGACTGCTACCTCTATAGGAAATCCTATCGGCCATGTGTACCTAATATGCTCAAAAGCCCAAACCTATAGTAAAGTGAAGATCATCAGACTATGCATCTTGTAATGGACATACCATCCCAGGTCATAGTAAAGGTGCACAAACATACTACGCCTCCATGTGTATATGGTCTTATGCTCCTCCATCTCTCTAATATTGTGAACAAGGCCCCCGTGAAGATGAATGCCTCGTCTGTCTAGTGTGATGGCTAGTGTGACTGTAACTATCATGATCCTCCAAACCAAGGGGATGTCACCGCATCCCTACTCTAGAAGTCAGAGCTGAATATGCCCTTGCTCTACCCGTGAAACTATGTGACCCAAACAATACAACTAACTCTCGCAAGTATACTTTGCTATGCAATGTCCCATGACCCTCACTGTCCCTCCTTGGATAGGTAGTCACAAGATCTTGTACATATCCTCCAATGTGATAGTCATCGTACCTATGGGTAAGTGAAATGTGGATGTATCTACATTCCACCTCTCCATAAGAGCCATCAACATGTTGCAATGAAATTTGATTGTTGGCATATCAAACACCCACCATAAGCCCACTACTTGCAAGTGCTCTTTCTCTACATTAGACATGGTACTAGCACATTCTTGAAGCAGTGCCATCAAGTGACCACCTGTGTGCTTTTGTGTCTCTGGGACGTCTTGCAGGTTGAAAAGCAAGCAATGGCATTAGTTTTTCATCATCAAACAAGCCAAATATTATTTGACACAATAATAAGTACATGTGCCTAGGGTCTGTGTCCTCTATAGACTCAGGTGCCCCAGGAAGACCTGGGTGGTCCAGAGGGACACTGGTGGCCTTGAGGGACTAGCGTGCCCCAATGAGAATCTAGCACCCTAGGTGGACCCAACACCCCTAACAGGGCCCCTATCCATGAAACCTCCCTCAATACGGTAAACGATAAAAACAACTGAAAGAAAATAGAAAGATGATAGAAGCATAAGATTAGGGCCCTACCTTGGCCTTGAAATGCCACTCTTCCATTCGAGCTTAGAGCATCTCTAGTCATGGGCGCTGATACGGGCATCATCTTGGCAAGGTTGTCCTCCTCTTCTCCTTCTCTCTCTCCTCTACCTTTTCTACAAAGACAAGCAATAAGAATGAGTAAGTGATAACTGAAAACTCGCTTTACATAAAATAAGTGGACAAGAATTCCTATCCCTATCTAGGTGCAAATTTGATCTGTTCCACTCTTGAGCCTCTATCTTGAGCTATCGAACTTAGATTTCCATGTCGTTTGTTGCGTTTGAATCCTGGTTCCACTCTCTATCTCACCTAATGTGTTGTCCTTGAGTTTTATTTCTTGAAATGACCCTCACAACACATTTCTCATCAATTTCCCATCGAAATAGGTGCATGTGGATATCTCATTGTTTCTCCTTTTCAGACTAACCAAGAAGAAACAAGGTGGGGCATATGTCCCCCTTGATATCCTCCCTCATCATGTCTCATCACTCAACCCCCTTAGTGTTTATGTACTAACTCATTGGTGGTGGTTGCAAGTTGATTTGATTTCAAATTTTCTAACAAGTGTTCCTCTGCATGTTGTAGTTCCTAACTTTGTGGTCTTGCAGGATTGCAGACTTGGGGGCTTCTTCCTTCTCGGCGACAACACTTTAGCTTTCTCTACAATATCCTTTTAGGTATCCTTTTTATGATTGATGCATTTACTTTCATTTAGTTGCATATCCACATAGTGTCATATGGCCACTAAAGTGGGGGCTAAATGTTACATCAAAAATTTTCCTCTTGTATGGAATGGTAAAATTTCCCTCGGTTTAGTTCCTTGCCTTCAGTAACCTCTTAATCTCTTTATTTTTTGCCTTCCTAAAACCTTGATTGGCTAGTGTTTAGTTGCAAAATATTCATTTTCCAAGATAACTATTGACGGAGCATGAAAAAAGAATTTGAATTATGGGTCCCTAGGATCCCCTATATACAAATTTGGTCAAAAAATGGGGCCCTAGACTCGGGCGCCTGCGCCCTAGTCCTGCCCTATTTTTTGGGATTTTAAATCTTGGCGAGGTGTCAGCTCCTACCATGCATCTCATGATTCTATTTTTTAAATTTTTGGTTTTCATGCGATATTGAGACATTATTTCAAAATTTGAATTTCCCTAAAGTTATATATAAAAAGACATTTGAAAATCATTTTATCACACACAATTTTTATGTAAGCTAGATGCAAAAACTCTGTTAAAATTGCCATTGAAGATCAGTGACTTGTTGAAGCTCTTGAAAGTTATTTAAATTTGCTATCATAGAGACAATGGATGGAGATTAGGAATCAAGATCTTGAGACTATCTTTCTCTTCCTAAGGTTTGTACACCTTTTGCATGTTTGGGAGAAGGGTTGAAACCTCCAACATCAAGCTTGGAGATCCTCCAGAAACATTGCTGAATCACCTTCTTGTTCATGCAAGTCTTCATTTGTTTTCATCTCCTAGAGGTGAAGTTGTTTATGTTTATTGAATCAAAGCAAGTGATTGATCTTCCCTTAATTGAGACATCTAGGGTTTGATATTTCTTCATACACTTCATTAGGTTTGCAGACACTTCTGCAAATCTTTATCTCTAGCTATTTTTAAGGTAGGAATACCGAAAACGAGGCTAGATTGAGGCAAGCTCCTATATAGCCACAACATCTTTCTCCTCCTTTTGTAGGTTACAGTGGAAAGGAGCTACAGAAAGACAGATATTATGAATGCAATCGTGACTGACTTTTAGAATTTTGGATCTAGACACTTGTGGGACTAATGAGAAGGTGCCCTAGTCCAACTAGGGAGATTCTTTGAGATTTGGGAGCCATCTGGAGTGATCAGATAGCTGATGTAGAATATTTTCACTAACTGAAACTTGCGGGACTAATGAGTGGGCACCCTAGTCTAGTTGGCCCTCAATTTTTGGATGCATGATCTCTGAACCTTATTCTCTACATTTCTGTGATTTGTTTTGCCTGCTTCATCTCTGAATTCAATCAGGTTCTGTTACAAGGTGTAGTTAGGGTTTATTTGATTAAGAAATAAAGGCACTTGATAAAACATTAGTTAGATACCTGAATCAGGCCTAATTAGCATTAGGGAATAGACAAGTGATTTGTAGTTTGATCCTGAGCTTGATCCTTGTCCTCCCAATGTTTAGTTATCTAAAAGAATATGAATTAACCTTGTTTAAGAGAAGCCTACTTTTTCACCCTAAACAAAAGGTTTCCCTTTTTCAGCCTATTCAATTTGAATTACAAATGTTTCTTGGGAATGCATATATAAACATGTTTAGGACTTCATTTTACACCTATATGGATAATGCAAACTTGTGATCTTGTCCTAAGGATATTCAAGGACTTCATTATGTTGTAGAGTAGTATTGTGTTGTGTTTATACTTGTTTGTTGTAGATTTTTCTTTATCAATCCATCTCCTTATGGTGTGAAAGATCTTCATCTCCCCATAAGAGCTTCACCTTCGAGGTGACATCTATTTTGTGTTTCAATCAATTTATCATATCATTTGCTTTTGCCTATGTCCACTAAGGACACACACTCTCTCTAACAATAGTGTTGGAAGGGTTGAATGCCATTCTGGGGCTTGACTAATGCAAGCTCATAAACACCACAACCCCCAACCCCTCTCTTATGATTGTAGGTTATAGGTGTCAAATCTTGCAGTGTAGAGTTGCAAGAGACCAGAGCATAGAATAAAGATTCCAGATCTAGAGAAAATGATGGAAGATATCCTTGATTAGACATAGGCACCCACTCTTTTATCCTCCAGTTTTCTAGTGTCAGGAATCTCTAAGTAGGTTAAAAAGTTTGAAGCACATTTTGATCAAAAGCCCTTAGAAAAAATACCACATTGGGCAAGGGTGCCCGCTCTTTTTTCCCTAAAGTTTCTGCTTTCTAGAATCTAAAATCTGGTATGTATCTAATCTACATTTAGTGTTTTCTTATGTGAGCATTTGTCAGGTTTCATCTATTTGTTTATGATTTTGGACAATTAGAGTTTTAGGCCTAATCAGATAAGGGTTTTGACAAATTAATCACAAATTCCAAATTTCCTTATCATTCCAAGTGACACCAAATGTGTAGTTGAGTCCTCTTGTAAAAGTTGTGATTCAAATCAATTTAATGTCCTTAAATGTATGTAGTGAAAGGAGGATCTAATTAAACTATCAACCTCATCAACATCCCTCTTTTTCTACATAACACTTTCCAAATAAAGTTTGTTTACCAAACTCTTGGCTTGGTAGATCTCACCCAACCATTTCTATAGAGAATAAGTGATTTATTCTTCTAAGATATTTAGTCAGACAAAATGGAAATCTAAAATAAATTGTAAATCTAAAATTTATCCATAGAGTATCAAAATGGAGATTTAAACTAATGTAAATTAGCAACAAAGAAATAAAAAAAAATTAAGAGAATAACACATAACATGGAGATTTATATGGATAAACCCTTATAGGAAAAAGATTCACTAGAAAAGAGGAAAAGTCTATATTATCTTCAAAAGAGATTAAAATACATCAACTTCCTTCAATCTTGCATCCAATCTGACTACACCTATGTACTTGTAAACATTCATCTCATACTCAACTCCTCTAGCTTTTGTTAAAGAAAATGCAAGCTTACAGAGGAAGATACATCAAACATGGTTCTCATACTTGGTAATATCCAACACCCACTTTGGGATCTTGGCTAATTTTACCATATTGCATTTGTCATAAGCTCCAGATTGAATAATCCACCCAAGTAGGACAATATCCATTCCCTCATAAGGAATAGTTAACAATTAGCTAAAAATAGTTCTTACACCTTCTTATAAGTTGGCATAAGATGCTCTATTGATAGAAAACCAATAAAAGTTTATTCCTTACAACATGTAAGACTCTAACAATAGGAGATGCTCTTACACCCATCATAAGCCAATTAATGAACTTGGATGCCCCATATTTACTTACTAACTATCCTGAGGTAAAAATACATAATTACCATCACTGTAAATAAATATTTAGTGCAATCATTGGAACCTTCATCATTTATGGAATGCATTTACAAATCAATATTAGAAGTAACTAGAAATAAATAGGATTTTCAAAGTTTATGGCACCTTAATACTAGTAATAAAATCTAGCAGCAAGGCACTGATTTTTCCTTTGAACATTGGATGTCTAGATTCACTTGAACACTTAAAGGATTGTCTTGTTATGAAATAATGAGTTATGTGAGGTTTTGTGGTGGTGATTTGGGTTGATTTATGAAGTCATGGAAATATATAAAGAGTTTTTTATGTTGTGTTTCCAAGGTAGAATTGAGCATTATTTGAATGTCTAGTAAGACCTTTGGTACACATTTGTCAACATTATTCTTTAATGTCCATCTAAAATTTTACAAATTTAATTAGTTGTGTCATTATTCCTTAGTTGTGAACATGTTTGCATAGGCATGAAGGAAGATTTTCAACTCTAATATCAATGATCTAATTTCTAGGTAAACTAGTATATGATCCCACATATTATCTATTAATTCAACAAGATCATAGAATGTGTAATGGAAAATAAATATGCATACCAAAGACATATTGAAATGTAGAAGTATTTTTGAAGATATGCCACTTCTATTTAGGTAGAATAGGGTAAACATATGAGTAAGTGCATGGAAATGTGAGACAAAAGGGGGGTCAAAAGTGGCCACTTTCATTTTGAAATCATCTAAATCTGAACTTGGACAAGTAATTCAAGATATCAACATATCCTTGTTGTCATTAGTGTCAATTGTATCTTATTCTATTACTTGTTTTGAAGACTTGTGTGTTAAGGATATTGAGAAAATAAGCTTCTCCAGAAGAAACAAGTTAGTTACAGAGAAGTGAAGTACAGACAGTGAGTTGTATGTTGAAGAATAGTCCGGTAAATTGCTCTGCATTTATTTCTACTTGAAGATCACATTTTGTGGATTGGAAGCAAGTTAGAGATATGTTTGAAGATGCTACATTCTAGATTTGAGCCATCCACATAAATATCTAAGTGAGTTGTATTCACCATAGTAAAACATGCTTTTTCTATAAGATCAGTTGGGACAAGAAGAAAGTATTCTTCTCCGCATTCCTCTGCAATAAAGTATTTGGCTCTATAGTTCTAGAGGGAAGTCTAGGGATGATGATAAGTGCTTACAGTGGCAATGGTTCATGGTTTGGTGGTCTGAAAGCTATCTTTCTTTTATGATAGTTGAAGACAATGAAGTTCGTGTGTTCCGGTGAGAAGATTCCTATGGATAAAGTGGTTAAGGTTCATGCAGTTTCTCTTGATGATTATAGTGTGCTTGTGGATGTCTCCTAATCATGTTCCTATCTAGACTTTGGTCCACGTTACAAAATTGAGATAGAGTGTGAAGATTATTTCCAGATAATGTAGCGTGTAACCAGTCTTGGCCGACCTGGTTGATCCCAGTGATTGTAGAAATCTCTGGAAGATTGTGGAAGCATGTTCTAGCATGGAAGATCATGTTTTAGTACTAGCTAAGGCATGGCATGATCCACATTTCATTCCCTTTGCATGATGTTGTAATAGGTCAGGACCTATTTTGTAAATGTTTGTAATACCGACCTTGGAGATTGTTCCAATGGTTGATGATTGTGATGCCGACCTTGATGATCATTCCAAGGTTGATGTAGTGTATAAATACTTATAGTTGAGTAGAAAAAAGGTGTCCTTGAGTGAAAATGAAAATATCTTAAGAAAGGTCCAAAGGCAGAGTAGAGGAAAGGCATAGGAAAGAAGAGGAAGAGTAAAGAAGAGGAAGAGCAGAGCAGGGGAATTATTTTACTTCAGATGCAAATATAGAAAGGTGTTGATCACAGAAGTGAGTCTGGTAGTAAGTCACTAGTAGGGTTTAATAGCCCTCAAGGTTTAACAGCCCTTATTGTAATCTTCCTAGGTTTAGGGTTGAGGCAGTGAGCCTGCTAGACCTAGTTGTTCTTCATGGCAGTAAGCCAGTATGTTTAGGCCCATGGAGTGACCAATCCTAAACATCATTATTTCAAGATTACAATATATATTCAGAGTTAATCCTCTCTATGTTTTTTCCCCACCTTGGGGTTTTCCACGTAAATCTGGTGTCTCTTGTGTTTGATGTTGTATTTGTGGTTAAGTTTCTGATTTCATTCACCCATGGTTAAATCATAATAATTGTGGATAAATGATGAATGTTTAAATTATAGAAATTGTTTAACTTTTTGTGACAACTAATTCACCCCCCCTCTCAGTTATCCAATGCATATCAACAATTGGTATTAGAGCCTAGTTCCTCTGAAGAAAGTTTAACAACTTGAGGAAGATCCAAAATGTCTTACAAGAAGGAAGTGTCGCATTTTGATGGAACAAATTATGTTCTCTAGAAGCATCAGATGAAAAGCCATATGCCATACCTCAAAATGGTCTGATGAATGAAGATGAAATCAAAGAATGTCAGATAGATATCAAGGTAAAGGATGCTCTGCTAAGCTCATTAACCAAATCAATATTGACGAAAGTGGATGATCTTGAAACTACAAATAAGGTATGGGAAAAGTTGAAAAAATTGTATGAAGGAGATGATTTTGTGAAGGAAGCCAAGTTACAATGTTTGAAACTAAAATATGAAAGCTTGAAGATGAATAATGATGAATACATTGTTGATAACTGAGAGGGGGGGGGGTGAATCAGTTACTCTATTTATTTCCCTTATTAAACTTTCCTTTTAATTGAAGCAGCATAAAATCAAACACAAAACATTAACCATGAAGTAAGAAACACATGACACAGTATTTTTGACGTGGAAACCCTGTTAAGGGAGAAAACCACGGGGTGATTAACCCAAGAATTATTCTCTGTTAAAAGAATAGGAAATTACAAAAATGGCACTTGCCAATTAGGGCTCACTGCCCGAGCACACTGCTCACAAGAGGCTCACTGCCTACAAGAAGACACACTGTCTTACAAAGTGATAAGAATCACAGTCTTGAACTGATTGGAAGCATCTGCATATGCTGGAGTTCAGTTCCGGTTAGGTTCAGTATACTGATCTGCTGCACTTCATCTTTCCTCTGTTCTTTAGTCTGCTGTCCTTTCACATACCGGATCTTTCTTGTTACTTCTGCTCTATTCTGGACTTGTTCGCATATACTCTCACACCCTTCACACTCTTTACAACTAAATCCATCCTCTATATATATCCGCACAAGTAATTTCATCATCTTTCTAGTCGGCATCCGGAACAGTCTAGTTTCTTACAAACTTAGTTCTGTCGGCTGAATCCTTGCTCACCAAGCAATGCGGATCAAGCATATACTTGTAGATATCATCAATTATGTCGGCCAAACATGATTCATGCCTCCGCAACCTTTATCATCATCTGTAACACATCCGAAAAGTAGTTTGATACTCTGTCAGTCAGTTCTTCCTCTGTTTTTACTGTCTCTCAGGAATCCGGTACTCAACTATTCATATCTTTTTCCTTGTCCATCTCTGGAGGCTAAATCCTTGGAATATTCTACTCAAGATAGTCCTCTTGACTTCCCCAGATCCGCACTGTGCCAAGACACTTCCTCTGAGAGATCCGGACCAATCTGTCGGACCTTGCCACATGCTCTGTTCTTGTTCACCGGATCACAACAATCTTCAATCTGACTTCCGGTAGAGATATATCATGACTTGCGGATATGTGGAATGACCTTTGTTGCCATCAATGACAACAACCATGAATCCATATAGTGTCTCTTGCCAACAATCTCCCCCTTTGGCATTGATGGCAACACTTAGTGAAAAATGACTAAGTGTTTACACTATGCTCCCCCTTTGCTGATGCTCTGTCTTTATATACAATTTCCGGAACTCCCCCTGAGTTGGATTCCTCATTTTTCACTGCTCCTCACTCCCCCTTTGACATCAATGGCAAAGGGTAGGGTCCGCACACCAAAATTTTCAAAAATTTTCTATATATAGCCGCATATTTACATACTCACATATACTGCAGAATGTCTGCAAAGGATGTCTGCAGTTGAACCATTTCAGTAGCCCAACTTAGCTTCATTCTGTCCAAGATTGAAATGTGACCACTCAACAAAAATGCAAAAGCTTCTGCCCGCCTGAGATCTGTCGGATCTTTTGTATGGGCGGTGGTCTGGGCATCACTGATGGCCTCATGCATAGTTTCCAACTTAGGGACTATAATCCTTCTAAGTTCTCCCATCCGGTTGGTAATGTTCTTCCTCTCCTTCTCAAGATTCTTTATTTCATTTAAGACTGCAATAGTCTGACATTCTTGATTTATTATAGAGGAAGAGAGAGGATCAAAACTTTGAGATAAGCTTTGAAGCTTGTCCTGTTCCTCTTTTATTTTCTTGTCAATTGCTGCTGTTGCCTTTGACCAAGATATACAAAATTTGTATATGTCACCGCCATCCTTAAGAGCATTTTCTAAGCTCTTTATTCCAATGCTTACAATCTTCCTATCCTTAGAGATTAATTCTAATATTTCAGAAAATCTCTTATCCAAAAATTCCTTCCGGACCTTTTCTTCAGCTGATTTTTCTAGAGAATTAAAATGTGTGTCAATACTGCTGACTAAGGTTTTTAGATTACCGGAAGTGGAGGCTGTCGGATCTATTTGGATTGATGGCATGATCTTTACAAGTACTCCGGAGGCAGCCTCTATCAACTCACAGTCTTCCATATGAGACTTCAGGAGCTTTTCATTTGCCTTGGCATTTGCAAATGAAGCTATCTTCATTGTTTGTACCGGAGAGAGAGAGTCAAAATCAAATGGACCTTTTAGAAGCTCCGGTTCATCAATCTCTAGAGTTTCTTTGCTCAAAAATTGTTGAACAGTTTGTGCAGTGTCTCTTGCCGGAGACAGATGTTTCTTTTCTTCTGCAGTCTTAGAACTATCAACCTCTTTGTCTGTCACCACTGCTTCCTTCTCCTGCAATTGCTCTTCTTCTTTGGATCCGGAGACTGTAGGGGAAACCGGAGGAGAGATGCTTGCTTGTTCATGGGCCACTTCTTCTGGAGCAGAGGGTCCCAAGTCCTCACTTGTCTGTTCATGGCTCACTTCTTCCGGAACAGAAGATTCCAAATCAGCAGCTGTTTCTGCACCTAAGTCCTCTACAACAGGAAGATTGAACCTTTTGAAGGCCTTCCGGAGGATCTCTTCTGTCTCTTGTGCCACTTTGTCAGTCTCACCAAGCATGAGCTGATTCATCCTGGCTTTACTTCTGAACTCATCTCTGCAGTCCTTGAAGATCATGTTCATTGTCTTGGGATCAATTTGAGGATATAGCTGAATAGCTATCTGCTCCCGGATCTCAAGATCTTTGGCATGAGCATTATTCTTTCTTACTTCCATTTCCTTCTCTAGGCTTTTAGGAATGAGAGATATGATCTCAATGAAAGCCTTATTGTATGTGTTCAGATATTTAACTGTGGCTTCCTGCAGAGTCTTTTGGTCTGCCTCACTGAAGTCATCATAGGATTCAGTCATTGGTTGAAGGTTTCCATCCACCGTGACCGACTTGATTATGCTCTCTAGTGACAGAGTGGGCTTTTCAACAGTTACCTCTGCCATTTCCTCCTTGTCTTGGCCTGTGGAGGGCTTACCGGATCCTTTCTTTTTCTGTTTCTTTACTTCTCTTACTCCTTCATCTGATTCTGTCTCCTCTTCATCCTTTTGGCTTCCATAAGCCCTTGTGGCTTTTGCCTTTGATCTCTTTCCGGATGCCTGGACTTCCGGTTTTGAACTTTTGGTTGAGGGAGGTGCAGATCTCTTAGATGATCTGGTCCGGGTGGGGGTTTCAACTGGAGCACCTTCTTTGCTTTTCTCTTCTTCCTCAGCCTTTCTCCTCTTTTCCCGGCTGGCATCAAGTGCCTCTTTTGAGATGCCTAGGCCTTGAGCAATGTGCTCTACTTCTTTTCTCACTTTTCTCTTAATCTCAGGTTCCCTGAGTTCTACATGTAATTTCACACTCAGCTCCTCAAAGGTTCCAAACCTTTCTGCCTTAGGATCTTTGGGCTGACTTAGCATGTGTTGAACATGCAGCTCTACTATCTGTTCATCAACTTCATACCCCATGGGCATGATCCAGACAGTCCTTGGCTCCACTGCCTCCATTAGGCACTGATCAGTGTCAACCATAAAACATACTGAGTCCTTGTATTTCTCAATGAGAGACTGGGGAATTCTCTCTCTTGCTTGCATCATGCTCTGAAAGTTTTTGAAGTATCCCCATAGAGCTGTATTTCTCGCTTTTGCATCCCCAAGTCCATGCAAATAGTCTCTTATCTAGACTGCAACAGGTTTGTCATTCTGCCATACCCATCCACTTGTTCCGGGTAGCTCATTCATGAAGTAAAAGAATAGACATACAATGAGAGTACCATACTTAAAGGAGTTCTTCTTGTCTTTCTTGATTTTCTGTACATTTTCCATCAATTGGCTTAGTAGTAGTTCACAAAGATCATAATCTGCATTCTTTCTTAGCATTTCATATGCTGTGTAAATTGCAGTTCCGGATACAGAATTCTCCCTGCTGGAGTGATAGATCTTGTATCCTATTATCATTGATGCATATTTGATATCCGAATCCGAAATATCTTCAATGGTCATTGCCCTCTTATCATATTTTGATCCGGTGGCCTCAGTTACAACGTTGTTCTTGACAGATTTGAGGATAGGTACCCCCCGGAAGAGTATAGACCAGTTACTGCTCTAATTGCTTCTTTTGTGATCTTACAGGGTCTATCTAGCCAAAGGAAGTTGTCATGCATCCTGCTCAGTACATACCGGACCCATTCATCTTCTTCAAAGCTAGGGAAATGAATGAATTGCTCAAATTGTTTCTTCTGGATACCCTTATACTCTGGTTTGAGCTCAAAAGCATTGTCTATCAGTTGCTTGTGATAGAGGTCTCTTAATTTGAATTCCCCAAATTCCTCAACGTTTGCGTGTATGTAAACCCTAATATCTTCAGTATGTAAGACTCCGTGGGGAACACTAGAGAAGGCTCCTAGTGGATCTACCTCCAATGATTTGTAGGGATGTTTCTTGAATGAGGGGCGAGGTCTATCAGAGATCTTAACTATGTTTGGAGTAGCCATTCTTCAAAGATTTGCAGTGAGGCAATGAAAAAACGAAGAATACCTTATGCGCCTTCGGTTTGCACGGAGTGGTTGGATTGATTTCTTTATGCAATAGCTTCGGCAGGAGATCCTTGGTGTGCTTGATGAACCTTGTTGCAGAGCTCCACTATTCGCTTCTTCTCAAGTGTAGAATGAGCAGATAACTTTTGAGAAATCCCTTATATTGCTCCGCAAACCCTAATATCTGTCTGCAATAAATGCTTCACCTGCATTATTCCGGTTTACCATGTCTGGACAGCTTGGAGTATCCCGGATTAGTCCTGATCACTGAATATCATCCGGATCTTTAAATCATGAATAAATCTAGGTAACATATTACAAGAACATCCCAAACACTCTGTCCAATCCGCAAGACAAGATCGTGCACTTCCGGATCTCTCCGGACCCTTTTGTAATCCTTTATCATACCGGAGCACTTTCTTTGAACAGGTCTAACTTAATCAAACACAGCTTCTTCATAACTCCATGCGGACCTCTGAAAACTTGACTGAAGCATCTCAGGACTTATATCTACAAACCCTTTAATCCGCATCTTGTGCCACATCCGGCACAACTTGTTTGGCTGGGGGAACAGAATCTTCTTTGAGTCCCCCTGAGCCTGAGCTCACTTTTTAATTTCCGGAAGAAATATCAGCACCAGAATCTGGTGCGGATCCAACCTCTACATTCTCTGAGCTTTTCTTCACCCAGATCTTGCTCATCTGATTCCTAACTTCATCCGCATTCATCTTTTGTTTACCCTTGTCTTGATTCTGATTATACACCGGACCTCTTTTGTCCTGATTCTTGTTTCTGCAGACTTTAGCATTATGACCGGATCTATTGCAGATTTGGCAAATAACATTTCTTTGCATATTTAACTGATATCCCCTTGATCTGCATTGATTAGCCATATGACCTACTCTATTGCATGTAAAGCATCTACCTTTGAATGATTTGTTTACTTGCATAATTCTGCATTCATGGGATTTGTGTCCATACCTTTTGCAGTTGAAGCACTGTCCGGAGAAGGATGAATTAATCTGATTCATTCTCATTCTGCACTGATTAGCTTTGTGACCAAAATGGTTGCAGCTGTGGCAGTATCCATTGAAGGATGGATATTTTTGAGCATTTGGCTGTCTTACCGGAGGTCTTCTAGGCCTGCTCCTTGGATTTTCTGATCCAAGATTCTTCTGACCGGATCCGGAGCTTTCTCCTTTCTCATATCCCAAACCATACTTGTCATCAGTCCTCTTTTGACTTCCAAGAAGAACTTCAAGTTGAGCAGAACTTATCTTGAATTTCTCTTTATATTCATTTGCTGTTTGAAGATCTCTTTTGAGAGAGGTAATTTGATCCTCAAGTTTTTCTTCATTATCTTTGGCATCTTCAAGATCAGATTCAAGATGTCTGATAATCCTGTCCATCTGGTGGCATTCTTCTGATTTTTCCTTAAGAGATTGTCTTAGATTGTCTTCAGCCTTTCTTTTTTCTTCAATCTCTTGAGTGAATTTTATAGTTCCTGATTCCATTTCATGTCTTAACATAATGACTTCTTTTGATAACTTTTCACATAACTTGGTTTGCTCAGTCAATTCTTCATTTGTATTGCTTTCTTCACTTTGTCTTGCCAACTGTTGGAGCAGCTCCTTTCTCTTTTTCATAGAGAGACTTAATTTGTCTTTTAATTCCCTCATGAATTCATCAGCCTGTTTGAGTCTTTCTCTTAATTCACTGACTTCAGAATTTGACTGTTCAAGATCCTCAAGGGCAGTCTTGAGTTGCTCCTTTAAACCATATGCATCCATTTGAAATCCCAGATCTTCCTCAAGCTGTTAGGCTCTATTAGGAGGAACTTGGCTCTGATACCAATTGTTGATAACTGAGAGGGGGGGGGTGAATCAGTTACTCTATTTATTTCCCTTATTAAACTTTCCTTTTAATTGAAGCAGCATAAAATCAAACACAAAACATTAACCATGAAGTAAGAAACACATGACACAGTATTTTTGACGTGGAAACCCTGTTAAGGGAGAAAACCACGGGGTGATTAACCCAAGAATTATTCTCTGTTAAAAGAATAGGAAATTACAAAAATGGCACTTGCCAATTAGGGCTCACTGCCCGAGCACACTGCTCACAAGAGGCTCACTGCCTACAAGAAGACACACTGTCTTACAAAGTGATAAGAATCACAGTCTTGAACTGATTGGAAGCATCTGCATATGCTGGAGTTCAGTTCCGGTTAGGTTCAGTATACTGATCTGCTGCACTTCATCTTTCCTCTGTTCTTTAGTCTGCTGTCCTTTCACATACCGGATCTTTCTTGTTACTTCTGCTCTATTCTGGACTTGTTCGCATATACTCTCACACCCTTCACACTCTTTACAACTAAATCCATCCTCTATATATATCCGCACAAGTAATTTCATCATCTTTCTAGTCGGCATCCGGAACAGTCTAGTTTCTTACAAACTTAGTTCTGTCGGCTGAATCCTTGCTCACCAAGCAATGCGGATCAAGCATATACTTGTAGATATCATCAATTATGTCGGCCAAACATGATTCATGCCTCCGCAACCTTTATCATCATCTGTAACACATCCGGAAAGTAGTTTGATACTCTGTCAGTCAGTTCTTCCTCTGTTTTTACTGTCTCTCAGGAATCCGGTACTCAACTATTCATATCTTTTTCCTTGTCCATCTCCGGAGGCTAAATCCTTGGAATATACTACTCAAGATAGTCCTCTTGACTTCCCCAGATCCGCACTGTGCCAAGACACTTCCTCTGAGAGATCCGGACCAATCTGTCGGACCTTGCCACATGCTCTGTTCTTGTTCACCGGATCACAACAATCTTCAATCTGACTTCCGGTAGAGATATATCATGACTTGCGGATATGTGGAATGACCTTTGTTGCCATCAATGACAACAACCATGAATCCATATAGTGTCTCTTGCCAACATACATATCAACTTTTATGCAAAGAATTGATGAACTTGTTACATGGATAAAAGCCATAGGCGGAACTCTCGAAGAAAAGGAAATTGTTATGAAAATTCTCAAATCTCTGCCCAAGTCCTACTCTCACAAGGTAGCCATGATTGAAGAATTCATGCAAGTAAAAACTGTTAACAAGGATCAGTTCCTTGGAAAGCTTACTACTTTTGAAATGAGGGAGTTAGATGATCCTCTACTAAAAGTTGAGACAGTCTTCAAAGCCAGTACTCCTGGAAGTACTTTCAAATTAGAAAATTGCAAGGTAGAATCTGATGATGAGTTAGATGAAGCTAAAGCAAACTTTGTGGACGAACTGTAAAGAGGATCTGGTAAGTATAAAGGCAAACTTCCTTTCAAATGTTTTTCCTGTGGTAAAGTAGGTCATTTTGCTTCTAGATGTCCTAAAAGAATTGAAATAAATAGAGGAAGATATGAGAACAGGCCAAGGACCCAAAAGACGTGTTATTATGTTGATGATTTTGATGATGATGAAGGGGTATCAGATAATGGTGAACTAGATAATGCTAGTTCCTTTGTAAATGAATGCTTGTTCATTACTATTAAGGAAGATCTTGTGTCTACTAATTCTCCTAGCTATGTGAAGGAAGAAAAACCAGTGGAAAGTACTTTGGCTGCTCAGGTCATTAAGGACAAGGATGAATGGGTTATTGATAGTGGTTTCTCTCACCACATGACTGGTGACAAAATTAAGTTTGGAAGTTTGGAAAGATATGATGGTGGACTGGTTAGGTTTGGAGATGATATAGCTGGTAGGATTTGTGGAAAAGGATCTATTTATTTTGATGACAAGCATAATACTGAAGATGTCTTGTATGTGAAAGGATTAAGGCACAATCTTCTGAGTGTGGGTCAGATGTGTGACAAGGGATATGACTTAAGCTTCAAGGACAATGGATGCAAGATCAGGGAAAGCTCCAGAACAGTCTTTGCAAATGGTAAGAAGACCAGAGGTAATATCTATCACTTGAAAGGAACCAAGAACTATTGTTTGTTGACTCAGATTGATGAGAGTTGGTTATGGCATAGAATGTTGTGTCACATAAATTTTGATAATATTATGAAGATAAGTAGTGCTCAAATTGTTATAGTTTTGACTAAGCTTGTGAAGCCAGCTAATCTGGTTTGCAAGGAGTGTCAATTTGGGAAACAGACAAGAACAAGTTTCAAAAGCAAGGACCAATCAATTGGAGGACTACTTGAGCTAGTGCATACAAATTTTGTGTGAACCTACCACAGTAAGAAGATTGCAAGGAGATAGGTATTTCATACTTCTCATTAATGATTATTCTTTAATGACTTGGGTCATCTTTTTGAAAGAGAAAGCTGAAGCTCTAGACAAATTCAAGGCATTTAAGGTAATGGTTGAAAATGAGATGGATTTGAAAATCAAATGCCTAAGGTTTGATAGAGGGGGAGAGGTCACATCAAATCAATTCAATTTCTTTTTTGAAGAACATGGAATAAAAAGACATCTATCTGTGCCCAGAACTCCACAACAAAATGAAGTTATTGAAAGGAAAAACAAAATAGTTCAAGAAGCTGCTAGAACCATGATGAAGGAAGCTCATCTCCTAGAAGCATATTGGAGAGAGGCAATTCACACTACAGTAAACATCCTAAATAGAGTCCAAGTAAAAGGTAATAGTTCAAGAACTCCCTATGAATTGTGGCATGGTAGAGTTCCTACTATGAAATATTTTAAATTTTTTGGTAGCAAATGTTATATCAAAAGAGAAGAAGATTTAGGCAAGTTTGATATTACATGTGATGAAGGAATCTTCCTTGGTTACTCCACCAAGAGTAAGGTCCACCGGTGCTATAATAAGAGGATGAATAAGATCATTGAAAGTGCAAATGTTAAAGTTGATGAACATAAGGAAAGGTCTTCAGAATCAAGTGGATGTGAGTCAAATGATCCAGATGTTTCAGAAGTGGTGCAGCATGAAGACAACACAAATGAAGAAGAACAAGCTTTGGTACGTGCTACCAAAACTCCAAGATATGTAAGAATCAGTCATTCTAAAAATCAAATCATAGGAGATAAGAGCAAAGAGATCTTAACTAGAAGAAAAGATGAAGAAGAAGAAGTAAATTTCTATCTGATTTCTAAGATTGAACCTAAAATTATGGATGAGGCTTGCAAAAATGAGAATTGGATAAAGGCTATGGAAGAGGAATTGATGCAGTTAGAGAAGAATCAAATTTGGGATCTTGTTCCTAGACCAACAAACAAGAATGTAATTCATAAAAATTAGGTCTTCAGAAACAAAGCAAGGTTGGTGTGCAAAGGATACGCTCAACTTGAAGGAATAGAGTTTGAAGAAACTTTTGCTCTAGTAGCAAGGATTAAAGCAATAAGGATGTTTCTAGGTTTTTTAGCATACCAATATTTCAAGGTTTATCAAATGGATGTGAAGTCTTCCTTCTTAAATGGAGAGTGGGAAGAGGAAGTCTATATTGAACAACCAAAAGGATTTCAGGCATTAGAACAAGGGGACATAGTATGCAGATTGAAGAAAGCTTTGTATGGATTAAAACAAGCTCCTAGGGCATGATATGCACAGTTGGATAGGTACCTAATACAGATAGAGATCAATAAAGGTACTACAGATAGTAATCTCTACTTCAAGATCAATGATGAACAAACCCTGATTGTTGCAATTTTGGTTGATGATATTATTTTTGGAGGCAATGAAGGTATGTGCTCAATTTTTGTTGGAGAAATGCAAAGTGAATTTGAAATCTCTATGTTTGGAGAGATGAACTTTTTTTAGGTCTGCAAATAAGTCAATCAGATAAGGATATCTTCATTTCTCAGTCTAAGTATGTGAAAGAGTTGTTAAAGAAATTTGGGATGGAAGACTCTATACTAGTATGCACACCTATGATAACTGGTTGTAAATTGAGAAAAGATGATATCTCACCCATGGAAAACTAGAAAAAGTATAGATCTATGATTGGAGGATTACTTTATTTGACTCAAAACAGACCTGACATAATGCATGCAGTGTGTCTTGTGGCAAGATTTTAGGCAGAACCCAAGGAATCACATGTGATGGCAGTCAAAAGAATTTTGCGATATTCAAAAGGCACAATAGATTATGGTTTGTGGTACCCTAAGGACTATGACTTTACTCTCAGTGCATATACTAATGCACATTAGGTCAGAGATGTGGATGACAGAAAAAGTACAAGTGGAGGTGCATTCTTCTTGGGAAAAAGATTAGTATCTTTGCTAAGAAGGAAACAAGATTCAATATCCATGTCTACTGTAGAGGTAGAATACATTGCAACAACATGCAGTTGCACTCAAGTGTTATGGATGAAGCAGACATTGAAGGACATCAACGTTGTGTATGAAGAACCAATTGCAATCTTTTGTGACAACACAAGTGCCATAAACATATCAAATAACCTAGTGATGCATTCAAGGACCAAGCACATATCCATTAGGTATCATTTTCTGAGAGAAAAAGTGACAGAGAATGAAATCAAGTTGGAGTATGTTTCTACCAAGGATCAAATTGCAGACATTTTTACTAAGCATTTGCCTAAGGATACTATTGAGTATCTCAGAGAAAAGTTAGTGGTCATCACCCCTCCTACTCTAAACTAAGATGCACAATAGTGCATCAGTCCAAAGATGTTCAGAGGTCCGGATTGATGCTTTTTAGGGCTACTTCTAAGGGGGAGTGGTCAAAGAGTTTAGAAGAGGGATTAGATCAGAGAAGAAGAGTGTAAGTATGTGCCCTTTGCCATTGATGTCAAAGGGGGAGAGAAGTCATGTGAAAAACTTAGAGTGCAGATGTGTAAAAGAAAGGGGGATAATTTTGGAAAAACAAAGAAGTGCAGGTGTGTAAAGAGAAAGGGGGAGGATCTTGTCTTGATGGTTGTTGCAATTTTTCACATCATATGTTGCCATTAATGACAAAGGGGGAGATTGTTGCAAGTATGTGCCTAATTGGCGTTGTCATTGATGTCAACATATCCTTGTTGTCATTAGTATCAACTGTAGCTTATTTTATTACTTGTTTTGAAGACTTGTATGTTGAGGATATTGAGAAAATTAGCCTCTCCAGAAAGTGAGTTGTAGATAAGTGTAGTACAAACAATGAGTTGTATGCTGAAGAACAGTCTAGTAAATTGCTCTGCATTTATTTCTTCTTGGAGATCATAGTTTGTAGATTGGAAGTAAGTTAGAGATATGTCTGAAGATGCTACATTATGAATTTGAGCCATCAGCATAAAGATCTGAGTGAGTTGTATTCACCAGAGTGAAACCTACTTTTTCTGTAAGATCAGTTGGGACAAGAAGAAACTATTCTACTCTGCATTCCTTCGCAATAAAGTATTTGGCCCTGTGGTTCTAGAGGGAAGTCTGGGATGATGATAAGTGCTTACAGTGGCAATGGTTCATGGTTTGGTGGTCCACAAGCTATCTTTCTTTTATGACAGTTGAAGACAGTGAAGTTCATGTGTTCCTGTGAAAAGATTCCTATGGATAAATTGGTTAAGGTTCATGCAGTTTCTCCTGATGATTATAGAAAGCTTGTGGATGTCTCCTAATCATGTTCCTATCTGGACTTTGGTCTGCATTAAGAAATTGAGATGGTGTGTGAAGATTGTTCCCAAATAATGTAGTGTGTAACTAGTCTTGGCCAACCTGGTTGATCCCAATGATTGTGGAGATCTCTGGAAGATTGTGGAAGCATGTTGTGACATGGAAGATCATGTTTGATTCTTAGCTAAGGCATGGTGTGATATGCATTTCATTCCCTTTGCATGATGTTGCAATAGGTCAGGACCTATTTTGTAAATATTTGTAATACCAACCTTGGAGATTGTTCCAATGGTTGATGATTGTGATGCCAACCTTGATGATCATTCCAAGGTTGATGTAGTGTATAAATACTTATAGTTGAGTCATGGAAAAGGTGTCCATGAGTGAAAATGAAAAGATATTAAGAAAGGTCCAAAGGCAGAGTAGAGAAGAGGTAGAGGAAAGAAGAGGAAGAGAAGAGCAGAGGAAGAGTAGATTAGGGGAATTATTGTACTTCAGTTGCAAATACAAGAAGGTGTTGATCGTGGTAGTGAGTCTAGCAATAAGTCACCAGTAGGGTTTAATAGCCCATAGGGTTTCTTAGTTATAAATTGAAGATATGTGAGATAAATCATGGTGCGGAGAAAGGATAGTGTGTGAAAGATCTATGCAAGTATTTGAATGATTAGAGCCGACCTATATGAACATGTTTGGGGCAAGATTTGGGTTTGTACAACCCAAAGTGCATTGGATTGAGTGACAAGGTACATCTTTTTATGTACATGTTTCATCTCTTGGATGCCGACCTGATTATGGAATTAAATCATGATGCGGATATATATATATATATAAGAGCGATGATCTTCGGTTGAGTGTGTGGGTGAGTGGGGAATGTATGTGTGTGATGCGAGGATGTGAATAGTAGAGTAGAGTTAGAATATTAGCAGTGAGCAAGCATTTGAATGATGAAGGATATTGTGTAACCGTTGAAGAAGTCAGAAAAATATACAAAGTACCATTGATGCGAGGATGTGAATAGTGGAGTAGAGTTAGAATATCACCAGTCAGCTTGTTCCTCAAAAGTATGCTTAATAGGTTCATCTACTGACTTGCAAATTCTACTGTGGATCACAAAACAACTTCTAAATCATACCAAGGACTCTTCAAACATTTCCAATCTTACCCTTAGAACTGCAAGGCATCATATCATCTTGTAGAGAAATGTGGACCATCAGAACTTAGACTCTGTCTCTATCAAACTTTGTCAGACACTATGCCGATACTTAACAGCTTGTAGCTAACCTTCCAGTGAACTTTAAATCTCCTAACTTTGGGATAAGATACTTGATACAAGTTTTTACAACACCTTACAACAACATAACAAAATACTTATCTGCGGAGGAATGCAGACCACTGCACTATGCCCTGTTCACTATTTCTGCTATACCTTTGCTTACCTGGACTTAGACATTTCTCCAAGATGACTTCCAGAGGAAGTCAAGACATAATATTTAAGGCATAACACTATCAAACAATTGAGAACATCATACTTGAACCACAGTATTGGATCATCATCTACAGAGGCATACTGTCCAGCTTACTTTCCTCTACTCTGCATACTTTCCATACTTAGCCATTTTTTGTCAATCGAACTTGGAATCTAATATGTTCTTTTGAGATATCTCTTCTTATCATGGTGATAGGATCTTTGAGCCTTGTTGCCATCAATGAAAAGATATAAATCCATACTAGAGCATCTCTCTTGCCAACAATCTCCCCCTTTGGCATTGATGGCAACACTTAGTGAAAAATGCCTGACTGCTCCCCCTTACTATATACACTGTATACACTGTACTTTCTTACCCCCCCTGAGATGATTATCCATTTTCATCAAAATTCTTCTCCCCCTTTGACATTAATGGCAAAGGGTGTGATCTGGATCCAAAAAGTTTGTCAAAATTTCAAAATTTTATATACTTTGCCACATATTTACGATCACAATCTTCATCTTAATTTGTTTTTGAAGGTAAAATGTCACTATAGATAGTCTTTATTAGAGCTATCTCTCCATTCCTTCTATTTTTTGCGCTTTCTAGAATGTGGATGTGACCATTCATCAAAAATACTAGCTTCTCTGCTTTTTGGACATCTGATGGTGTATCAATTAGTGCTTGAGATTTCAAGGCCTCATCTGCCAAATTGGTCATGGAATCAATTTTTAGACTTATCAGTCCTTTCAGCTGGCACAATCTGTCTTTGATTTTTCCATTCTTCTTCATCAGAGTATTTAGATCATTATGGATTTTTGCAACTTGTGTTTCGTTGGCATTTATTGACTTAGCTACTGGATTATATGTCTCAGACATATTTATTAGTTTGAGTTCCATGCCTTTGATTTTATCTTCTAGTTCCTTTCTGATCTTTGGCCAAGATAAACAAAGTTTGTATATTTTTCTGACTTCTTCAATGGTACTTTGTATGTTCCTAATTCTATTATCTAACAAAACTTTTTCTCGATCTATCATGCTCTTCAACTCAACCAATCTTCTATCATCAATTTCTTTCCTCACTTTTACTTCCGCAGATTTTTCAAAAGATTCAAAATGTACACTTAGAGAATTTAATAGCTTCTTGAGATGGTCAGTAGGGGATAATGAGATATCCCTTTGAAATAATGGCAGAAGCTTTTCCAAGATAGTGGATGCTTTATTTATTAGTTTGTTATCTTGACCATGTGATTGTAACAACTCTTCTTGTGCCTTGGCTTGAACCACAGATACTAGCTTGAACTTTTGGAAGGGTGACAATGAGGCCAAGTTGATTAGACCTTGAGAGAGTTCAAACTCTTCTACAATTTGTTGCCTGTCAGAGACATCTGGAGTGTCTCTTGCCCTCTCTAATATTTCTTCTTGACTTTGATCTGGAGGATCTATGTCCATATTCTCTTGTTGATCTATGTTTTGTTCTAGTGTAGGGCTCCTGAACTATTCTCTATCTTCTACATCCCCAGCTTATTGCTCAGGGGATAGATTCATTTCATTTTTGCCTATATTCAATGTGTTTGTGTTAGGAGCTTGATCACTCTATTTTGGTCCTTGATCAAGGCTTGTCTCTGGTAGAAATGATTCTTCATCTTTTGTTTCCTTACTGTCATAGATGGTGGAAATATTATGTTTCTTTAGTATGTCCAAAAGAATTTCCTCTATTTCCTTGACAACCTTGTCAACTTCTCCTATCATTAATGCATTCATTCTTTTCTTTAACCTAAACTCATTGCTAAGTGCCTTGGAGATTCTTCTTTTCTCTTCTACAGTGATATCTAGACATAATGTTATCAGTGTGTGTTGTCTGAGCTCAACATCTTTAGCCATAGTAGTTTCCTTCCTAACTGATAGAATACTGCCCAAGGTATCTGGGAGATCACCAATGATCTCAATGAGGGCTTTGTTGTATATGCTTAGATACTCTACAATAGCTTCTTCCAAAATCCTCTTGTCAGCTTCATTATAATCATCATAAAATACAATATACATAAGAAAGTTTTTCTATAAATGTTTTCTTGCACTTTTACTTTTAACCATTTCAAAGGATTAATCAGATAGAAGCATAATATACAAATGAACAACATCCACAAAAGCATGACACATAACACCAAGATTTTAAGTGGAAAACCTAAAATGGGAAAAACCACGAAGAGGATTAGCTCTTATAAATATATTGCAATCTTTCCAAAATGATGTTTAGGCTCGGTCACTCCACGGGCCTAGCACATGCTTGCTCACTGCCATGATGTATAACTAAGTTTAGCAGGCTCACTGCCTCAACCCTAAACCTAGCAAGACTACAATAAGGGCTATTAGAACCTTGAGGGTTGTTAAACCCTATTGAAGGTTCACTACCTTAAGGATGAACACTTTCTTCCAATCTAATTGCACAAGAGAAATGAGTACTGCTTAATCATCTGCCACTATGCCAGGGTGTAGTCATTTAACAAATGTATTCTGAATCCCAAGTTTTCATTTCTGATGATCTTCTAACTCTGCTCCACTATTCGCATCCTCACATCACACACATACATTCCCCACTCACCCATACACTCAATTGAAGATCATCGCTCTTATATATATATCTGTATCATGATTTAATTCTGTAATTAGGTTGGCATCTAAGAGATGAAACTGTTATCATGTAGAATTGTACCCTGCTTGAAGAGAGTCCAAGCATTCTAATGACACAATGGGAATGATCTTGAAAGTGTGGGACTTTGCAAATTGAGATTAGACCTCCAGAGAAGGATGGTTCCTCATTCTAAGCCTAATGCTTAGAGGAATATATCTAAACCTAGTGCTAATGCTTGCTGGGAAAAGAGTTAGAAGGAAACATAAACAGAAATAAGGTGATACACCAGGTTGAGTAAAAGAGCCCTCACAGATCTAAAAAGATGCACAACACAACCAGATACAGCAAGTAGACATACAGAGATTCAGATGATCTTAGCAGAGGCGAGAAATAAAATAGTTGAGAGGAACAGAATGTTAACAGACAATCATATGCAGGTTCACACTAAACTAAAAATCAGTAAAAGAGGTAAAATAACTTGCATATATTCAATAAGGCATGGTTATAGTAGAGGAATGCTCTATTTGGAATCAGAAGCCTATATTACTAAATCTTCCAATGTCCAACCTTTTTTACATCTCAAGTCCATGCATATATATCCTTTACATTTTGACCTAAGTCGGTTCTAATAAATTCACCCCATGGGCTGTATTAGGAAAATATCTGTATCTGAAGGGACGTCCACCTGCAAGAAGTTATGGAATAAAAGATCTGGAACTGGGGTAGATGGAAGATATTTAGAATCTTCAATTTGAGCTGCTAAATCATCAACCTGCACTCATAAACGCCACAAATATCTACATCTGCATATGCCAAATTGGTCGCTGAGACGTCCAATCGATCGAGCCTATAGAGATGCATCAAATTTTGAAAGTGAAGATATCCTCCATAAAGCCCGCCAGATGAAAGAGGAGGCAAAAAAAGCATATTTTCCTTTTGAAGCATGTTGAAATTCGCTAGGTTGAGGGAGATATGGGCAATCAAAGATATGGTCAAATGCGTCTTACATATGCATCACTTTGCATATCTACACTTGTATATGCTTGTATCTTGCAATTGTATATACAACTGCAACTGCCCTTTGACTGCTGGGTTCACTTTACACATTTATGAAACTTCCCTCTTTTCGCATATTCAAATCGCCTTGCATCTGCCTTAGCATCTAATCGCGGGTCTTTACCTTTTGAATCAGCCCTGACACATGGCATTATCTGATTTGTCATTGAGTTGAACCTGGGACCCATCGTAGAACATTCACATCCTTCTCATTGGCTATAGGGGAGACCCTTAGCTGAGTCACCAATATGCAAAGTCTCACCAAAGACACTTGTATCTTTGCATTGTATACTTCATCGGCCATCAGAGAGACTATGAGTTGAGCTGCCCATGGACTAAGTCTCACCAAAAATGCTTTTGTATCTCCCCCTTGTTGGTCGTTGGAAAGACCATAGACTAAGTCGCTGATGCACTAAGTCTTGCCAAAATCCCTTTGTATGCGACCCTTTGTATATTGATTGTATAAGAGATACAATCACATATATATATAATGCGGAACTCAAGAGATTATCAACTATGTTGGGACTTTAGAATAGGTTCGGCCTTTGTATCTTTTCTTTTTTGCATGTTGGCATATACAAGCACCTCCACATACAAACTGCGGACCTCAATGCTAAATTTGCCAAATTTGATTTTCCAGTCGGGTCTACCTTGTATATCATCGTTGTATCTAACCTTTGTATATCGCATATACAATGCGAAACAAACAAACAAAATATGCATACAATCACTTGTGCCTTTATTGACCAGAATGCATATTCCTTTCAGGTCCAGGACTTGTATATCAGGAATGTATATGCCCTTGTACATACGATTGTATGTGCCAAGATACAATCGCATATACATACAATTAGTGGGCCCCAACCTTTGTATCTCTTCCTTGTATATAGACTTTGCATCCTTCCTTTGTATCATTGCCTTGTATATCCCCTTTGTTTATTTCTTCTTTATGCCTGTGACTTGTATATGAGATACAATCACCTTTGTACAAACACGGACCCCACTTTCCCTTGTATATTCTGCCTTTGTACATGTGATTGCATCGGCCATTAGAAAGACCACAGACTAAGCCACCGAAAATCCTTTGTATCTGCCCCTTGTATATTGCTGATGTACATCCACCTTTGTATATGGCCTTTGTATATACAAAATACATACAACAATACATACAAAGGACCCGATGTACAATAACATTGTACATGACCAAGATACAAGAAAAAATGTATCTGAGATAGGATTCGACCAAATGATAGAAAACTCTAGAGCAAGGATGATGTCATCATCATATACATGAAAAATGGCTAAGTATAAAACTGAGAAATCTCTGCAATAGAAAACAATTTGAGACAAAAGATTTATGGGTTTTTCTGGGTTTTCCTCAAGGATTCTCCTGGCAAGGTTTTGGGATTTTTGGGAAGGTAGAGCATGGATAATTGAAGGATTTAACCTTTGTAGGGTCACTTTCTAAAGGATATTCAAGGAATATACAAGGTGAACTATTCAACTCTAGACAGAGAAAAATAGGTCAACATTTTGGTGACTTCTAAGGGATGTTTGCCTGCTAAACAATTAGACCAGTGGCCTTAAGCATCCATTAGGCATGGAGTCACACAGGGACTTAAAAATAAACCTTTGACAATCCATCTTACCCTTAGTAACTCAGCATATCAGCAATGAAGAACACTTGGAAGACCAAAACCAAAACAAAAAGATAAAAGCAACTCACCTAACTGTGCTAGACAACACTTAGGGAAAATAAAAAGGGATCTAAACTATTGTGCAGTAGCACTTATTGAAAGCTAGAAACCTAATCTACTGCTTTACAAGGTAACTCATACCTCAAAAACATCTCTTTAAGTGTATCCCATTGACTAGGATAGGAAAATTTTCTCCATCTATGTTTGATAACTGAAATGCATTGTGCTCCTTGCATTTAGTAATGATAAATGGGCCACCCCACATGTTGTCAAACTTGGAGTGTTTCCCTGGCCTGCTCTTCAACTCATCCCATTTGAGTACCATATCACCCTCCCTAAAAATTCTGGGAGTGGCTTTCTTATCAAAATTTCTTTTTGTCTGAAGCTGATGATACTCCATAGCTTTCATAACTTTATCTCTAATCTCTTCAAGCTCCATAAGTTGAGCATATCTGACAGCCATGGGATCTTCTTCTTCAAACATCTCCAGCTGATTCATGATATCAAGTACTAGCAGCTCCACAGACACATGCAATCTTGCCTCTTTTCCATAAACTAACATATATGGGGAGTTTCCAATAGACCTCTTGGAAGTTATTCTATCTACCCATAAAGCAGATTTAAGATTGGTGTGCCAATTTCTCTGGTTGTCCTCCATTGATCTTTTGATAATCCTTATGAGATTCTTATTTGTGGATTCAACCAAACCATTACCTTGTGGGTAATAATTTGATGAAGTGTTCAAATAGATTCCATTCTTCACAGCCCAATCAGTTATCCTTAATCCAACAAAGGCTAAAGCATTGTCTGAGATAATTGACTCAGACACTCCAAATCTAAATATCAAATCACAATAGAAGCTCAAAACAACATTCTCATTGGCTTCCTTCAAAGCCACTGCCTCAGTCCACCTTGTGAAATAGTTTGTTGTTGTAAGTACCCACCTATGGCCTACACTTGATGGTGGGTTAATGGGACCTATAAAATCAATGCCCCATCTCCTGAAGGGTTGTTCTACTTGAATTGGCTGCAGAGGTAAAGCTGACAACCTTTCTTTGCCTGCAAAAATGGCACATTTTACACACTTTTTGGCCCATGCATGGGCATCCTTAAATAAGCTGGGCCAGTAATAGCCAACTCTCATTATTTTCCAAGTAGTAGTCCTTGGGGCAAAATGACCCCATGTTGTTCCATCATGAAACTCATGCAACACCTTGTCAGTTTGATCAGTATCAATGCATCTTAACAACACACCATTAAAATCCTTTCTAAAAAGGATGCCATTTATTAAAACATATGGAATAGACCGCAGTCTAAAATATCTTCTCTTAGTTCTATCTAAACCTACTAGACATTCACCAGTTTGCAAAAAAATGTGTCATGTCATTAACCCAACCTGTTCCCACTGCTGTTGTATCATCCTGATATTCATCTTCAATGGTCAGAAGCACCTCCTCTTCTTTCTTTGTTTCATTTTTAGAACTAGTAGCAAGCTGTTCACTAAGTCCTCTACCTCTGATGAGCTTGGTTATCTTGATATCTACATCATATTCCATGACTTTGGTAATCCAACCAGCCCTTTTCTCATTAACATCCTTACGTAACAGAAACTCTTTCACACCAGGGTGAACAACCATCAAATGTACCTTATTATTAAAAATAAGATGCCTAAACTTCTTGAGACTTCTTACCACTACAAGGACATGTTTTTCAATGAAACTATACCTCTGTTCATACTCCTCCAGTCCTTGACTAAAGAAAGCAATTGGCTGTTCAAAGCTTTCACTTAGCTGTTGTACCAGAATTGTAGAAATTGTATCTAAACTACCGTAAGCATACAAAATAAACTCTTTGGAAAAATTAGGATTTACTAGAGTTGGTGCAGCCAATAATGCTTCCTTTATGGACTCAAAGCTAAGTTTGCCCTCTTTTGTCCAATTGAAAACTGTATCTTTCTTTAACATAGAGGTCAATGGCTCCAATAAATTTGCAATGTTAGGTATAAATCTTCAGAGAAAATTAATTCTACCAATAAAATGTTGTAGTCCTTTCTTGTGACTGGGTAAAGGCAGCTCTAAAATAGCTCTTACTCTTTCTGTATCAATGGTAACTCCCTCTTTTGACACAATGTGTCCTAAAAGCTTGCCTTCATGCACAACAAAAATGCATTTCTTGGGATTGAGAGATATCCCAAACTCTTTACATCTCTCAAATACTTGTTTTAGGTGGGAAAAATGTTTAGCTGTATCCTTAGAGAAAATTGCGATGTCATCAAGGTACACAAGCACCAGTTTATAAAGCAAACCTTTGAAAGCCATATCCATAGCTCTCTAAAAAGTAGAGACAACATTTGACAGACCAAAAGGCATCCTTTTGTAGGCCATGGTGCCCCATTTAGTGGTAAAAGCAATTTTAAACTGATCTTCCTCCTTGACTAATACTTGATTATAACCAGAATATCCATCAAGTAAGGAGAATCTTTCGGAACCAGCCACTACTTGCAGAATTTGCTCCATTGAGGGCAATGGGTAGTGGTCCTTCAGGGAGGCTCTATTAAGGTCTCTAGAATCAATGCATAGCCTAATCTCTCCATTCTTTTTCCTCATAGGAACAAGATTTGAGACCCAAGAAGTATGCTTGATCAGAAAAATGATATTCCCCTCGACCAACTTGGTTAATTCCTTAATCATCAGGGGCTCAAGTTTTGGGTTTAAAGGTCTTTGTTTCTGCCTTACAAGTTTTGCACTTGGCTCTAACTCTATAGTATGTTGGGCAATATGAGGGTCAAACCCTTTTAGGTTTGAGTAATCCCAAGTGAACACATCTTCAAATTCTTGGCAAAGAGAAATAAAAGCTTTCCTATCCTTAGGTGAATAGGTTTTACCAATTTTGAGAAGCTTACCTTTAAAAATTTTCAACTCCTCATAATGTTCCTCCTTGACCTGCATGCTGATTTTGTTCTTTTTTAGCTTATCATCAGTACCAAAAATGGATTCCAAGGTTACCAATCCTCTGGGCAGCTTGTTGGTCCTTAACTAAACAACTTGATCATCATCATATTGTTGTTTGAGTTTGTTTTGATTCATCACAGAAAACTCATCCTCTTCTAATAGGAAATGCAGAACCTGCTTATCACTCTCAAAAACCTACCAATGAATGTTATTGTCTAGGATAGAGGGCCTATCAACTATTTTTACATGAGGCTGCACCTTTTCTCTTTGAATATCACTGGGGATATCAAACTGAGCCCCAATCACAGCTAACCTATCTGCATGATTGTTCTGATTTCTTGGAATAGAGATTAGATTGAAAGCGTGAAACTCCTCATCATATCCCATACCCTATGTTTATAGCATTTCAAAGCATCATTCTTTGTAACATGCAGTCCCCTCACTTGATTTACAATAAGTTCACTATCCCCATATACCTGCAAACAACCAATTTTCCTCTTCCTTGCCCACTGCAAACCTTGAATCAGCCCTTCATATTCAACAGTGTTATTTCTACATGAAAAAGCAAAACGGAAAGCAGAATAATATCTGTCACCTTGTGGAGACACAAGCATTGCACCACCACCAGATCCATTCCTATTCCTAGAGCCATCAAAGTACATTTTTCATACCTCATCTTGCTATTCTATCTGTTGTTCTGCATTCTTTACAAGGTTTGGAATTGCGGTTTCAGGCTCGTGCAGCATGTAAACTCCCATACCAATTTGTTGAATGTGTTCCTCACGGTCATCAACAATATTTTCTAAGGCCCACTCCTTTAAGAACAGTTCTGGTATACTTTCAACTTGCAATTCTTGAGCAGCAACAAGCTTAGGATCATCATAAATAACAGCACTTGAGACATAAGGCTCTATGTGATATTTGGCAAGCAATTTAGATTTCAGGGTCACCTTTGTGCCATATCGGGTCCTCAAAAACATGTGGGACCAATCCAAGGATAAATATCCTCCTATCTTGGTCATGAACTCTCTTGACAAACACATGGCAAAAAAAGGAGGTAGATCTATGATGAACACCTCTTGGGAAATGGAAACATTTGGGCAGGTATGCAAAGTGAGACCTAGGTCTTTTATCACACCTACAATGTTAACGATTGTGCCATCTAGCTGGAGTACACCCTTCGTAAGGGGCTGGTATTTCAATCCTAATTGATCTGCAATCTATTTTGGCATTACAAAACTACTTGCACCACTATCCACCATGTAGTTATGTACTAACTTGTCCCCTATTATTAATGATACATAAAATGGAAGTGGTTTAGCATTGTTGTTTGGTTGATTACTATTGTCCTAGGATGAATTGGTAAGAACAACCCTAGCTGGGTCAACAATTATATCATTTGACACTTTTAAAATAGACAAGGTAGATTGTAACATGTCCTTTTGACTTGGGATGGCTAAGGAATCCCACATAGATATTGTCACATTCATTTTCTTCATATTTTCAATGATATTAAAAGGTGAAGTGACATTTACCTTCTGATGTGACTTTCCAGCAGCAATATCAGCCTGCAAATGAGGTTGTTCCCTGACAGTTGCTTGAGTATTCCTTTGCAAAATATGGGGAAATTGGGATGTAGAAGGATCATCAGGTCCTTTTCCTTTGTTTGCTATTTGATCTATCTCATAACCCCTCTTTTTTGCTCTCGTATTTGCTGCAACTGAAGTATCATCTTTGTTTATGCCACAAAACTCATCTTCCTACCAGTTTAGGAAGGCAGTATCATTCTGAGGCTGTTCTTACTGCTATACAGTCTCATCTTTAGGGGTGTTTGGCTGTGAAACCACAACATTTTACACCATTAGAGCCTAATTTATCACTCCAATTAAACAGGTTGCCTGACTGTGTGGTTGATTACATGGAAGACACCATTCATACTCAGCTGCAAGGTTGTTCTAAATAGAGACGAGGTCACTGACTGCATTAATGGGTGTAGGATTGTGAGGTTGGAAAGGCCTCTGATTCACATTCTACCTAGCACCCTGGTAATTACTTTGATAAGGTGGCCTATTAGCTTGGTATGGCTGGTTTTGCCCTTGATAAGGCTAATTTTGCCCTTGACTGTATGGATGATAAGGTTGTCTGTTTTGGGACTGCTATTTTTTGATATTCACCAGATCATTCCCAAAAGATTGCAACAATCCCTTGATCTCTTATAACTCAAAAGATTGATTTTGAACAACATTTTCTGATTTATTGGGCTATGTATTAGGTGCTGGTAACACTGGTGTGGCAGGTATAACAACTATAGGAGGCACATGCATTGGCCTTGGTGGCTGAATAGCGGGGAATATTGGCAAAGGAGGCCTAGGGGCAATTTTACCAGCCTGTATGAGGCTATTTTCGGCTCTTATGGCTATGACATAAGCTTGTGGTAAGGAATTTCCTCCCATAGATTGAATCATGATAGAAATATCATTGTTTAAAGCTCTCAAATAATATAAGAAAGCATGGTTAGCTGTAGGCCTTACTGTTGGTGTGATTCTGTCCCACATCTTCTAGAAACGGTGGCTGAGGTCTGACATAATTTCGTGAGGAGCTCTTTTAATTGTAGATGGTTGTTCCACCAATGATAGATGGTCTGATTTGTCTTCAAAGAATCTACACAACTCTTCTCCCAAATGATCCCATGAATTTATGGACTTCACTGACAGGCTTTTGAACCACTGCAAAGCCTTCCCTTTGAGGGAAACTGCTAACAACCTGATTGCAACATTCTCTTTCGTCACATGATGGACAGCACATAGGTTTGTAATGTCTTTTATGTGTTCAGTTGGAGCAGTCTGATCTTCACCATTAAAGTATGTTAAACTTTTCAAGGCAACAATAGGAATATCATCACGCTGAGGTAAATTAAGTGGGCTACCTTGGTTGAATGCAACAAATGGCTGATTTCTGACTACAGGAATCATTGTAACTGAGATTCTTGGGATAGTATGAGTTCCAACCACAGGAGGAGTAGACTTAGCTCTCCTTGAATAGACATGAGTCTTCTTGGGTTTGACAGCTGTTATCCCTCCTCTCCTAGGTGGGGATAATTGCAAATATTTAAAAGATGAAGAACTGCTTTTGGTTTGTATTCTTCTCATAAGCAGAAATATATTGGTTTTGCTAAACCAAAGCTCAGAGTCACCAGATATGCAGGTTTTAACCTCTTACAGGTCTGAAAATCACTGGCTACACATCAAAACCAACAATAAAAGGTAGTATTTAAACTATTTTCTAATCCCCTCGTCCCATCAGGCGTGCCAAAAACTATTATCACGTAGAATTGCACCCTGCTTGAAGAGAGTCCAAGCATTCTAATGACACAATGGGAATGATCTCGAACGTGTGGGACTTTGTAAATTGAGATCAGACCTCCAGAGAAGGCTGGTTCCTCATTCTAAGCCTAATGCTTAGAGGAATATATCTAAACCTAGTGCTAATGCTTGCTAGGAAAAGAGTAAGAAGGAAACATAAATAGAAATAAGGTGATACACCAGGTTGAGTAAAAGAGCCCTCACAGAACTGAGAAGATGCACAACACAACCAGATACAACAAGTAGACATACACAGATTCATATGATCTTAGCAGAGGTGAGAAACAAAATGGTTGAGAGGAACAGAACGTTCACAGACAATCATATGCAGGTTCACACTAAACTAAAAATCAGTAAAAGAGGTAAAATAACTTGCATATATTCAATAAGAAGGCATGGTTATAGTAGAGGAATGCTCTGTTTGGAATCAGAAGCCTATATTACTAAATCTTCCAATGTCCAACCTTTTTTACATCTCAAGTCCATGCATATATATCCTTTACATTTTGACCTAAGTTGGTTCTAATAAATTCACCCCATGGGCTATATCAGGAAAATATCTACATCTGAAGGGACGTCCACCTGCAAGAAGTTATGGAATAAAAGATCTGGAACTAGGGTAGATGGAAGATATTTTGAATCTTCAATGTGAGCTACGGAATCATCAACCTACACTCATGAAAGCCACAAATATCTGCATCTGCATATGCCAAATTGGTCACTAAGACGTCCAGTCGATTAAGCCCGTAGAGATGCATCAAATTTTGAAAGTGAAGATATCCTCCATAAAGCCTGCCAGATGAAAGAGGAGGCAAAAACAAGCATATTTGCCTTTTGAAGCTTGTTGAAATTTGACAGGATGAGGGAGATATGGGCGGTCAAAGATATGGTCAACTACGTCTTGCATCTGCATATCGCTTTGCATATCTACACTTGTATATGCTGGTATCTTGCAATTGTATATACAACTACAACTACCCTTTGACTGTTGGGTTCACTTTACGCATTTATGAAACTTCCCTCCTTTCGCATATTCAAATCGCCTTGCATCTGCCTTAGCATCTAATCGTGGGTCTTTACCTTTTGAATTGGCCCTAACACGTGGCACTATCTGATTTGTCATTGAGTTGAACCTGGGACCCATCATAGAACATTCACATCCTTCTCATCGGCTATAGGGGAGACCCTTAGCTGAGTCACCAATATGGAAAGTCTCGCTGAAGACACTTGTATCTTTGCATTGTATGCTTCATCAGCCATCAGAGAGACTATGAGTTGAGCCGCTGATGCACTAAGTCTCACTAAAATTGCTTTTGTATCTCCCCCTTGTTGGCCGTCAGAAAGACCATAGACTAAGTCACCAATGCACTAAGTCTAGCCAAAATCCCTTTGTATGCGACCCTTTGTATATCGATTGTATAAAAGATACAATCACATATACATACAATGCGGAACTCAGGAGATTATCAACTATATTGGGAATTTAGAATAGGTTCAGCATTTGTATCTTTTCTTTTTTGCATGTTGGCATATACAAGCACCTCCATATACAAACTGTAGACCTCAACACTGAATTTGCCAAATTTGATTTCCCAGTCGAGTCTGCCTTGTATATTGCCGTTGTATCTAACCTTTGTATATTGCATATACGATGCAAAACATACAAACAAAAGATGCATACAATCGCTTTTGCCTTTATCGACCAGAATGCATATTCCTTTCAGGTCTAGGACTTGTATATCAGGAATGTATATGCCCTTGTACATGCGATTGTATGTGCCAAGATACAATTGCATATACATACAATTGGTGGGCCCCAACCTTTTTATCTCTTCCTTGTATATAGACTTTGCATCCTTCCTTTTTATCATTGCCTTGTATATCCCCTTTGTATGTTTCTTCTTTCTGCCTACAACTTGTATATGAGATACACTCGCCTTTGTACAAAAGTGGACCCCACTTTCCCTTGTATATTCCGCCTGTGTACATGCGATTGCATCGGCCATCAGAAAGACCACAAATTAAGCCACTGATATGCAAAGTCTCACCGAAGACACTTGTATCTTCCCCTTGTATGCTTCATCGGTCATCGGAGAGACTATGAGTTGAGCCGCTGATATGCGTGTCACGCCGAAAATCCTTTGTATCTGCCCCTTGTATATTGCCGATGTACATCCACCTTTGTATATGGCCTTTGTATATACATAATACATACAACAATACATACAAAGGACTTGATGTACAGTAACATTGTACATGACCAAGATACAAGAAAAAATGTATCTGAGATAGAATTCAACCAAATGACAAAAACTCCATAGCAAGGATGACGTCATCATCATATACATGGAAAATGTCTAAGTATAAAACTGAGAAATCTCTGCAATAGAAAACAATTTGAGACAAAAGATTTCTGGGTTTTCTGGGTTTTCCTCAAGGATTCTCCTAGAAATATTTTGGGATTTTTGGCAAGGTAGAGTATGGATAATTGAAGGATTTAAGCTTTGTAGGGTCACTTTCTAAAGGATATTCAAGGAATATACAAGGTGAACTATTCAACTCTGGATAGAGAAAAATAGGTCAACAGAAATAGGTACATAAAGAGATGTACCTTATCGCTCAATCTAATGCACTATAGGTCACATGGACCCAAATCTTCCACTAAATGTGTTCATATAGGTCAGCTCTAATCATTCAAATACATGCATAGATCTTTCACAGACTATCCTTTCTCCACACCATGATTTATCTCTAATATACTAAAGATTGTAAAAAGGATGTGTTGCAAGTATGTGCCTAATTGGTGTTGTCATTGATGTCAAAATATCCTTGTTGTCATTAGTGTCAACTATATCTTATTCTATTACTTGTTTTGAAGACTTGTATGTTGAGGATATTGAGAAAATTAGCCTCTCTTAAAGAAACAAGTGAGTTACAGAGAAGTGCAGTACAGACAGTGAGTTCTATGCTAAAGAACATTCCGGTAAATTTCTTCACATTTATTTCTTCTTGAAGATTGTGGTCTATAGATTGGAAGTTAGAGATATGTCTGAAGATGCTACATTCTAGATTTGAGCCATCCACATAAGATCTAAGTGAGTTGTATTCACCTGAGTGAAACCTACTTTTTGTGTAAGATCAGTTGGGACAAGAAGAAAGGATTCTACTCTGCATTCCTTCGTAATAAAGTATTTGGTTTTGCAGTTGTAGAGGGAAGTTTGGGATTATGATAAGTGCTTACAGTGGCAATGGTTCATGGTTTGGTGCTCCACAAGCTATCTTTCTTTTATGACAGTTGAAAACAGTGAAGTTCATGTGTTCTAGTGAGAAGATTCCTATGTATAAAGTGGTTAAGGTTCATGTGGTTGCTCCTAATGAGTATAGCGTGTTTGTGGATGTCTCCTAATCATATTCCTATTTGGACTTTGGTCCACATTAAGAAATTGAGATGGTGTGTGAAGATTAATCCCACATAATGTAGTGTGTAACTAGTCTTGGCTAACCTGGTTGATCCCAGTGATTGCAGAGATCTCTGGAAGATTGTGGACGCATGTTGTGGCATGGAAGATCATGTTTGAGTCCCAGATAAGGCATGGCATGTTTTGCATTTCATTCCCTTTGCATCATGTTGCTATAAAGGATGGAGTTTGGATAGTTGAGTTTTTGGTAGTTTTTTGTGTATATCCTCATTTCACCCTTACATTCAAGGACCTAGGGTCAAGTTGTAATGTACTATCATACCCTAGGTCACTATTTAGATGTAGGGAAACTTGGATTTTTATGATTTGATTTCCAATTATGTTCTCTTATGCCCAATTATGCCTTAAAATCCCAATTATGAAAATACTATAGTAAACAGATGAATATCAGAAAATGCTACTACAGGAAGATGTAAAATGACAAATAACTATGCACCTATTTTTGGGGCCTGGAGGCAGAAACATTAGGGACTAAAGAGTGGGTGCCCAAGTCCAAGACCCCACTTTTTGTCAAGATCTGGAAACAAGGTCTGCAACTTGTATCCACTGTACCAAAGATTTTCCTGTTGTGGAACTTTGAGGACTAATGAGCGGGCACCCAAGTCCAGGGAGCTATTTTCTTCTCTGATCTACAATTCTGACACTCTATTGTACCCTCCTGCAACTTCACTTTGTCTGCAACTCCAACCTATAACCTGTAATCATGAAAACTTTGGGAGGGGGTTGTGGTGTTTAGAGGTTTGCCTTAGTCAAGCCCCGGAGAGACATTCAAGTCTTTTGAACACCATTGTTAGATAGAGAGTGCGTGCCCTTGGGAGGTAGTGCCAAAAAGTAAATGATAAATGCTCAATAATCACAATAAATGTCACATTATAGTGAAGATCTCATGGGAGAAAGAAACTCTTCATTCCATGAGGAGATGGATGCTTAAATTTGCAAACACAAATACATAGACAACACAAATCCACTCTTGCAACACAATGAAAACCTTGAATCACCTTTTGGACACAATAGCTTGCTAGTAATCATCTAGTTTACAAATGAATGCCTAAACATGCTTTTATATGCAACTACAAACATTCTCGCCAAGATTTCATAAATTTAAACTTACCGTGTCGGCCTAGTGACCAAATAACGATCATAAACCAACACTAGAAATTTGGGCCTGACCCAAAATATGGCAGTACTAGGGCACGGGCGCCCATGTCCTCCCCCTATTTTGGGTAGGGTTAGGTTCAAGGGGTCCCCCTAGGCCTCATTTGTCATGATACCCAGGGTTCATTCCATTGGGATGTTGAATTATGATGCTAGATGTCCTAAATGCACACTAGAGACCTAGGAGCTAAACCTTTTGAGGGAAAATCCCCCAAGGGGACATTTTTCGACATTACATTTAGCCCCCACTTTAATGTATGTATAAATGTGAGGCCAATACATGCATTAAAGTATGGTCAATAAGCACAACAAACATGCCAAGCACATTGGAGACAATGATAGGCACGGAAAACACGAAGAAGATAGTTACAGTCATGCAAAACATAGAGAATACAATAAATGCATAGAAGACACATTTATGCATGGAAGACAGAGATGATTTCTTTTCTTTTCTTTTTCTCATATATATGAAATGCAAATGAAAGTACAAGAAAGTAAACAAACCTCCCATAATGCAGGATGTACTGCATATATGGGGCAACACACATGCAAGACACACAAAACCTCCCAAAATTTAGGATTTATGCATCACACAAGTCTTTAGACTGCATATAAGGAAACAAACATGCCAAACAAAGCAAGCACACCAAACACACACACTTTGAAGATAGAGAAAACACGGAAGACAAGCGATGGAGTGTCCCTATTTCTAGGTTCAACACCATCTCAGGCACATTACAAGCACACACTGACGATTAGGTTTTGCCACAACAATCATCGAAGACACTCTTAAGGGTTGAGTTAGTCACAGAACCACTCCCTGCCTCCACAGAGGACTTTTGAAAATGCAACCCCACCTGCATCACGGAGATGCCTTACTGTGAAAAGGAAGCATGGCATACAACCCCACCCATATCACGGAGATGCCTTATGGTGAAAGGAGGTATGAGCTCAAAAGTATACAACCCCACCCGCATCATGGAGACACCTTATGGTGAAAAGGAGGTACACGAAATAGATTTCAAGATTGTTCAAATACACTTTACTAGCATTTAGAACATACATCTTACCTTATATATGCCCTCACCTTAAGGTGGTTGATATCAGGTATTGATATCAAGCACATTAAGGTAGGAAGAAAACACACAAGGGAACACATAGTTTCACAAAGACCATGCCCCCAAGAGGTGACATGTACTTTATGATCACCAAATGTTCCCACAAACACATCCTTGCAAGAAACATGTTAGTGTCCACATAAAAACAACAACATCAATGCATATGAAATCTAAGGCATGCAAGATTCAAGATAGACAAAGTGCATGGAGCAGCAGTATTGTTATGATTTGTAAATGAGATAGAACACCATCAAAATCACTACATAGAAAGCACGAGTGCTTCTACTAGTCAAGTGTCAAATAAAATATACAAACCCATTGTCATATTAGGAATTAAGTCCAATTTTTGATTTCTCGCGAAAGGGATGCTAGGTCTGCATCAGTATAAATGTTTTTCATCATCCACCCACTAGATGGAAATACTAGAGGAAGGGAAACAATAAATAAGAGAGGAGAAACAAGTTCCTTAGGGACAATCACGTAGGAGGGTGCCCCCAGGTCACCAACTGCAACGCTATGTCTATAAGACACAACACACAACAATGAAATCAGAGAGAGGCAATATAGAAGAATGATGATACAAATATAAGAAAGTCACAATAGAGGTAGTCTCCTGGTATCTCAGACCTTACAAGAGAATCAAGGGTCATCCTAGGAGGCCTAAACAACACATAACACATCACGGGGGAAGCACATTACGAGAGAGATAAAGGGTTAGAGATACTTACCTGTAGGATTTTTCTATCAGATTTTGGAACTCGCGAACCTCTTGGAGAGGTACTTGATCATGTTGAGTGCAAAGTTTGAGTGGTGCTTATGAAATTCTTGTTTATTATCATATGATGCTTGTTTTGTAATTCCATGTTGAACTAGACTTTTTGTTGCTTATGAGGGGGAGAACCACTATTATTTCCAACTGTTGACAGTCATCTTTCTCTTTTCTAATTTTTAGCAAGTTTTCATTGTTGAATCTTTCTAACACAGTAATAGGAATTATCCTATACCCTCTCACTCATTTGTATCAGTTGTTCTACTTGTTTTTCAAATATAGTTACAACAATGATATCTTATCCAAAGGATTTAGAAAGGTTCCCTTATATGTTTTGATCATTTTATCTGAAGGGTCATAAGATCGCTGCATTAAATTATGTTCAAATAGGATCTCTTCCCTAGAAACATTAGTCATACAATTAGGATCAATGAGAGTTCCATCCATAGGGTTTCCCATTATTTTCACAGTGATGTAAAGAGGTCTGTCAGTGTCTCTGATTGTTCTATCATGGGGTGTAAACACAATTTCAGGTTCAGGGACCTTTCTCTTCATGTAAGGTTTCGGAGGAAACCTATTGTTGTTATTACAATTAGAGGCCATGTTTATATGCTCAAATAAATGAAAAAATAAGATTTTGAAAGCTTGTCAAAATTGATACAAAAGACAAGTGCAAAGTTATATGCAACAATGACCTAAATGCTTGATTTTTTATACTTTTTCAATGCAAATAAGTGAAAGAAAAGGTGTTGTAAGGATTTTGATCAAGGGAAGCAAATTATATGTCTAATATCAGTCTAATACAGAAGTAATATCCTTCACAACACACTCTTGATGCAAATCTAAGATGATGACAAGTCAAAATATAGTGAAAATATGCTAAAATATGCGATTTTTTCACCAAATCTCAATGTAAAGGAGCATTCCAAATGGTGTTGTGAGGAAAATAATGATGGAAAGATAATTATATTAGTAATAATAGCCTCTTAATTCCAAAATATCTTCCACGACATGCTTTTAGTGCCACTCAAGGTCAAACCCTAGTGAAAATATAGCAAAAATAGGCAATTTTTCACAGTTTTTCACTTCCAGGACCTAGCAAAAGGGGTGTTGTAAATAATTTTAGGAGGTGCATCCAATAATAGAAATTATATCAATCACATAAATCCATAAAATTTGTCACAACATATTTGAAGTGCAAACTATGCCAAACCCTAGGGCAAAAATAGCAAAAATGTGCAATTTTTCACCAAATTTTCAATACAAGAGCCTAATAAAAAGGTGTTGTGAAGATTTTTAGGAGTGGAAAATTTTTTTTACCTTGATAAAAACCAATTAGTGAAAAAATATCCTTCACAACACGCCTATGGTGCAAATTTAAAGAGTCGATAAGGCCAAATCTAGTGAAAATCAATGTTTTTGAAGCCCTAGGTTTAAGATCTTGACACAAAATTCTATATGAATGTTTTGAAATATGAATTATAATGAAAATTAAATATACTTAGATCTAAAAATGATTTCCAAACCCTAACATGTGAAACACAAGTGCAAATCTAATGAAAAATCAATGAAAATGCTAGTTTTTTTTAACTTTTTCTATGCAAAAATGTAAATTTTTAAAATCTAAATGCAACTTTGTTCCAAAATGTAAGACAAAAGACAATACAAATTTTAACAAGTCTCTAGAATCAGTAGAAAAATCTGAAACAAGATTTCATCTACAAACCCTAGATTTTGGAATTACTAGGTTATATGCAAAATTCACAATTTTCAACAAAACCCTAGCAATTTTATGATGAAAATGCAATGCAAATTAATGATTTTTTGTAATTTTCTGAAAATTATCTCAGATCTAATTCAAAAATCATAAATTTGATGAAATTGAATTTAATTAATGCAACATGCAAAATCCTAGCATGCAATTTTTTAAAATTTTTCTAATTTTTCAATTTTTTTGTAAATTTTCCAATGCAATAAGATGAATGACTATATGAATGAATGAAATTAATGAAAATCTGAAGCAAAACACTCAAGAAGGTTCAAACAAGTCCAATAATATGGGTTCACCAAAATGTAAAGGGTGGAATTTGGATAGTTAAGTTTTTGGTAGTTTTGTGTGTATATCCTCCTTTCACCCTTACATTCAAGGACCTAGGGTCGAGTTGCAATGTACTATCATACCCTAGGTCACTATTGAGATGTAGGAAAACTTGGAGTTTTATGATTTGATTACCAATTATGTCCTCTTATGCCTAATTATGCCTTAAAATTTTAATTATGCAAATACGATAGTAATTAGACGAATATCAGAAAATGATGCTACAGAAAGATGTAAAATGAAAAATAACCGTGCACCTATTTTCAAGGCCTAGAGGCGGAAAAGTTGAGGACTCAAGAGTGGGTACCCAAGCCCAAGGCCTTAATTTTTGTCAAGATCTAGAAACAAGGTCTACAACCTGTATCTATTGTACCAAAGATTTTCCCATTGTGGAACTTCAAGGACTAATGAGTAGGCGCCAAAGTCCAAGGAGCTATTTTCTTCTCTGATCTATAATTCTGACACTCCATTGTACCCTCTTGCAACTTCACTTTGTCTGTAACTCTAACCTGTAACCTACACTCATGAAAACTTTGAGAGGGGGTTGTGGTGTTTAGAGGCTTGCCTCAGTCAAGCCCCAGAGAGACATTCAAGTCTTTTGAACACCGTTGTAAGATAGAGAATGTGTGCCCTTGGGAGGTAGAGGCAAAGACCAAATGATAAATGCTCAATAATCACAATAGATGTCACCTTGTAGTGAAGATCTCGTGGAAGGAAGAAGCTCTTCATTCCATGAGGAGATGGATGCTCAAATCTACAACCACAAACACATAGACAACACAAATCCACTCTTGCAACACAATGAAAACCTTGAATCACCTTTTGAACACAATAGATTGCTAGTAATCATCTAGTTTACAAATGAATGCCTAAACATGCATTTATATGCAACTACAAACATTCCCACCAAGATTTCGTAAATTCAAACTTACCATGTCGGCCTAGGGACCAAATAATGCTCATTAGCTAACAATAGAAATTTAGGCCTGACCAAAAATAGGGCACGACTAGAGAGCGGGTGCCCAAGTCCTCCCCCCTATTTTGGGTACGATTAGGTTCAAGGGGTCCCCCTAGGCCCCATTTGTCATGATACCCAGGGTTCATTCCATCAGGATGTTGAATTATGATGCCATATGTCCTAAATGCACACTAGAGACCTGGGAGCTAAACCTTTTGAGCGAAAAGCCCCCAAGTGAACATTTTTTGACATTACAATTGCAATAGGTCAGGACCTATTTTGTAAATGTTTATAATACTGACCTTGGAGATTGTTCCAATGGTTGATGATTGTGATGCTAACCTTGATGATCATGCTAAGGTTGATGTAGTATATAAATACTTATAGTTGAGTCATGGAAAAGGTGTCCTTGAGAGAAAATGAAAAGATATTAAGAAAGGTCCAAAGGCAGAGCAGAGGAGAGGGAGAGGAAAGAAGAGGAAGAGTAGAGCAGAGCAGGGGAATTATTTTACTTCAGTTGTAAATATAGAAAGGTGTTGATCATGGCAGTGAGTCTGGCAGTAAGTCACCAATAGGGTTTAACAGCCCTTAGGGTTTAACAACCCTTATTGTAATCTTGCTAGGTTTAGAGTTGAGGCAATGAGCCTGCTAGACCTAGTTGTTCTTCATGGCAGTAAGCTAGTATGTTTAGGCCCGTGGAGTGACCAAGCCTGAACATCATTATTTCAAGATTGTAATATATATTGAGATTTAATCCTCTCCATGGTTTTTCCCCACCTTGGGTTTTTCCATGTAAATATGGTGTCTCTTGTGTTTGATATTGTATATGTGGTTAAGTTTCTGATTTCACACACTCATGGTTAAATCATAATAATTGTGGATAAGTGATGAATGTTTAAATTGTAGAAAGTGTTTAAGTTTTTCTAACAACTGATTCACCCCCCCTCTCAGTTCTTTGATGCATATCAACAATTGGTATTAGAGCCTAGTTCCTCTGAAGAAATTTTAACAGCTTGAGGAAGATCCAAAATG
Organism: Cunninghamia lanceolata; assembly: GCA_027924645.1. NCBI lineage: Eukaryota > Viridiplantae > Streptophyta > Pinopsida > Cupressales > Cupressaceae > Cunninghamia > Cunninghamia lanceolata. Next base: position 753,083 of record BSBN01000088.1, read on the forward strand.
TCTTACATGAAGGAAGCATCGCATTTTGATGGAACAAATTATGTTCTCTGGAAGGCTCGAATGAAAAGCCATCTTCTTTCTCTTGGTTACAAAGTTTGGAAAGCTGCCGAAACAGAATACACCATACCTCAAAATGGTCCAATGACTGAAGATGAAATCAAAGAATACAAGATAGATATCAAGGCAAAGGATGCTCTAGTAAGCTCATTAACTGACTTAATATTGACAAAAGTGGTGGATCTTGAAACTACAAATAAGGTATGGGAAAAGTTAAAAAATCTGTATGAAGGAGATGATTCTATGAAGGAAGCCAAGTCACAAAGTCTGAAAGTAATATATGAAATCTTAAAGATGAATAATGATGAAAACGTATTAGCTTTTATGCAAAGAGTTGATGAACTTGTTACAGGGATAAAAGCCATAGGCAGAACTCTCAAAGAAAAGGAAATTGTTATAAAAATTCTCAGATCTCTTCCCAAGTCCTACTGTCACAAGGTAGCTGCAATTGAAGAATTCATGCAAGTAAAAACTGTTAATAGGGATCAGTTGCTTGGCAAGCTTACTTCTTTTGAAATGAGGAAGTTAGATGATGCTCTACTAAAAGTTGAGACAGCCTTCAAAGCCAGTACTCCTAGAAGTACTTCCAGATCAGAAAAGTACAAGGTAGAATTTGATGATGAGTTAGATGAAGCTAAAGCCAACATTGTGGACAGACTGCAAAGAGGATTTGTTATGTATAAAGGCAAACTTCCTTTCAAATATTTTTCCTGTGGTAAAGTAGGTCATTTTGCTTCCAGATGTCTTGAAAGAATTGAAAGAAGTAGAAGAGGATATGAGAATAGGCCTAGGACCCAAAAGAAGTGTTATTATGTTGAAGATTTTGATGATGATGAAGGAGTATCAGATAATGGTGAACTAGATAATCCTAGTTCCTCTGTAAATGAATGCTTGTTCATTGCTATTAAGGAAAATCTTGTGTTTGCTAATTCTCCTAGCTGTGTGAAGGAAGAAAAACCAGTGGAAAGTGCTTTGGCTGCTCAGGTCTTTAAGGACAAGGATGAATGGGTTATGATAGTGGTTTCTCTCACCACATCACTAGTGAGAAAAGTAAGTTTGTAAATTTGGAAAGATATGATGGTGGATTGGTTAGGTTTGGAGATGATACAGCTGGTAGGATTTGTGGAAAAGGATCTATTTCTTTTGATGGCAAGCATAATACTAAAGATGTCTTGTATGTGAAAGGTTTAAAGCACAATCTTCTGAGTGTGGGTCAGATGTGTGACAAGGGCTATGACTTAATCTTCAAGGACAATGGATGCAAGATCAAGGAAAGCTCTAAAAAAGTCATTGCAACTGGTAAGAAGACTAGAGGTAATATCTATCACTTGAAAGAAATAGAGAACTATTGCTTGTTGACTCAGATTGATGAGAGTTGGTTATGTTATAGAAGGTTGTGTCACATAAATTTTGATAATATTATGAAGATAAGTAATGTACAATTTGTTAAAGATTTGCCTAAGCTTGTGAAGCCTACTAATCTGATTTGCAAGGATTGTCAATTTGGGAAACAAACAAGACCAAGTTTCAAAAGCAAAGACCAATCAGTTGGAGGACTACTTGGGCTAGTGCATACAGATCTGTGTGGACCTACCAGAGTAAGAAGTTTGTAAGGAGACATATATTTCATGCTGCTCATTGATGATTATTCTAAAATGACTTGGGCCACCTTTTTGAAAGAGAAAGTTGAAGCTCTAGATAAATTCAAGGCATTTAAGGCAATGGTTGAAAATGAGATGGATTTGAAAATCAAATGCCTAAGGTCTGATAGAGGAGGAGAGTTCACATCAAATGAATTCAATTTCTTTTGTGAAGAACATGGAATAGAAAGATAGCTATCTGCACCCAGAACTCCATAACAAAATGGAGTTGTTGAAAGGAAAACCAGAACAATTCAAGAAGCTGCTAGAACCATGATGAAGGAAGCTTATCTTTCAGAAGCATATTAGAGAGAGACAATTCACACCATAGTATATATCCTAAAAAGAGTCCAAGTAAAATATGTTATATCAAAAGAGACTTGAAGATTTAGGCAAGTTTGATGCTAGATGTGATGAAGGAATCTTCCTTGGTTACTCCACGAAGAGTAAGGCCTACTGGTGCTATAATAAGAGTCCAAATAAGATCATTGAGAGTGTAAATGTTAAAGTTGACGATTGTAAGGAAAGGTCTTCATAATCAAATGGATATGAGTTAGATGATCCAGATGTTTCAGAAGTGGTGCAGCATGAAGACAACACAGATGAAGAAGAACAGGCTCTGGTAAGTGCTACCAGATCTCCAATATATGTAAGAATCAGTCATTCTAAAAATCAAATCATAGGAGATAAGAGAAAAGGGATCTTAACCAAAAGAAAAGCTATAGAAGAACAAGTAAATTTTTGTCTAATTTCTAAGATTGAACCTAAAACTATAGATGAGGCTTGCAAAGATGAGAATTGGATAAAGGCTATGGAAGAAGAATTGAGAAGAATCAGACTTGGGATCTTGTTCCTAGACCAGCAGACAAGAATATAATTGGTACAAAGTGGGTCTTCAGAATCAAAATGAATGAGAATGGTGAAGTGGTAAGAAACAAAGCAAGGTTGGTGTGCAAAGGATATGCTCAAGTTGAAGGAATAGACTTTGAAGAAAGTTTTTCTCCAATAGCAAGGATTGAAGCAATAAGGATGTTTCTGGGTTTTGCAGCATATAAAGATTTCAAGGTTTATCAAATTGATGTGAAGTCTACCTTCTTAAATGGAGAGTTGGAAGAGGAAGTCTATATTGAACAACTAGAAGGACTTTAGTCATCAGAATAAAGAGACGTAGTATGTAGATTGAAGAAAGCTTTGTATAGATGAAAACAAGCTCCTAGGGCATGGTATGCATGGTTGGACAGGTACCTGATACAGATAGGGTTTAGTAAAGGTACTATAGATAGTAATCTCTACTTCAAGATCAATGATGAACAAACCCTAATTTTTGCAGTTTTTGTTGATGATATTAATTTTGGAGGAAATTAAGGTATGTGCTCAGTTTTTGTTGGAGAAATGCAAAGTGAATTTGAAATGTTTATGTTTGGAAAGATGAACTTCTTTTTAGGTCTACAAATAATCCAATCAGATAAGGGTATCTTCATTTGTTAGTCTAAGTATGTGAAAGAGTTGTTAAAGAAATTTGGGATGGAGGACTCTAAACCAATATGCACACCTATGATAATTGGTTGTAAATTGAGCAAAGATAATATCTCACCCATGGCAGACTAGAAAAAGTATAGATCTATGATTGGAGGATTACTTTATCTGACTCAAACCAGACCTGACAAAATGCATGCAGTGTGTCTTGTGGAAAGATTGCAGCGAGAACCCAAGGAATCACATGTGATGGCAGTGAAAAGAATTCTAAGATATTTAAAAGGCACAATAGATTATGGTTTGTGGTACCCTAAGGACCGTGACTTTATTCTCAATTCATATACTGATACAGATTGGTCTGGAGATATGGATGACAGAAAAAGTACAAGTGGAGGTGCATTCTTCTTGGGAAAAAGATTAGTATCTTGGCTAAGCAAGAAACAAGATTCAATATCCATGTCTACTGTATAGGTAGAAAACATTGCAGTAGCATGCAGTTGCACTCAACTGTTATGGATGAAGCAGACGTTGAAGGACATCAAAGTTGTGTATGAAGAACCAATTTCAATCTTTTGTGACAATAGAAGTGCCATAAACATATCAAAGAACCTAGTGATGCATTCAAGGACCAAGCACATATCCATTAGGTATCATTTTCTGAGAGAAAAAGTGACAAAGGATGAAGTCAAGTTGGAATATGTTTCTACTAAGGATCAGATTGCAAATATTTTTACCAAACCTTTGCCTAAGGATACTTTTGAGTATCTCAGAGAAAAGTTAAGGGTCATCACCCCTCCTGCTCTAAACTAAGATGAACAATAGTGCATTAGTCTGGAGGTGTTCAGAGGTCCGAATTGATGCTTTTTAGGGCTACTCCTAAGGGGGAGTAGTCAGAGAGTGTAGAAGAAAGATTAGATTAGAGCAGAAGAGTGCAAGTATGTGCCCTTTGCCATTGATGTCAAAGGGGGAGATAAGTCATGTGAAAAACTTAGAGTGCAGATGTGTCAAAGAAAGGTGGAGAATTTTGGAAAAAGAAAGAAGTGCAAGCATGTAAACATAAAGGGGGAGAATCTTGTCTTGATGGGTATTGCAGTTTTTCACATCATATGTCGCCATCAATGATAAAGGGGGAGATTGTTGCAAGTATGTGCCTAATTGGTGTTGTCATTGATGTCAACATATTCTTGTTGTAATTAGTGTCAACTGTATCTTATTCTATTACTTGTTTTGAAGACTTTTATGTTGAGGATATTGAGAAAATTAGCCTCTCCAGAAGAAACAATTGAGTTATAGAGAAGTGTAGTACAGACAGTGAGTTGTATGCTAAAGAATAGTTCAGTAAACTGCTCTGCATTTATTTTTCCTTGAAGATCATGGTCTGTGAATTGGAAGTAAGTTAGAGATGTCTGAGGATGATACATTCTGTATTTGAGCCATCTACACAAACATCTGAGTGAGTTGCATTCACTAGAGTGAAACCTTGTTTTTCTATAAGATCAGTTGGGAAAAGAAGAAAGTATTCTACTCTGCATTCCTCCACAATAAAGTATTTGACTCTATGGTTCTAAAGGGAAGTCTAGGATGATGATAAGTGCTTACAGTGACAATGGTTCATGGTTTGGTGGTCTACAAGCTATCTTTCTTTTATGACATTTTAATACAATGAAGTTCAAGTGTTCCAGTGAGAAGATTCCTCTGGATAAAGTGGTTAAGGTAATATGGTTTCTCCTGATGATTATAGTGTGCTTGTGGACGTCTCCTATCTGGACTTTGGTCCGCATTAAGAAATTGAGATGGTGTTTGAAGATTATTCCCAGATAATGTAGTGTGTAACCAGTCTTGGCCGACCTGGTTGATCCCAGTGATTGTAGAGATCTCTGGAAGATTGTGGAAGTATGTTGTGGAGTCAAAGATTGTGTTTGAGTCCCAGCTAAGGCATGGCGTGATCCACATTTCATTCCCTTTGCATGATGTTGCAATAGGTCAGGACCTATCTTGTAAATGTTTGTAGTACTGACCTTGGAGATTGTTCCAATGGTTGATGATTGTGATGCCGACCTTGGTGATCATTCCAAGGTTGATCTAGTGTATAAATACTTATAGTTGAGTCATGGAAAAGGTGTCCTTGAGTGAAAATGAAAATATATTAAGAAAGATCCAAAGACAGAGCAGATGAGAGGCAGAGGAAAGAATAGGAAGAGCAGAGTAGGGGAATTATTGTACTTCAGTTACAAATATAGAAAGGTGTTGATCATGGTAGTGTGTTTGGTAGTATGTCACTAGTAGGGTTTAATAGCCCTCAAGTTTTAACAACCCTTATTGTAATCTTGCTAGGTTTAGGGTTGAGGCAGTGAGCCTGCTAGACCTAGGTTTTCTTCATGGAAGTAAGCCAGTATGTTTAGGCCTGTGGAGTGACCAAGCCTGAACATCATTATTTCAAGATTGCAATATATATTGAGAGTTAATCCTCTACGTGGTTTTTTCTCACCTTGGGGTTTTCCACGTAAATCTAGTGTCTCTTGTGTTTTATATTGTATCTATGGTTAAGTTTCTGATTTCATGCACTCATGGTTAAATCATAATAATTGTGGATAAGTGATGAATGTTTAAATTATAGAAAGTGTTTACATTTTTGTGACAACTGATTCATGCCCCCCTCTTAGTTGTCCAGTGCATACCAACAATTGGTATCAGAGCCTATTTCCTCTAAAGAAAGTTTAACAACTTGAGGAAGATCCAAAATGTCTTACAAGAAGGAAGCGCCCCATTTTGATGGAACAAATTATGTTCTCTTGAAGGCTTGGATGAAAAGCCATCCTCTTTCTTTTGGTTACAAAGTTTGGAAAGTTGCTGAAACTAAATACATCATATGTCAAAATGGTCTGACAACTGAAGACAAAATCAAAGAATATGAGATAGCTATCAAGGAAAAGGATGCTCTGCTAAGCTCATTAACTGACTCAATATTGACGAAAGTGGTGGATCTTGAAACTGCGAATAAGGTATGGGAAAAGTTGAAACATTTGTATGAAAGAGATGATTTTGTGAAGGAAGCCAAGTTACAAAGTCTGAAAGTAAAATATGAAAGCTTGAAGATGAATAATGATGAAAACATATCAGCTTTTATGCAAAGAGTTGATGAAGTTGTTACAGGGATAAAAGCCATAGGTGGAATTCTTGAAGAAAAGGAAATTGTTATAAAAATTCTTAGATCTCTGCCCAAGTCCTACTATTACAAGGTAGCCACGATTGAAGAATTCATGTAGGTAAAAACCTTTAACAGGGATCAGTTACGTGGCAAGCTTACTGCTTTTGAAATGAGGGAGTTAGATGATGCTCTGTCGAAAGTTGAGACAACCTTCAAAGCTAGTACTTCTGGAAGTACTTCCAGATCAGAAAAGTACAAGATAGAATCTGATGATGAGTTAGATGAAGCTGAAGCCAACTTTTTGGACAGACTGCAAAGAGGATCCCATAAGTATAAAGGAAAACTTCCTTTCAAATGTTTTTCCTATGGTTAAGTTTCTGATTTCATGTACTCATGGTTAAATCATAATAATTATGGATAAGTGATGAATGTTTAAATTGCAGAAAGTGTTTAAGTTTTTGTAACAACTAATTCACCACCCCCCTCAGTTTTTTGGCACATATCAATGATTACTTAAACATATCCGTGTTGTCATCATATACTTAAACATATTAACAATTACTTAAGCATATTCTTGTTGCAAGTATGTGCCTAATTGGTGTTGTCATTGATGTCAACATATCCTTGTTGTCCTTAGTGTCAATTGTATCTTGTTTAAAGAAGACTTGTATGTTGAGGATATTGAGAAAATTAGACTCTCTGGAAGAAACAAGTGAGTTATAGAGAAGTGCAATATAGATAGTGAGTTGTATACTAAAGAATAATCTGATCAACTACTCTGCATTTATTTCTCCTAGAAGATTGTAGTCTGTGGATTGGAAGTAAGTTAGAGATATGTCTAAAGATGCTACATTCCAAATTTAAGCCATCTGCATGAAGATCTGAGTGAGTTGTATTCACTAGAGTGAAACCTACTTTTTCTATAAGATTAGTTGGGAAAAGAAGAAAGTATTCTGCTCTACATTCCTCCTCAATAAAGTATTTGGCTCTACAGTTCTAGAGGGAAGTCTGGGATGATGATAAGTGCTTACAATGGCAATGGTTCATGGTTTGGTGGTCTGTAGGCTATCTTTCTTTTATGACAGTTGAAGATAGTGAAGTTCATGTGTTCTGGTGAGAAGATTCCTATGGATAAAGTGGTTAAGGTTCATGCAGTTTCTCCTAATGATTAAACTGTGCTTACGGATGTCTCGTAAGCATGTTCCTATCTAGACTTTGGTTTGTGTTAAGAAATTGAGATGGTGTGTGAAGATTGTTCCCAGATAATGTAGCGTGTAACCAGTCTTGGCCGACCTAGTTAATCCCAATGACTACAAAGATCTCTGGTAGATTATGGAAGCATGTTGTGGCATGGAAGATCATGTTTGAGCCCCAGCTAAGGCATGGCATGATCCACATTTCGTTCCCTTTGCATAATGTTGCAATAGGTTAGGACCTATTTTGTAAATGTTTGTAATACTGACCTTGGAGATTGTTCCAATGGTTGATGATTGTGATGCTGACCTTGATGATCATTCCAAGGTTGATGTAGTGTATAAATACTTATAGTTGAGTCATGGAAAAGGTGTGCTTGAGTGAAAATGAAAAGATATTAACAAAGGTCTAAAGGCATAATAGAGGAGAGGCAGAGGAAAGAAGAGGAAGAGCAGAGTAGAGGAATAGTAGAGCAAGGGAATTATTGTACTTTAGTTGTAAATATAGAAAGGTGTTGATCATAGTAGTGAGTCTAGCAATAAGTCGCCAGTAGGGTTTAGTAGCCCCAGGGTTTAATAGCCCTTATTTTAATCTTGCTAGGTTTAGGGTTGAGCTAATGAGCCTGCTAGACCTACTTGTTCTTCATGGCAGTAAGCCAGTATGTTTAGGCCCGTGGAGGGACCAAGCCTGAACATCATTATTTCAAGATTGCAATATATATTGAGAGTTAATCCTCTTCATGGTTTTTCCCCACCTTGGGGTTTTCCACGTAAATCTGGTGTCTCTTGTGTTTGATATTATATCTGTGGTTAGTTTCTAATTTCATGAACTCATGGTTAAATCATAATAATTGTGGATGAGTGATGAATGTTTAAATTACATAAAGTGTTTAAGTTTTTGTGACAACTGATTCACCCCCCCTCTAAGTTGTCCAGTGCATATCAACAATTGGTATCAGAGCCTATTTCCTCTAAAGAAAGTTTAACAGCTTGAGGAAGATCCAAAATGTCTTACAAGAAGGAAGCACCACATTTTTATGGAACAAATTAAGTTCTTTGGAAGGCTCGGATGAAAATCCATCTTTTTTCTCTTTGTTACAAAGTTTGGAAAGTTGCCGAAACAAAATACACCATACCTCAAAATGGTCCAACGACTAAAGATGAAATCAAAGAATATGAGATAGATATCAAGGTAAAGGATGCTCTTCTAAGCTCATTAACTGACTCATTATTAATGAAAGTGGTGGATCTTGAAACTGCAAATAAGGTATGGGAAAAGTTGAAAAATATGTATGAAGGAGATGATTCTATGAAGGAAGCCTAGTTACAAAGTCTAAACATAAAATATGAAAGATTGAAGATGAATAATGATGAAAACATATCATCTTTTATGCAAAGAGTTGAACTTGTTACAGGGATAAAAGCCATAGGTAGAACTCTCGAAGAACAGGAAAGTGTTATGAAAATTCTCAGATCTCTGCCCAAGTCCTATTGTCAAAAGGTAGCTACAGTTGAAGAATTCTTTCAAGTAAAAACCATTAACAGGGATTAGTTGCTTGGCAAGCTTACTACTTTTGAAATGAGGGAGTTAGATGATGCTCTGCTGAAAGTTGAGATGGCCTTCAAAGCCAATACTTCTGGAAGTAATTCTAGATCATAAAAGTGCAAGGTAGAATCTGATGATGAGTTAGATGAAGCTGAACCCAACTTTGTGGACAGACTGCAAAGAGAATCAAGTAAGTATAAAGGAAAACTTCCTTTCATATGTTTTTTCCTGTGGTAAAGTAGGTCATTTTGCTTCCAGATGTCCTGAAAGAATTGAAAGAAACAGAAGAAGATATGAGAACAGGCGTAGGACCCAAAATAAGTGTTATTATGTTGAATATTTTGATGATGATGAAGGAGTATCAGATAATTGTAAACCAGATAATGCTAGTTCCTCTGTAAATGAATGCTTATTTATTGCTATTAAGGAAGATCTTGTGTTAGCTAATTCTCCTAGCTGTGTGAAGGAAGAAAAACTAGTGCAAAGTGCTTTGGTTGCTCAGGACATTAAGGACAAGGATGAATGGGTTATTGATAGTGGTTTTTCTCACCACATGATTGGTGATAAAAGTAAGTTTGTAAGTTTGGAAAGATATGATGGTGGACTGGTTAGGTTTGGAGATGGTACAGCGGGTAGGATTTGTGGAAAAGGATCTATTTCTTTTGATGGCAAGCATAATATTGAAGATGTCTTGTATGTGAAAGGATTAAAGCACAGTCTTCTAAGTGTGGGTCAGATGTGCAACAAGGGATATGACTTAAGCTTAAAGGGTAATGGATACAAGATTAGGGAAAGCTTCGGAACAATCATTGCAACTGGTAAGAAGACCAGAGGTAATATCTATCACTTGAAAGGAACCAAGAACTATTGTTTGTTGACTCGGATTGATGAGAGTTGGTTAGGGTATAGAAGTTTGTGTCACATAAATTTTGATAATATTATGAAGATAAGTACTGCACAAATTGTTAGAGATTTGCCTAAGCTTGTGAAGCCTACTAATCCAGTTTGCAAGGAGTGTCAATTTGGGAAACAGACAAGAACAAGTTTCAAAATCAAGGACCAATTAGTTGGAGGACTACTTGGGCTAGTGCATACAGATCTGTGTGGATCTACCAAAGTAAGAAGTTTGCAAGGAGATAGATATTTCATGCTACTCATTGATGATTATTCTAAAATGACTTGGGTCACCTTTTTGAAACAAAAAGTTGAAGCTCTAGATAAATTCAAGGCATTTAAGGCAATGGTTGAAAATGAGATGGATTTGAAAATAAAATGCCTAAGGTTTGATAGAGGAGGAGAGTTCACATGAAATCAATTCAATTTCTTTTGTGAAGATCATGGAATAAAAAGATAGCTATCTGCGCCTAGAACTCCACAACAAAATGGAGTTGTTGAAAGGAAAAACAGAACAGTTCAAGAAGCTGCTAGAACCATGATGAAAGAAGCTCATCTTTCGGAAGCATATTGGAGAGATGCAATTCACATGATAGTATATATCCTATAAAGAGTCCAAGTGAAAAGTAATAGTTCAAAAACTCCCTATGAATTGTGGCATGGTAGAGTTCCTATTGTGAAATATTTCAAAGTTTTTGGTAGCAGATGTTATATCAAAAGAGAAGAAGATTTAGGAAAGTTTGATGCTAGATGTGATGAAGGAATATTCCTTGGTTACTCCACCAAGAGTAAGGCCTACCAGTGCTATAATAAGAGACTGAATAAGATCATTAAAAGTGCAAATGTTAAAGTTGATGAATGTAAGGAAAGGTCTTCAGAATCAAATGGATATGAGTCAGATGATCCAGATGTTTCAAAAGTGGTGCAGCATGAAGACAACATAGATGAAGAAGAACAAGCTTTACTAAGTGCTACCAGAACTCCAATATATGTAAGAATCAGTCATTCTAAAAATTAAATCATAGGAGATAAAAGATAAGGGATCTTAACCAGAAGAAAAGCTGCAGAAGAACAAGTAAATTTTTGTCTGATTTCTAAGATTGAACCTAAAACTATGGATGAGGCTTGCAAAAATGAGAATTGGATAAAGGCTATGGAAGAGGAATTGATGAAGATAGAGAAGAATCAGACTTGGGATCTTGTTCCCATACTAGTAGACAAGAATATAATTGGTACAAAGTGGGTCTTCAAAAACAAAATGAATGAAAATGGTGAAGTGGTAAGAAACAAAGCAAGGTTGGTGTACAAAGGATACACTCAAGTTGAAGGAATAGACTTTGAAGAAACTTTTTCTCTAGTAGCAAGGATTGAATCAATAAAGATATTTCTGGCTTTTACAACATTCAAAGATTTCAAGGTTTATCAAATGGATGTGAAGTCTACCTTCTTAAATGGAGAGTTGGAAGAGGAAGTCTATATTAAACAACTAGAAGGATTTCAATCATTAGAACAAGGGGACATAGTATGCAGATTGAAGAAAGCTTTGTATGGATTAAAACAAGCTCCAAAGGCATGGTATGCATAGTTGAACAGGTACCTGATATAGATAGGGTTCAATAAAGGTACTACAGATAGTAGTCTCTAGTTTAAGATCAATGATGAACAAACCCTGATTGTTACAGTTTTTGTTTGATAATATTATTTTTGGAGGCAACGACGGTATGTGCTCAGTTTTTGCTAGAGAAATGCAAAGTGAATTTGAAATGTCTATGTTTGGAGAGATGAACTTCTTTTTAGGTCTACTAATAAGCCAATCAAATAAGGGTATCTTCATTTCTTAGTCTAAGTATGTGAAAGAGTTGTTAAAGAAATTTGGGATGGAAGACTCTAAACTAGTATGCACACCTATGATAACTAGTTGTAAATTCAGCAAAGATAATATCTCAACCATGGCAGACTAGAACAAGTATAGATCTATGATTGGAGGATTACTTTATTTGACTCAAACCAGACTTGACATAATGCATGCAGTGTGTCTTGTGGCAAGATTTCAGGCAAAACCCAATGAATCACATGTGATGGTAGTCAAAAGAATTCTGAGATATTTAAAAGGTACAATAGATTATGGTTTGTGGTACCCTAATGATGCAGGAGAATCCCTAGTTCAAGAGCAATCTTGTATCAACCAAAAACATTTGCATTTCAATTTGTTTGTAGCTTAGTTTGTTTCTTTTCATTTTCCAATTTAGTTCAGGTAGTTCAGTCAGAAGCAGTTTCTGTAGTTTTGGTCCAGTTACATTCAGTCCTTGTGGAGCTAGACTTAGTATCTGAAAGGAAGCTAGGTGTGCAAAAAATTCTTCCTACACTAATCTAATGAGGAGAGGGCTATGCAAATTCAAATTTATCCTAACTATTACATCAATGTTAAACCATTAACATGAGCTATTGCAGAAAAACACAAGAACCAGAATGTAGACAGAAGAAGAGAGACAAAGATTTACGGTGGGGAAAACCTTATCGGGTGAAAAACCCCACACTCAGAAACCTGCACAATGTATTAACAAATTTGAAAGAATGTTTACAATACACTTGCAATGCAAGCTTCAATGGTCTTTGACACTCATGTCTGGAGTCAATCTAGCAGCATAACAGCACATGTAAACCTATGATACAAACTCCATCTCCAAGCACCTGTATATAAAGAGAAGTAGTACGAATGGAGGTAGCTTCTAGAGCAAGTCACACAAGGAACTCGTCCAAATCCATGTGGCCCAATTTTCAAGGCCATAAAACATGCATATGACACTTGTAAGTGATTCTCTTTCATCCCTTACAACCCCCCAACTTGGGCACCGCAAATTTACCCAATTAAGGTATGATAGATGCTCTTACAATGTCATAAAATCTGTCATACATGACAACTCTTACAATTATAAGAGAATCTGTCATAACTGTCTATTAATAGCAAATTCTCTTACAACCTTGTCATAGTCAAACTTGGGTGCCTACTTCCCCATGCAAGATGCTTTTAAATACTTGTCTTCACCTGTCATATAATCTTCCATTTCTGGCCCTTACATGTCATAGATTCTGTCATAGGAATCTGTCATAACTCTTACGCATCATAAACCTCTTACAACACTTGAAAGATGCCGACACATGGCAAAACTCTTCTACAACAAGGTGGAATGCCTATCTACTCATATGAGGACAAAAATACATGTGGTCACCTTCCATGTAGGATGACACATCACCATGCCAACTCCCACAAAGTGACAAAATAGGATTTACATCCAAATTACAATAATAGGCAAAATAATAAATACAATTAAATAATAAATGCTAGAAACTTGCAAAGGTTGAGACACCTTAATTCCTAACATTCTCCCACTTGTCGAATAGCTTTCAAGAGCCAATGGAAATAACAAGGTTTAACTGCTATAGGCCGAGAGGCCCATAGACTCTGAACACCATCTGAACTTCTTTGTGCTCACTGGTTTCATTAATGCATCTACAACATTCTTCAAAGTATCTACCTTCTCCAAATTTACCTTTCCATCCTCAACCATGTCTCTCATGAAGTGAAACTGAACATTAATGTGCTTGGTTCTAGCATGGAAAGTCAGATTCTTTGCAAGGCAAATTGCACTTTGACTGTCACAACTGATCGTGATCTGACCTGCATCAACACCAATATCGAAACACAATCTCTTAAGACAATTGGCTTCCTTACAAGCATGAGTTGCTGCCATATACTCAGCTTCTGTCATGGACAAAGGAACAACAGGTTGTCACTTACTCATCCAACTAATAGCACCACCAAATAGTGTAAACACATAAGCACTGGTGGATCTCCTACTGTCAATGTCACCTACCCAATCTGAATCCACAAATCCATGAATATCAATAGAATATGGAGGTCCTAAAACATTACCATGATAGCAAATGGAATACTCAGAAGTACCCCTCAAATATCTAAACACTCACTTAACTAGATCCCAATGAACCCATCCAGGATTAGCCATAAATCCACTAAGGACTCCCACTGCTTGGGCAATGTCTGGTCTTGTGTAGACCATAGCGTACATCAAACTGCCAATAGCATTAGCATAAGGTACTCTGCTCATGTCCTCCACCTCACTAGGAGATTTTGGACAATCCTCAACAGACAACTTTGTCCCCAAAGAAATGGGAACACACAACGGTCTACAATCTGCCATGCTGAATCTGTCCAACACGATCTTCACATACTTACTCTGGCTTAACCAAAGTTTTCTGTTGATTCTGTCTCTTCTAATTTCCATTCCTAGAATGTACCTAGCTGCCCCTAAATCTTTCATTTCAAACTGAGCTGACAACTGAGATTTAAAATCATAAATCATATTCTTACCCTTCCCAATGAGCAACATATCATCAACATACAATGCAACAATGAGAATATGATCACCATCAAATTTATAATACACACAGTGATCCTATTTCGATCTCACAAATCCAATTGATAACACAAAGGCATCAAACTTCAAGTACCATCTCCTAGGGGATTGCTTCAAACCATACAAAGACTTCTTAAGTTTGTAAACCAAATTTTCTTTACCTTTCACCATGTAATGCTCTAGCTGTGACATGTAGATTTCTTCCTCCAAGTCACCATGAAGGAAAGCTATCTTCACATCCATCTATTCTACCTCCAAGTCATAAGCTGCTAAAAGAGACAACAAGAATTGAATAGATGTCAACTTTGCAACGAGACAGAAGATCTCACCATAATCTATACCCTCCACTTGTGAATACCCCTTCACAACCAATCTGGCCTTATACTTCTCAACATTGCCATCTGCACCAATTTTCTTCTTGAACACCCATTTGCATCTAATGGGTTTATGTGTAGGAGGCAAAGGCACCAAGTCCCAAGTTTGATTCTTTTCCAAAGAAATCATTTCTTCCTCCATGGCCTCCTTCTAGGAACCTGCATCCTTCATATCCAAAGCCTCTGATATAGTTCTAGGCTTATCACTGTTAGTAATCAAAGCATAAGCACAACTAGAATCAAGCAATGTAAAAACAAACCTTTTAGTTTGCTTTCTTATCGGTGTAGACCTCCTCAAGAGCTGAGGTTGGGGTTCAACTTCTTCTTCTGAGCTTTTAGAGCTGCTAGAGTTCTCCTCATCATCAGGTCCAACATTGTCTTTTTGTTCAGTCTTCTCAGGGGTGAGAGGAAACTGAACAACATCCTCTTTCTTTTCTTTTTCTTCTAGCTGCAAAATAGTGGAAGAAGGTGTAAGCTCTCTAAAGATGACACTTCTACTATACAACACTTTTTCAGCCATAGGGTCCCAAAGCTTGTATCCTTTCACACCAATACCATAGCCGATGAAGATACACTTAACAACTTTGTTCTCCAACTTTGACCTCTTCTCCCTAGGCACATGTGCATATGCCTCACAACCAAAAACATGAAGATGCCTTACTGAAGGCTTTCTACTAGACCACACCTCCATGGGTGTCTTTCCAACAAGAGCTGATGTAGGAGATCTGTTTACCAGATAGCAAGCAGTGGCAATAGCTTCGGCCCAAAACTTTTGTTCTAGACTAGCTCCACTAAGCATACTCCTACCTTTCTCCATCAGTGTCTTGTTCATCCTCTGCAACTCCATTTTTTTGCGGGGTGTATGGAGTTGTCTTGTGCATTTCAATCCCAAGTTCCTTGCAATACTTATCAAATTATGTTCTACAGAACTCACTAGCGTTGTCAGTTCTCAAACATTTAATCTTTTTACCAGTCTAATTTTCAACAAAGGCTCTAAACACCTTAAACTTGCTATAGACTGTAGATTTGCTTATGAGAAAATAAATCCATGTCCTTCTACTGTAATCATCTATAAAAGATACAAAGTATACAGATTTTGATAATGAAGGAGCATTAACAGGACCAAACACATCATAATGAATAAGGTCCACCACACCAGAAGACTTATGAGAACTTGAGTAAAACTGAACACGGTTTTGTTTTCCATAAATGCAATGTTCGCAAAATTCAAACTCAAGATTACAATCATCTAACCCCTCAACGAGGTTCTTATTTTTTAGGGTACGCAGACCCTTCTCACCAATGTGGTCAAATCTCTTATGCCATAACATTGTCTTTTTTGTAGGAAGTTTAACTTCCCATGCACGATTACAACCATCAAGATTAGAAACAACAGATTTCTTCACTGCTCATTCAGATGGTGGGGATGAAGTGACTGCTGTCCTCTTCCTTGAGTTAGAAGAACTATTGCATTGTGAAATGCATGCCTCCAGCTGAAATGGAGTACCTCTCCGAGTACCCTTAGCAAGCACCATAGATCATCTAGTCATCTTACATCCTTCTTTTGAAAAGACAACCTGCACACCTGCATCATTCAACTACTTACAGAAAGCAGGTTCCGTGCTAAGCCTGGGATGTGCATAACCCCAGAGATCCCCTTCACTCGACCATCAGGGAATCAGATAGAGACTTTTCCACGACCAATGATCTTCAGATGAGAGTCGTCACCCAAATACATCTTTCTACCATCGAACTCCTCATATTTAGTGAACTAATCTTGATGCGAGGTCATGTGCAATGATGCACCAGAGTCGATTAGCCACACATCATCAGATGCATGGGTTGCCAAGGTTACGATGAAAGCATCACCATCATCTTGTGATTTGTCAGAATCTGAATTAGGAGCTTTCTTCTTTTTCTTCTTCTCCTCTTTGCATTCCTTTCAGAAATGCCCAGTCTTGTCACAGTTCCAACAAAGAGCCTTGGACTTTCCAGGAGATTTGGATCTACCCTTCTCAGCTTTCTTGTCCTTCTTCTTCCCTTTCTCCTTAGGTCTTCCACAAACTGCAAGGGCCTCTTTGGCTACCTCAGAATACTTTCTCTGCATCTCTTCAGACAACAATGAAGAAACCACTTCTTCCATTTTGAAAGTGGATGTTGTGCTTCCAATTGCCATGACAAGATGATCCCATGAGTTTGGTAGAGAACAAAGCAGGGTCATACACCGATCCTCCTCCTCCATCTTTACACCAATAGATGTTAATTGTACAACCAGCATGTTAAAGGCATTCATATGCTCAAGAATGGATCATTCATCCTCCATTCGAAGAGAATACAACTTCTTTCTTAGGAAAAGTTTATTGACTAGGGATTTGGCTTGATACACATCCCCCAACTTCTTCCAAAGGAATTTTACAGTAGTCTCCTCATGGACATTTAATTACACAGAATCAGCAAGACTAAGTCTTATGAGACCCATAGCCTTCTGATCCTTGATATCCCACTCATCTTGTGACATTGTAGCTGGTTTAGTTCCGTTCACACTTTCCCAAAAGTCTCAGTCAACTAACATGTCTTCCATTTTGAGCTTCCACAGCTTGAAATTACTGCCATTGAACTTCTCTACTTCAAACCTTCCTGATGTGCCTGCCATCTCCTTGTTACAATAAGATACAGAATGCTCTACATAGACTCCCACTCAACCTAAGATTAGCTCAAAAAACCCCTACCCAACAACTAGGACCAAAGGTGATCAAGCTCTGATACCAACTAAAAGGAAGCTAGGTGTGCGAAAAATGCTTCCTACACTAATCTAATGAGGAGAGGGCTATGCAAATTCAAATTTATCCTAACTATTACAAAAATTTTAAACCATTAACATGAGATATTGTAGAAAAACACAAGAACTAGAATGTAGACAGAAGAAGAGAGACAAAGATTTACGGTGGGGAAAACCCTTATCAGGTGAAAAACCCCACACTCAGAAACCTGCATAATGTATTAACAAATTTGAAAGAATGTTTACAATACACTTGCAATGTAAGCTTCAATGGTCTTTGACACTTGTGTCTGGAGTCGATCCAGTAGCATAATAGTACCTATAAACCTGTGATACAAACTCCATCTCCAAGCACCTGTATATAAAGAGTAGTACGAATGGAGGTAGCTTCTAGAGCAAGTCACACAAGGAACTCGTCCAAATCCATGTGGCCCAATTTTCAAGGCCATAAAACATGCGTATGACACTTGTAAGTGATTCTCTTTCATCCCTTACAACCCCCCAACTTGGGCACTCCAAATTTACCCAATTAAGGTATGACAGATGCTCTTACAATGTCATAAAATCTATCATATATGACAACTCTTACAATTGTAAGAGAATCTGTCATAACTATCTATTAATAGAAAATTCTCTTACAACCTTGTCATAGTCAAACTTGGGTGCCTACTTCCCCATGCAAGATGATTTCAAACACTTGTCTTCACCTGTCATATAATCTTCCATTTCTGGCCCTTACATGTCATAGATTCTGTCATAGGAATCTGTCATAACTCTTAGGCGTCATAAACCTCTTACAACACTCGAAAGATGCTGACACATCGAAAAAATCTTCTACCACAAGGTGGAGCACCTATCTCCTCATATGAGGACAAAAATACATGTGGTCACCTTCCATGTAGGATGACACATCACCATACCAACTCCCATAAAGTGACGAAATAGGATTTGCATCTAAATTACAATAATAGGAAAAATAATAAATACAATTAAATAATAAATGCTAGAAACTTGCAAAGGTCAAGACACCTTAATTCCTAATAGTATCTAGATTTATTCATCTACATCATATCCCAAATTTAGAGATCCACACATCATTTCTAGAAAGATATCGCTATCAGAAGATCAACTATTTTCTCAGAATAGAACATCTTGACAGTCTCTGATAATCAGCTAAAGAAAAAGACTTGCAGAGCATTCCATGACTTGTGGAGCTTAATGACACATCATTCAATGATCTTTGGTTCATGGCTGACCTTCCCTGAAGATCCACATGTTATTATACTCATTTGAAGAAGTGTTCTATGCATTTAGGTCTGACCTATCTATGTACACACATTACAGCTCTTCATGGGAGTTTGTGACCTTCCTTGGCCAATGCAGAGGAATCTTATGATCCAGACATGATATATTGATGTAATAGATCCTTAGGAAAGTAGTGATCAAGTAGTGATTCACATAGAAGTATCTAATAGTTTAGATTTCTGCGAGGAGCTTCAAAGCTTTATCTTGCGTATGTATGTAATCAGTCATGTGAGCCCTTATTGTAAGCCCGCGTGTTGCCGGCCAATCTGTATTTGAATTCTACAAAATACTAAATGACTAAATCTACATTTGTTCCATTTCTTTTTATTGATTCTATTGTGTTTACTCTTGCTGCACGGTCCAGACAATTCATTCTATGAACCCTCCTACCGTGACTGCACCAATTGGTATCAAAGCAAAAGTTCAAATCTTTGGGAGTGAATTGAGCGAAGTTGGAGAAGGAATTCCATAAGATATTTCTATGGACAGATCACCGAATAGATGCAGGTTACTTGTGTCACAACTGATCATCGATTGAGAGGCAGTTGTCACCTTGTAGACCGATCGCCGAACTTGAGGCAATTTGCACTTGATCCTAGGAAGAATGCCACTAAGGAGAGTTGTTGTTGTTGGAACAATGGCTAGTAGAATGGATGAGATGATGGAGATGATGAAAATAATGTGAATTCATCTAGATGTTGTTGAAGAAGATAGACGAAGAGGATTGACACCAAGACCTAATGTTGAAAGTGATGAGGAAGAAGAATTTCAATCTATTGAACAAACTGGCGAAACCCTAGGAGGTGATGAAGAAGAAGAATTAGATCAAGTAAAGATGTTGTAAGCTATTTCAAAGATTGGAAAGAGACCTAGAGTTGATGTGCTGAACTACAATGGTAATTTGAACCTGAAAGAATTGATTGACTGGATAAATGACGTGGAAGAATACTTTGAATATGAGGAAGTTGAAGATCCAGAGAAGGTGAAATTTGCAAAGACAAAGCTGAAAGGACATGCTACTATATGGTGGAAAAAAGTTTAGTTAGAAAGAAACAAAAGAGGGAAAGAAAAGATTACAAAATGGATAGGATGGTGACAAAGTTGGAGAATCAATTTATCCCTACTGACTATGAGTTAGAACTATTGAAAAGATTGCAAAACCTGAGACAAAAGGAGAAATCTGTGAAGGAGTACTATGAAGAATTCCATAAAATGATCATAAGGACAGGTCATAGTGAAGAAAACAAGGAGAAAGTGGCTAGATATATCAATGGACTAAGATTGAACATTCAAGAGGAACTAAGCTTGGTAAGGATCACATCTTTGGAAGAAGCATATCTATTTGCTCTAGAAGTTGAAGGGAAGATGAATAAAAGACATGATCAGAGATAGAGAGGCAGAGGAGGTAAATTTCAGAGAAGTAGAACATTTTTCAGAGGAGATAGATCACATCTGGAGCAGAACAAGTTTGATAACCCATTTAAGAAGGATGACAAAGATAACAATGCTTACCAGAGATATGACATAATTTTTTACCGAAGAGGAAACCCTAGTGCATACCAGAATGAAGGATACAGATGAGAAGGAATAGGATTTGATAAGAGAACATTTAGAGGTACTTATTTCAAGTGTGGAGGTGAAGGACATAGAGCATTTGAGTGTAATCAAGTGGTACAAGTAAGAGGACAGAAAATAGTGGAAGAGTAGCCTATACTGAAGAAGAACCTGTTGGATCACCAAGTTCAGTTGGCAAACCTGAGAAAGGAGAATCACTTGTGATGAGGAGAGCATTATTTCAGGTCGAGACAAATGAGGAAACACTATAGAGGAAGAGTCTGTTCACAACTAGATGCAAATTAGGAGTTAAGTGTTGTAAAGTTGTAATTGATAGTGGTAGTTCAGATAACCTAGTTGGAGGAGATGGTGACTAAGCTGAAGTTGGAAAGATTGAAACACCCTAAGCCCTATCAGATAGCATGGATTTAGGATGATCATAAGGCAATAGTGAGTGAACAATACTTGGTGAAATTTCATATTGGGTCTTATCATGATGAAGTCTTGTGTGATATTATGCCTATGGATGTTTTTCATATCTTATTGGGTAGACCTTGGCAATATGATAGAAAAAGCTATACATGAGGGGAGAAAGAATACATATACTATAACATCAAATGGAAAGAGAATTACCTTGATTCCTTTGGAGGATGATCCTAAGATTGAAGTATGTGGGAATGATAGAATCTATTTAGTAGATGGAACAAAAGTTTTGGATGGTTTGAGACATGAGAATATGTGTTCTGCCTTGATTCCTAAGAAGCCTGAAACATTGAAGAAAGAGACTGAAGAAACACAACCGGAGGCGATAAGAGAGTTGCTGACAAAATATGAAGACATCATATGAGATAATGTACCTAAAGGATTGCCACCTATAAGGATTATCAGTCATCACATGGATCTTATACTGGGAGCAAGTTTGCCTAACAAAGCAGCACATAGAATGAGACCAATAGAGAATGAAGAACTAAATAGAAAAATACAAGAGTTGTTGAGGAAAGGTTTGATAAGAGAAAGTTTGAGTCCGTGTGTAGTACCTATAGTGTTAGCACCGAAGAAGGATGGGGAATGGAGAATATGTACTGACTCTAGAGCAATAAACAAGATCACAGTCAAGTATAGATTTCCTTTACCTAGGATGGATGATATCATGGATTGTTTGAGTGGAGCAAGATATTTCACAAAGATAGACTTGAAGAGTGGATACCATCAAATCAGAATCAGAGAAGATGATGAATGGAAGACTACTTTTAAGACAAATGAAGGACTATATGAGTGGTTAGTGATGCCCTTTGGATTGATAAATGCACCGAGTACTTTCATGAGATTGATGAATGAAGTCTTGAAGAAATTCTTGGGTAAGTTTGTGATTATATACTTGGATGATATTCTAATTTTTAGTAAGACAAAAGAGGAACATTTGTGGCATATTAGATAGTTTTGCAGAGACTGAGAGAAGAGAAATTGTTGATAAACATCAAGAAGTGTAGTTTCATGAAAGAAGAGTTGGTATATTTGGGATTTGTGATTTATGTGGAAGGATTGAAGATGGACCCTAAGAAAGTGAAAAGAATTGTTGAATGGCCTACACTAGAGAGCATTGAAGAGGTTAGATCATTTCATGGATTGACTAGTTTCTACTGGAAGTTCATAAAAAAATTAGTTCAGTTTGTAACCCTATGATAGAGACAATGAGAGATGATAGAAAGGATTTCAAGTGGACATCTAGAGTAGATAAAAGTTTTGAGTTGTTGAAGTAGAAGGTGACAGAACAACCTATTTTGGCATTACCAGATTTTAATAAGGTATTTCAAGTTGATTGTGATTCAAGTGGAAATGCAATTGGAGTAGTGTTAAGTCAAGAAGGTAGACCAGTAGCATATTTTAGTGAGAAGTTGAATGATGCAAGGAGGAGATATTTAGTTTATGATCAAGATTTCTATGCCATAATTCAAGCCTTGAAGAAGTGGAGACATTATTTGTTGCCTAAGGAGTTTGTGTTGTATATAGATCATCAAGCTTTGCAATATTTGAACAATCAAGGTAAGTTGAATAAGAGACATATGAGATGGGTAGAATTCATGCAGAGTTATACTTTTGTGTTGAAGCATAGGAGTGGAAAATTAAACAAAGTTTCTGATGCATTGAATAGAAGAAGAAACTTGTTGACAGAGATGAGAGTTGAAGTGTTGGGTTTTGATGAATTGAAGAACATGTATGAGGGAGACATTGGTTTTGCAAAACCTTGGAAAGCATGTAAGGAACCTGTTGTGACAGATAGGAGTAAGTGACTGGATTATTTCAATCAGGAAGATATGTTGTTCAAAGGAAATCAGTTGTGCATACCTAGAAATTGAATGAGAGATAATTTGATTAAGGAGAAACATAGTGATGGATTGGTAGGACATTTTGGCATTGATAAGATAGTGGCTTTGGTGAGTGAAAACTACTTTTGGCCTCAGATACATAAGGATGTTAGGAAATTTATGCAGAGTTGTAGAGTTTGTCAAGTTGCAAAAGGGAGTAGTCAAAATACTGGATTGTATAAACCTTTGATAGTACCAGAGAGACCTTGGGAAGACATAAGCATGGATTTTGTAATGGGATTGCCGAAGACACAGAGAGGACATGATTCAATATTTGTAGTGGTTGATAGATTTTCAAAGATGGCTCATTTCATACCTTGTAAGAAGACAACTGATGTAGTGCATGTAGTTGACCTATTTTTCAAGTAGATTGTGAGATTGCATGGATTACCTAAGAGTATAGTTTAAGACAGAGATACAAAGTTTGTTGGATACTTTTGGAAGACACTTTGGAAGAAGATGAAGACAGATTTGAAGTTCAGTTCAACTTTTCATCCACAGAGGTAGTGAATAGGAGTTTGGGAAACTTGTTGAGATGTTTGGTTGGAGAGAAGACAGGAAGTTGGGATTTGATTCTTCCACAAGTAGAGTTTGCATACAATAATTTAGTAAATAGGAGTACTGAAAGAGCACCTTTTGAGATTTTGACCAGAGTGAATCCTGAGGAGTAGCAAAATTAAGAGATATCAGCCTGGAAGAAAAGAGAAGTGCAGAAGCAGAAGAATTTGTAGATCATATGAAGACAATGCATAATCAAGTGAAGAAGCATTTGGAGGACATGAATATTAAGTGTAAGGAAAAGGTAGATGAGAAGAGAAGACATAAGGAATTTGAAGTGGGAGATGAAGTGATGGTATACTTGTGAAAAGAAAGATTTCTAGTTGGGACATATAACAAGTTGAAGATGAAGAAGTTTGGACCTTGTAAGGTACTCAAAAAATTTGATTTAGGAAATGCATATGAAGTAGAGTCACTGGAGACCTTGGGTATATCACCTATTTTCAACATTGCAGACTTATATCAATATCATGAAGCAGAGTTCAGTGACATCATAGAAGAAGACTTGAAGAAGCAATTACCACAACAAGCACCAGAGCAGATTGAAGACATCTTGGATAGCAGAGTTGGATGTAGCACTAGAGGAAGCCAATACAAAGAATATCTTGTAAAGTGGAAAGGTAGACCGAAAGAAGATTCATCATGGATTTCTCAGGTTAAGGTGGACCATCTTGGTTCTACCCTAGCCCCAGCAAAGTGAGGGACATACTTTTTCAATAACCCCAGATGTCTAATGCAGGAACATCCCAGGTTCAAGAGAAATCTTGCCTCAACCAAAAACATTTGCATTTCAGTTTGTTTGTAGTTTATTTTATTTTTTTTCATTTTCCAATTTAGTTCAGGCAGTTCAGTTAGAAGTAGTTTCTATATTTTTGGTCCAATTGCATTTAGTCTTTATGGAGCTAGACTTAGCATCTAGATTCATTCATCTACATCACATCCAGAATTCAGAGATCTGCACATCATTTCTGGAAAGATATCGCTATCAGAAGATTGATTGTTTTCTCATAACAGAGCATCCTAACAGTCTCTGATAATCAGCTAAAGGAGAAGATTTGTAGAGCATTCCTTGACTTGCTGAGCTTAATGACACATCATTCAATGATCTTTGGTTTGTGGCCAACCTTCCTCAAAGATCTGCACATTATTCTACTTAATTAAGGAAGTGCTCTATGCATTTAGGTTTGACCTATCTGTGTACACGCATTACAACTCTTCATGGAAGTTCGTGGCCTTCCTTGGCTAACATGGAGGAATCTTATGATCTAGACTTGATATATATTGATGTAATAGATCCTTAGGAAAGTAGTGATCAAGTAGTGATTCACATAAAAGTTTCTGATAGTTTAGATTTTTGCAAGGAGCTTCAAAGATTTATCTTGCGCATGTATGTAATCAGGCCTGTGAGCCCTAATTGCAAGCATGCATGTTGCTAGCCAATCTACATTTGAATTCTATAATATACTGAATGATTGAATCTGCGTTTGTTCCATTTCTTTGTGTTGTTTCTATTGTGTTTACTCTTGCTACATGGTCTAGACAGTTCATTCTATGAACCCTCCTATCGTGACTGTGACACATCATTCAATGATCTTTGGTTCGTGGTTGACCTTCCCCAAAGATCCGCACATTATTCTACTCATTTGAGGAAGTGTTCTATGCATTTAGGTCTAGCCTATCTGTGTACACACGTTACAACTCTTCATGGGAGTTTTTGACCTTCCTTGGCTGATGCAAAGGAATCTTATGATCTGGACTTGATATATATTGATGTAATAGATCCTTAGGAAAGTAGTGATCAAGTAGTGATTCATATAGAAGTATTTGATAGTTAGATTTATGTGAGGAGCTTCAAAGCTTTATCTTGTGCATGTGTGTAATTAGGCCTGTGAGCCCTAATTGTAAGTCCGAATGTTATCAGCCAATCTGTATTTGAATTCTACAATATAATGAATGACTGAATCTGCATTTGTTCCATTTCTTTGTGTTGTTTCTATTATGTTTACTCTAGTTGCACGATCCAGACATTTCATTCTATGAACCCTCCTACTGTGACTGTACCACCTAAGGACTATGACTTTACTCTCAGTGCATATACTGATGCAGATTGGGTCAGCGATGTGGATGAAAGAAAAAGTACAAGCGGAGGTTCATTCTTCTTGGGAAAAAGATTAGTATCTTGGCTAAGCAAGAAACTAGACTCAATATCCCTATATACTATAGAGGCAGAATACATTGCAGCAACATGCAGTTGCACTCAAGTATTATGGATGAAGCAGATGTTGAAGGACATCAAAGTTGTGTATGAAGAACCAATTGCAATCTTTTGTGACATCACAAGTGCCATTAACATAGCAACAAACCTAGTGATGCATTCAAGGACCAGCACATATCCATTAGGTATCATTTTCTGAGGGAAAAAGTGATAGAGAATGAAGTCAAGTTGGAGTATGTTTCTACCAAGGATTAGATTATAGATATTTTTTCCAAGCCTTTGCCTAAGGATACTTTTGAGTGTCTCAGAGAAAAGTTAGGGGTCATCACCCCTCCTACTCTAAACAAAGATGAACAATAGTGCATCAGTTCAGGGGTGTTCAGAGGTCCAGATTGATGCTTTTTAGGGCTACTTCTATGGGGAGTAGTCAGAGAGTTCAGAAGAGAGATTAGATCAGAGAAGAAGAGTGCAAGTATGTGCCCTTTTCCATTGATGTCCAAGGGGGAGAGAAGTCATGTGACAAACTTAGAGTGCAGATGTGTTAAAGAAAGGTGGAGAATTTTGGAAAAAGAAAGAAGTGCAAGCATGTAAACATAAAGGGGAGAATCTTGTCTTGATGGCTTTTGCAATTTTTCACATCATATGTTGCCATCAATGACAAATGGGGAGATTGTTCCAAGTATGTGCCTAATCAGTGTTGTCATTGATGTCAACATATCCTTGTTGTCATTAGTGTCAACTGTATCTTGTTTAGAAGACTTGTATGTTAAGGATATTGAGAAAATTAGCCTCTCCAGAAGAAATAAGTGAGTTATAAAGAAGTACAATACATACAGTGAGTTGTATGCTGAAGAATAGTCTGGTAAACTGCTCCGCATTTATTTCTGCTTGTAGATTGTAGTCTGTGGATTGGAAGTAAGTTAGAGATATGTTTGAATATGCTACATTCTAGATTTTAGCCATCCACATGAAGATCTAAGTGAGTTGTCTTCACCAGAGTGAAACCTATTTTTTTTGTAAGATCAGTTAGGACAAGAAGAAAGTATTATGCTCCGCATTCCTCCACAATAAAGTATTTGGCTCTGTGGTTCTAGAGGGAAGTCTGGGATGATGATAAGTGCTTATAGTGGGAATGGTTCATGGTTTGGTGGTCCACAACCTATCTTTCTTTTATGATAGTTGAAGACAATGAAGTTCATGTATTCTAGTGAGAAGATTCCTATGGATAAAGTGGTTAAGGTTCGTACGGTTTCTCTTGATGATTATAGCATGCTTGTGGATGTTTCCTAATCATGTTCCTATTTGAACTTTGGCCCGCGTTAAGAAATTGAGATGTTGTGTAAAGGTTGTTCCCAGATAATGTAGCGTGTAACCAGTCTTGGCTCACCTGGTTGATCCTAGTGATTGTGGAGATCTCTAGAATATTGTGGAAGTGTGTTGTGGCATGGAAGATCATGTTTGAGTCCCAGCTAAGGCATGGCATGATGTGCATTTCATTCCCTTTGTATGATGTTGCAATAGGTCAGGACCTATTTTGTAAATGTTTGTAATACCGACCTCGGAGATTGTTCCAATGGTTGATGATTGTGTTGCCAACCTTGATGATCATTCCAAGGTTGATGTAGTGTGTGAATGCTTATAGTTGAGTCATGGAAAAGTTGTCCTTGAGTGAAAATGTTCAAAGATATTAAGAAAGGTCCAAAGGCAGAGTAGAGGAGAGACAGAGGAAAGAAGAGGAAGATCAGAGCAGAGGAATAGTAGAGCAGGGGAATTATTGTACTTCAGTTGAAAATATAGAAAGGTGTTGATCATGGCAGTGATTCTGGCAGTAAGTCACTAGTATGGTTTAACATCCCTCAGGGTTTAATAACCCTTATTATAATCTTGCTAGGTTTAGGGTTGAGGTAGTGAGCCTGCTAGACCTAGTTGTTCTTCATAGCAGGAAGCCAGTATGTTTAGGCCCATGGAATGACCAATCCTGAACATTATTATTTCAAAATTGCAATATATATTTAGAGTTAATCCTCTCCATGGTTTTTCCCCACCTTGGGGTTTTCCACATAAATTTGGTGTCTCTTGTGTTTGATATTGTATCTGTGGTTAAGTTTTTGATTTCATGCACTCATGGTTAAATCATAATAATTGTGGCTAAGTGATGAATGTTTAAATTACAGAAAATGTTTAAGTTTTTGTGACAACTAATTCAACCCCCCCTCTCAGTTGTCCGATGCATATCAACAGTGTAAACTCAAAATTTGAAGATATGATAAAAAACAAGAATGTTAGTTTTCTAAATCTAGTTTCTAAACTACTAAATATTTTTAAAAATGGTTAAGGTTAAGGGGGTGAAATTATGGGTGCACACAAAAAGTGTTCTTATTTTCTTCACAAAAATGTAACATAGTGTCTAGTGTGTGCCCCCTATTTTTTTGCTAAATTAGGTATTTATAAACACTAGCTAGTGAAAATATAGTGAAGAATGAGTACTACAAGTTGTATATTTTTATTGAATATTTTTTTTGGTGATTTTTTGAAATGGATACATCCTAAAAATTACATCACTGACCGTGCATCTCACATAACTTTGACAAGACTAATTTTATAATTCTTTTTGTTGAATGTGTATAAAATAAAGCACAGAAGAATCATATTATATGTATTTTTCCAAATTTATATAAGAAAGTGAAAAGTTATTAAAAAAATCAATACATATATACTAGAGGAATATCAAGATAGTCCTCAAAGAAAATAGACATAAATACCTTAACTTATTCAAAATATTAAAAACATTGTATGGCTAGAAAGGTAAGAAGTGTCTATTTATTTTGGTAGTGGTTTTGTAAAATCTTATTGGAAAATGTGTAAACCTAATGAGGTCAAAGTTTTAATTCAAGTTGTTTTATGTTAAAAACACAAATTTAGGAGCCATAAGAGATGTCCAACCCTTAGGCTTGGAAATCCAAGCCCTAAATAGATAGGATCATAAAAAAATTGAATTCAAGGCATTAAAAATGCATACATGTTAAACCACATATGTGTTATGTTTTTCATAACAGGAATGTGTTTTGTTCAAAATATCAAGGCCATCCACTAATTTGTCCCCCATTTCCATGCACTTACCAATATAGAGGGTATATATGTGAATCTAAGGATTCCTCTCATGTTTTAAAAGATGTATTAAGAGTAGGTATTTATACATAATGGTATAGGTAGATTGTCCATGAGGTTCCACATAGATACTAAAAATTCTAACGTGTTTGACATGGGGCATAAATGGATGGGATGACAACAAGTGTCAAAACCATATGGTGTCAGTTGTATTGGTGTATCATGTGGCATGGATATTTCCATGTGCTAAATACATATGGTGCTAGTTGTATGTGATATCATGTAGCACAGAGGTTGTCATCTGCCACTGGCATATGGTAACATAATGTAGTGCCCCTCCATTATCATCTTGGATGTGCAGATAGTCTACCTAAGGAGCATGAAGATGAAGGTAAAATAATAGGAATATTTAGGGTATGTTAGACAGTTGATGTTGTACGTTATATGATGTTGGTAGATGCTACATTCATGTTGGTGACATTCCTAATTATCCTCATGTGGTTTCATATGACAGTTAGTATGTTTTATCGATAATCTTTGTTGTGACACTAATATTTAATTGAGTTATGCATATATTATGACAGCTTTATGGACTTAATTGATTGTGTGGATCAATCTTATTATGTCCATCCCATGATTATCTGATGATGTTTCTTATCTGGTTGATCAGCTACTGATTATTATGCGTGATGTGGTTACTTGTTTGATGTGTGTTTGTGAGAGGAACAATGTCACATTGAGTACCCTTTTACGCTATGATTTCCTTTCATGGTGTGTTTGATTGTATGATTATATATACATCTATATGTTTGATCATTATTTTGGTTACTGTAGGTTGCAGGTATTAGGCATCGACTCCACTTGAATTGACATGTCTAAGTGCGCCTTAAATCCAATGGAAACTGTTGAACGGAGATAACATATGGTCCCTAGTTAGCCATCATCCTTGAAAAGGATGAGTATCCATTTTTGCACCCAATTAGTGTTGTTTGTATGGGCATGATAGTTAGTCGTTGTCATTGTGGTCATGCTTTTCGATTGTGCATAGTGTCAGGTATTGTTTGGCATTTGGGTTATTTAGTTTGGCATTATTTGATTGCTGCTTTGGTTAATTGTTGCATTAAAATAATATTATTAGCTATGAAAGAATTTTTGTTAAATAAATAAATATATATAAATGCCTTTATGAGAATTTGAGTTTATGGAAATAAATAATAATTAAAAAAAATGTAAATGCTAGCTAAAGATAAATAAATAAATTAATATAATTAAATGTTGTGGTAAGTGGCAATAAAAATAGATAATATTTATGAGTTGTTATAAAACTCATATATAGTAAATACTAAATAAATAAGAATAAAAATGATTCTTGTCTAGTTGTAAAGGAAATAAATAAGATAAAAAATATATATTGTCTGGTCTGATTGTAAATGATAAAAAAAATAGTAAATTGTAAGAAAGGGATTTAGGCAGAATTTATTGCCTTTAATGGGAGGAATCTTCTAGAAGATATTGGGAGGATTTGTCTCTCATAATAATATTCAATAGAGGGAACTTTTGGGGGGGGGGAGAGAAGATGGGGGAGACTAGTTTGTGGCTACAGCAGTTGAACCCGACATTGAATCTTCAGCCCAGTCAAGCAAGCGAAATCAAGTTCCTTTGGTTCTAATTTCTGTCTCAGTTTTCTATTGAAACAAATGTTTGATTTATGATTTTTCTTGTCGATTGTAATTTTCTTGAGAGATTAGAAGCCTTGTTATCAGATCCAATTGTGCATGTCTGTATCATTGCATTTCTGGGAATCATCGATTGAAGTAACTGTCTATCTCTCACCCATTTCATCTCTATTTTTTTTCAATTTGTTGCGTCAGCTATAACTTTAGTTTTGTGAAATAGGTTCTTTTAATTGTTTTATATATGGTGCATGACCTAGTTATCCAAATCATATCCAAAAATCAGCCTTACCTAGTTTGTCATTTTCGAGATATGAATATTTTGTGACTGTCTATCTCTCACCCATTTCATATCTATTTTTATATCCTGTTGCATTAGCCATAACTTTATTTTTAAGAACTTGGTTCCTCTAAATTTTTTATATATGGTGCATGACTTGGTTATCTAAATCATATCTGAAAATCAGCCTTACCTAGTTTGTCATAGTAGAGATATGAATATTTTGTGACTGTCTACCTCTCACCTATTTTGTCTCTATTAAAATAGTTAGTTGCATCACCAATAAATTTTTATTTTCGAACTGGGTTTCTTTGAAATTTTTATATAAGATACAACTCTTATCTATGAAAATCATATCCAAAAATTAGCATTACCTAGTTTGTCAATTCAGATATATGTAATAATTAGTGATAGATAGGTCCTATGTCATCTTGGTTGTTATTAAATCTACAAATCCATTCTGTGCATATCCTGCAATTTTCTCATTCCATGAGATGAGATTTCTTGGAGAGATTTTGTCAAATAGTTAACGTACATTTCCTATGCTATCCTATTTCACACCATGCCTTCCAGTTCACTTGTCAATTGCTTTTTCTTGAAAGTTTTAAAGCCTTTACAATATGTCAAATTGCCATGTATTCTGTTGTCATTGCATTTCATGATACCATATGCCTTGAGGCATTTGTCAAACAATTTGTGTGCTTTGTGCATGCTTCTACATTTTGTATATAGGTGTACCAGGGCTTTTACATCCACAACATTTGATGAAATATGTCTTTCCTTTATGCTTTGATGTATGTCCATGCACTGTTCCCAAAGCTCTCATTTTGGTGCAGGCTATTAGGATGCTGGCAAAGGTTGCCAATCTATTTTTAAACCTACCATTCATTTTTGCTGAAAGTTTCTAAAGCATTTTCAACAAATCCATTCTAGACGTGTCCTACATTCATTGCATTCCATGAGATAATATTTTTTGAGTCCTTTTTGCATTGTCTATAGATTTGTTTGAAAGATGAGTGTGCCATCATTCTTGGCATTAAAATTGCTTACACTCAAAAGCCTCCAAATCTGATATATAGCCTTTTATGAGTGAAATCCTGTATTCTTTTTCTTGAATTTCTTAACTTTTCCTATGATCTCCATTTTATTATAATATTATTAGTGATCATTTTAGAGGTTTAGATGAATAAAAGAGTTTTCTTGTTCTCACTGTTGCCTCTATTGAGCTTGCTTTTGTAGCATTCCAAGTATTGTTAAAAAGGGATTCATGCAAGTACTTCTTTCTCATTTCAAGAGGTTAGGTTTTCTTATAGATATAGAACTTTAATGTTTCTTTGTTTAAAGACCACATTTTATCATATGCTTAAGACATCAATTGTTGAAGCTACAAGTGTTGATCTACTTCTTAGTTGAACATGTTTAAAGATTATGTTAGCATGTTTATAATGCTTGTATCAAGTTGGGCATGCAAGACTAGTGTAGAGTGTAGGATAAGTGATTTGACTAGTTTAGAAATCATTATGAAGAGTAGACACCTTTAGAAGAACTAAGTATTAGGTTGGAACATTTTGATTTGGTAGTTGATTTAAAGAAATTGATCAATTTGTCAGTTATAATATCCATAGTAATCTAGGATTATCCTCTTTTCTACTCATGCGATGAATAAGAGTATGGTAGTAATGTTCATTAGCTATAGAAAATTATAATTGTCCTTTAGAATTAATGATGTTCAAAGATGTTTTATTTAGTTGATATGTCTTGTTCATGAATACAATGGAAAATGTGGATTAAATGTTTAGATTAAGAATAAAATCCTTGTAGTTAATTATGGTGGGTTAAACAAGCCTAAGTTGCAAAGGAAATTAGTTCAACTAAGTGAAGTGTTAACATTGATTGATATGAAATTATTTTGTGTCTGTTTGTTGTGAGTTACATTGATAAGAATTATGCATCTCAGAACCTTATTTCTTTGATTAAATAGTTTTCACATGTTTTAGAAGCCAATTTAATTGTTTGTTTAACTTTATTATATGATCTTGAAACTCTAGTAGATATGAGATGTTGTCCCTATATAGTTTTGTTTTGAAGATTGAATATATCATATGTTGCATTTGTTGTGTTGTAATTGAATTATTGTTATACGATGAAGGATATTAGTTTATGATGTGCATTTGAGAGTGAATGTGATGTGAGACCATAGTGTTTAGTGTGTCAATTGTTTGTGTCATTTGGGAAAGTTGATTCTAGAGGCCAAGAGGGGTAGTCGTGTGTATGACTCCTGTGATTATGTAATCTTACTAATGGTTGAATATGTTGACTCCCCTTTGTTTATGGATTCATTTGGTTATGATGACTATACAAGATGGATAATGCCTTGCTCAGTGTACATATTCATGTGGTTATGATGACTATACAAGATGGATAATGCCTTTCTCAGTGTACCTATTCATGTGGTTATGATAATAATGCAAGATGGGTAATGCCTTGCTCTGTGTAATGTGAACTGATGTATATTTTATGTTGTAAATGTATCATGATGAAAAATGTGATAGTTCATGCTTGGGTTTTTTTTCGGGCTTTGAGAATCTAGATGCATTGAAGGGGGAGTGGCTTTTAATGTGGGGTCGACACCCAAAGTGGCTTGTTAGGGTAACCCATTGGAAGTTGTTAATCTAGTGATAACTTAATATTAAATTTAGAGGGTTGGGTAGTTTCCACACTATTCAAGATAATTGGATGCCTCACTCATGCCTGTAGTGCTCGTTCAGGCTAACGATGAGATGATAAGGCCATGGTTGAAAAAATCAACTTCCTTGTCCTCATGAAAGGAATGTTGGTTTTGCATGTGTCACCCTATGGGGCCGGTGTCTAGTGAGAGACTGTTAGGGTAACCATAGATGGGGGCCAACACCTAGCGAGAGACTGTCAGGGTAACCCATGGATGGGGGCCGATGTCTAGCTAGAGACTGTCAGGGTAACCCATGCTAGAACCATGCAAGGACACTCAT
The DNA here is from genome assembly GCA_027924645.1 of Cunninghamia lanceolata. Taxonomy (NCBI): domain Eukaryota; kingdom Viridiplantae; phylum Streptophyta; class Pinopsida; order Cupressales; family Cupressaceae; genus Cunninghamia; species Cunninghamia lanceolata. The sequence continues at coordinate 786,693 of BSBN01000088.1, forward strand.
CCCTACTACAGTCTAGCATTTTTGAGTTGTGTTCTCCCCTTTATTTTGTGAATGGCTCTGGAAGTGATATTTGAGTTACTTGTGATATCCTTATTGACTGGTGTTGTTTTGGAGTCATGTGTAGTCCTTGCACCTGTTAGTCTATTGTCTTTTTGACTATTTGAGGAAATGGTGACTCTATTGTGAATCTCATGTGTACTTGTATGTTGGAGTCATGTTAACCTTTTGTGTTGTGTTCCTGTCTTCTTAATTGTCTCATGTTGTGGGACCTTATTGTTATCTCCTAGCACGGGGGGTTGACCTTAGGGTTCCACATGGTCAGGTGGTTGTGCTTTTATCTCCATTGGTTCCCCTTGCTGTTGTTCGTGTACAAGAAGGATGTACCTTATGTGGCAGATTTTAGATCTTGTTCTAGCTTGAGGAGATAGAAACTTATGTCCATATTCCAATTTTGTATATCAGTATAATCATGTACTCTTACCTTGATGTATGTACTTCAATGTAATCAGGAAAGCGGTATTGCAAGCAATGTAATGGTGTACCCTCATGTAAATGGAATTGTATATGTACTTGTAATCTTTTATATAGGACCTTAATGATTACTTATCTGATGTTATAATATGGAAATGGATGTGTCTATTCAATTGATGCAATTAGATTTAGAATGAACAATGGTTGTTAGTTAATTCATAATGTTGGTTAGATCTTGTTAATAGTTTGTTAGTAATGCAGTCGTGGAACCCTAGAGGACAAGCTTAACTTGATGTTATGAATAAATATGATTTACATTTCTTCATTATTTCTTTCTTAAAAAAAATATCATTTTTGTATAGCATAGTTGAGTTGTTCTCTGAGGTTTCTTGGTGGGGCGTTACATTTGATATCAGAGCCAAGTTGCAACACAGGAAGCTCTGGATTGTTGTTGTTGCTCCAGGTTAAGCATTTTTCTCCTTGTGGCGAGTTGGTAATAGTACCTCTCACCTATGTGCCTTGGTATGACGTTAGAAGGTTGATAAGTTTATAGACTTGTTCTTTGATTCTAGAAGAAATAAATTCTTTATGCCTTGTTTTTACTTATGTGTTTGCTATGTGTTCTTTCTCCTTCTTTTCTGAAAATGTGATGATATATCTTCCAATATGAGTTTCTTGAATGTTAGTGCTTGTTGATTTGTTGAGGCCTTGATTTCCTTTTGTGGTCTCTAATGCTTTAGAAGAAAGAAGCATGTTTACTGTTAGTGCATGTAATTAGGAGTGTGGTGTTTTTCCCCTCTAGTGATGTGAATATCCTGTACCCATTCTATGTGGAGTGTTGTGAAAGGCCAATGGTGTTTTGTGTTCCCTAGTTTGGTGAAGTAATTATACTTGGGGGTTATGTTTAGCATGGGTGTAGAAGCACCATACCGTCTTTATGTTAATTGCATTATTTTTGTATATGTGTAAGTATTGGAATGATTTAATTATTTAGTAGCATCATGCATTGCGAGTCATGTGGTTATGTGGTGTTGTCGTGTATGGGGTATCTTTACATTGTTGATTGATGATCTGATATCTATCTCCTTGTTGGCCATGACCACATATGGAAGTTTTGTTGTGGAAGTTATCATTGTGTATGCCTATGTAAGGACCGTGTGCAGGAGATCAAATTGGAGCTTGTGTTGGACCCATGAGACCATGAATGTGATACTGTAAGTCAATTAGAGTTTTGAATTATTCTTGTGTGTGATATCATACATTCCCTCTATAAATATCTTCTTGCATAAGGAAGTAATTGCATATGTTCATAGCTTGGTCAAAAAAAAGAAATTGTACTGCATTAATGAAAGAAAATTTTTGTATATACATAGAGACTGTGTTGCCTTAAATTCATGTATAAAAGTTGTTTAGATATGAAGATGTAGAAAACTTAGTTGTCCATGTGTTTGGTGTACATTCTCTAACACATTCTGGACTTTGAGTCCTGGGGTGTTGTGTAGCAGATACTCCCTTTTGTGGCTTAAATTAGTCACACCGTGATGTGGATTTTTTTGTAATATTGGTTGTTTTGGAATTTTTGATAGTTTCTTCATGTGTTATTGGCGGGCTAAAAGTGAATTTGTTTTTTTTGAACTCTCTTATGATAGGGGTGGTCACCAAAACTCTTTTCTTTATACTTGATTTATTGTTGAAAATTGCTGGCATTTTATGACTTAAGATTGAATTTAATTATTTCCCCACTTGGGTTTACATTTTTTTAATTTCCATGGTGGATATTCTGAATGTTTGTTTCTATTGGCTCTGTTTTGTTTTAAGTGTTATTTCTATCATGTTCATTTCGAACCTCTGATAGTGTGTTTTAAGGGAGGATTCTGCAGAGAATTGTACTTCGCATGTTTGGTAATTAGTTAGAACTATTGATGTGTTTTTTATGCACACGCAAACTTAGAATAAAATACTAAGTATTCTATCCTCTCTTGAATAAAGTCTCTCAAAGGCTAAACAAAGTGATCTAGTGAGACAACTCCAAGGTTCATGATATGTCAGGTCTTGACTTGCAATGGATAGACTTAGTAGTTGATGTGATTTTGCTATTACTCATAAAGGGACTTACACTGAATTGACTCCTTATTCCATTCAAATATGTTATTCTCCATGTGAAATGGAACTTCTTCTAATGAGCTATGAAAGAAAATGCAAAGGGACAAGGGTCTAGAAAGCTATTCTAAGGACAATAATATAATGAAATATGCCAAGATAGACAAACTCCTCATGAAACCGGACTCTACTTCACCATGAGAACCAACAACTACACAAAGTTCATGCAATCTTCAAAGGAAACTCAAAGATTTTCCTGTTGTAAACCTCCATCCAAACACCCACTACCGGCACATCTTGAACGAGCATCCACAACCGAACTAAAGCAAACGTGGTTTAGGCTAACTTTGCAAAATGACTTATCATCAACAAATCATAAAAAGCATAAACCATTACGGAATTCATCAAGTATTTCCACATATAAACATTACATCAATGAACTTCTAATCTACTTCTAAGCTAATTGGAAACACATCTCCATCATATTAAAGAATTTGAAACCATGCTAACATTCCACAATCACACAAATCACCATGATAACCAACAATGAGCTTGTATTGATTTTGGAAATGCATTTTTACAATAATTTCATATGTCTCTTCAATGACTTTGAAAAGTCTCCTCTAATTTACTTCTACTCTAACAACATCTACTCCTACTACTTGATTCATGCTCTCTCCCTCTAATAATCTCCTTTACAAATGAGAGAAATGGGCCTTATATAGGCTCCAAAATTACATGAATGGCCAAGATTGATTCGAGAATCAATGGCCAAGATTGAGACAAAAAGGTAGTTTGTTAGAAAAATTACTATTTTTAGAATCATTGAATGCAGATGAATGATGTGGTAGACTGTGATTGGATCAATGTTGTGCACGTGCCACCTCAGCATCAAACAAACTGGTTTGATTTTCTTTGTGTTCATACTGCTCAGAATATTTTCCCAAATCATGTCATATTTTGTAGTAGTCTTTGAGTCTTCAAATTTTCACCTTTGGAACTTAACCTCTTCAAACTTGTGACTTGGTAAATTTATAATTTCTTCTTGTTGTCCTTCATGCAATTGTACAATTTATGGATTCGTGATGAGGTTCCTCATGTCTCTTGCTCATGACTTTCTTGATGATGTTATTGTGTAGGATGCAAGATTCTAGTTCTGGATGATTGTGTATGCATTTTGGAGTAGACCAATGTATGATGGACATTCTCTCTATTTGGCACATGAAATGAGTGACTTTCGTATGATGACTCTTTATGCACAGTGAAGTGATTTTCTTCCTTCAAACATATGAAGTTGCCCTTGATGCATGACGTTGATCTTGGTATAAGCACTCCTCCATGTGGCGATGATGTCTGCCTTATGAATTCGAATAACACTCTTCTTGCTTTAAACCTCTCATATGCAAGCTCTCACCATTCTCCTTCACAAATTCTCATCACTACCTCTCTTTAATATGAAGTCTTCTTCATGAACTTGAACAACTTCCCTTCATTGAATATCTTCCTTGTAGAAGTTGTCCTTGCTCCTAGAACGAGTCCTCGTCTTTGAATTCCTACAAAACAAAGGGAACTTCGAATAGCCTTTATCGAACAAAACCCTTAAATGTGACGATGAAACATAGATAACTTTGCAAGGAATTACATTCAAAAATCTACTTTTAAAGAAATGAATAATAATAACATTTAAAATAATAATATTTCTTCACAAGTAATTTCGCCCTCTTTTCTCCCTTAGGGAAAGTTCACTTTCTTTTCTAAAATTTTCCTTCCCTTTTAAAATGTACTTGATTTGTTTTCTTTTTTAAGAAAATTATGATTTGATAACTTATTTAAATACACATTGCTTCAGCAAAATTTCATATTGGTAGACTTCACTAAAGATATCTGGGTAAATGCAAGGAGATGGGGGACCAAAAAGTCGCCAACATCTCCAAAAGTAAAATGCGAGCGCATTATAACATGCTCACGTTTTGCTTTTAATAAAAGCAAAAAAAAATATTTTCTGCACATTCACCGGTGACTTCTCTCTTGACAGCAACAAAAAAGCCTAAGGAAAATGTGATCATGTTGAAGAAAAGGAGATCCAATCAAGTGTACGTGCGAAAACAAGAAATTCACAATACTACCTCACCGCCAAAGTCATCATCCTACAAATTTGGAGGCTCCAACACAAGAAGAAGGTAGGGTTTGTCTGATTTTGTTAGTTTTAGAACAATTATATAGTTTTTCAATGTTTGATTTATGTTTATATTGCATTTACAGTTATTAGAGAAGTAGAAAATCTAAATCTAGTTGAGGAGGGTGAAAACAACCCGCAAAACCCTCCAAACCCTCAAAACCCACCTTCACCTCCTTTTCATGTAAGGGATAATCAAAAACACTACTTAGAGATAATAGAAGAAAACAAGAAACATCTTGAAACTATTATTCAAAGCCTAAACAATCCAAGTGGAACCACTGAGCATAGGAGGGCACTTGCAAAATCACTACAGGAGATTGTTTCCCACACAAATTTGGTGATGAAACAAATCACTAATTTTCAAGAGTATAGGGAGAGGAGTAGGCAATATTATGCTGACAAGTTGTCATATGAACAAGTGAAGAAGGAAAAAATTACAAAATCTCAATTATGTGCACAATTTACTAATCCCAAAACTGGCCAAACATTAGAGGAAACTTGCAAACGGTCTCCTATATATTGGTGTAGGAATGAAGACATATCATAAAACTTTTGGGATAGATGGTACATGGTCTTCGATGAGTGGCCATGCAACAATGATGAGGTACTACAATATTTTTTGAGGAAACTCTATTGCGAGTTCATCCTTAACAAGATTTTGAATTATTTTGGTATTCGTAATTTCCAGGGTAGAGGTGGTGGCTCTGCTCAATCTCAACAGCATGTGCCTATACCCCAAGGGAGGCCAGAACGTAGGTCACTCCCTTTGGCTTTGAAGGAGAGTGTTGAGTTGGAGACTTTACATTCACTAACTACTCTCACCTAAACTCTATCACAGCATGTAGATGATTTTACCTAGGATGATGAGGGTAAGAGTAGTAGGCATCATGTGTCCCCACATTTGTGCAGTACATGTGGGAACCTATGTGATTATGGGACGGAGGAGGCACGACAAGACTCTGTGACATAGGGGTAGCATGCTGCGACACAAAGGCAACATGATACGACACAGGGGCAGGACATATTGGATGATCTTGTTCTCAGTGATGATCTCTTATAGTATACATTTGGTATTAACTCTTAGGTAATTTATTACAAGTTTCATCTTGATTTAGTATATTGTTATTTGAAATTTGTAATTAATTTTATATGATTATCTATATTATAAGTCAAAAATAATGTATGTAATTGTTTGCACAATAAAATTCCAGGGTCAGAGTCTTCATCATGCCTTTGTTAGGCATCCATTGGCAGCTTATGAGTGGAGGTCAAGTCAACAGGTATGTAATTTATCATATATTCATAATTATTGTAAATATGTCAATGGTAATATTATTTTGTGACTTGATTTGATGATTTCAATAGTCACTAGCACCTCCATAGTTTCCTTAGTCTCCTGGACACCAAACCACCACTTTTACTGAGGTAAATTTAACCATTTCTAATCATTATGCATTTTAATAATAATGTTATGTATTTATTTTGTTTTAATAATCTTGAACTTGATTTTTAGATGTTGAATACAGTAGAGACTCCTCATCTTTGTGAGTCCGCGTAGATATGCATTGATCTAGCCATGATGTCTGCAAATCCTTTGATTGAGGTATGAGCCAATAACATGCAAATATAATAATTTTGTATTTCTTTTTTATCTCATGTCATTTGATGTACATAAATGATATTTATGTTTAGTCAATTTTGCTTCTTGATGCTTCTCACAGGAGGTCACAACTCCAGTCCATCCAACTGCAAATGAAGAGAGAGTCAAGATGATGGAGAGGGATCATTAGTTGGCAGTAAGTGATCAATTACATATGTGATGCTATATATTTCATACATTTTTTATACTAATGCGCATATTGTTTGTTTGTATTAAAAGGTGCAGCTGGATGAACTTTATTCGGAGAGGTCTACTTGACGGCAGAGAGAAGATGTGTTACTGATTAGCTCTCCATCTTCATAGTCAAAGAAGGGCTGCCGATTATTTCCTAAAAGTCCATAGGAAACTAGTTTTGGGGAACTTTTTTGTATGCCTAGATGGCTTTGTATACATACTTTTGTATGTTAATCAAATGTATATTTTTGTATATTTGCCTATATGTCTTTGTTTGGACACGCCTATATGGCTTTTTATATAAACTAGATCTTATGTTCATGACATTATGTATATATGACAGTTTATATTAAATATTTAATATGATAATCAATTATTGTTACAGGAATTTGGTTTTACAAGTGCCAATTAAATTTGCTTGAAAGTTTATGAATCGTTTCCAAATAATCCATTTTGTGCATATCTTGCAATCATTGAATTTTGTCAAACTGTACATTTGTTTGAGGCATCATCTTAAATAGTTCATGTGCCTTGTCTATGCTTCCATACATTCCATACATGCCTACAAGGGAAACTTTGCAAATACAATACATGTGAGAAAATTCCTATATCATTTATGCTTTGATGGTTGTCCACACCATGTTCTCTAGATCCCATTATAGCATAGGCAAGGAGGAAGTTGGTTAAGGTTGTGCAATTTGGTTTTAGATGTGCCAAAATTTGCATAAATGGTTGAAATTTACTTTTGTGCATTTACTTGAGAGTTTTTAAAGCCTTACAAAAAATCCATTTCATGCATATCTTGCAATCATTGCATTCCATGAGACAACATTTCTTTGAGGCATCGCGTCTAACAGTTCGTGTTCGTTATATATGCTTCCACACAAGTTGCATACATATCTTGTAGGGTACTTACAACTACGACATTTGACAAAATTCCTATATCCTTTATGCTTTGATGGATGTCTATACTATGCTCCAAACATACCATTTCTAAGGTTTTGGAATTTGGCTTTACACTTGCCAATTGCATTTTCTTGGAACTTTCTAAAGGCTTATCAGTAAATCCATTTTGTTCATATCTTGCAATCCTTGTATTCCATGAGGTGACATTTCTTTGAGGCATCATGCCAAATAGTTCACGTGCCTTGTCTATGCTTCCACACTTTGCATTCATGTCTCTGAGGGTAGTTGCAACTATAACATCTAACAAAATTCCCATATGTTTTATCCTTTTGATGGATGTCCATTTTGGCATAGGCAAGGAGGATACTGGCTAAGGTTGTGGAATTTTTCTTTACACCTGCTAATCACATTTTCTTGAAAGTTGCTAATGCCTTATCAAAAAATCCATTTTGTTCATATCTTGCAATCATTGCATTCAATGAGGTGACATTTCTTTGGGGCATCATGCCAAATAGTTCATGTGCCTTGTCTATGCTTCCACACTTTGCATACATGTCTACAAGGGTGATGTAGTAGGTAAGGAGGACGACTCAACACCATGGAAACATATTTCATGGTGCAGGAGCACCTTACCCATAGCCAATTTTCGCTAGGAGCATGTCATAAGAAGGTCCTAGAACATCAAAGGACAAGTCGATGGTCTTGTGTCATCATTTTGCATGTAATAAGGTCAAATGACCAATATCATTTGTATTTGGAGTCATGTTTTATGTTGTTGTCAAACAAAAAGTCTAATAATGTAAGTAGTGGTAAGAAGTTTCTTTTTCAACTTAACAAATCATGTAATAAGGAGGTTACCCAACGATCAAATAGGTTAAAAGTCAGTTATGATCAACTAGAACTATTGTAAACATGAATAAAAACCTTCACACCCACCGAGGTCTCATTTCGTGTACCAAGTGTCACATTCGTTCGGGGTAGCAGGCTACCGGCAAAGTCCCTTAAGCTCCCTAAGATGAAAAAATTGCCAACTTTGACAAGATAGTTCTTAGAATTCGTGATAGCTAGGAATGTTATGTTTGGACCTATAGGTGTACGTGGAGTCCATCCACAAGAACCTCTCTTGGTTTCATTCAACTCCAGTCTGTTTGACCGTGTCAAAATCAAACGCATTCTTACAAAATGCTTTAGTTTCATGCAGTGGAAACGTGCTAGGAGTGACATTTTGCATTTCATAGCTTGTGGGGCTGAACAGACTTTAGAAAAATGTCAGGGTGGACAAGTAAATGCCATGGGAGGTCTCATTTCATGTGCCAAGCATCATATTCATTCGAGGCAGCAAGCTACCGGTAAAGTCCCTTAAGATCCCTAAGATGAAAAAATTGCCAAACTTTGATGGAGCAGTTCTCAGAATTTGTGGCAGCTTGGAATATTTTATTTGGACCTACAGGTGTACATGGGGTCCATCTACAATAACCTCTCTCAGTTTCATTCAACTGCTATCCGTTTGACCGTGCCAGAATCAAATGCATTCTTACAAAATGCTTTAGTTTCATGCAGTGGAAAGGTGCTAGGAGTGACATTTTGCATTCCATACCTCATGGGGCTGAACAGACTTTGCCAACACATCAGGGTGGGCAGGTAAATGCTAGGGGAGTCTCATTTCATGTGCCAAGCATCACAGTGGTTCGAGGTAGTAGGCTACCGACAAAGTCCCTTAAGCTCCCCAAGATGAAAAAATTGCCAAACTTTGACAGGACAGTTCATAGAATTTGTGGCATCTGGGAACATTCTGTTTGGACCTACAGCTGCATGTGGGGTCTATCTACAATAACCTCTCTTAGTTTTGTTCAACTCCTATCCATTTGACCATGCCAGAATCAAATGCATTCTTGCAAAATGCTTCAGTTTCATGTAGTGGAAAGGTGTTAGGAGTGACATTTTGCATTCTGTAGCTTGTGGCACCGAATGGACTTTGCCAACGCATTAGGGTGGGAAGGTAAATGCCAGGGGAGGTCTCATTTTATGTGCCAAGCATTGCATTCGTTCGGGGCAGCAGGCTACCAGCAAAGTCCCTTAAGCGCTCCCTAAGAAGAAAAAATTACCAAACTTTGACGCAATAGTTCTCAGAATTTGTGGTAGCTGGGAATGTTTTGTTTGGACCTACAGGTGCATGTGGGGTCTATCTATAATAACCTCTCTCAGTTTAATTCAACTCCTATCCATTTGACCGTGCCAAAGTCAAACGTGTTCTTGCAAAATGCTTCAGTTTCATGCAGTGGAAAGGTGCTAGGAGTAACATTTTGCATTCCATAGCTCGTGGGATAGAACAGAATTTGCCAACACATCAGGGTGGGCAAGTAAATGCTAGGGGAGGTCTCATTTCATGTTCCAAGCGTCACAGTCGTTCGAGATAGTAGGCTACTGGGAAAGTCCCTTAAGCTCCCTAAGATGAAAAAATTGCCAAACTTTAATGGGACAGTTCTCAGAATTTGTGGTAGCTGGGAATGTTTTGTTTGGACCTATAGGTGTATGTGGAGTCTGTCCACAATAACCTCTGTCATTTTTATTTAACTCCTATTTGTTTGACCGTGCTGAAATCAAACACATTCTTGCAAAATGCTTCAGTTTCATGCAATGGAAAGGTTGTCATGTGCCATATTTTTTGTTCTACTCATCGTGGGGCCAAATGGACTATGCCAACACGTCAAGGTGGGTGGGTAAATGATAGGGGAGGTCTCATTTCATGCGCCAAGTATCTCATTCGTTTCAGGCTACAAGCTACCAGTAAACTCAAAAAGTGCTAGGTCTCGGTATCTCCCTATTCACCTCTCTACCTAAAACATAAACCTAAACCTCTAAACCTTAACCCCTAACCCCTAAACCATAAACCCTAAACCCCAAATAATGTCCCTAAACCCTAACCCCTAACCCCTAAACCATAAAAATGAGCAACCCTAAACCCCTAAACCCCTAAGGTCCCTAAACCATAAAACCTAGAAGCAACCCTAAACCTCTATCTCCCTATCTCTCCCAATCTCTATTGGTCCCCTTGCTCTATCTCTCTCTAAACCCTAAACCCTAACCCCTAAACTCAAGCAACCCTAAACCCCTAACTTGTAAACCCTAAACTCAAGCATCCCTAAACCCCTAAAGCCTAAATAATTCCCCTAAACCCTTACCCTAAACCCTAAACCATATTTACTTGAGAAACCCTAAACTCATGTAAACCTCAAACTGTAAGCCACCCCTAAACTGCAAGCCACGCCTAACCCCTAACCCCTAAACCATAAAACCTGGAAGCAACCCTAAACCTCTATCTCCCTATCTCTCCCAATCTCTATAACATGAAAACATGAAAACATTAGGCTTTCATTCCAACCAAATTCATTCCTAATCAATCCCAAATCATCCCTAATCCATTCAATTTCATCTCTAATCATCCCTAAACCACTTCTAATCAGCCCTAAACCACTTCACACCATCCCAAATCACATCTAAATCAACTTAACTTCATCCCTAATCATTTTCTAATCAACTCGGATTTCATCTCAAATACCATCCCTAAGCTATCCCTAAATCATTCTAATCATTCCCTAATCAACACTAAACCACTTCAAACCATCCCTAAAACCATTCTAATCATTCTCAAATTGTTCCTAATCTAGTCCTTTTCACCTCTCATCATCCCTAAACTAATCCATTTCATCCCAACTCCATCCCAAATCAATCGAACCTCCATGTCAAACGATCCCAAAAATAATCAAAATCAAACAAATACCTCACTAGGAGCCATTAGAAGATCATAGTACCAATCTGTTAGTCATTTGCACCATTTTGTATATCATATGTGCCAATATGCTCCTTAGTAGCACCTACCTATCAATCAAAAACATCATTCTACACCTAGCCAGTCACAAGTGTCATTCTACCCTCTACCAGCCACAGGAGCCATCAAAACATCAGAAGTGCCAATATGTTAGTCATTTACACCATTCTATACATCATATATACCAACCATAAACCCTAAACCCGATCAACCCTAAACCTGATCAACCCCAAATCCTTATCTCCTTGTCTCTATCATCCCTCTACCTCTCAATCTCTGCCTATGTCTTTGGTCATGTCCATCACCCTCTATCTCGCTACCTCTCCCTCTCTAAACTCCTAACCCCTAAACTCTAAACCCGATCAACCCTAAACCCCTATCTCCATGTCTCTATCATCTCTCTACCTCTCAATCTCTCTAGCTATGTCTCTGGCCATGTCCCTCACCCTCTATCTCCATATCTCTCCCTCTCTAAACTCCTAACCCCTAAACCCTAAACTCGATCAACCCTAAATCAGATCAACCCTAAACCCTATCTCTTTGTCTCTATCATCCTTCTACCTCTTAATCTCTCTACCTATGTCTCTAGCCATGTCCCTCACCCTCTATCTCCCTATGTCTCCCCTTGGTCTCCTCTATATCTCCCTATTGGTCCTCTCTCTCTAAACCCTAACCTAAACATCTAAACCTTAACCCCTAACCACTAAAACATAAAGCTTAAGTTACCCTAAATAATGCCACTAAACCCTAATCCCTAACCCCTAAACCTTGGAAGTGACTCTAAACCTTTATCTCCCTAGATCTCTCCCAATATCTATCGATCTCCTCACACACACTCTCTCTAAACCCTAACCCCTAAACCCTAAACCTGAGAAACCCTAAATCCCTAATACCTAAACCCTAACCCCTAAACCCTAAACCCTAAACCTAAGCAACCGTAAACCCCTAAACCCTAAATAATTCTCCTAAACCCTAACCCTAAACCCTAAACTTGAGCAGCCCTAAACTCCTAAACCCTAAATGATTCCCCTAAACCTTAAACCTAAGCAACCCTAAACTCATAAACCCGATCCACCCTCTCTCTCTGTCCAAAACAAGAAAACTAAGACTCTCTCTCTCTCTCTCTCTCTCTCTCTCTCTCTCTCTCTCTCTCTCTCTCTCTCTCTCTCTCTCTCTCTCTCTCTCTCTCTCTCTCTCTCTCTCTCTCCCTATCACCAAGTATCTTTCCCAAGTTTCTCTCCCCTCCATCTCCATCCTCTCTCCCTTTTCCTCCCTCTTGCTCTCCCTTGTCAACAAAGAACATGGAAATGTAAGAAAAATAGGACATGTAAAGATGGATGAGGATATAAATTGGGATTCAATGGAATGGAAACAAGATAATTTATGAAATTTCATTGGATGGGAAGAATGAGGAGGAGAGGTAGAGAAAGGAGGGAAGTAGAGAATGAGAGAGAGGATAGGAGATAGAGATAGGATGGAAGTAGAGAGTGGGAGAGAACCATAGGAGGTAGACAGGGCAAGGAAGAAGAGAGAGAGGATAGGAGGTAGACAGGGGAGAGAAGCAGAGATTGAGAGAGAGGGTAGGAGGTAGATAGGCGAGGGAAGTAGAAAGTGAGGGAGAGGGTAAGAGGTAGAGAGTGAGGGGAAGAAGAGAGTGAGAGAGAAGGTTGGAGGTAGAGAGGGAATAGAAGCAAAGACTTAGAAAGAGGGTAGGAGATAGATAGGAGAGGGAAGTAGAGAGTGAGAGAGACAGTAGAAGGTAGATAAGGGAGGGAAGAAGAGAGTGAGAGAGAAGGTGGGAGGTAGAGAGGGGAGGGAAGTAGAGAATCAGAGAAAGGGTAGGACATAGAGAGGGGAGAGAGAGAGAGAGAGAGAGAGAGAGAGAGTGCAGCTTCCCTTGTAGACATGTATGTAAAGTGTGCAAGCATAGACAAGGCATGTCAATTGTAAGACCTAACACCTCAAAGAGATGTTCTATAATGGAATGAAATGATTGCAAGATATGCAAAAAATGGATTTGTTGAAAAGGTTTTAGAAACTTTCAAGCAAATGCAATTGACATGTGTATTTCCAGTTATGGTCATCATAACATGAGCACATTATGCTCATCTTTGTTTGATGTGTTTTTATCCGTCTTTAGCAAAATCTAGAGATAATCTGGAGCGTGCTCCCCATCAGGATGGCACTTTTTTCAATGAAAACTCAAAAAAATACCACCATAATCTTAAGCTCTCTAGTAGCTATCTAACCATATAATTTTTTTCACATTTTGAGTACATTTAATGTTTCATCTTGAATTTCTTTTGTTAGTGTGTCCAGTTTTTGTCAAAAACTAGTCTCTATTATTTTTGACTTTTTTTTAACCGTTCATCAAAAATTGAAATAAGTTATATTTTTAGAAACTAGACTCCATTCTACACGAATTCAAAAAAAAATCAATTTTCGATTAGTTTTCAAACATTTTAGGGGGGAGCATTCTCAAATTTTTCTTTTTTAGGATGTGTCCACTTTAAAATTTACTAAAAAATTAATTATTCATTAAAAAATTATCAAAAAAATCAAGGATAAACTACATGGTGTTACCTAATTTCTCATTGGAGTGATTGTTAAAAGACTAAAAAAAAAGTTAACATTTTAGGGGGAGCACATCAGATGCTATGTTATTTTTTTTTAGAAAAACAAGACCAATTTGTGTGCTCCTCATTTTTGAACCCCTTAATCTCAACCATTTTTGGAAAAAAATAGCAGTTTAGAAACTAGATTCGGAGCACTACAACTCTTGTTTTCGTTCCATCTTCAAATTTTTAGTGTAGCTATCTTCAATTTCTCATCCAACATCAATGTTTCCTGATTTCTGAAAAAAAGTGGCAACTTAAGACCCCATTTTGGTCCCTCATCTTTGTGCACTTACCCATTTAACAATGTTCTTTCAATGAATTTTTTATAAGCTGACTTTACTAAGGTCAACAATGTTTTCCATGCAATTTTTTCTTAAGTAGGCTGACTTGGTCATAGATTTAGCAATTTTTATTAACTTATTCACAAGTTCTTTGGAGCGCATATTGCCTACAGTCTTTCAGTGAAGGGTAGAGTTTCAAGGTTACCACTCACAAACTAGGGCGCAATGTCCTTATGTGCATTCACGAATTTTCTAAGTGCATTTTCCTTATTTCCTTTCAATGCAGGGCACATATCCTAGGTGAACTTGCAATATCAATCATATTTCCTTAGGTATTTAGGAATTTCTTGTTGCACATATCATGAAACCTTTCAGAATTTCAAATCGGGGTTTTGAGGCGACCACTCACAAATTTAATGCATTTTCTATTTGTTCAGTCATACATTTCAGTGCAGATTTCTTTTGTTCATTCATAGATTTAGTCAGGATTTTTCTTGAAGTCTTTCACATGTTTCAGTGGGAATTTAATGATGTTGTTCATAGATTGAAATCAGGGATTTCTATCGGGGTTTTTACTTGTTCTTGCAGGGTACATTCCTCTTATGGCCTTTCAGTGCTCCTTGCAATATTTGAGGATGCATTTGATATGAACTTTTGCGATGATGAGCGGGAATTACCTCAAGTCTTAAATTGTTGTCAAGGGTTCCTATAAACTACTTCCTTGCAATCCTAGGTGCATTTCTATTGGAGTATTGCAATGATTGTAGAGCGCATTTCTCCTATGAGTGTTCACAATTGAGGGGCGAGGATTTATTAATTTCTTTCACAAATGCAAGTCACAAGTTTCCTGTTTCTGGGTGAAATTTCCTTAAGACTGTTTACAAATTTGAACAGACTTCATGATGCTCAGAAACAAGTTTAACATAGTTTCAATGATATCCTTCACAATGCCTCATGTAGGCTACCCATAGTCTTTCACAAATTTGGCAGAAATTTGGTCATATTATGCATTAGGCACTGATTTTGATCATGCATGCATGAAATGCAAAGAGCCTTCTAAGATGCATCAAAAGGTTTAGGTGGATGTTTTGAGCGTGCTTGCAAAATTGTCACGTTTAAACAACCTCCAAAAGTACACCAAGATGTTTTAGGCAGATGTTTTGAGTGAGTTTGTATAATTTTCAAAAGTGTGAAACCTCTCCCAAAGTGCGCTAAAAGGTTTAGGCAAAATTTTTGTGTAGTCTTGCATAAAATTTTAATGCAAACCTCCTCTCCAAGTCTACCTAGAGAAAAAGCAGACTTTTTGGGTAGCTGTGTAAAAATCAAATTTGTGCAAAGGGCACTCAAAAGTGCGCCTCCATTTGAGAAAAATTTTCAACCATGTATGTATAACTTGAAGCCTATTGCAAGGTACCATCAAATGTCTGCCAAAGTTGAGCGCTAATTCTTAACATGTGTGTATGGAATACACAATGCAGAGGTGTAGGAAAAGTGTGCCACTTCAATACTTAGCCATTTTTTCATTTTTTGATTTCCCACTCTTCTGTTCCAATTTCAACCTAGACAGATGCATTTGATTCACTTCATACTACCTGGGAGAGAAAGAGAGTCAATGTCCAATTTGCAGAGAAGACATGATCGAACGACACTTCCTAGGATCCTACAAGCTCAAAAGGTGGGTCCCCATTTACAGTGGGGTGATGTGTGATTAGGTCACAACATCTAGTGCCAATTCAAATAAATGTTCCTAAACATTTCAAAAATAAAAAAACCCAATGCAAACCCAGAAATATTAGACAATACCTTAAAATCATCAACTGGTTAGGAATCACACTCAAAAGGGAAGAAGAATCCTAGATTGTATTGAGACACTTCAAATTTAAACATTTATAGAATAGTGATTAAAACAAAAATCTCAAGTGTTCCAAAGATAAACAAGAATCAAAACTTCAAATTTCCCATGTACTCCCACACATTAGGCCAAATAAACATGCATACTTGATCAAAGAGTCAAAATCAAAAGCTTAGCACAACCATTCATATCCCAAAGATCCAAGTGTGTGCAATTGAGTTCATTCCCATCCATCAGTAACTAAGATCACCTCAGTTCCTCCACATTAAGATATGTGATCAGTACACAACTCATGAACTACCTAGACATAGCCTTGCTGCCAGCGAGTGTCTATAGCCCTGACGGGTTTGTCTCATAATTCCACTCGAGCAAAGCCCTACTTCCGGTCAGGCATCCATAGCCCCAGTAAAGATTACTCAATTGTCCATCTAACTGAGTTATAGTGTGTGATTTGTGATTTTCTTTTCTTTTCTTTTCTCTTCTTTTTGATTCTTTTGATTTTCAACAAGCTTATATTTGTTAGAGTACAATGCAATACCGCTACCCTTGCAACACATGCTTTTTGAAGGCACGAGTTACATTGATAACTTAGCTAGCTGGGTGTGGAATTCTAATGGTGGCAAAGGTGGACCTTTAGATTTTTCACTTAATGTGAGATCACAAAGATTCACTTAGGTACCTCTAGATTTAAAAGTGTGAAAAGATATAAGATCCCAAAACACTTCAAGTCATTCTAAACAATCAATTTATCCTCCAAGAGCAAGCAACATTCTATCAAACACTAACAATGAAGCCCACAATGAATCTATCTATCTGATGCTAGTTTCTCAAATGAAAACTAAGAGATTAATAATTAGATTAAGATTTGGCATTTTAAACATGGTAATCAGAAGGTGTCAGTGTCAAGACACAATATACGATTCCTTTCTGAGTAAGTACAAATCTTAGCTAGTTGATAAAGTTAAAGAAAATCATCTTCAGAATCCAAAGAATTTTATGAACATTTATCAAAGAAATGAACTAACATTTGATAAGAATTAGGTTAAATGTGCTTTAAAAGATAACAACACCCACCTCACCAATTGGGAAACCCACAAAAACAAACCTAAACTAAAGCAACAAACCAAACTACGAAAAGAAAACAAAGCCCAAGACTAACTAAACATGGTGAACTATTCTAATGCAACAGAAAGGAAAACCTACTCTAAGCAAGCTATGTACAATGAGTAAACACGACTCAAAAGACTCAGATATATACAAGACCTCAAATGGTTTCTCAAAATGAAAAGCAACAATAAGGCACATGTGATAGTTCAGATTTTGGAAAATTTGTCCTTGAATTTAGAAATATATTCTCTCACAATACAATCATTGAATTAAAAAAAAAATGTCTAAAATCAACAGCTGGGGCAACTCAAAAGGACCATGATTTATCCATATGTAGGTTGTCTTTCCTAAATTTCCATAGTCAAATTCATATGTTTCAAGTTCACAATTTGGAAACTCATGATCTTCGTCATTAAAAGCAAGGAAAGATACAACCTGGTGGTCTTCATCCTCAAGTAGCAATTCTTGTTCGTCACTTATCAATGCGTTGGGAGGTCAAAGTTGGTGATGAATCATCCCACTCACATCTGCAACATGCAAATCAACATTATAATCAATAGTGGGCATATCAAAATGAAAAGTTGAAAATAATAGAAATTTAGAGTATGGAACATTTCACCTGTAAGCTCATCTTGGATTATCAACAATGGACCTAGCACCAACTCGAATTGCATTCTGTATTTGGTGTTCCTTTCTTCATCTTGTGATGACTTTGGCTGTACTTCATCCATGAGAGCGTCAAGCACCCCTTCAAATTGCTCTTCATTCATAGACTTGTTGGTGATGACTTGTAGCATATCTGCATGATTACCATCTCTTTCAAGGACTCTTGAAACCTCTTGCAATTCACTCTTAATAATCTCTTCTAGCAACATGAATGAGTATATAGAAAGGAATTCTTCTTCTTGCAATGAACTTGAGTCACTTTCTTCTCTACTTGATGTATCCACACTTTGATCTTTACTTTTACTTGCTTGAATATCCTCTATGATTTCCTTTTCAACCTTTTCAGCAGGTGATTTGTTTTTGCTTGGAAGAAGGTATGCAAATGGACTTTCCACTTGATTCTCAAGTTCACTTGTGCTATCTTCACTGTTGAATAACATGGCAACATCTTCTCATTTGGGTGGTGAATTAATTTCTTGAATACATTTGCTCCACAAGTAGTCTAATCTCAATTGTACTTTGGATTCTTTTTCCAACCTTAATTCTTCCTTCACTTGATGAGTAGCCTCTTGACAAGATGAACATGTGAGTTTTGAATGAGTGGTGTTATAAATCCTACACCAACCACCTAGAATTAACATTTCTTTTGCAGGCATGTCCTTCTCAATACTTAGTCTCTTCTTGATCATTTCCTTAAAACTTATGAAGAATTTTCTTTCATCAAATAAGGCGTCGGGAACCACCTTTGTAGAAACAATCAACTCAAATACCTATGAGAAAGAAATTTTTCCTTGCAATGCTAATTTATCCTTGATAAAATTGTTAGGCAATATAGCTCCTCGTGTCCATTGGTGTCATGAATTCTACATCCCTTCCTTGATGCAAAGTCATCCAAACTCTTAGGATAGAGTTGTGCGTTCAAAGTCCACCAAATATGAAGAATATCATCTTGATGATGAACATATTGCTGCTCACAACCTTGAAACTGCTTCACATATGCTGAGAAATCCATCCTTCTTCTTTGGTATTTTTCAATTTTTTTTACTTTTTGGATTTTTGAAGTTTTATACTTTTTTTGGATTTTTTGATATTAGAGAGATCTTGCAAATCTCAAATGTGGATTTGAAAGCTCACTTGGCTCCAATTCAAAAATTGAAAGTTCGTTCGTGTGCCCAAAGTGAAAGAAGCAATGCAATTCCTTGTTCATTCCCTTTTATCCTAAGTTGAGTTGTATAAAATTCTTCGTTCTGGCCTCCTCTTTGCTAAACTTTGTCGATCAATATGAGGAGAGGCATGCATAAAAGTGATGGATGATAGAGCAATGAATGATAAAACACAAGAATATATTTTGTATGCTTGGAAAAAATGGAGCAGTTCGTTATTCTCGCCCTCCTTCTAGCACCTATTATGTTGATGTGTTTTTTATGCACATGCAAACTCAGAATAAAATACTAAGTATTATATCCTCTCTTGAATAAAGTCTCTCAAAGGCTAAACAAAGTGATCCAGTGAGACAACTCCAAGGTTCATGATATGTCAGGTCTTGACTTGCAATGGATAGACTTGGTAGTTGATGTGATTTTGTTCTTACTCACAAAGGGACTTACACTGAATTGACTCCTCCTTATTCCATTCAAATATGTTATTCTCCTTGTGAAATGGAACTTCTTCTAACCATCTATGAAAGAAAATGTAAAGGGACAAGGGTCTAGAAAGCTATTCTAAGGACAATGATATAATGAAATATTCCAAGATAGACAAACTCCTCATGAAACCAGACTCCGCTTCACCATGAGAACCAACAACTACACAAAATTGGTGCAATCTTCAAAGGAAACTCAAAGATTTTCATGTTGTAAACCTCCATCCAAACACCCACTACTGGCACAGCTTGAATGAGCATCCACAACTGAACTAAAGCAAACGTGGTTCGAGCTAACTTTGCAAAATGACTTATCATTGACAAATCATAAAAAGTATGAACCATTAAAGAATTCATCAAGTATCTCCACATATAAACATTACATCAATGAACTTCTAATCTACTTCTAAGCTAATTGGAAACACATTTCCATCATATTCAAGAATTTGAAACCATGCTAACATTCCACAATCACACAAATCGCCATGATAACCAACAATGAGCTTGTATTGATTTTGGAAATGCATTTTTACAATAATTTCTGTTGCAAAGTATGGGTCTATCCGGTGTTGTCATTGATGTCAACGTACTCATGTTGCATTGATGAGAAGGATTGGATGAACAGAGAGGAGCATTGGAGACAATGAAGTGAAGACCCTAGATAAGATGCAGATCAGAGGATATGGTTTAAAGGGTTTGTAGATATGAGTCTTGAGATGATCCAGTCAAGTTTTCAAAGGTCCGCATGAAGATCTAAAGAAAATATGACTGCTCAAGTAGAACCGATTTCGGTAGATGTTCAGAGATGACAGAGTGTCACAGATAGGTCCGGTGAGCTCCAGAAATGCATTATCCCATTCTGCGGATTGGAGGGAGTGTTGAGGAAGTCCTTGAGAAGTGTCAACTAGATTGGTTCATGGTTTGAAGGTCCGAAAGCACCTATTCCTTTGTGACAGTGATGCCAGACTGTGTTCTTGAAGTTTTGGATGAAGGAGAGAAGAATTCTAGAAAGCAAATGAAGTGCGGATGTTCTTGGTGATTCAGGAAAGGTTGTGGTGATCTTTGGATCATGTCTAGTTCATGTTGGTGGTCCGCATTAAAGTTAGAGTTCACATTTGAAGAATAACCACCAGATGTTGGTGTTCTTCCTGAGACTGGCCGACTAGATGTATTACATGTCTTGCAGATGGTCTTATAAGTGTTTGTCGACTTAGATGATTGTTCCTAAGTCAATGCCTTGTATAAATAAGGGATTGTGAAGTCATTTCAAAGTGTGTCTGGTGTGGATAAGTGTGTGGTAGTGAGGAAGAAGAGTGAAAGGCAGAGCAGAAGTTTTTGGGCTTAAATGAAACTAATCCAAGCATGGTAAAGATGCTATTCTCCAGTTCAAGTTTGTGATACTTGTTACTTTGTAGACAGTGTGTCTCTTGTAGGCAGTGGGCCTCTTGTGAGTAGTGTGCTCAGGCAGTGAGCCCTAATTGGCATGTGCCATTTATTCTTTTTATTCTTCTAATAGAGAATACTTTTTGGGTTAATCACCCCGTGGTTTTTCCCTTGACCAGGTTTTCCACGTCAAAATCTTGGTGTCTCATGTGTTGATGTGTGTCTACTCTTGTGTTAATGCTTTATGCTTTCATGATTGATTAATTATTATGCTGATGGATAACAAAGTGGATTTAAGTGTTTAATTTGAAAGCAAGTTTTGGACAACTGATTCACCCCCCTCTCAGTTGTTTGTCCTGAATCCAACAATTGATATCAGAGCCAAGTTCCTCTAAAAGGAGCTTAACCACTTGAGGAGATTCGGGATGTCGTCTTACAAGAAGGATAGTCTGAAGTTTGATGGAACCAATTTTAATCTCTGGAAAGGTCGCATGAAATGTCACTTGAAATGTATGGGAATGGCGTACTGGATCATGGCTACAACACCATATGTACCTCCACAGGGTGGTCCAAGAACCCTAAATGAAATCACAGACGCTGAAAATAATCTGCGGACTATAGAGGCTCTTCTAAGCACATTATCTAACTCTGAGCTCTCAAATGTTATTGACCTACCAACGGCTTATGAGATTTGGCAAAAACTGGAACTTTTGTATGAAGGAGACAAGTATGTCAAAAGTACAAGGTTACAAAGTCTAAAAGGAAAATTTGAAAATCTGAAGATGAGAGAAGATGAAAACATCTCTACTTTTATGCCAAGAGTAAATGAGCTTGTTTGTGGAATTACAAATGCTGGTGGAGTCTTGGATGAAGATGAGATTGTTGGCAAAATTCTTAGATCCCTTCCTACTTCTTACAAAATCAAGGCAACTGCCATTGAAGAATTCAAAGCCCATACAACTATCACAAGAGATCAATTGGCTAGTAAATTGGCTACATTTGAAATGTCTGAGTTTGGAGTTGATCCCCCCAAGACTGAATCTGCATTCAAAGCCAGTGCATGTGTCAAAGGTAAACAAAGGTTTGATTCGGGAGAGAATTCATCAAAGAAACTATCATGGTATGAAAAAGCAAGAAAAGACATGGAAGAAGAAGTAGAAACAACTCAACTTGAAGCCCTCTTTGCAAAGAGACTGTCAAGGGGATCCGACAAGTATGAAGGAAATTGCCCTTTAAGTGTTTTAATTGCGGTAAGATTGGTCACTTTGCCTCAAGATGTCCGGAAAGATTTTCAAGGCCAAATCCTAACAGACCTAGGTTTCAAAAGAATTGTTATTATGTTCATGAATAAGATGATAATGAAGGAGTAACAGATGATGAATTAGAAGTAGGAAACAAATCCAGAAGTGAATGGGTATTTATTGCCATCAAGGAAGAAGATCTAATGTCCTCTGAATCTGTCAATCATAAATTTGTAGAAAGAGCTCTGGCTGCCCAAGTTGAAGAAAAGGATGATTGGGTCATTGACAGTGGATGCTCTCATCATATGACAGGTGACAAAAATAAGTTCTTAGATTTGGAAAGGTATGAAGGAGGAGTGGTAAAGTTTGGTGATAATTCTGCTGGTAGAATCAGAGGTAGGGGAACTATTTCTTTTGATGGAAAGAACAAAACCAGTAATGTACTATATGTTGAAGGATTGAAGCACAATCTTCTCAGTGTTGGACAGTTGGTGGACAAAGGCTATGATATCTGGTTCAAGAATGGAAAATGCAGAATCTTTGAAAATTCCAGAATGGAGATTGCATCCGGTACTCAAACAAAAGGTAATATCTTTCATTTAGTTGGTACCGGTAAAAGTTGTTTGTTTGTACAAGTTGATCAGAGTTGGTTATGGCATAGAAGGATGTGTCATGTAAATTTTGATAACATCATCAAGATAAGCAATACTCAGGATGTAAGAGATCTCCCAAAATTGGTAAAACCTACAAATAGTTTGTGTAAAGAATGTCAGCTGGGGAAACAAAGAAGAGTCTCATTCAAAAGCAAGGATCAATCCTCTACCAGATTATTGGAATTAGTTCATAGTGATCTATGTGGTCCAACAAGAATCAAGAGTATGCAAAGTGATAGATATTTCATGTTATTAATTGATGACCATTCCCAGATGATGTGGGTTACCTTTCTGAAAGAGAAATCAGAAACTTTTGAGAAGTTCAAAATTTTCAAGGCTATGGTAGAGAATGAAACTGGATTGAAATTAAAATGTCTGAGGTCTGATAGAGGTGGTGAATTCACATCCGGTGAGTTCATAGATTTTTGTGAGAAGCATGGTATAAAGAGACAATTGTCTGCTCCTAGGACTCCATAGCAGAATGGAGTAGTAGAGAGAAAGAACCAAACCATCCAGGAAGCATCTAGGACAATGATGATGGAAGCAAATGTTCCTCAAATGTTCTGGAGAGAAGCTGTCAGCACTGCAGTCTATACTCTCAATCGAGTTCAAATCAGAAGCAATACCAGTAAGACTCCTTATGAACTTTGGATTGGTATCACTCCTACTGTGAGGTATTTCAGAGTGTTCGGTAGCAAATGTTACATTAAAAGAGATGAAGACCTAGGCAAGTTTGATGCTAGAAGTGATGAAGGGATATTCTTGGGTTACTCCACTCAAAGCAAAGCATACCGGTGTTACAATAAGAGACTGAGAAAGATGATAAAAATTACAAATGTGAAGGTTGATGAAGGAATTGAGAGACCTTCAAGGTTTTATGAATATGATGAAGATGATCAGAATGGTGTTCTGATTCAAGGAGCCCAAACTCCTTCCGGTACTTAGAATCAAATAGATCCGATAATCCAGGAAGAAGAGATGAGTCACAATGAACCTGATGAAGAATTAGAAGTGCAGGAAACTCCCAAAGTTCCTAGGTATGTAAGACTGAACCACTCTGAAGATCAGATCATAGGTGATAAAAGCAAAGGTGTACAAACAAGAAGAAGAATTGCTCAAAACTCAGATAAGTATTGTCTGATTTCAAGGATAGAACCTAAGACAGTAAATGAAGCTTGCAATGATGAAAACTGGACTAAAGCAATGGAAGAAGAGCTGAGCAAATTGAGAAAAATCACACTTGGGATCTTGTTCCTAGACCTAGAGACAAGAATGTGATTGGAACCAAATGGGTCTTCCAGAACAAACTGAATGAAGTTGGTGATGTAATCAGAAATAAAGCCAGATTGGTCTGCAAGGGCTACTATCAAATAGAAGGAGTTGATTTTGAAGAAACTTTTACTCCAGTGGCAAGAATTGAAGTAGTCAGATTATTTCTTGCCTATGCTGCCTTCAAGGATTTCAAAGTATATCAGATGGATGTCAAGTCTGTCTTCCTAAATGGTGATTTGGAAGAAGTATACGTTGAGCAACTAGATGGGTTTCAATTGTCTGATCATGGTGATATGGTCTGCAAGTTGAAGAAAGCTCTGTATAGACTAAAGCAAGCCCCAAGAGCCTGGTATGAAAGGTTGGATAAGCATCTTTTGAAGATTGGTTTCAACAAAGGTACTGCTGACAGTAATTTGTATTTTAAAATTGATCATGAAAACATCTTGATTGTTGAAGTGTTTGTTAATGATATCATTTTTTGAGGAAGAGATAGTATGTGTAAAGTTTTTGCAAATCAAATGAAAAATGAATTTGAGATGTCCATGCTTGGTGAAATGAATTTCTTTTTGGGTCTACAAATCACTTAAACAAAGAAAGGAATTTTAATTTCTCAGACTAAATATGTGAAAGAATTGTTGAAGAAATTTGGGATGGAAGACTCAAAACCAATACATACTCCTATGGCTACCCGATGTAAATTAAGCAAAGATGATGATTCTCCTAAGATAGATCAGACAAAGTATAGGTCAATGATTGGAGGACTGTTGTATCTCACTCAAACTAGACCAGACGTTATGTAGGCTATTGGTCTTGTTGCTAGATTCCAGGCTGATCCCAGGGAATCTCATGTCATGGCAATCAAGAGGATTTTTAGATATCTAAAAGGGACAGTTGAGTATGGTTTGTGGTATCCTAGATATCATGATTTCTCTCTTCATGCATATATAGATGCAGATTGGGCAAGAGATGTGGATGACCAGAAGAGTACCAGTGGTGGAGCATTCTTTTTGGGAAAGAGATTGGTTTCTTGGCTAAGCAAGAAACAAGAGACAATATCTCTATCTACAACTGAAGCAAAATACATTGCAGCAGTAGGTAGTTGCACTCAAGTTTTATGGATGAAGCAGATGCTAAGAGATATTAAAGTAGAGTATGAGGAGCCTATCACAATCTTCTGTGATATTTCAAGTGCAATAAATATTTCTAAGAATCCGGCATTGCATTCTAAGACTAAGTATATATCTATCAAATTTCACTTTCTAAGAGAGCAAGTGAATAAGGATGAAGTCAGATTAGAGTTTGTGCCTTCCAAGGATCAGATTGCAGACATCTTTACTAAACCTCTTCCCAAGGACTCTTTTGAGTATCTTAGGGAGAAGTTAGGGGTTATTGCCCCTCCAGTGATGAACTAAGGTGAACTGGTGTGCATCAGTCTGGTGGATATCACAGTCATATCTTGTGATCTAGATTAGTGATGGGGAGCTGCTACTCAGGGGGAGCAGCTGGTATAATTCTGAAGTATTGGAGTTGCAAGTATGAGCCCTTTTCCATTGATGTCAAAGGGGGAGAGAAGACATGTGAAAAATAAGTGGTTGATGATCAAAGGGGGAGCAGTAAAGGAAGAGAAGACATGTGAAGGGTTGTTGCTGATAGGGGGAGTTGTGACAAAAAGGAGAATTTCTTGTGTTGATGGTTTTTCACATCATATGTTAACATCAATAACAAAGGGGGAGATTGTTGCAAAGTATGGGTCTATCCGGTGTTGTCAATGATGTCAACATACTCATGTTGCATTGATGGGAAGGATTGGATGAGCAGAGAGAAGCATTGGAGACAATAAAGTGAAGACCCCAAATAAAATGCAAATCAGAGGATACGGTTTAAAGGGTTTGTAGATATGACTCTTGAGATGATCCAGTCAAGTTTTCAGAGGTCTGCATGAAGATCTAAAGAAGTTATGGCTGCTCAAGTAGAACCGGTTCTGGCAGGTGTTCAGAGGTGACAGATTGTCACAGATAGGTCCAGTGAGCTCTGGAAATGCATTATCCCATTCTGCGGATTGGACGGAGTGTTGAAGAAGTCCTTGAAAAGTGTCAACTAGATTGGTTCATGGTTTGAAGGTTCAGAAGTGCCTATTCCTTTGTGACAGTGATGACAGACTATGTTCTTGAAGTTTCAGATGAAGGAGAGAAGAATTCCAAAAAGCAGATGAAGTGCAGATGTTCTTGGTGATTCAGGAAAGGTTATGGTGATCTTTGGATCATGTCTAGTTCATGTTGGTGGTCCACATTAAAGTTAGAGTTCACATTTGAAGAATAACCACCGGATGTTGGTATTCTTCCTGAGACTGGCCGACCGGATGTATTACATGTCTTGCAGATGATCTTATAAGTGTTTGTTGACTTAGATGATTGTTCCTAAGTCGATGCCTTGTATAAATAAGGGATTGTGAAGTTATTTCAAAGTGTGTTTGGTGTAGATAAGTGTGTGGTAGCAAGGAAGAAGAGCAAAAGGCAGAGTAGAAGTTTTTGGGCTTAAATGGAACTGATCCAAGCATGGTAAAGATGCTATTCTCCAGTTCAATTTTGTGATACTTGTTACTTTGTAGACAGTGTGTCTCTTATAGGCAATGGGCCTCTTGTGAGCAGTGTGCTCAGCCAGTGAGCCCTAATTGGCATGTGCCATTTATTCTTTCTATTCTTCTAATAGAGAATACTTTTTGGGTTAATCACCCTGTGGTTTTTCCCTTGACCAGGTTTTCCACGTCAAAATCTTGGTGTCTCATGTGTTGATGTGTATCTACTCTTGTGTTAATGCTTTATGCTTTCATGATTGATTAATTATTATATTACTGGATAACAAAGTGGATTTAATTGTTTAATTTGAAAGCAAGTTTTGGACAACTGATTCACCCCCCCTCTCAGTTGTCTATCCCGAATCCAACAATTTCATATGTCTCTTCAATGACTTGGAAAAGTCTCCTCTAATCTACTTCTACTCTAATAGAATCTACTCCTACTGCTTGATTCTTGCTCTCTCCCTCTAATAATCTCCTTTACAAATGAGAGAAATGGGCCTTATATAGGCTCCAAAATTACATGAATGGCCAAGATTGATTTGAGAATCAATGGCCAAGATTGAGACAACAAGGCAGTTTGTTACAAAAATTACTATTTTTAGAATCATTGAATACAAACGAATGATGTGGCAGACTATGATTGGATCAATGTTGTGCATGTGCCACCTCAGCATTGAACAAACTAGTTTGATTTACTTTGTGTTCATATTGCTCAGAATATTTTCCCAAATCATGTCATTTTTTGTAGTAGTCTTTGAGTCTTCAAATTTTCACCTAAGTTGGAACTTAACCTCTTCAAACTTGTGACTTGGGAAATTTAGAATTTCTTCTTTTTGTCCTTCATGCAATTGTACAATTTATGGATTCATGATGAGGTTTATCATGTCTCTTGTTCATGACTTTCTTGATGATGTTATTGTGCAGGATGCAAGATTCTGGTTCTAGATTATTGTGTATGCATTTTGGAGTAGACCGATGTCTAATGGATGTTCTATCTGTTTGGTGCATGAAATGAGTGACTTTCGTATGACTCTTTATGCACAATGAAGTGATGTTCTTCCTCCGGACATATGAAGTTGCCCTGGATGCATGGCGTTGATCTTGGTATAAGCACTCCTTCGTGTGGCGATGATATCTTCCTTACAAAATTGAACAACACTCTTCTTGCTTTGAACCTCTCCTATGCAAGCTCTCACCATTCTCCTTCACAGATTCTCATCACTAGCTCTCCTTAATATGAAGTCTTCTTCATGAACTCAAACAACTTCCCTTCATCGAATATCTTCCTTGTAGAAGTTGTCGTTGCTCCTGGAACGAGTCCTCATCTTTGAATTCCTACAAAACAAAGGGAACTTCAAATAGCCTTTGTCAAACAAAACCCTTAAATGTGACGATGAAACATACATAACTTTGCAAGGAATTACATTCAAAAATCTACTTTTGAATAAATGAATAATAATAACACTTAAAATAATAATATTTCTTCACAAGTAATTTCACCATCTTTTCTCCCTTAGGGAAAGTTCACTTTCTTTTCTAAAATCTACCTTCTCTTTTAAAATGGACTTGAATTGTTTTCCTTTTTAATAAAATTATGATTTGATAACTTATTTAAATACACATTCCTTAGGTGAAATTTCATATTGGCGGACTTCACTAAAGATATTTAACAATTTTCTTTCAATGAATTTTTTATAAGCTAACTTTACTAAGGTCAACAATATTTTCCATGCGAATTTTTTTTTAAGTAGGCCGACTTGGTCATAGATTTAGCAATTTTTATTAACTTATTCACAAATTCTTTGAAGCACATATTGCCTACAGTCTTTCAATGAAGGGCGGAGTTTTGTCATGCCCACATTTCCCATGCAGTCACAACACACAAACACGTGTGTCATGTCCACATGCGACATGTGGTCATGATACGAACTATCAAAAAATTTCCCTTACTACTCTGTATTTCCCCCTTGCACACGTAGGCATGTTCGATTGCGTACCTTTAAGGTGTTAACGTTAATGTTGTATACAGAATCTTTCTCACATATGAGCCTGCACTATGCTGGCATACTAGTTCTACTACATTTACGTTGGTTTTAAAATTTAGCGTTTAAATTATTGAATGATTGGTTGGCCCCTATTTGGTTTTCTCAGTTTAATCATTACTACCTTACAATATTTATTTCCTCCTCTTCCAAGTTGTTTAGATTAATTTTCATGTTCAATTGTTTACTTATTCATTTTTTTAATCTTAAATTAATTTACTAAGATAATTTGTGCTCAATACTCTGATAATTTGTTAGGCAATAAATAACTCTGAATTAACATTTCCATAATTATGTCTTAATAGAGATAAATATATTTATATCAAATTTAATTTTTTTCTTTTGAAAGTGTAATTTGCAACTAATTACATCTATTACATCTATATATATATAATTAAATCTCTCTTTTGTAATGGATTCCACAACTAATACAACTATCACATCTAAGTATATATATATATCTATAAATATTTAACTTCTTTTTTTGTAAGTGGATTCCACAAGTAACACTACTATTATATTTAAATATATATATATATACCTACATACATATATATACCTACATACATATATGTATATATAATTGTTTAATTATTATTTAACAATAATCTCCACTCAAGCACCAAGTGCTTGTTATAAAACATGTTAAAGTCTTAGAGGGAATTAACCCTAAATTTTATTGTTGTGTGCAGGGTCATGGGGGCGGTGGTGGCAAAGCAGGTTGCAGTGGAGTGGGGTATGGAGAGGTGGAATGGAGGTGGCAGTGTGTAGGTTGCAATGGAGCGGAGTATGGAGCGGTTGCGGGCGGTGAACAGGGGAGCCGGTGGCAGGAGTGGCTGGCACAGGCCGCGATGGAGGAGGGGCCGCAGGAGGCGGCTCTGCAGGTTTCCGTGGGCGGGCGCTGGGGTTTATAGTCACGGCGGGGGTGTGGGGAGGGGCGGAGCCCCACCCACAACCCACTCCATAATATTAAATTTTCCAACCAATAACAGTAAATAAAAATATATATTTTAAACATAACGAATTTTCAAATTTCCTACAACATTTTAGTTTACGAATTAATGAATTTATTACGCATTTTCTTCAACATTTTAATTTACAAATTTAACAAATTCTTAAGTGAAACAGAAAGCAACTAACCATTTAAATCTGTATTTTTCAACTAAATTTTAATCTATCAAGTATACATTCCATTTCAAATAAAATTAAAGATTAAGAGTAAATACAGGGAACTAATAAATCTTCCACTTCAATAACCAAACAAACAGACATATAAATCGGTCTAGATTATTTTCCATTGTATACGTAAATCAAGTTTTAATTTGTTTTCAAAAGACAAAGTTACATCTTCTATAATCCAGTAAATGTAACTTTCTCACTAACTAATTACAAGAGATAAATTTTAACAACCGGTCTAAATCAACAACTAATCTCACAACTTACAATTTTGATAAACAAGAATAAACAACTGTAAGATTCCACAACTCACAAACACTCTAAGGGAGGAATTACTTTCTTGTCCCAATATAATTTTTTTACAACTTTCAGAGGGAGAAATCTCTCCTCAAAGGAAAACTTATCCAGGATGAAACTTAATGACCCAAACTCTCCTTGCCAGTAAGGATGAGTTACACTTTCCCCAAACAATAAAACTTTCCCATTTCTCTTCCATAAGCTCCAAGAGAAACCTGCATGACAACAAGGAAGAAATACACCAACCAACTAGCTCTCCTCCCTACCATAGACCCGCAAGAGGGTCACCCCCGAGCTAGGGAAATCATCCACACACCCAGGGTAGAATAGACCAAAAACACTTCACAACAATAGAAACAAACAACACATAACACCCATGGTTTTATTCACAATACAAAAACTCAGCTGAGGTGAGTTTAAAGAGGGTAGGGAAGTAGACTCACTCAACTCAAAGGTGTCATTCTTCTCAACATTTATCACAGCTTTTCTCATGGCCTCAAGCCAACAAAATTATTCTTTCTCATGGCCTCAAGCCATCCAAATAATAAAAATCACAGGGATATCTCAAATAGGCTGTCAAGCCTTATAGCCATTTTGGCTCAAAATTCTAACATGCCCTCAAGGCTTCCATATACCAAAAACAAGAATGCACTTGAGGAGGTTCACACCTTCCCTTCCCCATACATGATGAGCATTGTCTTCTAACTGGAAGAAGCTCTTTCAAACACCCAACACAAACCCAAAATAATAGAAATACACATAGACAACCCTTGCAAATCAACATTCATCAAACAAGAACAGAACATGCAAGGGTAAGTAAACTTGCTCACTAACCTTTACAAGCCCTATTATGGATGTAGTTGAAGAAGAGCTCCACCCTTAGTCTTCTCCTCCAAGTTCTCCTTCTTTCCACAATAATCCAACCCCCTTCCCCTCTCCCACCTCTCCTATTTAAAACAAATTCCCTGCATGTTCCCTTATTCCCAAGTGGCATTAAGAAACTAAACCCACTCCTTATCCATTATCCCTAGTGGACTTAAAATAATTAACCCTACTCAAGAGGTCCCCCACTATAGCCCTTTTCCAACACATGGAGGAATAAAATATAATAAGTAAAATAGAAATAAAAAAGGAGTGGATGACACACCACCCTTTTTATGGGGAACTCCTACCAAAAGAGAGGCACAAAGAGACAAAGCACTCCATTATTGGTGGATCATGGAGTCATTCCATGACTTAGAAGTGGGCCTGAGTGTGGATTCCACTCATCCCATTATCCCCATGCTCCCAAATTCGTCACTTAACTTCACTGTGAAGTTAATGTGACCATATGGAGGTTATCCCAAGGTTATCCTAGTCAAAAGGGTCCCTAGACCCATAGGGTATAACCCAAGGTTGATTTTTACCTAGTTAGGACTCCCAGAGTCAAGTAAAAACACAAGAAGAGAGTCTAAAAGAAATAAACTTAAACAAGACTCATAACAACATTTCTTACAACACATCACAATACAAGTAATTCAGAGGGTAGACCTAATTCCCTTGACCCCATGCAACATTACAACATTACATCATTTCCACCATACACGAAGTTGATCTTAGTTCCTCGTGGAACTAGATCAGTTCACAAGGGATACAACATAGGGTGTGGAATGATCTCTTGTATTTGTGGTTTCGTTAGCAATACCTGCACACTCAATCTTGAAGTTAATAACACATAAAGATATCATAGCCGAAGAAATTTAAATACAAGCATACCTAAATATTCTACCATATAATCATACTGAAATCACATTAATGTTCCATTTCTATTATTATCCATTCATCATTCTCTAACTATCATTGCACGATTTGTTTTCTTAAAATTCAATTAGGTTTAAAAAATAAAATTCCAGGATCAATAGTCCTTCAACATAAAAGTAATAGCAATAGCACTGCAAATAGTCTCATGAACAGAAGTGAAAAAGGTAGGCCTCACATCCTCCCCCCTAAGATTGTACTTCCTCCTGGAAGTCATCAAAGAGGTGAGGGTAAAGTGTCTTCAATCTCGTTGCATCTTCCCATGTTGCAGTGACCTCGTCATACATATCCCACTGGACCCTAACCTGGTCCAGCTCTCAACCTTGAAGGCCCAGCGTCTGATGAGCCAATATGTGTATTGGCTCCAAAGCCAGCTGTCCGTCTGCCTCTACCTAAAGAGCACTCCAATCTAATACGTGAGATAAGTCAGAAATATAACGACGTAGAACTGAAACATGAAAGACATCGTGGATACGAGACAGGCTAGGTGGCAAGACTAAACGATAGGCTACAGGTCCTATCCTCTCCAAAATCTCAAAAGGTCCTACAAATCAGGGTGTGAGCTTAGAGCCTTTTCTGTAACGGATTGGATTCTTATGCGGTCGCACTCTCAAGAATACCCTGTCACCCATTGAAAAGCTTTTATCCATTCTCTTCGCATCGGCATACTTTTTCTGTCTATCTTGAGCTTCCTGAAGTCTCTGTCTAATCAATGTGACCTGTTGTTCCATATCCTAGATTATTTCAGGACCAATGGCAACTCGGTCCTCTAACTGATCCCAACTCAAAGACGTCCTGCAAGGTTTGCCGTATAAAGCCTACTAAGGAGGCATACCTATTAGGGTTAGCCGGCAGAAGATATCAATTAAATGCAAATAAAGATTAAACAGAGAAATAGAAATACACAGAAATAATAATAGCGAGAGACAAGTTTTAACGTGGTTCACCCAAACTCGGGCTACATCCACCAAACAGACAGTCCAATATTATTATCCAGTAAATCAAACTGATTACAATCAGCAATCCCTGCAACTTAATACCGTTGCAAAATGCTACAATACAATATATATATATCAAAACCCTAACCCTTAGCTACTTTTTATCAAGCTTTTTGTCGGTTACAAAAATAAGGTTTTCTTATGTTGGTCAATGAAAAAATAACTCCCCCTTGACCCTGTAGGAATTTAGGGGGAAACCGTGCCGATAAAAGTGGGGTAAATATAACCTCCGAGTCTGATTAGGCTCCATATAACAACAATCTCCCACTTGGAGACTGATCAGACTCCACACCATATCATCTCCCACTTAGAGACTGATCATAACGCCACTGACCCTGTAGCTCCCACTGGAAATAAGCACCCTGGACTCTGCTATTCTATTTTTGTTGTGTTCAGTCTAGAAGACCAACTGAAACTGAAGAGGAGCTCAGCTTCTCCCTTGTCACTGCCTTTGTCAACATATCTGCTGGATTGTCATCTGTATGTATCTTTGCTAGCTATAACTGTCCATCATCCAACACTGACCGAATGAAGTGATACCTCAACTGTATATGTTTGGTCTTTGAATGCAAGGAAGAATTCTTTGCAAGATGTATGGCACTCTGGCTATCCGTAAACAAATAACTGTTAACCTGTTGTGTGCCTAATTCATTCATGAAAGATTGCAGCCATATCATCTCCTTGCTTGCCTCTGTTGTAGCTACATATTCTGCCTCTGTGGTGGATAAAGCAACCACCTTTTGCAACCTGGAAATCCAACTCACTGTTGTTTCACCTACAGTAAAGACATAACCTATAGTACTCCGCCTGGTATCAATATCTCCTGCCAAATCTAAGTCTACATAGCCTGTTAAAACAGTATTAGAGCCCCCAAAACATAAGTGTTTATTGAATGTACCTCTCATATACCTAAGAATCCATTTTACTGCATTCCAATGCTCTAATCTGGGATGACTCATATACCTGCTAAGGACTCCTACAGCATGTGCAATATTTGGTCTGGTGCATACCATGGCATACATTAAACTACCTACAGCTGAAGCATATGGTACCTTGGACATTTTCTCTTCCTCCTCTTGTGTCTTAGGACACATGTCCTTGGTTAATTTCAAATGACTAGGCAAAGGTGTGCTGACAGCTTTTGCATTCTCCATGTGGAATCTCTGCAACACCTTTTCAACATAAGCAGCCTGAGATAGAGTCAATTTTTTGTTCTTCCTATCACGACAAATTTTCATACCAAGGATTTGTTTTGCTGCCCCCAAATCCTTCATATCAAATGACTGTGCCAACTGTTATTTTAACTCTCTTATGTGATCTATGTTAGACCCAGCTACAAGCATGTCATCAACATATAAACATAAAATAATGTAGCTGTCATTATCTAACCTCTTAAAATAAACACAATGGTCAGAATTACACCTGCTGTAGCCTTGCTCAGCCATAAAACTGTCAAATTTCAAATACCATTGTCGAGGTGCTTGTTTCAGGCCATACAAACTCTTCTTCAATCTGCACACTAGTTTCTCCTTACCTTTGACCGTAAATCCTTGGGGCTATTCCATATAGATTTCATCCTCCAAATCACCATGGAGAAAGGCAGTTTTAACATCTAGCTGTTCCAAATGTAAATCTTCAGTAGCCACAATACTTAAAACAGTACGAATAGAAGTCATCTTGACAACCGGAGAAAATATCTCATCAAAATCAATGCCCTTTTTATGTGCAGATCCTTTGACAACTAACTTGGCCTTAAATCTTTTCTTACCTCCATCTTCCTCTTTCAGCCGGTAAACCCATTTATTTGGTAAAGCCTTTTTACCTGCAGGTAACTTACATAATTCCCAAGTCTGATTTTTCAGCAAGGAGTCCATTTCTTCTTTCATTGCAAGCTCCCACTGAACCTGTGTATTCACCTGCATAGCTTCATCATACCCTTCTGGTTCACCAGCATCTGTTAACAAAATAGAATACAAAGAGGGAGAAAACCTTTCAGGAGGTCTACTGATCATTGTTGACCGTCTAACATTCACTGGAGTTTGTGGTATTTCTGGTTGCTGTTGCGGAGCATGAGGAACCACTGGAACATCACTATTTAGAGTATCGTCCAGCACCACATAATCCTTTTCTTTCTTCTCATGCTGCTGCAATTGATTTTTGTACAACACCTTCTCATTGAATATAACATCCCTGCTTCTCACAATTTTCTGATTTTCAAAATCCCAAAGCCTATAACCAAATTCATCAATGCCATATCCAACAAAGGTACACCTTTTTAATTTTGCATCCAGCTTGGTTCTATTTTCAGAATCTATATGTGCAAATGCTTCACAGCTGAAGGTTTTCAGAAAAGAATAACTCACCTTCTTGCCTGTCCATGCTTCCTCTGGAATACCATAGCCCAAAGGAACTGAAGGACCTCTGTTAATTAAATATACAGTAGTGTTGACAGCCTCTGCCCACATGTTTAAAGGCAGTCCAACATGCAATCTCATGGTCCTTGCACGCTCCATTATTGTCCTATTCATGCGTTCAGCCACTCCATTTTCCTGTGGAGTCCCTGGAACTATTTTCTACCTACGAATTCCATTAAAGGAACAATAATCTTCAAATTCTTTGCTGCAATACTCACCGCCATTATCAGATCTGAGACATTTTAATCTTTTACCCGTCTCATTCTCAACCAAGCTTCTCCATTTCTTAAATGTTTCAAATACATCAGATTTCTATCTAAGGAAATAAATCCAGACCTTCCTAGTTGCATCATCTATGAATGTAACATAATACCGAGAGCCACTGAGAGAAGATACCTGAGCTGGTCCCCATACATCTGTATGCACAAGCTCCAACTTTTTATTTTTCTTTTGCTTCCCATCCTTGAGAAAACTAACTCTCTTTTATTTTCCATACACACAACTTTCACAGAAATCCATATTAATATATTTCAGACCTGGTAAAACTTTCTTAGAATGAAGTACCTTCATACCTTTTTCACTCATATGCCCAAGTCTATTATGCCACAGTGTTGTCTTAGTACCTGCAACAACTGTTCCAGTCTCTTCCTGCAAACCTGCAGCAACTGTTCCTGAACCTGTTTGTTTTTTCTCTGTAACAACTAAAGTAGAAGGAACAGTATGACCTGTACAAAGATATAAGGTGCCTACTTTCACACCTTTTGCTACTAAAGGCACCTTTTGAAACCTTCCAATTTTTATCTGTAAATGTAATAGTGCAACCTTGTTCAGTTAGCTGCCCTGCTGAAATTAAATTCCTACTGAGCCTTGGAACATGCCTTACCTCTTGTAGTAGCCAATGATTCCCATTCTGCAACTTAATCTTGATTCTTCCCTTTCCAACAATCTGACAGGGTTCGTTATCTCCCAAATAAACCAGTCCAAAATCCCCTTGGACATAATCAAGGAAATAACTTCTATGGGGCGTAGCATGAAATGAGGCCCCTGAATCTAAAACCCATGAATCATCAGCATTATCTAGGGAAAGAATCAAAGCATCATCTTTAGACTTATTGCTTACCACATTTGCTTCCTTATTGCCTTCTTGTTTGTCTCCTTCTTTGTTTTTCTGAGACCAGCAATCTTTCTTCAGATGACCTGGTTTTCCACAGTACCAGCAATCCTTCTGTCCTCTGGTTTGGGATCTTTTGTCCTTTGATTTTCCTCGTGACTTCCCATGACCTCTAGAACCTTTTCCTCTCTCCTTTGATCTACCCCTGCTTTCTGCATTCAAAACACTGCCTGATTTGGATCCACCTGAGCTTTTCTTACGAATTTCCTCACTCAGAATAACACCAACAACATCATCAAATTTTAGGGTATTTGAACCAGAAACAGAGTTACTAACCGCCATTGCCAAACTATCCTAGCTTTCAGGCAATGAACATAATATCAAGAGAGCTCTAACTTCTTCATCAAATTTTACGTTTACAGAAGTCAATTGACTGACAATCGTATTAAATTCATTTAAATGACCTGTCACAGATCCACCTTGAACCATTTTCAAATTAAGCAACTGCTTCATGAGAAATACCTTATTTGAGGCTGAGGGTTTTTCATACAATTTTGCCAAAGCTTTCATCAGACCATCTGTTGTCTTTGCTTCTATTATATTGAATGCCACCGACGGTGCCAGGCACAACCGAATGGTTCCCAGTGCCTTTCTATCAAGAAGATTCTAATCCTCATCAGAAATTATTGCCGGTTTCTTGGCTACTCCTTCCAATGACCTCCATAAATCCTTTTGATAGAGGTAATCCTCCATCTACATCTTCCATAACTAATAGTTCTGCCCATTGAATTTATCAACCTTCATTTTACCCTCGTCCGCCATTGCTTCCACTCAACCGTGAGACTTTCCTGCAGACGATAATCGAACACAACCCGCTCTGATACCACTTGTTAGGGTTAGCCGGTAGAAGATATCAATTAAATGCAAATAAAGATTAAACAAAGAAATAGAAATACACAGAAATAATAATAGCGAGAGACAAGTTTTAACGTGGTTCACCCAAACTCAGGCTACATCCACCAAACAGAGAGTCCAATATTATTATCCAGTAAATCAAACCGATTACAATCAGCAATCCCTGCAACTCAATACCGTTGCAAAATGCTACAATACAATATATATATATATATCAAAACCCTAACCCTTAGCCACTTTTTATCAAGCTTTTTGTCGGTTACAAAAATAGGGTTTTCTTATGTCGGTCAATGAAAAATAACTCCCCCTTGACCCCATCTTGGGGGCGCTGCCCCCAAACCCCCGCAAGGGGCACTGCCCCTTGACCCCGTAGGAATTTAGGGGGAAACCGCACTGATAAAAGTGGGGTAAATATAACCTCTGAGTCTGATTAGGCTCCATATAACAACAATACCCAACGAGCTGTGATGCCCATTATTGTAAGTGAACTTAACTAGATATAGGTACTCCTCCCATCTACACTGATGATCCATAACATACATGTGAAGCATGTCCTCTAACACCTAATTAACTCTTTCTATCTGGCTATCAGTCTCAGGATGGTAAGCGGGACTGAAGTTGAGCTGTGTGCCCAACGCCTGATGTAAGGTTCTCCAAAACGATGATGTGAATACGGAGTCTCTATCAGATATGATGCGGCGAGGTACTCCATGTAGTCTGACAATCTGATCTAGAAACACTCTGGCCACCAATGGTGCATTGTACATTGTGCGTACCAGTGAGAAATGCGCCACCTTGGTCAACTTGTCAACTGTCACCATGATGGCATCATGGCATCGCGATGACATAGGTAGACCAACAATAAAGTCCATGGAAATGGTGTCCCACTTCCATTCAGGTATCTCGTGAGGGTACAAAAGTCCTGCTGGATGCTGATGCTTAGCCTTGACCCTCTGACACTCAAGGCATCGAGCAACATACTCTGTAATGTCACGTCTTATCCCATCCCAATGATACAACTGTCACAAATCCGCATGCATCTTCTTCACTCCTGGATGAGCTGCATAGGGTGCTCTATGAGCCTCAGAGAGTATCACTATACGTAGATCACCTGCACGGGGTACATAGATGCACTGCCTATGTCTAAGCAATCCATCCGACTCAAGGGAATATCCTACGAATTTGCCCTTCAGGACCCTCTAATTCTGGATTTCCTATTGCACCTCAAGAAACTACTCATCTTCAGCTAGATGCTATAGAATACGCTCTCTCAAATCCACCTTCAAAGTTAGAGTCAGGATCTCGTGGCCCCGTTAACTCAAATTGTCAATGACCACATTCTCCTTTCCTTTGATGTAGTGGACATCAAAGTCATACTCACATATAAACTCCATCCAACGCCGCTGGCGGGCATTTAAATTAGCCTGAGTGAAAATGTACTGTAAGCTATGATGATCTGAATGGAGCTTGAAACATCGACCTAAAAGAAAGTGTCTCCAACGAACAAGAGCATGAATAACAGCTGCGAGCTCTAAATCGTGAGTAGGGTAGTTTAGCTCATGTGTTTTAAGTTTTCACGATTCATAAGCAATCGCTCTACCACCCTGCATAAGCATAGCTCCCAATCCCTCTAATGATGCATCCCTGCAAACAACAAAATCTTCTACCAGATCAGGAACAGCTAATATGGGAGCACTGGTAAGACGTTCCTTTAGGATCCCAAAGGCCTTCTCACACTGCTCAATCCAAGTGAATCCTTTCCCTTTTCACTGAAGGGAAGTGATAGGATGTGCTATCCTGGAGAAACCTTTGACAAACCTATGGTAGTAACCGGCTAGTCCCATAAAGCTCCTTACTTCTGTTACATTGGTGGGTGCTGGCCAATCCTGAATTGCTCTAATCTTCGATGGATCTACGGAGATACCATCGCCTAATAATATGTGCCCCAAATACTGCACCTTTGACCTAAAAAAAGAACACTTTGCCAGGTTGCCATAAAGTTGATGCTCACGTAAATACTACAATACCTGACGCAAATGGTCCACATGTTCCTCCTCGGTCTATGAATAGATGAAAATATCATCTAGGAACATGATCACGAACCGATCTAGGTAAGTGTAGAACACCCCGTTCATGAGGCTCATGAACACTACAGGGGCGTTCGTTAAACCAAAAGGTACCACTGTAAATTCATAATGGCCATATATGGTTTAGAAAGCAGTTTTGTGAATATCTGCCTTAGTGATTCGTAATTGGTGATAACCAGATTTTAGATCAATTTTTGAAAACATCTTGGCTCCCTACATTTGGTCAAAGAGATCGTCAATCCTAGGCAGAGGCTATTGGTTCCTCACCATCACTTTGTTCAACTGTTTGTAGTCCATGCATAGCCGAAGAGATCCATCCTTTACGAAGATAACTGGTGCGCCCCATGGTGAAATGCTAGGTCAGATGTGTCCCTTCTCTAATAATTCTTCTAACTGCAGTTTAAGCTCTGTAAGCTCATGTGTAGTCATTCTATAAGGTGCACAAGACACTGGTTCTGCCCCTGGTACCAAATCGATGTGGAAGTCAACTTCCCTGTGTGGAGGCATACCCAGTAACTCCGATAGAAAAACATCAAAAAATTCTCTTAGGATAGGGTGTTCATCTAAGGTAGTCTCAGGTTCATCCTCTGATCTATCACTGACTATATGTATCTATGTATGCCTATATGTATGTATGTATGTATGTATGTATAGTGTCGAGGGTAGAGGAGGGTAGAGATGGGGGTGAGGCAGATAGGGGAGGAGAGGGGTGGATAAGGGTTGAGGGTTTAAGGTCAAGAGGGATTAGGGTTTAGGGATAGGATTTAGAGTTTAGGGAATAAGGGATTAGAGTTTAGGACCTTGAGGGATTAGGGTTTACGGCTAAGGCTTTAGAGATAGCGTTTAGGGTTGAGGGTCGAGGGATTAAATTTAAGGTAGAGTGTTGAGGGTAGAGGGATTAGGGATAGGGTTTAGGGTTGAAAGTTTAGGATTGAGGGATTAGGGTTTAAGGTATAGTGTTGAGGGTTTAGGGATAGGGTTTAGGATTTAAGGTTTAAGTGTTGAGTGTTGAGGATTTAGGGATAGGGTTTAAGGTTTAGTGATAAGGGATTAGGGTTTAGGTTTAGGGATTAGGGTACCATAAATTATAATTAGGGATTAGGGTTTAGGGTTTAGGGATGTACAATTAAGGGGTACCATAAATAAACTAGAATTTAGGTAGGGTTGGGAAAATTTTGTGAATCATCATGGGCTAGAGATTGGAGATTTTGTTGTGTTCAAGTACATATCCAATTCATAATTTAAGGTTAGGATATTTCAAAGAACAGGGTGTGTGAAGAACATCAATGCTCTTCGGCTTTGAATTCCAACATTGATACAGATAAAAGATGTCCTTCTTCTAATAGAGTATGTAGTTCAAGTCAACCGAAGGGAAGCACGTTGTTGAATGAGTTGGTTTAATGGGCATGCCTCCTTCAAAGTTATGCTTGGAGACTTTACACAAAAACTAGTAACTCTATACATTATTTTTCATTCTTTTATTTCTTGTACACTGTTAAGAACTTGTAAAATCTAATTATGTAATGTGTTTATGGCAGCACATTCCTTCTGCATTTGTTTCACAGTTTATAGACAACATCAATGAACATATGGTGTTGCAAGGCCTAGGTGGGCAGGAGTGGGATGTGCAATTAGGGGGTACCATAAATAAACTAGAATTTAGGCAGGGTTGGGAAAATTTTGTGAATCATCATGGGCTGGAGATTGGAGATTTTGTTGTGTTCAAGTACATATCCAAGTCATATTTTAAGGTTAAGATATTTCAAAGAATAGGGTGTGTGAAAAACATCAATGCTCTTTATCTTATGAATACCAACATTGGTACAGATAAAAGATGCCCTTCTTCTAACAGAGGATGGAGTTCAAGTCAACTCATCATGGGCTAGAGATTGGAGATTTTGTTACATCTTTAAGTACATATCCAAGTCATATTTTAAGGTTAAGATATTTCAAAGAACATGGTGTGTGAAAAACATCAATGCTCTTCAACTTATGAATACCAACATTGATACAGATTAAAAGATGCCCTTCTTCTAACAGAGGATGCAGTTCAAGTCAACTCATCATGGGCTGGAGATTAGAGATTTTGTTACATGTTCAAGTACATATCCAAGTCATATTTTAAGGTTAAGATATTCAAAGAACATGGTGTGTGAAAAACATCAATGCTCTTCAGCTTATGAATACCAACATTGATACAGATAAAAGATGCTCTTCTTCTAATAGAGGATGCAATTCAAGTCAACTCATCATGGGTTGGAGATTGGAGATTTTGTTACATGTTCAAGTACATATCCAAGTCATATTTTAAGGTTAATATATTTCAAAGCACATGGTGTGTGAAAAACATCAATGCTCTTCAGCTTATGAATACCAACATTGATACAAATAAAAGATGTCCTTCTTCTAACAGAGGATGCAGTTCAAGTTAGCTCATCATGGGATGGAGATTGGAGATTTTGTTACATGTTCAAGTACATATCCAAGTCATATTTTAAGTTTTATATATTTCAAAGAACATGATGTGTGAAAAACATCAATGCTCTTCAGCTTATGAATACCAACATTGATACAGATAAAAAGTACCCTTCTTCTAACAAAGGATGCAGCTCAAGTCAACTCATCATAGGCTAGAGATTGGCAATTTTGTTACATATTCAAGTACATATCCAAGTCATATTTTAAGGTTAATATATTTCAAATAACATGGTGTGTGAAAAACATCAATGTTCTTCAGCTTATGAATACCAACATTGATACAAATAAAAGATGCCCTTCTTCTAACAGAGGATGCAGTTCAAGTCAACT
The DNA here is from genome assembly GCA_027924645.1 of Cunninghamia lanceolata. Lineage (NCBI taxonomy): Eukaryota > Viridiplantae > Streptophyta > Pinopsida > Cupressales > Cupressaceae > Cunninghamia > Cunninghamia lanceolata. Next base: position 828,950 of record BSBN01000088.1, read on the forward strand.
CATCATGGGCTGGAGATTGGAAATTTTGTTACATGTTCAAGTACATATCCAAGTCATTATTTAAGGATAAGATATTTCAAAGAACATGGTGTGTGAAAAACATTAATGTTCTTCAGCTTATGACTACCAACATTGATACAGATAAAAGATGCTCTTCTTCTAACAGAGGATGCAGTTCAAGTCAACTCATCATGGGCTGGAGATTGGATATTTTGTTACATATTCAAGTACATATCCAAGTCATATTTTAAGGTTAAGATATTTCAAAGAACATGGTGTGTGAAAAACATCAATGCTCTTCAGCTTATGAATACCAACATTGATACAGATAAAAGATGTCCTTCTAACAGAGGATGCAGTTCAAGTTAGCTCATCATGGCCTGGAGATTAGACATTTTGTTACATGTTTAAGTACATAGCCAAGTTATATTTTAAGGTTTAGATATTTCAAAGAACACGGTGTGTGAAAAACATCAATGCTCTTTAGCTCATCATGGGCTGGAGATTGGAGATTTTATTACATGTTAAAGTACACTGTTGATAACTGAGAGGGGGGTGAATCAATTATCTTAATTACTTTAACTTTTTGTTCTTCTTTAACAACTAGTGTAGCATCAAATCATATAAGCATGCATAACCATGAAAGCAAAAATAAAATTAATACACATAACACAATGATTTTGATGTGGAAAACCCTGTTAAGGGAAAAACCATGGGGTGACTAACCCAAGATTGTATTCTCTGTTAAAAGAATAGAAGTACAAAATGGCACTTGCCAAATAGGGCTCATTGCCCGAGCACACTGCTCACAAGAGGTTCACTGCCTACAAGAGACTCACTGTCTACAAGGTACAAAGAAAGTAACCAGGTGATTGAACTAATGAGAAGCATCCACATATGCTGAGGTTTAGTTCCAGTTAGGGTCAATACACTGATCTACTGCACTTCATTCTTCCTCTTCTTTGGTGCTTCTGTCCTATCACATACCGAACCTGTATAGTTTCTTCCACACTACTCTCTACTTTTCTTCGTACAGTACAACACACCACACACATTTTCACATCAAAATCCATCTGGTATATATATCCGCACCAAGGATTTTAACATCTTTCTAGCGGGCATTCGGAATACTCAATATTTTCCCAAACTCTGGTCTGTCAGCTAAATCCTTGCTTACTAAGTGATGTGTATCAAAGAGATGCTTACAAAAGTCACAAATCATGTTAGCCAACCATGAATGATCCCTCAAGAAACTTTATCACTATCAATTTCTTATCTAGATTAAGGTATGATGCTCTGCCGATTAGTTCTTCCTTAGTCTCCTCTGCCAAACAGGAACCCAACACTCAGGTGCTCATATCTCTTCACTCTTTCATCATCGGAGACTCAATCTCTAGAATATATCATTCATGATACTCCTCTTGACTTCCCCAAGTCCGCACTTTACTGAGATACTTTCTCTAAGAGATCCGGACTTGATTGTCAGACCTTGTTGCATGCTCTGTTCTTGCTTACCAGACCAAAATACTCTTCAATCTGACTTTCGGTCTAGACATACCATGTCCTGCAGATGGGTGAGATGAACTTTGTTGCCATTAATGACAACACTTATGAAGCCACACAGTGTCTCTTGCCAACAATCTCCCCCTTTGTCATTGATGGCAACACTTAGTGAAAAATGACTAAGTGTCATACTGCACTCCCCCTTGGCTGATGCTTTGTTCTAATGTACACTTTTTCGGAGCTCCCCCTAGCTAGATTCCACATTTTTCATTGCTCCTCACTCCCCCTTTGACATCAATGGCAAAGGGTAGAATCCGCACACTAAAATTTCCAAAAATTAACCTATATTTAGCTGCATAAGTATATATACATGTTATACTTACATATACTAAAGTATATCTGCAAAGGTTGTCTTCAATTGTACCACTTCTGTCGCCCAACTCTTCTTCATCCAGTCCAAAATTGAAATGTGACCATTTAGCAAAAATGCAAAAGCTTCTGCCCTCTTTAGGTCTGTCAAATCACTGGTCCGGGCTATGGTCTGGGCATCAATTAGGGCCTCATGCATTGCCTCTAACTTGGGGATAATTATCCCTCTTAGTTCACTTAGCCTGCTTATTCTATTTTTCTTCTCCTTCTCAAGCTTCTTTATTTCATTTATAGTTGCAATAGTCTGACATTCTTGATTCATTATGGAAGAGGTGAGAGGATCAAAATTTTGAGATAAACTTGATAGTTTACTCTCTTGTTCTTCCACCTTCTTGGTGATATTTGTTGTCACGGTGGACCAAGATAGACAAAATTTGTATAGATCTCTGCCATCTTTAAGAGCAGTTTCTAAGCTCTTTATCCCAATATCCAAATTTCTCCTATCATTTGTTATAAGTCCTTGTATCTTAGAGAATCTCTTACCCAAAAACTCTTTCCGGACTTTCTCTTCTACTGCTTTCTCTAAAGAGTCAAAATGTGTATTAACAGAATTAACAAGAGATTTCAGATTACCGGATGAGGAGGCCGAAAGATCCTTCTGGAAGGATGGCATGATCTTCTCCAATACAATAGATGCAATCTCTATTAGCTCACAATCTTCCATGTGAGACTTCAGAAGTTTTTCTTTTGCCTTTGCTTGAGCAAAGGATGCTATCTTCATTGTTTGAACCCGAGAGAGGGAATCAAAATTGAATGGTCCTTGAAACAGTTCCGGTGCATCAATCTCTATCATTTCTTTGGTCAAGAAATCTTTAACTATTTCTATAGTGTCTCTTGCTGGAGTCAGAGTCTTCTTTCCTTCTGCAGCCTCAGAACTATCTCCTGGAGTCTTCTCTATTTGATCTTCTTCTCTTCCCTTTACTTATTCTTCTTGACTGATTTTCTCCTCTATTCTTTCTTCTCCTTTAGATCCGGAGTCTGCTGGGGAATCTGGAAGAAAGATGTTTACTTCTTCATGGAATTCCTCTTTCGGTGTAGAGGAATCTAGGTCCTTAGTTTTCTCCTCACTTATCTCCTTTGATTCTTCTGCAGTTTTCTCTATAGGATCTTCCTTTGATGTACTTAGTCCTTCATCATCCATGACAGAAGGTTCATCACCTAAGTCCTCTATGACAGGAATATTGAATCTTTTGTATGTATTTCGAAGGATGTCTTCAGTTTCTTTTGCCCCCTGATCAGTTTCTCCGAGCATAAGGTTGTTCATTCTAGCTTTGCTCCGGAACTCATCCTTCCAATCCTTGAAGATCATGTTCATTTGTTTAGGAGTGATGGAAGGATAAAACTGAATGGCTATCTGTTCCTGGATTTCCATATCCTTTTCCTTAGCATTGTTTTTCCTCATCTCAAGTTCCTTTTCTAGACTTTTGGGGATTAGAGAGATGATTTCAATAAATGCTTTGTTATAAATGTTTAGATACCTGACTGTGGCATCTTGCAAGATCTTCTGATCAGCTTCATTATACTCATCATAAAATTCAGTCATTGGTTGTAGATTCCCATCCACAATGACTAATTTGATGATATCATCAATGCAGAGAGTAGGCCTTTCAATGAATTCTTCTACCTCTTCTTCCTTGTTATGACCGGTAGAGGGTTCACCAGATGTTTTCTTCTTCTTCTTCATTTTCTTGATCTCCTCATCTAATTCTGTCTCTTCATCATCCTTCTAGCTGGTGTAAGACCTTGTGGCCTTTGTCTTAGTTCTCTTCTCTCCCTTTCCAGATTTCCTGGCTTCCAGTTTTAGGCTTTTTAACTCTTAGAGGTGGCTAGTGCAAAACTTTTGGAGGATCTGGTCCAGGAGGGGGCTTGCACCGGAACACTTTCTTTTTCTGCTTCTTGTCTCTCTTTTTATACTCTTTCTACTTTTTCTCTATTGGCATCAACTGCCTCCTTTGAAATTCCATGTCTCTTGGTGAATTCTTCTACTTCCCTTCTCACTTTTCTCTTGATCTCAGGCTGTCTTAGTTCAACATGAACTTTTACACTCAACTCTTGGAAGGTTCCAAACCTTTCTACCTTAGGGTCCTTGGGCTGACTTAGCAAGTGTTGGATATGCAGCTCTAGGATTTTGTCATCAACCTCATACCCCATTGGCATGATCCACACTATTCTTGGTTCCACTGCTTCCATTAGGCATTGATCAGTGTCTACCATAAAGCACACTATATCCTTGTATTTCTCAACCAATGATTGGGGGATTCTTTCTCTGGCTTGCATCATACTTTGAAAGTTCTTGAAATAGCCCCAGAGTGTTGTATTATGTGCCTTGGCATCACCAATCCCATGCATATAATCTTTGATTTGTATGGCTACCGGTCTGTCATTTTGCCATATCCAACCACTGGATCTAGGTAGCTCATTCATAAAGTAAAAGAATAAACATAGAATCAAGCCACCGTACTTAAATGAATTCTTCTTATCCTCCTTTATTTTCTGTAAGTTCTCTAACAGTTGGTTCAGGAGAAGCTCACAAAGATCATAGTCAGTATTTTTCCTTAGCATTTCATATGCAGTATAAATTATAGTTTTGGATATAGAATTCTCCCTGCTGGAGTGATATATCTTATAGCCAATTATCATAGAGGCAAACTTGATATCCAGATCAGTGATATCTTCTATAGTCATTGCTCTCTTGTAAAATTTTGATCCGGTAGCCTCACTTACAGTATGGTTTTTGACCGATTTGAGAGTAGGCAACCCACCGGATGAGTGCAATATGGTTACCACCCTAATTGCATCCTTGATTATCTTGAATGGCCTCATCAACCACATAAAGTTGTCATGCATTCTGCTCAGAACATACCGGACCCTATCATCTTCAGCAAAATGGGGGAAATGAATGCAATGTCTAAAATTCTTATCCCGGATGGCCTTGTATTGGGGTTTAAGTTCAAATGATTCATCTGTCAGTTCCTTGTGATAGATATCCATCAACTTGGATTCCCCAAATTCTTTAATGTTTGCGTGTATGTAAACCCTAACATCTTCTACAGGCAGAACTCCATGCGGAATGCTAGAAAATACGCCTAGGGGATCAACTTATAGGGATTTGTAGGGATGTTTCTTGAATTTAGGGTGCGGCCTATCAGTGATCTTCACAACATTCAGAGTAGCCATCTTTCAAAAGATTTAGAGAGAGATATTCAAGAGCAGAAAATACCTTTTATGCTTCTAGGGTTTACGATATGAGCTGGATCAGATTACTGGATGAATCAATTTTTGCGGTTGGTCTTTGAGAGGTTTGAGACAATTTGTTGTAGAGCTCCTTCTCTCTTCTTCTCAAATGCAAATGTGCAAATGATGAACAAAAGAACCCTTTTATTTCTACGCAAACCCTAATTCCATTTTGCAATAAATGCACAACTTAAGTTATTCTGGTTGCCTTGTTTTCCTTGTTCTGAGAGAGATCTTTTCAGATCACTGAGATGTACCTAGAATGATAACTTACAATGTATCTCCCTTTCTCCAATCATTCCATCTAACCGCAAATCCAAATATTTCAAGTTTGAATTATACCAGATCTAACTGTGAAAGTCCTGCTTTTGTCGGATGACTGTCAAACTGGATTAATCTTAGATGATTAACCTTTTCAAACTCCTTATGGATCTTTCAAATCTTTACCAAGGGTTATTTAGATGTTTCTATGAGAGCCCTTTTAATCCACAACTTTCCATGTGCCAATTTAAGGCACTAATTGACTGGCTGGGGGAACTTGTTTTCTTTTGTGACTCCCCCTAAGCCAGAGCTCATCTATTTAGTTTTTGGAAGGAATATCAGCACCAGATTATGGTGTGGATCCATCCCCAACATTTTCTGTACTTCTCTTCACCCAAATCTTGTTCATCTCCCTTTGAATTTCATCCGCATTCACTTTTCCTTTTCCTTTGTCTTGGTTTTGATTATGATGCACCGGACCCTTTTTGTCTTGATTCTTACTTCTGCAGAATTTGGCAATATGACCGGATCTATTGCAATTGTAGAAAACAACATTTCTTTGCATATTTGACTGGTATCCTCTTGATCTACATTGATTAGCCATATGTCCCATTCTATTGCACGCAAAGCATCTACCATTGAATGATTTGTTGATTTGCATATTTCTACACTCATGAGATTTGTGACCATACCTTTTGCAGTTAAAACATTGTCCGGAGAAGGATGAATTAGTTTGATTCATTCTTCTTCTGCACTGATTTGTTTTATGACCAAAGTTATTGCAATTGTGGCAGTATCCATTGAAGGATGGATATCTTTGAGCATTTGGTTGCCTTACCAGAGGTCTTCTAGGCCTGTTCCTTGGATTTCCTGATCCAGAGTTCTTCTGACCGGATCCAGAGCTTTCACCTTTCTCATACCCAAAGCCTTGCTTGTCACCTACCCTCTTTTGGCTTTCAAGAAGAACTTCAAGTTGAGCAGAGCTTATCTTGAATTTCTCTTTGTATTCATTTGTTGTTTGAAGATCCCTTTTAAGAGTGTCAATCTGATTCTCAAGTTGTTCTTCATTATCTCTAGCTTCTTCAAGATCAGATTCCAAATGCCTGATTATTCTATCCATTTTGTGGCAGTCTTCTGACTTCTCCTTGACAGATTGTTTTAGATTATCTTCAATCTTTCTTTCCTCTTCAATTTCTTGGGTGAATTTCATAACCCCTGATTCCATTTCATGTCTTACCATAATGACCTCTTTTGATAGCTTCTCACATAACTTGTTCTTCTCATTCAGATCTTCATCAGTAATATTAGCTTCACTTTGACTTGCTAACTGTTGAAGTAGTTCCTTTCTCTTTTTCATAGAGATACTCAGTTTCTCTTTTAGTTCATTTATGAAATCATTAGCTTGTTTGAGTCTTTCCTTCAAGTTATTGACTTTGGAGTGAGATTGCTCAAGATCATCTAGGGTAGACTGAAGTTGTTCCCTCATACCATACATATCCATTGAGATTCCCAGATCTTCCTCAAGTTGTTAGGCTTTGTTAGGAGGAACTTAGCTCTTATACCAATTGTTGATAACTGAGAGGGGGGGTGAATCAGTTATCTTAATTACTTTAACTTTCTGTTCTTCTTTAACAACTAGTGCAACATCAAATCATATAAGCATGCATAACCATGAAAGAAGAAATAAAATCAATACACATAACACAATGACTTTGATGTAGAAAACCCTGTTAAGGGAAAAACCACGGGGTGACTAACCCAAGATTGTATTCTCTATTAAAAGAATAGAAGTACAAAATGGCACTTGCCAATTAGGGATCACTGCCTGAGCACACTGTTCACAAGAGGCTCACTGCCTACAAGAGATTCCCTGTCTACAAGGTACAAAGAAAGTAACCAGGTGATTGAACTGATGAGAAGCATCCACATATGCTAAGGTTCAGTTCCGGTTAGGGTTAATACACTGATCTACTGCACTTCATTCTTCCTCTTCTTTGGTGTTGCTATCCTGTCACATACCGGACCTGTATAGCTGCTTCCACACTACTCTTTGCTTTTCTTCACACAACACAACACACCACACACACTTTCACATTGAAATCCATCTGGTATATATATCTGCACCAAGGATTTCAACATCTTTCTAGTCGACATCTGGAATACTCAATATTTTCCCAAACTCTGGTCTGTCGGCTGAATCCTTGCTTACTAAGTGATGCGTATCAAAGAGATGCTTACAGAAGTCATCAATCATGTCAGCCAACCATGAATGATCCCTCAAAAAACTTGATCACCATCAATTTCTTATCCAGATTAAGGTCTGATGCTCTGCCGGTTAGTTCTTCCTTAGTATACTCTGCCAAACAGGAACCCAACTCTCAGGTGCTCATATCTTTTCACTCTTTCATCACCGGAGGCTCAATCTCTAGAATATATCATTCATGATACTCGTCTTGACTTCCCCAAGTCCGCACTTTGATGAGATACTTCCTCTAAGAGATCCAGACCTGATTGTCAGACCTTGCTGCATGCTCTGTTCTTGCTTACCGGACCAAAATACTCTTCAATCTGACTTCCGGTATAGACATACCATGTTCTGCGGATGGGTGGGATGAACTTTGTTGCCATCAATGACAACACTCATGAAGCCACACAATGTCTCTTGCCAACATACATATCCAAGCATATTTTAAGGTTTAGATATTTCAAAGAACATGGTGTGTGAAAAACATCAATGCTCTTCAACTTATGAATACCAACATTGATACAGATAAAAAATGCCCTTCTTCTAACAGAGGATGCAGTTCAAGTCAACTCATCATGGGCTAGAGATTGGATATTTTTTTACATGTTCAAGTACATATCCAAGTCATATTTTAAGGTTAAGATATTTCAAAGAACATGGTGTGTGAAAAACATCAATGCTCTTCAGCTTATGAATACCAACATTGATACAGATAAAAAATGCCCTTCTTCTAACAGAGGATGCAGTTCAAGTCAACTAATGAGCAGCAAGTTGCTAATTGAATTGGTTTCTGATGAAGAAAACAATGATGTTGTTGAAGCAATGGAAGAAAAACAAAATTGTAAGTCTAATTTAATTTATTTCAACTTTCAAAGTAGGCATTTGAATTGTAGCTTTACATGGAGGATTGGTATAACAAAAAATTAATTATGTTACAGGCCTTTCTTTGAAGAACCCTGGACATTATGGACCCTATCATCTAGAAAAGCACAAGATAGTGAACTCCGCCCCACCTTTCAAATCAGATATTTACCTTTTTATTCAATGAAAATGAAGTCACGGAATGTAAACGACCATGCATACTAGTAAGATCAAATTCTCTGCCTTCTATTCTTATTACTCTTACTTTATTAAGAAAAGAGTGTCAAAAAGAATGGGTAAATAATTGTAAGCTAACATAAGGCAAAGCAGTTTTGTTAATATATTTTTCTAAGGGATCTCTAATAGTCTAATATAATGCAGTCTTCTATAATATGAACATCTTCATTTTTGTGAATGCTAAGCTATAATAGTAGCGTATTAAATCAATGGAATCAGCTATTTATTAGGTTAAAATAACTTAGTTTTTGTAATGGTTTGGGAATGTAGGAGTTGCCAAAAATAGGTGAATGTCCTCTACAATTACCAAGAGAAAAAAGCTTAGTAGTTCTTGTGGATAGAGCTAGTAAACAATGGGAGATTATTTGCCTGTTTCATAACAATATACCTGCCCTAAGTGTGGGGTGGGCATATTTTGTATGCCATAATAATATCAAGGAGATGTTTGCATCTTTGAGCAAGTGGACTGCAAGAAACATAGATTTATGTTTAGAGTTCATATAGATCGAAAGATAAAATAAGGATCCTTTTGAAAGAACTGCTAGGAGGGAAAAGACATGCCAAAGATAAAAGGAGAAAATTATATACAAGAAAAGATCTTCATGAGGATTGTAATATTTTGTCTAAAACAAACTAACATAAGGCAAAGCAGTTTTGTTGGGTTTAGGGATAGGGTTTAGGGTTGAGGGATTAGGGTTTAAGGTATAGTGTTGAGGGTTGAGGGTTGAGGGTTTAGGGATTAGGGATTAGGGTTTAGGGTTGACGGATTAGGGTTTAATGTTGAGAGTTTAGGTTTTAGGAATAGGGACAGCGTTTAGGGATTACGAATAGGGTTTAGGGTTGAGGGATTAGGGTTGAGGGTATACAATAAATAAACTAGAATTTAGGCCGGGTTGGGAAAATTTTGTGAATCATCATGGGTTAGAGATTGGAGATTTTGCTATGTTCAAGTACATATCCAAGTCATATTTTAAGGTTAAAATATTTCAAAGAATAGGGTGTGTGAAAAATATCAATGCTCTCTAGCTTATGAATACCAACATTGATACAAATAAAAGATGCCCTTCTTCTAACAGAGTATGCAGTTCAAGTTAACCAATGGGCAACAAGTTGCTGAATGAATTCGTTTCTGATGGGGAAAATAACAACGATGTTGAAGCAATGGAAGAAAATCAAAATTAGGGTTGAGGGTTGAGGGATTAGGGTTGAGGGTTAAGGGTTGAGGGATTAGGGGTTAGGGTTTAGGGTTTAAGGTTTAAGTGTATCTAGGGGTTGAGAGTTTAGGGTTTATGGGTTTAAGGTTTGAGGGATTAAGGGTTTAAGGGTTGAGGGATTAGGGTTTAAGGCATAGTGTCAAGGGTAGAGGGTTTAAGGATAGGGTTTAGGGTTGAACATTTAAGGGTTGAGGGTTGAGGATTTAGGGCAGAGGGTTAAGGGATTAGGGTTTAAGGTATAGTGTTGAGGGTAGAGGATTTAGGGATAAGGTTTAGGGTTTAAGGTTTAAGAGTTGAGGGTTGAGGCTTTAGGGATAGGCTTTAGGGTTAAGGGATTAGGGTTTAAGGTATAGTGTCGAGGGTAGAGGGTTTAGGGATAGTGTTTAGGGTTTAAGGTTTAAGGGTTGAGGGTTTAGGAATAGGGTTTAGGATTTAAGGTTTAAGGGTTGAGGGTTGAGGCTTTAGGGATAGGGTTTAGGGTTTAGGGTTAAGTGATAGGGTTTAGGGTTTAGGGTTGAGGGGTTAGGGTTTAGGGTTTAAGGTATAGTGTTGAGGGTTGAGGGATTAGGGTTCAACCCTCGACACTATACCTTAAACCCTAATTCCTCAACCCTAAACCCTAATCCCTCAACCCTTAAACCTTAAACCTTAAACCCTATCGATAAACTGTCTACCCTCGATACTATACCTTAAACCCTAATCCCTTAACCCTCATCCCTTAAACCTTCTACCGTAAACCGTATCCCTAAACCCTCTATCCTCAACACTATGCCTTAAACCCTAATCCTTCAACCCTTAAATCGTCAACCCTTAAACCCTAAATATCTCAAACCTTAAACCCTTAAACCATAAACTCTCAACCCCTAGATACCCTTAAACCTTAAACCCTCAAACCATATATCCTATACACTTAACCTTGGACACCCAACCTTGAACATTATCCCTCAACTTTCAAACCTCAACCCTATAGTTATGCCCTAAACCCTCAACCCTCATCCATATGCCTTATACCCTCAACCTTAAACCCTATACCCTATATCTTAAACACTCAACCTTGAACATTATCCCTCAACTATAAACTCTCAACCCTCTACCCTATACCCTCAACCATGTACTTAAGCCCTAATCCATCAATCCTCAACCCTATACTTTAAACCCTGAAACCTACACCCAAAAACCCTCATCCCTATACCCTATAACCTCACCCTTATACCCTCAATCCATATCATAAACCCTAAGTTCCCAATATCCTAAACCCTAATCCCCATACCTTACACACTTAATCTTATACACTCAACAAGTTGAATATTATCCCTCAACTGTAACCCTCAACCCTCTACCCTCTACCTTCTACCTACTACTTAAGCCCTAATCCGTCAACTCTCAACCCTATACCTTAAACCCTAAACCCAAAAACCTCAACCCTTACCCCTAAAAACTATACGGGCTCAGGTCCTTATATACCCTAAACCCAAAACCTTTGCATACATACATACATACAAGCATACATACATACATACATACAACCATACATACAAACATGCATACATATATACATACATACAAGCATGCATACATACATACATACATACAACCATTAATACATACATACAAGCATACACACATACACACATACAAGCATGCCTACATACATACAAGCATCCATACAATTTGGCATACATACATACATACATAAATAAAAATATATATACAAACATACATACATCAAACATACTTAACAAACTTGAGCATAAAACATTCAATAAACAACATCAAACTTGACAAACAGTGGGCAAACATTTGCAAAAAAGAAAAAAATGCAAAGAAAACAATAACAGGTTTGCATTATAGCACTAACATGTTATGGTTTTGTGTTGCCAAGCCAAAGGTTTGGTAACACCAAGCCATACCGCGAGTGTGCTATAATGTGAGTGCGTTATAATGCGCTCGCATTATGTCTTTTTAAAAAGTTTTAAGAATTTTGGCCACTTTTTGGCCCCCCATCTTTTTGCACCCGCCCGTAGCTTCATTGAAACTGTCATCAAAGAGAACACTGATGTCCTCAATGTGTGCTTGACCCCACAAAGATTCAAAAGCATTAGGGTGAAATTTGTTCATGCAACTATATTCTAGTTTTTCAGTATTTTTTTCTAGTTTTGTCTACATCCTAGTAATTGGCATTTTTGGAGGCCTTCAGAGTGGAATTTGGGGTCAAGACTTTCTCCGGTTGCTTTTGAGTGGTAGCTGCAGGCAAGGCTCAATGCAACTCAATCTAGCTCTTCAGGAGATTTTTCCAACGAGTCCAAAATGTCTAGATTTCAACTAGCTGGCTAGAAGTTATGACCCTGCCTAGTGGGGTCCAAAATTTAGTAGTTTTTTTTAAATTTTGAAAAATTTTGAAAATTTGAATTTTAGTAGTTTTGTCACCTTCCAACTATCCATTTCAAATTCTATGGATAAGGTGACCTTTCACATTCTTGCTCATTGTATACATTCAACTTTTGATGCAATAAGTAATCCTCTTTGGTTGCCTGCAACTTCTCACAAGTTCTGCACATTGAGTATTTTGTTTATTTTTTACAATACCACAGGCCCAGCGCTAGGTATTGTTATCTGAATTCTCCATTAAAATTTAGATCAGTGGTATCAAAGTGGTTCACTCTTGTATGTCACATTGTACACGGTTTGGTTATGCAAGGTTGGGATTGTAGACAAGAGACCCTTTAGATTACCTACCCTTGAGACGCACACAACCGAAGATGGGAGAACAAGGAGATTGATCCGACCCTTTCAAGGAGTTGGTACAAGAAGCTTTAGCAAAGCAACGTCAGGATATGATGACTGAATTCTCTCAAATTCTCCAATGAAATCATCAACTAGAAGGTGCATCTGGAGCGTCATTTCATGGTCACACCCCATTCAAGGTACAAGTAAATTTTGACATTCCAAATTTTGAAGGAAAGATTAATGCAGATGCTGTTGATGATTGGCTATCAAAATTAGAGAAATATTTTTCTATAAACCACTTCACAGATGTTGAAAAAATAACCTTTGCACTCCTCAAAGCTGAGGAACATGTGAAACAATCTTGGGAAAATAGACTACTAGCCAGGGATGATGTCCTTGATAGCCAAGGATTTGAAACTTTGGAGGATGACAATCCCACATGGGGAGAATTTGTGGAATACATCAAGGAGGAATACTACCCTAAAAATTCATATGAGGAGTACATGCAATGGCAATTACTTCGACAAAAGAAGGACCAATCTGGTCAAGATTATACAAATACATTTCATGCACTTTCTACAAAATTGGGAATCCGTGACATAGAAAAGCATCGGGTATTGAAGTATCGTAGTGGGCTTCATCAGTATATCCAGATAGAAATGGATTTCTTACATATTGAGACCTTGGGTACCACCTTCAAATATGCAGTAAAAATAGAGGAGAAATTCAAACAAAAGGGGAAGAAAGATTATCCCTCAAACAACAAATTCAAGGGTGAAGGTGGTAACAAATTTGGTGGGAAACAGACAACCAAGGACTTTTCCTCATAGACCTCATCAACAACAAATAAGGGTAAGTAGAAGATGTGTGAATTCCATAAGAGCCTTGGTCATAACACTAAAGACTGTCGTGCCACAAAGACTTTTTTGGCAGAAATCTATCAGGGAGAGATGGAACAGGAGTTACTGCCTACAAATCCTTGTGAACAAAATGAGGGTGAACAAATCATTGAGGCTGACCCACATGCCATAGTTACCACTGCCAAAGTCATGCCCCGTGAAGATGATGAATGCTTGTTCCACTCACAGATGTGGGTAAACGGAAAGGCTCTTCATTTCATTGTGGATAGTGGAAGCCAAATGAATTTGATCTCTACTGAAACTGTGAAAAGATTGAATCTACAGACAACACGACATCCACAGCCATATCTACAGGATGGGTAAGTCAGGGACAAGACATTCTGGTGAATAAACAGTGCCGCTTACCTTATTCTATCAAGCCATTCAAAGATGAAGTAATATGTGATGTGGCACCTTTGGATGTATGCGATGTATTGTTGGGGCACCCATACATGTACAAACACCATGGAGTCTATGAGTCAAGGCCGTGCAGCGTTACCATCAAGTTGGGAGAAAAGAGGTATTGAATACCTGAGGTAAGTCCTACAGAACTAGTATCTTTGATTACTGCAAAACAATGTAAGCGTTTGATTGCTCACACTGGAAAATTTGTCCTACTAATAGTTCGACCTGAGGAGGCAAGGTCCGTTGTTGCCAGCAGTCATACCAAAGTGTCCCCTACCACAGCTGAATAGAAACAGATGGAGAAAATATTGTCAACATATTAGGATGTATTCAATTCACCAATAGGGGTACCACTACACTACCATGTCAAGCATTAGATTGATCTAATTCTAGGGACACCATTACCAAATGGGCCACTGTACAGAAGGTTAGTTTTGGAGAATGAAGAAATCAAGTGGCAGATTCAAGAGTTGATCAAGAAAGGACACATTCATCCAAGTGCTTCACCATGTGGAAGTCCAATTGTTTTGGCCAAAAAGAAGGATGGAACGTGGAGACTTTGTATTGATTATCGGATTCTCAACAAGATCATTGTGAAGAACCAATATCCACTCCCTCGCATTGATGATTTGCTGGACTAACTCAGGGGGGCAAAATTTTTCACCAAAATTGACTTGAAATCTAGATATCACCAAGTCCCAGTTGAGCCATCAGATGTGTGGAAGACTGCTTTCAAATCTAAGGAAGGGTTGTTTGAGTGGCTAGTCATGCCTTTTGGCTTGACCAATGCCCCTGCCACATTCATGAGATTGATGGATGATGTCCTCAGACCATTCATTGGTTCTTTTGTTGTCGTCTATTTAGATGACATACTCATATTTAGCAAAACATGGGGTGACCATCTGTAGCATGTTCAGCAAGTGCTTTCAACCTTGCAACAACACAAGCTATATGCTAACAAAGATAAGTGTTCTTTTGGCATGGAGAGTATTTAGTATTTGGGATACATTGTGGATAGAACGGGCGTTCGTGTGGACCCTGAAAAGATACAGGTTCTCAAATGTTGGCCATCTCCCAAAAGTCTCATAGAACTTCATAGGTTCTTGGGTCTAGCCAATTTCTATCAGAGATTTGTACTTGGTTTTTCACATTTGACATGGCCTATGAATCAGGCACTGAGAGGAGGACCAAGGACAAAATTTTGCTAGATAGAGGTACAATAGAAAGCATTCATGGAGTTGAAGAAGAGGCTATGTTCTGCATAGTACTAGCACTCCCAGATCTGCAACAATCTTTTCAAATTGAAACAGATGCTTCAAACTATGCACTAGGAGCAGTTCTCATGCAACACGGGCATCCAGTTGCCTACCACAGTGAGACTTTCTCTGACATAGTGTGTAAGTACCCCACCTATGATAAGGAGTTGTATGCTATTGTGCAAGCCTACAAATAATGGAAACACTACATTTTGGGGAAGGAGACTATCATTCACACGGATCATAAACCTCTGCAATTTCTACAAACACAAGGGAAGCTACAAAATGATAGGCATCAAAGATGGTTTGCCTACTTGTAACAATTTCATCTCAATATCTTCCACAAGAAGGAAGCTACTAACAAAGTTGCAGACTGTTTGAGTAGACCTCCGATCACAGCCCTGGCAGTGATATTGGATTCTTGTGGCCACCACACAATAGATTGACCTTAGTTGTATGGCACAGATCCTGATTTTGCTGAGATCTACAACAATCTAGCAGAGGGAAAACAAGCCACTGATTTCTACTTGAAGGATGGGATTCTCTGTCATATGGGACACATATGTGTTCCAACCAAGGAGCGGCAAAAGATGATATGGGAGGCACACTACAGCAGTGTTGCAGGACACTTCAGGGTGGAGAAGACTATTGGTGTACTTCAGAGGTATTTTTATTCGCCCAAATTGAGACATGATGTCATTTTATACATTCGATCTTGTACTTCTTGTGGGATTGCAAAGCCTGCCAATCATAAACAAGGATTGTATACACCTCTTCCAGTCCCTAACCAACCTTGGCATTCAATTTCAATGGATTTCATGTTTGAACTACCTTCTACCAGACGTGGGCATGATTGTGTATATGTGGTGGTAGACAAGTTTTCAAAAATGGCTGTCATAGTGGCTTGCAAGAAAGGAGTCTCTGCGGAAGAAACTATCAAGCTTTTCTTTGAGAATGTTTGGGTACACTTTGGATTGCCACAAACCATCATATCTGACAGGGATAGTAGATTTCTTAGCAATTTTTGGTTAGCACTTTGGGCCTTGATGGACACAAAGTTGACAAAATCCATTGCCTTCCATCCCCAAACAGATGGGCAAACTGAGGTGGTGAATTGGATGATCATTCACATTTTGTGGATGTACCATTCCAAACATCCTCGAACTTGGGATGAAAGCTTGTCATATGTACAACATAGTTACAATCAAGCACTACATGGTTCCATAGGGCACAGTCCATTTGAGGTATGTCTTGGCTACCAACCATTGGCTCCAATTGATGTAGCATTGCCAACTATGTTGAGTGACCCATCAACACATTCAGAAAAAGAGGCAGACAGGGCAACTAAATTTGTGGAGAAGATACGCCATATTCAACAACAAGTCCATGAGAGAGTACAATATAGTAATCAGAAATACAAGAACATACATGATCAACATCGTACACCTCATCAGTTTAAGGTTGGGGACAAGGTTTGGCTTCATATTCAGAAAGAAAGACTTCAAGGGCCTCACAAGAAACTCCGTCCTATTCAATATGGTCCATACACAATCATCAAACAAGTTGGAGAAAATGCTTTTGAACTCAATCTTCTATCTTTTCTTGGACTACATCCTATTTTCAATGTTGAATTGTTGCGGCCATATTTTCCACCATTGTTGGACACTTCAGATGTTGCAGAACATATAAGTTGCTTAGAGTTGAATCTAGACACTACTGCCCCTCTCAAGTGTGATCAGATTACTGATGTTGTGGTGAAAACATTGAAGAAACAACAGATTCCTCTCTATTGGGTGGTATAGGTAGGACAACTTCCACATCAAGGAAAATGGTTCACTAAGGACTAGATTAAGAAGAAATTCCCTCATCTACTGCAATACACAGGTGCAATGGGGCCCATTGCCTCTCAAGGGGGAAGCAATGATCTCGCAGAGATTCAGAAGCATTAGGGTGAAATTTGTTTATGCAACTATATTCTAGTTTTTCAATATTTTTTTCTAGTTTTGTCTACATCCTAGTAATTGGCATTTTCGAAGGCCTTCGGAGTGGAATTTGGGGTCAAGACTTTCTCCGGTTGCTTTTAAGCGGTAGTCATAGGCAGGGCTCAACACAACTCAATCTAGCTCTTTAGGAGATCTTTCCAATGAGTCTGAAATGTCTAGATTTCGACTAGTTGGCTAGAAGTTATGACCCTGCCTAGTGGGGTCCAAAATTTAGTAGTTTTTTTGAAATTTTGAAAAAAATTGAAAATTTGAATTTTAGTAGTTTTGTCACCTTCCAACTATCCATTTCAAATTCTATGGATAAGGTGACCTTTCACATTCTTGCTCATTGTATATATTCAACTTTTGATGCAATAAGAAATCCTCTTTGGTTGCCTGCAACTTCTTACAAGTTCTGCACATTCAACATTTTGTTTATTTTTTACAATACCATAGGCCCAGGGCTAGGTATTGTTATCTGAATTCTCCATTAAAATTTAGATTAGTGCTTCCAAGTCAGCAATGTGGGACTCTACAAATAGACAAGTGATGTCAGGTAGAAATCTATCCCAATTAGCAATGCTAGGAAGACTGCTATCCTATTGCAAAGAAGCACTAGAAGCTTTTGAAGAAGCGACGCTAGAATATGATGAAGAAATAGTAGGAGTGGTAACAAGCTAAGTGGGCTTGATCTTGGGGGAAACTCCATGGTTAAGCGTGCTTGAGTCAGAGTAGTATTGGGATGGGTGACCTCTCGGGAAGTCCCGATGCTTCACCCCTGTGAGCATCACCTAGATGCAATGAGTGCTAAGTGGACCATTCATTAACATGAGAGATGGGTTCATGTGAACCACTACTCATGAAATATGGGTCATGTGTTTGACTCAAAAACTACGCAGTTCAACCCTGAAATAAAATATCATATCATGACTTCTTCTATGTCAATGGAACATTCTGTTTTTGTATCATGATTAGGGATGTGAGTTGTGATCAAAACAGGATCATGTGGGAATGGAGAAACATTGGAGTCTCCACATATCTCCCAAATTTTGATCCATAATGCATGTGGACAGTCAATATCCATGATGGCATACAAAGCGACATCTGATATATGTAAACTGATTAATCCAACAATGTGATCATGATGGTTAAACCACTTAGCCTTCTAATATTGTTTACTAGTTTCAGGGACAAGTCCATACAGATGGGGTATGAGATTATGGATTTTGAGATGTTTCAAGATGCCTTCACACTAGGACTTATAGTTTCCCTTGGTTAGGTTAATTATAGAAGAGTGAGTTTCATATCCCATGATTAGAACAAGTTAATTCCTTTAGACAAAAGAAAGTCGACAGATTAGGCAACCTGCTTAATTAGGTGACCCCCCTAGTTTTGGCACTTTATAACTTATTGTGTTTTATAATGCAAGTAGGTTTAAAGCATGGGAAATGAAAAAACATTAACTTTTGCAAAAAATGGTGCTCAATTTCGATCTACCCAGAAAAAGTTATTACAGAATCAAATTCTTATAGATGACCTATTTAATGAAAACTACACTTAAAAAACAGAAGAAAATGCCTAGAGGGAGAAAAATCCTAGTCGTCCAACCACTCGTTGGAGTTGGCAAGGAAAGAAGATTACAATGGTTTAGTTTTTGAGGGGGAATTGGCCTCCTGCCAACCTGGACCTCACCCTTCGTATTCATCAGGGGAAAAACAAGGGTTTATTACAAACCAAAATTCTTCAAAACGATTTCCTAACTGTTTGAGGTTAGTTATAACATCAAGTGTTGTTACATTAAATGTACCAGTAGTTGTTTATTGTTACAAAACGAACCACTACTGACGATAAATGATAATATAACAATAAATTGGTCAAACCCAAACCGTCCTTCGTTGCTAGCCGAACACAGAACACACATCCCTCCTTCCTTGTTGGTCGAATGCTGAACAAAGACTGTCTGAACATGGTTAATAAAGAGAGTTGTAGATATATATAGAGACGACTTATATCACAATTTAAACGAAATTTTGCCTCCTATATAAACATCCATTGGGCCTGGGATGATAATGTACAGGACATCAGTGCAGTATTAACTTTGTAGGTGAAAATATTCAAACATTGAGATTTATACAAAACCTAGAATTACATATGGCCTGATGGCCTATTTAACAAATCTGTTCTCATTGAAATTGGATGAAATTTATCAGAACTTTTAATCCTCCTTAGAAAACTACAACCTCTATCTCAGAGCTAAACTGTTACATGGTAGAGAGTATCTGCCTCTCAGTGACTTGAGAAAATTGAACTCCCTGCATACATGATAACATAGGAAATCTTCATAGTACGCTGACCTGAAATCCAACTCAGACCATAGTGATAATGCTAAATTATCCTCTTTATCGAGCGTGTTGCATAGTGGCATGCAGATTTCTATTACATCGCAATCAAGACAGCTCTTCAATACTGGTATAGAAAATCCAAAGAATAATATATAAGAAATGTTGTGCAAGCTCATTGTAGCTACAGAACTTTGATGCAATTGATATAATATAACACTTATTTTGTCAGATTTTGAATGCTTAATTAAAGGGTATATGCAATTATACTGTATCTGATTATAGGTCTAGAATTTGAATGAATTATGCAAACAGCTCTATGATTCATCGTTTATTTAACTGTTCCAAATTATTCAGACAACTTCAAAAATCGATGACCTTTAAATTCTTATTCATGCTTTATCCTCTCTAGACATGAATTTGTCGCCCTTGATATGGCATCCAGATTGATCTCATGTTTTCGAGCTCAGAAAATAATGAATATCAAGGCAGGCAAGGAAAAAAAATCTTGAACTTCTGCATAGTATGAGAAGTATTGCTATAAATAAGGCAATATGTTAGATATTTTTGCATCATTTCAGTAAGTATATATAGACAACAAATATACTTTCGCAAACTGGTATATTGCATACACATGAATGGGATCAACTTACAAGTTCCAGGAGCTATAATTTAACCTGGGGGAATTTTACATGAAAGAAGACTAACCTGTGATGGAAGACAAACTTGAAACTAGCAAACATAAAGGACAAAAACTTCTTAATGGAACTTATAAACATCTAAAATGTAGAACTTTGACTGTCAGAGGCCAATGTTTCTGTGGGATTGGTATTGTGTAGAAGGTCTGATATGGTAGATGTTAAATTGGCAGCAGCTGCACCTCCCATCAAAGATGTCTTCAGGCTCTCCAAGACCTTGGTTACATCCCTCATGGAAGGTCGTTCTCTTGGTGATTCACTGGTACAAAGCAAGCCAACATAAATGAAAGACAGAAGACATCTATTGTCTTCCATGTTTTCATTCACATCTCTGAATAGCTCGCTATGAACAATATCTGCCAGTCTGTTTGGAAAAGCTGACCTCACCCACTTTTGCAAGTTCATGTCTCCCTCAAACATGTCATCACTTGGCCTCTTCCTAGTAACCATCTCTAATATCAGAATTCCATAACTATAAACATCTCCCTTTATAGAAACACTCCCACCCAATCCATACTCTGCAATCAATTTTATTCATGAAATTCTTAAAAAGCTATTATGGGAAAATTGTTAAAAAGCTATTAAGGGAAATGATACTACCAATACAAAGAAGACTCAAAAAATTTACCTGGAGCAATATAGCCAATAGATCCTTTGAGTGCAAATGTTGTTGTACTCAGTGAATCTATGGAATTTGTAGTAGTTAAACGGGATATACCAAAATCAGTCACAAGGGCTGTCATGTTGGCATCCAGGAGCACATTGCTAGGTTTTAAATCACAGTGCACAATTTGCAAAGGGCAATCATGATGTAAATATTCCATGCCATGGGCTACATCTATAGCGATGCTCAAGCACTCACTCAATCCCAATTTACAAAAGTCCTGATCATCTCTGTCAGGGTGCAAATGTTTTTCCAAGCTCCCATTAGATGCAAATTGAAGAACCAAACCTTTGAAGCCAGGGTAGAAAAATGCACTTATGATTCTGATGAGGTTACGGTGCCGAATCCTCCCTAACACTTTGCACTCTGTCTTAAAGCTCTTTTGGGCTTCTTCTGTCTGCAAATTAAGAGCCTTGATGGCAACTATCTTACCATCCCTCAAAATGCCTTTGTAGACTGATCCAAAATTACCCACTCCAAGCAAGTTTGACTCATCAAATCCAGCTGTTGCAATAACAAGATCTTGATAAGAAAATTTTGGATAGCCGAGCCTTTGAAAAATAAAGTTTGAGGGATGGAATAGTTGTCTTGAATGTTTATGCCTCCATAGCTTGCTGATAATGAAGGAGCATAAAATAAATGCAATGGTTCCAACAACTGATAAGACTATTTTTTTGAGCAGTGAATGTTTTTCTTGGGTCTGATTTGGGCATGGAGGCAATGAATAATTTGTTGGGCCACA
Organism: Cunninghamia lanceolata; assembly: GCA_027924645.1. Taxonomy (NCBI): domain Eukaryota; kingdom Viridiplantae; phylum Streptophyta; class Pinopsida; order Cupressales; family Cupressaceae; genus Cunninghamia; species Cunninghamia lanceolata. Next base: position 850,646 of record BSBN01000088.1, read on the forward strand.
TAGGCCAAGGTTTCCCATAAACAATGTTATAACAGTTCTATTTGGAAACAACCCTCCTTGTGGAATCTGCCCTGACAAATTATTGAAAGAAACATTCATGTAGTGAAGTACTTTTAGTCTTTCAAGGGACATTGGTATTGAACCCGATAAAAAATTGGCAGAAAGATCCATTTCTTGGAGATTTTGTAATTTGGAGAGTGGACCTGGTATTGGACCATCAAAGGCATTGTGGGATAGATTTAGGTGCTCTAATTCCGTGCAGTCTCCTAGAGAATTTGGAATCACCCCAGTAAGTCGATTTCCAGAGATGTCTATGGCTTGAGCCATTACAATTTTACTTATCTCCTGAGGCAAGGACCCTTGTAGAGAATTCCATGAAAGATTGAGGTAGAATTGCAGGTTTTTAAGGCTGGCAATGACTTCACGAGGTATCCTTCCCCCTAGTCTATTGTAAGACAAGTCAAGAAGTTCCAACTTCTGGCATCCTTCTAAACTAATAGGGATCTCCTCTGACAACTTGTTGTGCTGAAGATGAAGACGCCTTAGCTCTAGGAGGCTACCAAGAGAATCTGGTATTTTTCCAGATAACTGGTTTTGACTGAGATTTAAGAGTCCAAGATGTTGCATTTGACCTATCTCACTTGGAATGCTTCCTTCTAATTTGTTCCCACCCAAAATCAGTCTTTCCAACATACAGAATCTTTTCATTTCAGATGGAATATTGCCGTTGAAAAGATTATCACCTAAATTTAAGTAGGTTAAGTTAGTCAGATTGGTGATCTGTTGTGGTATGCTGCCGCTTATCATGTTGCCTGATAAACGCAAGTAAGAGAGACTGGAAGACAGTTGGCCTATGGATGGGGGTAGTACACCAGTGAAATGATTATCTGACACTATTAGCAGTTCTAAGCGGGAGCAATTTTTGAGAGCAGTGAGCAAAGCCAATGTGTTACTAACAAGTTGATTGCGCTGTAGTCTAAGCATGTTGAGGACGTATAACTTACCCAGCTCCATTGGCACCATTCCAGTCAGTTGGTTTTCATTTAAAGCAAGTCCTGTGAGACTGGAACAATTTCCAAGGGAGTTTGGTATGTTTCCACTAAGCTGATTTCCCCATAAACTGAGGAGTTGCAAACTGGAGAGCTTGGTACCAATTTCCCAAGGAATATGTCCACTAAGCTGGTTTTGATCGAAATCTATATCATTCAATTTTGAGAGATTTACTAAAGAGCTGGGAATGGGGCCTGACAACAGATTATCATAAAGGTAGAGAATCTTTAGTTGAGACAGGGCTCCCAATTCAGGAGGAATGGTACCTGTGAGATCATTTCCAGACAAACCCAATTCAACTAAGGCAGACAGATTTTTGAAAGAGAGGGGAATGGTACCCGTGAGATTGTTTGCTCCCAAATAAAGGAACTTCAAACTTGCGAGGAGACTCAGCTCGGGCGGAATGCTGCCGTGCAGTTGATTAAAAGAGAGTGCCAGCTCATACAAACTGCGGCAAGCGGAGAGAGAGGGGGGAATTGTTCCTTGTAATTGATTGCGGTGCAGCCAGAGTATCTGCAGACGGGGAAGTTGGCCGAGTTGAGGTGGAATGGTACCCGTGAGGGCATTGACGGAGAGGTCTAGGTATTGAAGAGAGGAGAGATTTTGGAGCAGAGGAGAAATGGTGCCGTCCAAAGTCATTTGGGATAAGTTGAGGGCGAGGACGGAACGAGAAGAGGCATCGCAAGTAAGGGCGGTCCAATTGCAGAGAGGGAGAGAGGGAGTCCAGTCGGGTAGCAAAGTGGTGTTAGTAGAAATGCGAGCTTTGAATTGCAAGAGCAAATGTTGTTGTTGTTGTTGATGATGAGAGTGAGGAAGAGCAGAGATTGAAAAGACGTAAAGCAGGAAAGGGAAGAAGAAAAGAGGAGCCATGGTAGAGCAAACAATAGAATGGAATGGAATGGGGATGGAGGAATAAATAAATAGAGTGGACGTCCTCAAAGCATTCCGTTGTTATTATTGTTTTCAAAGCATTTAGTTGCGATTATGTGGAAAATATGTTTTAAGAAATAATGTATGTGTATAAATGGTATGAATAGTCAATCCTATCTAAGCTTTTTTTAACATGTGATTTCCATTTCTTATAAATTATTGGTCAATAAAAATTTCTGTCTTAAACTTCAAAGGTTTGAGGTGTGTAATAAATTACAAATTATAATGTAATGAATAGTAAAGAAAAATGAGTTTTCAATTGGAAAAATAAATTAATCTTTCATATTAATTTTATATTATTATTGAGTTATAAGAAAAGTAGATTTATTGGACAATAAATTTTTTTAAATATATTTATTTATTTTTTACATGATATTATATTAATTAAAAGAAAATAATTATTTTCAAATACATTTATCCATTTTTTATAGTATAGTGTTTTATTAAGTGAAAAAAGTCTATTACATTAGTATAAATATTTTAAATACATTTATTTAATATCTCTCTACATCTTTTAAATATATGTACTTAAAATATCTATGTTAATCTCTTAAATATGTAACTATATTTTTAAATAAAAGATTTATTTATTTAAGAGTTATTTTATATTACTTTACACACATAAATTTTTAATTTTAATTTAAGATTTATTTTATTTGATTTATTTTTTTGATAGTGGTCAGAGAGGTCACTCCCATTGTATTAATTTCAAAAACAAGTTGTATAGATGTCACAAGAAGAGCAAAAGTCTTCAATACAAACAAAGAGTCTAGACTGCACAAATAATAAATTGAAAACATGTCTTCAGCGTATGGGATAAGTTAATCAGTGATAACCTTCACTTGCAGACTTTCATGGATTTACCCGAGACAAGGATCTTCTACACAACTTCCTATATAGTCTACATGCTAGCCCAAACCTTGCCTTTCCTTGGGTTGACTAGGCTTGGAAATGTTGGGCATGTTGCTAGTGAGTATAAGGTCTATGATTGCTATCCTCAGTTGCAAAAGGATAATTCCTTGGCACACTTCAAGAGAGTGAATGATGAATTTACTATGCACATTACAAGGATGTTGCAAGGGGACTTGATTAGAAGACTATCAATCCAAGCTATGAATCTAGTTAGGAAACATGGGCCGTATTGGTTTATTCAATTCCCTAGGTTTACATATTTGAGGATCTAAGGCTTCACAGGAATGCCTTACTGATTGCCAAAATGTCCCACAGATATAATTGTGTTGCTAGAGCTTACTAGGCAAATTTGCATAGCACAAAAATTGTTAAAAGGGCTACACAAAGATTCAATACCATTTCCCCTCATTGAAGGGGTTTATTGTCTTGTCCTACTCCTAATGTTGTTGAAGAGTCAGATGTTGAGTTGCAGATGTATCATATTCTCTCCTACAGATATATAAAGCATTTTTATCTATTTCATAAGATGAAGCATGTAAGAAAAAACCATTTTCATGAGGAACAATTGGAAAATTTCTGGGCTAATTGCAATGATGAACATGAGGTCAGAAAGAAGAAATTCTCTAGGCGCCCACTTGATTTTATTAAGATGTTTCAGATCTCTATAGTACCACACCAGGTAGTGGTTGATGGAGAATTGGTTCAAGAGACTGAATGGAGGGTAATCTTTGAACAACCAATTCTTCCTCCAAACTGGGCTGAAGAAGAAGTTATATTGTTGGATGAAATAATGAAAGACAATATCAAGTATAGTAAAAGGTGGGTAGATGTACAGGTGGCCCAATTGGTTTCTCAACATATACCTTTGACATACACTCCACTACAACCCAAGAATAGAATAATAGTTGAAGATTCTACTAGAGTAGGGCCTTCTAGAAGAGAGGACACATCAGGTCCAAAAGGAAAAGTAGTGGACTTGGATGGTGAAGAAATTGAAGATGAGGTTGTGGCATCTCCTACCAAATATAAAGGGAAAGTAAAAGTGAAAAGGATGAGGGGGAGTCGGAAACCTCCTCCCACTGGGCAAGTCTACAAGAGGAAAGAAAATGAGAAGGCTAAGGGCCAAGGACCGAAAAGACCTAGGAGGAGTAAAAAAGATCAAACCTCTCAAGCACCTTCTAGATTGTCACCTCCTCCTCCTTACATTTCTTCTATTACCATTGTTTCCACTTCATCCATTCAAATCTCTTCTACCATCCCCACTTCATCTTCCATTGTCGTAACTACTTCTTCCCCTTCTATTCTTCAAGTTCACACCTCACTTCCCATCTCCTCATTTATCTCCACCACCATCACCACCTCAACTACACCTTCCATACCAGTGTCTTCTACCATTCCTTTGGCTTCCCCTATTTCTTCTATCTCTATAGTATTTTCACCAACACTTGCATTCACCTCCACTCCTCTCATTTCATCTCTTACCATTTCATTGCTATCTTCCTCTCTATAGCAATTACACATGCCCATTCCTACCACCATGCCTATCATATCCACCTTTCCTTTCATTCCCATTATCATTCTGATCTTCCTCCTACTCCTATCTTACTCAAGCTTGTCTACCAAAGAATGCAGCTTTAGTTCTTTCCGATGTGAATAAAGCTCTGGTGCCCCAAGTTAATATCAGTTTAGATGTTCCCTCATCTCCCAAGATTCCATCCTTGGAAGGCATAGACAAAGTATATGAAGAATTGGTGACCTAGGGGATTTCTAATAAGAATATTGAATCTGCCCAGATCTTAAAAGATGATGCTACTATGGAAATAAGGGTAGATGTTGTAATTGATATTGATCAGAGTGATGATACTTTAAAGTTGATCAATGAGAAGAAATAATAACTAAATAAGTTCCTAAGATGATTGGTGAGAACATAATAAACCTCTCAAAAGAACTAGAGCATGAAAAGATTATGGTTGAGGAACATATTGAAGTGCCATTAATTGAGCAAGTGTTTACACAAGAACCACTTGACTCCCAACACAATAAGGATATTGATCCTAAGGATCAATCCAAGGAAGGAGATGAAATAAGGTTCTTGTATATTCTCTTCCATCGCAACAAGCAGTAAGTTATAGTAATGATTCTCTAGCCCCTCAATGGCTACAAATAAGGTTGAAAGAAAAACTGCCAGAGATAGAGGTTCCTACCCTAGACCTTGCAAGCTTTCTCACTAGAATCAAAAGACCCAAGGAGAAAAATATTTAAGCAAAAATTCAATCTCACATTACAAGGGATGCCTTAGGATCAAGCATTGCAGAGATTGAAATCTCAGTGGTTGATAAAGATAGAAGTTCAATCTTCAAGCTGAGAATTTTTAAATATCCATAGTCAATCTCAACCCAACAACCAGAACTCAAGATATTAAGGATTTCAGGGTTCTATCAACACCATTGTGCAGAGAATGAATAAAGATGAGTTGAATAAAAGGTAATTAAAATAGTATATTGCAGAGTTACAAGATTACATCAATCATCTAGTAGGCCCTCTGTAGAAGGATGATGGCACTGTAGTTCCTCCTGCCATCCTCTCTAAATAAGAAGTTGATGAATTTGACAAAATGAAGCATGTGGCTCAAGTAACCATGGAATGGTTGAAGGAAATATACGAAGATGAATGCTAGGTCATTGATGAGGTAGTTCAAATGTATAAGGATTTTCACTCTCTAAAGGAGGACTGGGATATTCCTGTTGAGGATTGTGAGGAAAATGGGGAATACTACTCCGAAGTATTTCCTCGGTTCGAAAGGAGGTGTAAACTATCTCTTGAGATCTTATTGAAAGAGGATATTGTTACCAAAGATAGATTGTAAATGCCTTTTAACTGGGCTGAGGCAATGAAGTATTGGAGGGAGGACGCTGACAAGGCTAAGGAGGATGTGTCACTTGCACTAACTTATATTTTGGATGTTTCATATAGCTGTGCTGATTTTCTAATGCTCTAATTGGGCAGTATATAGATGAAAATGCTAAAATAAATTTTGATCTATACAAGTAGTGCTAGAAGTAGTTACTACAGGGAGGTTTGGATGTAGTACCTTATATTTTGATGTGGAGAGTATGAACATTGCTACCAAATTCAAATGTTAGATTAGAGAATTCCAAAAGAACTCGAGGGCCCGAGTATCTACCTACAACACTCATGCTAAAATCCTTGATACACATAATTTCATGATATACTTTATAAAATATCCTCTTCCAGAAGATTTAAATCCAATGCTTAATTCATTCATGGAGCATAGAAGGAAAGAACAAGTTAAATTGAGGTCGCCATAGAAGATGACGTGCCTACACCCTGAAGCTCAGTTTTTGCCAATCATAGTTGGGTAAGTGCAAGAAAATGGGGGGCCAAAAAGGGGTCTTAAGTGGCCACTTTTTTCCTGAAATCAGGAAATGTTGGCCTTGGCTAAGAAATTAAGCATAGTTACACTCAAAATTTTAAGATGCAACAAAAACAATGTTTGTAGTGCTCTGACTCTACTTTCTAAACTACTATTTTTTTTTGAAAATGGTATAGATTAAGGGGTTCAAACGAGGGAGCCACAAAAATTGGTGTTGTTTCTATCAAAAAAATATAACATAGCATGTTTTGTGGCTCCCTCAAAAGGTTAATTTTTTTTTGGTATTTTTAAAATCACTTCGGTGACAAATTAGCTAACAACATGTAGTTTATGCCTGATTTTTCTGATAATTTTTTAATGAATATTTGATTTTTTACTAATTTTCAAAGTGGACACATCCTAAAAAATAGAATTTTGGCCGTGCTACCCCTATAAATTTTGAAAACTAATTGAAAATCATTTTTTTTAAATATGTGTAGAATGGATTCTAGTTTCTAAAAATGTATTTTTTTTTAAATTTCAATGAACGGTTAATTTAAAATGAAAAAAAAGACCAAACATTGGTTTTTGCCCAAAAATGAACACACAAACAAAATAAATTAAAGATGAAAGGCTTAACATTGTCAAAATGTGAAAAAAATTACATCATTAAATACCTAAGAGAAAGCCTAACATTACCCAGGTGTTCAATTTCTTCGACCTTGAAACATGTGCAAATCTGAGGATTATCATGAACGAAATTATGTGAAATCCTGTAGAATATGCAAAAACACGTCTTTGGACATTGGGAAGGCACTCCAAGCCTTTGGGTTGGAAATTCAAAGTAAATCCCAAGCCTAAGGCTTGGGATTCCCAAAGCAAAATATATTGCGAGCGTGTTATGTTTTGTTTTGCATTTTTTCCCTTTTTGCAAAAGTTTGCTCGATGTTTGCCATGTTTGGCATAACACGAGCAAGTTATAACATGCTCGCGTTATGTCTCCCTTGGAATGTTTTATGTTCAAGGTTATTAAGCATGTATGTATGTATGCTTGTATGTACATATGTATGCTTGTATGTATGTGTGTATGTGTGTATGGTTGTATGTATGTATGCATGCTTGTATGTATGTATATATGTATGCATGTTTGTATGTATGTATGTATGTGTGTATGCCTGTATGTATGTGTGTATGTATGTAAGGGTTTTAGGTTTAGGGTATATAAGGACCTAAGCCCGTAGAGTTTTCAAGGTTGAGGGTTGAGAGTTGAGGGATTAGGGATTAAGTAATAGGTTAAAGGTAGAGGGTAGAGTGTAGAGGGTTGAGGGTTGAGGCTTTAGGGATGAGGGTTAAGGGATTAGGGTTTAAGGTATAGTGTCGAGGGTAGAGGAGGGTAGAGATGGGGGTGAGGCAGATAGGGGAGGAGAGGGGTGAATAAGGGTTGAGGGTTTAAGGGTTTAAGGATTAAGGGTCAAGGGTTTAGGGTTTAAGGGTTGAGGGATTAGTGTTTAGGGTTGAAGGATTAGGATTTAGGATTGAGGGATTAAGGTTTAAGGTTGACGATTGAGGGTTGAGGGTTGAGGGATAGAGTTTAGGGATAAGGGATTAGGGTTTAGGACCTTGAGGGATTAGGGTTTAGGGTTGAGGCTTTAGGGATAACATTTAAGGTTGAGGGATTAGGGTTGAGGGTTGAGGGATTAGGGTTAAGGTAGAGTGTTGAGGGTAGAGGGATTAGAGATAGGGTTTAGGGTTGAAGGTTTAGGGTTGAGGGATTAGGGTTTAGGGTTGAGGGTTCAAGGATAAGGGATTATGGTTTAAGGTATAGCACTGTTGAGGGTTGAGGGTTTAGGAATAGGGATAGCATTTAGGGTTTAGGGTTGAGGGATTAGGGATAAGGAATTAGGGTTGATGGTTGAGGGATTAAGGTTTAGGGTTGAGAGATTAAGGTTTAAGGTTGAGGGTTGAGGGTTTAGGGTTTAGGGATAGGGTTTAGAGTTTAGGGATAAGGGATTAGGGTTTTGGGTTGAGGCTTTAGGGATAGCGTTTAGGGTTGAGGGATTAGGGTTGAGGGTCGAGAGACTAGGGTTAAGGTAGAGTGTTGAGGGTAGAGGGATTAGGGATAGGTTTTAGGGTTGAGGGATTAGGGTTTAGGGTTGAGAGTTTAGGGATAAGGGATTAGGGTTTAAGGTATAGTGTCGAGGGTTGAGGGTTTAGGAATAGGAATAGCGTTTAGGGTTTAGGGATGAGGGATTAGGGTTTAGGGTTTAGGGATAAGGAATTAGGGTTGATGGTTGAAGGATTAAGATTTAGGGTTGAGGGAATAATGTTTAAGGTTGAGGGTTTAGGGTTTAGGGTTTAGGCATAGGGTTCAGAGTTTAGGGATAAGGGATTAGGGTTTAGGACCTTGATGGATTAGGCTTTAGGGTTGAGGCTTTAGGGATAATGTTTAGGGTTGATGGATTAGGGTTGAGGGTTTAGTGATAGGGTGTAGGGTTTAGTTGAGGGATGAGGGTTGAGGGATTAGGGTTTAAGGTATAGTGTTGAGGGTTAAGTGTTTAGGGATAGGGTTTAGGGTTGAGGGATTAGGGTTTAAGGTATAGTGTTGAGGGTTTATGGATAGGGTTTAGGGTTGAGAGATTAGGGTTAAGAGTTGACAGATTAGGGTTTAAGGTTGAGGGTTGAGGGTTGAGGGATAGGGTTGAGGGTCGAGGGATCAGGGTTAAGGTAGAGTGTTGAGTGTAGAGGGATTAGGGATAGGGTTTAGGGTTAAAGGTTTAAGGATTGAGGGTTGAGGCTTTAGGGCTGAGGGTTAAGGGATTAGGGTTTAAGATATAGTGTATGTTAGGGTTAGCTGACAGATAATATCAATTAAATGCAAATAAAGATTAAACAGAGGAAAGAAAATACACAGAAATAATAATAGCGAGAGACAATTTTAACGTGGTTCACCCAAACTCGAGCTACATCCACCAACAGAGAGTCCAATATTATTATCCAGTAGATCAAACTGATTACAACCAGCAATCCCTGCAACTCAATACCGCTGCAAAATGCTACAATACATCTCAACGAAAACCCTAACCCTTAGCTATTTTTATCACGACTTTTGTCAGTTACAAATAGGGTTTTTTTATGTCAGCCAATGAAAAAATAACTCCCGATGCCTTAATAAAATAATAAAAATTGTGTGAGGTTTCGGGGGTAGTGCCCCTTGACCCTGCCCTGTATCGTGACAAGGAGTGCGCTAGGGGCGCTATCCCTAGACCCTGCAAGGGGCGCTACCCCTTGACCTTGTAGGAATTTGGGGGGAAACCGCACCGATAAAAGTGGGGTAAATTTAACCTCCGAGTCTGATTAGGCTCCATATAACAGCAATATCCCACTTGGAGACTAATCAGACTCCACACCATATCATCTCTCACTTAGAGACTAATCAGAACACCGCTGACCCTGTAGCTCCCACTAGAAATAAGCACCCTGGACTCTATTGTTTTGATTTTGTTTTCAGTCTTGAAGACCAACCAAAGCTGAAGAGGAGCTTAGCTTCTCCCTTGTCACTACCTTTGTAAACATATCCACTAAATTTTTATTTGTATGTATCTTTTCCAGCCTTAACTGTTCATCATCCAACACCGACCGAATGAAGTGATACCTCAACTGTATGTGTTTGGTCTTTGAATGCAAGGTAGAATTCTTTGCAAGATGTATGGCACTCTGACTGTCTGTAAACAAATAATTGTTAGCCTGTTGTTTGCCCAATTCTTCCATGAAAGATTGCATCCATATCATCTCCTTGCTTGCCTCTATTACAGCTACATACTCTGCCTCTGTGGTGGATAAGGCAACAACCTTTTGCAACCGTGAGATCCAACTCACCGCTATCCCACCTATAGTAAAGACATAACCTGTAGTACTCCACCTGGTATCAATATCTCCTACCAAATCTAAATCTACATAACCTGCTAAATTAGTATTAGAGACCCCAAAACATAAGTGTTTATTGGATGTACCTCTCAAATATCTGAGAATCCATTTTACTGCATTCCAATGCTCCAATCCGGGATGACTCATATACTTGCTTATGACTCCTACAGCATGTGCAATATCTAGTCTCATGCATACCATGGGGTACATTAAACTTCCTACAGCTGAAGCATATGGTACCTTGAAATTTTTTTCTTCCTCCTCTGGTGTCTTAGGACACATCTCCTTAGTCAATTTCAAATGACTGGGCAAAGGTGTGCTAACAGCTTTTGCATTCTCCATATGGAATCTCTGCAACACCTTTTCAACATAATCAGCTTGAGATATAGTCAATTTTCTATTCTTCCTATCTTTGCAAATTTTCATACCAAGGATTTATTTTGCTGCCCCCAAATCCTTCATAGAAAATGATTGTGCTAACTGCTATTTTAATTCTCTTATGTGATCCATGTTAGACCCCGCTACAAGCATGTCATCAACATATAAACATAAAATAATGTAGTTGTCATTATCCAACCTCTTAAAATAAACACAATGGTTAGAATTACACTGACTGTAGCCTTGCTCAGCCATAAAACTATCAAATTTTAAATACCATTGCCGAGGTGCTTGTTTCAGGCCATACAAACTCTTTTTCACTCTGCACACCAATTTCTCCTTACCTTTGACCTCAAATCCCTGTGTCTGTTCTATATATGTCTCCTCCAAATCACCATGAAGAAAGGTGGTTTTTACATCTAGCTATTCCAAATGCAAATCTTCAGCAGCCACAATACTTAAACCTGTACGAATAGAAGTCATCTTAAAAACTGAAGAAAAAATCTCATCAAAATCAATGCCTTTTTTCTGTGCAAATCCTTTTACAACTAACCTGGCTTTAAATCTTTTCTTACCTCCATCTTCCTCTTTCAGGTTATAAACCCATTTTTTTGGTAAAGCCTTTTTACCTGCAAGTAACTTACATAATTCCCAAGTCTAATTTTTCAGTAAGGAGTCCATTTCTTCTTTCATTGCAAGCTCCCACTGAATCTTTGTATCCACCTGCATAGCTTCATCATACCCTTCTAGTTCACTAGCATCTGTTAACAAAATAGAATACAAAGAGGGAGAAAATCTTTCAGGAGGTCTACTTAGCCTTGTTGACCGTCTAACTGTTATCACCCAGATTTGCACCCTTTGCCATGGTTATGAGACCTTAGCAACCTGGGATAACATTGGAATGATCTCAAAGTGTGGGACCTTGTGATTTGAGATTAGACCTCCAGAGAAGGCTGGTTCCTTTCTCTAAGCCTATCACTTAGAGCATGATACTATAGTGGTAGACGACATGCAGGGGAAAGGGTCAAAAGGAAAACTGAAAGGGAAAAGGGGTGATACACCAGATTTAGTGAGCGATGGTGGTCGTGGTGTGGACACAACAATGATTCTTTCAATGTTGAGGGAGATTCACATAGACTTAAGACTAGTTGAGGCTTTGGTATGAAAATTAAACCTATAGAGGAGCTGTTTTACTCACAGAACAGATTACAACTTCAATTAAAACACACAAACCCAGACATAAGAGAGGGGAGAAGTCAATATCTATCAATCATGAAGGTCTAGAAAACTATTACAACATAGAAATATTTCATAGCAAGGGTCTACCAACATAGCTAATTACATTCATTGGTGGATAAAAGGAAGACAGCAAAGGCCAGATTCAGGCACAGTGAGTCACATTCCCATACCCTTGCAATTACACTAAGAGGTCTGACTACAAAAAAAATTGGCAACATAAGAGCCCCAAAATCAACCATCCTCTTTTTCAAAAGAGTTTTACATGCCCTTTATAGGTCAGACTCCTTCCAGAAGAGCATGGAGTCTGATTCGTAGAAAAATGAGGCCATAAATGCTAGAAGCAGGAAAGTATGGGCAGAGGTATGGCGAAAGAGCCTCCAAAGTCGTCGTCCAATGTGCCAAAAGTGGTCCTGAAGGGCAAAGAGCCCATACGCCATGAATGCATCTGCAGAACTTCACCAACCTAAGCCACTGTGCGGAGAAACCCCTTCAAAACATCAAGGTGGCTGCTGAAACGTCCAATCGGCCAAAATATGCAAATCCAGATCTAAAAAATAGAAACTAAAAAATCCCCCCAAAAACCTACTCAAATGAAAGAGGAGGCAAAAACAAGCATCTTTGCCTCTTACAGCATGTCGAAATTTGCTGAAATGGGGAAGATATAGGCGGTCAAAGCTCTGGTCAAATTTCTGTATATATCACTTCTGCATCTGTGTGTATATCAACCTCTGAAAATGCCTCTGAACCTGACTTTACATGTACAAACCCCTTTGTATGTATCTCTGCTCTTTGGCGCCAAAAGGCCTCTGCAATTGCTCCAGAAAGATGCATTTGAAATTGCTTTGTATATGCATTCATTGCTGCCACGTGGCACCTCCTGATTTGCCGCTGCACCAAAGCCGGGACCCATCGCTGAAGAACAACACCCTCCATCGGCCTTCGGAAAGACCTAAAAATAAGCTGTCGATGCATCATGTCTGGCTGAAAACTCCCTTGCATATCGGCTTGTATATGCAAAGATACAAGCAAATATACAAACAATTAGCACATGCAAACGTGCATTTTGCCCTTTGTAATCATGACTCGCATATGCATACAATCTGGGTTGTATCTAACCTCCTTTGTATCTACAAACATACAAGTCACGGACCCCAAACTGACCATTAACTGTATTTGACTGCTCTGTCAGGTCCGGCCTGTATCCCTGATCTTTGTATATCACTAACTTGTATATCACAATATATAATCGCCCATATACAAGGCGGACCTGAAAATTTTAATAAAACAAGTTAAAAATGCAATCGGGTCTGGCTTGTATATAAACGTTTGTATATCGGCTTGTATATGAAAACATACAAAGCAAAATATACAAGCCACTGTAGCAAATGTATCTCTAGCGAAGGTCCCTTGTATCTTTGATATACAATCGGCCTTGCATGCGCGCGGGCCCCAACTCTTGCACATTCGGCCTTTGTATGTTTCTCTGTATGTTTCACATGTATATTCAAAACATACAAGTAAAATATACAAAGAAACATACAAGGTCGAATGTGCATTCCACTGTAGCGGATGCACTTGCATGTTTGAAAACATTGTACCCTTTCGTTGCACGTGCAAACATACAACACAAAATGCACTTGAAACCTGATATACAAGAGGGAAAATCCTGCAATGCATCCCCTGCAATGCATCTCCCGCTTGTATATTTCTTTCCTTGTATATCTCCATCTATGAGCCAAATATACATGCAGACCCAATATACATTCAGCAAATATTCTGGGGATTTGCGATGTATATTCCTTCCTTGTATCTGCCCTTGCATCCTTCCAGCGAATGTATATTTGCTTGTATGTTGAAATTACAAAGGCAAACATACAAACCCTCCAAACATACAAAAGGGGAAACTTGAAGAAAAATGTGATAGATGCACAATATACCTTGTATGTCTCACTTGCATATCACCGATATACAAACCGGGAATATTCCCAGGGTCTTGCAGAAGATTTTGAAAATGTATATGTCTCTCCTTGGCCCAATATACATTCAGAAAATGCATAAAACCTAATTTTTTCAACATCTTCTAAGGCCGATGGAGATCTGCAAGCCTACCAAATGAACATTTGAACTGTATGTTGACCCAAACTTTTGATCACGAATAACTTCTTTGTTTGGCCGAATTTCAAGGTGCTGTAAAAAGCAAACCTGCCTATTTTTTCAAGCTCTTTCTAATGGTAAGGTTCCTTAGGCAAGGCTTCTTAGAAAATTTGGCACTTTTGCTTTATAGGAACCTTAAAGAGGGATTTTCAAGGAAAATACTAGGTGGACTATTTGGCTCTAAACAGAGGAAAAAATAGGATAACACTAATATTCACTGGAGTTTGTGGTATTTCTTGTTGTTGTTGCGAAGCATGAGGAACCACTGGAACATCACTATTTGGAGTATCATCCAGCACCACATAATCCTTTTCTTTCTTCTCATGCTGCTGCAATTGATCTTTGTACAACACCTTCTCATTGAATACAACATCCCTGCTTCTCACAATGTTTTGATTTTCAAAATCCCAAAGCCTATAACCAAATTCATCAATGCCATATCCAACGAAGGTACACTTTTTTGATTTTGCATCCAGCTTGATTCTATTTTTAGAATCTACATGTGCAAATGCTTCACATCCGAAGGTTTTGAGAAAAGAATAACTCACCTTCTTACCTATCCATGCTTCCTCTGGAATGCCACAACCCAAAGGAACTGAAGGACCTCTATTAATTAAATATATAGCAGTGTTGATAGCCTTTGCCCACATGTTTAAAGGTAGCCTAGCATGCAATCTCATGGTCCTTGCATGCTCCATTATTGTCCTATTCATGCATTCAGCCACTCCAATTTCCTATGGAATCCCTGGAACCATTTTCTGCCTACGAATTCCATTAAAGGAACAATAATCTTCAAATTCTTTGCTGTAATACTCACCACCATTATCAGATCTGAGACATTTTAATCTTTTACCCGTCTCATTCTCAAAGCTTCTCCATTTCTTAAATGTTTCAAATACATCAGATTTCTGCCTGAGGAAATAAATCCAAACCTTCCTAGTTGCATCATCTATGAATGTAACATAATACCGAGAGCCACCAAGAGAAGATACCTGAGCCAGTCCCCATACATCTGTATGCACAAGCTCCAACTTGTCATCTTTCTTTTGCTTCCCATCCTTTAGAAAACTAACTCTCTTTTGTTTGCCATACACACAACTTTCACAAAAATCCATATTAATATGTTTCAGACCTGGTAAAACTTTCTTAGAATGAAGTACCTTCATACCTTTTTCACTCATATGCCCACGTCTATTATGCCACAATGTTGTCTCAGAACGTGCAGCAACTGTTTCAATCTCTTCCTGCAAACTTGCAGCAACTATTATAGCTAAAGTAGAAGGAACAATATGACCTATACAAAGATATAAGGTGCCTACTTTCACACCTTTTCTACTATTATGGCACCTTTTGAAACCTTCCAATTTTTATCAGTAAATGTAATAATGCAACCTTCTTCAGCTAGCTGCCCTGTTGAAATTAAATTCCTACTAAGCCTTGGAACATGCCTTACCTCTTGTAGTAGCCAATGATTCTCATTCTACAACTTAATCTTGATTCTTCCCTTTCCAACAATCTGACAGGGTTCGTTATCTCCCAAATAAACCAGCCCAAAATCCCCTTGGACATAATCAAGAAAATAACTTCTATGGGGAGTAGCATGAAATGAGACCCCTGAATCTAAAACCCATGAATCATCAGCATTATCTAGAGAAAGAATCAAAGCATCATCTTCAGATTTATTACTTACCACATTTGCCTCCTTAATGCCTTCTTGTTTGTCTCCTTCTTTATTCTTCCGAGACCAATAATCTTTCTTCAGATGCCCTGGTTTCCCACAGTACCAACAATCCTTCTATCCTCTGGATTGGGATCTCTTATCCTTTGATTTTTCTCATGACTTCCCATGACCTCCAGAACCTTTTCCTCTGTCCTTTGATCTGCCCCTACTTTCTGCATTCAAAACACTACCTGATGTGGACCCTCCTGAGCTTTTCTGTCGCATTTCCTTGCTAAGGATAACACCAACAACATCATCAAATTTTAAAGTGTTTGAACCAGAGACAGAGTTACTTACATCCATTACCAAGCTATTCCATCTTTCTAGCAAAGAACATAATATCAAAAGAGCCCTCACCTCTTCATCAAAACTTACTTTTACAGAAGTTAACTGACTGATAATCATCTTAAACTCATTTAAATGATCTATCATAGATCTACCTTCAATCATTTTTTAGATTAAACAAATGCTTCATGAGAAATACCTTATTTGAGGCTAAGGGTTTTTCATACAATTTAGCCAAAGCTTTCATCAGACTATCTATTGTCTTCGCTTCTGTTATATTGAATGCCACTGATGGTGCCAGGCACAACCGACTAGTTCCCAGTGCCTTTCTATCCAGAAGATTACAATCCTTATCCATCATTCCTGTCGGTTTCTTGGATACTCCTTCCAACAGCCTCCATAAATCCTTTTGATAGAGGTAATCCTCCATCTGCATCTTCCATAACTAATAGTTCTGCCCATTGAATTTATCTACCTTCAATTTACCCTCTTCTTCCATTGCTCCCACTCAACTATGAGACCTTCCTGCAGATGATAATCAAGCACAACCCGCTTTGATACCACTTGTTAGGGTTAGCCGACAGAAGATATCAATTAAATGCAAATAAAGATTAAACAGAGGAAAGAAAATACATAGAAATAATAACAGTGAGACAATTTTAACGTGGTTCACTCAAACTTGGGCTACATCCACCAATAGAGAGTCCAATATTATTATCCAGTAGGTCAAACTGATTACAACTAGCAATCCTTGAAACTCAATACCACTGCAAAATGCTACAATACATCTCAACGAAAACCCTAACCCTTAGTTGTTTTTATCACAACTTTTGTCAGTTACAAATAGGATTTTTTTTATGTCGGCTAATGAAAAAAAAACTCCTGACGCCTTAATAAAATAATAAAAACCATGTGAGGTTTCAAGGGCATTGCCCCTCGACCCCACCTTGTATCGTGATAGGGAGCGCGCCAGGGGTGCTGCTCCTTGACCCCATCTTGGGGGCGTTGCCCCCAAACCCCCGCAAGGGACGCTTCCCCTTGACCCCATAGGAATTTGGGGGGGAAACCATGCCAATAAAAGTGGGGTAAATTTAACCTCTGAGTCTGATTAGGCTGCATATAACAACAGTGTCTAGGGTCAAGGGTTTAGGGATAGGTTTTAGGGTTTAAGGTTTAAGGGTTAAGGGTTGAGGGATAGGGTTTAGGGTTTGGGGATAAGGGATTAGGGTTTAAGGTATAGTGTCGAGGGTTGAGGGTTTAGGAATAGGGATAGAGTTTAGGATTTAGGGATGAGGGATTAGGGTTGAGGGTTGAAAGATTAGGGTTTAAGGTATAGTGTTGAGGGTTGAGGGTTTAGGATTGACAGATTAGGGTTTAAGGTTGAGGGTTGAGGGTTGAGGGTTTATAGATAGGGACAAGGGTCAAGGGTTTAGGTTAAGGTAAAGTGTCGAGGGTAGAGGGATTAGGGATAGGGTTTAGGGTTGAAGGTTTAAGGATTGAGGGTTGAGGCTTTAGGGCTAAGGGTTAAGGGATTAGGGTTTAAGATATAGTGTTGAGGGTCGAGGGTTTAGGGATAGGTTTTAGGTTTAAGGGTTGAGGGATAGGGTTTAGGGTTTAGGAATAAGGGATTAGGGTTTAAGGTACAGTGTCGAGGGTTGAGGGTTTCAGAATAGGGATAACATTTAGGGTTTAGGGATGAGGGATTAGGGTTGAGGGTTGAGGGATTAGGGTTTAAGGTATAGTGTTGAGGGTTGAGGGCTTAGGGATAGGGTTTAGGGTTGAGGGATTAGTGTTTAAGGTATAGTGTTGAGGGTTGAGGATTTAGGGATAGGGTTTAGGGTTGATGGATTAGGGTTTAGGGTTGATGGATTAGGGTTTAAGGTTGAGGGTTGAGGGTTTAGGGATAGGGTTGAGTCTCGAGGGATTAGGGTTAAGGTAGAGTGTCGAGGGTAGAGGGATTAGGGTTTAAGGTTTAAGGGTTCAGGGTTGAGGGATAGGGTTTAGGGATAAGGTATTACGGTTTAACCTGTAAGGTTTGGGGTTGAGGGATTAAGGTTTAAGGTTGAGGGTTTAGGGTTTACGGATAGGGTTTAGAGTTTAGGGATAAGGGATTAGGGTTTAGGGTTGAGGCTTTAGCTATAACATTTAGGGTTGAGGGATTAGGGTTTAAGGTATAGTGTTGAGGGTTAAGGGTTTAGGGATAGGGTTTAGGGTTGACGGATTAGGGTTTAAGGTTGAGGGTTGAGGGTTTAAAAATAGGGTTTAGAGTTTAGGGATAAGGGATTAGGGTTCAGGACCTTGAGGGATTAGGGTTCAGGGTTGAGGCTAATGACGGATGGAGAGGAAGACAAGGAGTGACTGAGAGACGTAGAGAGGGGAGAGGTAGAGAGGTGAGGGGGAGAGATAAGTGAGATATAGAGAGGTGAGAGATAGAACATGAGCTAATGGAACTAGAGGTGAGAGATATTGCAAAGGTGCTATCAAAGGTGAGATAGGCAAAAATATTTATAGGCACTCCTTTCTATCATATTTTGCAATATATCTCACCTCTAGCTACTTGGCACTTCTTTGCCATGACAACTCGGTGGCACATTATAAAGAGACTACATTTAGCTAGTTCACTTCATAAATTTCAAAATAAAATACCTAGACCACTACAAAAAGAAGTATGATGATCCCTTGAATTATGCACATGCCAATCCCTCCACTTCTGAAGCATCAATCTACTGGTATTTGGATCAAGGAACCCTCAGTAACACATGAACTCTATGAAATCCTTTATGCTTTAAACACATATTTTTCTATGGATCAATCTATAGTAGGACAAAATGCAAGTGCGTTATAACACGCTCACATTTTGGCTTGCTATAGAAATGGTAAAAAGGCTTGGACCCCCATGATCTAGGCCCACATACTCTATTTTCTTCTGTTTATGCACGTGTTTTGACAAAAAAAAGCGTTTTCATGTTGTTGTGAAGTTCACATGCACATTTTGCACATTCTACCACCTTTGCATGAATTTTCCACCACCTTTTTCTGCTTTGCCAACTTAAGAAGGAGGAAATAACATAGTTTTCACATCAAATTTGATATAGATCAATTCAAGTTTCAATTTTTGTAGTGTTGCAATGTTAATTGTGATTGAATTGTAGGAATTTAACATTATAGATTGGTTAATAGTACTATTGTTACTAATTCTATTTGAATGTTATTCAATTTAATGTTGAAAAGGAAGCAAGTGGTGAAATACTCAAATTGTTGAGGAGTTTGATGCAAGAAGAAAAAAACACTACATAATTGGGTACTCTCTCCATTTGAATTTCCATTTTTTAGGTATCTCAAGTCTTTACATCCATGTTCTTTACATTTTCCTTAATTATATTTGAATTACTTTATCATGCTTTATCATACATGTTTATATCACTTGTATGGTTTACATATTTTGTGTTTATATCAGTCTCACTTTTTTGATTTTATAGTTCATCTGCCTTGTCTATGCTTCCACATTTTGCATGCATGTCTTACATTTTGCATACATGTCTTACATTTTGCATTTATAGTTCATCATAGTTCTTACTACCCAAAGAGATTAGTCATCACACACAAATATCCTTATGATAGACTATGTTTTAAATCAATTCATGGTATGCATAATAAAAGATATCTCAACTTAGGTCAACATTAATTAAAATAGACACAATCATGATATCATTGTTAAGTCCCTTTGCATAATAAACCTTATAATACAAACTCATTAATTTCTATATAATTAGATTCAACCTAAAGGACCTCATGCAAAATTCCATCATGTGTGGTTCCTTTAAACCTACATAGATAGCCTTAAGTTAAATCTCTAGATTTTATTACTGAAGAGTCCATAAGGTTAGCCTACAATCTCACATGGTGCCATGTATATTTTCTACACTTGAGACCTTTAATAAGTATGTGCAATAATGAATTAAATAGACCTTAACATACCATGATGTCAAATTATACAAGAATAAATCCTTACAACATATAAATATACAATCCCTTAAGCATAATGAAATACTATTATCTTGTCATAACAAGTTAAAATAAAAATGAATAGGTGCCAAGATCATACAAGTAAGTCCCAATAGGCTTAATCCAATCATGATCCATGCTATGCTACATTATTATTCATGTTGATAGTTCATACAAACCTTGTATACCAAATGTTTCCATTCCAATATCTATGACAATGTACCAAGTTAAATACTACAAATCAGTCACATTGCTATGGAATTGATATAGGGTCTCAAGATAGTTCAGTCACAACAAAGTGCAAAGTTCAACATGAGTGTCTCCTTGAAAATCATAAGCCTTAAGGCCGATCCTCTTGGTTGTCATAACATGATAATGTGAAGATAAGGGCCTGCCCTACCTCATGCCCTAGTGTGATGTCTCCCATGATCTCAATCATCTTCAACCTTGTAGTCAACATGAAGTCCCATGTACTCTTCACTTGTAGCCTCTTATCCTCATAGGAATGAAGTGAACTTTGTACCATAATGCTTTGTATGGCTGCAATAATGCTTTGTACCATAATTCTTTGTAGGGCTGTAATAATGCTTTGTACCTATTTTGGTTGAGTGACATTTACTCTTCTACATGATGATTGTATGTACATTTTGTATGAAGGGTTGAATGACATATATTTCAGTTATTTGTATGGATTCATTTCTTAGGAACTAATATTTGTCTCTTTATCATGCTATAGATAAATTATCCATCATGCCGAGGAAATGATCAAGAATTAAACCAATATAGGAAGAGATAGAAGCTAAGAATGCAAAGAAAATAGTGGCTATAAGGGAACTTCGTGAGAAGAGGAAATTGGACACGATAAATGAAGACATGCCAATTGAAGAGGAACCACAATAATCAAAAGGAGATATGGTATTGGCGACACAAAGGGAAAGAATACAAAAACTTCGTGCTATGAGAGATTTGAATACCGTAGTTGGAGACACGTCCTCTACCGCAAGTCAACATGTAGGGACACCATCTACTGCATCTCAAGTTGAGAGTACATCTTCACTCACATGTGAGGAAGGAGGTATGCCATCGTTCCCACCTTAACCTTAAGGTATGTCATCTATTCCATCTTCGATCGAAGGTATGCCATCTAGCCCATCTCATTTAAATATTTATGAAATTGCTAATGTTGAGATGAATTTACCTATCTTAACACCACCTAGAATTTTGCATAGAAAGCCAAAGTATTTGATTGATATTGATGAAAATATTTTACAGCCAATGGAAGGTAAGATTCCAAAATGCACTTGTAGAAGATATGCTCATAAGATTTGGAGATTGTTCTTTGAAAAGTTAAATGAGACCGCAAGATGTCAACTATTTGTTGAAATGATGCGAAGTATAAAGTATAGGTCCATAATGAAGATTCTTGGGTTGAGAACATTAGAGGATTCAAGTGAAAAATCTATTGTCAAGAATCTAATGAGTGGATATGAGAGTGTGGGTAACACCTCACACACTAAAGATAGTAATGCAATAGGGTGTGTCATTACATCGACTATAGTAAGTATTCAAACAAGGAAATCTCATCTCATTAGAAAGATGAGTCAAGCATTGAGAATTAATAGGAAAACTTTATCAAGAGCCATTGGAAGGCACCAAAGAATTGAGGACACCAATGCCAATGAATTATGGGCATTCTCGGGGAGACTACCATGAAAAGATAAACCAATTGTTGAAGCATTGAGATCACTAATTGAAGACTTTTGGAAGAATTACACAAGGGTATCTCTGAATCAAAGGGATGTGGTAAGAAGGAGAATCGGTAGTCAGAACCGTGAGCCACATCCAAAGCATTTTTTGGATATGACTCAAACACAGTTTTTTGGTAAATTTCTAGAGATGTATCCTCAAATTAAAATTTGTCAAAGATATTTTGAAATGCTAAAACCTTTCTATGTCAAGATAAATCACACACGCACTACTTGTTGTTGTAGATTACATATTGAATTTTCTAACCATTTTGATGTTTATCGGTCTATATGTTTAGATTTGCATACTAACAATGTTTTGTAGGATTTTGGCATACATGCCCCACCAACATCTTCAAGAGACTTCATATCAAGAATTTTATGTGAAAGAGAGGAAGGTCAAATATTCTATAGGAAATTATGCTTGGATGGTACATGTCAGCATTGTGGTGGCTTGCAATGTATGCCAATATGTGAACATATGGAAAGAACACATGCGGTTGGAAACGAACAGTAGAGTTTGACAAGTATAAAATAGTGGCATACAATATAAAAGATGGTAAAGAATCAAAGATGTGTGAATTAGTTATTGAAAAGATTCCAATGTATCAGTTTATGCCTATATTTCGTGACAGTATAGTGTATGAGTATGCAAGACATGCCCATAGAACTCAATGGTTGGACTTGCAATTCAAGTTATGCAAGGACACATTTCCAGTTGGTAGCATTGTTTCAGTCATCAACTTTGCGGAGAACTACAGTCTATAGCCACAATGTGAGGTGCAATCACAATATTACAACTCCACATAGGTTTCTATATTTGTGCACATCACATTCATTCATGTGAATGATAGTATAGAGGATGACATACAGATCATAAGGGAGTATTATTTTTATATTAGTGATGATCGCATGCATTCTATAGAGTTCGTGCAAGGTTGCTTTTAGGTGTTCTACAATGATTTAGCTAGAAGGGGCACATCGTTCAGTCATCATATCATATGGTTGGATAATTGTGTATCACAATTCAAGAACTTGAAGAATTTCTATTGGCTGAGTAGGAGGCATAATATTACAAGTGTTCAGCATATGTGGAACTTTTGTGAGGCCAAGCATGGAAAGGGGGTGCATGATGGTGTAAGAGCATGTATCAAAAGAGCCATAGCATGAGAAGAGTTAAAGTATAAGGACAATGCAAAGTTGACAGATGCAAAATCAATCGTTAAGTGGTGTAATGCTTCGATGGGTCCAGGTAATGAAGGTAAGTCTTCAGTTCATAGATTTGTTTAGTTGATAGATGATACTAACATTGCACCATATGAGGACTATTGTACACTGATAGGATCAAGTGAGTTACACTCTTTCAGAAGGTCAATTGCAGGTTCATAGAGTATCCATATGCGAAAGATGGCATGCTTTTGTTCTTCATGTACAATTCAATCCTGGGATGAGTGCGAGTCAAAGGAGTGGGTTGACGAATGGTGGTTAAGTTATCTTAATCCATTTGACACGTATCGACCCCCGACAGCATTGGAACTGATAGAGATGGAATCATCAGTTGACTTTGACCACATATCAGATCTATTTCAACTAGGTAATATATCTACTTTTATAGTTTTTGAAATTCCTAATGTTATCTTGTTTTGTAGTGTTTTTGTAATGTTGACTAATTTCATCTAATTATTTGCTACACATATCAATATAGGGCATGTTTATGCAGTTATTGCAGATGAAGATAACAAAGAAGAAACATATTATTACTTGTGTCATTGTGTTGAGGCCAAAAAGAAATTGGAGGCCCCAATTATAGATGGAGAAAACATCGAATACCCTACAGGCTTAGTGGTTGTTATTAGAACATGGCTTAGAAGGTACCCACATAAGAGTGTTAATGTTTGGCTATTTTAGGACTTTGACATGCATCGGAAGATTCTTCATTACTCGAACCTTATCGTTGCATCTAATGTTCATTTGATACAATATCAGTGTAGACTTTTGAACAAGACCTTGTGGAAGGTGCGTGAGTCTAACCATGAGGCAATACTTGACACAATAAAGAGTAGAGCAGACCTGGATGGTTCATTGGATTAATGTGTAAGTATTCACATTGATTTTGTAAAGTCATGTTACATTGACTTGTAAGTATGCACATTAATTTGTAAGTTTACATAGGTTTGTCTTTTTTATTTGCTGCTGCATTTTTACACATATACAGTGAATATTGTGATGAATATGTTTGTCATTGATGTCAAAGTGATTGGATGTTAGTAATTGAGTAAGGAATGCATAATTGTGTAGGTCTATTGGTTGTCTATTGTTTGATGATACCATTATGCTTTCACGATATGTTGTTGGGTTTTGTGATATAAAGACACTTGCTTCTTCATAGAGTATGTGATGTGATGCATAGAGTTGTATGAAATTTGACAAGTAGTGGTATGAACTTGACTTATTTGCTATGGTATACATTTGATGTTTGCATCATCATCATGTTATGCTTCATGGGGTTAGACCTAAGTGATGGATGAAGTTGATCCTAAGAGTAATGTATAAAATCTAGGTGTCTTGGTTTCTAACTAGATAATAGGTGTCTCTACTTGTGTCTTAGGTATATACTATATGTCAACTAGGTATATAGAGACTAGAAAAAAAGATATTTAATCTAATCTAGGTGTCTTAGCTAGATACTATATATCAACAACCTGTCTGGAGACTAGAATAAGGTATAATCTAGAATGATCTAGGTGTCTTCTAGGTAGATACTATATATCAACTACCTGTCTAGAGACTAGAATAAGGTATAATTCAATCTAGGTGTCTTAGGTAGGTACTATATGTTAATTAGGTCTACCATAATAGGTGTCTTAGGTAGAACTATAATCTAGGTGTCTAGGTGACTTAGGTCTAGACTACAATAAGATATAAAGACTAGGTGTCTTAGGTCTACTATATGTCTATAAAATCTAGATACATACTATACAATAGGTGTTTTAGGTGTCTTACGTGTACTAGAATACATGTGTCTTAGGTCTTAGCTGAGGCCACATGAGCTTCCACCTTCACATGGTTGGCCTTGTCAGTATAGAATATTTATATTTCTTGAAGCTAAGGGAAGCTCTTTTTCTTGTACATAGAAGTTATGAAAAACTAGAATTAATGCATTGATTAAGTTATTATTTGGTGCTCTTGATGAAATATGTATGTGTGCCCTAAGTTTGATCATCATCCATTTCAAGTCGTCTTTTGGTCCCACGTGACTTAGAGGGTGACTCATGTTGTGTACAAGAAAAAGAAGCTTCAAATCAATTTTAGTGTCAAAACTGTATCCTAATTATTTAAATTCATATCAAGATTCATGTCAGAGGGTTTGGATGTTAGTTCATAACATTCATGTTTATCATGTTACAATAGCAGGACATAGTTGCTTATGTCATTGGTTCATGCCATTGGATCATTGGCTTTGGTTGTGGTTCTTCATCATGACATGTCATGCTTTCAGGAGTTGGATTGGGTTGTGGTTCTTCCTCATGACAAGAGTTTGTTCATGTCTTCATGCTTCTTTGTGCTCCATGTCTTCATGTTCTCAGTGTCTTCATGTGCCATAGATTTCTTTAGTGTCCTCATGATGTTGACGTTGATCACAAAATATGGTGTTAAGGTCATGTTGATGTTGATTGATGAGTTGTGGTTGTTGTTGGAAGTTTTGGAAGTCTAAAGGATGTCACAGTGCGATATCCCTGAAGAGTCTAAAGTACAAAAAGGTAGAAATCTTTGACGAGCTATTACTCAGAAACCATGACACTTAGAAACATTATGTCTGAGGCAACGTGGTCACATAGAACCCCTCTACAATAACTGTTGTTATATGGAGCCTAATCAGACTCAGGTTAAATTTTCCCCACTATTATCGGTGCAGTTTCCCCCCAAATTATTTTAATGAGGGTTTGGGTGTAGCGCCCCCAAGATGGGGTCAAGGGGCAGCGTCCCTGGCGCACTCCCTGTCACGATATAGGGTGAGGTCAAGGGGTAGCGCCCCCGAAACCTCAAACAATTTTTATTATTTTATAAAGGCGTCAGGAGTTGTTTTTCTATTGGCAGACATAAAAAACCCTATTTTGTAGCCGACATAAGTCTTGATAAAAATATCTAAGGGTTAGGGTTTCCGTTGATATTGTATTGTAGCATTTGTAGTGGTATTGAGTTGCAGGGATTGTTGGTTGTAATCAGTTTGATTTACTGGATAATAATATTGGACTCTATGTTGTTGGATGTAGCCTGAGTTTGGATGATCCACATTAAAATTATCTCTCACTGTTATTATTTCTGTGTATTTTCATTCATCTATTTAGTCTTTATTTGCATTTAATTGATATCTTCTGCCGGCTAACCCTAACAATAACCTCTCTTAGTTTTTGATATCTCTAAGGCGTTTACCAGTGGTGAAAGGTTTTCTGCTACCCCAAAAATCATCAGAAGGAGGTAGTGTAAAGTTGCAAAGGGGTGTAACTTTCATCCTACTCCTGATGCGACCAAACTGACAGTTCCAACATGTCTGAATGGGTACGTTTAGGCTAGACATGGTCCTGTTTTGCACCTAAACATGTCAAAACAGTTTGACCTACATTGTACCGATGATATCCCTGAAGAGTCCAAAGTGCAAAAAGGTAACAATCTTTGACAAGATGTTATATGGAAACCCTGACACTTAGAAACATTTTGTCTAAGGCTACAAGATCACGTAGGGTCCATATACAATAAACTCTCTTGGTTTTTTATATCTCTAAGGCGTTTGGTCATGGTGAAAGGTTTTTTACTGCCTGGAAAATCGTCAGAAGGAGGTAGTGTAAAGTTGCAAAGGGGTGTAACTTTCATCCTGCTCCTGATGTAACCAAATTGATAGTTCCAACACGCCCGGATGGGTACGTTTAGGCTAGGCATGGTCATTTTTTGTACCCAAACATATCGAAACAGTTCGAGCTACATTGTACTAGCAATATCCCTGAAGAGTCCAAAGTGCAAAAAGGCAGCAATCTTTGACAAGATGTTACTTAGAAACCATGACACTTAGAAACATTCCATCTGAGGCAACATAATCACATAGAACCCCTCTACAATAACCTCTCTTAGTTTTTGATATCTCTGAGGCATTTGCCTATGGTGAAAGGTTTTTTGCTACCCCAAAAATCGTCAGAAGGAGGTAGTGTAAAGTTGCAAAGGGGTGTTACTTTCGTCCTGTTCCTGATGTGACCAAACTAATAGTTCCAATGCGTCTGGATGGGTATGTTTAGGATAGACATGGTCCTGTTTTGCACCCAAACATGTCGAAACAGCTCGAGCTACATTGTACCGACGATATCCCTGAAGAGTCCAAAGTGCAAAAAGGAAGTAATCTTTGATGAGCTGTTACTCAGGAACTCTGACACTTAGAAACATTTCGTCTGAGGCAACGCGATCACGTAGAATCCCTCTACAATAACCTCTCTCAATTTTTTATATATCTAAGGCATTTGCCCATGGTGAAAGCTTTTCTGCTGCCCCAAACATCATTAGAACGAGGTAGTGTAAAGTTGCAAAGGGGTGTAACTTTTGTCCTGCTCCTGATGCGACCAAACTGATAGTTCCAATGCATCCAGATGGGTACATTTAGGCTAGACATGGTCCTGTTTTGCACCCAAACATGCCAAAATAGTTTGACCTACATTGTACTGATGATATCCCTGAAGAGTCCAAAGTGTAAAAAGGTAGAAATCTTTGACGAGATATTACTCAAAAACCTGACACTTAGAAACATTCCATCTGAGGTAACATGATCATGTAGAACCCCTCTACAATAACCTCTCTCATTTTTTGATCTCTCTGAGGCATTTGCTCGTGGTGAAAGGTTTTCTGCTGCCCCAAAAATTGTCAGGAGGTAGTGTAAAGTTGCAAAGGGGTGTAGCTTTCATCTTGCTCCTAATGCGACCAAACTGATAGTTCTAATACATCTGGATGGGTACGTTTAGGCTAGGCATAGTCCTATTTTGCACCCAAACATGCTGAAACAGTTTGACCTACATTGTACCAGTGATATCCCTGAAGAGTCCAAAGTGTAAAAAGGTAGCAATCTTTGATGAGCTGTTACTCAGAAACCATGACACTTAGAAACATTATGTCTGAAGAAACGCAATCACGTAGAACCTCTCGACAATAACCTCTCTTGGTTTTTGATATCTCTGAGGTGTTTGGTTGTGATGAAAGGTTTTCTATTGCCCCAAAAATCGTCAGAAGGAGGTAGTGTAAAGTTGCAAAGGGAAGTAACTTTTGTCTTGCTCCTGATGTGACCAAACTGATAGTTCCAACGCATCCGGATGGGTACTTTTAGGCTAGGC
The DNA here is from genome assembly GCA_027924645.1 of Cunninghamia lanceolata. Taxonomy (NCBI): domain Eukaryota; kingdom Viridiplantae; phylum Streptophyta; class Pinopsida; order Cupressales; family Cupressaceae; genus Cunninghamia; species Cunninghamia lanceolata. The sequence goes on from BSBN01000088.1 coordinate 878,729, forward strand.
ATGGTCCTTTTTTGCACCCAAACATGCTGAAATAGTTCGACCTACATTGTACGGGCGATATCCCTGAAGAGTCCAAAGTGTAAAAAGCTAGCAATATTTGATGAGCTGTTACTCAAAAATCATGTCACTTAGAAACATTTTGTCTAAGGCTACGGGATCATGTAGGGTTCCTCTATAATAACCTCTCAATTTTTTATATCTCTAAGGTGTTTGCCCATGGTGAAAGTTTTTCTACTGCCCCAAAAATGGTCAGATGCATGCAGTGTAAAGTTGCAAAGGGGTGTAACTTTCATTATGCTCCTCATGCATCCAAATTGACTGTTCCAACATATTAGTATGGGTACATTTAGGCTATGCATGGTCTTCTTTTGCACCAAATCATGTTGAAATAGTCTTAGCTACATTGTACCGATGATAGCCTCACACATTACCTTTGCTATAACTGTTATAGTCTTCACTTGTCAACATGCATTTTATTGATTGTTAACATACTTGTTCTAATAGTCAACACAGTCATATATGAATTGCTTGTTCTTTTATCTTGGTTCACCTTGACTTTGTTCTATAGTACTCTCTGTAGGGTTTGTTTTAGTCCTTCAATGCATTGTTCCATCACTGCAATCTTAGAACCCTATTAGGCTTGAAATAGACCTCTGTTAGGCTACTCTCCTAAACCTTAATATCATCTTCATGTTGTCATATCCATGTTGTTCAACCCTCATCTTCTTCCACCTTTAGGTCACTGTGTTATTAGGCTTGAACTTTGACTTCTTTGATATTTGAAACCCTTTACACTTCATGGCTATATCATTATGTAATGATCTACACTATCATTATGTAATGATCTACACTCACCTATCTTTCTTATCATATTTCATAGCAATCTTGCAAAGAGTTGGGGTAGTGGTATGCATCCTTCTGCGAGATCAATACAATGTCGTAACAAGGCTTTCAATCTTAACAAGTTTTTGGGTAGGGAATTGCTTTATGGAATTACAGTCAAATTGGTAAATGTGATGACATGATACATATTAACATGAGATGCAAAGTATACATTTATAATATTAACCACATTCTCAAAGGGATTGCTGATGACTTATGGATTGCCTATTGCCTATATCCTATGGATTGCTGATGACTTAGGGATTGCCTATAGCCCCAATGTTATGTTGCATACTCAAATTAGGTAAGACTCAATGTACTCTCATAACCTCGCCTTATATGCAAGAGGAATTACATTTAACAACCGCAATGGTCATCAAGTGCTCATAAGCATATGATTTTGACTATCTTATTCAAGACAACAAACATATTCTTTGTATCCCAATATGGTATAATAACAAGGAATTAAGAAATATTAACAAGGTATGGGGGTGTCCCATGCTAAAATTATCATCTAAATATTATTGCAATATCCCCTTGGTCATTTGAAAAAATAGATAGAGTTGTTTGTGAAACTATGAAACATAATCCTTAATGTTGTGCAAATGGCACATGATCCAAAGGGTTGTGTAATATTTATAGGGTGTCTTTTGGGTTGCACAAAATGATTCCTATCACTATGTGAATTATGCATGGTGCAAGGAACCATGAACTTTGTGTTGGATCAAGTGGCATTGTTTAGGTGGCACATGATGCAAGGAATTATGCATGAGGTTGTACATTGCTATGTGAGTGACTAAGGCTAACATGCAAGCTTGTGCAATACCATGTAGATCATGATGTGAACAAAAAAAACTTGCTTTCCATTTATCCATTTAACCAATCTTCCTTTCTCTATTTTCTCGAGCATGTCTAGTTTTGAGAGACTAAAACTTTCAACCCAAAACTCAAATTCTCTTATCATCAATGGGATGGATTCTTTGACAATTAAACTTTAAAATCTAGAGGCATACAAAAATGATCTACACTATATTGTTGTGTGGTTACACAACACGCCTCATTTTGACTTGAAAAAATAGGGACCCAACTTTTTGCTTGGCTTGGCTTGTGTTTTTCTGCTTTTCGGTGGTCTGGTAAAAGTAAGTCATGAAGGTGACCCTGCATAAGGGAGCTAGGTAAGTCATCATGACAAGGTTAGTTTGTCAAAGTTAATATTTCATATTAATAACCTCATGGTTGGAAAGAGTACAAAATTTCATGCAGGTTTGCCTTTTGGATCACCCTGATATTCCTTAGGGAACGAGAGTTATGGTGAGTTAGAGTCTCAGTCAAACCTGATATTCTGGGGGAGCTCATATTTCCTAACATCAGTCATCTTACGAAAGATCACCCCAATCCAATTTTATCACCCGATAAATCATTCGGTCCAATGCTCCGGATGTCAATTTTTGGTGGTAGTGACATTTACCCATCAAACACCTTTGTATACTTTGCGGGGGTTATCTTATGAATATCACCTGATCTTATAAATATCACCTGATATTTCTAATATGACCTGATATTTCTAATATCACCTCATATTCCAAAAATCACCTGATATTTCTAATATGACCTGATATTTATAACATCACTTGATCATCCAAATATCACCTTGTTGCGGAATATCACCCTAGAGACAATATGCCGATGACGTCATCCGGTCTCGATAAACAAAGAAAATTAACAAGATGATGATGTCATCATCCTTTTTACCTCGCGGAGGTATATATCCATCGATCACCCTTTTACACAATATGACGGTGACGTCATCCCGATCTTTCGAAAGGGGGTCACTTTAGTTGAGGGGTCATGTTCCAAATATCACCCTATCTTAAAAAAATCTGACCCGATGTTCTGAATATCACCTGATGTTCTAATATCACCCGATATTCTTAACCTCACCCGATATTACACCGAGGGGGTCATATTCTGAATATCGCCTGATATTCTGAATATCACCCAATCTTCCGAAGATCACCCCCTCCTCTTGCCGCATAACATTTAATGGCCATAAATGCAGTAGGGGATTCCTGTCGATCACGAATACGATCCAAACACCTAGCAACATCTATGGATTCCGAGCAGAAGATCAATGGTTTTAACTAATTTAATCAAGTTTTTCCCTAATCTGCCCTAGGGATTGAGATTAAAAGGTAATTTCCAAGGTCATTTTCACTTACCTTGTGAAGAAAAGAGAATTTACAGAGCAAAGCATTCAAACCCTCTTACGAGCTACCTGCGGATGTATACAGCTTGCAGCAGAATAGAACACGTGATTATGACCGGTACCTAAGCTCAGTTTCCATAATCATCATCTTAATCAAGGAGATAAGTGTTATTAGGTAAGTAATTAAAAACCCTCCTGCTGTCATTTTCTGGATATCCAGGTAGTATGCTTTTCCAATGGTTTGATTCTGTAATTATGCATGTCATTGATGAAATAGAGATTAAGAAGTATATTATGCATGATGCCGTAAACGTATAATGAAATATGCATGCATGTGAAGAGTATGGTCAGACACTCGTGTTTATTGCAGGAAAACATGGTAGATGTTAGGAAGAACAAGTCTAAATCTAAATTTATTAAGCCCATGTTTGCTCAACCAAAAGGGGTACAGTTCAAGTATGGTGTTATTGGAGATACACACCAGGGAAACACAGATTTACGGCATGGTCAGCCAGGATGCATGATGAAATAGATAACACCCTGCTAGACGCTGTATTTATAGCAGGAATGTGGCATGCAGCTGGTTTTCCATATGCCATGGAAGCCCCAAAACTAATTGTGTAGTGCGCGAGAAACTACAACCCACAGACGAGGAAAGTAGAAAAACACGGCAGGGTTTATGCTGATTTTTCAATCAAAGGGCTTACATCTACTTTCAATCTTCCAGTTGGGAAGAAAGTAGTCAGTATGGATTTGAAAAAGCTAGAGATTGAATATGAAAATAATAAAAAGGCTGCAAGAAAGAGGATGTACCAGTGGAGAGCAAAGAACATCACATACACTGCCTCTACTAAATTGCCAGTGCATTTGTACAAGTTTGATTTCGATGATGAGTATCAGTATATGATTGCCCTGCTCAGCAGGATCACAGGTCAACCTACTGCTGGAAGTTTCAAGGACTGGATGTATGGAGTCATCATAATGTGTCTTTATATAGAGAGAAAGCCATTGTAGGCCAAAATCATTAGTGATGCCCTACATGAACAGCTAATGAACTTAGGGGGCCTGGAGTGTTCATTTCACATGACATCATATCTTGTTTATTCCTGTGCTTACAAAGGCACCTTTGATGCACTGACCACAGTAGGAAAGATTGGTGGTAGTACAGATGATGCCCACATATGGGATCATTATCCTTAGTTACAAAGAACAAGTTATCTTCCTGATTACAAACTGGTGAATGATGCATTTTCTATGCATCTAGTTAGGATGATCGAGGAAGATAGAACCAAAAGATTCAGCATGAAGGCTCAAGAATTGATATACTGACATGGCACCTGGTTCATCCAGTTTGCCACTTTTTCATACATCAGGATAGAAGGTTTTGAGGGTCAGCCTGATATGTTACCCAGGTATCCTACAGATGCAGTTGTCCTGATGGAATTTGTAAGGCAAATATCCACAATACTGGATGCATACAAAGAAAACAATAAAATACCTCCAATATTGTTCCCAATAACTATGGGCTGGTATATATGCCCAGACTCAGATAACACAAAGAAGGCCATAGGGTGTCTGAAATTGATGAACTTACAATTATTCCCGTTGGCGAGGTCATATGATCCTTATGGAAGGATGTAGAAGATCATGGGGAAACCCATACACCAGAAGCATCTTGAAGACTTCTGGACTGACTGTGAGGATGAGGTGGAGGTAAGGAGAAGAAAATATCAAAGACTCACCCTCCATCAGATAAAGACCTTTGATTGTATTCTAGTGCCTGCACAATTAAGAAAGGATGATGACAAGATAATGGTAGATGAATATGAAGAGAAGAAGATATATAATGATACTATTTCCACACCTGATCTTACACAGCCTGAGGTTATTTCAATAGATCAATTTACATGCAGGATACTGCAGTTAAGCCAATCATGGGTGAACGAGCAAATAAATGCACTAAAGAAGAAGGGTGTGGCAATAACAGTTGACAATAAAAAGAAAAGACAAGATATTCCTGATGAGGAATATGATGATTTTCTGGGGGAGAAAACAAAATCTAATGGGGAAAGATTACCATTCCAGAAACAGAGCAAAGGACCCCTAAAACGAAAGAAGACTACTGAAGAGTCAAAAGGGGTGATAATAGAAAAAATGGTAATAACAGATGCAGGTATATCTGCATCAGGACAAGCCTCAACATCATCTGCACTGCCTCCATAGGATAAATCTAAAACTAAACGGATCCTGAGGCATGTGGAAAAAACTTCAGAAGAGCATGATGAAGGCCAAAATTCACAAAAGAATGTAGAAGAAGATATTCCCCTGGAAGAGGAGCTAGTGAATAAGGAACCTGTAGAAGATGACCCTCTAGCAGTCAGAAGGAAAAGAAAGACACCTATGGTGATGTCACCACCCAAGAGACATAGAACACATATGAGGGGTGAGATCAGGACAAAGCCTATAATGCTAAGAGGAGCTGGTACTGAAGTGTTTATGAAAGAATTGCAGCATGAAGTGCCACTTCCTACAATTATTTAGTTCAAAACTGAGAAGGCTGAAGAACAGATGAAAGAAGCTACCAGAGCAAGTCAAGATGGTCCTATCTCACTGGAAGAGACTATTGACCTATCAGATGATGAGGTAGTGTAGAACGTAGCCTCTCAACAAATGGAAACACTTGCTGCTAACACTCGTGTGACCCCACATGGAACCCCATCAGTACAAATGGAGGTGTTAGAAGAGTTGAAGCAAGTGGAGCAAGAGAAAGAAAAGAGCCCAGAAAGGATTGCTCAACAAATAGGGCTTGATGAGTTAGTTGATCAAGTAACTAGCCCTGTTGTAATAGACTTGACATATAGGGATGATGTAGATCCTGATGAGAAAGCAGGTGCACTTGATCAGGCAGAAACAGAAGGTCATGCTCTAGAGATAGGCCAGTAGCAGCATGATATATCGGCTGAGCCTAAGATTGTCGAAGTTCAACAAAAGGGTGGAGAAGATAAAGATACATCATATGATGATATTACCCAGAATAAAGAACTATCAAGTTAAGAAAGCCTTAAGACCCAAGAGTTCATCATATCAGGTGCGGAGCAAATGGTAACACAAGATCAGGGTGATGCACATATTCCTACCCGAATAACATCCATAGATACGGATAAGCTTCAAGATGAAGAGATTACTAAGGTGGATGAGGTACGAAAGGAGGAAGTACAGGATCAAGTTCACGATCAGCGTGCAGAGACGCTACAAGATCGTCCTCCACAGAAAGAAGCTCCTCAGGAAGAGGAAATGGAACAAGATCACCCTCATGAAGAACATCATGAGGAAGAAATAAGGAAGTCACCATCTCCAACGAGAACTGAGACAAATTCCGAAGATCAGGGTGGACATGATGATAATGGTGGACACCAGGGATCTAGAGATCAAGTACCTTAATGGCTAGAAAAGGAAATAGGTACGGAATCAGGTTTTGAGCTTCAAGAATTTGATGTTTCAACATTATTTTTAGAAACCATCATGAAGCCAAAGAGGAAGGCAAGATTAACATCTACAATAAGAAGAGATCCTGATACAGGCAGAAAGAGCACATTGCTCAGCTGCATGCACTCCCCACCATTGAGAAAGAAAAAGGCAAAATCACCCTAGAAAAATTCTGGATCACCACTGTTGACTTGGGGTTTGCCAATGAAGACCAAGAAGGTCAGGAGGGGAAAGATATAATAGATTCCTTAACCCAACGGGTGAAGAAGGAAAAGGTTAAGAATAAGCAGCATAAAGAGCACATTGCTCAGCTGCATGCATACATAAAAGGGTTGATTAACCTTGACAATACAGTATCAGATCAGGTAGTCCCATTGACTGCAATTTCTCAAGAAGATGTCAATAAATTGGACCTTATGAAGCATGAGTCAGTAATAATGAGAAAGTGGATGTCATCTGCACTCACTAGAGCTGAGGAGGTAGTGAAAGCCTCTTTGCAAAGGTGGAATTCTTTAAGTATCTCTAGAAAGAAGGTTGGTAAATTGCAGACGGAGACCGGAAGAAGGTCATTCCAGTTGGAGAAAGCCTTGAGTGCTTTAAGTGAAATAAAGAGGATTAGTCCTCAGATCCTAATAAATAATCAAGTGCTGAATAATAACACTGCCATGCTGGTAGAAATTTGGTATAATGACATCAGGTTTGAATGTGATGTATTGAAGAAGTACAGTAGCAAATTAAGGAATATAAGTATGAAGCTGCACGACATGATGTCATATGAAGCAGAGGTCCTGGAGGCCTTAGAGGGAAAAGTAGAAGGGAAAATTGAAAATCAAGATGCAGACTTTGCCATTAAAGCCCTGCATAATAACTTCCAGCCGATGGCTGATGACCCTCTTAACCACCTGATAGAAGAAGCAATGAACAAGATCACGAGGATCAAGGTCAGGGTGGAGAACTACAATGAAACATTGAGCAGCAAGAAGAATAAATTGGAATCCCTCAGGGATAAATTCCAAATACATAAGCACACCATCAGCAAAGCAAAAACTCAGGATGGTGGAGAAGTTGAAAGAGTAGTGGAAACATATGAATATATCAAGACACTAATGCAGGTCCATATACAAGGCGACATTCATCAGGATGATGAAGATACGGAAAATGATGATCATGATGATCAGGAAGGTGAAGAAGAAGAACCTGACGAGTAGATGAAGATGCGCTGCAAAGGAAATACAGGCATCAGGTACTTAGAAGAAAATAAGCTACCTAAATGGTTGCCAACTGGCAACCTGTGCCACGTGATAACAGTTGACTAAGTCAAAAGGGAATATGCACCGTTGATCTTAATAGATAAATCTTGATCATAGATCATGTGTAACCATTCCCTGACCTTGTTCTATAAAAGGTGCAGGGATGCCTTATTTTAAACATTGGAAGCTTAATTGAAATCTGTTTGCTGAAATATTCAGGACCTATTTCAAAGTTGTTGTAAGCATACATGTTTTTGCATACTTAATGAAAGAGAAGACCATTTTGATTACAAATCATAGTAAATCCTGAGTAATCTGTGTTTGAATTCTTGATATATGATTTAATTTGCTGAGTCCCTTGGAGTGCTCATCAGTCTGCATATATTGTCTTCATTCCTTGCCCTTTGAAGTTAGCATCAACTGTATCTAGCTGTGGAACATCCTGGTGAACATATGGTTTGATTTCTTCTCTCCATGACTGTATCTAATGTGTATGTGGCTCAATAACTGAAGATTCATCATAATTTGAAGTAATTCTTTACAATTTCCTTTTAAATTTCATAAATTCACCATCACAATTGCAAATAACAGATAATCAGAAGCAAATAATATGAAATATGCATACATCTCATAGATAATTGAAGATTCATAGCATATTTGAAGTTAAAGCATGTACAATTGATAAATATCATGCAAAGATTTAAGCATAGACACATCATTTGTAGAAATATACTGTGTAGAATGATCTTTCTGCATAGCATCTTTACAGGAATAAAATCTTACTGATAGTCAAACGTAAGGCCCCTGAATGTAAACAGCAACACACATCAACCATTGAGTAACATCAGCTAATTAAGAACTAATCCATGGAGACTTGGGATCATGAATTCTCTGAATTCATCGTATCTTTCAAGATGAGTAAAGGTTGCTGTGTAACTTTTATTCTATGTTTGCTTATGACTAACTTCATGATCAACATAAATTGGTGCTAGGAGGGCCAATGCTCATCATTTATAAGTTTTGTCTGATTTGATGATGCACATAGTAAGGTAACACTGAAACACCACCAAATTTCTAGTCATACGCTGAGATTTGTTGTTTAAAGCTTGTACATGCTAATCATTTGTGAAGATTTCTAAATTGATCATAAATATTGCAAGCTTTATGGTAGATCGTCGTGAATTTGCAAAGATCAGTCCTATTTCAAGTAAATTTATCAAAGCTTTGAGGTAATCTACTTTAGAAACCTGATATCTGGTTGCAAGTGTCACTAGACCTCAATATCACCTCCTATTTGCTTTGTATGTGCAAATATTCTATAAATATCCAGTCAGTTACCATTTTTGACCATAAATACGACCTTTGCTAGTAAATTCCAACCGATCTTTACAATAATCCAGCCAATTTTTCTCAAATTTGAGAAATCCTGGCTCATAGGTTAAATACCAGGTCTAGATCCACCGAAATCTTTAAAGAACTACTTGTCAGAGGGTTTAGACCTAGAACTGTAGACATCCATCATACTCCTGGTTCTAGTGCTTCAGGGGAATCACTAGAACGTCCTCCTGTGACTCCTATTGGTTTGCAAATACCTACAGGACAACCTGTTACACCTTTGGTCCAACCTCAGCCAGTCATACCTCAAGTTCAACCTCCACTAGTTGCAATGTCATTCTTTGCAGCAGAATTGCCTTTAACTTTCAATGCATATCATGCTTTGCCAAAGAATCCGGATAAAATTTGCCCAAAGTATCATCCATATCAGGATGCTGATGATCATATCAGAACTTTCAAAGAAGCCTGCTGCAGGGCCAGAATTGAGCATCAAGACGTTGTATGCAGGTTATTTCCTTTTTCCTTAGGGGAAGAAGTCTATAACTAGTATATTAGTCTTGGTCAGGGTTCAGTCAATTCATGGGCTGTCTTGGAGAAAGATTTCACTGATAGGTTCAAAATACTTATCGATCCTTCAATGAATTATCACCTATTTGCCATAATCAAACGGTTTAAAGGAGAACCAATCGCCAACTTTAATGCTAGGTTCTAGAAGATGCTATCTAAGTTAGTTGCTCCTTATGTTGTAGCAGATGAAGCTACTAGGAGCATCTATTAGTCAGCCTTGGATCCATTAACTTCCATGTTCATCAGGAGAACACATCCTAAAATCACAACTTTAACAGGAGCTTTCCAAGAAGTTATCAAAGTCAATTAGTAGCTAGTGCCTGCTCCTACACCAAACATAACATTTCCCACACTTCCTGGTTATCTAGGATATCTCGCCTAACAAGAGCCTAATGGAGCCATGATGCCTCCAGCTGTAATGCTAGCACCATTGCAGATACCTCCATTGAGTATTATGCCACCTCCAAATGGAAATGGCCAAATGTCACAGTATCCTGGGCAAATACAAGCACCTCAAGCTATAGATCAGAACAATAATGGATCTTCCTTCTTTAAGCCTTTAACAGAAAATGTAGTGGCTAAGGCTCAGGAGGAGAAAGAAGAGATTAAGGAAATATTAGCTCAGCTAAGGAAACTTACTACTGAGATTACTCATTTAAGGAGCCAAAATTTCTATTTCCAGCCTAATCAGAACAGAAGCTATGCCAATGACAGACCAAATTATCCTGACAGGGGGTACAACAATAACTACAACAACAGTAATGGCAACAATAATCCTCAAAGACAGCCTAGAGTGTGGAACACTAGGCCAAACAATGGTTCCCTACCATCACCCTTAGACAATCAGCCTCTTGGTGAACCCAAATAGACTACTAGAGTCAACCTTGCTGAAGCAGCCCTCACTAACTGGTGCAGAATCCACAACACCAATGCACATGTAGAGTTAGACTATCCTCAATTCAGAATTGCTGCTAGCATTTTCTAGACTAAAGTGCCTAATACTTCAGGAAATCCACCTCAGGTGGAGGGAAATGAGCTTGTTCCTTGTGGATATGATTCTGCCTTAGTGCTAGAGAGTTACACCAATCATCCTTATCAACAGACAGTGCCTGTTCACCAAGATTACACCCTGGCATGTGAAGAATCAACCATGGCTTTTGAGTCAAATTATGTCTTCCCCTTTGAGGATGAAAATGAGCCTTCAAATGAACATGAGGAGGTACATGCCTACCAGCAGCAATATCAGGGTAAGCATAACTACAACTTGAGAAATAATGCAAACAAGTCTACTAGTCCTTTGACCACTTCTTTGCCTCCAAACAACTTTAACACACCTCTAGATCCCAAGGCAAGTAATAACCCAGGATTTCCCAAGGTTAATGCTCTATATTTAGTAAAATAGAATAATGCACCAAAGGTTGCTAATTTACCTCATGAATCTGACAAGTTAGTCACATATCTGGCTGATGAAATGAAGAAGATCAAAATCAGCCTATCCTTGTCAGAATTACTTAAAACTCTTGCCATCAAGAAAGCATTTATGAAATCACTAGATGATCCTGCTCCAAAAGAGGATAGTCATCCCTCAGGTCAGTCCACTAGTAAGGATCATGCTGCTAGAGACAATAATGTTAAACACAAGATGCCAGCTACTGTTCAAGTTGCAGAGACCTCCCATATGACCTTGTATAGAGATAAGAGTGAGTCACCTCCTTTCCTCCTCACTATAAGGATGTTCAGTAAAAACCTACACAACTGTTTAGTAGACTTAGGAGCATCTACGAACGTAATGCCCCTGTCTATATGCAATGCTTTAGGACTACATCCTGCTAAATCTTTAAAGAAAGTGACACAACTCGACAAGACAGAGGTGAGTGTGGTAGGGGAGTTAACTCACATTCACATGTAGTTGGCATCTCACCCCAGGATCTAGTATTACATAGATATTCAAGTAGTTGATATACCTGATACTTATGGGATGTTGCTCAGCAGGGACTGGTCTAAAACCCTCAACGGATACATGTCCACATATTTCAGTCATATGTGGTTGCCCTGGAAGGGGATAGAAAACCAAATAAGAATAGATGTTGAGCCTCGTATGAAGCACATGATCACTGAATATAACAAAACTAATGAGATCATGTATGTGGATGTGGAACCTGGAGTTTACTCTATCAGACACCGGACTATTAGGATAGAAGAAATCCTGATGTATGATGTTCATCATCATGATGACGATCCTCAAGATGACAAAATAATTGTAGAGTCTGATTCTGATCCTGAAAATGAAAATGAGGTGGATCATTTCAAGAATTTTGAGATACACCTATCTAGAGAGGTAAAACGATGTCAATTGTTAAAAGTGCTAGTACATGATATTTTGATAGATGGATGGTGCAGGTTGCATAATGAAGTGCATTCTGAGAAGACTTGTGAAGCATGTATAGACATGATGGAACTAGAACAAGCATGTAGTGATGCCTCAGCATCATCATCATCATCATCATCAGAGGTAAGTTCATCAGATAGTGATAATGATAGTGACGATGATTATTGTTTGTCTTTTACAGGAATAAAAGAAGCTATACAACAAGAGGAAACAAATCATGTTTAGATGACAGAAGAAATTCTGGTCTGCAATGAAAATAATGGTAAAAGGAAAAAGAAAATCACCCCAGGGAGTGATTGTTTGATGGAATCCAATTATGAGCTATCAGATGAGAATAGAGGCAGTAACTTGACCAAATTTGAGGATTTCCTATCAAAAGAAATCTAGAAAGTGATATAGCAAAAGAGGTCTCCACAAGACACCTTAACCGAGGGCTGGTGCAGATTGCATGAAGTACCTCATTCAGAGACTGCCTGTTCACTATGTCTACATATTTTAAAGAGACATACATTACCCAATCCAGAAGGTCACCCTTCTGATGATAGAGAGAAAGAAGAGGCATCATCTTCACAGAAGAAAGGAAAGATGAAGTCTGAGAAAGCTGAGATACCTAAGTTAAAATGGATATCAAGTGGAGCAGCTGCTAGAGCTACAAAGAAGAGAGAAAGCTCAGATAAGCCTTCTGCTGAAGACAAACCATGGATCCTTAGATTTGATGGATCCAAGTCAAAACAAGGTGTTGGAGTAGGGATAGATCTGGTTGATCCATCAGGAAAGTCCTACTTGGCAGCATATAGATTGCAGTTCCCCTGCACCAATAATGTAACAGAGTATGAAGCTCTAATCCATGGGATACTGTTTGCCCTTAAGAAGAAAGTGAAAATTCTGCATGTCTATGGAGACTCAGAATTAGTAGTGAGACAGGTAAGATGAATTTACTCCTGCAATTATAAAAAACTGTCTAATTACAGACATAGGGTGTGGGACCTGATTGAAGATTTTGATGCATTTAATATCACCCACGTACCTAGAGAACAAAATCATAGGGCATATGCTTTAGCCTAGGCTGCCAATACATTGGAGCCACTGTCTATTTTTGGTCTAAAAAGATTCTCAGTAGAGTTGGTATCTGTACCTTCTGTACCTCACAATGTAACCAACCTCCAAGTATTTGATGATGATCAGCATATCCTGGATATCATCTCCAACAGGGACATATTTGATGCTCAGATCATAGATGAGAACAATGTAGAGGAGCATGTCTGGGAAGAGGAAGAAATCTTAGAGTTGCCCAGCAATAAGATTCCTAAGGGAATGATAGAGCTAGAGAGAGCATTCGATCTGGACAACATGCTGAAACAGAAGCATCTTCCAAAAGCAGATGGAGGACAATATTCACAAGTCAACATTGGACCTGGTGATGAAAAAAGAAATGTCCTGATTGGCAAAGTTTGCACAAAAGAAGAGTTAGAAGGAATAGCTCAAGCTCTCAAGGATTACATCCATGTCATTGCCTAGACTTATGATGAGCTAAAAACCTATGACACATCAGTCATAACTCATACCATACCCCTCAAGCCAGATGCCAAACCTTTCAGACAAAAACAAAGGCCTGTCAATGCTTTACTAGAACCTATAATTTTTGAGGAGGTTAAGAAACTATTAAATTCCAGGATCATATTTCCTATGAGGCACTCCACCTGGGTAGCAAATCTGGTCCTAGTGAGGAAGAAAAATGGAGACATCAAACTATGTGTGGACTTCAGGAACTTGAACAAAGCTTCAGAGAAGGATAATTATTCTCTACCTTCCCTAGATGAGGTCCTGCAAATTGTGAATGGTACCAAAATGATATCATTTCTGGATGGTTTCTCAGGCTATAACCAGGTAATGGTGGATAAAATAGACAGACTGAAAACTGCCTTCACCACAAAGTGGGGGATATTCACCTACAGGCGCATGCCGTTTGGGCTGATAAATGCTAGAGCAACATTCCAGTGAGCAATGGACATAGCCTTCAGAGGCTTAATAGGAAAATGCATTGTCATATACATGGATGACTTAACAGCGTTCTCTAAAGACAGAGGAAACCATGTAGAAGATCTCAAAAATGTGCTTAAAAATGTGAACAATATGGGATATCCCTGAACCCCAAGAAATGCATATTTGGGGTAACAATAGGAAAATTACTAGGCCACCTGATAACTGAAAATGGGATTATCATTGATCCTGACAGGGTGGATTCCATCATGAAAATATAGCTTCCTGGAAGCAAAAATGAGCTCAAGTCTTACTTTGGTAAGATCAATTTTGTTAGGAAATTTATCACTAGCTTTGCTGAAATTGTCAGACCTTTAAATGCCATGCTCAAGAAGGAGGCTAAAATTGAGTGGACACCAGAAGCTAGAGCAGCTTTTAAGGACATAAAGAAATCTATATCTGATGCTCCAGTTTTGATTAGTCCAGACTACACCAGGGACTTCTGTATCTACTCATTTGCTTCAGAGCATACTTCTACAGCAATGTTGACACAGAGAAATGAAGAAAAGGAAGAAAATCCCATAGCCTTCATGAGCTGCCCTTTTAAAGATGCTGAACTGAGATACATGGACGTTGAAAGGTAGGCACTTTCTTTGGTCAGAGCAGTAAAGAAGTTCAGGCACTATATCCTGAGGAGTAAGGTGATAGTTGTAGTACCTGATGCAGCAGTGAAGATGTTACTAATGCAGAGTGAGCCAGGTGAAAAAAGGGCTAAATGGATCACTGTCTTACAAGAATATGACATGGATATTACACCCATGAAGCTAGTGAGAGGACAAGCTTTAAGCCAAATGATATCAGAGATTGACCCCAATATCATAAGTCAGCAGTATGTTGTCAATGCTAAGGACAATGGAGATTGGTACTCAAACATCAGGCATATCCTGATTACTGGAAGTTGTCCATCAAGACTGTAGGCCTCCCAAAGAAGAGCCTTGAAGATTAGATCCCAGAAGTACATGATGAAAGGGGGAGTTCTTTTCAAGAAAAATTATGAAGGGATATACCTAAGATGCCTAGAGAGGCCAGAAGCAGATAAGGTATTATCAGAGCTACATGACAAGTTTGGAACAACGCATGGGTCATCCTTGGCCACTACACATGCTGAACAAGATATTATTGGCCCAAAGTTTTCAAAGATACTGTTGAACATATTAAATATTGTCATGTATGTCAGGTCGTTGCCAACAAAGAGAGATATGCTGCTCAACCTTTTCAACCAGTGATGGAGATGCGCCCATTTGCACAATGGGGCATGGATTTCATAGGACCAATTAATCCTCCATCATCTTCAGGCCACAGGTATGTTTTAACGATTACTGATTATTGTACCAGGTGGATTGAAGCCGTTAGAAGCAAGACCTGCAATGCAGATGTCATCAGATTTTTGGAAAGTAATATAGTCACCAGGTATGGAGTTCCCTATGCTCTGGTATGTGACAATGGGTCTGCTTTTGCTTCAACAAAAGTGTCAAGCTGGGCTTTTGATTATGGGATCATATTAAAGTTCTCCTCCAACTATTATCCCCAGGGAAATGGATTAGCAGAATCCACCAATAAAAATTTACTGAATATCATAAAAAAGTTGATAGAAAAGAACCCTAGGGAGTGGAACACCCTTCTGAAATATGCCTTATGGGTAGATAGAACTAGGAATAAAGATGCTCTAGGAAACTCACCTTTCCATTTAGTATATGGGGTGGATCCCATCCTCCATGTTAACCTAAAGATTCCTACATTGTAGTTTGCACAAGAATAACCTTGGCATAGACAATAAGCAAGAAGTTAGGTTGCTTCAACTGATGCACCTAGAAGAGAAAAGAAGTCACACAATTGATCAGTTTGCTAAACATCAGGCTATTGTCAAACACTGGTTTGACAAAAGAGCTAGGGTTAAAGCCTTTAGGATCTCAGATTTAGTCCTGATGTGGGACAAAGCACATGAGAGGAAGGGAGATCATGGGAAGTTTGATAAACTTTGGATAGGTCCCTTCCAAATTTCTAAAATTTTAGGAGACATCACTTACAGGCTTAAAAACTTGACAGGTGAGGATGTCCCATTACCAGTTAATGGGCAGTTCCTCAAACATTATTTCCAAGCCTAAGGTAGCTTCATGAAAGTCATGTGTATCATAGTGTATATTTGTATAGTTGTTTGTACAGTTTTGTTTTGGTTAGTCAAGATGATGCAGCTCCTCACCCTAGAAAATAATTAAATTGTTAGGATTCAAGTGATGAGAACAAATTTATATATAGGTTATGATTCATTCTGAGAAGTATTTGTGATCAGGTATGTGATATTTGTTCATCAGGGTGCCTTTTCTTGACCAAAGTGATTCATTCACAATGACTCACCTAACAGCCTTGGGTTTGTTGAACACACAAGTCTAGGTGTTAAGTGAAAAATCTAAAGGGACTCCCTTGCTACCAATACAATCTCCAACCTAAATTAGCAAGTGACCATACCTTGCACACTAAGCTTACATGATGACATCAGATGAATAGAATATAAAATATTGAAAAATCAGAAAAAGAAATAAAATTAGGCCATCTAAGTAACTCTACTGGGGCTATAGACGCCTGCTGGTAGTGGGGCTCTACTTAGGGGGATTGTATAGATAACCTTGCCGAGGCTATAGACGCCTGCTGGCAGCAAGGCTCTATCCAGGTTGGCTATGAGGGATGCTCCCAAACTATGTAGCTTAACATTAGTTACTCATGTTTTCAACTTGCTTTCAAGATGAGGATAATTAATCATTTGCACACACTTGATCCTTTGTTAGCATTGTTGCCATGATGAAAACTTTATTATACAGAAAGATTATGATGCTCATACTTAGAAAGAGTTAGAATACTATATATGAATGTGATCACCTCACTTGAATCATTGGAATTTTGTTGTTTTCTTTGGTGGCAAGTTGTTGTGTGGTTACACAACACGCCCCATTTTGACTTGACAAAATAGGGACCCAACTTTTTGCTTGGCTTGGCTTGTGTTTTTCTGCTTTTCGGCAATCTGGTAAAAGTAAGTCATGCAGGTGACCCTGCATAAGGGAGCTGGGTAAGTCATCATGATGAGGTTAGTTTGTCAAAGTTAATATTTCATATCAATAACCTCATGGTTGGAAAGAGTACAAAATTTCATGCAGGTTTGCCTTTTGGATCACTTTGATATTCCTTAGGGAACGAGAGTTATGGTGAGTTAGAGTCTCATCAAACCTGATATTCCGGGGGGGGTCATATTTCCTAACATCAGTCATCTTACAAAAGATCACCCTGATCCAATTTTATCACCTGATAAATCATTCAATCCGATGCTTTGGACGTTAATTTTTGGTGGTAGTGACATTTACCCGTCAAACACCTTTGTATACTTCGCACCCCTTATGAATATCACCTGATCTTATAAATATCACCTAATATTTCTAATATGACCTGATATTTCTAATATCACCTCATATTCTAAAAATCACCTGATATTTCTAATATGACCTGATATTTATAACATCACCTGACCTTCCAAATATCACCTTGTCGCGGAATATCACCCTAGAGACAATATGCCGATGACGGCATTCAGTCCTGATAAACAAAGAAAATTACCATGATGATGACATCATCATCCTTTTTACCTCGCGGAGGTATATATCCATCGATCACCCTTTTACATAATATGACGATGACGTTATCCCGATCTTTCAAAAGGGGGTCACTTTAGTTGAGGGGTCATGTTTCGAATATCACCCTATCTTAAAAAAACATGACCCGATGTTCTAAACCGATATTCTCAACATCACCCGATATTACACTGAGGGGGTCATATTCTGAATATCGCCCGATATTCTGAATATCACCCGATCTTCCGAAGATCACCCCCTCCTCTTGCCGCGTAACATTTAATGGCCATAAATGCAGTAGGTGATTCCCACCGATCGCGAATACGATCCAAACACCTGGCAACATCCACGGATTCTGAGCAGAAGATCAATGGTTTTAATTGATTTAATCAAGTTTTGCCCTAATCTGCCCTAGGGATTGAGATTAAAAGGTAATTTCCAAGGTCATTTTCACTTACCTTGCGAAGAAAAGAGAATTTACAGAGCAGAGCATTCAAAACCTCTTACGAGCTACCCGCGGATGCATACAACTTGTAGCAGAACAGAACACGTGATTATCATCGGTATCTAAGCTCAATTTCCATAATCATCATCTTAATCAAGGAGATAAGCGTTATTAGGTAAGTAATTAAAAACCCTCCTACTGTTGTTTTCTAGATATCCAGGTAGTATGCTTTTCTAGTGGTTTGATTCTGTAATTATGCATGTCATTGATGAAATAGAGATTAAGAAGTATAATATGCATGATGCCGTAAATGTATAATGAAATATGCATGCATGTGAATAGTATGGTAAGACAGTCATGTTTATTGTAGGAAAACATGGCAGACGTCAGGAAGAACAAGTCTGAATCTAAATTTATTAAGCCCATGTTTGCTCAACCAGAAGGGGTACAGTTCAAGTATGGTGTTATTGGAGATACACACCAGGGAAACATAGATTTAGCAGCATGGTCAACCAGGATGCATGATGAAAGAGATAACACCCTGCTGGACGCTGTATTTATATCAGGAATGTGGCATGCAGCTGGTTTTCCATATGCCATTGAAGCCCCAGAATTAATTGTGGAGTGCTCAAGAAACTACAACCCACAGACGAGAAAAGTAGACAAACATGTTAGGGTTTATGCCGATTTGTCAATCAAAGGGCTTACATCTACTTTCAATCTTCCAGTTGGGAAGAAAGTAGTCAGTATGGATTTGAAAAAGCTAGAGATTGAATATGAAAATAATAAAAAGGCTGCAAGAAAGAGGATGTACCAGTGGAGAGCAAAGAACATCACATACACTGCCTCTACTAAATTGCCAGTGCATTTGTACAAGTTTGATTTCGATGATGAGTATCAGTATATGATTGCCCTGCTCAGCAGGATCACAGGTCAACCTACTGTTGGAATTTTCAAGGACTGGATGCATGGAGTCATCATGATGTGTCTTTATACAGAGAGCAAGCCATTGTGGGCCAAAATCATTAGTGATGCCCTACATGAATAGCTGATGAACTTAGGGGGCTAGAGTGTTTGTTTTACATGACATCATATCTTGTTTATTCCTGTGCTTACAAAGGCACCTTTGATGCACTGACCACAGTAGGAAAGATTGGTGGCAGTACAGATGATGCCCACATATGGGATCATTATCCTCAATTACAGAGAACAAGTTATCTTCTTGATTATGAACTGGTGAATGATGCATTTTCTATGCATCTGATTAGGATGATCGAGGAAGATAGAACCAAAAGATTCAGCATGGAGGCTCAAGAATTGATATACCAACATGGCACCTAGTTCATCCAGTTTGCCACTTTTTCATACATCGGGATAGAAGGTTTTGAGGGTCAGCCTCATATGTTACCCAGGTATCCTATAGATGCAGTTGTCCTAATGGAATTTGTAAGGCAAATATCCACAATACTGGATGCATACAAAGAAAACAATAAAATACCTCTAGTATTGTTCCCAATAACTGTGGGTTGGTATATATGCCCAGACTCAAATAACACAAAGAAGGCCATAGGGGGTCTGAAATTGATGAACTTACAATTATTCCCGTTGGCCAGGTCATATGATCCTTATGGAAGGATGCAGAAGATCATGGGCAAACCCATACACCAGAAGCATCTTGAAGACTTCTGGACTGACTGTGACGATGAGGCGAAGGTAAGGAGAAGAAAATACCAAAGACTCACCCTCCATCAGATAAAGACCTTTGATTGTATTCTAGTGCCTGCACAATTAAGAAAGGATGATGGCAAGATAATGGTAGATGAATATGAAGAGAAGAAGATATATAATGATACTATTTCTGCACCTGATCTTACACAGCTTGAGGATATTTCAATAGATCAATTTATAGGTAGGATACTGTAGTTAAGCCAATCGTGGGTGAATGAGCAAATAAATGCACTAAAGAAGAAGGGTGTGGCAGTAACAATTGACAATAAAAAGAAAAGACAAGATATTCCTGATGAGGAAAATTATGATTTTCTGGGGGAGAAAAGAAAATCTAATGGGGAAAGATTACCCATCCAGAAATAGAGCAAAGGACCCCTAAAAGGAAAGAAGACTACTGAAGAGTCAAAAGGGGTGATAATAGAAAAAATGGTAATAACAGATGCAGGTATATCTGCATCAGGACAAGCCTCAGCATCATCTGGACCGCCTCCACAGGATAAATCTAAAACCAAACAGATCCTGAGGCGTGTGGAAAAAACTTCAAAAGAGCATGATGAGGCCAAACTTCACAAAAGAATGTAGAAGAAGATATTCCCTTGGAAGAGGAGCTAGTGAATAAGGAACCTGTAGAAGATGACCCTCTGGCGGTCAGCAGGAAAAGAAAGGCACCTATGGTGATGTCACCACCCAAGAGACAGAGAACACATATGAGGGGTGAGATCACGACAGAGCCTATAATGCTATGAGGAGCTAGTAGTGAAGTGTTTAGGAAAGAATTGCAGCATCAAGTGCCACTTCCTACAATTATTCAGTTCAAAACTGAGAAGGCTGAAGAATAGATGAAAGAAGCTGCCAGAGCAAGTCAAGGTGGTCCTGTCTCACTGGAAGAGACTGTGGACGTATCAGATGATGAGGTAGTGCAGAACGTAGCCTCTCAACAAATGGAAACTCTTGCTGCTAACACTCATGTGACCCCACATGGAACCCCATCAGTACAGATGGAGGTGTTAGAAGAGTTGAAGCAAGTGGAGCAAGAGAAAGAAAAGAGCCCAGAAAAGATTGCTCAACAAATAGGGCTTGATGAGTTAGTTCATCAAGTAACTAGCCCTGCTGTAATAGACCTGACATATAGGGATGATGTAGATCTTGATGACAAAGTAGGTGCACTTGATCAGGAAGAAACAGAAGTTCATGCTCCAAAGATAGGCTAGCAGCAGCATGATATATCGGCTGAGCCTAAGATTGTCGAAGTTCAACATAAGGGTGGAGAAGATAAAGATACATCATATGATGATATTGCCTAGAATAAAGAAATATCAGGTCAGGAAAGCCTTAAGACCCAAGAGGTCATCATATCAGGGGCGGACCAAATGGTAACACAAGATCAAGGTGATGCACATAGTCCTACCCGAATAACATCCACAGATATGGATAAGCTTCAAGATGAAGAGATTACTAAGGTGGATGAGGTACGAAAGGAGGAAGTACAGGATCAAGTTCACAATCAACATGCAGAGATGCTAGATCCTCCTCCACAGAAAGAAGCTCCTCAGGAAGAGGAAATGGAACAAGATCACCCTCATGAAGAACATCATGAGGAAGAAATAAGGAAGTCACCATCTCCATTGAGAATCGAGACAAATGCCAGAGATCAGGGTGGACATGATGATAATGGTGGACACCAGGGATCTGGAGATCAAGTACCTTAATGGCTAGAAAAGTAAATAGGTACAGAATCAGGTTTTGATCTTCAGAATTTGATGTTTCAACATTATTTTCAAAAACCATCATGAAGCCAAAGAGGAAGGCAAGATTAACATCTGCAATCAGAAGAGATCCTACTGCAGGCAAAAGGACTGCCCAGGTAGCACTCCCCACCGTTGAGAAAGAAAAAAACAAAATCACCCTAGAAGAATTTCAGATCACCACTGTTGACTTGGGGTTTGCCAATGAAGACCAAGAAGGTCAGGAGGGGAAAGATATAATAGATTCCTTAACCCAAAGGGTGAAGAAGGAAACAGAGAAGAATAAGCAGCATAAAGAGCACATTGCTTAGCTGCTTGCATACATAAAAGGGTTGATTAACCCTGACAATACAGTATCAGATCAAGTAGTCCCATTAACTGCAATTTCTTAGGAAGAGGTCAATAAATTGGACCTTATGAAGCATGAGTCAGTAATAATGAGAAAGTGGATGTCATCTGCACTCACTGGAGCTGAGGAGGTAGTGAAAGCCTCTTTGCAAAGGTGGAATTCTTTAAGTATCTCCAGAAAGAAGGTTGGTAAATTGCAAACAGAGACCGGAAGAAGGTCATTCCAGTTGGAGAAAGCCTTGAGTGCTTTAAGTGAAATAAAGAGGATTAGTCCTCGGATCCTAATAAATAATCAGGTGCTGAATAATAACACTCCTATGCTGGTAGAAATTTGGTATAAGGACATCAGGTTTGAATGTGATGTATTGAAGAAGTGCAATAGCAAATTAAGGAATATAAGTATGAAGTTGCATGACATGATGTCGTATGAAGCAGAGGTCCTGGAGACCTTAGAGGGAAAAGTAGAACCGAAAATTGAAAATCAAGATGTCGACTTTGCCATTAAAGCCCTGCATAATAACTTCCAGCCGATGGCTGATGGTCCTCTTAACCATCTAACAAAAGAAGCAATGAACAAGATCATGAGGATCAAGGTCAGGGTGGAGAACTACAATGAAACATTGAGCAGCAGGAAGAATAAATTGGAAGCCCTCAGGGATAAATTCTAAATACATAAGCACGCCATCAGCAAAGAAAAAACTCAGGATGGTGGAGAAGTTGAAAGAGTAGTGGAAACATATGAAAATATCAGGACACTAATGCAGGTCCATGTACAAGGTGACATTCATCAGGATGATGAAGATATGGAAAGTGATGATCATGATAATCATGAAGGTGAAGAAGAAGAACCTGATGAGTAGATGAAGATGTGCTACAAAGGAAATACACGCATCAGGTACTTAGAAGAAAATAAGCTACCTAGATGGTTGCCAACTAGCAACCTGTGCCACGTGATAACAGTTGACCAAGTCAAAAGGGAATATGCACCGTTGATATTAATAGATAAATCTTGATCGTAGATCATGTGTAACCACTCCCTCACCTTGTTCTATAAAAGGTGCAGGGATGCCTTGTTTTAAACATTGGAAGCTTAATTAAAATTTGTTTGCTGAAATATTCAGGACCTATTTCAAAGTTGTTGTAAGCATACATGTTTTTGCATACTTAATGAAAGAGAAGACCATTTTGATTACAAATCATAGTAAATCCTGAGTAATCTATGTTTGAATTCTTGATATATGCTTTGATTTGCTACATCCCTTAGAGTGCTCATCAGTCTGCATATATTGTCTTCATTCCTCACCCTTTGAAGTTAGCATCAATTGTATCTAGCTGTGGAACATCCTGGTGAACATATGGTTTGATTTCTTCTCTCCATGACTGTATCTAATGTGTATGTGGCTCAATAACTGAAGATTCATCATAATTTGAAGTAATTCTTTACAATTTCCTTTTAAATTTCATAAATTCACCATCACAATTGCAAATAACAGATAATCAGAAGCAAATAATATGAAATATGCAGACATCTCGTAGATAATTGAAGATTCATAGCATATTTGAAGTTAAAGCATGTACAATTGATAAATATCAGGGAAAGATTTAAGCATAGACACATCATTTGTAGAAATATACTGTGTAGAACGACCTTTCTGCGTAGCATCTTTACAGGAACATAATCTTACTGATAGTCAAACATAAGGCCCCTAAATGGAAATACCAACACACATCAACCATTAAGTAACGTCAACTGATTAAAACTAATCCACGGAGACTTGGGATCATGAATTCTCTGAATTCATCGTATCTTTCAAAATGAGTAAAGGTTGTTGTGTAACTTTTATTCTATGTTTGTTTATGACTAACATCATGATCAACATGTACCTATCCATATTACATAATGATCAACAAAAATGATTTGTATTAACCAAATATCCATATAGGCATACATCAGTATCTGCTGATATAAGTATAACATATATGCAAAATAGCCATATAGGCATACAATGTCAACTATATGCAATACAAATATATGTCCACAAATACAATATAGGCATACAACAAAGGAACACGATAAAAAGTCATTCCCCTCTATCCGGTGAAGAGAATAGATCATAGGTAGCCTTTGATCTTTGAGAGGATGGAGACGCATATGAGGATGGTCTACTATGAACCCGAGGGTTGCTCCTCCTATTTAGTTGTTCATGGATATGTAGCTATTACAATAAAAAGTATAGACATTAATATATAGAAATTACATTATAAAAAATGAAACATTTAACAAAATAATCACTTACCACTATCCGAAAATATGTCTCCTCATTTGCCTCAGTACCGGGATTAGGTTGTGGTGATGTCATGTCCTATAGAAACCATCCAGATATAAATTAAAATTCAAATCAATAATCATTTGATTTTTCAAAAATAAACAACTATAACAACGAATGTAATTTGAAATTTACTAATCTACCTCATACCCCCATCAAAGGCATTGAGCTAAGAATTGTAGAGGACATACCATGCTCTATTTCCCTATGAACATCGGGAGGTGTCTCCACAGCTTGCATCTTCTGAAAATAAAACTCCATTATTCAATTACGAAAACTATAATAGTGATGCAAGTCATGGCTCCTAACATACATACACATTCACCTAAACATGGAAGTACACACAATAAAGCACACAAGTCACATGCATATAGACAAATTAGACGAAGATTCATGACTATTGTGTGGTATAAGGGTCAACAAAGGAGGGACCATAGTAGCATCAAATTTTAGGTTTAAGAAGTCAGAGAGGGAGTGAAGGTGTTAGTTTAGGTTTTGGTTGGTTGTAAGGTGGGGTAGTGCTGTGTTCAAATTTTTATTTGTTTGGTATTCATGGAGGTAGGACAATGCCTAAGATAGAGTTTGTGGGTTTACGGGACAATGCCTAAACTAGAAATCACATAGACATTAGGTAAGTTTATGGGTTTATGGGAAGGAGGAATATCAAGAGTTTGTAGGATAATAGGAGGGAGGAAAGATACTAGATAGGAGAAGGAAAACCTTATTTTAAAAATTTCTTATCATTTTCTTTGTCTTGAGATTTGTCAGGGGGTGGGTTGGAAGAAAACTAGGTCTGGGATTTCTGATAGGGGTATATTAGGAAATAGGTAGGGTAGATATGGGTTGGTTAGAAGGTTGGGTGTAGTGTCAAGGGGAAGTTTCGTAGGCCTACTTTTAAAAGTGGATGGGGAAAGGTCCTACACTTTTTCTTTTACTTTATCTTGGAGGGGTGTTAGAGGGGAGATAGAAGATAATGAGGAAGGTGAAGTAGTAATAGGTGGATATATGGTGGGGAAGATAGGGGCATAGCTAGTGGAGTAGGTGAAGTAATAGAAAGAGGTTGTGAGGTTAGGGCAGTAGTGCATTTAGAGGCATAAGATAGGTAAAGGTGAAAGAGGGAATTGGTATGAAGTTGAGGTGGACCAGAAGGGGTTGTCAAAAAATAATCCAAGGAGAAGTGTATTAAGGTAACAACTAGTTGGTATGGGCTATAGAAATGGTGAAGACATTACCATCATGGGGAATTTTAGAGTCAAAAAAGGAGGGACTTAGATGATGTTTGAGTCAACCATATGCTATATAAGATGTCATAGGCTCATACCCCTCTCTGGTGTCATGTCCTGGGGTCTAATTGGTGGTAATTGGATGAGTTTATTAGAGAGAATTTGTCGAAGAATAGTGTGGAGGGGATCAACAAGCTTTGGTAGACATGTATGGAAAATGTGGTAGCATAGACAAGGTAGTGAGTTGTTTGAAAAGACACCTCAAAGAAATGTGGTCTCATGGTGATTTCCTTGTCTATGCATCTGCTTGTCATGGCATTCCATGGGACCACATTTCTTTGAGACATTTTTCAAATAACTATATTGTAATTAAAATTTTGTCATCTATCAACATCTAGTTATTAGTTATGCAATGTCTAGTAATGCTTTGAGTTTGAAAGATGTGCAATGAAATGTAACTAATGATATAAATATAAAATACAAAAATCTAGTAAGTACAATTCATTAATTAAAATGTTTATTTTATTATCTTCATGAAGCTTTGAAGTCCACCACCACTGGCAAGTGTTGTCGTGAAATCATCAATATTAACCTATTCAACATCCAAAATCAGATATTAGAATACCATTTATATAATGATTCTATTCACATGTAATATTTATAATTGTTTACTAGTTACAGACTCCGACAGTAGATGTCCTAGTGTAATATGCAGGTGGAGAATTGCTGAAAATTGCATCAACGCTATGACCCTAAAATTTTATTAAAATCATCAAACTAAATTAGTTAATCTTGCATTTCAAAAATAAAATTTAATAAATTAAATTCAATGAACTTGTAAACATTTACCTGAGTATCAAAGCTGAAAGTCTCACTCAGGAGGGTATCTGTCAACACCATCTGCTCAGCTACAGATGTAGCCTGCACACCTGCGTCCTGGCTATCCATGGGGTCATAACCACAAGCTAACCTGCAAGCCTGACAAGTATGGGGTGGAGCCCTACTCCTCGAACTCTCCACTGGCCCATGTTGTACTGCAGGACTAGCCTGCTCTATGATGCTCTGGGTGAAGGCACTAATGGATTGAAGTGTCTTGACCTCAGCACTCTCCTTCACAATGGAAGGGATAGACACATGTTCATGGGCTAGTCTAGCGAGTGCTCATCTCGTTGGCTACTGTGGGTCAACACGTGCCCCTAGTCTATCCTATGCTGACCCCCCACCTCTACCTTGGAAGTCCCGCATATCAAAATAGTTTGGCACTTTGTTTTTTACAAACTCGCAGTAGAGTTTCCTCAAAAAGTATTGCGGGACCTCATTATTGTTGCATGAAAGGTGGTCAAAAACCATCCACCACCTCTACCCAAAATTTTCCCTTATCACTTGGTTGTTACACCAATGGATAGGGAACCTCTTGCATGTAAGGGGTAGTGGTTGATTTGCTCATGGGTTTGTAAAAATGGAACACAAGTCCAATTTTATAATTTGTTCATTTTTTACTTGCTCATACGACAACTTGTCTGCATAGTACTCTCTAAATTCTCTCCTCTTTTCTGTCCAACTGGATATTTTCTTGCTAATTAAATCTACATTTGATAACATAGATTCAAGAGATTGAGCAAGCATGGATCTATGCGAGGTTGAAGTTGCAGGATCTTTCAACCTTGCAATTATGTCCTCAATTTATTTTTTATTGTTTTCAATTTTCCCCATTAGATTTTATTGTGTTCTAGGGGCATGTTGAGGAATGAATGGAGGTGTTTGTTGTTGGGGTTGTTCTTCAGCAGGTATTTCATGTTCAGGTGATGAAAGATTTTGTGGATTTTCAAGAGAAGGAGGTGTATTATCAATTCCTGTCAATTAAGGAAATTTACATCAAAAATCAACTTAAACCTACCTATTTAGAAACAAATTCACACAAAAAAATAAATACAACTCACTCCTTTGGTCTCTCTGACGTTGTGGCAGCATTTTGGTGATGAATTGGTGAGAATTTGGTGTTGAAACTAGTCTCCAATAACGCGAGCGCGCTCCTTAGGGTTTGCAGACCGCAGGTGCAAGAAAATGAAATGAACAAATGAGTCTCAATGTAAGTTTTTTTAATACTAAAACAAAATGTGCTCGCGTTATAATGCGAGTGTGTTATGGTTTGGTGTTACACTCGGCATCACCAAACCATAACGTGAGTGCGTTATAATGCGAGCGCATTATAACTCGAGCGCATTATAATGTGCTCGCATTATGTCTTACAAGTTTTTTAAAAAAATTGGCCACTTTTTGGCCCCCCAACTTTTTGCACCTTCCCACTCATCCAATCAACTCAGAGAGTCTTCAGTTGGAATGCCTCCTCCAAAAACATGCCACATTTTCATTTTATTGTGTCAACTCTATTGGTATGTGGTGACTGATCATGCAAGTATTGTAAACTCGTAACGTATCTCCAAAAAAAAAAATTCCCTCTTTTTTGCCCGTTTGGAGTCAGTTGTTAATTTTATGTTAATCCACAATAGAAAAATGACATTGTAAAACCCTAATTCTAGAAGCTTTCAAAAAGCTTGTTATAAGCGGCTTGGATGTATGTTGTGGGTGGGATTTCGATATTGTATTGTGGAATTTGTAGCAGTATTGAGTGCAAGGATTGTTGGTTGTAATCGGTTTAATTTACTGGATAATAATATTGGACTCTATGTTGGTGGATGTAGCCCGAGTTTGGGTGAACCACATTAAAAATTATCTTTCGCTATTATTATTTCTGTGTATTTTCATTCCTCTATTTAATCTTTATTTGCATTTAATTGATATCTTCTGCATGCAATTCCTAACAAGTGGTATAAGAGTCAGGTTGTGTTCGATTATCGTCTGTAGGAAGGTCTCACGGTTGAGTGGGAGCCTCATGGTTAAGTGGGAGCAATGATAGATGAGGGTAAATTGAAGGTAGATAAATTCAATGGATAGAACTATCAGTTATGGAAGATGCAGATAGAGGATTATCTCTATCAGAAGGATTTATGGAGGCCGTTGGAAGGAATAGCTAAGAAACTGGCAGCAATGACTGATGAGGATTGGGAACTTTTGAATAGAAAGGCACTGGGAACCATTCAGTTGTGCCTGGCACCATCTATGGCATTCAATATAACAGAAGCGAAGACAACAAATGAACTAATGAAAGCTTTGGGTAAATTTTATGAAAAACCCTCAGCCTTAAATAAGGTATTTCTCATGAAGCATTTGTTTAATTTAAAAATGATTGAAGGTGAATCTGTGACAGATCATTTAAATGAGTTTAATATGATTACCAGTCAATTAACTTCTGTAAAAGTGAAATTTGATGAAGAGGTGAGGGCTCTCTTGGTTTTATGTTCTTTGCCAGAAAGTTGGAATAGCTTGGTAATGGTTGTAAGTAACTCTATCTTTGGTTCAAATACTTTGAAATTTGATGATGTTGTTGGTGTTATCCTTAGCGAGGAAATGCAACAGAAAAGCTCAGGAGGGTCCAAATTAGGTAGTGTTTTAAATGCAGAAAGCAGGGGCAGATCAAAGGAGAGAGGAAAAGGTTCTGGAGGTCATGGGAAGTCACGAGGAAAATCAAAGGACAAGAGGTCCCAATCTAGAGGACAGAAGGATTACTGATACTGTGGGAAACCAGGTCATCTGAAGAAAGATTGCTGATCTCGGAAGAATAAAGGAGATAAACAAGAAGGCAATAAAGAGGCAAATGTGGTAAGTAATAAATCTAAAGATGATGCTTTCATTATTTTCCTAGATAATGCTGATGATTCATGGGTTTTAGATTCAGGGGCCTCATTTCATCCTATGCCCCATAGAAGTTATTTTCTTGATTATGTCCAAGGGGATTTTGGGCTGGTTTATTTGGGAGATAACAAACCCTATCAGATTGTTGGAAAGGGAAGAATTAAGATTAAGTTGTAGAATGGGAATCATTGGCTACTACAAGAGGTAAGGTACATTCCAAGGCTAAGTAGAAATTTAATTTCAGTAGGACAGCTAGGTGATGAAGGTTGCATAGTTACTTTTAATGATAAAAATTGAAAGGTTTCAAGAGGTGCCTTAATAGTAGAAAAAGGTGTGAAAGTAGGCACCTTATATCTTTGTACAGGTCATACTATTCCTTCTACTTTAGTTGTTGCAGAGAAAAAATAAACAAGTTCAGGAACAGTTGTTGCGGGTTCACAGGAAGAGACTAAAACAGTTGCTACACGTTCTGAGACAACACTGTGGCATAAGAGACTTGGGCATATGAGTGAAAAAGGTATGAAGATATTTCATTCTAAGAAAGTTTTACCAGGTTTGAAATATATTAATATGGACTTCTGTGAAAGTTGTGTGTATGACAAACAAAAAAGAGTTAGTTTTCTCAAAGATGGGAAGCAAAAGAAAGATGAAAAGTTAGAGCTTGTGCATACAGATGTATGGGGACTGGCTCAGGTATCTTCTCTTGGTGGCTCTTGGTATTATGTTACATTCATAGATGATGCAACTAGGAAGGTTAGGATTTATTTCCTTAGGCAGAAATCTAATTTAGTTGAAACATTTAAGAAATGGAGAAGCTTGGTTGAGAATGAGATAGTAAAAGATTAAAATGTCTCAGATCTGAAAATGGTGGTGAGTATTGCAGTAAAGAATTTGAAGATTATTGTTCCTTTAATAGAATTCGTAGGTAGAAAAAGGTTCCAGGGACTCCACAAGAAAATGGAGTGGTTGAGCACATGAATAGGACAATAATGGAATGTGCAAGGAGCATGAGATTGCATGTTGGGCTGCCTTTAAACATGTGGGCAGAGGCTATCAATACTGCTATATATTTAATTACTAGGGGTCATTCAGTTCCTTTAGGCTGTGGTTTTCCAGAGGAAGCATGGACATGTAAGAAGGTGAGTTATTAGTTTCTCAAAACCTTCGGATGTGAAGCATTTGCACATGTAGATTTCAAAAATAAAACCAAGATGGATGCAAAATCAAAAAAGTGTATTTTTGTTGGATAAGGCATTGATGAATTTGGTTATAGGCTTTGGGATGTTGAAAATCTAAACATTGTGAGAAGCAGGGATGTTGTATTCAATGAGAAGGTGTTGTACAAAGATCAGTTGCAGTAGCATGAGAAGAAAGAAAATGATTATGTGGTGCTGGATGATACTCCAAATAGTGATGTTCCAGTGGTTCCTCATGCTCTGCAGTAGCAACAAGAAATACCATAAAATCTAGTGAATGTTAGATGGTCAACAAGGCTAAGTAGACATCCTGAAAGGTTTTCTCCCTCTTTGTATTCTATTTTGTTAACAGATGCTAGTGAACCAGAAGGGTATGATGAAGCTATGCAGGTGGATACAAAGGTTTAGTGGGAGCTTGCAATGAAAGAAGAAATGGACTCCTTGCTGAAAAATTAGACTTGGGAATTATGTAAGTTACCTGCAGGTAAAAAGGCTTTACCAAACAAATGGGTTTATAGGCTGAAAGAGGAAGATGGTGATAAGAAAAGATTTAAAGCCAGGTTAGCTGTAAAAAGATTTGCACAGAAAAAAGGTATTGATTTTGATGAGATTTTTTCTCCGGTTGTTAAGATGACTTCTATTCGTACTGTTTTAAGTATTGTGGCTGCTGAAGATTTGCATTTTGAACATCTAGATGTGAAAATTATCTTTCTCTATGGTGATTTGGAGGAGGAGATATATATGGAACAACCATAGGGATTTGAGGTCAAAGGTAAGGAGAAATTGGTGTACAGATTGAAGAAGAGTTTATATGGCTTGAAAGAAGCACCTTAGCAATGGTATTTAAAATTTGATAGTTTTATTATTGAGCAAGGCTACAACCGACACGTAATTCTGACCATTGTGTTTATTTTAAGAGGTTGGATAATGACAACTACATTATTTTATGTTTATATGTTGATGACATGCTTGTAACAGGGTCTAACATGGATCACATAAGAGAGTTCAAACAATAGTTAGCACAATTATTTGCTATGAAGGATTTGGGGGCAGCAAAACAAATCCTTGGTATGAAAATTTGTAGAGATAGGAAGAACAAAAAATTGACTCTATCTCAGGTTGATTATGTTGAAAAGGTGTTGCAGAGATTCTATATGGAGAATGCAAAATCTATTAGCACACCTTTGCCTAGTCATTTGAAATTGACTAAGGAGATGTGTCCTAAGACACAAGAGGAGGAATAAAAAATGTCCAAGGTACCATATGCTTCAGTTGTAGGAAGTTTAATGTACACCATGGTATGCACGAGACTGGATATTGCACATGATGTAGGAGTCGTAAGCAGGTATATGAGTAATCCCAAATTGGAGTATTAGAATGTGGTAAAATAGATTCTTAGATATTTGAGAGGTACATCCACTAAACACGTATATTTTGGGGGCTCTAATACTGATTTAAGAGGCTATGTGGACTCAAATTTGGCAGGGGATATTGATACCAGGTAGAGTACTACAACTTATGTCTTTACTGTAGGTGGGACAATGGTGAGTTGGATCTCTAGGTTACAAAAGGTGGTTGCTTTATCCACTATGGAGGCAGAGTATGTAGCTGCAACAGAAGCAAGCAAGGAGATGATATGGCTGCGATCTTTCATAGAAGAATTAGGTAAACAACAGGCTAACAGTTACTTGTTTATAGACAGTTAGAGTGCCATACATCTTGTAAAGCATTTTGCCTTGTATTCAAAGACCAAACACATATAGCTAAAGTATCACTTCATCCAGTTGGTGTTGGAGGATGGACGATTAAGGCTAGAAAAGGTACATACAGATGAAAATCTAGCAGATATGTTTACGAAGGTGGTGACAAGGGAGAAGTTGAGCTCCTCTTTAGCTTCAGTTGGCCTTCAAGATTGAAAATAATAAAATTAGAATAGCAGAGTCCAGGGTGCTTATTTCTAGTGGCAGTTGCACGTGCAGCGGTGTCGTCCAGAATTAGTCTCCAAGTGGGAGATTGTTTGGTGTGGAGCCTGATCAGTCTCCAAGTGGGAGATTGTTGGTATGTGGCGACTGATCATGCAAGTACTATACACTCATAACTTATCCCTAAAAAAAATTTCCCTCTTTTTTGCCCGTTTGGAGTCTTTTGTTAATTTCATGTTAACCGACAAAAGAAAAATGACATTGTAAAACCCTAATTCCAGACGCTTCCAAAAATCTTGTTATAAGCGGCTGTGATGTATGTTGCAGGTGGGATTTCGATATTGTATTGTGGAATTTGTAGCGGTATTGAGTTACAAGGATTGTTGGTTGTAATCAGTTTGATTTACTGGATAATAATATTGGACTCTCTGTTGGTGGATGTAGCCCAAGTTTGGGTGAACCATGTTAAAAATTGTCTCTCACTGTTATTATTTCTGTGTATTTTCATTCCTCTGTTTAATTTTTATTTGCGTTTAATTGATATATTTTGCATGCAATTCCTAACAAATTCATCCAAAAAGGAGCTATTTTGTCCTATCTGACTTGTCAAAAGTGAAATTTTGTCATTTTCCTAAAAGATAAAAGTAAGAAATGAGTTGTAACAACTTTTTCCATAAATATTAAATTCTTGGGAAATCTGAACCATTGGTGTCAGACTAATCCTTACTACTCATTGTATACTAAGTGTTCTTCCCTCCTCTATATAAATGCAATCACTCTCTCTTGTATAGGTTAGAGGTGAAAATACAGAATTGTTGAGACTTTGCCATTTTTTGATCAATACAAATAGAAATTCAAATGTTGCTATCTAATTGTGTTGTGTTATTGATTAAGAGTTTGGTTTTTATGGTTTATTTCATCCATTAAGATAAAGTTCAGTTACAGTTTTGTTGTACATTTGAGATATTTGATGGATTCCATGTTCATACCATTAGCAAATTGTTGACTCTAAGTTGTTGTGTATGGTTAGTCTGAACACTTATTTAAATTTTAGTTCGATTATGAGAAGTTGATTAAATTGCGCTAGATATGTTCCAGTGTTTAATGAATTTCCATAATTTGAAAATCTTAATTCCTTTGAAGATTGCATTGTTTTTGTGGCATTGTGATTCGTATATGTGAATCGTTGCATCATATATGTAGTTGTCCTTAGGAATTTCTAAACCTTCTCTATCTCCCCTATCTTGTGAACTTTGTGAAAACAGTGAAGTTAGGTTAGAAAAAAACATCAATTGTATTGCAAATTTGATGATCAAGTTAGTTTTAAGATTTCTGATCTAAAGATAGTGTTTTGGGTTTTCTGTATCTTCTAAAGCATATCCATTCCAAAACCCATCTTCCTAAGTTCCAAAACTTAAGGCCCCTTGATTGGAACATAAAGGAACATCACACACTGAGTTATCTTGTAAGGCCAAGACCTGGCTAGGAGAAATCTTGGGGTAGTCTTTTTTTGATTCATTGGGATTAGATTCCTTTCAAGAGATATAAAATACTCAATATTTTATCAAAGTTGTTGTCTGAAAAACATCCATCAACAATACTTTACCCATTTATTATGTCTTTTATTGACCCTTATATCTAGTCATTCATTACCTATATCAACATTAGCATTTCATTATCCTGGGTCAATCCCACAACATCGGATTGATCTCACAATACACAAAATTGACCTCTAAAATTTAGAAATTCTAATTCAATTTTTCCTAACTCTTACTTGATTTTCCTTCCTGCAATGAGCCATCTTGGTACATATCTCAAGCATTATTATCGCCAAGTAGTGGTATTTAAAAACTGAATATTGGGACATTAATTCATATCCAATAATCATTGGAATTCCTAGAGCATATAAGAAACACTAATTGTACAAACACTTCAATTGAAGCACTAAAAAGAATCTATCAACAAAATAATTGCTCAAAGGGTCGTGCCCTCCCCTACTAATGCTATCATTGGATTGGGACATGACTCATGTGCATCATAGCCATTGCAAGGGTGTGGCCCCACTAAGTGTTGCCCTTGCCCCACTCATCAACCTTTGCAAATACTCAATTTATATCTTCCCTTCCATTTTTTGCCACTTAGACCTCAGCTATTTAAAAACATTGATTTGTGCAATTTAAAATATTAGAAAAACATATGAGACTATAAGGAGAAGAGTAGTAGAGCACATTTCATTTGCTAAGAGATAATGAAACTTAATCTGTATTAGAATCATATAGGCCATTTGCAAGTTTGTGCATGATGTCTTTAACCATTCACCCATAACCGTAAAGTCACTCTAAATACGGGGTTGACTTAGGAGAACTTGACCCTAGTGATCTAGAATCTCCCCTAAGGTATTTGTAGACATCACCTTGGTAGTTAGACACAAGGAAGATGAAAGAAAATAGCTCCCTATGCACACATTTTGTTAGTCCATTCTCATGTGGCTTGTTCATTCATACACAATAGTTCAAGGCCACAACACTTGGGTTGGAATCCTAGGGACTTAGATATGATCGTTTAAGAACTCTAAACTTACATAGAGCTTGAGACATTCATTAGACCGTGACAAATAATTCTATGTACCCTAACAACTGAATTCTACGTAACATCAATAATAATATTTCACTATTATTCTCTAAAATAAACTCATTTATTAATCATTTAGTAATACAACTACCTAATTAAAACTAACTTAACTATACACTTATTATTTAAATTTATTTAATTAACCTAGATTTATATAAAACAAATTTTATTCCTTATAATATTTTTTAATTCATAATTGATTTTTGTTATCTCTCTATTTTCATGACAGCTCACATCCAATTATCCCGAAATTGTAGGACATTATAGGAGAATAGAGATAATTCATTTAGAGAAGAAAAATCTAATCACGTGTCATTAGAAAATGGAAGAAGTTTTACATGTGAAATCAAACATTATCTTTGTGGGGTCATTTTAAAAAACACTTTATTTGGCTTTGGAAGTAATCGTGATAAAGTTCCATCGGCAACGATGTGAACACAACGAATGCTTCATCATCTCTCATAGCTATACGATGTGAACACATGAAGGAGAATATGCAGAAAGAAGGCACCTGGGAAGTTTAAAGTCCATACAACAAAGTTTGAAGTCTTTTAATTATTGAAATGTTTGCAAGCCTATAATGTCTACAATTGTATATGTTCATCACATTCCATCAAGATGACCAACCGTTTTTCTACAGATCAGAAGAAGAGGCATTGACATAGATAAGATTTGAAGGGCATACTTTTAATGCGCACTGCAAAACTTTTGGATCGTCAAACACGCCACTGATTTGGGAGTCCCAAG
Source organism: Cunninghamia lanceolata (assembly GCA_027924645.1). Taxonomy (NCBI): domain Eukaryota; kingdom Viridiplantae; phylum Streptophyta; class Pinopsida; order Cupressales; family Cupressaceae; genus Cunninghamia; species Cunninghamia lanceolata. The sequence continues at coordinate 914,566 of BSBN01000088.1, forward strand.
AAAAATAGGAAAAATAGCCATATTCTTTAATATTTTAAACTCAATCGTCTATTACACGGATTCTTTAATATTTTGAATATTGCCGTATTTTGAATATTGCCAGTCAAGAAGACCAGTCTAAGTAGAATCTGCATTTAATGCGCACTAAACTTTTCAATTTGGAACGAAGTGAATTACGTGTGAAGTCCATACGATGGACTGTTAACTTTGACATTGACTGAGAACTTAAAACCCTTAGGCCGTTGATTTATATGGGAAATTAGGTGTTATTATATAGTAACTATAGAGAATACCGATTTATGCGCTGATGAGCAATCTGTGTGGGGGCAGTGGAAGTTGTGAAGAAACAGGTGGTAGGGCTTTTTTCTGTACTTGCCAGACTGACCAGCTCCTCAGTGCTTGCCAGACTGACCAGCTCTTTTTTCTGTACGGTTGAGGAGAAGAGGACGTTTGCATAGATTAGATTTAAATGGCATACTGAGGACATTGATATGATAGATGGGGACTCAGAATCTGTTTTTAGTATGCGTAGTATACAAAACTTTTGGATTCTTAAACACGCACACAATAAAAGTAAAGTAAATTAGACTAGGAAAGGAAAATGCCAAGAAAAATCGAAAAGCGATAGTACTCTGATTTAAATGGCACACTAGACTTTAAAACAAGCGGGAAGAGAAGACTTCGTTATAAATAGACAGATGCAAGTTAAGGATCTGCTTTTAATGACCATTAGGAAACACTTCTTGGGTTTTCAAACACCCATATATTTAGTCAAAGCAAATTAGAAAATAAGCAACTCTAAATCATGGTTCAAAAATTTAGGTTTTAGGATGTATATATAGAAGATCTTAGATGCTCTTAGCTGTTCAATTTTCCAAAAATTGTATGATCAACTTTAGTAATTAATATTATTATAAGCTTGTCATATTTGAATATCTTAATTTACTCTTTATTTTTTGAGAAAGAATTGTATACATTCAATTATTTTATTTTATTTTTGTCTTACATCATTTTGCATTTATGATTATGTTTATTTAAGGGGTATTAATAGGTCCCAAGTATGTGTTTTGGGTATCTATTTAAATGAGTTATCCGTAGGGTCATTTTATATATTATATTAATACATGGTTTCAATTATGAATCACTTTTAATTAAGCTAGGATAGCACCTCTGCACATTTATTTCTAATATTTTGAAGGTTCACAATCACCTCCTCTATCTATACCAACACTCCATATCTAACTCCATAGTCACTTTTACTCTTTACTATTAACATAGTTTTGTAGTTACATCAAGGTGCAAGAGAGACATTAGCACACTTCCACACCCTAGCTTTGAAAGCTTGATGGTGCTCCTTAGCATGACCACAATTTTCCTTACATTAGATAGTACGAAATAAATATTTTTTGCAAGTATCAAATATCATATTTAGTTCTGGATGGGATCACAATCATTAGAGAAGATCACAATTTTTTTATGAGATTGCAGTTTTGTAAGATGGGATAATGGTTTTGTGATTCTTTTCCAAAATCTCAATTATCAAGATTAAGTCATCTCAAACTTTTGATCACAAATCAAGTCTTATAATTCAAATATCAAACCTCTATCATAGTGGGTGGGAGCACAACACAATAGTGTGTCTCACACTTGTGCCACAAGGAAATACACATGTTTTCCCTTGCAAGGAAAAGGTGGTTTGATTAAGGGGTTGTTTAATCTAAGCCCCTTCAATTAGACCCTTTCCTACCACCACATACTAGGGGTGTCCAATCAGACCCAATAGTTGCCTATGTGAGGGCCAACATTGTTGTTATATGGAGCCTAATCAGACTCGAAGGTTAAATTTTCCCTATCGGCATGGTTTCCCCCCAAATCATTTAACAAGGTCAAGGGGAAACACCCCAGCGCCAGGAGTTATTTTTTATTGGCCGACATAAGAAAACTTACCTAACTAATTAAACTCAACAAGCATAAACTTATCCACCCATTGCAACTAATTAACTTAATAATAATTAAACTTACCTAACTAATTAACTCAACAAAGATAAATTTGTCCATCCATTTGCAATTATTTAACTTTATAATAATTTAAACTTGATGAATTTTATATTCTTTAATTAGAACCTAATATGGAAGCATAATATAGTCTAAATATTCAATTCACAAAACATATTAACTAAATATTTAAATTCGATAATACTAACTAATTGAATAAAATTAAATTACTAAAAAATCAATGTGATGATTGACCAATGAATAACTAATTGATTAAAACTAATATAATAGTATCTAATTAAATCCCATATTCTAACAACTACCTTTAATAGGAAACTGCCACATATTAACTAATTGATTAAAACTAATTAAAACTAGATAAATTGTATATTCTTTAATTAGAATCTAATCTTGGAAGCATAGTATAATCTAAATATTCAATTCACAAAACATATTTAATATTAACTATGAAGATAGAAATACTCCCTTCATTAAAATTAATAATATGGTCTAAGTATTCAATTCATAAATAAAAGCACAAAAACATATATAATATTATTTATTATGAAGATAGAAAGATTCTTTCATTATAATTACTTTCTAACTAAGAGATCAATTCTATTTTCTTAATTAGAATTCATTCCAAACTAAAGTTAAAGCTAAAATTCTCAATTCATATGCATAATATCAAATTGGAAGGAGGCTAATATGGATAATGCTTAAGATTTTGAGTAAAGGATTGAATGTGGAACTCCATTTCATATAATACTATAGATCTTTGATTATAATAACCCAACTAAAAATAAATAAATAAACAAACAAACAAATCTTTGTTAATAAAACATAACTACCCAGTAGTCATAAAATGGGCATGACTCTCTTATTTCTAAACTAATTATAAAATTCAAATTGTTTCCGAAAGTTAGGACATAGGGAATAAAACACAAAAATGAATTAGATAGATTCATTACCATCAAAAAGTTGTTCTTATTATAAACTATCTATTATATTGATTTCAGTATATGACTCCATACTAATTTTTTTGCAAGTTTGAGACTTAGAAGAGAAAAAAAAAATTGATAAAAAAAAAGAAGACAAAAGGATAAAATCCCCACATCAAATTTTGCACAAAATGAATTCATCCTCTGCACATATGCTAACCAAGGATTTTATGGTGATATGCAAAAGTCACTATTCCCAATAATAACATATAGAAAAATGAAATAGTTCCAATTTGACAAATATATTTTATTTTGAATCCATTTACATACAGAATAAAGATTCAAATAATAATAATAATCAAGGTTTACCTGTAAAGAAGATTCTTCACTCATTACCTGAAATCAATTTGATCAACTCTTATAATTTTTCCAAATCCACAAATCTTCTTCCATGCACAGAAAACCAACCCAAATTTTTCTTGGTAAAAAAACCCCTTCTCTCCTTCCCTTTCCATTCATTTATTTCCTCCTTCCATAAATTTCCTGAGAAATTATCTCCATGGATTTCATTACAACCACAAGCAGGTTAGAAAACCCCCTCCTTCCAAGCAATAATGGAGGCCAAATAAAAATGAGAACATCTGTTAAACAATAAATCAATTCATTACTCAAGTTTTGCATGCTAAATTGATGCACCCTAATTTAGCTTTTTTTAATTAATTTTAATTTATTTATTTGAATCTAAATTTCAATTCTATTCACTAACTTTTAATTATTTATTTAATTGTTATTTATTTGTTCGTCACTTAATTTTATTATTACTTATTTAATCCATTTTAAAGAATTTTTAGACTACACATGAGAATATACAACAATAAATTTAATAAATAAATTAACACAATTATTTTTAAAATAAAATTATTTAAATATTAATTAGTTATCAACTAGGGTAGTGACATCTTGCCTTAGTTCTACAATCAATAGCCTTATGACCAAATTTATTACAAGAATAATAGTGACCATAGAAGGGTTTATAGAACTTGGGATCAATACAAACACTCAATGGTGATGATTCAACTCAACTTGCATGGGCTGGACAGTTTGTTTACAAAGCATGACTCCAATGGCTTCAATAAGGAGCTCGAATAGGTTCAGACATAATGGGTACATATCAAACCTCAAAGAGACCATGAAGCATGTTATCTTGACCCATAGACACTTAGCAAACTCACCAAGTACTCTGGTTGGCTGTCCTACCCATCGTTCCTTCACAACTTGACCAAATTGCTTTTAGCCCTTGGAACAGGGTTTCTTGGGCATAACTTACAGAACTCCCAAACAAGGTCATGAACACTTTAGGTTTTTAGACACCCATTAAGCCCCTACACAACATATCAAACATGTAGGGTGAGTTGTTTTGGAACAGGTGCCTTAAAAGATGACTGTTCTTGCTGTTCCAAGGGGTAATTAGCCCTATTTTGTTAAGCAAGTACCCTATTAACTTGCTCCAAACCTTCCTAACCTACTCCAAGGCATGAAATGGATTGTAAATGGATGGATTATGCTGGTTTTGGGGATCTGCACTCATCCCAAGTCACTTTACCTTCAAATGACAACTCTAGCTATGCTTATTGGCTTAATACATGAGGATATCAAGCCTAAACAACTCCCAAACTCACACCAGACTGGTCCCCTACTCTTGCAACACAAAAAAAAAGATAAAAACAAACTAACTAAGGCCATTCCACCCATTTTTGGATTTGGCATAGGTGGAATGGGGTAAAAAACCCATCATTCTTCCCAAAACCCTCAAAACCAGGGTTTAGGCCCCGTTTAGAGAAAAACAACAAAATCTACCTTCAAAATTGATGTCAAAGATTCTAACCTGATACAAATGAAAGGTAACACAACTTATTACATGATTTTATGCATTAGGGCTCTTGACAGTTTTGTATGGCTTTGTACCAGCGAGTAAAAATAGAAAAAACACAGAAAAAGCAGAAAAATTAGAACTTCCATTGATTTTTCCTTCTCCAAACTGTTACTTCACCTTCCTTGAGGATTGAAAGATAAAAATACATTCATAAAAACATGTTTCAATGCTCCACTACCTTGCATGGTCGCAGCCATGCCCAAAGAATCTCCAAAAATAACCTTTTACTCCAGAATGGATTAACTACCACTAGACATCATTCAAACCACTGGGCCAAAATGGCCTTACAAGCATGAGATGGTCTTTATTAGACCTTATTACAATCATAAAGAAACACATCCAACCACCTAGGCTCTAACAAGACCAAAAATTCAAAAATTATAAGGTGCTCCTGCACCATACAACTGAGGTGAAAAGATTTCATCATCCTGAGGAAATGAGCTCTTGGACAGAGGTCCCATGTTGGTTGATGTCTTCTTCAATCATTCAAGTAGCGTTTTCATTCAGCAATCCAAGCCATTTGACTAGGTGTTCATTGTAGACTTTGTTTCTTGTCCTCTTGACCTCTCTTGTATCCAAGATAGCTTCAAGTTTCATTGGCTGACTAGGTGCGAGGTCTTTTATCCAGTCTTCATCATCAGCTCTAGCTGCTCCTTCATCTGCAATAGTAGATCCCTTGAAGGCATAGAGATCAACAATATTGAAAATGGGTGAGATAGCTACTCTAGGAGGGAGCTCTATCTCATATGCATCCTGACCAAATTTGTGGACCACTATGCAAGGTCCTATTTTCTTCATCATTAGTTTGTTGTATTTTCCTTTAGGCAATCTCTCCTTCCTCAAATGTGCAAGTACCATGTCACCAACTTTGAATTAAACATCTTTTCTTTTCAAGTCTGCCTGCTTCTTGTACTTTTCAGCACTCCTCTCAAGAATCTCCTTCACTTGTTGATGAATATCATGCATTGCCACTGCAAAATCCTCTCCTTGTGCACTTCTTTGCTTCATTCCTCTTAGATCTCTCAATTCATGTATTCCTCTTGGGCTCATGCCATATACAACTTCAAAAGGACTCTTTCCAATACTTCAATTAACTGAATCATTGTATGTATATTCTTCTTGAGGGAGTATAATATCCCATGACTGTCCATTCTCTTTAGTAAGGCACCTTAGTAGGTTACCTAATGACCTATTGATATCTTCAGTTTGCCCATCAGTTTGGGGATGGTAGGCCGAACTGAAAGTTAGATTTGTTCCTAATTTCTTCCACAAGGTCCTCCAAAAATGACCTATGAACTTAGAATCTCTATCAGAGACAATGGTTAGAGGTAAACCATGAATCCTTACAATTTCTTTGAAAAACAAGCCATCAATATATGGGATGCATCATTGGTGGTTTTACAAGCAATGAAATATGCCATTTTACTGAACCTATTAACAACAACAAAAATGTTGTCATACCCTCTTTGTGTCTTTGGCAGGCCTAGGACAAAGTCCATGCTGATTAACTCCCAAGGACGGTTAGGTATTGGCAATGGTTGGTAAAGACCTGCATTTGAAATGGTTCCTTTGGCTCTTTGGCATATACCACAACTCTCTATAAACTTCTTCACATCACCATGCAGCTTAGGCCAGTGATAAAACCTCTTTACCTGCTCCAAAGTTTTGTCATATCCAAAATGACCACTCATGCTACCACAATGCTTTTCCTTGATCAGATTTGCTCTCATGGAGCATTTAGGCACACACAATCGGGCTCCCTTGAATAGTAATCCATCTTGTACTATGTAAACTTAGAAAATTCATTGTGAAAAACATCTTGGGACTGACTGCAAACAACAAAAATATTTTTGAAATCTTCATCAGTTTCATACATGCCTTTGAGTGCATCAATACCTACACTTTGCAACTTGATCTCCTGCACCATCATTGACCTTCTACTCAATGCATCAGCAACTTTGTTTGCTTTTCCTTTCTTATGTTTGATGGTGAATGTGTAGGCCTACATATACTCCATCCACTTCATGTGTCTATGACTTAACTTATCCTAGCTGTTCAAGAAACTCAAAGCATGATTATCTGTGAAGACAATAAAATCCTTTGGTAGTAGGTAATGCCTCCATTTCTTGAGTGACTATACCATAGCATAGAGTTCAAGATCATAAGAAGAGTACTTCCTCTTAGCCTCATTAAGATTTTCACTAAAGAATGCAACTGGTCTCCTATCTTGACTTAGGATTGCACCTATGGCATATCCACTTGCATCACATTCAATTGTGAACACCTTGTTGAAATCAGGGAGTGCAAGAATAGGTTGTTGAGCCACCCTTGTCTTCAAGTGTTCAAAGCTCTTCTCAGCTTCATCAGTCCATTGAAACTTAGTCTTCCTCCCACCTTTGATGGTATTAATGATTGGTGAACAAATGTGGCTAAAATTCTTTATGAACTTCCTATAAAAGGAAGACAAACCATGGAAACTTCTGACATCTGCTGCTGCTCTAGGAGTTGTCCAACTGAGTATGGCTTCTACCTTGGATGGATCCATTTTGAGTGTACCCTTGGAGATCACAATCCCAAGATAGACAAGCTCCTCTTTCATGAACTCACACTTCTTGAGATTAATCATCAAATTTTCCTCATTCAATCTCTTCAACACCATGTCCAAGTGCAGCAGGTGCTCTTCTTTGGTTTTGTTGTACACAAGAATGTCATCTAGATATACCACCACAAACTTGCCTATGAAATGTTTTAGGACTTCATTCATAAGTCTCATGAATGTACTCGGGGAATTTGATAACCCAAATGGCATTACTAGCCATTCACAAAGACCTTCATTAGTCTTGAATGTTGTTTTCCATTCATCACCCTCTCTTATTCTTATTTGATGGTAACCACTCTTTAGATCTATCTTTGAAAAGTAACATGCATCACCCAAACTATCCATTAGATCCTATATCCCGGGTATTGGAAATCTATACCTGATTGTTATCTTGTTGATGGCTCTGGAATCAGTGCAAAGTCTCCATTCTCCACCCTTTTTAGGTGCTAGGACAGTTGGAATAGCATAGGGACTTAAACTCTCCTTGATCAGACCTTTGTCCAATAGTTCTTGAACCTAATTTTTGATCTCTTCATTTTGTTGTGGTGTCATCCTGTATGCTGCCTTGTTTGGCAAGCTTGCACCAGGGATAAGATCAATGTGATGACTCACATCCCTCATAGGAGGCAATGAACTTGGTAGGTCTTTCACCACTATATCCTCATACTTGTCCAATAGGACCTACACCTCCTCTAGTATCTTTTCTACCTTTGTTTCTGCCTTGACTGATATAGGCTTGCCAATGATGGCATATCCAACTTTTTCTTCCTTTATTGTCTTCAAAAACTCCTCTTTCACAATAATCACACTTGGCCCTTCATGAGTTGTTGCATCCTCTTCTTTCAGGGGTGTAAGATTGTATAACACTCCATCCTTCACAGTCACATAGGTGTTCTTCTCTCCATCATGTTTGCTCTTTCTGTCATGTTGCCAGGGTCTTCCTAGTAATAGGTGACAAACATCCATAGGGATGATGTCACAAAGGATCTGATCCTTGTAACCACCAATGTTGAACTCCACCCATTCCTATTCATTCACTAAGACTTGTTGCCCCTTATTCAACCAGGACACCTTGTAAGGTGTGGGGTGAGGGATCTTTTTCAAATGCAGCTTCTCTACCATTTCCAAAGAAAATAGATTATCAGTGGATCCTGAATCAATAACTACCTTGCATACCTTGCCATGTGATGTGCATGTTGTCCTAAACAATGTCTTCCTTTGTGAAGGCTCCTTGGCTACTGGCACCTTGAGGAGTATCCTCCTTATCATCAATGCATCACCTCTCTTAGGAGCAGTAGGTCGAAGTGGCGAATTGCCACTTTCACTGTCTTCTTCATGCACTATTTGGGTTGTTCATTCACCTCCTTGAGAACTTGATGCTTTCTTCTCTGGGCACTTGAATACAAGATGTCCAAATTGATGATAGTTGTAACATTTGCCTAAGAAAGTGTTTGATCCTCTACCTTGGCCACCAAACCTTCCTCTACGGTTTGATCTTCTTCCTCTAAAGTTGCCTCTTTCACTTGACTCACTTCTTGGTTCTTGATTCTCTTTATTGCTGCCACTTGATTCTCCTTGCTGTTTCTGGGACTGTCCTCTTGCACCAAAGTCCCCTCTACCTCTAAAATTCCTTCCTTTGCCCCTAGCCTATTGATCTTGTCTCCTTTTTATCTATTCTTCTACCCTAACTGCCAATTGGAAGCATTATTCCACATTTCTAGGGGTGGCAAGACTGATTTCATCTTGAATATAGAGCCTAAGCCCATTGATATACCTAGCAATTTTCTCAACTTCATCTTCAGTGTGCCCTATCCTCATGGTCAGCTTATGGAATTCTTCAGTATAGGCTATAACATCCATGTTTTTTTGTTTTAAATTCTGTAATCTCCTGAAGGTTTGAATTGCATAATCCTTAGGAAGAAACTGACTCTTCATTTTGGACACCATCTGGTCCCATGAACTGATTTTGGCTTTTCCTTGCCTTAATCTTTCTAATTGCACATAGTTCCACCATGTCAATGCTAGCCCCTTCAACTTGTTCTTAGCTAATTTGACCTTCTGCACTTCTAGCATCTCCTTGTACTCAAAGTAGTTATCCAAGGCATTAATCCAATCTAATACTTCCTCACTATTCATTTTTCCTTCATACATGGCAACTCCATTTAGTGCCTTCTCCTTTCATAGTATGCAGCATCTTCATAAACCTTCTATCATTTGGATCCATCTCTTCCACATTGGATCCCTCTTGAGGGCCTGCATTCTCACCCTCATTCTCTTGGTCACTATCTTCCTCAATGACCCCACCTCTTCTCAGGTTTGCTTCAATGGCTGCAAGTCTGGCTAGGACTCCTTGAGATTCCTTCATTATTCTCACTTTTCTAGTGAGGACTGGACTGGTTCTTGGAGGAATTTTGTGCTATTTCTCCTTCACACTTCAACTTCCTTCTTTCTTCCCAAATAGAATTTGTCCTAGGATCTGATACCACCTGATGCAAAGTAGGGGAAAATTCATACAAACACTTAATGGTGATGATTCAACTAAACTTGCATGGGCTGGACATTTTGTTTACAAAGCATGACTCCAATGACTTCAATAAGGAGCTCGAATAGGTTCAAACATAATGGATACATATCAAACCTCAAAGATACCATGAAGCATGTTATCTTGACCCATAGACACTTAGCAAACTCACCAAGTACTCTGGTTGGCTGTCCTACCCATCATTCCTTCACAACTTGACCAAATTGCTTATAACCCTTGGAACAGGGTTTCTTGGGCATAACTCACAGAACTCCCAAACAAGGTCATGAACACTTTAGGTTTTTAGACACCCATTAAGCCCCTACACAACATATCAAACATGTAGGGTGAGTTGTTTTGGGACACGTGCCTTAAAAGATGATTGTTCCTGTTGTTCCAAGGGGCAATTAGCCCTATTTTGCAAAGCAAGTACCCTATTAACTTGCTCCAGACCTTCCTAACCTACTCTAGGGCATGAAATGGATTGTAAATGGATGGATTATTCTATTTTTGGGGATCTACACTCATCCCAAGTCACTTTACCATCAAATGACAACTCTAGCTATGCTTATTGTCTTAATACATGAGGATATCAAGCCTAAACAACTCCCAAACTCACACCAGACTGGTCCCCTACTCCTACAACACACAAAAAAAGATAAAAACAAACTAACTAAGGCTATTCCACCCATTTTTGGATTTGGCATGGGTGGAATGGGGTCAAAAACCCATCGTTCTTCCCAACACCCTCAAAACTAGGGTTTAGGACCCGTTTTAAGCAAAACAGCAAAATCTAACTTCAAAATTGATGTCAAAGCTTCTAACCTAATACAAATGAAAGGTAACACAACTTATTACATGATTTTATGCATTGGGGCTCTTGACAATTATGTATGGCTTTGTACCAGCAAGTAAAAATAGAAAAAACATAGAAAAAATAGAAAAACTGGAACTTCTATTGATTTTTCCTTCTCCAAACTATTTCTCCACCTTCCTAGAGGACTGAGAGATAAAAATATGTTCATACAAACATGTTTCAATGCTCCACTACCTTGCATGGTCGCAACCATGCCCAAAGAATCTCTAAAAATAGCCTTTTACTCCAAAATGGATTAACTACCACTAGACATCATTCAAACCACTGGCCCAAAATGGCCTTACAAGCATGAAATGGTCTTTATTAGACCTTATTACAATCATAAAGAAACACATCCAAGCACCTAGGCTCTAACAAGACCAAAAATTCAAAAATTATAAGGTGCTCCTGCACCACTAAGAGGAGATCTCTTGAAATCTCTCTTCTGATCACTGACCTGTATGAAGTCATCATCATCCAACTCATGTTCCTCATCTTCAGTTTCCTCAGAGTCTTCAGTGTAGGGTTTTTCATTTTTCATTTCAAATATGCCTTCAGGTATATCTGTTTTAGAACTACGACCTTTCACAAATCTAGTGCCACCTTTATTCTTTAGAGGTCTTTGACTACTAATTATTTCATTAAGGATGTTAGTGTTTTTCTTCAATTTTAGGCCCTTGTCTATCTGATCCTTCATTTTCTCCAATTATTTCCTTAGAGAGATAATTTTTTCTTCAACTTTGGAGCATTCAGTTGATTTGTCATTAAGCTTAGCATTTAGACCATCTGTAACCTTCTTACCTTCTTCAACTTGAGCTTTCAATTTGACAATTGCTTCTTTTGATTGTTTGAGCTTAAACTTATATTCTTCATTTTCTCTCCTTGCAGTATCTAGATATTCTAGGGTAGAAATGAGTTCTCCTTTAAAATCAACTTCACAATCTTTAGGATTAAAGCCTGTCATGTTTTTATCATCTTTCAGAGGATTCTTGTCATTAAACAATACTTCAGTTTCCATGTGTTCCACTCCAAGATCTACCTCATCTATTAGACTGCATTCAAGGAAGTTGGCCTTGATACCAATTGTTGAACACACAAAAGTACTGAGAGGGGGGGTGAAATAGTATTTAATCAAATTCTTTACTTTTAACAACATTCAAACAAAAGTAAACATTTAGATCATGAAGAATAGAAGAACACAAAAGCACACAACCATAACACCAGATTTGTGTGGAAAACCCTAGAAGGGAAAAACCACATCACGAGCAAGTTGCTTGAATCTACTGTCCAAATCCAACCTTACAAATAGTAACAAGATTACATTATCATTTATGGGCTACAACCCAAAGGAAGATGCAACTCCTTGAATTGATACAACATTTACAATCTTTACACAAAGAGGCTTCAACCTCAGCAACAAGATACTTATCTAATTCAGATCCTTCTTTCACAATTCTGACTGCTTCAAACCTCTACTGACCTCACCAACCTATGCACAACTATCTCACCTTTGCACATCTACAATACCAACCTCCGCAACATCAAAACATCTTTGGAAACTCTTCTGAGTCATCACAACTCCTACAATTACCTCTACAACAATATCACTTCACATAAACTGATCCTTTCCACATATCATCATTATATCTACTTATGCGGTAAGTTTATTCGCACATTATCAATGATATCACACAATACATAAGTCCGGACTCACTCAACAACTTTGATCTTACATTTATATCCTCTGCAAGCTTAAAGATTTTTCTCCTTGGTCAGCCAAGATGAAACGTGTAACATGAAATGTGCAATGGCCATACCAGTCGACTCCAAAACATATGCGGTAATTAGAAATCCAATGCGGTTAAAAACCAAGATATGATTAGGTCCTATTTTACCTTAACACATTCTTCCAAGCTAGCACACACTTCCAAACATCTAGAGCAATCATCAAAACACATCAAGTCGGCCCAACAAACACTTAACCACCCTTACATTTAGCTCTAGACCAAAAGTGGTATTGGAGGAGACAAAATTATATCATGTGGACCATACAATGAACATTATATGAAGTTTGCAAAACATTCCTATACACTTCTCTTACCAATCCATGCTATTATATGCTGGCGCAAACACTTGAACATTAATTCCGCTATCCTTACCATACTCTACTAACATAGTCTTGAAGTAAAACATTAAAGATCATACTTGTGGTAAACAAAGATAATTGAAACTTGAACTGAGCATACCAACCGACCATATGAGCTTATATTTCAATCAGTAGGATCAAAATACCAATGTGCGGTGATCTGGGGTGTTATCCACTATCTCCCTCTATTTACCTTAAGCAATAGCTAAAATTGTCTTCACACAACAAACTCCAATGAAGTATCTGCGATACATATCATCACTTGACACTTGAAACATGCATGCTTGATACTCATATCTACCTGTCTTCCAAACCACAATGTCATATCTTCATCCGCGGAGAAGTGTGGAGCATTCTCCTGTCTCTCTGTAACTTTTCACTTACCTTATTCCATTACTGCTTTAACTTTTCTAACTCTAAAATATTTTGTTGTAATTTTCATACTCTGAAATTTGGAATATACATTCTTCACACCTATCTCTACCTATCTTCCAATCCACAGGCCCATATCTTCAAGTGCGGTAGAATACGGTACATTCTTTTGAGCCTATGACACCTTTCCTGACTTGAGATTTACTTAGCCAGATTTATTAAAACTATTTGCAACATTCTTTCTCCAATGCCAAGTCACATGTCTTCATATCATCCAAATATAACATAACTCTCCAGCATAGCATCCATGGCATAACATACCAAAGATAATGAAAACATACACTTAGCATGAATTTACACATGAACTTTAGAAGATAAGGTATGTATGATACATATCTTGTTATCTTCCATCATCTCTGCTTCTTTGATCTGCTAGTACAACTATGTATAGATGATACTAATCCTTTGTCTCACACCATCATTGTTCCTCTGATTGTTCATATTCACATTTGCCTTTACTTTCCACATTGCCACTTAGTTGACATAAATGACAACACATATGCAACAATTTGATGATGGAAATAAGTTATAATGTAGATGTTAAAATATTGTTCACCAAGGTGTTGGAATTTTAGGGTTCGTTTAGATGATGATGTCAAATTTTGTAAAATAGACATCTTTCCCTAGGTTCACCTACATGAGTGGGGACTTTATCTATGTGAGTGTGAATTTAAACTGATGTGTGCACTTGAATTGTAACTTACATATCTGAATAGGTAGAAGATGGATTGTTGTAACTATCTCACCTAGATTTCTAATGTTTGATTATTTGTAAGGACTAGTAGGGTTTACAAACATCTTTTGTGAATTTATTAAATCATAAGGATCATATTCTCCTCGGTCAAACCCCTAGTTGGACTAATTCAACATTGAGGAACCAAGATCAAGGACATATAGAAAGTGTGCAAAGGACCTAGGATGATGTGCTTTGATATAATGCTCTTGTAATGTTTCTAGAATTCTCTCATAAATGCTCTATCAATAACCCTAACATGTTTGTTGATAACTCCTATATTATTTTCAAAAGAATGAGTGAATGTCTTTAAACAGATCAATACAATGTACAAATCAACAAAACATGTGCTAGGTTGGCTAACAACATTTAGTGAAATGGTTGACAAGGTGTAAATTTGGCTTTTGAATTTTAAAAGTCTACGGTTTAGATCTATGACTATGGAAGTGAGTTGGGTAAAGTTCAACCCCATGATATGACCCAAATTGATGAATAAGGGATTTAGTGATCAAGAACAAAATTTTGGGAATCACTAATAATGGGACCACAATATGGTAATGTTATGAGCCAAATTCTATGGTTTACTCAGATGAAGGTCTCATGTTTTGTAAACTAGTTGTTTTTTTTCCAAGTTCACTAGCATGGTACAAACTTGATATTTGTGAGTGCATTTTTAAACTAACGTGTTGACTTAAACTGCAACTCATAGATTTGGGTTAGTAGAAATGGATCGTTGTAACTTTCTCACCTCAATTTCTAATGTCTAATTGTTCATAGGGAGTGGTGGGGCTTACAAACATCTTTTGGGAATATGCTAAATCATGAGGATTGTGTTCTCCTAAGGCAAACCCCTACCTGGATCGACTCAATAATGATGAACCAAGATTGAGGATGAGAAACACACATGTTATGTACCTAGGATGTTGTGTTTTGATAATACTACTAAAATGCTCTCATAAATGCTTTATCAATAACCCTAGCATGCTCCTTCATAACTTCTATATTATTTCAAACAAGCAAATGAATGTCTTTAAATACAACATAACACACAAACTAACATAAATGTGTGTTATGTTTAACTTGATGCGTAAATTTGAATTTTGAATTTTAGAGGTTTAGGGTTTAAATCTACAACAATTGAAGTGACCTAGGTCAAATTTAATCTTACGATTTAACCCAAACTAATAAATAGGAGATATACTACTAGAATATAATAATACGAGAAACCCAATTTACACAAGAATATACCACTTATAATCTAATTATTATATTTCAAAGACTCTAATCAAAATAAATCCAAGAGATGAAGTAAAACATTACCGATGTGCAAATTTCAACCTTACACATTTATTCCCATATATTAAAAATTCGAAAGTAATTAAATTTGATCTTCTTCTAACTATAATGTTCTCATTTGTACGAATATACTTTCGAGTCCAAAACACTAAATTATTATTGTTTGTCGTATACCATTGAACGCAAGAACCGAGGAACGTGAGAAGTTTAAAGTGATGGTGTAGATTCAGTCCACAGAGCTTGGGTCAGGCATCGCATCCTGTCAAGAAGACCAGTCTAAGTAGAATTCGCTTTTTATGCGTACCACAAAACTCTTGGATTGTCTCACACGCTTACCTCCTTCACAGGAAAATAATAACTAGCACTTGCACCAATAGGAGGTTCAAGAATACGCCGATAGGAACAACCGACGAGTTTAGAAAAATTACCGGCGTTCTTTTTACGGCGTGAGACAATTCCGAGCACTATGATGCTCACATATAAAAGCCTATCGGCTAACTAATAAGACGACGATAAGAAATTACGGTTTAGAAATTTAATGAGATGTGAAAGCCATATGATGGACCGTCCGCTTGAATAGTATACATCGGCGTTCCTCAGTCCATTCTTCACATCCCATCAAGAAGACTAGATAGAATCTGCTTTCAATGCCAACCACACAACTTATGGATTGTCAAACAGGCTCACATAACTTATGGAGTGTCAAACACGCTCACGTCCTTCACACAGTCTGATTTGGGTATGCCATAGAAATTAGGAAACAGATAGGAAATGGGAAATGATGGTTTAAAATTTTGGAAGGAAGTAAATTCGATGTGCGCATACAATTCAAGTAGATTACACTTTCAAAAACTTTTCAATTGTCAAACACGGCTCTGTCTATGCAGCCATCATGAAAATTTCCTGCAGGTAACGGTTTTGATGTGATGGTTCTTTCTGGAAAGACATTATGTACGCCTTGACAGCCTGCCTTACGCCCTGCCGCACCTGTACAGGGTACGTTGCAGAGACGTGGAATTTAATGATTTAAATTGGTATCAGATATCATAATTCTTATTTGAATAATTATTTGAAGTTAATTCTTTTGGCATTGGTTTTTTTCGAAAGTTATTCACTTGTTCCTCACAGTTTATTTAATAAATGTATTTTTTAAATACTGGGTGAAACTTTTAAACTATATTTAGGTTTAATTTTTATTTATTGTTTAGAAATGTTTATAAGATATATTAAAATATGCAATTTAGGTAAGAGGTAGGTGAAAGTGATAAGTTACTTACGGAATATGAGATGAAGAGCAATAAGTTTGAATTAACACACATTTTTACGGTAATTTATAATTTTAACCCCATAATTCTTTTTACTTAATTTAATATTGCATCCAAATTTAGTTTAGATATAATATAGAAAAAATAGAATTTTTTTACAAATTTTTTTTACATTATTGGTTAATATATTAAGTTACTAAGAAGTTTCTAATTTAGAGTAAAGATATAGTTATTTTTAATATTTTTTAAGTGATTCAAGTATTAGTTAATATTTTTAATATTTTTTTATAGTCATTTGTGTTTGGCCTTCCTTGTCAAGTGATGATTGGCCTACTTCCACATCCATGCATGTTGAGCTCCATGTTGTCTATCGAGACATCAACCTTCTCCCATCTCTTCTCAAATAAGTGGTTGGGTTCAGTTAGTAGATTAGGACAAACTTCTTTGGTTCAAGCCCTTTCACGTGATTGAGAAAAAGTTTAAAATTCACATGTTGATTGTATAGTACAAAGGGTGAAATGAAATCAATAATACAAATACAATTTAAGAACCTATAATCCCTCGAACAACCTATATTTTTAAAATAATATATATTATTACTTTAACTATAAGATAAACTAGCATACATATATTAAATCAACATGCTAATTAGAAATAATCGTATATAATCATTAGATAATAATAATAATTATTAATATAATGATATACCAATATATTATTAATAAATATATTCTATTATATTATGGATCAATATGTTACTATAAAAATGATAGGAAAAAACTAATATTATTATAATATAATAATCTTATAATTTAATATTAAATTATATTACTATCAAATTTAATTATAATTATTAATAATATAATAATAATCAGTAAATTAGTTTAAGAATAATCATATATAGTTAAAAACTCCAGATGATTAAACCTTCTAATTTTAATTAATTTTTTTCCATAAAATTAAATTGTTAAATTAATAAACTTTTATATAAGTTTTCATAATAAATTCAATAAATTTACTTATAGTTTTATTTAAAAATATTGTCAAAAATAATGGCTAAAAAAGCATGCAAAATCAAGACATAATCTTAATCACATTGATAATTAAAAATAACAAAAGAAATATTTTTTTTTAAATATAAAAAACAAAAATATAAATTCATAACTTTTTAAATAGATAAAAAAAGACAAGAAAGAAAAAACAATAGTGAAAAATAAAATAAAGCATATCAAAAACAAGTCATAATGCTATTCAAGTTGAAAATTAAAAATTTAAAAATTATATATATCCTTTACAAATCTTACAAATTTTAAAAAAGTTAGGAAAATAAATAAGATAAAAAATATCTACATATCAAAATTTATAATTAAAAAAAAAGGAAATAATAATAAAAAGGAAAAAGAAAAAATAATAATAAAAGAAAATAATAGTTAAAAATAAAAGAAAACAACTCCACAAGAAGTCATAATTTATATCATTTGAAAATTTAAAAAAAAGAAGAAGAAGAAGAAATAAAATTTGTATTTTTTAACAAAATAAAAAAATGAAAAAAAATATCCTTAAAAATCTTTAATATATTTATATTTTAGAGGAAGGAATGTTTGAGAAGGTTTGGGAAGTCTTATATTGCTTGTGAAGTGATTTGCACAGTGCTAATTTGTCTCTCCAGCACTGCTTTAGGTTTAGAGCTATTTTCTGGAAGGATAAATGTTTGTTGGGCCGACTTAATGTGTTTTGATGATCTCGCTGGATGTGTATGCTAGCTTGGAAGATCATGTTAAGGAAGAATAGGTCCTGGTTATTACTTGGCTTGAACCGCATTGGATTTCTACATCATTTGGAAGCTGACTTGGTGTGGTTGTTGTACATTTCATGTTTACATGTTTCATCTTGGCCAACACAGGAGAAAGATTTTTATAATTTATGGAAGGTATAAATAAAAAATCTTGTTTGGTGTGAAAACTAATTGTGTGTAAGATGGTGTGAGGATTTGTATGCAAGTGTGGAAGTGAGTAAGTGTGTGTGTGTGTGTGGAAGCATGATGAATATAGCAGTGTTTGTTGTGCAAAGGAATTGAAGATTTGTGACAAAGTGAAGTGTGTGGACGTTGCAAAAGTGTTTTGAGTAGTGAGATATATTGAGAGTGATGTTAAGAGATTTTAGCCTCATTTTGTAAATGTTGTATTGTATTTCATCAAGTTGTAGCTTCTTTGGGATGTAGCCCATAAATAATATTGTAATCTTGTTTTTTACCAGTGAGGATGGATTTGGATAGTAGATCCAAGTAGTTTGCTCACCGTGGTTTTTCCCTTCTAGGGTTTTCCACATAAATCTAGTGTTATAGTTGTGTGCTCATGTGTTGTTCTTTGATTTTCTCAATTTGCTTTATCATTCATTTATTACAGTAAAATGTTTTCATTGATAAAGTTGATTTTAAGTTTTGGTATATATCGATTCACCCCCCTCTTAGTACATCTCTGTGTTATAACAATTGCTAACAGAGTTGAGTTCCTTGGTGCAACCTAACAGCTAAAGGTAGTTCTTGGAGTAGAAGACATGGCTCAGAAGGAGTTCTCTTCTAAAGCTCTGATATTTGATGGAAGTAACTCTAATCTCTAGAGTGTAAGGATGGAAGCCTATTTGACCTCACTAGGGTATGATGTTTGGAGTGATACCATGAATGATTATGTTGAACCTGGACATCCTATTATAGATTCAAATGCAAAGAAGGCTCATGAAAACAATGCTAAATCTAAGAATGCTATCTTAAGTGGCTTGAGTAGTTCAGATTTAGTTAAGGTAGTGTGCTGCAAGATAGCCAATGAGATATGGGAGCAACTCAAAAATATCTATGAACGAAATGACACTATAAAAGAAGAAAAAACTACAACCTTACAAAATAGTGTTTGAAAATCTAAGGATGAAAGAAGAGGAGAACAATGATGTCTAGCTACACTGAGTAGATGAAATAGTTAATGGAATCAGGAGTATGGGTGAAGATATAGCTGACTCATTGATTGTGAAGAAAGTCCTGAGAACTCTCCCTCATAGATTTTATTCAAAAGTTTCTATAATTGAAGAAGCCAAAGTTCTAAAGAAAATCAATATGGAAGAGCTGTTTGGGCCCCTCACTGCCTATGAGATGAGAAATGAAGTCATAGGACCATGCTAAAGAGAAGCTTCTTTCAATGTTGTAAAGAATGAACATCTGATGTATGCAATGAAGCTAAGGAATAAGAAGCAAACTTTGTGAGAAAGCTGAAAAGAGGATCAGACAAGTATAAAGGTAAGCTACCCTTCAAATGTTTTAAATGTGGAAGAATTGGTCATTATGCTTCTAAATGTCCTTATGGAGAAAATTAAAATAGTAGCAAGGGTTTCAAGAGAAATAATTTCAAGAGGAACCTCCTTTCCAAAAAAGACTATAGCTTTGGAGAAGAAGTAGATGACTACTCATCTGATGAGGAAAGAGAAGAATCTCTATTCAGGGCCATGGTAATTTCAAACAAGACTGCAGATGAAGAAGAATGTAAAGTTGACTTTGAAAGAGAACTTGTTTCTGCTCTTGAAGGCTTGGAAGATGCAAGGAAAGAGAGTCAAGAACAAAGAGATTTGATTTAAGTTAAGACAAATGAGTGCATAAGGCTTGAGAGAGAAATTCTATCATTGAAAAGGGAATTTGAAAAGGCAAAGTTTGGATGTCCGGATGTCATTGGAGGTGCATATCTCATCTTGGCTCAATGAAGATCTCTACATGCTAGATAACTCTCCATGAACAGGTTCAATCATGTTTTCTTTGGTTATTGCTTTATCTGAAACAAATTTGGTCACAAAGCTATAGATTGCAACAAGTCTAAAATGAATAGAAGAAATCTTATAAGTAGAAATTCTCTCAAGTGCTACACTAGTGGATGTCAATGTGGTATGTCAAATATGAAACAAGTTTGGACATATAGAAAGATATTGCAGGAGTGGTTTGGCAAAAATAGAACCTCAGTTGATAGATGTTACTAAGCAAGCAAAGGAAAGTGATTCTTCAAAAAATAGGAGACTAACAACGGAGTTGAAGATTCAATGATTGTCCAAAAAATGTTTCATGCTCAAGGACAAACAAATCTCTGGGTGATAGATAGTGGATGCACAAATCATATGATAGGTGATAAGAGCAAATTTATCAATCTTGGTAAGTGGAATGGTGGATTGGTCAAGTTTGGAGACAATTCAATTGCAAAGATCACTAGAAAAGGCACCATAAGTATTGATGGTAAATCTAAAACATGTGATATTCTTTATGTAGAAGGTCTTAAGAATAATCTTCTCAGTGTAAGTCAAAAGTGTAGCAAAGGATATAGTCTCACATTTCATGATCAAGGATGTGAAATCAGAAGAGCAAATTTTAGAAAAGTGGTGGCAGAAGGATTTAAGACAAAAGGCAACTTGTATAATCTATAGGGAATTAATGAAAGGACTTGTCTTTTAAGACAAACAAATGAATGTTGGATATGGCACAAAAGGATGGAGAACATCAACTTTGATAATCTTGTGAAGATCAACTCCATGCAAGCAGTAAGAGACATGCCAAAGATAACCAAGCCTGCAAGCACCATATGCAAGGAATGCCACATTGGGAAGTAGACAAGGATAAATTTCAAGTCTAAGGAATATTCTACTACAAGGCCATTAGAGATGGTTCATACTAACTTGTGCGGACCTACTAGGACAAATAGTCTACAAGGTGAGAGGTATTTCATGTTGCTCATTGATGATTTCTCTAGAATGACATGGGTTACATTTTTAAAAGAAAAATTAGAAGCCTTCAGTAGGTTTAAGATATTCAAGTCCATGGTTGAAAATGAAATGAATGCTAGAATCAAGTGTTTAACATCTGATAGAGGTGGTGAGTTCACTTCAAATGTATTTGAAGAGTTTGTCAAGAACATGGAATCAAAAGACATTATGCAACTACCAGAACCCATCAACAAAATGGTGTTATAGAGAGAAAGAACAAGACTATTCAAGAGATGGCCAAGACAATGTTGAGTGAAGCTAAGCTACCTGATATATATTGGAAATAAGCAATTCAAACCATAATCTACATTCTTAACATAGGACAACTAAGAAGACACAACACCAAGACACCTTATGAGCTTTGGAATGGAAGACTAGAATTAGTCAAATACTTTGGAGTGTTTGGAAGCAAATGCTACATTAGGAGAGATGAAGAAGGTCTAGGAAAGTTTGACTCAAGAGCAGATGAAGGTATTTTTCTTGGATACTCAACTACCAGCAAAGCCTACAAGTGCTACAACAAAAGACTAAGGAAGATAGTTGAGAGTGCAAATGTAAGAGTGGATGAAGAGTCACATAAAATCACATATGAGCAAGAATATTGTTGGTTAGATGAACCAGTTTACACAAAGAAAGAAGAAAGTTGAAGAAAAGGAAGAAACTCAAGAGAAGACTACCAAGACTCCTGCCAAGTATGTTTCGAAGAAGCATTTAGAAGATCAGATCATTGGAGACAAGAATGAAGGAGTACATACAAGAAGATTTGCAAGAGAGAATGAACAAGTAAGTTTTTCTCTACTGTCAAGAGTAGAATCCAAGAATTTCGATGAAGCTAGCAAGGATGAAGGATGGATACAAGCTATGGAAGAAAAACTAAATTAGATAGAGAAGAATTAGACTTGGGAGTTGGTACCAAGGCCTACAAACAAGAATGTGATGGATACAAAATGGGTATTTATGAACAAATTGAATGAAGATGGAGAAGTGGTCAGGAACAAAGCAAGACTGGTCTACAAAGGTTATTCACAAGTTGAAGGTGTTGACTATGAGGAGATATTTGCTCCGGTGGAAAGAATGGAAGCAATCAGAATGGTTCTTGCATTTGTAGTGCATAAGGGATTCACAGCATATCCGATGGATGTCAAGTTTGCCTTCTTGAATGGTGACATAGAAGAAGAAGTCTACATAGAACAACCTAGTGGATTTTAGTTATTAGAAGACCCAAACATGGTATGAAGACTTAAGAAGGCTTTGTATGGTCTCAAACAAGCCCCTAGGGCTTGGTATCAAGCTTTGATAAGTACTTACTCTAGTAGGGTTTCAAGAAAGGTACTGTAGATAGTAATCTCTACATCAAAATTGAAGGTGAACAAATTTTAATTATTACTATGTATGTTGATGATATAATCTTTTGTGGCTATAATGAGATGTGTAAGAAATTTGCAAGAGAGATGCAGAAAGAATTTGAAATGTCTATGTTAGGTGACATATCATTCTTTCTTGGGATCCAAATTACTCAATCAGATAATGGCATCTTTCTATCTCAAGAAAAGTATGTTAAGGAGTGTTGAAATGCGCAAGACAACTGAGAGGGGGGTGAATCAGTTGTAACTAAAACTTTAAAACCATCAACACATCAACCACTTAATTACTGTTATTGTAATTTAACCATGAAAGTATGAAATCAAAACTTAAACACATTCACACATTCAACACATGAAACACCATATTTTTACATGGAAAACCCTATAAGGGAAAAACCATGGTAGCTCACAATATAAAAGATATATCAAAATTTACAACAAGGCTAACTACTAGAGGCTCATTGCCAATGGGGCTCACTGCCCAAAATGCTCACTACAAAAGAAGTGGCTCACCGCCAATGGGGTGGCTCACTACCTCTAGGTGGCTCACTGCCAGAGTTGGTGAACTGAGATAGTAGCATCTACACTATGCCAAGGTTCAGTTCCATTGAAGCACAATAATTTTCCTCTACTCTGCTCTACTTATTCACTTTGCACTTATCTTCACATATTTGCATCCTACCCCTTTTTATTCATGACTTTATTTCACGTATTTATACAATTCATCAACCTTGGAATGAACGTCAAGGTTAGCATTACAATCATCAACCTTTGGAACAATCTCCAAGGTCGGCATACATACATATTTAGCCAATATTTAAATTAGGTCTGGACTTAACCAGATTAAGGGAGAAGAGAAATGAATGTGGACCATGCCAAGCCTTAGCTGGGACTCAAATACAATTTTCCATGCAACAACATGCTTTACAAACTTTGAAGCATAGCCACAAGTAGTGAAAACAAACAAGTCAGCTAAAACTAATGTTAACACTAACACCTTTACGAACATGCTTCATGCACGATCTGAATTACACTTTGTGGACTAATCAAAAAGGTAGAAACATGATCTAGAGACTTCCACACACACGTTACAATCACCATGAGAATTCACACAACCTCTAAACACTTTATCCATAAGATTCTTCAAACTAGAGTACTTGAACATTATTGTCGTCCACTGTCATAAAGGAAATATTGCTTGCGGAGCACCAAATCACAAACCATTTGAACTAAATGCACATTACATCATTTCAAACTTAATTCCAAAACCATAGACTATAAAACTTGAATGTGCAAAAATGTGAAGCAGAATACATTCTCCCTATCACCATTAAATACATAGAAAAATAGTTTTTACTCTGGTGAACAGAAATCACTCAAATCTTCACACCGGAGGCTCAAACTTGAAACATAGCATCTATAGACATCCCTTAACATCACTTTCAATCCGTAGACAAAGATATTCAATCTACAGGATATGTGAAGTAAAACACACACTGTTCTAGTAGATAAAGCAATTCTGCACTTATACTAATTCCTCAAATATTTGTTCAGACTTATTCAAATAACTTCTTTAGGTGTTGACATCAATGACAACACTTACTACTCATACTTGCAACAATATCCCCCTTTGTCATTGATGGTGACACATGATGTGAAAAACCATCAAGACATACAAACATGCTTTGCTTATTTGCTCCCCCTTACTTGATGCGTTCTCTGACTGCAACTTTCTTTTTAGGTTTTTCACATGCACTTCTCTCCCCCTTTGACATCAATGGCAGAGGGTGCTAAACCTTTTCTTTCTCTTTAGTTCACAACTACCCTATCATGAACACTGTAACACTTACTACTCTCTATTAGAAACTCATATTAGCAACTTCTACCTACTCCCCCTAAGAGGTAGCCTTCAAAACATCAATCCAGATCAAAAGATGAAACTTTGGACACCACTAGACTGATGCATTCCTTGTGCATCTTATTTTAGTGTAGGAGGCGTAATAACCCCTAACTTCTTCCTAAGATACTCAAAAGTATCCATAGATAAAGGCTTAGTGAAAATATCTACAATTTGATCCTTTGTAGATACATACTCCATCTTTACTTCATTCTCTGTTACCTTTTCTCTTAGAAAGTGATACCTTATTGATATATACTTTGTCCTTGAGTGAATCAATAGATTCTTTGAAATGTTTATAGCACTTGTATTGTCACAAAAGATTGAGATTGGTTTTTCATACACAATTCTTATGTCCTTGAGTATTTTCTTCATCCAAAGCAATTGAGTGCAATAGCATGCTGCAACAATATATTCTTCTTCTGTAGTAGACAAAGAAATTGATTCTTGCTTCTTGCTCAGCCATGAAACCAATTTTTTACCCAATAGGAAAGCACCTCCACTAATACTTTTTCTGTCATCAGCATCTCCAGCCCAATCTGCATTTGTATAAGCACTAAGAGTGAAATCAATATCTTTTGGATACCACAATCCATAGTCTGAAGTGCCTTTTAAATACCTCATGATCCTCTTGACTGCCATCACATGTGACTCTTTGGTATCTTCTTGAAATGTTTCCACAAGACAAACTACATCGATTATATCAAGTTTGGTATGGGTTAGATAAAGTAGTCCTCCAATCATAGATCTATACTCTTTCTAATCAGTCTTAGGTGATTCATCATTCTTGCTTAGCTTACTACTAGTTACCATAGAAATACATGTTGGCTTAGACTCCTTCATTTTAAACTTCTTCAATAATTCTTTCACATACTTGGACTGAGAAATGAAAATTCCTTTTCTGATTAAGTTATTTGTAGTCCTAGAAAGAAATTCATTTCACCAAACATAGACATCTCAAACTCTTTTTTTCATTTCCTCTACAAATTTTTTACATATACCTTCACTACCTCTAAAGATTATATCATCAACAAAGACTACAACAATCATAATTTGATCATCACTGATTTTGAAATACAGATTACTATTTGTAGTGCCTTTACTGAACCCTTATTGCATCAAATACTTGTCCAACCTTGCATACCAGGCTCTAGGAGCTTGCTTGAGTCCATACAAGGCCTTCTTCAATCTGCATACCATGTCACCTTTATCTGATGAATGAAATCCTTCTGGTTGTTCAATGTAAACCTCTTCTTCCAGGTCTCCATTCAAGAATGCAGATTTTACATCCATCTGGTATACTTTGAAATCTTTGTATGCTGCAAATGCCAAAAACATTCTTATTGCTTCAATTCTTTCCATAGGAGAATAAGTCTCCTCAAAGTCTATACCTTCAACATGAGAATATCCATTGCATACTAGTCTTGCTTTGTTTCTTATCACTTCTCCATTTTCATTCATCTTTGTTTCTAAAAACCCATTTGGTTTCAATCGCATTCTTATCAGCAGGTCTAGGGACCAATTCGCAAGTTTGATTCTTCTCTATCTACATCAGCTCTTCTTCCATGGCTTTTACCCAACTTTCATCTTTGCAAGCTTCACTTATAGTTTTAGGTTTAATCTGTGAAAGAAAATAGTAGTTCACATGTTCCTCTGTAGCTCTTTTCCTTGTCAATACCCCTTTTCTTTTGTCACCAATAATTTGATCTTCAGAATGATTAATCCTTACATACTGGGAATCTTAACAACACTTTCCAAATCCTTTTCTTCTTCAACTTGACTGTCCTTTTGTTCTACCTTTTCTTTATCAACTATAACAATAGGTTCATCTAATTCATAGCCACTCAGATCTGATGTTATTTCCTTGTCTTCATCAACCTTCACATTAGCACTATTATGGGAAAATGTGGATATAATATCAATGATTAATAATAACCCAATAACTCAATAGAAATTGCAATAATCAAGATTCAACACAAAGAAAGATACCTTGCAAACCTTATTACTTTGCGGATTCCATTGTTCACCTAATCTCAAATTGATCTTTCATGTGAGTGAAGTCCTTAGAAAGCGGACTTCCTTGCTTTTTTCTTCAAGATGACAATAGAGAAATGACTATGATAGTTTTTGTAATGAAGAGGATCTTCAATACAATAAAAATGGTGATCACAAGCTATGGATATGGTGTTGGGTGCCAAAGGCGTGCTATGATTCCTGCAGAGTAAGTTTACTAAAAGATTTGATGATTGAAATGGAGGAATAGGGGTTGTATTTATAGACTTGTGAGAGAGAAGATCAACAGTTGAGGAAATTCAAGAGGATGTGCACGAATAGGAAGAGGACAAGTGTCCTGCTCCTTCATGCATCAGGGGAGTTAACAGAATAGATTGAAGAGTTAACTGAATTGATTAACTAGTTAACACAAAAGACTAACTAGTTAATTGATTTGATTTATGAGTTAACTAATTAGAATTGGAGGATAAAAAGGACATGTGGGTGAGGGAACAACTAATTAAATATTAAAATATTTAATTAAGTGTGCACATGGACTTGCATGGATTAATTTTGGTGTTAATCTATTTTTCAGAGGAAATAGATAATCTAAATAAATGTTTTGATTTATTTAAATATAGAGGACGTTAAGTTTAAAAGAACTAATTAAATAATTCGACATTAAATTTAATTTAGAATGACTTTAGAATTTAGAAAAGGTAATTAAATAATTTTGATATTATTTAATTTAGAGGAATTTTGGGAGAATTAATTAAATAATTTGGTATTATTTAATTTAGAAAAACTTGGCAGATTTTAATTAAATAAATGAATTTATTTTATTTGGAGGAATATGAAGGATTTAATTAAATAAATGATTTTATTTAATTTTGTGGAGGAATGTGAATCAAATAAATAAATTGATTTGTTTATTTATTGATAGAGAAATTAAACTGAAATAAATATTAAGAATATTTATTTAGACAGAGTCATGTCACTTTTAGGTGTATACATTTTGCCCCTCTTTGATGCAATGTGTTTTATCACATTGTTTCAAAGAATAAGATTTTTTGATAATGATACATGCCTCAGTTTGCCCCTGGTATAGGTTTAACGATGGTAGGATGCCCCCTCGAGAGATTGGATGAGAAGAAAATTTTGAGGGCGTGAGATAGACAATCTCATGATGAGGAAGGTTGGTTGACAGGTTAGGGTGAAGAAAATGGAGGACGTAAGATAAGGACTGAAGAAATAACTGAAATGATACGCAATGCAAGATAAAATGATAACACACACAATCAAGTAAGCAAGTATGCACAAATGATACAAGAAAAAACAAGGTATTGCCCCTGTCCAGTTGTAAACCAATGATTAATCGATAATGATTGACGATAGTGTTGTCATTGTGGGGAATGATGTATCCCTAGATCAACATGATAGGCACGGGAAAGATATATCCTATTGATAATTATGATTGATTGAGTTGGTTTACGACAAGATTAGGATCAAGACCACTAATTGCGATTAGATGATTTGATAAGATTGACTTGACTCGATTGGTATGGATTAAGGATGGACTTGCATTTGGATCATTGCTGGGATTGACTGGATTGGGATGAGATTAACCATATGGATAACTGAAAGATACAACTAAGTAAATTGCTAGAAAGGACATCGATCTTTTGACACTTGGAAAAGGTTTTAATCAATCGATGCAGAAGACAGTTGAGGAAAGATACAATGATAGAAATTTGATGGATAGAAGAAATACGAATGGAGGAATCACAAGCTTTTACTTGCAATCACTTGGCACTTTGAACAAAATCATTATTGATGGACGGTATATGAAAATGTAAATGGATGTATTATGGATGCAGATATATGTCTTGATATTGCAAGTATTTTGAAGTGCTTGTTTCATCATTGGGCGATTTTTGGTATTTTTGTGTTTTTAAATGTTGCAAGAAAATACAAGCATCTAGGTGTAATTAAACTGAGATGACCTCAGTATTGCTTACATCGATTTTGATATAGCAAGCTAATACAAGCATCTAGTCAAAATTGAATCTAGACAACCTGAGTATTTCTTTCATGTCAATAAATAAGAATTTCACTTTTTCATGCTTAGACCTAGAACGTCCTCAATGATCTTTTGCTGATCATGTCATTAGACAAAGTCGTCACATTACTAAAGATTGATCCACAAACAACAAACATAGAAAATAATCATGCCCCCATCATAGCATCTCTAGTTTTTAGGCATCCTTGAGAAGCATAGAAAGACATGATAACCAAAATCGAGACTTTGTAACTTAACCTGCTCACAAACACAAAACATTCTTGCATTAGATGTGTTTTCTTGCCATAATTGTGATAAAAATCATTTTGAGTGTTTACGTACTTGTTTGTTTTGTTTTGGATAGGTTGATGTCTTGCATCAAAATTTCTATTTGGAAGTGTGCTTTGTTGCACGTGCACATCTAGTGAAAGGTATCACAATCCTTATTAGTGCCCTCTTAGAACATGTGGCTGTGTAGGATCTAACTTTGTAACCAGGCCAAGGACTTGCCCCTAGTCAGGTAAAGGATCGACTTATTATGGAAGAAAGACTGTGAGATGTTGATGGTGGACTCGATGGGACAGACCCTAAGGGACTGACTTAGTGCCTCAGGGGCTCATTGATAAATGGTCTTGCCTACGTGATGACGTAGAGGCAACATAGTTCAGGGCGATATGATATTGACGATGTACCCTATGATAGGCTGACACTATGGACAAGATACTGGATAAACCTTAGGTTGTAAGGAAACAAAGTTGATAGAGTATCAAGCCATGATAGGTTATCATTAGGTTTTATTGTGAAACAGATATGATCAGATGATGGATGATGGTAGGCAATGCGTACTTCTACTAAACACCATTGGATGCGAAAGTGAACTTTATTGCTTAGAGATGTTTTATGATTTTAGTATGAATGCAATGTGAAACAAACAAAACGACTGCTCTTAAATACAATTTTTGATTCAGGGGATGGCAAGTTGTCTTGATATAAGAGACCTATTCAAGGCTGTGAGATAGGATTTAGGGAAAACTCAAGTTTGGAGTGAAATGAATTATGGAGTGTTTTTGATTTCTAGGCTTTGCTAAAGGCTAAACACTAATCCCCATCTAGATAAGTCAATCTGACAAGCTTTCAACTTAGACAAGTAACAAATTTTATTGATGTTCACTAGACTTAGATCATAGATGGAAAGCAAGATAGACCTAGGATAAAGGATATTTGAAAAAGAACAAGGGTCCATAGATAGAAGATGATCCTAGAGACTACTAGACTTGTCAATTTAGCTCAACTGGTGCATGCGTGTGCTTTGTACCTTTCTTTCTCTATTAGAATGTCACTCTTGAGGCTTCGAGCTTAGACTAATCTCCACCCAAGAGTATGGACATTCAACAATCATCTCTCTTTCACTCTTTTTTTTGTATCTCTTTTTTTTTTGCTTTTCATTGTTTTTATTTTCCTCACTTGACCTCTTCACCAAATTCCTTTCCCTCTATTGTGTACAAGAGATAAGCACTATTTCTGATATCTTCTTTAACCATGTAGGGGCCTTTCTAGTCTTCTGAAAAGACTCTTTTTTGTCTCTTTTTCTTGTTTTTTGTGCTACCTCTTCTCAAGACCAATTATCTGATTCTGTAGGGTTCATCACTTGAATCCATCAGTGCCAATTCTATGGTTTCCCTTGGCATTGTGAGATGCAGTAAATCCTAAAAGGCATGTTGATGGTGTTGGTAGGTGGCGACTGATCAGGAAAGTACTATACACTAGCCATGTGTCCTCGCCGACATAAAAAATCCTATTTTTGTGATCAACATAAGAAAACCATATTTTTTGTAACTGACAAAAAGGCTTGATAAAAAGTGGCTAAGGGTTAGGGTTTTGACATATTGTATTGTAGCATTTGCAACAGTATTGAGTTGCAGGGATTGCTGGTTGTAATCGGTTTGATTTACTAGATAATAATATTGGACTCTCTATTTGGTGGATGTAGCCCAAGTTTGGGTGAACCACGTTAAATCTTATCTCTCACTGTTATTAATTCTGTGTATTTCTATTTCTATGTTTAATCTTTATTTGTATTTAATTGATATCTTCTACCGGCTAACCCTAACAAGTGGTATCAGAGCGGGTTGTGTTTGATTATTGTCTGCAGGAAAGTCTCATGGTTGAGTGGGAGCAATGGCGGACGAGGGTAAATTGAAGGTCGATAAATTCAATGGGCAGAACTATCAGTTATGGAAGATGTAGATGGAGGATTACCTCTATCAAAAGGATTTATGGATGCCGTTGGAAGGAGTATCCAAGAAACTGGCAACAATGTCTGATGAGGATTGGAATCTTCTTGACAGAAAGGCACTGGGAACCATTCAGTTGTGCCTAGCACCATTGGTGGCATTCAATATAATGGAAGCGAAGACAACAGATGGTCTGATGAAAGCTTTGGCTAAATTGTATGAAAAACCCTCAGCCTCAAATAAGGTATTTCTCATGAAGCGTTTGTTTAATTTGAAAATGGTTGAAGGTGGATCTGTGACAGGTCATTTAAATGAATTTAATATGATTGTCAGTCAATTGACTTCTTTAAATGTAAAATTTGATGAAGAAGTTAGAGCTCTCTTGATATTATGTTCATTGCCTGAAAGCTGGGATAGTTTGGTAATGGCAGTTAGTAACTCTATTTTTGGTTCAAATACCCTAAAATTTGATGATGTTTTTCGTGTTATTCTAAGTGAGGAAATTCGTAAGAAAAGCTCAAGTGGATCCACATCAGGTAGTGTTTTGAATGCAGAGAGTAGGGGCATATCAAAGGAGAGAGGAAAAGGTTTTGGAGGTCATGGGAAGTCACGAGGAAAATCAAAGGACAAAAGATCCCAAACCAGAGGACAAAAGGATTACTAGTACTCTGGGAAACCAGGTCATCTGAAGAAAGATTGTTGGTCTCAGAAAAATAAAGGAGACAAACAAGAAGGCAATAAGGAGGTAAATGTGGTAAGCAATAAATCTAAAGATGATGCTTTGATTCTTTCTCTAGATAATGCTGATGATTCATGGGTTTTAGATTTAGGAGCCTCATTTCATGCTACACCCCATAGAAGTTGTTTTCTTGATTATGTCCAAGGGGATTTTGGGCTGGTTTATTTGGGAGATAACGAACCCTATCAGATTGTTGGAAAGGGAAGAATCAAGATTAAGTTGCAGAATGGGAATCATTGGCTACTACAAGAGGTAAGGCATGTTCCAAGGCTCAGTAGGAATTTAATTTCAACAGGGCAGCTAACTGAACAAGGTTGCACTGTTACATTTACTGATAAAAATTGGAAGGTTTCAAAAGGTGCCTTAGTAGTAGCAAAAGGTGTGAAAGTAGGCACCTTATATCTTTGTACAGGTCATACCGTTCCTTCTACTTTAGCTATTACAGAGAAAAAACAAATAGGTTTAGGAACAGTTGCTGTAGGTTTGCAGGAAGAGACTGGAAAAGTTGCAATAGGTTCTAAAACAACACTGTGGCATAACAGACTTGGGCATATGAGTGAAAAAGGTATGAAGGTACTTCATTCTAAGAAAGTTTTACCAGGTCTGAAATGTATTAATATGGATTTCTATGAAAGTTGTGTGTATGGAAAATAAAAGAGAGTCAGTTTTCTCACGGATGGGAAGCAAAAGAAAAATGAAAAGTTAGAGCTTTTGCATACCGATGTATGGGGACCAGCTTAGGTATCTTCTCTTGGTGGCTCTCGGTATTATGTTACATTCATAGATGATGCAACTAGGAAGGTATGGATTTATTTCCTTAGGCATAAATCTGATGTATTTGAAAAATTTAAGAAATAGAGAAGCTTGGTTGAGAATGAGACGGGTAAAAGATTAAAATGTCTCAGATCTGATAATGGCGATGAGTATTGTAGCAAACAATTTGAAGATTATTGTTCCTTTAATGGAATTCGTAGGCAGAAAATGGTTCCAGGGACTCCACAAGACAATGGAATGGCTGAACGTATGAATAGGACAATAATGGAGCATGCAAGAGCCTTTAAACATGTGGGCAGAGGTTGTTAACACTGCTGTATATTTAATTAATAGAGGTCCTTCAGTTCCTTTAGGCTGTGGTATTCCAGAGGAAGCATGGATAGGTAAGAATGTGAGTTATTCTTTTCTGAAAACCTTTGGCTGTGAAGCATTTGCACATATAAATTCTGAAAATAGAACCAAGATGGATGCAAAATAAAAAAAATGTACCTTCGTTGGATATGGCATTGATGAATTTGGTTATAGGCTTTGGGATTTTAAAAATTAGAAAATTATGAGAAGCAGGGATGTTATATTCAATGAGAAGGTGTTGTACAAAGATCAGTTGCAGCAGCATGAGAAGAAAGAAAAGGATTATGTGGTGCTGGATGATACTCCAAATAGTGACGTTCCAGTGGTTCCTCATGCTCCGCAACAGCAACCAGAAATACCATAAACTCCAGTGAATATTAGACGATCAAGAAGGATAAGTAGACCTCTTGAAATGTTTTCTCTGTCTTTGTATTCTATTTTGTTAATAGATGCTGGTGAACTAGAAGGGTATGATGAAGCTATGCAGGTGGATACACAGGTTCAGTGGGAGCTTGCAATGAAAGAAGAAATGGAGTCCTTGCTGAAAAATTAGACTTGGGAATTATGTAAGTTATCTGCAGGTAAAAAGGCTTTACCAAACAAATGGGTTTACCAGTTGAAAGAGGAAGATGGAGGTAAGAAAAGATTTAAGGCTAGGTTAGTTGTAAAAGGATTTGCACAGAAAAAGGGCACTGATTTTGATGAGATATTTTCTCTGGTTGTCAAGATGACTTCTATTCGTATTGTTTTAAGTATTGTGGCTACTGAAGATTTGCATTTGGAACAACTAGATGTAAAAACTATCTTTCTCCATGGTGATTTGGAGGAGGAGATATATATGGAATAGCCCCAAGGATTTGAGGTCAACGGTAAGGAGAAACAGGTGTGCAGATTGAAGAAGAGTTTGTATGGCCTAAAACAAGCACCTTGGCAATGGTATTTAAAATTTGATAGTTTTATGGTTGAGCAAGGCTACAACAGGTGTAATTCTGACTATTGTGTTTATTTTAAGATGTTGGATAATGACAGCTACATTATTTTATGTTTATATGTTGATGACATGCTTGTAGCTGGGTCTAACATGGATCACATAAGAGAGTTAAAACAACAGTTAGCATAGTCATTTGATATGAAGGATTTGGGGGCAGCAAAACAAATCCTTGGTATGAAAATTTGCAGAGATAGGATGAACAAAAAATTGACTCTATCTCAGGCTGCTTATGTTGAAAAGGTGTTGCAGAGATTCCACATGGAGAATGCAAAAGCTATCAGCACACCTTTGCCTAGTCATTTGAAATTGACTAAGGAGATGTGTCCTAAGACACAAGAGGAGGAAGAAAGAATGTCCAAGATATCATATGCTTCAGCTATAGGAAGTTTAATGTATGCCATCATATGCATGAGACCGGATATTTCCCATGCTGTAGGAGTCGTTAGCAAGTATATGAGTCATCCTGGATTAGAGCATTGGAATGCAGTAAAATGGATTCTCAGATATTTTAGAGGTACATCTAATAAACACTTATATTTTGGGGGCTCTAATTGTGATTTAGTAGGCTATGTAGACTCAGATTTAGTAGGGGATATTGATACCAGTCAGAGTACTATAGGTTATGTCTTTACTGTAGGTGGGACAATAGTGAGTTGAATCTCACGATTACAAAAGGTGGTTGCTTTATCCACCACAGAGGCAGAGTATGTCACTGCAACTAAGGCAAGCAAGGAGATGATATGGCTGCAATCTTTCATGAAAGAATTGAGCAAACAACAGGTTAACAATTATTTGTTTACGGATAGCCAGAGTGCCATACATCTTGCAAATAATTCTGCCTTGCATTCAAAGACCAAACACATACAGTTGAGGTATCACTTCATTCAGTCGGTGTTGGATAATGGAGAGTTAAGGTTGGAAAAGATACATACAGATGAAAATATAGCAGATATGTTTACAAAGGCAGTGACAAGGGAGAAGCTGAGCTCCTCTTCAGCTTCGGTTGGTCTTCTAGACTGAAAACAACAAAAACAAAACAGTAAAGTCTAGGGTGCTTATTTCCAGTGGGAGCTGCATGCGCAGTGGTGTCATTCGGGCTCAGTCTCCAAGTGGGAGATTGTTGGTAGGTGGCGACTAATCAGGAAAGTACTATACACTAGCCATGTATCCTCACCAGGGTTCGGCATAACACATATAATCGGAGAGGTTCGGAAGTTTTATCTTGATCCTAAATATCTCTCTGATATAAGACTTTTAGGGTTTCCCATTTTAAGGTTTGTTTCAGTATCATGCCCTAAATCCATCCTGTGCATATCCGTAATCATCGCAGTCAATGAAGTTATATCTTTTCAAGACATTTTCAAACTATTTCAATTTCCTGTCTATACCTCCACATTTGAGGCCCATCCACCCTTAGACATTAGAGGTCCTCTCTGTTATAAACACAAATTCTCTTAACTCCCGCTCTCTATATATGCAAGAACCTGTAATCACTCTTTGTGGCTCCCTCAGGCCTAGACTTATTTTGTGGCTTCTTGCTTTACACATTAGTTGTACAATATGTCCATGGCTTCAGAATAGCACAGCAACTATGTACAGCGATACGATGTGAAATTGAAGGTACCAATTTGTATTGGTTTGATTAGAAATTCAGAACTGAGAGATGCATCTTCTATGACAGGATTTGAACTGATTGGTCTTGGTCTGCTTATTCAATTTCCCAATTAGTCCCCTATTTATTTAATTTCACAACTGTAGTCTATTTATTCAATGGGCTCTCCTTGATTTGTAGACAAACCTAAAGACGGAGAAATTTTGATGGGTGAACAAACCGCCCTCCTTGGAATGTAGTGAATAGAATCTTCAGCAGTGTAGCCTGGCAAGACACTTCATTCCATGGAGCTCAAATTCAGGGTCAAGAGATTCTTGCTTCCTTTAATCGCCAGTCAAATTTTATCTGATGTAGCAACCAAAAAATTTGATCCATGAGATGACTTGACCATGTCTTCTAACAAATCCTTTGGAGTGACGGAAATAAGAGACCAAATCTTATTATTTTCTAACTCCCATATTCCCACCAAGGTGTGCTCAATGTAAGGGAAACCGCCCCATATGGACTCTTCCCCGACCTCCTTCTGTAACCTCCCCACCAAAAGCAGCTTCCCACTACATGCCACTAAGGAAGGGAGAGAGGCGTTCAAATTGTCATGAGAATCTATCCGTGGAGGCAGCCCTCCTTCGATCTCCTTAATGTGAAACTCATGGCAGGCAATGTCATAACAACCAAGATGATGACCAAAGTTATTTGTAAAGTACACCATGCCATTGTGGAGCGTGCTCATCCAAGTGTGTAATGGAATTGTAGAGTTGAACCTTATTCAAGGGGTTTAGAGTAATAATTTCAAAGTGGCTGGCATAGACAATCAGTTCCATGACCATCCAATAGTAAAGACAAGGTATGAACTTGTGCTATTTGGTTACAAGATTAATTAATATCAAGACTTCATCATACAAATAATCACGAAAGAGAAAAATCCCTCCAGCTGCAGCAGAGAGGTAAACATGGCAGTCAAGGTGGAAGTTATCAATTTTTTTAATCCAAGGTATAGGGATTAGAAACCATTGATTGAGAGTGGCACAAAAGAAGGCCATTTCATGATCGCTGTGCTGCATGACAAAATGGTGTGACATAAAAAATCCTATTTTTGTGACCGACATAAGAAAACCCTATTTTTTGTAATTGACAAAAAGGCTTGATAAAAAGCGGCTAAGGGTTTGGGTTTTGACATATTGTATTGTAGCATTTGCAATGGTATTGAGTTGCAGGGATTGCTGGTTGTAATCAGTTTGATTTACTGGATAATAATATTGGACTCTCTGTTTGGTGGATGTAGCCCAAGTTTGGGTGAACCACGTTAAATCTTGTCTCTCACTGTTATTAATTCTGTGTATTTCCATTTCTTTGTTTAAACTTTATTTGCATTTAATTGATATCTTCTGCCGGCTAACCCTAATAGATGGGAGGGGGTCCAATACAGGACTCCTTCGTGTTTGAGTAATTTTGTCAACAA
Organism: Cunninghamia lanceolata; assembly: GCA_027924645.1. Lineage (NCBI taxonomy): Eukaryota > Viridiplantae > Streptophyta > Pinopsida > Cupressales > Cupressaceae > Cunninghamia > Cunninghamia lanceolata. Next base: position 951,543 of record BSBN01000088.1, read on the forward strand.
ATTGAATTGTTCTGGCATGTAGATTTTTATTTCAAGTCTCTCTTGGATTCTTTGTAAGAATTGGAATAGTTCAAGAGGAGTTTGTGGATCCCTTTGTTCATCAGGAGGGAGAAAGCTTATACTCATCCTCCCATTAGGCTCTAGTCTTAAGTCCATGACATATCCTATGTAACTGTGTGGGAGTTCAAATATGATAGGGTCGTCAACACCGACTGTCACTCACATCTTCCATTTTGTGTGAAAGAGACCTTCACTTTCTTCATCCTCGTTGGGAAGTCTTTTGACCATTTTGATTTGCACCTGAGGTGCTTCCCATTCACCGAGTTCATTTGATTGAATTGAGGTAGAGGTGGTTGATTTGTCTCATGGTTTGGATACCATGAACATCCTTGGTAGCATTCCTATCACATTGGTTGATTTGTTATCAATAGAATGCGCCTCTTCCATGAGCATTATTGGGTTAGATGATCTTGTTTATTCTGGTGCGTTGGGGATGCGTGACTTATTTAACGGTGATAATGGTGTGTAACCTTCTGATATGTCCTCCTTAGCATCTGAGAAAGTGTGTGGGCCTACATTTCTTAGATCTAACGTGGTGGTTTCAAACATTGGGCCTTTAGTTTTGTGTGGTTCCTCTCCTATACAAGGGAATAGTTTGGAAGCCTAGTGGATGTCGATCATGAGTAGCTCTAAGGGAGATTGGAGTGGTTCATCCTGCTTAATCAATTCCATGATCTTGATAGTCTTATCCTTGGGAACCATTTCCCTTTGTTTTGGTAATGGCTTGTCTTCGAGAGTTTTGATTTCTGCAGCATTTGTGGTCTTTATTATGCTGAAAGGTTTTGGATCCCCCTTAGTGACATATATTTTCCCTAAATGCAGGACTTGAGCTTCTTGAAATAATGTGGAGGGTATGACTTTCATCCTGTGTATCCATGACCTTCCAAGGATCAAATTATATCATGTGTCTTTGTCGATGATGTAGAATGTAGTGTTGATGATTGTTTTTTACATAGTCATAACAAAAGTTAAAATTCACAAAATGAACCTAACTGTCTTGAAAGATATGAAGAAATCAATGAAGATTTACTTAATCCCAAGTTTCTGTATGGTCAGGTCTTGACCTGTTGGACAATTCAGTAGGTTGATGTGAAGCTATAATATGCAAGGGGCCTTACGTGATTTAGGGTTTCTTGATGATTTACTGGACTCAAACTATGCAAAATATCATAAATATCAGCATTGTATTCATCCTTTTGCAAAGACTTGTTACTGTATTTCAAAGCTCTGTATAATTTATATTAACACAAGATTTCTATTTAAATATTATGAAAACTATCAAATATCAACTCTATTGTTCATGTTTCTTTCAAATGTCAGAAAATTTCCTTTAAATTTCTACGTTTAAGCTAAGTATTTCAGATGGTTTGGGAAAAGTTAGAGAAATCTAAACTAAACTTCATTCTACTACAGGATCTAAATGCTCTGTTATGCACTTTATAAATAATATAGCAACTTGATTAAATCCACAGATTAAACCTTAAATGTAAGCCTTGAGTATTTTCCCAGACATACAGTCAAGATTGCAAGCTTTAAGAGATATTTATTTCAAATACAAAGAAGAGCCAGAAGACACTCATAAAATAGATGCAGAATTCTAGATTCATTTGTATTCAAAACACACTGTCATATATGATTTACAATGTATGAATGACTCTTAGCTTCATTAATCAAATTCACAGAAACTTACAAAGCTTTACAGATATAGTAAGGAAGCAAGATGTTCCACATGTTCCTTATTGCAGACACAGGTGACCTCCTTCTACTTCTAAATTAAAAGGTCCCTCTATTCTAAATGCTGAGATAAATTACAAGTTCCAGCTCTGTTCTACAAATTCCTCTATTCTACAAATCCCTATGTAAATTATTCCAAAGTAAAGGGGCTCAATATATAGATTTGATTGTCCCCAATACAGTCACAAAACCCTAGTTAATCAATGGTTCACACCTCCAGTTATAGCATCAACGGTGGAAAAATCCCACCCAAAAATATCTCTGAGCAACATACCCCAATCTGAGCATAAAGATGCTCCTTTGAAACCCTAACAGCTCCAAAATATCTTCTGTTCCATTTAATAATGTTTCCCCATCTGTATTTTGTCTTCTTCATTGAAGGCCTTGACTCCTCCTGCTCTTTGTGATCTGATCCGCCCTCCATGTGATGTCATCATCATCAAGGCTTCATCTTTATATCTACCTGCACGTTGCCACTGTGTTGGCGACCCTGCATTTTCCAGCTATTTTGATCTACAACAAACAAGAAGGAATTAAGTATCATCATTTAATAAACCAACAGGAAGATAAAAATTACATTAAATCTAGCTCTAAATGTGTCAGTACAAATATCGGGCTATGAATTTTCAGCATCTATGAGCAACCGCATACCTGAATGTATATACCACATTAAAAAAATGGTCAGGTCAACCATCGTTGACTAAAAACATGCATCGGGCCCCAAAATGGCTTCAAATCCCCTTCACTTTGCTTTCTTGACTTTTCACCTACTTAAATCCTTGTATATCATGAATGTATGTTTTAAATATACAATCGCAACAAATATACAAAGCATTTTCAATATTTAATCTTCACTTCACGTCTGGTGCTTGTATATTTCCCTTTGCATATCGGGTTGAACATCGTAGATATACAAGCATTAAACATACAAAGAATTCTCTGTATTTGATATCCTTTCGCATCCACTCTTTGTACACTTTGCCAAAGATACATACAAAGACCCTTGTATGTCCACCATGTATGTATCGCAATGTATATTAGATATACATTAAGTTAGGATACATTGCATTATCCCGATTTAAATTTCTTCTAAATTCCGGCGCTTGTATGTAAAGCAATGTATGTCTCGAAACATACATACAAGGCGCATAATGTAGAAGCATCTAACTCCATTTTATAACCTTTTCAGATCCGCGGCTTGTATAAAGTGTTGTATATGGTGAATGTATGTAAGATACATACATTGCGGAAACATACACTGACTTAACCGTAATTTATAACCCCTTCGGGTCCGTCTAATGTATAAAGCCCTTTATATCTCACCAATATACAAGCCCGCATACATACAACAATTTAACCCTATTTCATAACATTTCCTCAGGTCCGCGGCTTGTATGTAGCCCTTTGTATATCTCACTTGTATGTTCCGAAACATACAAGCCTGCAAACATACAAGTATTTAACCGTGTTTCATAACTTTTGGGTTCCGCGCAATGTATAAAGCCTTTGTATATTTGTGTTGTATGCTTCGCCTCTACCAAACATACAAAGATAGATACATGCAATGGACATAACCGTTTATCCATTTCAACTCTTAACTATTTTGGGTCCACCTTGTATGTATACATAAAACTTTTATCAAAATGCATACAAGTATAAGGACATACAAACAACTGTGCATGATGAGACCCGATATACAAAAGACATTGTATGCAACATGCAAATGACCTGACATACAAATAGCCTTGTATATGAGACACGATATACAAACAACTTTGTATATGAGCGACATGCAAACCCGATGACCCATGCGGCTATGTATAAAAATGACTCTGCATATACAAACGACTTTGTATATGGAAAGCAATATACAAAGGACTTTGTATACAAGAAGACTTGTATACAAAGGGCCTTGTATATGCAACCCGATATACACAAGGCATTGTATATGCAACAAGCAAACCCTCCCCTTGTACATTTTACCAAAATAGTCATAACTTGCAAAATACTTAGAATTTTAAAATGGTTCAAAAAGCAACCCTAGCTCATTTTTGACAAGGAATTCACCCATATTCTGCCCTGGTACTAAAATGCAATTTTTTTTAGTTTTAACAAAGTTTGCAACTTTCACGCTCTTTTCCCCTTTACCACCAAACAGACCCACATAAACAAAACAAAAGCAAAGCCACAACAGGGGTCCTCATTTTGCTAAGGAGTAAAATGGGGCGTGTTGTGAACATCACAACAACTAGCAACCAAACAAAATAATTAAATTCAAACCATTAAAGAAAACAAAATGAAATAAATTCATAACTTCTAACTATCTTTCTTGCAAATCATTATCCAACTTGAGACTCAATAAGGTGCATGAATTTTCCTTTCAGTTTAAGTGGGTGCAGGTGATTAATTATCCTCATCTTGAAAATTAGTTGAACAAACCAGTGACTGATATTAGCCTACATATTTGATGTCATTCCCTCGTAGCCAACCGGATAGAGCCTTGCTGCCAGCAGGCGTCCATAGCATCAGCAAGGCTATCGTTATAATTCTCCTAAGTAGAGCCCCACTACCAGTGAGCGTCTATAGCCCCGGTAGAGTTACTTAGATGGCTTAATCTAGATTTTTAGTAAAATCCATTTTATTTATTTATTTTGTATTTGATAGAGATTTCATAAGATATTGCATTTGTAACTTCATGATGCAAGGAGTGGTCACTTGCTGAAATTAAGCTGAGAATTGTAATGGTAGCAAGGGTGACCTCGAATTTTTCACCTAATATCTACACTGGTAAGTTCAACAAACCCAAAGATTTTAGGTGTGTCATTGTGAGAAACACTCCTTGAATACTCAACCCACAGTTATTGAATACAAAACTTAACAAGTCAAACAACCTTCTACATTCATGACAGTCACAACAAGTTATACATAAATTGCAAATAATTACCCTGAATGTTCTGAAATTTTCTATTGTTTTCAATGGTTGTTAGTCTTCTCCTTCTTACTCTAAATCAAAATAACATCCCTGCTGAGGAAACACAACTATGATCAGCAACTGACAAAGCTCATCATGTTCATGATTAATCCATATGCATGTACTATCTCTTGAATTTCCATAATCAAAATAATAATTAACAACATTTACTATGGAAAGGAGAAATACAACCTGGTGCATCTCTGGTTCTATTGGACATGCTTGTTTGTTGACAACTGGTCCTCCATTTGACTCTACACTTTTATTGCTTGGTTCACTGTCTGGTCTCACTTCAAATTGAAGGAAGTATGGCTCTTGATGGATTATTTCTTCATCTTTATCCACATCTATCTGTTCATTCTGGATGTTTAGTTTATCCTCCAGTTCAGGAAACTTCTCAATGTTTTCTTCAATTCTCTGCACATCAGCATCTAAATGAGTATCTTTATAATCATAACCTAATATACAGAAATTTATCATTTCTAAATCATTTGACTGTAAAGGTGAAACAACTTTCGATTGATAGGAATACTTCCCTATTTCATTTTCAAAATGACATTGGACTGGCATCTAATCATGCACAATAACTCCAAAGCTTTCTACATCTTCAACTTTCATGAATTGTTCATCAAGTATTTCACTCCTACCATCCAGTATGGTATCTGGTTCCATTAACCTGCAACATTCTTGCATTTGATCATTCAATTTAAAGAGGTCAACTAGTAAATCAGCATTTATTTCCTTTTCTATGACTCCATTAGTTGCTATGACAGGAACTTCTTCAGTAGCAATGCATTTAAATTGTTCCACCACCTATTTACACTTCTTTATCAACTCATCTCTATAAAAACTGCTAAATTTAGATCTAGAAACATCCTCCTGACAAGTGTTTAATAATTTAATATATTTGTCTAGTGTATGAAGATCAATTTCACATTTATCTTCCCCCTCATCAAACCTTTCTTGCTGATTGTCTAATGACGTGAAATAAGAAGCACTTTCTTCTCTAGGATTTTCAAAAGGTTCATACCTGCACTTTGCCTCACCCATATTAGGAAGTAGAGACCTCCAATTCTCACCATAAAATGATTCAAGGAAAGATGTTTCACTATTTTTACCACAAGTATTAGGATCAGAATCAAAGACTTTATCCTAACAAGTGGTTTCTTCTCTACAAATTTTGACAGATTTATACCAGCACTCCCCATTTGAAGAACTCCTATCAATATCACCATAAAATGACTCAAGGAAAGATGCTTGACTATCTTTACCTTCTAGAACTAATTCAGCTATTCTATTTTCTAACCAACTTGTGATTACGAGTGTTGTCTCTTCTTGCTGTCCCAGAATTTCTTCATTTTCCTGCCGAACTTCAGCCCTGAACACATCTATAAAGACTATTAGTCCTTTCAAATATAAATCCAACCTTGTAAGAAAAGTTAGACAATTAATTTCACTATGCTCTACAGTCTGGTGTATCCTGCAACAACTGGATAAACCAAAGTTAGATAAACTGTGAGGATAAAGCTGCCTATTCAAAGTTTCCTAAAATAAAGGAATATCAACTTGATAATTGTCTTCATATGCATCCATTGAAATGAGAATCTGCTTTCAATTTTTTAGGATTTTGAAATCTATCATATCTAAGGATAAAACTTGAAAGCTCAGAAAATGTTCTATAAAACATTTGCAGAAATCTACAAATTCTTTGTTTAGGCCCTCCTTCTAGTGCCAAAAACTGTTGATGATTGTTTTTTACATAGTCATAACAAAAGTTAAAATTCACAAAATGAACCTAACTGTCTTGAAAGATATGAAGAAATCAATGAAGATTTACTTAATCCCAAGTTTCTGTATGGTCAGGTCTTGACCTATTGGACAATTCAGTAGGTTGATGTGAAGCTGTAATATGCAAGGGGCCTTACGTGATTTAGGGTTTTTTGATGATTTACTGGACTCAAACTATGCAAAATATCATAAATATTAGTGTTTTATTCATCCTTTTGCAAAGACTTGTTACTGTATTTCAAAGCTCTGTATGATTTATATTAACATAAGCTTTCTGTTTAAATATTATGAAAACTGTCAAATATCAACTCTATTATTCATGTTTCTTTCAAATGTCAGACAATTTCCTTTAAATTTCTATGTTTAAGCTAAGTATTTCAGATGGTTTGGGAAAAGTTAGAGAAATCTAAACTAAACTTCATTCTACTACAGGATCTAAATGCTATGTTATGCAATTTATAAATAATACATCAAATTGATTAAATCCACAGATTAAACCTTAAATGTAAGCCCTGAGTATTTTCCCAGACATATAGTCAAGATTGCAAGCTTTAAGAGATATTTATTTCAAATACAAAGAAGAGCCAGAAGATACTCATAAAATAGATGCAGAATTCCAGATTCATTTGTATTCAAAACACACAGTCATATATGATTTACAATGTATGAATGACTCTTAGCTTCATTAATCAAATTCACAAAAACTTACAAAGCTTTACAAATACAGTAAGGAAGCAGGATGTTCCACACGCTCCTTATTGCAGACACATGTGACCTCCTTCTTCTAAATTAAAAGGTCCCTCTATTCTAAATGCTGAGATAAATTACAAGTTCTAGCTCTGTTCTACAAATTCCTCTATTCTACAAATCCCTATGTAAATTATTCCAGAGTAAAGGGGCTCAATATATAGATTTGATTGTCCCCAATACAGTCACAAAACCCTAGTTAATCAATGGTTCACACCTCTAGTTATAGTATCAATGGTGGAAAAATCCCACCCAAAAATAACTTTGAGCAACATACCCCAACCTGAGTGTAAAGGTGCTCCTTGGAAACCCTAACAGCTCCAAAATATCTTCTATTCCATTTAATAATGTTTCCCCATCTGCATTTTATCTTCTTCATTGAAGGCCTTGACTCCTGCTCTTTGTGATCTAATCTGCCCTCCATGTGATGTCATCGTCATCAAGGCTCTGTCTTTATATCTACCTGCACACTGCCACTGTGTCGGTGACCCTGCATTTTCCAGCTATTTCGATCTGCAACAAACAAGCAGGAATTAAGTATCATCATTTAATAAACTAGCAGGAAGATAAAAATTACATTAAATCCAGCTCTAAATGTGTCAGCACAAATATCGGGCTATGAATTTTTAGCATCTATGAGCAACCACATACTCGAATGTATATACCACATTAAAAAAAATAGTCGGGTCAACCATCATTGACTAAAAACATGCATCGGGCCCCAAAACGGCTTCAAAATCCCTTCGCTTTGCTTTCCCACCTTTTCGCCTACTTAACTCCTTGTATATCATGAATGTATGTTTTAAATATACAATCGTAGTGAATATACAAAGCATTTTCAATATTTAATCTTCACTTCACGTCTGGTGCTTGTATATTTCCCTTTGCATATCGGGTTGAACATCGTAGATATACAAGCATTAAACATACAGAGAATTCTTTGTATTTGATTTCCTTTCGCATCCGCTCTTTGTACACTTCGCCAAAGATACATACAAAGACCCTTGTATGTTCACTATGTATGTATCGCAATGTATATCAGATATACATTAAGTTAGGATACATTGCATTATCCTGATTTAAATTTCTTCTGAGTTTTGACGCTTGTATTGAAAGCAATGTATGTCTTGAAACATACATACAAGGTGCAGAATGTACAAGCATCTAACTCCATTTTATAACCTTTTCAGATCTATGGCTTGTATAAAGCATTGTATATGGCAAATGTATGTAAGATACATACATTGCACAAACATACACCGACTTAACCGTAATTTATAACCCCTTCGGGTCCATCTAATGTATAAAGCCCTTTGTATCTCACCAATATACAAGCCCACATACATACAAAAATTTAACCCTATTTCATAACATTTCCTCAGGTCTGTGGCTTGTATGTAGCCCTTTGTATATCTCACTTGTAAGTTCCAAAACATACAAGCCCACAAACATACAAGTATATATCCGTGTTTCATAACTTTTGGGTTCCATGCAATGTATAAAGCCTTTGTATATTTGTCATGTATGCTTCGGCTTTGCCAAACATACAAAGATAGATACATGCAATGGACATAACCATTTATCCATTTCAACTCTTAACTATTTTGGGTCCACCTTGTATGTATACATAGAACTTTTATCAAAATGCATAGAAGTATAAGGACATACAAACAACTGTGCATGATGAGACCCTATATACAAAAGACATTGTATGCAACATGGAAATGATCCGACATACAAATAGCCTTGTATATGAAACCCGATATACAAACAACTTTGTGTATGAGTGACATGCAAACCCGATGACCCATGCGGCTATGTATAAAAATGACTTTGCATATACAAGCGACTTTGTATATGGAAAGTGATATACAAAGGACTTTGTATACAAGCGGACTTGTATACAAAGGGCCTTGTATATGCAACCCGATATACAAAAGGCATTGTATATGCAACAAGCAAACCCTCCCTTGTACATTTTACCAAAATATTCATAACTTGCAAAATACTTGGAATTTTACGATGGTTCAAAAAGCAACCCTAGCTCATTATTGACAAGGAATTCACCCATATTCTTCCCTGGTACTGAAATGCAATTTTTTTTAGTTTTAACAAAGTTTGCAACTTTCACCCTCTTTTTCCCTTTACCACCAAACAGATCCATACAAACAAAACAAAAGCAAACCCACATCAGGGGTCCTCATTTTTCTAAGGAGTAAAATGGGGCGTGTTGTGAACATCACAACATGTGGTAGGAATGGTCTTAGGTCCCAAGGTTACTGGGAGGGTAATCTTGCCGATGGTGGTGCTCTGTAGATTATCATACCCACATAGAGTATTTTGTGAAGGGATGAGGTTAGTGTGTCCATAGCCTATCCTCTTGAATAGGGAGAAATAAACTATGTTAACTATTGCTCCATCATTGATTGAGGTCCATTTGATACATATGTCGTAGATCCACACTTGCAGGTATAACACAAGGTTTCCTTGTTTTGTTAATTCTGCCTTAGAAGGCATCTGTTGTAAGTCAAAGAAGAACCCTAGATCTTTGAGTTTTACGTTTGGTGGGTTGATGGCATACTCTACATGCATTAGATTGTACTCTTGACATAGACCTTGACTTCCTTGAATGGAAGTGGAAGTGGGAGACTCTTGGATAAGTTTGATAGCTTCAAGGTGGTCAACAATAGGAGGGGAGAGTGGAATGTGGCTCAGACTCATGGTAAAAGATTCTTTAACAGGCTTGATTGGTAATAGATTACATGATGGGGTTGGGGCAATGGACATGTTTGGAGGCTATGCGATAGGCTCTTGACATATAGGATCTTCGATAGTTGTTTTGTGATACAAGCATGGTTGGTTCCTTGCTAACAGCCATTGGATCACATCCTTCATGAGTGCATGGGTGGATGGACAATACAACAGATGGAGAATAATGGTAGTTGGTGAGGGTGATGGCCTTGGAGGGAGTGTGTGCAAGGTGATTTTTTCGCTACGGGTAGTGATGTTGCAATCAGAGTTAGTGTTGGAATCTGATTGTGTTAGATGTGGGCCCATTGAATTGCAGGATGGGCTATGTTATGCAATTAACAGTGTACTCGAATGGTACATTTGTGTAATTGGCATCATTGTTTCTGTTATTGTGATTCTGTCAGTTGTTGTTGTTGTTGTTGTTTTGATTGGATGACCCTCCCTGCTCATAGTTGGGAAGTGGATTCTTGAATGCTAAGTGAACCTCATAAGAAACATGCCCATCAAGTGATACCCTTTTTTGGTCCAACAAGTCTTGAATTGTGTGTTTGATTGTGAAATAGTCATTGGTTTTATGTCCTTTTCCGCTATGATACTTGTAGAAATCAGTGTCTTTCCACCAAGGAGGTTTGACTTGAGGTTCATAGTTGCTTGTGGCAGGAAGGGTGATCTCATTGTTTGCTAACAACTTTCTCAAAGTAGGCTCATATGACTCCCCCAGTGGTATAAATTTTTGTCTAAGAGGAAGATAGTTGTATTGTTGTCTTGGTTTGTTTGCTGAAGGTTTTCTTGTTGTTGCATTGTTTAAGGCTCCTGAGAGATTGAAAATTGGTTGTTTAGGAGCCACCACTTTAGCATCAACCACTCCATCATTGACGATCTTCTTGTTCTTGGTCCAGAATTTTGACTTATTCAAGGTGTAGTTAGAGTTAGGAGTGTCCTTGAACAATTTTATTTGTTCCTTTGTGATCATGGCTTTCTCAATGAATAACCCCATCTCAATTACTTTCGTGAATGAGGTAGGGCATTGAATTTGTATTTGGTAGCTTAGATCAGGATTAAGATTATGGACAAACATCTCTGTCATTGTTTCTCGGGGACATGATATGAGCATTTGCTCATGAGTTGTCTCCACCTTTGTAAGAAAGTAGTGAAGGATTTGCAACTCTTTTGCTTTGAGTTGTAAAGGTCTAGCATGGAAACTTCATGTTCAATGTTGTACAAGAAGTGTGTGACAAATTTGTTTACTAATTCATCAAAAGTACAGATACCCCGGGGTAGTCGAGAGAACCACTCCATAGTTTGTCCTCGTAGAGGTCTAGGGAAGAGCCTCATGAGGAAGGTTTCATTATGGGCCACCTCTCGACATGTGGCACTAAATTCTTAGATATGATCTCTAGGGTCACCCTTTCCTCTATATTTGTCAAATCTTGGCACTTCAAATCTGACGGGAAAGGGGACCATTTTCAAGCTCTTGACGAAGGTATATGGTGAGATATCCTCCAATGAATAGTGTTTAGTGGATGTCCCTACTTGGAGGTCCACTAATTGTTGCTGTAAGGTTTGAACTTGTTTGGTCAATGTGTCTAGAGGCATGGTTGAGTCTATGGTCTATTTGCCTTTGTTCGTATCTAGGGTTCTATCCTCATGTGTGCTATTTTCATGGATTCTTTCTTCCTTGGTTTCCTTCAAAGATGTGATGTCAAAGTCTTTGGGTAGCTTAACTCCTTGGTTTTCTAGGTGGAGGAAGAATTTGTTAGGGTTTTGGTTAAGCACTTTATCCATCATGCATTGAAATTTGCAGTCTTGGAGGGCTTCTTGTAAGTCTTCATGAGAGATCTCCTCATCACTTTTGTGAGGGAAGGGGACTACCTTGTCAGATGTTTCAGCCATTTCAAGTTGTTTTTGTTTTTGGGATTGAGTTAGGACAATGCAATGTGATTCGAGATGGGTTGGGGTGAAATTGGAAGCTTTGACAAGGTGCGTTTGGAGGTTGTGGTGAAGGGGATACTTGTGGTGACAAGGTTTGCACAAGGGCTTTCTATGATCAATGGTGTCAAACAAGATGGTCAATACAAAATGGTAGCCATAAATAAGAAGGTGTGTTATTTGATTATTTGATAGAGACTAGTTTTGCACAAGCCACTAGTGAAATTCTGAGAGAGAAGGATGATAGATCCTTAATAGTGGAGACTTACTAGGGTTGCTTGAGGTTGATATGATCTAGAATTGCTTTGCACTAACCTAGTTTTGATACTTGGTTTGATTTTGGGAAGATTGGTGGAGTGTTTTGGTGAGATGTCCAATGGAAAAGAGGGTATGCCACTAAAAATGGATGGGATAAGTGACCACACAGTAAATCTGATCTGGGAAACTGAAACAAGGCTGAAATGGGTACCCAAAAAGATAATTGTTTTTCTCAGCAAATGTACAGAATAGCTCACTGTGATGGACGTATAGCAACAAATGCATAGTAATAGAGGGTAAATGCATAGCAGTAGAGTACAAAAGTGCAAGACTGGTGAAAAATATATGCGCAGGAACAGATAATAGACACACAGTTCTAGTAAAAGATGTATGTGCAGTGGAAATTGAAAAAAGTGCTACAGAGCTAGATAAATGTGCAGTGACAGACAGATGCACAGTAGGATTGAACAAAAGCACAATAGGAGTGAACAAATGCACAGCTCTGTGTTTTTGGTTGATTTTTTGACTAATTTTTCAATGTTTTTGGCACATTTTTTGATGTTTTTGGTTTTCTTTGGCTGAAAGTTGGTCTTTTTGATTTGATTTTTCAACTATGGCAAGAAAGGCACAACAAACACAAAGAATATTTTCATGGTTTTTGATTTTTTTAAGATTTTTGACTTTTTTGACTAAAAACAAGTACAAATCCTAGGATGGTAGGGGCAATATAAATTGAATTCTCACTTGGTTTTTACACCAGCTACGCTATTCAAAGTGGATAACTTAGGAACTTAGGACACGGGCTCCCCCTTACAAGTGCACAAACTTCTCTAGTACACTAAGTTCCAGGTTCCTAAGGCTCGCAAACCTTAGGATTTCCCTGTTATCTCCACTATTGAATCGTAAAAACATGAGTCATCTTAGGAAGATGATAATCACTCTTTCCGGCACTGGTTTATAGGGGATTTTGGCTTCTAAAACAATGGATAAGTAGTAAGGGCAACCGTTTGAGTGGTTATACATGCGGCGGTGCTACTCTCTGTTATGGAGTCTCCCAGCTTTCAAGGGTTGCGCCTTGGAGGGTTTTGGGGGAGGTTGGCTGTCAGTATAACTAATTAGCACTCGTTGCATGAAGCTTTCACCTCAAGAACAATTTATTTATAGTCACTAGGTAGAGCTTGGCTTTATCTTGTTACCACTTAAGGTCATTCCCACTTGGACAGAAGGATATCTAAGGGAAGGCCTCTTTAAAGGAAAAAACATGTGAAATGATAGGTTTGGCATTTTGGTCACCCAAGATAGGGGAGAGCATAGGCCTAGTATCATTCCAAATACATGAAAGAAAATGGTTCTTTTCCCCTAGTTAAAATGAAAAAGACTAAATGAGTTAAGCTACTTGGGCACACACAAGATTTGCTAACTTTGAAAGAAGCAAGATACCAATGGTTCAATTTTATATTTTTCTAGTAGGGACTATGTTTGAGTTGTTGATGCAACAAGATCAAATTATAATCCTCCTAGTTAGAGTTAAATGAGATTTTCATGAACAATCCAATTACTTTCCTTGCTAATTATATCTAAATGTGAGTTAATGATCCAGCTAAATGTCTAACTAGCCCCTAATATGCAAATTAGATATGAGAATATTCCTACGAGAGATGTTAGCGTTAGAAAAATCACAAGAAATATCTCAAGAATCTTGTCAGAACAAATGTGTAGTTACAGAGAATAAATGTGTAGTAACATAGTACACATGCACAGGATTACAAATGCGCAATTATAGATAATATATGCGCAGAAATAGAGAATAGATGTGCAGATTAAACAAATGCATTGATTCAGAGGACATATGCATCGATGTAGTGAATAAATGTGTTGATTGAACAAATGTGTCATTATAGAGAACAAATGAGTGTTACTAGTGAATAGATGCACTGAATCTTCCTGTGTATGGAACCCAATGCACAAAAACTCAGTTTTGAGGTTAAATTGGGGTAAGGCCCCACGGTGGGTGCTAGAAATGTTACGGGAAAATGTGGACATAATATTAATGATTAATAATAACCCAATAACTCAATAGAAATTGCAATAATCAAGATTCAACACAAAGAAAGATACCTTGCAAACCTTATTACTTTGTGGATTCCATTGTTCGCCTAATCTCAAATTGATCTTTCGTGTGAATGAAGCTCTCAGAAAGCGCACTTCCTTGCTTTTTTCTTCAAGATGACAATAGAGAAATGACTATGATAGTTCTTGTAATGAAGAGGATCTTCAATACAATAAAAATGGTGATCACAAGCTATGGATATGGTGTTGGGTGCCAAAGGCGTGCTTTGATTCCTGCAGAGTAAGTTTACTAAAAGATTTGATGATTGAAATGGAGGAATAGGGGTTGTATTTATAGACTTGTGAGAGAGAAGATCAATAGTGAAGAATGAATAAGAAGATCAACAGTTGAGGAAATTTGAGAGGATGTGCACGAATAGGAAGAGGACAAGTGTCCTACTCCTTCATGCATCAAGGGAGTTAACATAATAGATTGAAGAGTTAACTAGTTAACAGAAAAGACTAACTAGTTAACTGATTTGATTTATGAGTTAACTAATTAGAACTAGAGGATAAAAAGGACATGTGGGTGAGGGAACAACTAATTAAATATTAAAATATTTAATTAAGTGTGCACATGGATTTGCATGGATTAATTTTGGTGTTAATCCATTTTTCAGAGGAAATAGATAATCTAAATAAATGTTTTGATTTATTTAAATATAGAGGATGTTAAGTTTAAAAGAACTAATTAAATAATTGGACATTATTTAATTTAGAATGACTTTAGAATTTAGAAGAGGAAATTAAATAATTTTGATATTATTTAATTTAGAGGAATTTTGGGAGAATTAATTAAATAATTTGGTATTATTTAATTTTGAAGAACTTGGCAGATTTTAATTAAATAAATGAATTTATTTAATTTGGATGAATATGAAGGATTTAATTAAATAAATGATTTGTTTATTTATTGATAGAGGAATGTGAATCAGATAAATAAATTGATTTGTTTATTTATTGATAGAGGAATTAAATTGAAATAAATATTAAGAATATTTATTTAGACAGAGTCATGTCACTTTTAGGTGTATACAAGCACTTTCAATGACATTTCTCAATATTTTATTGTAACATTGGTAGGCCTTAATCTTAGTAGACTATTCAAGGAAAATTCCTTTATCACACCTAGCATCAAACTTGCCTAACTCTTCATCTCTTTTGATATAACATTTGCTTCCAAAAAATTTGAAATATTTCACTGTAGGAACTCTTCCATACAACAATTCATAAGGAGTTTTAGTACCATTACCTTTGACTTGGAATCTATTTTGAATGTAGATAGCAGTATGTATAGCTTCTCTCCAATACACTTCTAGTAGGTTAGCCTCCATCATCATTGTCCTAGAAGCCTCTTGAACTGTCCTATTATTTCTTTCAACAACTCCATTCTGCTTAGGAGTCCTAGGACCAGACGACTGTCTCTTTATCCCATGCTCTTCATAGAAAATATTGAATTTATTTGATGTAAATTCACCTCCTCTATCAGAACTTAACCATTTGATTCTCAATTCTAACTCATTCTCAACCATTGCCTTGGAAGCTTTGAACTTGTCCAGGGCTTTTGATTTCTCTTTTAGAAAAGCAACCCATGTCATTCTAGAACAATCATCAATAAGCAACATAAAGTACCTCTCTCCTTGTAGAATTCTTGTTCTTGTAGCACCACACAAATCTGTATGCACCAGCTCAAGCAACCCAACAAAAAATTATTCTTTGCTCTTGAAACTTGTCCTTGTCTATTTCCCCAGTTGAAATTCCTTGCAAATAGTATTAGTAGGCTTCACAAGCTTAGGTAAATCTCTCACAACTTGTATTGATCTTATCTTCACCAAGTTGTCAAAATTTATATGACACATCCTTCTATGCTAGAACCAACTCTCATCTGTCTTAGCCAACAAACAACAATTATCAACTCCTCTCAAGTGATAAACATTACCTTTGGTCTTCTTACTAGATGCAATGACTGTTCTGGAGCTTTCCATGATCTTGCATCCATTATCCTTGAAACTTAGATCATATCTTTTTTCACACATCTAGCCAACACTTAAAAGATTATGCTTTAAACCCTTCACATATAAAACATCATCTGTGTTATGCTTACCATCAAAAGAAATAGATCCTCTTCCACAAATCTTACTAGCTACATTATCCCCAAACCTAACCAATTCTCCATTATACTTTTCCAGACTTAAAAACTTACTTTTATCACCAGTCATGTGTTGTGAGCATCCACTATCAATAATCCATTCATCCTTATCTTTCTCAACCTAGACAAACAAAGCATTTTCTTCCACTGATTTTTCTTTCTTGACACAACTAGAAAGATTAGTAGACATAGGTTCTTCTTTAATAGAAATAAATAAGAATTCATTTGTACTAGTACTATTATCATCAGACTTATCATCTGCTACACCATTATCATGAAGATCTCTAACATAATAGCATTTCTTGATAATTCTAGGTCTACTTTCAAATCTCTTCTTACCTCTTTCAATTCTCTCTAGACATATGGAAGCATAGTGACCAATCTTACCACAAGAAAAGAATTTGAATGGTAATTTGCCTTTAAACTTACCAGTACCTCTTTGCATTCTGTCTACAAAGTTGGTTTCAACCTCATCAAGGTCAGCATCAGATTCCACAACATATTTTTGAGCTCTTGAAGTCTTTTATGAAGTGATGGATTTGAAAGTAGTCTCAGTCTTTGGTAGAGCATCACCAAATTCTCTCATCTCAAAAGCTGTAAGCTTCCCGAGCAATTGATCTTTCGTAACCTTATTCACACTCATAACTTCTTCAATTGTCGACACCTTGTGACTATAGGATTTAGGCAAAGACCTAAGAATCTTCAGCATGACCTCATCTTCATCAACAGTTCCTCCAAGGCCTTTGATTTCATTAACAATTTCATCAACCTTTTGCATGTATATTGTTGTGTTCTCATCATCAATCATCTTCAGGGCTTCATACTTTGCCCTTAGATTTTGTAATTTTGTACTCTTTATAGAATCATCTCCTTCATACAATTTTTTCAACTTTTCCCAAATCTCATGAGCAGTTTCTAGATCCATTACTTTCACTAACTTAGTGTTGGGTAAAGCATTTAATAGTGCATCTCTAGCCTTTGCATTAAACTCATATTGTTTGACTTCATCTTCATCTGATGGTCCATTTTGAGGAATAGTATACTTTTTCTCTGTTATCTTCCAAACATTATAACCAAGAGAAATAAGATGACTTTTCATCCATACCTTCCAAAGAGCATAATTCGTTCCATCAAACTGGAGAGACTCCTTCTTGTGCCCCATCTTGGATCTACCTTGAGTTGTTAGGCTATTTACCAAGGAACTCTCCCTCTGATACCATTAATTGAAATGCACAAGACAACTGAGAGGGGGGGCTGAATTAGTTGTAACCAAAACTTTAAAAAGATCAACACATCAACCACTTAAATATTGTTATTGTAATTTAACCATGAAAGCATGAAATCAGAACTTAAACACATTCACACATTCACAACATGAAACACCATATTTTTACATGGAAAATCCTATAAGGAAAAAACTACGGTGAGTGTTAGCTCACAATATAAAAGATATATCAAAATTTACAAGGAATATTGCCAGAGGCTCATTGCCAATGGGGCTCACTACCTAGAATGCTCACTTCAAAAGAAGCAACTCACTGCCAATGGGGTGGCTCATTGCCATAGTTGGTGAACTGAGATAGTAGCATCTAGACTATGACAAGGTTTAGTTCCATTCAAGCACAATAATTTTCCCCTGCTCTACTCTACTTACTCACTTTGCACTTATCTTCGCATCATTGCATCTTACCCCTTTTTATTCATGAATTCATTTCATGTATTTATAATTCATCAACCTTGGAATGAACATCAAGGTTGGCATTACAATCATCAACCTTTGGAACAATCTCCAAGGTCAGCATATATACATATTTAGCCAATATTCAAATTAGGTTTGGACTTAAATGGATTAAGGGAGAAGAGAAATGAATGTAGACCATGCCAAGCCTTAGCTAGGACTCAAATGCAATTTTCCACGCAATAACATGCTTTACAAACTTTGAAGCACAACTGCAAGTAGTGAAAAAAACCAAGTTAGCTAAAATTGGTGTTAACACTAAGACCTTTATGAACACGCTTCATGCACGATCCGAATTACACATTGCAGACTAGTCAAAAGGTAGGAACATGATCTAGAGACTTCCACAAGCACATTACAATCACCAAGAGCATCTGCATAGCCTCTAAACACTCTATCCATAAGATTCTTCAAACCAGAGTACTTGAACATTACTGTCGGCCACTGTCATAAAGGAAAGATTGCTTTCAGAGTACCAAATCACAAACCATCTAAACTAAATGCACATAATATCATTTCAAACTTAATTCTAGAACTACTGACTATAGAACTTGAATGAGGAAAAATGTGGAGTAGAATACATTCTCCCTATCACCATAAAATACATAAAAATAGTTTTTACTCTGGTGAAAAGAACTCACTCAAATCCTCACACCAGAGGCTCAAACTTGAAACATAACATCTATAAACATTGCTTAACATTACTTATAATTTACAGATAAAAATATTCAATCTACAGGATATGTGGACCAAAACACTGCACTATTTTAGTAGATAAATCAATTTTGCACTTTTACTATTCCTCAAATACTTGTTCAAACTTATTCAAATAACTTCCTTGGGTGTTGACATCAATGACAACACTTACTACTCATACTTACAACAAAGGAGATGTTAAATAAGTTTGACCTATGGAAAAATGCAAACTAGTGAGCCTATGGTAACTAGTTTCTATTTCAGTAAAGATGATGAGTCACTTGAAATTGATCAGACTCAGTATAGATCTATGATTGGAGGCCTACTTTAGCTAACAACATCAAGGCCTGATATTATGAAAGCTGGTGCACTCATGGTCGGAGGGTTGATAGAATGAACTGTCCAGGCCGTGCAACAAGAGTAAACACAATGGAAACAACACAAATATAGAATGCAATGGAAGATTCAAATGCTCAATATATCATATGTTCAAAATGTTTATATGCTAGCAACATGTGGGCTCCAATTATAGGACTCACAAGCCTAATCTCAAGGCTACACTAGAAATGCAAGATATGATGATGAAGTGCCTGCCCTGAAAAGAATCAATTATCAAACTATCATATTCAACTATCTACAAAATAATGATTTCTGAATACATCTTAGAGATCTATATATATCATCTGAAAGATCTAGAAATCCTCTGAATCATCCAAGAAAGGTTACAAACTCCAATGAAGGAATGTAACATGTAGAAACAAATAGGTTGGCCTTAAACATCTGGTAATGCTTTACAAATGGATGAATCAAGGTGTAGACCTCAAGGAAGGTCTATTTGATCATTATGTGCCATGTGACATGTTTCATTTAGCTCTGCAAGTCATGGAAGTGCTATGCAAACCTTCTCCTTCAACTGAGTGTCTGAATGCTCTGCTTTGTGAGAACTAATGATCTTCTGATAGCGATAACTCTTAGTAGACAAGTCCAAATGACCTAAAATTTAGATATGATGTAGATGATGATGTGTAGATGCTAAGTCGTACTCTATGAGCTCTACTATGAAGATGTAGCAAAATGTAGTACAAAGTGTTGAAATTACAACTGACTAAACTGAACTAGAAATGAAAGAAAAAGAAAGAATGCAAAATATTTTTAGTTGATGCAAGATTTTGCTACAACCTAGGATGCTCCTACATTAGATACCTGGGGTTGTTGAAAAAGTGAGTCCCTCACTTTGCTGGGGGTAGAGGAAAACCAATACGGTCCACCTCAGCCTAAGGAATCCATGTTGAATCCTATTTTGGTCAACCTTTCCACTTTACCAAGTATTCTCTGTACTGCTTCCCTCTGGTACTGTGTCCAACTCCACTATCCAAGATGTCTTCTATCTAATTCAGTTTCTATTATGGTAATTGATTATTCAAACTTTCTTCAATGCTATCACTGGATTCTCCTTCATGATATTGATATAGGTCTACAATGTTGAATATAAGTGATATACCCAATGTCTTTGGTAGCTCCACTTCATATACATTTCTTGAATCAAATTTTTTGAGTATCTTACATGGTCCAAACTTCTTCATCTTCAACTTGTTATATGTCCCTACTAGAAATCTCTCTTTTCTTAGAAAACCATTACTTCATCACCAACTAAAAACTCTGTGTCTCTTCTTTTCATTTGCTTGTTCCTTATACTTGCTATTCATTTCCTCCAAATGTTTCTTGACCTGATTATGTGTTGTCTCCATGTATCCTGCAAATTCTTCTACCTCTACACTTCTCTTATCATCCATACTGATATCTCTCAATTCTATTACTCCTCTAGGGTTTACTCCAGTCACAATCTCAAATGGTGTCTTCCCTGTACTTCTATCCATTGAATTATTGTATGCAAACTCTGCTTGCAGTAGAATTAGATCCCAATTTCCTACCTTATCCCCTACCAAACATCTCAATAAGTTTCCTAGACTCCTATTTACCACTTCTGTTTGTCCATCTATTTGTCGATGAAATGTTGAATTGAACTTTAGGACTATCTTCATCTTCCCCCACAATATCCTCCAAAAGTATCCAATGAATCTTGTATCTTTGTCTAAAATTATGCTCTTAGGTAATCCATGCAATCTCACAATCTCCTTGAAAAATAGGTCAGCAACATGTACTATATCATTTGTCTTCTTACAAGGAATGAAATGTGCCATCTTCGAAAATCTATCCACCACTACAAATATATAGTCATTTCCTCTCTATGTTCTTGGCAATCCTAATATGAAATCCATGCTTATATCTTCCCAAGGTCCCTCCAGTATTGTCAAAGGTTTGTAGAAACAAGTATTCTGACTACTCCCTTTTATAACTTGACATACTCTACAACTTTGCACAAACTTCCTAACATCCTTATATATCTAAGGCCAAAAGTAATGTTCACTTACCAAAGCCACTATCTTGTCAATTTGAAAATGTCCTACCCATCCACCACTATGCTTCTCTTTTATCAAATTATCTCTCATTGAATTCCTAGGTATACACAACTAATTCCCTTTCAACAACATATCCTCTTGAATGAAATAATCTAACCACTTACTTCTATATGTCACAATAGGTTCCTTACATGCTTTCCATGGTTATGCAAAATCAATGTCTTCTTCAAACATGTGCTTCAACTCTTCAAAACCTAATATTTCAATTCTCGTCTATGTCAGCAAGTTTCTTCTTCTACTCAATGCATCTACAACTTTGTTTGATTTCCCACTCCTATGCTTTAGTAGAAATGTGTAATTCTACATAAACTCTACCCATCTCATATGTATCTGATTCAATTTTCCTTGACTGTTCAAATAATATAGAGCCTAATTTTCTATATACAACACAAATTCCTTAGGCAACAAGTAATGTCTCCACTTCTTTAAAGCTTGAATTATGACATAAAATTCCTAATCATAAATTGACTATCTTCTCCTTGCATCTTTCAACTTCTCATTGAAATATGGTAATGGTCTACCCTCTTGACTCAACAGTACTCCTATTGCATTTCCACTTGCATCACAATCTACTTGAAATACCTTATTGAAATCTGGTAATGCTAATACTGGTTACTTTGTCACTTTTTGCTTCAACAATTTAAAATTTTTATTTTCTCCTGATGTCCACTTAAAATCATTTATGTCACCTCTCATTGTTGCTGTCATTGGTGTGCAAACTGAACTGGAATTTCTAATGAACTTCTAGTAGAAACTAGCTAATCCATGAAATGATCTAACTTTTCCAATGCTCTCAAGTGTTGGCCACTCAACAATTGCTCTAACTTTCTCAGGGTCCATCTTCAATCCTTCCACATAAATCACAAATCCCAAGTATACCAATTCTTCCTTTATGAAACTACACTTCTTGATGTTTATCAGTAATTTCTCTTCTCTTAGCCTCTGCAATACTTGTCTAAGGTGACACAAATTTTCTTCCTTTGTCTTACTAAAAATCAAAATATCATCCAAGTATACAATAACAAACTTACCCAAGAATTTATTCAAAACCTCATTCATCAACTTCATGAAAGTACTCAGCAAATTAGTCAATCCAAAAGGCATAACTAACCATTCATACAATCCTTCATTTGTCTTAAATGTAGTCTTCCACTCATCTCCTTCTCTGATTCTGATATGATGGTATCTGCTCTTCAAGTCTACTTTGTGAAATATTTAGCTCCACTCAAACAGTCCATAATGTCATCCATCCTTGGCAATAGAAATCTATACTTGATTGTGATCTTATTGATTTCTCTAGAGTCTATACACATTATCCATTCTCCATTCTTCTTTAGTGCTAGCACTGCAGGTACTGCACAAGGGATTAAGCTTTCTCTGATCAATCCTTTCCTTAATAATTCTTGTATCTATCTATTCATCTCTACATTCTCTACCGATGTCATCTAGTGCACTGCTTTGTTAGGCAAACTAGCTCCAAGTATAAGGTCCATATGATGACTAATAATTCAGATTGGTGGCAATCCTTCAAGTACATTATCTGATATGATGTCTTCATACTCTATCAACAATTTAGTTATCTCCTCAGGATGTGATTCTTCAATTTCTACACTTAGGGTTCCACACTTCTTAGGAATCAAAGCAAAACACATATTCTCATGTCTCATTCCATCCAAAAATTTCCTTCCATCAATCATTCAGATTCTAGCATTCCCACAAGATTAACTTTTAGGCTCATCTTCCAAAGGTATCAAGGTGATTTTCTTTCCATTAGATGCTATAGTGTAAGTATTCTTTCTCCCATCATGTATAGATTTTGTATCATACTACCATGGTCTACCCAACAATAAATGACATACATCCATCGGCATAATATCAGACAATACTTCATCATGATATGATCCAATATGAAATTTCACCAAACATTGTTCAGTCACCAGTACCTTGTGTTCATCTTGAATCCATGTTATCTTGTAGGGCTTATGGTGTTTCAATATCTTGAGATTCATCTTAGTCACTATCTCCTCTGAAACCAAATTATCTATACTACCACTATCAATGATAACCTTACAACATTTACCTCCTGATTTGCATCTAGTCTAGAACAAATGTTTCCTCTGTGTTGGTTCCTTAGCTGTCTCTATTTGAAATAGTGCTCTCCTCATGACTAATTATTCTCCTTTCTTTGGCTTTCCAACTAAATTAGGTGACCAACATGTTCTTCTTCTACATAAGTTGTTCTTACACTGTTCTCTATCTTCTTGTTTATACTTATGTGATGAGATTCAAATGCTCTATGTCCTTCACCTTCACACTTAAAACAAGTTCCTCTAAATGTTATCTTATCAAATCCTCTTTCATCTCTCATGTACCCTTCATTCTGGTAAGAATTATGATATCCTCTGTGGTAGAAATTTCTATCATCTCTCCAGTATGAATTAATATCTCTGTCCTCCTTGAATGGGCTATCTTGTTTGTTGTACTCCACAAATGATCTGTCTCCTCCATAATATGTTCTACCTCTTTGAAATGTACCTCCTCTACATCTCTGTCTCTGCTCATGCTTCTTGTTCAACTTGTCTTCAACTTTTAGGGAAAACTGATATGCTTCTTCTATTGTTGTTATCCTTACCACACTCAGTTCTTCTTGTGTGTTCAATCTCAGTCCATTAATGTATCTTGCTGATTTCTCCTTTCTTGCTTCACTATGTCCAGTCCTTATGATCATCTTAAGAAATTCTTTAGTATACTCCTTTACAAATTTCTCCTTTTGCTTCAGGTTTGTAATCTCTTCAATAATTCCAACTCATAATCAACTGGTATAAATTGATTCTTCAACTTTATCACCATTCTATCCCATTTTATGATCTTTTCTTTTCCTCTTCTATTTCTACCCAACTAAAATTATTTGCACCAAATAGTAGCATGTCCTTTCAACTTAGTATTTGTAAATCTCACCTTCTCTATATCTTCAATTTCTTCATATTTAAAGTATTCCTCCAAGTCATTTATCTAATTAATCAATTCCTCTAGATTCAAATTTCTAGTGTAATTTAGTACTTCCACTCTAGGTCTTTTTCCAATCTTCAAAATAGATCTCAAAATCTTCACTTGATTTGATTCTTTTTCTTCTTCCAGGGTTTCTTCATTTTGATTGGTGGATTGAAATTCTTCATCATCACTTTCAACATCATAACTAGGTGTTTGTCCTCTCCTTTGGTCTTCTTCTACAACATCCAGTCAAACTTTCATTGTTTTCATCATATACATCATTTCAACCATTCTTCCATCCATATTGCCTACAATAGGTATCCTCCTCGATGGCATCTCTTCCTACGATCTGGTGCAACTTTCTCAATTCAGTGATTTGACTACAAGGTAGCAATTGCCTCACACTCGGTGATCTGTTGACAAACATAAGTAGTCTACCTCTAGTCTGTGATTGGTTCACCAAAAGATCTTATGGAATTCCTTCATTTCAAAACCTTGCTCCCAAAGGATTCAAACTTTGCTCTGATACCACTTGGTGCAGTTACATTTGGGGGGTTCATAGAATGAATTGTCTAGGCCATGTTGCAAGAGTAAACACAACAGAAATAACACAAATGTAGAATGAAATGGAATATTCAAATGCTTGATATATCATATGTTTAGAATGTTTATATGTCGGTAACATGCAGACTACAATCATAGGACTCACAAGCCTAATCTAAGGGCTACAATAGAAATGTAAGATATGGTGATGAAGTACCTGCCTCAAAAATAATCAATTATCAAACTATCAATTTAGCTATCTATGAACTAATGATTTCCTAATAAAGGAATGTAATGTGTAGAAACAAATAGGTCAGCCTTAAACATATGGTAATGCTTCGCAAATGGATGAACCAAGGTGCAAACCTCAAGTGTTAGGACTAAGGTACCATCTATTGGCAAGAGACACTGTGTGGCTTCATAAGTATTGTCATTGATGGCAACAAAGTCTATCCCACACATCTGCAGTACATAGTATGTCTATACCAGAAGTCAAATTGAAGACTATTTTGGTCTGGTGAACAAGAATATAGTATGTAACAAGGTTCAACAATTAGGTTTGGATCTCTCTGATGGTGTAACTTAGTAAGTTGCAGACTTGGACAAGTCAAGAGGGGTATCATGACTACTATACTCTAGAGATTTAGTCTCTGGTGATAAATCAAGGAAAAAAAATGAGCATCTGAGTGTTGGGTTCCAGTCAGGCAGAGCAGACAGAGGAAGAATTGACCGACAGAGTATTAGACTTCAATTTGGATGAGTAAAAGGTGTTGATCAAGCAATTTGCGGGATTATACATTATTGGCTGACATGATTAATGACTTCTATGCCTATGTTTTTGATACGCATCACAAATTAAGTATGGATTTAGCTGACAGATTAATTACTTGCAATGATCTTAATGACGACTAGAAAGTTGATAAAAATCCTTGATGCAGATATATATACCAGATAGATTTCAGCATGTAAGGGAGTGAAGTGAACAAGTGATATAATAAGGTGTGAAGAAAAGCAGGGATAAGTGTGAGAGCAGCAATTCAAGTCCAGTATGTGACAGAGCAACAACATTAAAACAGAGGAAGAATGAAGTGCATCAGATTAGTGTATTGTGCCTAACTAGAATTGAACTCATGCATTTGCAGATGCTTCTAATAAGTTCAAACACTTGATTATCTTCTATAAGTTCTGTAGACAGTGAGTCTCTTGTAGGCAGTGTGCCTCTTGTGAGCAGTGTGCTCAGGCAGTGAGCCCTAATTGGCAAGTGTCATTTGTACTGCTTTATTCTTTTAATGAAGAATACAATCTTAGGTTAGTCACCTATGGTTTTTCCCTTAACAGGGTTTCCACGTAAAAATCCTTGTGTTATGTGTGTTGATTTTATTTATGTTCTTATGATTACATATGCTTCCATGTTTTGATGCAACACTAATTATTAAGATAACTAAAAGAAAAGAAAGTTAAGGAAATTTTGAGATAACTGATTGACCCCCCCTCTTAGTTATCTACCTTGATTCCAACAATTGGTATAAGAGCCAAGTTCCTCTGAACAAAGCCTAATAGCTTGAGGAAGATCTAGGAATATCAATGGATGCATATGGTATGAAGGAACAACTTCAGTTTGCCCTAGATGATCTTGAACAATCCCACTTTGAAGTCAATAATTTGAGAGAAAGACTCAAACA
Source organism: Cunninghamia lanceolata (assembly GCA_027924645.1). Lineage (NCBI taxonomy): Eukaryota > Viridiplantae > Streptophyta > Pinopsida > Cupressales > Cupressaceae > Cunninghamia > Cunninghamia lanceolata. The sequence goes on from BSBN01000088.1 coordinate 978,169, forward strand.
AGCTGATGAATTTATAAATGAGCTGAAGGAAAAACTTAGTATTTTGTGAAAAAGAGAAAGAAACTACTTCAAAAAGTAGCCAATCAGAGTGAAGTCAATGATACTAATGAAGATCTGAATGAGAAAAATAAGCTATGTGAGAAGCTGTCAAAATAAGTCATTACGGTAAGGCATGAAATAGAATTAGGGGTTATGAGATTCACCCAAGAAATTGAAGAAAAAAGAAAGATTGAAGATAATCTAAAACAATCCCTCACGGAGAAAATAGAGGACTACCACAAAATGGACAGAATAATCAAGCATCTTGAATCTGATCTTGAAGAAGATGGAGACAATGAAGAACAACTTGGGAATGAGATAGACACTCTTAAACAAGATCTTCAAACAACAAATGAATACAAAGAGAAATTCAAGATAAGCTCTACCCAACTTGAAGTTCTTAAAAGCCAAAAGAGGGTAGATGATAAGCGTGGTTTGGGATATGAGAAAGGTGAAAGCTCTGGATCTGGTCGGAAGAACTTTGGATCAGGGAATCAAAGAAACAAGCCTAGAAGACCTTCTCGAAGACAACCAAATGCTCAAAGATATCCATCCTTCAATGGATACTGATTCAATTGCAACAATTTTGATCATAAAGCAACTCAGTACAGAAGGAGAATGAATCAGACTAATCCATCCTTCTCCGGACAATGTTTCAACTGCAAAAGGTATGGTCACAAATCTCATAAATGTAGAAATATACAAATAAACAATTCATTCAATGGTAGATGCTTTGCATGCAATAGAATGGGACATATGGCTAATCAATGCAGATCAAGAGGATATCAATCAAATCAGCAAAGAAATGTTACATGTTACAATTGCAATAGATCCAGTCATATTGCCAAATTCTTTAGAAGTAGAAATCAGGATAGAAAAGGTCTAGTGGAACGTGATTAGAAACAAGATAAGGGCAAAGGTAAAGTGAATGTGGATGAAGTTCAAAAGGAGATGAGCAAGATTTGGGTAAAGAAGAGTACAGAAAGTATTAGGGATGGATTTGCACCAGAATCTGGTGCTGAAATTCCTTCCAGAAACTAAAAAGGTGAGCTTTGGCTCAGGGGGAGTCATAGAGAAAAATAATTTCCCCCAGCCAGTCAGCTAGTGCCTAAATTCAACACATTGAGTAAACATCTGACACTGCAGATTAAGGGTTCTCACAAAACCTCCAAATAATCTTCAATAAAAATATGAAAGATCCACATGGAGTTTTGTAAGGCTTATAATTGCTCAAGTTAATCTGGTTCCGACAGCTATTCGGTAAAGTAGAATTTCATAGACAGATCTAGTTTGATTCAAAATTGAAATGCTTTGATCTATGGACCCATGACATGATTGAAGAAAAGAAGATACATTGTCAATCCTCATTGACAATGATTTTAAGTTTAGCACAGTGATTTGAGAAGATCTCTCTCAAAATAGGGCAACCAGATAACTTAAGTTGTGCAATTATTACAAAAGGAAATTAGGGTTTGCACAAAGATAAAAGGGTTCTTTCACTCATTTTGCACACTTGCACTCACGAAGAAGAAAAGAAAAGCTCTACAACAAAGTTTCTACAATTCACTCAAGATCAACTAAAAAAAAGAGTTTAACCAGTGATTTGTTTCGGCTCCTATTTCAAACCCTAAAACATGAAAAGGTACTTCCATTCTAAAAATCTCTCTCTAAATCTCTTGCAAAATGGCTACTCCAATGGTTGTTAAGATCTCTGATAGGCCACAACCTAAATTCAAGAAACACCCGTATAAATCTCTAGAAATTGATCCTTTGGGTACATTTTCTAGCATTCTACATAGAGTATTGCATGTAGAAGATGTTAGGGTTTATATCCATGCCAACATTGAAGAATTTGGAGACTCAAAATTGATGGATATTTATCACAAAGAGCTAATAGATGAAAATTTTGAACTCAAACTTGAATTCAAGGCCCTCTGGGATAAACACTTCAGACATTGCATACATTTTCCATGTTTTGTAGAAAATGATTGGGTTTGGTATGTTCTAAGCAGGATGCATGATAATTTCATGTGGCTAATGAGACCATTCAAGATAACTAAAGATGCCATCAAGGCAATGATTAGACTGCATTCATCCGGTGGGTTACCTGCACTTAAATCTATGAAGAACCAAACAGTAACTGAAGCCACCGGATCCAAATTTGAAAAAAGGGCAATGACCATTGATGACATCATAGATCTGAATGTCAAGTTTGCCTCAATGATAATTGGATAGAAAATCTATCGTTCAAGCAGGGAAAATTTTGTGTCTGGCACAATAATCTATGCAGCATATCAAATGCTAAGGGAAGGTGCAGATTATGACCTATGTGAACTTCTTCTAAATCAACTATTGGAAACCTATAGAAGATAAAAAAGGATAAGAAGAATTCCTTTAAATATGGTTGTCTAATACTGTGTCTATTCTTCTATTTTATGAATGAGCTACCTGGATCAAGTGGTTGGGTTTGGCAAAATGATAAACCGGTGGCAATCCAAATCAGAGATTACATGTATGGACTTGGTGATGCTTGAGCCTAAAACACAGCCCTTTGGGGTTACTTTAAGAACTTCCAAAGCATGATGCAAGCCAGAGGAAGAATACCTCAATCCATAGTTGAGAAATACAAGGACATATTGTGCTTCATGGTTGACATTGATCAATGCCTAATGGAGGTAGATAAGCCCATAACTGTGTGGATAATGCCTATGGGATACGAGGTTGATGAAAAAATCTTGGAGCTACATATTCAACACCTATTGAACCAGCCCAAGGACACTAAAGCAGAAAGGTTTGGCACCTTTCAAGAGCTAAGTGTAAAAATACATGTTGAACTAAGACAACTGGAGATAAAGAGGAAAGTGAAAAGAAGTTGAAGAAATTGCCAAAAGATTTGGCCTATCAAAGGAGGCTGTGGATGCAAATAGAGAGAAAATGGAGAAGGCTAGAAAAGAGAAACAAGAAGCAAAGAAAGGAGACATTCTGGTACAAGCCTTCTCCTGGACTAGATCTTCCAAGAGCTCTGCACCTGTCACCCCTAAAAGCTCAAAGACTTCCAAACCGGAAGTAAAGAGATCCAGAAAAGGAGAAAAGAGGACAAAGACCAAAGCCACAAGGTCATATACAAGCCTTAAATATGATGAAGAAATAGAATCCGATGAGGAAATCAAGAAAATGAAGAAGAAGAAAACATCTGGGAAATTCTCTGCTAGTAAAAATGAGGAAGAAAAGGTAGAGGAATTTGTTGAAAAGCCCACTCTTTCCATTGATGACATCATCAAGGCAGTTACTGTGGATGGAAACCTACAGCCAGTAATAGAGTTTTATGATGAATACAATGATATTGACAAGGGCATTTTGGAAGAAGCTACTGTTAGGTACCTGAACATTTATAATCAATCTTTCATTGAAATTATATCCTTAATTCCTAAGAGTCTAGAAAAAGTACTTGAACTAAGAAAATAGAATGCAAAGGCAAAAGACTTAGAGATTCGAGAATAGATAGCAATTCATCTTTATCCTTCTATCACTCCAAAACAAATGGACATGATTTTCAAGGATTGTAAGGATGAATTCTGAAGTAAGGCGAGAATGAATAAACTTATGCTTGGAGAAATTGACCAAGTAGAAAATGAAACAAAAGATATCATCCAGAATGTTTTGAAAAGATTCAATCTTCCTATTATAGAAGAAAGGGTTGAAGAACCTTCTACCATGGATGTTAAAGAATTAAATGTAATCAATGAAGAATGTTCTAACAAGGATATAGAAGGATCAAAGGAAATAGATGAAGAGAAGTCTGAGGACTTAGATTCCTCTGTATTAGAAGAGGAAGTTCATGAAGCAGTAAACACAGGTGACATCTCTCTTCCGGATCCCACTGCAGACATTCCAGATTCTGAAGCTAAAGGAGAAGGTAGAAAAGAGGAGGTTAAGGGAAAAGAAGAAGAAGAAGTAGAAAAGACTAATGATGACTGTTCTGATATCCTAAAAGAAAAGAAGACTCAATCATTGGCAAGAGACACTGTAGAGGCAGTGAAGAACTTCTTAAATAGAGAAATGATGGAGATAGATGAACCTAAGCTATTTCAAAGGCCATTGAATTTTGACTCTCTCTCCCCAATTTAGACAATGAAAATAATATCTTTTGCTCAAGCCAAAGCAAAAGAAAAACTTCTGAAATCTCATATGGAAGACTGTGAATTATTGGAGATTGCATCCAAGATGCTAGAGAAGATCATGCCATCCTTCCAAAAGGATCCTTTGGCCTCACCATCTGGTAACTTGAAAACTTTAGTAAATTCTGTTAACACTCATTTTGAATCTCTAGAGAAATCAACAGAAGCAAAGGTCCAGAAGGAGTTTCTAGGAAAAAGATTCACTAAAGTGCAAGGACTGATTGCTAATGATAGGAGGACTCTGGACATTGGAATAAAGAGCCTTGAAAATGCTCTTAAAGATGGTGGGGACATATACAAATTATGTTTATCTTGGGCCAAAGTGACAGAGGACATTGAGAAGAAAGTAAAAGAACAAGAAGGAAAACTGTCAAGTTTATCTCAGAATTTTGATCCCCTTACTACCTCTCTAATGAATCAAGAATGCCAGGCTATTGTTATCATAAATGAAATAAAGAGGCTGGACAAAGAAAAGAAGAACATAATAAACAGAATGGGTGAACTCAAACAGATAATTATCCCTAAGCTAGAGGCAATGCATGAGGCCTTGACAGATGCTCAGACCACAGCCCGGACCAGTGATCTGACAGATTTAAGAAGGGCAGAAGCATATGCATTTTTGTTGAGTGTTCACATCTCCATTTTGTATAAGATGAAGCAAAGCTGGGCTACAGAGTTTGTACAACTAAAAACTACTTTTGTAGATATACTTAAGTATATGTAAGTATAACATATGATTTATACTTATGGGGCCATGTATAGAATAATTTTTACAAAATTTTGGCATGTGGATTTTGCCCTTTGCCATTGATGTCAAAGGGGTAGTGAAGAGTAGTGAAAAATGTGGAATCCAGCTAAGAGGGAGTTCCAGTATAATAGTGATCATCAACCAAGGGGGAGTTACTGCAACACATAGCCATTTTTCACTAAGTGTTGCCATCAATGCCAAAGGGGGAGATTGTTGGCAAGGGACACTGTGTGGCTTCATAAGTGTTGTCATTGATGGAAACAAAGTCTATCCCACACATCCATAGTACATAGTATGTCTATACCGAAAGTTAGATTGAAGACTATTTTGGTCCCGTGAACAAGAACATAGTATGTAACAAGGTCTGACAATCAGGTCCAGATCTCTCAGATGGTGTAACTCAATAAGTTGCAGACTTGGACAAGTCAAGAGGGGTATCATGACTATTGTACTCCATAGATTTAGCCTCTGGTGATAAATCAAGGAAAAGATATGAGCATCTGAGTGTTGGGTTCTAGTCAGGTAGAGTAGACAGAGGAAGAACTAATCGATAGAGTACCAGACTTCAATCTAGATAAGTAAAATGTGTTGATCAAGCAATTTGTGGGATTATACATTATTGGCCAACATGATTAATGAATTCTATGCCTATGTTTTTGATATGCATCAAAAATCAAACATGGATTTAGCTGACAGATTAATTACTTGCAGTGATCTTGATGCTGACTAGAAAGTTGATAAAAATCCTTGATGCAGATATATATACCAGATAGATTTCAGTATGTAAAGGAGTGGAGTGAACAAGTAATGTAATAAGGTGTGAAGGAAAGAAGGGATAAGTGTGAGAACAATAATTCAAGTCCAGTATGTGATAGAGCAACAACATTAAAATAGAGGAAGAATAAAGTGCATTAGATCAGTGTATTGTGCCTAACCGGAACTGAACTCTTGCATTTGTAGATGCTTCTCATAAGTTCAAACACTTGATTTTCTTCTGTAACTTCTGTAGATAGTGAGTCTGGTAGTAGAGCCCAGCAAAAGGTCTGGGAAGTTGTGTGTTCAGTTCTGTCATTGAGAAGGCAGAAGTAGAAGAACTGAGAGGTTGCAGAAACAAGTTAGCAAGATGCCTTTGAAAAATACTGGCATTGCTAGAGAGTTGCAAGAGATGAAGGAAAATAAAGCTAAAGAGATGAGGGAGATGAAAGAGCTTACAGAAGCCCTTCAAGCCAGGCTTGCAACCTTGGAGACGAACAAAAGAAGAGAAGTGGAAGAAAGTGAATCAGAAGAAGAAGAGGATGGTGAAGAGTTTGAAGATGTAGATGAAGATCTGGATCCTAAAGATTAGAGATTTGCAAAACTATTAAGGGCAATCAAGAATGACAAACCTAAGGTAAAGATTGATGTTCCAAAGTATAGTGGAAGTTTAAATGAGGAAGAGTTACTTGATTGGATTACTGCATTAGATAATCATTTCAAATGTGAGGAAGTTCCTGAGGAGTAGAAAGTAAAGATTGCAAAGACCAAATTGGCAGGTCATGCCTTATTATGGTGGGATTACTTACAATCAGAGAGGAGAAAGTAGGGAAAGTCAAAGATTTCTTCATGGGACAAGATGGTAGCAAGAATCAAAGGTAAATTCTTACCCAAGGATTTGATGGTGTTAGATTGTCATTGATGTCAAAAAGGTCTTGTAGGATCTTGGGTTGATATTAGTAAACATCTGAAGGTCACTAATTAGGAGGTAAGTGCAAGAGGTTGATGCAAGTTGAGGTTATACTTCAAAAGATAAGGACTTGCTTCATATGTGTGTTTAGATTTATCAAAAGTTATATACATTCACATGATGTTGTTCACTCTATCAGGAACATCAATCAGGAGTTCTTCATTTTGAGAGGATAAGTGTTGTTAGTTGAGTTGGCTTGATTAGTGTATATCTCTCATGTGGTGTGTTGATTATCAATGGTGTTGTTGTTCTTTAGTTGCTTATCAAAACATGAGGGTTGATATGGTTGTCTTGAAGTTGTGATAATTCAGGTGAGGTTGCAAAGATTCTTTCAGGATGTCATCTAGATAGGAGCAATTCAAAGGTAATCAAAAGATGAGTTTGTGTTGATTTGTTGATGCTCAAATATTGTTGACAGGTGATGTCAGCAAAGTACTATGTGCTATGATATAAGTTATGTGAAAATGTCAAAGGTTGGACAAGGTTGTTGGTGATATATTGTTGTTGATAGTAATAGAGATAATTGAGGATAAGTAATGATGTGTGCTACCTTTTGAAGATGGAGTTGATATTCTTGGATTGGTTACTTCAAGGTATGAGGTGACATACTTCAAGGTATGGGAAGATCAGTTGGGAGTTGGAGTTAAGTTTGTTAGATGAAGAAGTCTTCTCTTGTCTTCTCTTAATTATGCTATTATAACATGATTGATCATGTCATGATGTTTGAAGTTGATCACCTTTCATGATTTAGTGTTTTCTTTTACATGACAAAAAGGTTGTTTTCAAATTGAAGATGGTAACAATCACTGACAATTATCTGTGTTTTGTATCCTAGAAAAGTTGTGAAAAGAAGTAGTCTTTTTGTGAAATTAAGATAAGGGATGTAAATTAGAATTTAAATATTCTAAATTCTAAATAAGAATAAATCCCTAATCTTCATTCTATGCTGCCCATAGCATAAAAGATGCACTTTTGTTTTTAATAGTTGTTGACCTACTATAGCAAGTCAAATGTGACTTTAGTCATAACTTGAGGGCATTAGAATCATGTGAAAGACCGGCCCCTACCTCCTTGCTAGACCGATGCAATTGGTATTAAATATGAATCAATGGTCATTGTTAAAATTTCAAAGGGCATCGAATCACTTGAAGAGGGTATTTGTTTTATGTGGAGTGCTAAAAGTATATGCTTTAAGCATTGAAACTTTAAAAGAATTAAGGGCATGATGCATTTGTTATGCTTTGTTTGAAATTAGAATGTTTCTTATAAGCATCGAATGCTTTTATAAAAAAAGAACATTAGTTGCTCGAATAAGAAAGTCAAATGTATATTTGCAGCCCAATTTTCATGAAGATGTTTTATGCTTTAAAAAAGGCATCATTTTTTTTGGGATTTAAAAAGCATTAAATATGCTTTATAAAAATGAAGAGTTGTTCACATTTTATGGAGAACTAGGTCTATTTTTTATATAGAAACTTTTCTTCACCTAGTTTATTGATGGGAGATTTTTATCTAATGGGTTTCCTCTCTTATAAGACTAGAAGCTTTAAAAAGAATTTTTTTAAGAGAGATTTTTATAGAATTGGAGATTAAAAAGAACGAAGAGAGTTTCTTTTTGGATATTGACATATTGTCATTGAAGATTTTTTTTTTTGGGCAGAGAAATGAATTTTTGATTGCAGAGCAAGAGGAAGATGAATGGTGTTGTGTTTTCTTTGAAGATTTTTTTTTATGATCTTATTTTTAAGATAGGTTGTGTAGGGAAGATCAAAAGATTGAAGGAAAATGAACAGATTGAAGGTTTCAAAAATTATGAAAGATATTTGTGTAAAGAAGATATTTTTGTAGAGAGAAGTGAAATTCCAAGAGTCCTGTTGTTTATAATTTTATTGCAGATATTATGTGATCAGATGCAAGAGAAATTTTTGAAGGAATGTGAAAGATTCCAAGGCATTGAAGAGACAAATTTGTTTTGCACATTAAAATAATTATAAAGAGAAAGAAAAATATGAAAAATCATCTTGTATATAATGTTTTGCAGGAACATTGTATGTTAGCTTTTTGGGTGATTCAATATGCACAGTTGAAGATATTCTTTATAGAAATCCTCTTCAAGAGAAAAGAAAGATGAGAATATGATACTGGGTATGTGATGAAGAAAGAGTGTTGAGTTATGCAAAGATAATTAGATGAATTGTTATGTAGGTGTGAATGAATTGAATGGAAATAGAGTATCCCTCTGATCTTGTTTATTACTTCTATTGGTGATTTGGTTTGCCAATGAGGCATAGTATGCCAGTGAGGCTTATAGGTCAGTGAGACCTTAACATTTGTCAGTGAGACACTTATTGTAGCCAGTGAGGCTTCTTTGTAGCCAATGAGGCATGTTTTATCAGTTAATCTAGTGAGGCAGTTTTAGAGTGGTTTTTCTACCCTGGGAGGGTTTTCCACTCATGCAAATTTGTGTTATGTCTCATATTGTTTTCATCTATATGTGTGTATGTTAATTCTTTGCTCATGAGGTTTTGTTCTCTTTCTTCATTCTCAGTCATGTGAATATGTGTTTGACAAATCAATGATATCTTTCTCTCCTTGTGTCTTGAAAGTTAAAGTTTGCAAAAAGATTTGAAAATTTACATAACAGTGATTCACCCCCCTCTCAGTGTTGTCTTGGACTCCTACAGGATTATGAAGTTCAAATGTTTAAAAAGCTTCAATTTTTAAGATAAAAGAAAAAGGATGTGAAAGCATATACTGAGGAATTTTATAAATTAAATATGAGGTCTAGTCATCATGAGAATGAGACTGAAAAGATTGCTAGATACTAGGCTGGTTTGAGATTGAATATACAAGATGAATTAGTTTTGGCTAACCCTAGGAGTGTAGAAGAATGTTATCAAATGACAATCAGGATTGAGGAGAAGATGAAAAGGAGACAATATAAGTCCATGAGGGGAAGAGGCAAAAATATAAGAGGGGGAGGATCAGCCCCTACAACAAGATAAGCCAATGAGAACCAAGGAGAGGCTAGTAAAGGACAAGAGCAATCTGATTACAGGGGTGGATGGAGAGGCACAAGAGGCAGATTTGGAGGTGGTAGATGTTCTAATGTTTTCACTGGGATATGTTATCATTGTAATGAAATTGGTCACCCAGCATTCAAATGTCCAGAAAGGCAAGGTTCACCATTAGGAGGTGATAGGAAGAATGAAAAGAGGGTTCAATATGTGCAAGAAGAGAAGGTAGATGAAAGTGTTAACTCTCCAATTGGGAGTGCAGCCCTAGTTCTAGATGGAGAAGCATTGATGCTAAGGAGAACACTCTTGAAGACATCCAAGGACATGATACAAAGGAGAGCATTTTTCAGGACCAATTGCAAAAGCAAAGGTAAAATATGCAAGGTAGTAATAGACTCTGGTTCAACAGATAATATGGTGTCTAGGGAAATGGTGGATAAATTGAACATAGAAAGGATTCCTCATCAAACCCCTTATAAAGCATCTTGGGTAAGTGATAATCAATCACTTTTGGTATATGAACAAGTATATGTTGATTTTTAGATTGGAGAATATCAGGATTGGGTTTTATGTGACATTTTTCCCATGGAATGTTGTCACCTACTTTTAGGTAGGCCATGGCAATTTGATAGGTGAGCATTGTATGATGGATATTCAACACCTACACCATCAAGAAGGATGGGAGGACTTTTGTGATGACACCATTGCAGGAGGATGCTAAAGAAAAGAAGGCAGCTAAGGTCATCTTAGTGGGTAAGAAAGAGTTTGTGAAGCTCAATGAAGAAGACACAAAGAAAGTTGAGGATACCTCAGGGAGTGGGGTTGCTAAGGATCAAAGTTTGAAGGTGATTTCATTTTTGAATGATGGAGATCACATGGATGAGAAGAAGGTCACAGAGCAAGTCTGCGAGCAACCACAAGGTGGTTGGAAAGAAGGAGATGCTATCATAGTAGGGACCATTGTTTGTCCTCTAGAGCCATCAAGAGTTGAAAGGTAAACATATTCAGCCATAGCAGCGGCACAAGAAGCATCAACCAAGGTTTCCAATGTAGGTGTTCAGGCAAAGATGACAGTGAGAAAGAATGACAATCGATGGATAGGTCTGGTTGAATGCACCCACTCATGGCAAGGTGTGAATAGAGCCCATAATGCTAGGCATGAGTTTTTAACTCCAGGGAAGCAGGTTGCAGTCCAAAGATCATGGGGAAGACATGAGACAACAGAGAATAAAGGTGGAGAAAGACTAAGAATTAACTCATGTGGCATGAGTTCTTTTCTCGGTGGGGTGTATGGTGTAGGAGCACCTAATCCATGGTGGCCTCCATGAGGCATTCATCTTCATGTTGTGTCTGATGTTCAATTTTGTTGTTTCCAATAAGGTCCTAGAAGACCATTCATGTAATGAGGACTATGTCCAAGTATCTATTTCTGTCCTAAGGCATGTAGAGACAATAGTCATGTTTGTAAGCCTTACAAAGGGTATGTCCAAGTGTTAGATGGGAAGTTATTGACAAGTCATCGATGGTGATTAGTTTCAAAGATTAAAATAGTTGGCCTTCCCACCGTTGCAAGATTGCAAGATAACGGCCAAGATCAGGTTTTATTTAAGTTTGTGGAAGAGCAAGAGGAGAGGAGTGGGGGAGTGTGATATGCAATTGTGAATAGAGTATCTATGTGAGTACATTTTTGAAAAGAAAAAATAAACAAAGTCCTATTTTGTGTTGTGTTTTTTTTGTCTTTCTGAATTCTTTAGGTTTTCTCTATGCAATCAAATTCCTGTTTTGTGGTCGATATGGATTCTTAGTCCATTCCACCAATTAGATTTCTTCAAAATTAGTGGAATGGCTATACAGTTCCTTTTGTTTTCTATTTTGTTCATTTGGTGTTATGTCTGTAGGACCGCGTACAAAATGTGCTGAGAGATCTTAGCATCGTTATGTTAGGTTGTGGGAGTAAAGGATCTGAGTAGTTACAGAAGTTGTAGAGGGTCGAGACCATCAAGGGAGAATCGACAGTTAAGCTGAAGATGCTTTGAGTGACTAGCACAGGAAGTTGGCAAAGATCTATTGAAAAGTCTTTGATAACAAAACTGTGGTTAGATGCATTGATTTACCTTTGATCACTGGTGATGTGCCTGATCATGCTTTAGATGACCGGTTATGAATGGTTAAGTTATGCATCGGGAGGACTAGAGGTGTTAGAGAGAGAAGGTTGAGAGATTCTGATATTGGAAGTCTGGCCGATAGTGTATCAGCATATCGTGAAGGTCAATGGTCGGTCCCATCGAATGCATATTCTGAATGTATGTTGAGAATAATTTGTGTGTATATCGCAAAGGTATGTGAAGAACATTTTGTGTGTATCTCACAATTGTATGTCAAGGTTGTATGTAATGAATGTACATTGAGAATCTACAAGCATTAGATACAAAGGGTGACTGGTAGCAATGGTAAGGATAACTGAGAGTAGCAAGTCAAGTCTTGCATATACAAGGTTAGTTCATCAGTGTATCGGTAGGAAAGACTTAGCATAGACTGATGCAAGAAGTCTCACTGAAGACGAAGCTTGGTGTTAAGCATATCAAGAAGAGAAGCAGATTGGTGGAAGAGTTTTAAGTTACTCTGATAGAAGAAGTCACAACGAAGGAGGAAGTAATGGGTACATCGGCATGAAGTATGTCTACGGTAAGAGTTGGGAAAGTCTTTCTGACTATATGTTGTCTTGCCAATATTAGAAGGATGTATATGGTTTGATGTTATGTGGACTTTGAGAAAGGATTTTTAAAGCTATAATGTGGGTTGGTGGGTATTTCACTCCTATTTTGAATTGCTTCCACTGTGTGCTCTGCATCAGAGTCTCTTGTAGGCAGTATTCCTCTTGTGTGCAGTGTGCTCGAGAAGTGAACCCTAATTGGCAAGTGTCATTTGTACTTCTTTATTCTTTTAACAGAGAATACAATCTTGGATTAGTCACCCTATGGTTTTTCCCTTAACAGGGTTTCCACATAAAAATCCTTGTGTTATGTGTGTTGATTTTATTTCTGTTCTTATGATTACATATGCTTCCATGTTTTGATGCAACACTGATTATTAAGATAACAAAAAGAAAAGAAAGTTAAGGAAATTTTGAGATAATTGATTCACCCCCCTCTCAGTTATCTACCTTGTTTTCAACACCGTCAACCTTGTAAATCCTATGTAATTAATTACTCCTAATATTGTTTGTAAATCATCCCTAAGGGATGAAAGGTTTCACTAGCAGTGATCTTGTTTTAGTCATATATTTATATCTGGTACACATATATGACAGTCAATATTTTGTCAGTTATCTTGCCCAAGAAGGCAACCCCTCTTTATAAGGATATTTGTACCACATTTTTATTAGATTAGAGAGAAACAGGTGGTGCTAGATTAAAGACTGAAGGAGAGAGGAAGTGCATGTATTGTAATCTCATATTTGAAGATAATACAACTTGGAGCCTCTTTTCTTGGTGGAATTTTTTTACCTGAAAGGGTTTTCTCCACGTTACATACTGTGTTATGTGTTTAGTTCTTAATGCATGTTATTTCTATGTAATGGGTTTTAATTTATGTTGCAATCTCAATTGATTCTACATTGTTTAAGGCACATAAATAAGGTTTGAATCAGATTTCTATTGTGTGGTTTGCACCTTCATTTCTAACATTTGTTATCAGAGCCTGGCCAGTTTTGATTCTTGGCTGGTAGTGTGAAGGTTTTTTAGCTATAGTGGGAGATGGTTGTTGTTTGTTTGCAGATCTTGTGTAGATATCATGGCTTCATCCACTGTTGCTTCTACCTCTTTGTTGGACATCGAAAAGTTCAATGGCATGGGGTACAAATTGTGGAAGATAAAAATGGAGTATTTACTAGAAGAAAGAAATGAGTGGCTAGTTGTTACAAAAGAGAAGAAACTAGATGATGTTTCTCTTGATGAGTGGGAAAGACTGGATAAAAAGAAATGAGGTACAATCTAGATGTGTCTTGTAGATTCTATTTTGCTGAATTTTATGAGTGAGAAGTCCGTACGTAGCTTGTTGAAGTGTCTGGGTGAGATCTACCAACCCAAGAGTATGGTAAATAAACTTTATTTAAAGCGTAAGTTATTTTCCATGAAAATGAAAGAGGACGAATCGGTGGCAGGGCATTTAAATTCATTTAATTTGTTATTGAGTCAACTAGCATATGTAGATGTGGAGGTCAATGAGGAAGATATACGTACATTGCTTCTCTGTTCTTTTCTTGAGCCATGTGAGAATGTTATTTTGGCTATCATTGCTAACCTCATAGATCTAAAGTTGGATGCTCTTGTTTAAGTTCTACTGTCACATGAATTGAGGAAGAAAAGTTCAAATAGTTTAGGGGATGATCTCAGTGTTAGGGGAAGGTCTATGGAAAGAGAACCAAAAGGAGATCGAAAAGGGGCTAAGGACAAGTCCAAGGGCTGATCTAAGACTCCTGGGAAGAAGAACAGAGTTAAGTGTTGGAACTGCGGTAAAAGGGGACATATGAAGGAATGTAGAAACCCAAAGAAATAGTGGGAGAGTGCTTTGGATAAGTCCTTGAATGTAGGTGAAGATGCTTTATTTTCTACATGTAATATTGTTTCTAATGATCACTGGTTGGTTGACTCAGGATGCTCATTTCATATGACCCCACATAAGGAATGGTTTTCCACATATGAAGAGTATGATGGAGGTGTTATATACCTTGGGGACAACTCTACATATCTAATATTTGGGAAAGCCAAGATATTTTTTGTTTCAGTGATGGGAGGATTAAAACCCTCCCTTGTGTATTACATGTTCTTGGATTAGCTAGAAATCTTATTTCAGTTTCAAAGTTGAATGATTTGGAAATGCATGTAACATTTGACAAGCATGGCCACAGATTGGTGAGAGGGAACTTGGTGGTAGTGAAGGGGAAGAGATTGGGAAACTTGTTTAAGCTTGAAGACACTATAGTTTGTAAAGCCTCTTATGTATCTGATGCTAGTACTAAAAATACATGTATGTTGTGGCACCATAGATTAGGCCACACTAGTAATAATGTTTTGAAAACTATCAAGAATAAAAATTTGTTGGATGGTTTCTCCTATTCTGATGAGCACTTTGATTTCTATGAATATTGTGTGTTTGATAAATGATTCAAACACAAATAGATATCACCTCAGAGGTGTAGCTCACATGTAGATGAAAATCCTTCAATACATTAGAAGATGAAGTTAAATTTGCAATCACAAATACAACAATATTCTGCTCTGCAACAATGAATATCTTGAATGCTCTAAAATCATAAGTTCACCAAAATTTCATAATCATTTTCTAGTTTATAAATGAAACCCTAAGCATGCTTATTTATGCATTCCCATTTTAAATTTTGTAATTCAAACTTAAGATGTCGGCAATGGAACCTTCTAACGGTCACATAACTGACATTCAAATTTGCGACCTACCTAAAATAGGGCAGGACAAGGGTGTGAGCACCCATGTCCCTAGGTCCTACTTCAGGGTAGGTTCAAATGCCACAATGTCCCTCAATCCCCATGTGAGATGGGTTTTAGGCCATTTTCTTTTGGGAGTTAAAATGAACATGCAAGATGCAAAACAAGGGACCTGGGAGTCAAACTTAGGAGGTAAAAGTCCTAGGGGGACATTTTACAACATAAAATTTAGCCCCTACTTCAATGTATGTATGAATGCAAGACCCATACATGCATTAAAGTATGGTCAAAACACAACAAACATGCCAAGTACTTGAGCCTAATGCATACATAATGATTGAGGAACTATTTCTAGTCCCCAGTCTCAAGTAGACATTAGAGAAAACATGTCGCAAATAGGCCAAACATAGTGAAGATAGTAACAGGCACACAAAACATGGAGAAGACAATAACATGTATGCAAAACATGTTAAAGAGAGTATTGAAGACATGTAAAACACAATGAATACAGTGAATGCAGTGATTATTTTTTTTTCATTGTCATATATAAATGAATGCAGATGTAGATGCATGGAAAGTAAAAATGTTACACACAACCCAAAATGTAGGAGGGGCATTTTGCCACACTATTTGGACTACATATGGGGTAATAGACATGCAATACAAATCTCAGAGTGCAGGAGAGGCATTTCACCACACTTTTTGGACTACACTTGAGAACAAACATGCTATAAAAATCCTAAAGGATAGGAGGGGCATTTCACCATGCTCTTTGGACTATACTTGGGAACAAACATGCCATACAAATCCCAAAGCATAGGAAGGGAATTTTGCCATGCTCCTTGGACTATACTTGGGAACACACATGCAGAAGACACATAGAAAATGTTAGTGTTGTACATCATGCCAAAGGCATACTTGTTGATAACTGAGAGGAAGGGGGTTGAATCAGTTATCTTAATTAATTTAACTTTCTATTCTTCTTTAATAACTAGTGTAGCATCAAAACAAATAAGCATCCATAACCATGAAAGTAGAAACAAAAACAATACACATAACACAATGATTTTGACATGGAAAATCGTGTTAAGGGAAAAACCACGGGGTGACTAACCAAAGATTGTATTCTCTATTAAAAGAATAGAAGTACAAAATGACACTTGCCAATTAGGGCTCATTGCCCGAGCACACTACTCACAAGAGGCTAACTGCCTACAAGAGACTCACTGTCTATAAGGTACAAGAAGGTAACAAGATACTTGAATTGATGAGAAGCATCCACATATGCTGAGGTTCAGTTTCGGTTAGGCTCAATACACTAATCTACTGCACTTCATTCTTCCTCTTCTTTGGTGCTTCTATCCTGTCACATACTGGACCTGTATTACTGCTTCCACACTACTCTCTGCTTTTCTTTGCACAACACAACACACCACACATACCCTCTCATCAAAATCCATCTGGTATATATATCTGCACAAAGGGTTTCAACATCTTTCTAGTTGGCATATGGAATACTCAATATTTTCCCAAACTCTGGTCTGTCGGCTGAATCCTTGCTTACCAAGTGATGCATATCAAGGAGATTCTTATAGAAGTCATCAATCATGTCGGCCAATCATGAATGATCCTTAAAGAAAATTGATTACCATCAATATCTCATCTAGATTAAGGTCTGAAGCTCTGCCAGTCAGTTCTTCCTCAGTCTACTCTGCCAAACAGGAACCCAACACTTAGGTGTTCATATCTTTTCACTCTTACATCATCGGAGGCTCAATCTCTGGAATATATTATTCATGTTACTCCTCTTGACTTCCCAAGTCCATACTTTACTGAGATACTTCCTTTGAGAGATTCGGACCTGATTGTCAGACCTTGCTACATGCTTTGTTCTTGGTCAACGGACCAAAATACTCTTCAATTTGACTTTTGGTATAGACACACCATGTCCTACAGATGTGTGGGATGGACTTTGTTGCCATCAATGACAACACTCATGAAGCCACACAGTGTCTCTTGCCAACAATCTCCCCCTTTGGCATTGATGGCAACACTTAGTGAAAAATGACTAAGTGTCATACTACACTCCCCCTTAGTTGATGTTCTGTTCTAATGTACACTTTTTTGGAGCTCCCCCTTAGTTGGATTCCACATTTTTCACTATTCTTCACTCCCCTTTTGACATCAATGGCAAAGGGTAGAATCTGCATGCCAAAATTTCTAAAAATCAATCTATACATATCCACATAAGTATATATACAAGTTATATTTACATATACTTAAGTGTATCTACAAAAGTATTCTTCAACTGTACAACTTCTGTCACCCAACTCTGCTTCATCCTGTCCAAAATTGAGATGTGAACACTCAACAGGAATGCAAAAGCTTTTGCCTTCTTAAGATCTGTCGGATCACTGGTCCGGGTTGTGGTCTGAGCATCAGTTAGGGCCTCATGCATGGCCTCTAACTTAGGGATAATGATCCCTCTAAGTTCACCCATCCTACTTATAATATTCTTCCTTTCCTTTTCAAGTTTCTTTAGTTCATTTAGAATGGCAATAGTTTGACATTCTTGGTTTATTATGGATGTGGTGAGAGGGCCAAAATTTTGAGATAAACTTGACAGTTTACCCTCTTGTTCTTTCACTTTCTTCTTAATATCCTTTGTCACTTTAGACTAGGATAGACAAAATTTATACATTTCTCCACCATCTTTAAGAGAATTTTCTAAGCTCTTAATCCCAATATCCATATTTCTCCAATCATTTGTTATTATCCCTTGTACTTCAAAGAATCTTTTTCCTAAAAACTCCTTCCAGACCTTTTCTTCAGCTGACTTCTCTAAGGAATCAAAATGTGTATTAACAGAATTTAAAAGAGATTTCAAATTACCAAATGAGGAGGCAGAAAGATCCTTCTGGAAGGATGGCATGATCTTTTCCAACACACTAGATGCAATCTCTATCAGCTCATAGTCTTCCATGTGACACTTCAAAAGTTTTTCTTTTGCCTTTGCTTGGGCAAAGGATTCTATCTTCATAGTCTGAACCGAGGAGAGGGAATCAAAATTGAATGGTCCTTGAAGTAGCTCCGATTCATCCAATTCCATCATTTCTTTTGTCAGGAAGTCCTTAATAGCTTCTGCAGTGTCTCTTGCCAGAGACAGAGTTTCCTTTCCTTCTATGGCCTTAGAGGTGTCAACAGAGACCTTCTCTGTTTGATCTTTTTCTCTTCCCTTTTTCTCCTCTTCTTGACTTGCTTTCTCTTCTTTTCTTAGTTCTTCTTTAGTTCCGGAGTCAACAGGGGGATCCGGAAGAGAGATGTTTACTTCTTCAGGGACTTCCTCTTCCTGAGTAGAGGAATCCAAATCCTGAGTCCTTTCCTCACTTATGTCCTTTAGCTCTTCTATAGTTTTCACAGTAGATTCTCCTTCGTCATCCATGACATAGGGTTCATCACCTAAGTCCTCTATAATAGGAAGATTGAATCTTTTAAAAGCATTCTAGAGGATATCTTCTATTTCTTTTGCCACTTTGTCATTTTCTCCAAGCATAAGCTAGTTCATCCTTGCTTTGCTTCAGAACTCATCCTTGCAGTCCTTGAAGATCATGTTCTTTTGTTGAGGGGTAATGGAAGGATAGAGTTGGATAGCAATTTACTCCCGAATTTCTAGGTCTTTTGCCATGGCATTGTTCTTTCTTATTTCAAGTTCCTTCTCTAAGCTTTTGGGAATCAGAGATATGATTTCAATGAATGCTTTGTTATAAATATTAAGATACCTGACTGTAGCATCTTGTAGGATCTTCTACTCAGCTTCATTGTATTCATCATAGAATTTAGTCATTGGTTTCAGGTTCCCATCCATAGTGACTGATTGGAAGAAGAGAAGGCAGAGGAATTTGTTGAACAGCCTACTCTTTGCATTGATGATATCATCAATGCAAAGAGTAGGCTTTTCAACAAATTCCTCTGCCTTCTCTTCTTCCTTGTTCTTGCCGATAGATGATTCCATAGAAGTTTTCTTTTTCTTTTACATTTTCTTGATCTCCTCATCAGATTCTATCTCTTCATCATCCTTCTGACTTGTATAGGACAATGTGGTCTTTTTCTTTGTTCTCTTCTCTCTCTTTCTAGATGTCTGGGCTTCTAGTTTTGATGCTTTTTGGCTCTTAGAGGTGGCAGGTTCAGAGCTTCTGGAGGATTTGGTCTGGGAGGGGGCTTGTACCAGAGCACTTTCTTTTTCTGTTTCTTGCCTTTCTTTCTCTGCCCTTTCCACCTTCTCTCTGTTGGCATCAACTACCTCCTTTGATATTCCATGCCTCTTGGCAAATTCTTCTACTTCCCTTCTTACTTTTCTCTTGATCTCAGGCTGTCTAAGCTCAACATGAACTTTTACACTCAATTCTTGTAAGGTTCCAAACCTTTCTGCCTTAGGGTCCTTAGGATGACTTAATAGATGTTGGACATGCAGTTCCAGAATTTTCTCATCCACCTCATAGCCCATTGGCATAATCCACACTATTCTCAGTTCC
This sequence comes from Cunninghamia lanceolata, assembly GCA_027924645.1. Lineage (NCBI taxonomy): Eukaryota > Viridiplantae > Streptophyta > Pinopsida > Cupressales > Cupressaceae > Cunninghamia > Cunninghamia lanceolata. The sequence continues at coordinate 997,868 of BSBN01000088.1, forward strand.
ACTGCCTCCATTAGGCATTGATTAGTGTCTACCATGAAGCACATTGTATCTTTGTATTTTTCAACTAGAGATTGGGGGATTCTCTCTCTGGCCTACATTATGCTTTGGAAGTTTTTGAAGTAACCCCACAATGCTGTATTTTGTGCCTTGGCATCACCAAGCCCATACAAATAATCCTTGATTTGTATGGCAACAGGTCTGTCATTTTGCCATATCCAGCCACTAGTTCTGGGTAGCTCATTCATATAGTAGAAGAATAGGCAAAGTATCAAGCCACCATACTTGAATGAATTCTTTTTATCTTTCTTTATTTTCTGCAAATTCTCTAACAGGTGATTCAAGAGAAGCTCACAAAGATCATAGTCAACATTTTCTCTTAGCATCTGATAAACAGTGTAAATTGCAATTCTGGGTACTAAATTTTCCCTGTTGGAGTGATATATCTTGTAACCAATTATCATGGAGGTAAACTTGATATCTGGATCAGTGATATCTTCTATTGTCATTGCTCTCTTGTCAAATTTTGATCCGGTAGCCTCACTTATAGTTTGGTTTTTGACCTATTTGAGAACATGTAACCCTCCAGATGAGTGCAAACCGGTTACTACCCTAATAGCATCTTTTGTGATCTTAAATGGTCTGTTTAACCACATGAAGTTGTCATGTACTCTGCTCAAAACATACTGGACCCACTCATCTTCTGCAAAATAGGGGAAATGGATGCACTGTCTGAAATGTTTATCCCGGATGGCCTTGTATTGGGGTTTAAGTTTAAGTGATTCATCTATCAGTTCCTTGTGGTAGATATCCATCAAATTGGATTCCCCAAATTCTTCAATGTTTGCATGTATGTAAACCCTAATATCTTCTACATGTAGAATCCCATGTGGAATGCTAGAGAATGCGCCTAAGGGATCAACTTCCAAAGGTTTATAGGGTGTTTTTTGAATTTAGGGTGTGGCCTATCAATGATTTTGACAACATTCAGAGTAGCCATCTTTCAAAAAGATTCAGTGAGAGATCTTCAAGAGTGAAAATACCTTTTTATGCTTCTAGGGTTCATGATATGAGCTGGATAAGATTGCTAGTTGAATCGACTTCTATTGTTGATCTTGAGAAGTTTTGAGGCAATTTGCTTTAGATATCCTTCTTTTCTTCTTCTCGAATGCAAATGTGCAAATGATGAACAAGAGAACCCTTATATTTCTACACAAACCCTAATTTCACATTGTAATAAATACACAACTTAAGTTATTCTGGTTGCTTTGTTCTCCTTGTCTTGAGAGATTTTTTTGGATCACTGAGATGCACTTAGAGTTATTCTTGGTTAATATTAGAAATTTATCTACCTTTCTCCAATCATTCCATTTATTCACAAATCAAGAAATCTCAAATTTGAATCATACCAGATCTAACTATGAAAATCATGTTCTTACCGGATGACTATTAAACCGGATCAATCTTGGAAGATTAACCTCTTCTAAATTTCTTGTGGATCTTCCATATCTTTACCAAGGCTTATTTAGATGTTTTTCTAAGAACCCTTTAATTTGCAACTTTCCATGTGCCAATTTCAGGCACCAATTGACTGGTTGGGGGAACTTGTTTTCTTTTGTGACTCCCCTTGAGCCAGAGCTCATCTATTTAGTTTCTGGAAGGAATATCAGCACCAGATTCTAGTGCGGATCCATCCTCAACATTTTTTGTACTCCTCTTCACCCAAATCTTGTTCATCTCTCTTTGAATTTCATCCGCATTCACTTTTCCTTTTCCTTTTTCTTGGTTTTGATTATGATGCACCGGACCCTTTTTGTCCTGATTCTTATTTCTGTAGAATTTGGCAATATGACTAGATCTATTGCAATTGTAGCAAACAAGATTTCTTTGCATATTTGACTGATATCCTCTTGATCTACACTGATTAGCCATATGTCCCATTCTATTGCATGCAAAGCATCTACCATTGAATGAATTGTTTATTTGCATATTTCTACACTCATGAGATTTGTGACCATACCTTTTTCAATTAAAACACTGTCCGGAGAAGGATGGATTAGTCTGATTCATTCTTCTTTTGCATTGATTTTCTTTATGACCAAAGTTATTGCAATTGTGGCTGTATCCATTGAAGGATGGATATCTTTGAGCATTTGGGTGCCTTACCAGAGGTCTTCTAGGCTTGTTCCTTGGATTTCCTGATCTAGAGTTCTTTTGACTGGATCTGGAGCTTTCATCTTTCTCATACCCTAAGCCTTGCTTGTCATCTACCCTCTTTTGGCTTTCAAGAAGAACTTCAAGCTGAGCAAAGCTTATCTTGAATCTCTCTTTGTATTCATTTGCTGTTTGAAGATCCTTTTTTAGAGTGTCAATCTGACTCTCAAGTTGTTCTTCATTATCTCTAGCTTCTTCAAGATCAGATTCCAAATGCCTGATTATTTTATCCATTTTGTCGCAGTCTTCTGACTTCTCCTTGAGAGATTGTTTTAGATTATCTTCAGTCTTTCTTTTCTCTTCAATTTCTTGGGTGAATTTCATAACCCCTGATTCCATTTCATGTCTTACCATAATGACCTATTTTGATAGCTTCTCACATAATTTGTTCTTCTCATTCAGATCTTCATTAGTATCATTTGCTTCACTTTGACTTGCTAATTGCTGAAGAAGTTCCTTTCTCTTTTTCATAGAGATACTTAGTTTCTCCTTTAGTTCATTTATGAAATCATTAGCTTGTTTGAGTCTTTCTCTCAAGTTATTGACTTCATAGTGAGATTGCTCAAGATCATCAAGGGCAGACTAAAGTTGTTCCCTCATACCATACATATCCATTTGAATTCCTAGATCTTCCTCAAGCTGTTAGGTTTTGTTTGGAGGAACTTGGCTTTGATACAAATTGTTGATAACTGAGAGGGGGGGTGAATTAGTTATCTTAATTAATTTAACTTTATGTTATTCTTTAATAACTAGTGTAGCATCAAAACAAATAAGCATCCATAACCATGAAAGCAGAAACAAAATCAATACACATAACACAATGATTTTGACATGGAAAACCCTGTTAAGGGAAAAACCACGGGGTGACTAACCCAAGATTGTATTCTCTGTTAAAAGAATAGAAATACAAAATGGCACTTGCCAATTACGGCTCACTACCCGAGCACACTGCTCACAAGAGGCTCACTGCCTACAAGAGACTCACTATCTACAAGGTACAAGAAGGTAACAAGATACTTGAACTGATGAAAAGCATCCACATATGCCGAGGTTCAGTTTTGGTTAGGCTCAATACACTGATCTACTGCACTTCATTCTTCCTCTTCTTTTGTGCTGCTGTCTTGTCACATACCAGACCTGTATTACTGCTTCCACACTGCTCTCTGCTTTTCTTTGCATAGCACAACACACCACACACACCTTCTCATCAAAATCCATCTAGTATATATATCTACACAAAGGATTTCAACATCTTTCTAGTCGGCATCCAGAATACTCAATATTTTCCCAAACTCTGGTCTGTCAGCTAAATCCTTGCTTACCAAGTGATGCATATTAAGGAGATGCTTATAGAAATCATCAATCATGTTGGCCAATCATGAATGACCCCTTAAGAAACTTGATTACCATCAATATCTCATCCGGATTAAGGTCTGAAGCTCTGCCGGTCAGTTCTTCCTTAGTCTACTCTGTCAAATAGGAACCCAACACTTAGGTGTTCATATCTTTTCACTCTTACATCACTGGAGGCTCAATCTCTAGAATATATTAGTCATGTTACTCCTCTTGACTTCCCAAGTCTGTACTTTAGTGAGATACTTCCTCTGAGAGATTTGGACCTAATTGTCAGACCTTGCTGCATGCTCTATTCTTGGTCACCGGACCAAAATACTCTTCAATCTGACTTCTGGTATAGACACACCATGTCCTGCAGATGTGTGGGATGGACTTTGTTGCCATCAATGACAACACTCATGAAGCCACACAGTGTCTCTTGCCAACAATAATAACATCTAAAACATGACAAACAAGGTGATGGAAGGAAATTATTGCTAAGCTCCCACCATCTCAGGCACATTATAGGCACACCTAACAGTTGTGCTTATTCCATAACAACCGCCAAAGACATGCTTAAGGGAGGATACACCAACCCTGCCTACTTAGAGGACTTTTAGAATAAAAAGGATGTGCACTAGATCAAGAGATACACCATCCCCACCCCCATAGAGGGCTTTGAATAAAAGGATACACACTAGCTTAAGAGATATGATATCCTTCCTCCACAAAGGGCTTAAAATAAAAGGATATGCACGATATCCTGCCTCCATAGAGGGCTTTTTGACTGTAATATAAAATATATATGTGCACTTGCATGGAGATACAACATCCCGCCTTCGTAGAGGGATTACAAACACACTTCGTTAGTACCAAAATCAAGAGACAACTTACCTTATATGCCCCCACCTTAAGGTGGTTGATATCATGTACCAATATCAAGCACTTTAAGGTAGAGAGAAAAGACACAAGGGAACAAAAGCTTTCGCAAAGCCCATGCCCCCAAAGGTGACATGTACTTTATAATCACTGAATGTTAACACAAACACACAATTTCTTGCAAGAAAGGAGGTTAGAAATCTTTCTCTAAGATAATAACCACATAACATGATAAAGAATAGTTCATGAAAGTAATCACATCAAGAGCCAAGGTTATACTACAGATTTAGAAACTGAGTATAACTATGGGGCTATACTATAGATATCTTAGAACTGAGTGTATCCAAGGCGAGACCCAAGATAAACAACGTGCATGGAGTAGCTATATTGTTATATTTTGTTAGTAAATATAAGACATCATCAAAATATCACACAGAGTGATTTTACTAGCCAAGCATTTGATAATATATATCAACCCCATCGTCATGTATGGACTAGGTCTATTTTTTCTTTGCTTGTTGAAGGGACACATGGTCCGTATCAATATTATTTATTTCTCTTCATCCAACAGCTAGATAGAACAACTAGACGAAGGTAAACAATAAATCAAGTGAGGAGAACAAGTGTCTTAGGGTCATCAATTACGAAGGTGCCCACAGGTCACCAACCACAACACTATGCCCCTAAGACACAACACACAATAATGAAAATAGAGGAGAAAAGAAATATAGAAGAATGATGATACACATATAAGAAGAGTTACAACTTAGGTGGTCTCCCAGTATCCTTGACCTTACTGTTGACCCATTTTCCTCTATCCAGAGCCAAACAGTCAATATGGTATTTTCCTTGAAAATCCTTTGGAAATTGTTCCTATAAAGCTTAAAGTGGCAAATTTCCCAAAAAGCCTTGCCTAAAAACCTTACCATTGGAAAGAGCTTGAAAAAATAGGCAGGTTTGCTTTTTACACCACCCTGAAATTCAGCCAAATAAAGAAGTTATCCATGGTCAAAGTTTTTGTCAACATACAGTTCAAATGTTCATTTGGCGGGCTTGCAAATCTCCATCGGCCTTAGAAAAAAAAAAAAAAAAAAAAAAAAAAAAAATTAGGTTATATGCTTTTTCTGAATGTATATCAGGCTCCAAAGGTGCACATACATTTAGGGAATCTTTCGCAGGTCCTCAGGAATATTCCTGGTTTGTATATCGGTGATATACAAGCAGGAGATGCAAGTGAAACATGCAAGGTATATTGTGCATTCATCACATATTCTATCAAGATTCCCCATTTGTATGTTTGGGAGGTTTGTATATTTGCCTTTGTATTTTCAAGCTACAAGCAAATATACATTCGCTGGAAGGATACAAGGGTAGATGCAAGGATGGAATATACATCGCAGATTCCTGGAATATTCGTTGAATGTATATCGGGTTTGCATGTATATAGGGGCTTGTATATTTAGATATACAAGTGAAGATACAATCTAATATACAATGAAAAGATACATCGTGGGCATATTCTGTAAAGATTCCCTGTTTGTATGTGAAAGGGGTTTGTATATTGTGTTTGCATATTTAACATACAAGGTGCAAATGTACATTTGCTACTGTGCCACAGGGAAAAGATACAAGGACATTTGTATATCGCCAACATACAAGAGGTGGGGCCCGCCCATATACAAAGAGGATTGTATGTTTCGACATACAAAGGATCAGATGAATAGTAGCTTGTATATCACACATATACAAGGCTAAATGTACATTGCGATTTACAAACCAGATTTTATAGAGGTCTGTAGTCTATTCTATAAAATTCTCAAGTCCACCTTGTATGTATAGGTGTTTTGTATATTGCGATATACAAACAAATGTACAATGAGATACATACAAGCCGGACCCAACCCAAAAGTCAATTCTCACAAATTCAAGCATGGGGTCCACGGCTTGTATGTTTGTATATTCAGAGGAGGAGATACAAATGGTGGGGCCCGCACATACAAGGGAAATTGTATGCATATGCAAATTTGAAAATACAAAGCATGTACAAGCCTGATATACAAAGCACCATGCATGTACAAGGGAGTTGCAGAGAAAGGTTTTTTGAATGCCGATTCAAGCAGCAAATGCAAGCAATATACACAGAGATGTAGAAGCGATATATAGAGGCGGTTGACCAATCTTTGACCACCTGTATCTCCTCCATTTTGGTGAATTTTGACCTACTGTAAGAGGCAAAGTTGCATATTTTGGTCCCCTCTTTCATTTGGTAGGGTTTTTAGGAGTTTTGTCACTTTTTCAAATTTAGATCTGGAGTTGCATAGTTTTGGGGACTAGACATTTCAGCGACTTCTTGAACGAGATGTAGATAGTTTTTGCATTCATTTCTGCAGGTATGGAAGCTGCTCGCATTCATGATCAAAATATCTCCTCACTGATGTGTTGGCTGAAGATTGGCGATGAGTAAACAGCTGCAATAAAGACTCTAAATATCTTCCCATCCGCTCAGTTCTAGATTTCTACGCCATAACTGATGCAGCTGGATAGTCATCGACTGAGATATTTTTCTATGATAGTTCATAGAGCAAATTTTGTAACTGACCTAGGATAGTTTGGAATGCTATATATATGCATTCATCTGATGTAAATAGGGTTGGAAATTTTTTGGCATAGGGCTTTTCTGTTTCCAAACAGAGTTTTCATATACTGTAACCTTGCCTTTCATTAGATATATGCAAGTTATTTTACCTCCTTTGCTGATTTGCTAGTTCTGTGTAAATTTGCATATGGTTGTCTGTGAATTTCTTTTATTCCTCTCAATCATATTGCTCTTTACCTCTGCTATAATCATCTAATCTGTGTATGTTTACTTGCTGCATTTGATTATATTGTGCATTTTCTCAGTGTTGTGGAAGTCTCTTTTAATCTATCTGGTGCATCACTCTTTATTTCCAAGTGTTCTATTTCATTTCCATTACAAGCATTTCCTCTCCCTTTTCCCCTCAACATTTAGTAATTTTAGGTGATAACTAGACAAGGAAGCCGACCTTCTCCAGAGGTTTGATCTCATTTAGCAAAGTCCGACACTTAGAGATCATTCCCATGTTATTCCAGTTTGGAGAGGTTTCACAACTGTATGCAAGGGTGCAAAACTGGGTGATAATAACTTTTGGCATGCCCGGTGGGATAAAAGAGTCAGAACAACAATCAACTTAACAATCACTATTGCTGGTTTTAATATGTAACCAGTAATTATAGACCTTTAAGAGGTTAAATTTTGCATATCTGGTGACTCAGACTGAGGAAGGACAAGCATATCAGTTCTGTTGTTACATATTTTATGAGAAAGATTCAAACTAGGAGTTCAAGTTTAAGCTCATTCGAATATTTGTAGCTCTCACCACCTAGAAGACAGAGCAGAGTTGTAGCAAGGACTCTAGTTGCCAAAAGAGTATAGTCAACTCCAGCAAGTTTCAAACCAGTTGCTTTTGAAGTTCCTGTAGTAACTCAAGCAAATCTACCTATAGCTCTTCAGATGGCAAGAAATCAGCCATTCGTGACTTTTGACAGGGGTAGCCCTTTAAACCTAGTAATACATGATGTCATACCCATGGCAGCTTTGAAGAATCTACCCTATTTTACAGGAGAAAATTAGACTACTCCTATTAAGCACATTAGAGACATAGCATCTCTGTGTGGGGTACATCATGTCACTCAAGAAAATGTACCCATCAGGCTGCTGGCTGCCTCTTTCAAAGGGAAGACATTGCAATGGTTCAGGAGTCTACCAGTGCAGACTATTACAACCTGGGATGATCTAGGAGAGAAATTAAATAGACAAATCAGATAATCTATCATTGGTTGAACAGTTGACCACTATAAAGAGAGCTCCTTAGGAGCAAATGATGGATTTTAACTTTAGATTTCAAAAGACATGGGATAGAATCCCTGCCATGGTAAGTGCTCCAGCTGAATATGTATTTCTATATTTTTTGAAAGCCCTAAATAGTCATATTTCAGTAATGATTCAATCACTAGGAGGTAATAGTTTACCTAATGCATATGAATTAGCCATTAGGGCAGAGAATAATCTGATTTAGGCCGAAAAAATAGCACCCAGACCGCCAGTGCCTATTTTTTTTGAGATTCAAGCTTCCATGCCTTTGCCAATTCCATGTTTTCCCCCTTTGCCTACTATCACAGCATTACCTAATACTGTCAATTTTGAACTTTCTGCCTCTAGTTCATCTCAAGAATTGAAAGAGATTAAAAATAGTCAACAAAAGATTGAGGGCATCCTTCAAACTTTTGGAAATGAGTTGGTGAACGTAAAGAAACAGCAATCCCAGAGGCCTTTTCAGCCTTATCAACAATCATATCAAGGCCAAAATCAGCCTTACCAAGCCAACAGACAACCATATCAAGGTAATTATAAGGGTCCCAGGCAGAATGTCAATCAAAGGCCTTTTCAGCCTTATAATCCAGTGCCCAGCAATACAGCAAGGGACCTTGTCCCTATCTAGAATAATCTTGCAGTTGATTACGAATGGTGTTTTCCATGTAATTAGCCACACAATCAGTTAGCCTGCTGAAACGGGGTCATAAATCAAGCTTTGATGGTACAGAATGTTGTAGTCCTGTAGCCAAATACACCTCATGATGGAGCTATGCAGTAACAAGAGCAACCTTAGAGTGATTCTGCCTTCATGAATTGGCAGCAAGGCAAATTTTGTGGCATGAATAGAGAAGATACACCGGTGGCAGCAAATACAAGGGCCTAGAAGGGGGGTTATGAGGTAGAACAAGCATCAAATAAAGAGAAAGGACATGTTGGTGCTTCAACATCACATATTCCCCACATTTTACAAAGAAGTGACCCAGTAAAAGCAAGGGAGATGCCTAATTTGCAAGCAGAGGTTGCTGCTACAAAGTCAAATCAGAAGGTGAGTTCCATTCCACCTTTCAATATTATTGAAAATAGGAAAAAGATGAATGTGACAATATCCATGTGGGATTCCCTAGCCATCCCTGGTCAAAAGAAGATGTTGCAGTCTGCCTTATCTGATTTGAAAGTATCCAATGATACAACTATTGCCCCAAATAAGGCTGTCCTTACCAATTCATCCGAAGATAACAGCAAACAGCCAAACAAAAGTACTAAGCCACTCCCATTTTATATATCATTGATAATTGGAGACAAATTAGTACACTACTGTATGGTGGACAGTGGTGCAAGTAGTTCTGTGATGCCTAAACAGATTACAGACCAATTAGGGCTCAAATACCAGCCTCTTGAGAAGGGTGTACTCCAATTAGATGGTACAACTGTTAACACTATGGGTGTAATAAAAGACCTAGGTCTCACTCTGCACACTTGCCCAAATGTTTCCATTTCACAGGAGGTGTTCATCATAGATTTGCCTCCTTATTTTGCCATGTGCCTATCAAGAGAATTTACAGCCAAGATAGGAGGATATTTATCCTCAGACTGGTCCCACATGTTTTTTAGGACTAGATATGGCACCAAAGTAACTTTAAAATCTGAGTTACTTTCAAATCATCACATAGAGCCTTACACACCTAGTGTTGTTAATGTAAATTGCATTATTTCTGATGACCCTAAACTTGTTGCTGCCCAAGAACTACAAGCTGAAAGCATACCAGAGGTACTCTTAAGGGAATGGGCCTCAGAAAATGTTGTAGATGATCCTCAGGCACACATACAAGAGATTGGTATGGGAACTTACATACTACATGAGCCTGAAACAACAATTCCAAATCTGGTAAAGGATGCAGGACAACACACAGAGCAACAAAATGAAGTATGGAAAATGTATTTTGATGGCTCTAGGAGCAAAAATGGATCCAGTGGTGGTGCAATGCTTGTATCCCCACAGGGTGAAAAGTATTTTTCTTCTTTCCATTTTTCCTTTGCATGTACAAACAACACTATTGAATATGAAGGACTAATTTAGGGTTTGTAGTGGGCAAGAAAGAGGAAAATAGGCTATTTGCAAGTGTTTGGAGATATTGAACTTATTGTAAACTAGGTAAGGGAACTACATCTCACAAAGAATGATGCTCTGAAATGCTACAAACATAGAGTGTGGAACATGATTGAAGAATATGATGCTTTCAATCTGATCTCTATTCTGAGAAATTAGAACTCCCATGCTGATAGGTTAGATATGATTGGGGCACCGTTTGATATCCCTAGTGATATTCAACGAGAAAAGGTGCAGCCTCATGTAAAGATAGTGGATAGACCCTCTATCCCTAATAATAATATTCATTGGCAAGTCTTTGAAAGTGATGAACATAATCTGAGGTTCCTATTAGAGGAAGATGAGTTTTCCATGATGAATCAGGATAAACTCAAACAATAGTATGGCAATGATCAAATTGTTCAACTGAAGACAAACAAGTTGCCCAAGGGATTGGTAGCTTTAGAATCTATTTTTGGCACTGATGATTAGATAAAGAAGACCAAGGCCGACATGCAGATAAAGGAGGAACATTATGAAGATTTTGAAATTTTCAAGGGTAAACTCCTCAGGTTAGGTAAAATCTGTTCCCCTAAAGATAGGAGAGCTGTTATTGCCCTTGGTCAAGAGTTTAATGATGTGCTTGCTCGGGATTATTCAGACCTAAAGGGATTTGATCCTCATATTGCCCAGCATACCATAGAGCTGGAATTAGGTACAAAACCTATGAGACAGAAGCAAAGACCCCTAAATCCAAAGCTGGAGCCCCTGATGATTAAAGAGTTGACTAAGCTGATTGAGGGAAAGATCATTTTTTCAATCAAGTACACTTCTTGGGTCTCCAACCTGGTCCCTGTTAGAAAGAAGAATGGAGAGATCAAGCTATGCATTAATTTCAAGGATCTAAATAGAGCTTCCTTAAAGGACCACTACCCACTCCCCTCAATGGAGTAGATTTTACAAGTAGTGGCTAGCTCGGAGACATTTCTCATTACTTGACAGATTTTCTGGCTATAATCAAGTGTTAGTCAAGGAGGAGGATCAATTTAAAACTGCATTTACTACTAAATGGGGCACCATGGCCTATAGGAGAATGCCTTTTGGTCTCTCTAACGCTGGCTCAACTTTTCAAAGAGCCATGGATATGGTGTTTAAAGATTTGCTCTATAAACTGGTGCTGGTGTATCTGGATGATATAATAGTCTTTTCCAAGAATGCATCTGAGCATTTATCCCACTTAAGGCAAGTTTTTGAGAGATGCTAAGAGTTTGGGATATCCCTTAATCCAAACAAATGCATTTTCGCTGTCCATGAAGGCAGGCTGTTAGGGAATGTTGTCTCAAAAGAAGGCATTACCATTGATGCTAAAAGAGTAAGGGCCATTTTGGAGCTACCTTTACCAAGTCATAAGAAGGGATTACAAAGTTTTATTGGCAAAATTAATTTTCTACGAAGGTTCATCCCTGAGATTGCAAACCTTTTGAAGCCTTTGACATCCATGTTAAAAAAGAATACAACCTTTAATTGGACAAGAGAGGCTAGACTCATCTTTGAGTCTATAAAAGAAGCATTGTCAGTTGTGCCAACCTTGGTAAATCCTAACTTTTCCAAAGATTTTATTCTATATGCTTATGGTGGCCTAGATACAATCTCTGCGAGTTTAGTGTAGAAGTAGAGTAGCGGCTTTGAACAACCAATCGCTTTCTTCAGTTAGGGGCTGGAAGAATATGAACAAAGGTATAGCTTTGTTGAGAAGCACGTCCTTACAGTGATAAGGAGCCTCAAGAAATTTTGGCATCTTATTTCTAATAACAAGATACATTTGATGGTGGTGCATCCCAGCGTAAAGGAGTTCCTGTTGAGCAAAGATGTTAATGAGAAGAGAGCTGGTTGGATTACCAAGGTCATGGAATATGATGTGGATATCCAGGTAACCAAGCTTGTTAGAGGTAGAGGACTCAGTGAGCAGCTCGCTACTAGTTTTGAAAAGGGGGATGAGATGCTTTTGACCATTGAGGATGCACCTCAAGGTAATGTAGAGGCAGTGGGCACAAGTTGGGTTACTGATATGACTTAATTTTTGTAAACTAGAAAATGTCCAGCAGGTTTGGATAGAACCAAAAGAAGATATTATAGACTGCAGTCTGTTCCATACATTTTGATTAATGGCACCCTTTTCAGAAAGGATTTTAATGGTGTATTGCTAAGATGCATTGCTGAAGATCAGATTGACAAGGTACTGCATGAGTTTCATGGTGGAACAATAGGTGGTCATTTCACCCCAAAGACTACTACCTGGAAGATAATGAGAGCTAGATATTACTGGCTCAACCTATTTAAGGATGCCCATGCATGGGCTAGAAAATGTAAAAAGTGTGCCATCTTTGCCGGCAAAGAAAGGCTGCCAGCTTTACCTTTGCAACCAATTCAAGTAGAGCAGCCCTTTATGAGATGGGGCATTGATTTTATAGGTCCTATTAACCCACCATCAAGTGCAGGCCATAGATGGATTCTTACAACTATAGACTATTTCACAAGGTGGACTGAAGCAGTGGCCCTGAAGGAATCCAATGAAAATGTTGTCTTAAATTTTTATCATGATTTGATATCTAGATTCAGAGTTCCTGAGTCTATCATTTCTGACAATGCTTTGGCCTTTGTTGGCCTAAAGATAACTGACTGGGCTATTAAGAGTGGGATCTATTTGAATTCTTCTTCCAATTATTACCTGCAGGGTAATGGTTTGGCTGAGTCTACGAACAAAAATCTCATAAGAATTATTAAAAGATCAATGGAGGATAACCAGAGGACCTGGCACACTACTTTGAAGTATGCCTTATGTAGAATAACTCCTAAAAGGTCCATTGGCAATTCTCCATATATGTTAGTCTATGGGAAGGAAGCAAGATTGCTTATCTCTGTAGAACTGCCAGCACTAGACATCATGAATTAGCTGGAAATGTTTGAAGAGGAAACCCCATGGCTGTCAGATATGCACAGCTTATGGAGCTTGAAGAAATTAGAGACAAGGCTATGAAGACTATGGAATATCATCAGCTTCAAACAAAAAGAAATTTTGATAAGAAAGCCACCCCTGGGAACTTTAGAATGGGTGACATGGTGCTCAAATGGGATGAATTGAAGAGCAGACCAGGAAAACATTCCAAGTTTGACAGCATGTGGAGTGGCCCATTTCTCATTACTGAATGTAAGAAGCACAATGTATTTCAGTTAGCAAATATGGATGGACAAAATTTACCTATCCCAGTTAATGGGATACACCTGAAGAGGTGTTTTGAGGTATGAGTGCCTTGTAAATTAGTAGATTAGATTTCTTGTTTTCAATAAGTGCTACTGCACATTAGTTTTGACTCCTTTTTGCTTTCTCTAAATGTTGTCTAGCATAGTTGAAAGGGTTCGCTTTCAACATTTTGTCTTGGTTTGGTCTTCCAAGTGTTCTTCTTTGCTTCTATCTTGTTTTGCTAAGGTTAGAAATATCTGTATTTTAGTCTCTGTGTGACTCCATGCCCAATGGATGCTTAAGGCCACTGATCTAACTATTTAGTAGGCAAACATCCCATAGAGGTCACCAAATTGTTGACCCATTTTCCTTTGTACAGAGCCAAACAGTCAATATGGTATTTTCCTTGAAAATCCTTTGGAAATTGTTCCTATAAAGCTTAAAGTGCCAAATTTCCCAAAAATCCTTGCCTAAAAACCTTACCATTGGAAAGAGCTTGAAAATATAGGCAGGTTTGCTTTTTACACCACCCTGAAATTCGGCCAAATAAAGAAGTTATCCATGGTCAAAGTTTTGGTCAACATACAGTTCAAATGTTCATTTGGCGGGCTTGCAAATCTCCATTGGCCTTAGAAAATTAAAAAAATAAAAATAAAAAAAATTAGGTTATATGCTTTTTCTAAATGTATATCGGGCTCCAAAGGTGCACATACATTTAGGGAATCTTTTGCAGGTCCTTGGGAATATTCCTAGTTTGTATATTGGCGATGTACAAGTAGGAGATGCAAGTGAAACATACAAGGTATATTGTGCATTCATCGCATATTCTATCAAGATTCCCCATTTGTATGTTTGGGAGGTTTGTATATTTGCCTTTGTATTTTCAACATACAAGCAAATATACATTCGTTGGAAAGATACAAGGGCAGATGCAAGGATGGAATATACATCGTAGATTCCCAGAATATTCGCTGAATGTATATTGGGTCTACATGTATGTAGGGGCTTGTATATTTAGATATACAAGTGAAGATATAATCAGATATATAATGAAAAGATACATCGCGGGCATATTCCTTAAAGATTCCCTGTTTGTATGTGAAAGGGGTTTGTATATTGTGTTTGCATATTTAACATACAAGGTGCAAATGTACATTTGCTACAGTGCTGCAGGGAAAAGATACAAGGACATTTGTATATTGCCAACATACAAGAGGTGGGGCTTGCCCATATACAAAGAGGATTGTATGTTTCGACATACAAAGGATCAGATGAACAGTAGCTTGTATATCACGCATATACAAGGCTAAATGTACATTGCGATATACAAATCGGATTTCATAGAGGTCTGCAGTCTACTCTATAAAATTCTTGGGTCCGCCTTGTATGTATAGGTGTTTTGTATATTATGATATACAAACAAATGTACAATGAGATACATACAACCCGAACCCGACCCAAAAGTTAATTCTCACAAATTCAAGCATGGGGTCCGTGGCTTGTATGTTTGCATATTCAAAGGAGATACAAATGTTGGGGCCCGCACATACAAGGGAAATTGTATGCATATGCAAATTTGAAAATACAAAGCATGTACAAGCCTGATATACAAAGCACCATGCATGTACAAGGGAGTTGCAGAGAAAGGTTTTTGAATGCTGATTCAGGCGGTAAATGCAAGCGATATACACAAAGATGTAGAAGCGATATATACAGGTAGTTGACCAAATCTTTGACTGCCTGTATCTCCTCCATTTTGGTGAATTTCTACCTCCTGTAAGAGGAAAAGTTGTATATTTTGGTCCCCTCTTTCATTTGGTAGGGTTTTTTTTAGGAGTTTTGTCACTTTTTCAAATTCAGATCTGGAGTTGCATATTTTGGGCGACTGGACATTTCAGCGACTTCTTAAACGAGATGTAGATAGTTTTTGCATTCATTTCTACAGGTATGGAAGCTGCTCGCATTCATGATCAAAATATCTCCTCACTGATGCGTTGGCTAAAGATTGGCGATGAGTAAGCAGCTGCAATAATGACTCTAAATATCTTCGCATCCGCCCAGTTCCAGATTTCTATGCCATAACTGATGCAGTTGGACAGTCATCGATTGAGATATTTTTCTATGACAACTCATAGAGCAAATTTTGTAACCGACCTAGGATAGTTTGGAATGCTATATATATGCATTCATCTGATGTAAATAGGGTAAGAAAATTTTTGGCATAGGGCTTTTCTATTTCTAAACAGAGTTTTCATATACTGTAACCTTGCCTTTCATTGGATATATGCAAGTTATTTTACCTCCTTTGCTGATTTGCTAGTTCTATGTAAATTTGCATATGGTTGTCTATGAATTTCTTTTATTCCTCTCAATCATATTGCTCTTTAGCTCTGCTATAATCATCTAATTTGTGTATGTTTACTTGTTGCATCTGATTATACTGTGCATTTTCTCAGTGTTGTGGAAGTCTCTTTTAATATGTCTGGTGCATCACTCTTTATTTTTCAAGTGTTCTATTTCATTTCCATTACAAGCATTTCCTCTCCCTTTTCCCCTCAAAATTTAGTAGTTTTAGGTGATAACTAGACAAGGAAGCTGACCTTCTCTGGAGGTTTGATCTCATTTAGCAAAGTCTGACACTTAGAGATCATTCCCATGTTATTCAAATTTGCAGAGGTTTCACAACTGTATGCAAGGGTGCAATACTGGGTGATAACACTTACAAGAGTATCAAGGGTCATCCAAGGAGGCCTAAACAACACATAGCACATCACAGGGGAAACATAACACATTTCTAAAGGGTTAGAAATACTTACCTAATACAACATAATGCTAACAACATTTATATCTAGGAGTAGGCCACCCTTGAGAGAGACTATAATAGGTGTTACAATAAGTGTGGCTTAGGGAGGGAGAAATACACTTGTTCACTATCCTCTTAGGAGGTGGAGAATTGATTTGTTTTGAGTTATCTCAACATCCATCCATAAGGGATTTAATGTGAGAGACCTTCATCCACTAGTGCTACATCTTTTGAAGAGAGAGCATAGGAATGAGGGGAAGGTAAGGTGTTGTGAGGATAGTTATTAATGTTTGCATCTTTAGTGATGTTAAAAGATTATGCAACTAAAGGAGAGGTGTCCAAGGTTTTTGCATCCTTAATGATATCCAAGGGACTTAAACTTTAAACCAAAGGAGGGAGATCAAGGATCTTCACTTCCTTAGTGATGTCCAAAGTACTTGAATATTCAACTAAAGGAGGAAGATCGATAGGATGATCCATAGAGGCTTCATGTACTATGGTAGGGAGAGAATTTATAATATTATTAGATGAATGCTCATTATCTATCCATGGAATGTTCTTTTCTCGAGGGGGTTCTTCATTCACTAATGCTTCATCTTGGCTAGAGAGAGCATTAAAACAAAGAGATGGTGGTGGTTCTTCATTCACTAATGCTTCATCTTAGCCAGAGAGAGCATTGGAATGAAGAGATGGTGGTGTGCTGTTAAGGGATGTGTCAATGAATTCATCCTCTTTCACCAAAGTGTCCTCATAAGTGGGAACAACTTTGGGAGAGAGGTCATAAGGTAGATGTTATGTCGAACAATGTCCCCTTGGGGGCTTTTCCCTCTTAAGGTTTAGCTCTTGGGTCCTTAATTTGCATTTAGAGCATCTTACAACCCTTGGGTCTTGTGACAAATAGGACCTAGGGTGTTGCACTTTTATGAATCCTAAGTAAAAATGGCAGGGTGGACTTGGGTGTTGGTGCCCTAGTCTAGCCCTATTTGAGGTCTTCCCTAATTTCAAATGTCAGTTTAGTGATTGTTATTTTGGTCCTATGCCGACATCTAAAGTTTGAATTATGAAATTCTTAGCAAGAATCTTTGTAGTTGCATATATAAGCGTGATTAGGTTTCATTTACAAATGAGATGGTATTTTTGATTAACAAGCTTTTGTGAAAGTTATTCAAGGCATCCATTGTATTGTAGAGCAGTACTTTATGTTGTTATTGTGTTTGTATTTATAGATTCGACAAGCTATCTCCTCATGGAATGAAGAGCATCTTCTTTCCATGAGATCTTCACTATAAGGTGATACCTATTGTGTTTTCAGTCATTTATCATTTGGATTTTTGCTTCTATCTCGTCGGGATACACACTCTCATCTGACAACATTGTTTGGAGGACTTGAATGTCTCTCCAAGGCTTGACCGAGGCAAGCCTCTAAACACTACAACCCCCTCCCATGCTTCTTGTAATTATAGGTTATAGGTGTTGAGTTCCATGGAGTGTAGTTGCAGAAAGGAGTAGCAGACATTAAGGATTCAAGATCTAAAAAGATGTAGGACACTGGAGCTTTTCTTGGACTAGGGAGCTAGTCCTCATGTCCTCCGTAGTTGAATTCCCAAAAACATAAGTTGCAATGCAGACCAGTGTCAGAAGGAGATCATGATTCTAGAAAGAAACAAGTACCTTGGACTTGGGTGCTAGTCCTCGTGTCTTTGATTTTTATGCCTTCCGAACTTCAAAAAATAGTGAGTTAAATATCTTTGACCTTTATCTCAGTCTGAAAGGTTTGTCGTAATTTGATAATTTACTTACTGATTTGCATAATTATGGTTTCTAGGTACAATTAAGCATTAGATAGAGACATTATTTGATACATCCAAGAATCTATAGCTTCCCAAGTGGCAACTCAACCTGATAAGTGATTTCTCTCGCTTAGTGGAGATTCAACTTGATTGATATGCCATTAGAATGTTTGGTGTGAAAGGAGGATTATACATAAACCATTAAAACCCCAACCATTCTCCCCCTCTTTTCACACTATAAATATTTTTGGTGAACCCATGTTTTTGAAATTTTTGGCACCTTGTTGAGTGTTGTTTGATAGACTTGCATTCATTCATCTTATTGCATTCGAAAAATTGCAAAAAAAAATTGAAAAATTTGAAAATTTTTAGCATTCTAGGCTTGGATTCTAGCATAATTTTAATTATTTGGCATTTAATTTGATTAAATTTCTATCATTATCATTAGATCTTATTTAAATTACAGAAATTCATTATTTAGAATTGCATTTTGTGCTTAATTTGACAAAAATTGCTTGAAATTGTGCATCTTTCATAAAAACCTAGTTTTGCATTAGCTAGGGTTTGTAGTCAAAAATATTGTTTCAGATTTTACTACCATTTTCAAACACTCATTAGGACTGATTTATAATAGTAATGTTGCGTCATAGTGGTCTTCTTGCAAAACTTCATGTCTAGGGTTTGAAAACCTTGCTTTTTCACTAGATTTAGCCTTATCGTCTCACTAGATTTGCACCATAGGTGTGTTGTAAAAGATTTTTCTACACTAATTGGCTGTCATCAGGGTTATTATATACTTCCCCTCATCAAATTATATACAACACCCTTTTTATTGGGTCTTTGCATTGAAATTTCGTGAAAAAATGCATATTTTAGTGTATTTTCACTAGGTTTTGACTTGTCATCACTCTAGATTTGCATCAAAAGTGTATATTGGACTCATATCAGACATATTATTTTCTGCCCCTAATTAATTTCCTTACTATTGCAAGTATGTGCCTAATCGGTGTTGTCATTGATGTCAACATACTCATGTTGCATTGATGAAAAGGATTGGTGCTGAGGATATTGACAAAATTAGTCCTAATCAGGAATAGAGAAGAACAGTGAAGACAGTAAGGTAAAAGTCCAAGATAAGATGAGAATTAGAGGATGCAGTTTAAAGGGTTTGTAGATATGCATCTTCAGGAGATCCAGTAAAGATTTCAGAGCTCCGCATGAAGATCTGAAGAAGTTGTGGCCGTTCAAGGAAAACCGGTTCCGACAGGTGTTCAGAGGTGACAGAGTGATACAGATAGGTCCAGTGAGATTCATAAATGCATTTTCCTATTCTACAGATTTGAGGGAGTGTTGAGGAAGTCTTTGCAAAGTATCAACTAGATTGGTTCATGGTTTGAAGGTCTGCAAGCATCTATTCCTTTGTGACAGTAGTGATAGACTGTGTTCTTGAGGTTTCAAATGAAGGAGAGAAGGATTTCAGTATGAAGATGAAGTGTAGATGTTCTTGGTGATTTAGACAATCTTGTGGAGGTCTTTGGATCATGTCTAGCTCATGGTAGTGGTCTGCATTGGAGTTGGAGCTCACAATTGAAGAAGAACCTCTAGATGATGGTGTTCTTCCTGGGACTGGCCGATTGGATGAGTTACATATCTTGCAGATGTTCTTGTAGAAGTTTGCTGACTTAGATGACTATTCCTAAGTTAATGTCTTGTATATATATGGAGTTGTAAAGTCTTTTCAAAGTGTGCCTTGTGGAGATGTGAGTGTGGTAGCAAGGAGGAGAGAGAAAGGAAAAGCAGAAGTTTTGGGCTTAAATGGAACTGATTCAAATATGGTGAAGATGCTATTCTCCAGTTCATGTATGTGACACTTATTACTTTGTAGACAGTGTGTCTTTTGTAGGCAGTGAGCCTCTTGTGAGAAGTGTGCTTGGGCAGTGAGCCCTAATTGGCATGTGCCATTTTGTTCTTTCTATTCTTCTAATAGAGAATACAATCTTGGGTTAATCACCTCATGGCTTTTCCCTTAATTGGGTTTTTCACGTCAAAATCTTGGTGTCTTATGTGTTGATGTGTTTTCTACTCTTGTTTTAATACATTATGTTTCATGATTGATTTATTGATATGCTGCGAAATCACTAAGAGGATTTAAGTGTGTAATTGGAAAGAAAGTTTTTGACAACTGATTCACCCCTCCCCTCTCAGTTGTCTGCCCTAAGACTAACAATTGGTATCAGAGCCAAGTTCCTCTAAAAGGAGCTTAATCACTTGAGGAGATCTAGGATGTCATCCTAAAAGACGGATAGTCTAAAGTTTGATGGAACCAATTTTAATCTCTGGAAAAGTCGCATGAAATGTTACTTGCAATGTATGGGAATGCAGTACTGGAACATGGCTTCAGTAAAGTATACTCCTCCTCAGGGTGGTTTGAAATCCCCAAATGAAATCACAGATGTTGAAAACAATCTGCAGACCATAGAAGCTCTTCTAAGCGCACTATCTGACTCAGAGCTTTCAAATGTTGTTGACCTACCAACTACTTTTGAGATTTGGTAAAAACTAGAACTTCTGCATGAAGGAGACAAGTATGTTAAATGTGCAAGGTTACAGAGTCTGAAAGAGAAATTTGAAAATCTGAAGATGAGAGATGATGAAAATATTACTACTTTTATGCCAAGAGTAAATGAGATTATTTGTGGAATTAGAAATGCTGGTGGAGTCTTGGATGAAGATGAGATTGTTGGAAAAATTCTCAGATCCCTCCCTGCTTCTTACAAAATCAAGGCTGCTGCCATTGAAGAATTCGGAGCCCATACAACTGTCACAAGAGATCAACTAGCTGGTAAATTAGCTACATTTGAAATGACCAAGTTTGGGGATGCCCCTCCTAAGACTGAATCTACATTCAAAGCCAGTGCCTTTGTGAAAGGTAAACAAAGGTTTGATCTAGGAGAGAACTCTTCAAGGAAACTCTCATGGTATGAAAAAGCAAGAAAAGACCTAGAAGAAGAGGAAGCAGAAACTGCTCAACTTGAAGCCCTTATTGCAAAAAGACTGCCAAGAGGATCCTGTAAGTATGAAGGAAAATTGCCTTTTAAGTGTTTTAACTACAATAAGATTGGTCATTTTGCCTCAAAATGTCCAAAAATATTTTCAAGGCCAAATCCTAACAGATCAAGGTTCCAAAAAAACTATTCCTATGTTCATGAGGAAGATGATAATGGAGTAACAGATGATGAATCAGAGACTAGAAACAAATCCAAAAGTGATTGGGTGTTTATTGCCATCAAGGAAGAAGAACCTTTGTCCTCTGAATTTGTTAATCATAAAGTTGTAGAAAGAGCTCTGGCTGCCCAAGTTGAAGAAAATGATGATTGGGTCATTGACAGTGGATGCTCTCACCATATGACAGGTGACAAAAATAAGTTCATAGATTTGGAAAGGTATGAAGGAGGAGTGGTAAAGTTTGGTGATAATTCTGTTGGTAGAATCCGAGGAAGATGAACTATTTCTTTTGATGGAAGGAACAAAACCGGTAATGTACTGTATGTTGAAGGATTGAAGCACAATCTTCTCAGTGTTGGACAGTTGGTAGACAAAGACTATGATCTTCGATTCAAGAATGGAAAATGCAAGATCTTTGAAAGTTCTGGAATAGAGATTGCATCCGATACTTAGACAAAAGGTAATATCTTCCATCTAGTTAGTATTGGTAAAAGTTTCTTATTTGTTCAAGTTGATCAGAGCTGGTTGTGGCATAGGAGAATGTGTCATGTAAATTTTGATAATATCATCAAGATAAGCAATACTCAGGCTGTAAGAGATCTTCCAAAATTGGTGAAACCTACAAACAGTTTGTGCAAAGAATGTCAGTTAGGAAAACAAAGCAGAGTCTCATTTAAAAGCAAAGAACAATCTTCTACCAGAATATTAGACTTGGTTCATACTGATCTATGTGGTCTGACAAGAATCAGAAGTGTGCAAGGTGACAGATACTTCATGCTACTAATTGATGACTATTTTAGGATGATGTGGGTAACTTTTCTAAAAGAGAAATCAGAAGCTCTTGAGAAATAAAAAATATTCAAGGCTATGGTAGAGAATCAAACTGGATTAAAATTGAAATGTTTGAGGTCTGATAGAGGTGGAGAATTCACATCTGGTGAGTTCATAGAATTCTGTGAGAAACATGGAATAAAGAGACAATTGTCTGCTCCTATGACTCCATAGCAGAATGGAGTAGTTGAGAGAAAGAACTGGACCATCCAAGAAGCATCTAGGACAATGATGATGGAATGAAATGTTCCTCAGATCTATTGGAGAGAAGCTATTAGCATTGTAGTCTATACTCTCAATCGAGTTCAAATCAGAAGCAATATCGGTAAGACTCCTTATGAACTTTGGTTTGGCATCACTCCCACTATGAGGTATTTTAGAGTCTTTGGTAGCAAATGTTATATAAAAAGAGATGAAGATCTAGGAAAATTTGATGCTAGAAGTGATGAAGGAATATTCTTGGGTTACTCTACTCAAAGAAAAGCATACCAGTGTTATAACAAGAGATTGAGAAAGATGATAGAAAGTACAAATGTGAAGGTTGATGAAGGAATTGAAAAACCTTCAAGATTCTATGAATATGATGAAGATGATCAGAATGGTGTTCTGACTCAAGGAGCCCAAGCCTCTTCTGAGATTTAGATCCAGATTGATCCTGTAAATTAGGAAGAAGAGATAAGTTTGAATGAGCCTGATCAAGAAGCAGAAGTGCAAGAAACTCCCAAAGTGCCTAGGTATGCAAAATTGAAACACTTTGAAGATCCGATCATAGGTGATAAAAGAAAAGGTGTACAAACAAGAAGGAGAATTGCTCAAAATTTAGATGAGTATTGTCTAATTTCAAAGATTAAACCTAAGACAATGAATGAAGCTTGCAATGATGAAAACTGGACTAAAGCAATGGAGGAAGAGCTGATGCAAATTGAGAAAAATCACACTTGAGATCTTGTTCCTAGACCTAGAAACAAAAATGTGATTGGAACAAAATGGGTCTTCCGGAACAAACTGAATGAAGTTGGTGAAGTAATTAGAAATAAAGCCAGATTGGTCTGCAAGGGTTACTCTCAAATAGAAGGAGTTGATTTTGAAGAAACTTTTGCTCCGGTGGCAAGAATTGAAGTGGTCAGATTATTTCTTGCTTTTACTACTTTCAAGGATTTCAAGGTATATCAAATGGATGTCAAGTCTGCCTTTCTGAATGGTGACTTGGAAGAAGAAGTGTACATTGAGCAACCGGATGGATTTCAATTGTCTGATCATGATGATATGGTTTGCAAGTTGAAGAAAGCACTATATGGACTAAAGCAAGCCCTAAGAGCTTGGTATGAAAGATTGGATAAGCATCTTTTGAAGATTGGTTATAACAAAGGTACTACTGACAGTAATTTATATTTCAAAATTGATCATGAAAACATCTTGATTGTTGAAGTGTTTGTTGATGATATCATTTTTGGAGGAAGAGATAGTATGTGTAAAACTTTTGCAAATCAAATGAAAAGTGAATTTGAGATGTCCATGGTTGGTGAAATGAATTTCTTCTTGGGTCTGCAAATCACTCAAACAAAGAAAAGAATCTTCATTTCTCAGACCAAATATGTGAAAGAACTGTTGAAGAAATTTGGGATGGAAGAAACAAAACCAATGAATACTCCCATGGCAACTGGATGTAAATTGAGCAAAGATGATGACTCTCCTAAGGCTGATCAAACAAAGTACCAGTCAATGATTGGAGGACTGTTGTATCTCACTCAAACTAGACTTGACATTATGAATGTTGTTGGTCTTGTTGCTAGATTTCAAGCTGATCCTAGAGAATCTCATGTCACGGCAATCAAAAGGATTTTTAGATATCTAAAAGGGACATTTGAGTATGGATTGTGGTATCCCAGAGTTCATGATTTTTCTCTTCATGCATATACAGATACGGATTGGGTAGGAGATGTGGATGACTGAAAGAGTACCAGTGGTGGAGCATTCTTCTTGGGGAAGAGATTGGTTTCTTGGCTAAGCAAGAAACAAGAGGCAATATCTCTATCCACAACTAAAGCAGAATATATTGCAGCTGCCAGTAGTTGCACTCAGGTTTTGTGGATGAAGTAGATGCTAAGAGACATAAGAGTGGAATATGAGGAGCCTATCACAATTTTCTGTGATAATTCAAGTGCAATAAATATATCTAAGAATCCGGTGTTGCATTCAAAGACCAAGCATATATCTATCAAGTTTCACTTTCTAAGAGAGCAAGTGAACAAGAATTAAGTTAGATTGGAGTTTGTGCCTTCCAAGGATCAGATTGCAAATATTTTTACTAAACCTCTATCTAAGGACTCTTTTGAGTATCTCAGGGAGAAGTTAGGGGTTATTTCCCCTCCGGTGATGAACTAAGGTGCACTGATGTGCATCAGTCCGGTGGATATCACAGTCATATCTTGTGATCTGGATTGATGATGGGGAGCTACTACTCAGGGGGAGCAGTTGGTATGATTCTAAAATGGTGGAATTGCAAGTATGTGCCCTTTGCCATTGATGTCAAAGGGGGAGAGAAGACATGTGAAAAACAAGTGGTGGCTAAAAAAGGGGGAGTAGTAAAGAAAGAGAAGATAAATGAATGGTTGTTGGTGATAGGGGGAGTTGTGTTAGTAAAGAAAAGTTCTTGTCTTGATGGTCAAAACAATTTTTCACATTATATGTCGCCATCAATGACAAAGGGGGAGATTGTTACAAGTATGGGCCTAACCGGTGTTGTCATTGATGTCAACATACTCCTTTTGCATTAATGAAAAGGATTGGTGCTGAGGATATTGAGAAAATTAGTCCTAATCAGGAACAGAGAAGAACAGTGAAGACAGTAAGGCAAAAGTCCAAGATAAGCTGAGAATTAGCGGATGCAGTTTAAAGGGTTTGTAGATATGCATCTTAAGGAGATCTAGTAAAGATTTTAGAGGTCTACATGAAGATCTAAAGAAGTTGTGGCCATTCAAGGAAAACTAGTTCCGGTAGGTGTTCAGAGGTGATAGAGTGATACAGGTAGGTCCGGTGAGATCTGGAAATGCATTTTCCTATTCTGCGGATTTGAGGGAGTGTTGAGGAAGTCTTTGTAAAGTGTCAACTAGATTGGTTCATGGTTTGAAAGTCTGCAAGAATCTATTCCTTTGTGACAGTAGTGACAGATTGTGTTCTTGAGGTTCCAGATGAAGGAGAGAAGGATTTCAGTATGAAGATGAAGTGCAGATGTTCTTGGTGATTTAGACAATTTTGTGGAGGTCTTTGGATCATGTCCAGATTGTGTTGGTGGTCCTCATTGGAGTTGCATCTCGCAATTGAAGAAGAACCTCCGGATGATGGTGTTCTTTCTTGGACTGGCTGACCGGATGAGTTACAAATCTTGCAGATGTTTCTTATAGAAGTTTGCCGACTTAGATGACTATTCCTAAGTCGATGTCTTGTATATATATGGAGTTGTATAGTCTTTTCAAAGTGTTTCTTGTGGAGACGTGAGTGTGGTAGCAAGGAGGAGGGCGAAAGGCACAGTAAAAGTTTTAGGCTTAAATGGAACTGATTCAAGCATGGTGAAGATGCTATTCTCCAGTTCATGTATGTGACACTTATTACTTTCTAGACAGTGTGCCTTTTGTAGGCAGTGAGCCTCTTGTGAGCAGTGTGCTCGGGTAGTGAGCCCTAATTGGCATGTGCCATTTTGTTCTTTCTATTCTTCTAATAGAGAATATAATCTTAGGTTAATCACCCCATGGTTTTTCCCTTAACCGGGTTTTCCACGTCAAAATCTTGGTGTCTTATGTGTTGATGTGTTTTTTGCTCTTGTTTTAATGCATTATTTTTCATGATTGATTTATTGATATGCTACAAAATCACTAAGAGGATTTAAGTGTGTAATTGGAAAGAAAGTTTTTGACAACTGATTCACCCCCCCTCTTAGTTGTTTGCCCTAAGACTAACACTTACAACACATTTTCTTTCACTTATTTGCATTGAAAAAAGGTAAAAAATTAAGCATTTTAGGTCATTTTCATACATACTTTCGCATTTTCTCTTGTATAAGGTTTGAAAAACTTTTGAAATTTGATTTAGCATTCATTTAAAAGCATACACATGGATTCTCAACACAACAATAATTCTAGGCTTCCTCCTAGGCCTCATTTGAAAAGACAAGCCCCTGAACTTGAAATAAAATTTACACCTCATGACAAAGAAATGGTAGATACTAAAGGGCCTCTTTACATTACATTAAAAATAATGGAAATACCTGTGCATGGAACTCTAATAGACCCTAATTGCATGACAAATGTGGTTACAGAAGAGTTCCTCCTTAAGCTTTATTTGGCACAAAACTATTATGACCCGTCAAATTTAAGAATTAAAACGCATAATGGATCTTTGATGAAAACATTTGGATTGGTAAAACTATTAGTCTCAATTTATGACAAAGGCGTGGATCATTATTTGATGTTATCGCCTTACCCAACCTCTTTCATGTAAAACTAGGACACCCATGGCTTAAGGCTATGAATTTTGTCCCTTCAACTATTCACAAATGCCTAAAATTTCCTTTGCATGGAGAGATCCATATTGTCCATTGTAACACATACCAACCTCTGGCTAAGAGTAAGAATTTCACCCTTGATTACTTTTGGCCACAAATTGAAATAGAACCTAAGCCACAAAGAGACCAATCTTTCCTAAATTACAGATGATACAAAGAAAAACAACTAGCTAGAGTGGCTAGGCCTCCTTTACAAACAATGAGGGATGAACAAGGGTTTGAGGATCCCCTTAGAGCAAAAGGAAAATGAACACAAGAATACTATGGATATGATGGGATAATTGGAGTGATATATGTGGATAAGGAGAAGTTCATAACTCACCTCATCCATGGAGAGATGGTATCTACACTGAGGTTCCTCCTCTAACATCCTTACAAGGATCGGGAGGCTTTCATAGACAACAAAACATTCCATCGAGACCAATGCAATTTGAACATGGTGCTTCCTCCTCTAATGTGCAAAACCCTATGGAAAAGCATGATGATGCCTTTGAATAAATAAGTATTAAACAAGAAAGAATAGACAAGCAAAAGAAAGGAGGAGGAGAAGACAAGCTTTTTCCCAACGATTTGCTGCTCAACAAGAAAACATTCAACCTAACATTCAAACAAACATAGAAAACCTTAACACTGAAAAATTTGAAGATAAGAACAAAAGTTGGCTATGGCACCTTACACACCTCTTTACTCTAGCATCTAAGATTGGGAAGAGGATGATTTGCTTGATGACAACCCTTAGTTTGGGTGTCCCTATAGGTAAGTATTTCTAACCCTTTACCTCTGTGATGTGTTTCCCCCATGATGTTTTATGTGTTGCTTAGGCCTCCTAGGATGACCCTTGATACTCTCATAATGTCAAGGATATTGGGAGACCATGTCTATTGTGACCCTTCTTCTATTTTTATCATCATTCTTCTATATTGTTTCTCCTCTATTTTCATTATTGTGTGATGTGTCTTATGGACATAGCATTGTAGTTGGTGACTTGGGGGTACCCTCCTACATGACTGTCCTTAAGGCACTTGTTTCTCATCTCTTAATTTATTGTTTCCCTTCCTCTAGTGGTTCTATCTAGTAGGCAGATAACAAAAAACATATTATTCTAACGCAGACCTAGTGTCCCTTTAGCGAGAAATTATAAAAAAAGGATCTAGTCCATACATGATGATGGGGTTGTTATATATTATCTCATGCTTGGCTAGTAGAATCACTCCATGTGATCTTGATGCTACCTTATTGTACTTACAAAACATAACAATACTACTGCTCCATGCACTTTGTCTATCTTGAATCTTGGATTCCTCAGTTCTCTGTGAGATTGATCATATGCATTGTTGTTTATCATGCTTATATGGACACTAACACTTTTCTTGTAGGAATGTGTTTGTCAGAACATTTGGCGATCATAAAGTACATGTCACCTCCAAAGGGCATGGGCTTTTCGAGAGCTCGTGTTCCCTTGTGTTTTTTCTTCCTACCTTAACATGCTTTATATCGGTACACGACATCAACCACCTTAAGGTGGGGGCATATATAAGGTAAGTTGTCTATTGTAGATGCTAGCAACACGTGTTTGTGAATCTTGAATCTATTACAATTACTTAAGCCCTCTATGGAGGTGGGATATCATGTATATTTTTTTTTTTATCTTAAGCCCTCCGTGCAAGGCAGGGATGGTTTATTTCTCGAGGAGAGTCCACAATCCTGTCAGTTTCAAAAAAGTCCTTTGAGCAGGTAGGGAGCCGATCTAAGACTATCCTAACCCTTAAGTGTGTCTTCGACGATTGTTGTGGTGAAGCCCAATCATTTTGTGTGCCTATAATATGCCTGAGATGGTGATGAACCTAGAAATAGGTACAGTCCATCGCTTGTTTGTCATTTTTTCTCTGTGCCTTTTATGTGTGTGTGTGTATTGCATGTTTATTCCCAAGCATAGTCTAAAGACTGGTGGTGATGAGTCCCTCCTATGCTTTGGGATTTGTATGGTGTGCTTGATTTGTATGGTATGTTTGTTCTCAAGTACAATCTAAAGATTGGTGGTGATGAGTCCCTCCTGCACTCTAAGATTTGCATTGCATGTCTGTTTCCCCATGTACAGTCTAAAGACTAGTGGCAATGAG
Source organism: Cunninghamia lanceolata (assembly GCA_027924645.1). Classification (NCBI taxonomy): domain Eukaryota; kingdom Viridiplantae; phylum Streptophyta; class Pinopsida; order Cupressales; family Cupressaceae; genus Cunninghamia; species Cunninghamia lanceolata. The sequence continues at coordinate 1,026,845 of BSBN01000088.1, forward strand.
TCCTTCCTGTATTTTGGGTTGTGTGTTTACTTTCCTTGTACTTGCATTCTACATTTCATATATGAAGAAAAAGAAAATAATCACCGCATTCACTGTATTCACTATGTTTTGTGTGTCTTCAATAGTGTCTTCTCCATGTTTTATGTGACTATAACTATCTTCTCTATGTTTTGCATACCTATTATTGTCTTCAATGTGTTTGGCATGTCTGCTTTGTGCTTGGGGTGTTTGTTGTGCTTGTTGACCATACTTTAATGCATGTATTGGCCTTGCATTTATACATACATTAAAGTGGAGGCTAAATGTTATGTCAGAAAATGTCTCCTTGAGGGATTTTCTCTCTTAAGGTTTAGCTCCTGAGTCCTTAATTTACATTTAGAGCATCTTGCATATTATTTCTAACTCTTGATGAGAAAACCCTTGGGCCTTGTGACAAATAGGACCTAGGGGGCTGCACTTTGATGAATCCTAAGCAAAAATGGAAGTGTGGACTTGGACGTTGGTGCCCTAGTCCAACCCTATTTTGGGTCTACCCTAATTTCAAATGTTAGTTTAGTGATTGTTATTTGGGTCCTATGCCGACATCTAAAGTTTGAATTACAAAATTCTTAGTAGGAATCTTTGTAGTTGCATAGATAAGCGTGATTAGGTTTCATTTGCAAACGAGATGGAATTTTTTATTAACAAGCTTTTGTTAAAATGGTTCAAGGCATTCATTATGTTGTAGAGCAGTACTTTGTGTTGTTATTATGTTTGTATTTGCAGATTTGGCAAGCCATCTCCTCATGGCATGAAGAGAATCTTCCTTCCATGAGATCTTCACTACAAGGTGATATCTATTGTGTTTTCAATCATTTACCATTTGAATTTTTGCCTCTATCCCATCGAGATATGCACTCTCATTTGTCAATGGTGTTCAAAAGACTTGAACATCTCTCTGAGGCTTGACTGAGGCAAGCCTCTAAACACCACAACCCCTCCCATACTCCTTGTGATTGCAAGTTATAGGTGTCGAGTTCTGTGGAGTGGAGTTGCAAAAAGGAGTAGCAGACATTGAGGATTCAGTATCTAAAAAGAAGTAGGAAACTTGAGCTTTTCCTAGACTAGGGCACTAGTCCCCGTGTCCTCCGTAGTTGAATTCCTAAAAATGGAAGTTGAAGTGCAAATTAGTGTCAGAAGGAGATTAGGATTCCACAAAGAAATAGGTACCTTGGACTTGGGTGCTAGTCCCTGTGTCCCTGACTTTTCTGCCTTCTAAAATTTGAAAAACAATGAGTTAAATATCTATCCTTTATCTCAGTCTGAAAGGATTTGCTATAATATGATAAGTTGCTTACTGAATTGCATAATTAGGGTTTCTAAGTATAATTGAGCATTAGATAGAGACATTGTTTGATACATCCAAGAATCCACAACTTCCCAAGTGGAAACTCAATGTGATAGGTGATTGCTCTCGTTTAGTGGAAATTCAACTCGGTTGATAATCCCTTGGAGTGTTTGCAGTGAAATGAGGATTGAACATAAACCCCTTTTAACACAAAGCACTACAAAATAGTAGAACTAAGTTACCATCACATGTTTTAGCAATAGGAGTCATAGTCGAATGTTCAATAGAGGTAAAGTCATCTAAGGGTTCATCTAACATATTGAAGTCATCACTACTAAATGTATTATTGGCTATGAATTTAGTGAGATCATCTAATATCAGAGGATATGTGTCCCATGAGGCTTGTGAAGCGATCAAAATTAGAGATATAGCAAAGAATTTCATATGTGGAACACATAGAAATATCAACATCATGTATGTATTCTATTTGTTTCAAGACTTGCAAATATTCAAGAGTAAATTTAAAAAAATTATCATTGTCTATGATGTATGCAAAAAAATCTTTGAAAGATGAATAACAAGAAGTATCCATGATGCTAATTTGAAAGAGCTCAAATACACACAAATTTCACAATGATCAAGGCAAAATAATTGAGACTATTTCTCACCAAAGTACTTGTTTGAGTGAAATGGGTACTAAAAGAGATAGGAAGTCCACATAAAACATAGTTGGTAGGAGGAAAGAGTACAACACAACAAGGCCCAATTTATGATTTTAGAGGCTTTGATCAAAAGATGTGAATGAAGTGTGTGAACAACTAGTGTTGAAATACACACTTGTAATTAAAAAGATGCCAATTTTCACATAATTTAATGAAATAATGCTAAATTTTCAAATGATAATTGAATGAACGCTTAAATATGGATGTAAGATCTTAAATTAAAGAGATTTAGGGTGAATTTAATGAAACAATACCAATTTATGTTTGCTTATGTGCCTGAAAATGCTCAAATTTTCCACTTTTTTCAATTTTTTCTTTTAATGCAAGTGCCTAAAAGATGTAGTGTTATAATGAAATTGATGAGGGGAAGCAAATTATAACCTTAATATAATTCTAGTAATGCATAAATATCCTTCACAACACACATATAATGCAGATCGAGGACAGAGCAAAATCTAGTGAAAATGCAAGGTTTTCAAATCCTAATTGTGAAATTAAGACATGAAACTATGCACAATAATGTATAAATTAATTCTAATCAGATTTAAGATAAGAAATATCTCATCTCAGATCTGAAAATGATGTTACAAGTTCTAAAATGCTCAATGCAAGTGCAAGTTCAAAGAAAAAATGAGTGAATATGCTAATTTTTGTTGAAATTGACTATGTGAAAATGCAAAATTTTAAATGTAAATGCAAAAAAACACTATGATGAAACACTAAAATCAGAAATAAGTCCTAAAAGAGTATTTAAAAGAGTAGTACAATCTACAACAAGATTTTAACTACAAACCCTAGCTAATGCAAAGACTAGGTTTTATGAAAAATGCATAATTTGAAGAAAAATCTAACAAATTAAGCATACAACTGCAATAGAAATGATTATAATAAGATGAATTTCTATATTTTATATTAGATATAATGAAAATATCATAAATTTAATCAAATTATGTCAAAATGCAAGCCTAAAATGCCATTTTTTTTAAATTTTTCAAATTTTTTGTAAATTTTCAAATGCAATAAGATGAAAATTAAATTAATGAATGCAAATCTAATGTACAACACTTAGAAAGGTGCAAAATTCAATAAAAACATGGGTTCACCAAAATGTTTTATAGGAAAAGAGGGAAGATGGGAGATGAGATTGATTGTCTAGATCCTCCTTTCACTACAAACATTCAAGGACATTTCAACCAAGTTGAATCCCAAATTTTGCAAGAGGATTCACCTACAGGTTGATAGTCACTTGTAATGCTGTGAAAACTCAAAAATTATCAATTAATGTATTAATTTAATGCTCAAATATGCTTAAAACCCTAATCATGTAAAATCAAAAGCAAACTGATAAATTACGACAAATGCTCGTAGATCAAGACAGTAGATAGAGATTAGTTGCTGACCATTTCTCAAAGTTCATGATGTGAAATTCTTGAGGACATTGGCACTCATGCCCTAGTCCAATGTAGTGTTTTCTTCAGGGGTTTCTGACCTCCTTATGACACTGATGATCACTGTTCTTTCTATTTCTGTCACAGAAGATGCGGAGGACACTGACACTCGCACCATAGTCTAAGGTAGGATATTCCTCAAGATGTCAAGACTTCTTTAGATGTTGATTATCACTATCAAAGAGATTTCTATGTCTACAACCTCAGAGGACACTCGCACTATGACCCTTGTCTAAAAAGTGCTCCAGGTAGCTTCTTTCCATCAGATCTAGAATCCTTGTCTTTGGCAACCTTCCTTTGCAACTCCACTTCACAAAATCTGACACTTGTAACTTGCAATCACAAGGGGTGTGGTTGGGGGTTGTTTTGTTTAGGAGCTTACCTTAGTCAAGCTCCAGAAGGACATTCAAGTCTTCTGAACACTGTTGTTAGATAGAGATTGTGTATCCCTATGGGATAGAGGCAAAAACAAATTGATAAATGATAGGTGGAAATGAACAAAGTATGGAAGAAGAAGGAAGTGGGTGATATTTTTGGACCTTTGCCTAATGCAAGTGGGTCCTCCAAAAATTAAAAGATAAAATATTGGGTCAGGCAGAGTTACAACAATAAAACATTTAAACCCCTGAATATGCAAGATGTTGAATCTTCAGCACATGGATCGGTGCTATAATAAGAATGATAGAATTAAGGAATTGAAGAAGTCGAGTGAAAATTCTAGAGAAAAAACTCTAAATGTGGTGGAATGCGAAAGACTTTAGGGTTTTCTATGATAAGGTTCTCCACCAAGAAGTTACATGGAATCAGAGGAGTTATTTCTAAAAATTTGTCATCATCTCTTTAGAACAATGAAAACATTTAGCATGAAGATGATCTTAACAAAAATTCCATAGCACTTGAATGGTCAGAAGAGGATTGTTGAAGGGTTATAAGGTTCTGCATGTGATAAAAGCAAATTAGGTTAAAATAAGAATTGCAATTAATGTAGAGGAGAATTGTTTGGTGAAATGTTTATATAGGTGATTCTTGATCACTTTTGGTCACACTTGAGTAAAGATGAAAGTTTTGAAGAACAAAAGGGGATCTGAAAGCACTCAGCAATTTGATTGAGTAAGATTTATTACCAAACTTCCAAGTATTTTTCATCTTAAACCCTAGTTTTTAAGATATTGCAATGTCAACGCTAGTGGTAATAAATATAGTTGAAAGGCCAAGACCTAAATTCAAGAAGCATCCATTTAAATCAACTATAACTGATGAAACCAGGGCATTCTCATGAGTTCTTGCTAATGTATTACATACAGAGGATGTATGTATCTACATCCATTCTCTAATTGATGAGTTTGATCACCTTAAACTCAAATAATTTAGAAATGAGCATTTGTTGGGAGATGACTTCAAATTGAAACCAAAGTTTACAAACATTGCTACAAAAGACCTAGACATCTAGAAGGGCTTTCCAAACTTCCAGTACAAAGATTCTTGGGTAAGAATTGCCCTAAGCATGATTCATGAAGATATCTTCTACTTAAACCACCCTCACATAATCACCAAGGATGATATAAAGGTAGTGACTAGTCTATGCTCCTTCAAACATGTGCTTTTGTTGAAGTTTGTTAAGAATGAAGAGGTCATGAGGCTCACTAGAGTCAAATTTGACAAAAGAACATTGACAGTAGATGACATTGATGATCTGGGGGTTTGGTATGCAACCATGGGAATTGCATACAAGATTTACTTTATAAATAAGGACAACTCTACTTCAGCAACAACAATCCACATAGTCTATCAGATGGTAAAGGAAGGAAAATATTTTGATCTATGTGAGTTTCTTCAGAAACAACTGTTAGATAACCTAAAGAGGACAAAAGAAACCAAATACAAATTTTGACTCACATGTAATCCAAAGAAAGAATGCCTAGCAAGGTTGTGGAGAAGTACAAAAGTGATATCACCTTTATGGTTGATAAAGATAATTGCTATATGGAGGCAATGGAACCATGAACATTCTGGATTACAACTTTGCCCTATGAGGTGTTAGAATTTGATTTAGTAGGGTGTGTTGGTATACTTCTTAACAAGCCAAAGGATCCCTCTACTGAGAGGTTTGGCACATATGATGAAATCATGTTTAAGAATACCAAGAAGGATGTAAAGGAAATAGAGGACATAAAATCCAAGGGTGATGAAATGAAAACAAATTTAGAGAAGATTATTAATTCTCCTAAAGGATCTTTAGGAGGGACACAAACACATTATTCACATTCAAGAAGAACAAGCAGATTAAATACAGCAACCTCCTCTGTTGCTTCCATATCTACTTTACCTACTAAGAGAACAAGTTTTGAAATCCCTGTACGAACTATTAAAAAGAAAAAGCCCAGACAAAAGAGTAAGGGAAGAAGAGAATTGGTCAAAAATGTTGAAGAAGAGGAAGAAATTAAAGATAAAGAAAACATAAATCCTATAAATGTTGAAAATATTGAAGAAGATGAAGAGGAAATAAAGAAAGCATCTTCATTAAAGAAAAAAAGGAAAATAAGGTGAAACTTCAGAAGAAAAAGGTAAAGGAAAACCCAAGAAAGGTAAGAAAGATGATCATGTTCCTCTACAACTAGATGCAACCATAAATGCAATGATAGAAGGTGCATTGAAAGAAATTGCAAGAATCTATGATGAAAGGCCCACAGATGAAAAATCCACTCTTGAAGAAGCAATGGTCAAATACATGAGAGCACACAACTTGGCTTTGATTGAAATTATACATCAACTCCCCAAGAGCTTGTACATGAGAGTAGACAACCTGGCTTTGATTGAAATCATACATCAACTCCCCAAGAGCATGGCTGACATTCTAACCAAAAGGAGAGATGATGCACTGAATGCAGATGCTGAGTTAAAGAAGATAGAGTTAGAGTCTCCAAGGTTCCAACAAAAGAATTCAGGACTAAAAAGAGACTACACATTCTAATGTGAAGAAATGAAGAGGAGATAGAAATTTTGAAAAAGGAAATACTAAGGAAAACTATATAATCCCTCAAAGAAATGAAGATTGAGATGGGAATTATTGAAGAACTAACTGATCAATCTGAGGGAAGTGAGGAGGAAAATGACATGCTTGAAAAGAATAAGGAGATGGCCTTTCCTGAAGATATTGGTGCTTTAGCTCCTCTAGACACTCCTACAGAACAAGGTTTCCTTCCTCTAGAGATAGCCAAGACACAAATATTGAAAGTCAAAACAAGGATAGTGTTGCACCTCCTCTGGGGAACACTAGAAGTGTTGAAACAAGAGAATAAGCTATCTCTAAGGAGAATCAAGATGATAAGTAAGATAATGATGAGGAACAAAATAATGAAAAGGATAAAGAGGAAGAAAAGTTAGAAGGGACCAATGAAATAAATCAAAGTGGATCTGAGACAGATTCCCTCCAAGACGTATTGAATTTACAAATGCAATTTCAACTGGTCATGCTCCTTAGCTACTATAGATTCCAACTATTGAAGGACATATAGGTTTGACAGGCATCTCTCCTCTTCACAAATTATAGCTTGGAGATATATTGCATGCTCCTACTAGGAAAGAGTTCCTACAAGAGAGCTTGAAAAAAAAAAGTGCAATGGAAGATGTAGTAAAAATCATTCAAGAAGGGTTATCTAAGCTAACTATTGACTCCTCTTTACCTATTGGCAAAAGCTTAAGTTGTTAATGGACTCTTTTAAAGATCATTCCTCCCATTTGAAGAAAAAAGTAGAACAAGAGGCAGAAAGAAGAATAATTGACAAGAAAATGAATGAAATGATTGAAAAATGTGCAAGTGTACATAACAAACTCCAAGAAAGTTTAAATAAATTCAAAAAATGCATTGATGAAGCTACTACCTTGTACTTATTTTCTTTAAAATGGCCTACTTCAACAAAGAGTATCAAGGCACAAATTGACTCTATTGAGTCACAACTGACTAAGTTAGAAGAGACTTACAACTTGTCAAAAGACAAGATGGGTGCAACAAGGGCACAAGTTGAAGGCCTCAATGATTGGTCAACTAAGAGAGGAAGTGAATGTGAGGGTAAAATGTCGATCAATCAAATGAATAATAGATGACCCAAACATCAACAGAATAGTGAAACAAAGAAGATTCAAGTAAACAAAGCAATGAACAAACACAGCAAACCTCTTCCATTTCGAAACTTCTGTTGTTCGCCTATCACGAATCGTCCTTTCGCAGATGAGATGAGCCCTCAGAGAGTGCAATCTTTTAAAGCTGTTTGGGGAAGTCGATGGTGAACGGCTATGGTGTGATATGAAATGAAGGTGAGCTCCAATGCAACAATGGTGATCTCAAGCTTGTAGATGACAAATGGGTGCCAAAGGCGCGCTGGTGATATTTCTGCAGAGTAACGATGTCAAAAGCCTGGATGAATAGAATGAAGGGATGAAGCTTCATTTATAGACTTGGAAGAATGGGAATCAACGGTTGAGAGAAGATATGAAGATCAACGGCTGAGGATGGTTGAGGAATGTGCAACCAGTGGAAACGTGACAAGTGTCCTAGCTCCATCATGAAAGAGGGGATGTGACAAAATTGATTGGAGAGTTAACTCCATTGATTGGTTTGTTGACAGAATTGATTGATCAGTTAGAAGAGTGGATTGTGGAACTGACTGGATTGATTGAGGATTTGACTCAACTGACAAGTTAGTTAACAGATTTGATTGATTGGTTAACTGACCTCTGATTGGAGAAGAAATAGGCCATGTGGGTGAGGGAAAATAAGGCAATTAAATATTAAATATATTTAATTACATGTGCAACCTGATGAGGTGGACAAGGTGAGGTGGAAAAGGTGAGGTGTAAAGGTGATGTGGAATTTTGAGTTTAGAACTTTAGGATAGAGGAATTAGGCTTAATTAAATAATTTTTTATTATTTAATTGTGTAGGAAAAATAGAAGAATTTTTAATTAAATAAATAGAATTTATTTAATTATGGAATAGTGAATCGATTAAATAAATTTAGAATATTTATTTAATTAATATAAGAATGGAATAAATATTTAGAATATTTATTTAGGATGAATCGTGTCATTTTTAGGCGTATACATTTTGCCCCTCTTTGATGCAATGCAGTTTACAGCGTTGCTTCAAAGAAGTTGATAGCCTGACAGTGATATATGCCTAGTTTGCCCCTGGTACAAGTTTAACGACAGGATGCCCCCTCGGGAGATTGGACGAGAAGAAGGCAGAAGGCGTGAGACGGACAATCTCACGATGAAGAAGGTTGAGTTTGAAGAAAATGGGTGAAGAAAGTGTCAAATGATACGCGATGCAAGATGGAATGATGACACACACAAGCAAGCAAGCAAGTATGCGCAAATGACACAAGAACAAACAAGGTATTGCCCCTGTCAAGCGGTAAACCAACGATATACTGATAACGATATACAACAATGTTGTCATGGCGGGGAATGATGTATCCCTAGACCAACACGGCAGGTGTGTTGTCATGGCGGGGAATGATGGATCCCTAGAGCAACATGAAGGATAGTGTCTGGTTTCAAGAAATGAAGCATGTCGTGTAAGACGCGTGTGTTGGTCTGATTTCGACAATGCAACATCCTGTATAAGACAATTGATTGATTAACTAATCGAGTTGGTTTATGACTAGACAAGGATCAAGACCACTGATTGTGAGTGGATCATTTGTGCAAGATTGACTTGACTTGATTGGTATGGATTAAGGATGGACCTTGCATTTGGATCATTGCTCAGATTGACTAGACAAGGATGAAAGATATGATGATAGATAGAAATTTGATTGATAGAAGAAAGACTCGATAGAAGGACTCACAAGCTTTTATTTGTATTGATACTCTGCATTGTTGGATCTTTATTGCATGGGGTATGGTATGGATGTATAAATGGATATAGGATGGATGCTTTGCTATTGGAGTGCTTTATTTCATCATTGGGCATTTTTTTTTGGTACTTTTCTGAAATGTTGTAAGTGAATACAAGCATCGAGGTATAATTGAACCGAGATGACCTGAGTACCGTTTACATGGATTGTGATTTAGCAAGTTAATACAAGCATCTAGTCAAAATTGAATCTAGATGACCCGAGTACCTCTTGCGTTTCAACAAGCAAGGATTGCCCCCGTTCATGTTAGACCTTTGATGTCCTCGATGATCTTTTGCCGATCATGTCTTTAGACAAGGCTTCACATTACTAAAGTTTAATCCACAAACAACAAACAAAGAAAGTAATCATGCCCCCATCATAGCATCTCTAGCTTTTGGCATCCTTGAGTAGCATAGGAAGGTATGATAGCAAAAATCAAGACTCTGTAACTTAACCCGAGGTTCCAATCTACAAAGCATATTTGCGTTGATATGTGTTTATTTCTTGCCTTAATTTGCATAAAATCATTTAGAAGACCTTGGGTATTTGCTTTGCATTGGATAGGTTAAGATGCTCATAGTCAAGATTTCTGCTTGAAGCATGGGTGTTTGCTTGCATTTGCTTGCTTGGTGAGAAGATTGCACAATCCTTATTGGGGAGACGGACCCTAAGGGACTGACCTAGTGCCTCGGGGGCTCATTGCTAAATGGCCTTGCCTATGTGACGACACAGAGGCAACGTAGTTCGGGGTAAACCCTAATGGACCATGGATGGACTAGAAGAAAGACGACAAGAATGAAGACAAGAAAGGAGACGAATGGGACCTTGGGAGAGATGGAAGCCTCGGGGGCGCATTAGAATAATGGCCTTGCCTACGTGACGACGCAGAGGCAACGTAGTTCATAGACTTGGACCACAGACACTGACGAGAGACCCTACGCTAGGCTCATACTGAGGAAACGGTATGGGACAAAACCTTGGTTGACAAGGCCAAAAGGTGAGTATCAAGCCATGATAGGTAACTGTCAAGCGTTTATTTGTGGGATGGATATGGGTCGAATGAGGAAAATAGAGGGAGAATGGGCTCAAGGTGATTGGATTCCCAAAGATGGAGAATGCGGTTTGTCACAAGTAACACCTGTTTACCAGGTTTTCATTACTTGCGTTTATTTGCACGAGAAGCTAGAAAGTAACATGACGCCTGATTGCCAGGTTTTCACCATGATACCTATACAAGGCACCTATTTGCCAGGTTTTCACCAAAGGACGATTTTTTTTGTATGCTTTCTATTTTTTTCTGATTTTTTTGTATTTTCTCTTTGTAACTTTTTTGATTTTTTTTTTTTTTTGAATTTATTGTGCCCCCTTGCATTGGGGTTCTCTTAGGTATAGAACCGGTGAAGGTGCATGCTATTGATTGGATCATCAAACAACTCACCTTCTGATGTGGCCAACTGATATGCTCCCGATCTGTAAGCCGCTACACTTACATAGGGTCCAAGCCAGTTAGGCTCGAACTTACCTTTCTTTTCTCTGTCCTGCTGATTGCGAGGGTTCTCTTTTAGGACAAGGTCCCCAACCTTGAAGCATCTTGGTCTAACCTTGTGGTTGTAGCTTCTTGACATCATCTGTTGATAGGCTTTGAGATGGTCAAAAGCTTTCTGGCGCCTTTCCTCTAGCAGTTCTAGCTCTTGTAGTTTGGAGACTCTGTACTCTTCGTCTGATATGAGACCTTTCAACGACACCCGAAGGGATGGGAGTTCGACCTCAATGGGAAGGATGGCTTCGGAACCATAGACGAGGGCGTAGGGTGTAGCACCTATGGGAGTGCGTGTGCTGGTTCTGTAGGCCCACAGAGCAGGATTGAGTTGGACGTGCCAATCGCGACCAGCTTCATTGACAGTCTTCTTTAGGATTTTTAGAATGGTTTTGTTTGATGCCTCAGCTTGGCCGTTACCTTGGGGGTAATATGGGGTGGAGAAACGATGTTGGATTTTAAAGCGCTCACAAAGCTCCTGGACATCCTGATTTTTGAAGGGTCTCCTGTTATCCGTTATGATGGATGAAGGGATGCCATATCGGCAGATAATGTAATTCAGAATGAAAGAGGAAATTTGCTTTCCTGTGACGGTTGATAGGGGAACGACTTCAATCCACTTTGTAAAGTACTCAGTGGCGGTTATGATGAATTTATGGCCGTTTGAAGAAGGCGGATGAATCTTTCCCATGAGGTCAAGCCCCACTGGCAAAAGGGCCAGGGTGTCGTTAGAGGTCTCAACTCCTGAGCAGGTGCATGAATCAGGTTCCCATGTATCTGGCACTGTTTGCACTTTTTGACGAACTGATATGAATCCATTTCCATACTGGGCCAGTAATAACCCAAACGCATGAGTTTCTTAGCTAAGGAAGGACCGCTAGAGTGTGTTCCGCAGATCCCTTCGTGCACGTCTCGCAAGGCAGTTACAGATTCTTCTTGTTCTAGACAACAGAGTAAAGTACCATCCAGACCACGTCGGTAAAGGGTATTGGCAATAATGGTGTAACGGGAGGCTTGTCAGATGAAAGTTCATTTTTGGTTGGAAGAGAGGTCCGGAGGAAGGATATTGTCCTTGAGGTAAGTGTAGGTCTTACCGTACCAAGGCGAATCAGATCCTACTAGGTGGCAAATGGAATGGGTTTCGAGGAGATCATAAGCCGGTTGTCGAATGGTTTCTACTAAGAACTCATACCGTGACTCATGTTCAGGTATCTCAAGAAGAGAGGCTATGGTCGCCATTGCATCGGCTGCTTTGTTCTCTATCCTGGGTATTTGCTCAAACGAGATGGTCCCAAAATGTGCTTTGAGGTCGTCGACCATCTGTTTGTATGGGATGAGCTTTTCATCTTTGGTCTGATACTCGTCGTTGACCTGGTTTATGACAAGCTGAGAATCATCGTAGACACATAGTGCTTGGATTTTCCACTCAGTGGCCATCTTGAGACCAATTACCAAAGCTTCATACTCCGCTATATTGTTAGTACATGGAAATAACAACCTGTAGGACTTTGGAATTGTGTCGCCTTGGGCAGTGATAAACAAGATACCTGCCCCCGATCCATGGTTGGTGTAAGACCTGTCGAAGTAGAGTTTCCAAGGAGATGCTGACAGAGTGAATAAAGACTCATCAGGAAACTCAAACTGCATTGGTGAAGTGTCCTGTAATGGTGCCTCAGCTAGTTGGTCAGCGATGATTTGCCCCTTGATGGCTTTTCTATCCACATACTCTATATCATATTCGCTAAGAAGCATGACCCATTTGGCTAGTCGACCCGTGAGAGCTGCTTTGCTGAGAAGATATTTTAGTGGGTCGATCTTGGCAATGAGTTTGACAGGATGTGCCAACATGTAGTGTCGAAGTTTTTGTGAAGCAAAAACCACCGCAAGGCATGAACGTTCCACCTGTGAGTACTGCAACTCGTAGCCCACTAAGGTTTGACTGATGTAGTACACAGCTCTTTCCTTGTTCTCATAGTCTTGCTGCACTAGGAGAGCCCCAAGAGCAGTAGGTGTAGCAGATATGTAGAGAATCAAAGGTTTTCCTTGGATTGGAGGCATGAGTATAGGAGGATTCATGAGGTACTCCTTGAGCTTGTTGAATGCCTCTTCGCACTACTCATCCCATTTAAATGGAACGTTCTTATGTAGGAGATGGCTGAAAGGATGGCACTTGTCTGCTAGCTGGGAGATGAACCTGCGGATGGCCTGGAGCTTACCCTGTAAGGATCTCAACTGTGTTAGAGTTTTGGGCGGAGGCATGTCCATGATTGCTTTGACCTTGGCCGGGTCTACCTCTATGCCGTTTGCTGACACGATGAAGCCTAGCAGCTTGCCTGATGTGACCCCAAACACACATTTCTTCGGGTTCAGTTTTACTTGGAATTGATCCAACCGTTGGAAGACTTTTTCTAATGTGTCCAGGTGTGAGTCCCTGGTGAGTGATTTTCCCAAGATATCGTCAACATAATCTTCCATGGTCACATGCATCATGTCGTGGAATATGGTTGTCATGGCCCGCTGATATGTAGCACCTGCATTTTTCAACCCAAATGGCATGACATTCCAGCAAAAGGTACCCCATGGACAAGTGAAAGCGATTTTGTGCTGATCCTCTGGTGCTATTTTGATCTGTTGTACCCTGAGAATCCATCCATGAGTGACAGCATTGTATGTCCTGCCATGAGGTCGACTATGATATCGATGTTAGGCAAGGGAAAGTCATCCTTGCGGCATGCTTTGTTTAAGTCTCTAAAATCGTTGCATAGTCGAACCCTGCCATCTGGTTTAGACACTGGCACAATATTAGATATCCATTCGGGGTAATCTATGGCTCTGATGAACCCCACATCTAGTAATTTCTTGAGTTCTTCCTTGACCAGAAGGGCGATATGAGGATGCATCTTTCTCAGTTTTTGCTTTACGGGCTTCACCCTTGGATCTAATGGCAAGTGATGTAGAATCAAGTTTGGGTCCAAACCTGGCATGTCGGCATATGACCAAGCAAAGCTGCCTCTCTTCTTTTTAAAGAATGGTACAAACCTGGTTTTCTCAGGCGGCGTGAGAGATTTTGCAAAGTGGATAATCTTAGGCTGCTCTTCGGTTCCAATGTTCACTGGCTCTGTTGGCTCCACCACGATCTGTGACCTTTCTTGATACATATCACTTGGGAGGGTGTCAAGCATTCCATCGTCAGGTGCCATAGTTGGGTTTTCACCTTCAGATACGTCCTTTCTTTTTACTGTTTTATGATCTGACACTGCCGCACGGCAGTTTTCGCCATCAGATTCCTTTTTGATCTTTATATTTTTGCGACTAGAAGGCTTGGCACCCTCCCCGAAGTAAGCTACAGTGTTGAGTTCGATAGTGAAACCGGCTTTATGATCTCCTTTTGGTAAGTGATCTCTCAGTCCCATATAGTCAATGTAGGCATCATCGTTCTGGAACATATCTAATTGAGGGGTCCCTTGCAGGTCCCAGTCAATAAGCTCAGGGTGTAAGAGGGGAAGGGAGTTGGATGAGAGATCTGATTCATTAATGTTGTGAATGGAAATGCTATGGGCACTGGCGGGAGTAGTGTTCTGGGTGGTACTTTCTTCCAGGTTGTTTATCACAATGGAATCGAAACTTTCCTCGAAAGCCATAATCTCAGGGAGGGGCAAATTAGACTCCAGTGGTCTGTCCCGTTGCGTTTATCTCTCATGATATGGGCTAAGAGTTTGGATGGTGTCAACCTCTTTGTCATCGTAGGAGTGCTCCGTTAGCTCGTCCCACTCATACTTATTGGAATCATCCGAATCTGTGTCACTGTCCACTTGGAGTGTTTTGATTGTCTCCACAAGACAGGCATTTTCCTTGGCTTTACCCTTGCCTTTGTATCCCAAGCCAGTGGTGTTTCTAGCCGAAGAGGAGGAAGAAGGTTGTATGGGTTCAATGATCCCTTCTTTTCTGAGGCCTATGGGGCCTTGTCCCTCATATCCCATCCTATGCAAGATGGTCTCACCTCGCCCATAGAGCTCTGTAGGGAGTCTGGGTGGATCTTGGGGTGTGTTTTCTTCTTCGGCATAAAGCCATTGCAAGAGATCTCGCTCCTCTGATTCATCGGATAAGGTCCCCCATTTTACAAAGGGGTTTGCGGGAGTTATAGGAGGAGCAGAGGGCTTTGGAAAATGCCTGGTTGATGCTTGGGCTGGCCAAAGGAGCGAGGAGACAAGGGCATTTTTGCAAGGTTGAGGCTGTGCTCAATCTGGTATTCCCCCACGCCATTTTCTTTTATGGTGATTTTCATTGGTTTAGGCCGTGAGGAGGAGGCTTCAGCGGAATGGTCTTGTGGCAGAGTAGGGGAAATGTAGGCTCTATTGTTGGGAATGACGCATTCAGGTTTTGCTCGGAAGGAGTTGTAATGTTGGTAGGGGTCGGGGTCGCCTTGTATGGTGACCTGCTTGCCATCGTGTGGGAACTTTATGCATTGATGGTAGGTGGAGGGAACAGCCTTCATGGCGTGGATCCATGGTCTCCCTAGTAGAATATTGTAAGCAAGCTCCCGATCAAGGACTTGGCACACCACATCTTTAATTACCGGTCCCACTTGAATGGGTAGGACAACCGTGCCCTTTGTGGTTCGTTCCTCCTTGTCATAGGCCTTTATGGTAATCTTCCTCCGTGGATCCACTGCCTGTTCAGAGAACCCCAATGCAAGGACTAGCTTCAAAGTGCAAATATTCAAACTGGCACCCCCATCAATGAGAACCCTCTTGATGCGGTGCTTGTGTACGAATGCGACAATGTGCAGGGGAGTGTTGTGGGGTTGAGATACGAAAAGGTCATCTTGCTCAGTGAATGATATGGAAGGGGAGGATGTTAGATTACCCACCATGGTTTGAAACTTTTCTTGGGCTAAGTTAGTGGGGACCGTAGTTTCCACTAAGGCTTTCTCAAGAATCTCCTTATGAGAAGGAGATAGACGCAAGAGCTCCAATATAGAAATGTGAGCCAGAGTTTTTTGCAATTGGTGGATGACATTATATGGGCGGGAGTTGGACAGAGAAGGTGACGATCTTGGAGGAGTGGTGTTGATCGTGACTCTACCACTGCAGGTAATTATACTACAACCAGTTCTGTTAGGTCCTAGTTGTTGGTTGGGGGATATGACGTTGACTTGCGGAACATGCTCAGAAATGCAGTTAATGGTGTACTCAAAGGGAACGCTTGCATAGTTAGCATTACTCGATCCACTATTCTGGTTTGGCCTGTTGCGATTGTTGTCATTATTGTTATGGCCGTTGGAGTTGTTGCCGTTGTGACCATTGTTGTGGTTGTAACCATTGTTGTTGTTGTGACCGCTGTTGTGATTGTTTTTATACAGCCGGTTGTGGTTTAGGAGAGGATCCCGGTAGGCCACATGAGATTCATTGGAGGTATGCTGTTGTGTCCCTCCCTGATTCTGATCCAGTATATCTTGTATGACATTCTTGAGGCGGATACAATTGTTAGTCATGTGCCCCCTTCCTCGATGATACTCGCAGTAGTCTGTGTCCTTCCAATAGGGAGGTTTGACGATAGGCTCATAGTCACTTGTTGGCGGTAGAGAAACTTCATTGTTAGCCAACAACTTCCTGAGAGTAGACTCTTGAGATTCTCCCAACGGCGTGAATTTTCTCCTTGGATTTGAATTGAACCAAGGTCTAGGTTCCCGAGGGGGTGGCTTGTTGAGTGCACCGTTATTTGCTTCTTCCTTAAGAGTGAATATGGGTTGTTGTTTAGGGGCTGCCGCCTTGGCATCCACTACTCCGTCGTTGACCACATTCTTGTTCTTGGTCCAAAACTTTGACTTGTCAGTTGTGTAATTGGAAGGAGGTGTGTCCTTGTAGAGCGTGAGAGTTCCTTTAGCAATCATAGCTTTCTCAATGAATAGCCCCATTTCAATGACTTTGGCGAATGAGGTAGGGCATTGTATCTGAATCTGATAGCTAAGATCGGGATTCAAATTGTGGACAAACATTTCCAGTAGTTGTTTCTCAGGCATGTCGTAAGAACACTTACTAGCTAGCTATCTCCATCGTTGTAAGAAGGTGGCGAATGACTCACCACTCTTTTGTTTGGTGTTGCATAGGTCTAGCATAGATACTTCGTGTTCTATGTTGTAAGAGAAGTGCGTTATGAATTTATTGACAAGTTCATCAAAAGTTTTGATTCCCGGTGGGAGACGCGAGAACCACTCCATAGCTTGACCTCCTAAAGATCTTGGGAATAGTCTCATTAAGTAGGTCTCGTTGTGAGCTAGTTCTAAACATGCTGCAGTGAATTCCTGGATATGATCTCTAGGGTCCCCCTTCCCTTTGTATTTGTCAAATTTCGGGATTCCGAACTGAAAGGGGAATGGTTTCATGACCAAACTTCTGTCAAAGGGGTATGGTGCTATATCTTCCAAGGAGTAGTTCTTAGAACTTGTGCCGATCTTAAGGTTGGAGATTTCTAGCTTTAGACTCTCAATTTGTTGCCTCACATCCGCCATAGGGGCATTTTGATCTATGGGTTGTTTTCCTCTCTCATTGGCCTGGGGGACCGTGTCATTTGTGTCCCTCTCACGTTCATTGTCTGCATTTTCCCTGATGGAGCTAATGTCAAAGTCTGCGGGGAGTTTGATTCCGAGACTAGCAAGATGATGGAAATATTTGGTGGGGTCCTCAAGGAGCACTTTCTCCACTAGGCGTTGGAATTTGCTATCTTGCATGTGTGCCACTAATTCTTCACGAGAAATTTCTTCATCATCATCGCGTGGTGGGGCGATGTGATCAGATGAGTCGGCCATTTCGATTAGCTTGTTGTACTGGGATCGAGTAAGAACCATGCAAGGTGGGGTGGGATGAAGTGGACTAGATTTAGAAATTTTGGCAAGGTGCCGACTAAGACTGTAATGAATGGGGTATTTAGGCCAAGACTTGGACAAAGGGTTCTCTCGCTCAATGACTTCAGGTAAGACGGTTGACACAAGACTCTAGCCACTAGCAAGGGTAGTCGATACTAGTCTCACTGTGTAGGGCTTAGTCGTTCAACAAGACTACTAGCAAAAGGTACTGTGACCTACTAGGCTTACGTGAATTCACGAATGGAGCAAAGAAGGACCTATGTCATATCGGTATGGGATAGAATGACTAGGACAGAAGGTGACTGGGATGACCGATGAAAGAGAGAGAATTGGGTGAAATGGATGAAAATTGACTGCAAGGTTGATTCTGACCTCAGAAAATGAAACTAGGCTGAAATGGGTACTCTGAACAGCTGACGAAAATTTCTCAAAAATAGGGCAGATGCTCACTGTCACACATGCGTAGAAACAGATGCGCAGCAAGAATGGGTAAATGCGCCGTAAGTCGCTGTAAAAGCGCAGCTCTGGTGAAGCACGTATGCGCAGTAACAGTGTGTAAATGCGTAGCAGAAAAGTAAATGCGCAACAAGTCAGTGTATATGCGCAGCAAGTCGCTGTAAAAGCGCAGCCAAAAAGTGTATATGCGCAGTAGAAAGGTATATATACACAGCCAGTCGGTACAAAAGCGCAGTAAGTCGTTGTATATGCGCTGCAAAAAAGTGTATATGCGCAGTTCTGGTATTTTTTGGCAAATTTTTGGGATTTTTTCTCTGTTTTTGGTATTTTTTGGCTGGAAAAGGCCTTCCTGATCTGATATTATGAATTAATTTTAGCAAGAAAACACGGCAAGCACAAAGAATGTTTTGTAGTTTTTCATTATTTTTATAGTTTTTCGACTCTATTTTGGACAAAAGCAAGCACAAAATCCTAGGCGAGAAATGGATTATAAGGGATTTGGGCCACTAAAACAGGAGGTATTTAATTCGGGCAACCGTTCAAGTGGTTACACGTGCGGCGGCGCTACTCTCCGTTATGGAGTCTCCCAGCCTCAAAGGGTTACGCCTGAGAGGGTTTTGGGGGAGGTTGGCCGTTGGTGTAACATAACAGCACTTGTTGCAGGAAGTTTTCACCTCAAGCACAATTTATTTTAAGTGGCTCGGTAGGGCTTGGCGTTAGCCTGTTACCACTCAGGGTCGTTCCCACTTGGACAAGCATGCATCCAAGGGCAGGCCCCTCCTAAAGGTTAAACAAATAGAATGACAAGTCTGGCACTCTGATCACCCAGAAGAGGGGAGAGCATAAGCCTATTGTCATTCGCAAGCACAGAATACACTGATTAATCCACCCTAGTTAAAAGATAAAAACTAAATGGGCTAATCTACTCAAACAGAACTTTGAAGTGATTTCAGCAATATTGCAGTGGTTCAGTTTTAAATCCCAGAAAGCAGTTGTGAGTTCAATTTTAAGTCCACGTTGCACGAGCTTGTTAACTTTGAAATTCAGGTCTCACGATATAGCAATGGTTCATTTTAACTTCAAAAAGCAGTTGTGAGTTCAATTTTAAGTCCACGTTGCACGAGATTGTTAACTTTGAAATTCAGGTCTCACGATATAGCAATGGTTCATTTTAACTTCAGAAAGCAGTTGTGAATTCAATTTTAAATCTTAGATAGCAATAACTTGGAAGTTGTTTGCAATGCAAGCATGAAATAAACCAGTTACTTCCTCCCTAATTAAGACTAGATGAAGATTTGTAATGAACAACCATTTTACTCTTTCCCAGAAAATGAAATGTGAGCTAGTTAGATGCAACTACATGTAACTGAACCTGAGCTTATCCTACAAAACCGCTCCAGCAAACACCTGCAAAAGGGTTAGTGTTAGCAAAATCCTCTAGAAAAGTATTAAAACCTGAGCCAGTTACAAATGCGCAGCTTCAGTGATCAGATGCGCAGAAGTGATCAACAGAAGCACAGCATTAATGAATGCGCCATAGTTTTGAACGTATGCGCAGTTTTAATGGATGCGCAGCAACAGTCTTCAGAAGCGCCGTAACAGTCAACAGATGCGCAGTTATAATAGATGCATAGCAACAGTCTATGAAAGTGCAGTAACAGTCAACAAATGCGCAGTTTTAACAAAAGCGCCGAAACAGTCTGTAAAAGCGCAGCAAGAATACACAGATGCGCCGAATTTTCAAAAGCGCCGTAACAGTCTTCAAAAGCGCTGTAAAAATGAACAGATGCGCCGAACTAATCTGTGCGTGACTCTGCGGGACTTGTATGGAACCTGCCTTCAAAAAAGCTCAAAAATGGTGAAATAAAGGGGCAACGGCCCCACGGTGGGCGCCAAAAATGTGAGGGTAAAATGTCGATCAATCAAATGAATTAAATAAGACCCAAACATCAACAGAATAGTGAAACAAAGAAGATTCAAGTAAACAAAGCAATGAACAAACACAGCAAACCTCTTCCGTTTCGAAACTTCTGTTGTTCGCCTATCACGAATCGTCCTTTCGCAGATGAGATGAGCCCTCAGAGAGTGCAATCTTTTAAAGCTGTTTGGGGAAGTCGATGGTGAACGGCTATGGTGTGATATGCAATGAAGGTGAGCTCCAATGCAACAATGGTGATCTCAAGCTTGTAGATGACAAATGGGTGCCAAAGGCGCACTGGTGATATTTCTGCAGAGTAACGATGTCAAAACCCTGGATGAATAGAATGAAGGGATGAAGCTTCATTTATAGACTTGGAAGAATGGGAATCAACGGTTGAGAGAAGATATGAAGATCAACGGCTGAGGATGGTTGAGGAATGTGCAACCAGTGGAAATGTGACAAGTGTCCTAGCTCCATCATGAAAGAGGGGATGTGACAAAATTGATTGGAGAGTTAACTCCATTGATTGGTTTGTTAACAGAATTGATTGATCAGTTAGAAGAGTGGATTGTGGAACTGACTGGATTGATTGAGGATTTGACTCAACTGACAGGTTAGTTAACAGATTTGATTGATTGGTTAACTGACCTCTGATTGGAGAAGAAATAGGCCATGTGGGTGAGGGAAAATAAGGCAATTAAATATTAAATATATTTAATTACATGTGCAACCTGATGAGGTGGACAAGGTGAGGTGGAAAAGGTGAGGTGTAAAGGTGATGTGGAATTTTGAGTTTAGAACTTTAGGATAGAGGAATTAGGCTTAATTAAATAATTTTTTATTATTTAATTGTGTAGGACAAATAGAAGAATTTTTAATTAAATAAATAGAATTTATTTAATTATGGAATAGTGAATCGATTAAATAAATTTAGAATATTTATTTAATTAATATAAGAATGGAATAAATATTTAGAATATTTATTTAGGATGAATCGTGTCATTTTTAGGCGTATACAGTGAACTATCTCAACTGTAGGATCAAATATGAGAGGAAGAGAACTTGAGGCTTGTCTCAATGATTGGGATGTAGGGGGAAGCAGAAAATATAGACCAAAAGATGAAGGCCCCAAGCAATATAGAGGAAGCAGAGGAAATGTGCATATAGTGTGAGTGTCAAACTCAATTACTTTCTTTAGAATGTGGTATCTTGACCTCAACTATTTAACAACCTAGGGTAATCTATAGAACTATTATCCCATCCGAGTAAGTTGCTAGAGAAATTTGATGTACATAGTATTGTGGAGCTAATAATTAGAGTGGTAGTGCTATTTTGGTTTTTAGGGGTACAATTTTGTAAACTAAATTATACAATCAAGGGGAGCACAATCTAGATATCTTTTTGTAAGGTGGAGTACACAGTTTATGGATTGATATAGAGGTTATCAATCCCTTTTTCCTTTATGTCAAAAGGTAAGAGACTCTAAGGGGGAGCATATGTTTCCATCAATGGCAAAGGGAGATATTGTTGGCTACATGATTTGTCATTGATGTCAACATAGTATACATTGATGTCAACATATCAGATGGAAATGTATAGACAAGATTTGTATAAGGAGTCAGTATGGTCAAGATAAATTAATTAGGGGAGAAGAAGAAATAATCTAAGTATGGATCATTTTTGGGTTTGAATATGATGTGGAGGTAAACAATCTTATCCTTGCATGATACCCGCATATATACATACATATCTCATTAGTTGGGAGTACTGCACTCAAGGGTAAGTAGCAGAAATGTGTCTAAGGCATTTTCAGTGCAAAACCTAAAGTAGAGTCAACTTGAATTGGTTTGCACTTCTCTGCAAAGAAATATCTAGTCATGTGGTTCTCATGATGTTTTTGACATGTATTGAAATGTTATATCCAGGGTTTCAGCCTCTCACTTGTTCAACATAAAAGTTACAAGGGATAGTTCATCGGTCATCACTGAGACAGAGCAGAGCAGTAAAGGGGAGACAATGGAATGCTTTGCATTCCTCCAGAAGAGATCTGTTTGTCATGTGGCTCTAAGGAATGACTAAGATAAGTGTATTATATGCTATGATCAAGTTTGATGTGTTTTAATGGTCTGCAAAGACATTACTCAAGAGACAGAGGTACCACAATGTACTCCAGAGCTTGAGCATACAAGTTAAGTTCTTCAAAAGATGAAACATACACAAATCTATTATTAGAGCTTATGTGGAGATTCCACATGGTCCACAATACATCGGGTATGATCTGCATGTAGACATTCATTATTCTCTGGTACCACATCAAGCATTCTTGCCTACAAGAAGAATTCAAGTATAACTATCTTCTAGAACTGCAAGTACTTAAGCCATTTTTGAATTCCTCTAGAAACTCCATAAAAAGTGTGCAGATCTAATGAGTTGCATACATTGATGATGGAACTAGGTTGGCATTGATGTAAAAAAGGTTCATCAAGATTGTGCTTGATCAAGATGTCTTGATATTGATTGCAGGATGATGTTATGGTGTAGTATGTTCTCAAGATCCTTATGTTATGTTTTTGTGTTCACAAAATACATCCTCATACTATATTAATCTTGGTTGATCTTTGAGTTGGGTCTTCATGTTCTTTGAGTTTTGTCATCTTAGGACTTTGAGTTTCTTAGATAAGAGTTGTATTCATGACCAAAGTTCTTGATGGCATCTTTCTTCATAAAATTGACAAGGGTTTGAAGCTTATGTTTCAAAAGAGGCTACATATAAAGGTGATAAGTTTCACATGAAGATGTGTGGTTGAGTTTGTTATGTCTGGCATGTTTTTTGTTACAAGCTATACAAGGTTCATGAGCATCATGTGAGAGATCAAGTTGTGTAGACACATGTGATTGGTCATGTGTTCTCAGAGTGGTCTACAGGTTATAACCTTATGATGTTGCTTTCCCTCATGTTGTGATGATGCTTCACTCATATCAATTCAAATTATGGTTAGAGTGGTGTGGCTTCAAGGTTGTCTCAAGGATTTGAATATCAAGAATAGTTAAATATTGTCTTGCTTACACAAAGTTGACACAAGGTGTTGGTAAGTTGTCCATGAGCACTCTTTGCAGAGATTTTTCAAGGACTTGATTCATATGTGATGATAAGACTGAAGCTTGCAAAGAATGGTCTTCAAGGTGCTTAAGATGTTCAAAGTCTCAAATGTTTTATTTTAAAGCCCTCAAAATATATACTTAAAGCCCTAGTTTGAAATGTCAAAGCACCTTATTTCTATTTCAATGATGACCTGCTACTGCAGGTTCATAACTTAAAAATAACCTTTTAAAGGGTCCTCATTACATTTGCATGACCTGCCCCATCCTTGTTCAACTGACTGCATTGGTCATGTGTTACATGCTATGGGTTTATAGTTAATAATTTGAGAGGAGGAAAGATTTTAAAGTATTTGAAAAAGTATGGAATGGATTTATTAGTGAAGAGCTTTATTCATTAAAAAGCTTCGAAATATTTAGTAACTTGTTAAATATCCTTTATCAAAGGAAGAGTCCTGAATAAAATGGTAAATGGTTTCTTTTTAAAAACTTAGAAACTTTCTTCTTAAATTTCCTTTTTGATGGTCGTTCCTCTATGTCATCAATTTAAGGATTTTTTTATAAGGAGTTTTTTTAATTTTTGTTGCTTTTTCAAATGTGAGAAAAATCTTTTGAAGAGATTTTTTAAATGGTGATATTGGAATAAATGAAGATGTTTTTTTTTTTCTTAAGAAAAGGGTTTGTGATATTGAAGAAAATTTTCAAGGTAGATTGATGAAGTTTTTTTTGAAGATGATTTTTACAATTTGGAGGATTTTTATTGAATTTACAAATTGAAGATTTTTGAAGAAGATGAAGGTGAATGGATTTTTTTTGGAAGAAGAATATGAATTGAATCAGGAGTTGAAGATATTTTTTTTGGAAAGAAATTGGAAGATCAAGAGTTTTGTAAGGATCCAATGAAAGATTTTTTTCAGGATTTGAAGTATTTCTTTGTGAAGTTTTTATTTACAGATTGAGGAAGTGGTTTCTTTACAGCTTGGAGAAGATGAATGATATTTTTGAAGAATATCAATGATGCAGAGAAGAAAATATATTTGCATATGTGTTGATCATGATTGTTAGTCATTCACAAACATAGAATAAAAGTTACACAACAACCTTTACTCATCTTGAAAGATACGATGAATTCAGAGAATTCATGATCCCAAGTCTCCGTTGATTAGGTCTTAATCTACTGACGTTACTCAGTGGTTGATGTGTGTTGCTGTTTTCCATTCAGGGGCCTTACGTATTTCTGCAAAGTTCATCATTATTTCTCCAAATATCCTGCTCTGTATGTCTGCTCTGCATAAATCTCTAATAATTCTACCTCTGCACTGTGAATTTAGTCAAATAATGTGCTTACTGGCTGATATTTGCATGATTTCTATCATTATTTATGATTCTTTGCATGATATTTTCAATACTACATGCATTTAACTCAAATATGCTAATGATTTTCAGTTACCTACGGGATTTCCGCATATTTCTCTGTTTCTGCTTATTATTTATCATGATTTGCAGTTATGGTGATGAATTTATGAAATTAAAAAAAGGAAAATGGTTAGAGAATGAGATTCCCAAAACTACTTGACTTAGATCACTGATCCACATACAAGCTCCCATACATGCAATGAAAAGAAGGAAACTAGAATCATACTTCACCAGGACATTCCACAAATCTGCATGATCTAGTGCAAATCTTCAAAGGAAAAGTTGATAACAACATGTAATGAAATGAAAGCGCTTCCAGTTGAACACAGCATTCACCAGTACATATCCAGAAATCAACAAGAAGATGATGTAAAATTTACAATCAGGATGTAATCTGAAACTTCATATCCATTCAGTATGCTCAAGAACAGGTACATTTACAGTGATCTGAAGAAAGAACCTTGACATTTCAACAATTCAGTCCTCATTAGTCTAAGTAATCTGATCTCCTATTTGATTCTACAGTAATTGGCCTTAATGTGCCAGATGTGTCTGTGTGTCTCTTTTTTATGTATATCTCTTCTTGTCCCAGGATCTGGCTCTTATATAGAACAAATGCTAGAAAATAGTTACAATGATCCAAGGATCAGGATCCTCTCATAACAATCAACGGTCCAGATGAAAAGCACATGCTTTGCCCGTTGGCAAATGTACAGCTGGCACAGAATATTCCAGCATCTTTGATTTGATTCGGTCTCCAGCTGGCAAACAACATATTTGACAATATCCTCCTCACTTCTGGTTCATGTTGCCTTCGTGTGCACCTTTGTAATTATCAGCTTCAGCATCTTCGGGACTTCCTGCAATAAACAGACAAACATTAAGTTCATCATCATGTGGATAAACAACAGGAATTTAAACATTTTATTAAACATGCCTCAAAATGTGCAGCTACAGGCAATCAGGCTTCAAATCAGTGGAAAATATGCACTAAATGCCTAAACAGCATCAAAACACCATCGGGTCAACCATCGTTGACTGGAAAATGCAATCGGGTCTTCAAATTTCCATCGCTTCATTTTCCCGCCCATTTTCTTGTATATCGGGCTCCAAATATGATCATGTATCTCAAAATATACAAGGAAATAACTACTTTTCAATTTATTTCAAATCCGGTTCTGTATATTTCGGCATGTGTATCGGGTTCACATCATATTCGCATCGGTGTGACCACATATGATTGGGGTGACAAAATTAGACTTGGCCGATGGTAAAACATACACTGACGCCAGAAATCATGACGACGTCCACCCATCGGGAAGACAACAACTATCGGCGAGAAAAATCCAGGCTTGGCCGATAGACAAACGTTGGGCCGATGGACAAACACATCGGGGAGACTACTTCAGTCGGCGGGAGAATAACGAACTTGGCCGACAGTAAAAGTCAGGCCGAAGAGCAACCATATCGGTGAGATCTCTAATATCGGAGTGAAAATATAAAGCTGGGCCGACAGTAAAAGCTAGGCCGATCAACTTTCATCGGTGAGACTACCTCAGTCGGCGAGACCAAATATAACACGGCCGATAGCACAAGCTACACCGATGGGGAAACTTAAAACTTTCGTCTGCATGATATTTTGGAAATATGATGCTCCCCCTTCCTCGAATGTCCTGATGACGTCACCGTCATGTTTCGCTTCTGTATATTGGGGAAAAGAATGACATCATCATCATCATCATGTCGAAGGAAAATAGGAGGATATGAAATATGATCCTACTGCTGAGGAATGGAATATGATGGTGACGTCATTGTCATAATCGGGCTTCATTAAAATGCAAAAGAGGACGTCACCATCATGTTTAGTTAAGATCAGGGGATAAATGTAATATCGGGTCACCTAAGGAAGATGATCAGGTGGTGAATGTAATATGACCCCTCTGCGGCCAAGGTAACCCTCTCAAAAGATCAGGATGATGATGATCATCAGGATATCCGGGGCTTTTGTTTAAACTTAGAACATGACGTCATCATCATATTCGCGAACTGGATCATGTTTTGGAAAATATCCTACCGAAGGGAAATGTGATGATGATGTCATCCTAATATTTGCTTCTTCGTTTTTCAGGTTAGGATGACGTCATCAGGATATTAGCAAAAGGTCATATTTCTCGGCAGGAGGACATTACAAAATATCGGGTAAACAAGATCATGATGATCTTGACAACATGACAGGATAAAAATATGATGATCACTTGCGATTATCAGGTTTTACCAAAACTTTGACTGTGCATAACTCCCTCATATGGACGCATTTTCTAGTGATGTAAAAGGCAAACCTGCATGGAATTTCAAGCTCTTTCTAAATATGAGGTCATAGAAACAAAATATGAACTTTGACAAACTGACCTCATGATGATGACCTACCTCATCGAATATCATGATGATGATGCACCTGACTCATTTTTACCAAACCGCCAGAAAACAGACAACACAAGCCAAGCCAAAAGTTGGGTCCCTGTTTTGCCAAGTTAAAATGGGGCGTGTTGTGTAACCACACAACAACTTGCCACCAAAGAAAATAACAAAATTCAAATAATTCAAAAGGTGAGGATAAATTAAAACATAAATTTCCAACTCCTATTAAGCATGAGCATCCTAATCCTTTCTAACTGGTATCATGTTCATCAGTGTAACAGTGAATTGATAAGGGATCAATTGTGTGCATGTGATTCATATACTCATCTTGAAAGTGAGTTGAATAAGTCAGTGACTGGTGTTAAGCTACGTAGTTTGGTTCATCCCTCATAGCCAACCGGATAGAGCCCTGCTGCCAGCAGGCATCCATAGCCCCGGCAAGGTTATCGTTACAATTCTCCTAAGTAGAGCCCCATTGCCAGCAAGCGTCTATAGCTCCGGTAGAGTTACTTAGATGACTTAATCTGGATTTCAGAAAATCCATTTTATTATTTTATTTATTTTATATTTTGAATTTAATTCTTAAGATATAACAGTTGTAGCCTCATGATACAAGGAATGGTCACTTGTTGAAATTAAGTTGAGAATTGCAATGGTAGCAAGGGCAACCTTTAGATTTTTCACTTAACCCCTACACTGATATGTTCAACAAACCCAAGGCTGTTAGGTGTGTCATTGTGAGGATCACCTTGACTCAAGAAAAGTAGTACTGATGAATATGATACCACAGACCTGATCAAGAATACCTATACTGATATGAATTACAACCTATGTAAAAACTTATATCTAACTTTTGAATTCTAACAATTTATGTAGTGTTCTTAAGTAACAAGGTGCACCAGTTTTGCCCAACCAAAACAAAGACTCAACAATGCAAAGCAAAAAGCAACCTGTACAAATGACTAACCTACGAAAAGGAAACAACAGAAAGCAAAACAAGAAAACTGTACAAACAACTAACCTACAAAATTATATACAAACCACTATTAGGCAAACAAAAACCAGAAAAAGACCCAAAAACACCTGTATTTGCATACTTCTTTTGATTGTGCAGGAGCATTAGGGTATTAGTTATGGTTCTCAACCTAGCAAATTTATCTTTATATTCTGAAAAATATTCTGATATTCTGAATTCATTGTATTTAATAGAATAACTCTTGATGATCAACAACTGAGGAAGCTCATCATGTTCATGATTAATCCATGTGCATGTCTTATCTCCTGAATTTCCATAATCAAAATAGTATTCAACATCGTTTACTGTGGAAAGGAGAAATACAACCTGGTGTGTTTCTAGTTCTATTGTTGGACATGCTTCTTCATTGGCAATTGGTCTTCCATTTGATTCTATATTTTCACTGCTTAGCCCAATGCCTGGTCTCGCTTCAAATTGAAGGATGTATGACTCTTGATGTGTTAATTCTTCATCTTTATCCATATTTGTTCCTTCATTCTGGATGTTTAGTTTATCCTCCAGTTCAGGAAACCTCTCAATATTTTCTTCAATTTCCTGCACATCAGCATCTAAATGAGTATCTTTATGATCATAACCTGATATACAAAAATTTATCATTTCTAAATCATTTGACTGTAAAGGAGAAACAACTTTCACTTGATAAGGACATTCCCCTGTTTCATTCTCAAAATATTTCTGGAGTAACGTCTGATTATGCACAACAACTCCAAAGTCTTCTACATCTTCATCTTTCAGGAATTGTTCATTAAATAATTCACATCTTTTATCTAGTAGAGGATCTGGTTCCATTAGGCTGCAACATTCCTGTATTTGATCATTCAATTCAAAGAAGTCAGGTAATAAATCATCATTTATTTTCTTCTCTATGACTTCCTGAGTTACCACCATAGGAACTTCATCATCAGCAGTGAATTTAAATTGCTCTACTATCTGTTTACACTTCTCTTTACCATAGAATGACTCCAGGAAAGATGTTTCATCTTCTTTATCAAAAGTATTAGGATCAGAATCAAACATATTATCCTGATGAGTGATTTCTTCTCTAAAATTTTCACAAGATTCATACCTGCATACTAACTGATCCTTACTTGTATTAGGAAGTAGAGAACTCCTATCAATCTCACCATAGAATGAATCCAGGAAAGATGTTTCCTCTTTTTTACCTTCTGGAACTGATTCAGCCATTGTATTTTCTAGAGTCTTTTTCAACATGGTCAAGCAAGGGTAGCAATCTCTCTCTGAATGCTCTTCATCATGTAATCTGCACCAGCTTTCAATCAAGACATCATCAATGGGTAAACCTAATAATTGACTACACTGTATATTTCTGGACAAGTATAATTCAAAATCTTCAGAACGATCCACTTCAGTGTCTGGACAATTAATAACTTTTGGTGCTGCATCTGCTTGTTGCTCTAGAATTTCTTTATTTTCCTGCCAGACTTCTTCATTTTCCTGGCAAATTTCAGCCCTGAACACATCCGGGAAGAATATTAGTCCTTTCAAATATAAATCCAACCTTGTAAGGAAAGTTAAACAATTTATTTCACTGTGTTCCACAGTCTGGTGTATCCTGCAACAGGTAGATAAACCAAAGTTAGACAAACTGTGAGGGTAAAGCTGCCTATTCAAAGTTTCCTGAAATAAAGGAATGTTAATTTGACAATTGCCTTCATATACATCCATCAAAATGAGACTCTATTTTTCAATTTTTTTAGTATTTTGAAATTTTAATGAGATCCATCATATCTCAGAATAAAACTTGAAAGTTCAGAAAATCAAACTAATCTTTGATGTTTCGAGCTAGATCTTTGCAAAGGTGCAACCAAAACATCTCAGATAAGAGATATTTGTAGACATTTAACTGAAATGCTGAAATATTTATGCAATATTTGTAGAAATCCAGAAATTCACAGCTCAGGCCCTCCTTCTAGCACCAATTTATGTTGCGTTAGAAGCGAGGGGCCTGCAGATTAATTGCAAGATTTAAAGCGGGCTGCTAAACAGAGGCAGGGGATATCACGTCAACTGAAAAGAATTTATTGGATGAGAAACAGCTTCTGCCCTCCTTCTAGCACCAATTTATGTTGCGTTAGAAGCGAGGGGCCTGCATAAAATGAATGATGATTGAAGCAATGGTGTCTTTTCCAGTTCTGCCCTCCTTCTAGTGCCAATTTATGTTGCGTTAGAAGCGAGGGGCTTGCATAAAATGAATGATGACTTAAGCAGTGGCGTCTTTGCCAGTTCTACCCTCCTTCTAGCGCCAATTTATGTTGATCATGATTGTTAGTCATTCACAAACATAGAATAAAAGTTACACAACAACCTTTACTCATCTTGAAAGATACGATGAATTCAGAGAATTCATGATCCCAAGTCTCCGTTGATTAGGTCTTAATCTACTGACGTTACTCAGTGGTTGATGTGTGTTGCTGTTTTCCATTCAAGGGCCTTACGTATTTCTGCAAAGTTCATCATTATTTCTCCAAATATCCTGCTCTGTATGTCTGCTCTGCATAAATCTCCAATAATTCTACCTCTGCACTGTGAATTTAGTCAAATAATGTGCTTACAGGCTGATATTTGCATGATTTCTATCATTATTTATGATTCTTTGCATGATATTTTCAATACTACATGCATTTAACTCAAATATGCTAATGATTTTCAGTTACCTACGGGATTTCAGCATATTTCTCTGTTTCTGCTTATTATTTATCATGATTTGCAGTTATGGTGATGAATTTATGAAATTAAAAAAAGGAAAAGGGTTAGAGAATGAGATTCCCAAAACTACTTGACTTAGATCACTGATCCACATACAAGCTCCCATACATGCAATGAAAAGAAGGAAACTAGAATCATACTTCACCAGGACATTCCACAAATCCGCATGATCTAGTGCAAATCTTCAAAGGAAAAGTTGATAACAACATGTAATGAAATGAAAGCGCTTCCAGTTGAACACAGCATTCACCAGTACATATCCAGAAATCAACAAGAAGATTACGTAAAATTTACAATCAGGATGTAATCTAAAACTTCATATCCATTCAGTATGCTCAAGAACAGGTACATTTACAGTGATCTGAAGAAAGAACCTTGACATTTCAACAATTCAGTCCTCATTAGTCTAAGTAATCCGATCTCCTATTTGATTCTACAGTAATTGGCCTTAATGTGCCAGATGTGTCTGTGTGTCTCTTTTTTATGTATATCTCTTCTTGTCCCAGGATCTGGCTCTTATATAGAACAAATGCCAGAAAACAGTTACAATGATCCAAGGATCAGGATCCTCTCATAACAATCAACGGTCCAGATGAAAAGCACATGCTTCGCCCGTTGGCAAATGTACAGCTGGCACAGAATATTCCAGCATCTTTGATTTGATTCGGTCTCCAGCTGGCAAACAGCATATTTGACAATATCCTCCTCACTTCTGGTTCATGTTGCCTTCGTGTGCACCTTTGTAATTATCAGCTTCAGCATCTCCGGGACTTCCTGCAATAAACAGACAAACATTAAGTTCATCATCATGTGGATAAACAACAGGAATTTAAACATTTTATTAAACATGCCTCAAAATGTGCAGCTACAGGCAATCGGGCTTCAAATCAGTGGAAAATATGCACTAAATGCCTAAATAACATCAAAACACCATCAGGTCAACCATCGTTGACTGGAAAATGCAATCGGGTCTTCAAATTTCCATCGCTTCATTTTTCCGCCCATTTTCTTGTATATCGGGCTCCAAATATGATCATGTATCTCAAAATATACAAGGAAATAACTACTTTTCAATTTATTTCAAATCTGGCTCTGTATATTTCGGCATGTGTATCGGGTTCACATCATATTCGCATCGGTGTGACCACATATGATCGGGGTGACAAAATTAGACTTGGCCGATGGTAAAACATACACCGATGCCAAAAATCATGACGACGTCCACCCATCAGGAAGACAACAACTATCGGCGAGAAAAATCCAGACTTGGCCGATAGACAAACGTTGGGCTGATGGACAAACACATCGGGGAGACTACTTCAGTCGGCGGGAGAATAACGAACTTGGCCGACAGTAAAAGTCAGGCCAAAGAGCAACCATATCGGTGAGATCTCTAATATCGGAGTGAAAATATAAAGCTGGGCCGACAGTAAAAGCTAGGTCGATCAACTTTCATCGGTGAGACTATCTCAGTCGGCGAGACCAAATATAACACGGCCGATAGCACAAGCTACACCGATGGGGAAACTTAAAACTTTCGTCTGCATGATATTTTGGAAATATGATGCTCCCCCTTCCTCGAATGTCTTGATGACGTCACCGTCATGTTTCGCTTCTGTATATTGGGGAAAAGAATGACATCATCATCATCATCATGTCGAAGGAAAATAGGAGGATATGAAATATGATCCTGCCGCTGAGGAATGGAATATGATGGTGACGTCATCGTCATAATCGGGCTTCATTAAAATGCAAAAGAGGACGTCACCATCATGTTTAGTTAAGATCAGGGGATAAATGTAATATCAGGTCACCTAAGGAAGATGATCAGGTGGTGAATGTAATATGACCCCTCTGCGGCCAAGGTAACCCTCTCGAAAGATCAGGATGATGATGATCATCAGGATATCCGGGGCTTTTGTTTAAACTTAGAACATGACGTCATCATCATATTCGCGAACCGGATCATGTTTTGGAAAATATCCTGTCGAAGGGAAATGTGATGATGATGTCATCCTAATATTTGCTTCTTCGTTTTTCAGGTTAGGATGACGTCATCAGGATATTAGCAAAAGGTCATATTTCTCGGCAGGAGGACATTATGAAATATCAGGTAAACAAGATCATGATGATCTTGACAACATGACAGGATAGAAATATGATGATCACTTTGCGATTATCAGGTTTGACCAAAACTTTGACTATGCATAACTCCCTCATATGGACGCATTTTCTAGTGATGTAAAAGGCAAACCTGCATGGAATTTCAAGCTCTTTCTAAATATGAGGTCATAGAAACAAAATATGAACTTTGACAAACTGACCTCATGATGATGACCTACCTCATCGAATATCATGATGATGATGCACCTGACTCATTTTTACCAAACCGCCAGAAAACAGACAACACAAGCCAAGCCAAAAGTTGGGTCCCTGTTTTGCCAAGTTAAAATGGGGCGTGTTGTGTAACCACACAACAATATGTTTTTTATTCTTGCAGGTTGAAGAATATTTTATGATGGAATTGGAAATGTATTTTCTTCAAAAGAATATGAAGCATCATGCAAAGTTTTTTAGATTGAGAGAGAAGATGAATGAAGAGAGAAAAATGAATTGTATATCCAGAGGAGAAACGACAATAAAAGAAAATGAATTGATTTTTGAATTATAGAGAAAAGAGAGATATGAAAGGTCAGATTATTTTTCCTTGCAGGTGAAAAGTTAAATATGAAAGGTCATTTCATATTTAGTGTTATTGCAGATGGATTGATTGTGTGTGAGTGTGCAGATCAATGATAAAATAATACAGTTGAAATGGATGTGAATCAAAATGAAAAATTAAAGACAACTTGAATGACACTGACAGGATCAAATCAAGCATGAAGATAATATGAAATTAATTGTGCAGAGATAAACTAAATTAGATACAGAGATTGACAAGATCATAAAAAAGACAATATGCAATTGATTGCATCAGGTGAATTGGTATATAGTGATAATCAGATGAATGAATCATGAATTGATTGAACAAAGACATTGAGACTAGTATGTAGATTGAATTGTATGTAAAAGAAGAAGTGATTTGTAGTGAAACAAAGAAACCCTCTAAATTCTTGATTTTAATTTAAGTATGAATAAGGGGTTGGTGCTCCTTGAAGTTGGTGCTTCTAAACATTGTAATTAGTGAGGTTTTTTATAAAGATAGTGAGGTAGTTTTGGAGTGGTTTTTCTACATGTGGAGGGTTTTCCACTCGTGCAAATCTTGTGTCATGATTTTTTCTGTGTGTGTATGATTTACTCATGAGGTGTTGTTTTATCAGTAGTCTTATGCATATGTGTTTAACAATGTCTTCCTCCTTTGTCTTGTAAACAAAATTTGCAAAAGGTTAAAATTTATACAACATTGATTCACCCCCCCTCTCAGTGTTGTCCTAGACTCCTACAATTGGTATCAGAGACAAGTTCCCTTTTTGAAGTCTAATAGGCTCGGGTAGGTCCTGTGTGTGCAGTTCAATGGGTATGTGCAGAAGAAATAAGAGCAAGAAAATTGTCAAGTCTCAGACTAGTCAAAACTCTTCATCTTTATCAAATTCAAAGGTTGATATAGAACTTGTTGATATAAATGTTCCTCAAGTTGAATCTGATATTGTATTAGAAGAAAAAGTTTTAGTTCCTCAATTTGATGGTTTAGATTTTTCAGTTTGGTATGTTAGAATGCAGATTTATTTGTCCTCTTTAGGATATGATGTTTTAATGTCAGTTGAGAATGGAAATGACAATGAAGCCCTTGAATGTAATCATATTGCAAAGAAGGTCATATTGTCTACTCTGTCTAATGATGTTTCTTGTAAAGTTATGGATTGTGTTACAGCTCAGGATATGTGGAGGAGATTGAAAAGAATTTATCAAGATAATGATAAAGAAGAGGACACTCTGGTGTGTGAAGAAAGTGGCAATGAAAGGAGACTTTCAAATGAAGGAGTTGAAGTTCAAACCCAATCAGATTCAAAAGAAGTTAACATCACAAGTGATGATGATCAGGAATATGATGAACAAGATTGTGAGATTGATATAGAAGGAGAGCTCATACATGCTCTAACTGAACTCAAGAAATATAAGAGAGAGAATTAGAAACTAAAATTGTAGCTGCAACAAGAAAGAGAATCTAAAGACAAAGCACATTTAGACCTTGAAAGTGTATCTTTAGACCTTGAAGAGGCCGAATGTCAGATTATAAGTTTAAAGACATATATTGATGATTCAGACAAATTAATTGCTAGATTAAAGACTGAAATTGAGGAAGCCAAGATGACAGCAGATGTTTTAAAATCTGAGCTTGAAGTTAGAAGGATTGAGAATATGAAATTAGAGGGTGATATTATCAATCTGAGAAAAGAGTATGATGGTCTCAAGGCTTTATCTAAGAAATATGAAGTGTTTGAAGATAGCTCAAACAAGTTGCGTGAGATGTTGGGCAAACAAAAGCATCATAAGGACATTACTAGTTTAGGATTTGAAGAAGGGGAATGTTCCAAAGCTAGAGAGACTCCTAGAAGGAAAATTGATTTAAGTCATCATGTTGCTGCCACAGAAGGTTAAAGGAAGAGTGAAGCTGAATAGAAAACTAGAAATGAATTTGTGCACAATCAAAGAAGGAATTTTAGAAAACCTACTGCTATAAGACAAGCATACATGTACAAGTATAACTATTTATTTAATGGTTATTGTTATACTTGTAATCAATTTGGGCACAAATCAGTTAACTGCAAAAGGAATACTAATGTTGTTTGTTATAAGTGTAATAATGTTGGACAAATACAAAGAAATTGTAAAGTACATAGAAGGTATGATCCTGCATGGAAGCTTAACATGAGTGCTCAAAGGTATTATCATTCATTTGATTATGATTTTAACATAGTTTGTTATAATTACAACACTCTTGGACACAAAGCACAGAGTTACAGAATGTATGCTTCACCTGATTCGAAAAAGTTGAAAAGAAAAGAAGGTATAAAGGTTTGGAGGAAGAAAGAACCTGTGAAAGTGTGGAAGCAAAAAAAAAGTTAGGACAAGAAGGATCCTAAACTTGTGCATCTTGCACAAGTTACATCATCAATTGAATAATAGATAGCATGATGTGAGGAAGAGTTATTCTTGTTTTATCTTTTATCCCCAAGAAGTTATAGGAGGAGATCAATTGATGTTTATCAATGTGATGAACTTGTTTTGTTTATCATGCTTGCTTGATAATGTTTGAAATGAAGTTTTTGATGTTTTTGAGTTTTAGTGTATGTCAGTAATATAGGTGTTTATGATCAGTGACATCTTTAGTGGTTCATGAAGCATATAAGGTGTTCAAAAGCTCTTTGTACAAAGAGTTTGATGATGTTGTGACTTGATCCTATTTGTATATTGTTCATATCATGTTGGTACTTACAAAAATTGTGTTGTAGTTCAGTGTGATCTTGTTTGTCATGGTAAAGAGCTTAAGATGTTCCCAAGAAGCTCTTATTAGAAATTAGCATGTGTTGGCTAAGGTGGCTGAAAATGAAAAATTCAATTCATTGCACTTATCTCTGCTTTTGATTTGTGCAAAGTGTTGTTGCAGGAAGAACTTGATTGTGCAGTTAGTTTGTTGATGTGCTTATTTGATGAGCTAGTCTGAATGACAAAGTCAAGAGGCAACATGCAAGAGTTCTTGTATAGTACAGTATGTTTCAGATGTGGTTTTGTATTTATATCAGAATTGACATTGTGTTGTAAAAGGTGTCTTATGCAGTTACAAGAGGATGGTCCTCATTTTTAAGAAGTATGGGCAGGAGTAGATTCATTGGAGACTTTATGCTTTGGGAGTTATTGGAGATTTGTCAAGTGGGTCAAAAAGTGTTGATGATTGAAGAAGAATTGTTTGTTTTGAAAGTTTGTCTTTCAATCACATGTGATGTCATCAGGATTGTGTAAGTCTTCATCTTCATAGTGGTATTGTAATAAGAAGGGGTATTGTACTTCAGATGTAAGTTTTCAGATGTATGTTTAATGATGTTATTGTGTTGCTTTCAAGTTTGAAATGGTGTTCAAGATGCAGATGTGCAAGAACAGAGCTTTTAGAGCTTTCAGGATAAGCTTAGGACATCAAATTGCCTTCAATCTTTTGAAAGATAAATGATATCAAAGATTTTGATATGTGGTATCTCATTTTTTTTTTGGTTGAAAGATAACCAGATAACATGAGTTTATAACTTCAGTGGAGTTGTTCTCAAGGGAAGTTATTATTTAGTATTTGTCATTAGATGTCAAAAAGGGGGAGAAACAAAGAAAGCATCGTATAGTTTTGCCATCAATGACAAAGGGGGAGATTGATGGAAATAGGTTGTCATTGATGTCAAAAAGGTTCATCAAGATTGTGCTTGATCAAGATGTCTTGATATTAATTGA
Source organism: Cunninghamia lanceolata (assembly GCA_027924645.1). Taxonomy (NCBI): domain Eukaryota; kingdom Viridiplantae; phylum Streptophyta; class Pinopsida; order Cupressales; family Cupressaceae; genus Cunninghamia; species Cunninghamia lanceolata. Next base: position 1,064,152 of record BSBN01000088.1, read on the forward strand.
AGGATGATGTTATGGTGCGATATGTTCTCAATATCCTTATGTGATGTTTTTGTGTTCACAAAATATATCCTCATACTATATTAATCTTGGTTTATCTTTGAGTTGGGTCTTCATGTTTTTTGAGTTTTGTCATCTCAAGACTTTGAGTTTATTAGATAAGAGTTGTATTCATGACCAAAGTTCTTGTTGGCATCTTTCTTCATAAAATTGACAAGGGTTTGAAGCTTATGTTTCAAAAGAGGCTACATATAAAGGTGATAAGTTTCACATGAAGATGTGTGGTTGAGTTTGTTATGTCTGGCATCTTTGTTGTTACAAGCTATATAGGGTTCATGAGCATCATGTGAGAGATCAAGTTGTGTAGACACATGTGATTGGTCATGTGTTCTCAAAGTGGTCTGCAGGTTGTAACCTTATGATGTTGCTTTCCCTCATGTTGTGATGATGCTTCACTCATATCAATTCAAATTATGGTCAGAGTGGTGTGGCTTCAAGGTTGTCTCAAGGATTTGAATATCAAGAATAGTTAAATATTGTCTTGCTTACACAAAGTTGACACAAGGTGCTAGTAAGTTGTTCATGAGCACTCTTTGCAGAGACTTTTCAAGGACTTGATTCATATGTGATGATAAGACTGAAGCTTGCAGAGAATGGTCTTCAAGGTGCTTAAGATGTGTATACGCCTAAAAATGACACAAATCATCCTAAATAAATATTCTAAATATTTATTCCATTCTTCTACCAATTAAATAAATATTCTAAATTTATTTAAGCGGTTCACTATTCCATAATTAAATAAATTCAATTTATTCAATTAAAATTCTTCTAAATGTCCTACACAATTAAATAATCATAAATTATTTAATTAATCCAAATTCCTCTATCCTAAGTTCTAAATTCAAAAATCCACCTCACCTTGTCCACCTCATCAGGTTACACATGTAATTAAATATATTAAATATTTAATTACCTTATTTTCCCTCACCCACATGTCCTATTTCTTCTCAAATCAAAAGTTAGTTAACTAATCAATCAAAAATGTTAACTAACCTGTTAATTGAGTCAATCCCTCAATCAATTCAGTCAGTTCCATAATCCACTCTTCTAATTGATCAATCAAGTTTGTTAACTGACTAGTCAATGGAGTTAACTCTCCAATCAATTTTGTCACATCCCCTCTTTCATGATGGAGCTGGGACACTTGTCACATTTCTACTGGTTGCACATTCCTCAACCATCCTCAGCCGTTGATCTTCATATCTCCTCTCAACCGTTGATTCCCATTCTTCCAAGTCTATAAATGAAGCTTCATCCCTCCATTCTATTCATCCAAGCTATCTATATTGTTACTCTGCAGAAATATCACCAGCGCGCCTTTGGTACCCTCTTGTCATTCACTAGCTTGAGATCACATACTTGCCTTGGAGCTCATCTTCATTGCATATCACTATAGCCATTTACCATTGACTTCCTCAAACACAGCTTAAAGGAGTGCACTCTCTGAGGGCTTACTTCATCTGCAAAAGGATAGTTGTAATAGGCAAACAACAGAAGCATCGATTTTAGGGAAGGTTTGCTTTGTGTTATTCATTGCTATTTTCGTTCAATCTTTCTTGCCATCTTCTATTCTGTTGATGTTTGGGTCTTATATAATTCAATTGATTGATCTACGGTGGGCGCCAAAAATGTAAGGGTAAAACGTAGATCAATCAATTGAATTATATAAGACCCAAACATCAATAGAATAGAAGATGGCAAGAAAGATTGAACGAAAATAGCAATGAATAACATAAAGCAAACCTTCCCTGAAATCGATGCTTCTATTGTTTGCCTATTACAACCGTCCTTTTGTAGATGAAGTAAGCCCTCAGAGAGTGCACTCCTTTAAGCTGTGTTCGAGGAAGTTGATGGTAAATGGCTGTAGTGATATGCAATGAAGATGAGCTCTAAGGCAAGTATGTGATCTCAAGCTAGTGAATGACAAGAGGGTGCTAAAGGCGTGCTGGTGATATTTTTGTAGAGTAACAATATAGATAGCTTGGATGAATAGAATGGAGGGATGAAGCTTCATTTATAGACTTGGAAGAATGGGAATCAACGGTTGAGAGGAGATATGAAGATCAATGGCTGAGGATGGTTGAGGAATGTGCAACCATTAGAAATGTGACAAGTGTCCCAGCTCCATCATGAAAGAGGGGATGTGACAAAATTGATTGGAGAGTTAACTCCATTGACTGGTCAGTTAACAAACTTGATTGATCAGTTAGAAGAGTGGATTATGGAACTGACTGAATTGATTGAGGGATTGACTCAATTGACAGGTTAGTTAACACTTTTGATTGATTAGTTAACTAACTTTTGATTTGAGAAGAAATAGGACATGTGGGTGAGGGAAAATAAGGTAATTAAATATTTAATATATTTAATTACATGTGCAACCTGATGAGGTGGACAAGGTGAGGTGGATTTTTGAATTTAGAACTTAGGATAGAGGAATTTGGATTAATTAAATAATTTATGATTATTTAATTGTGTAGGACATTTAGAAGAATTTTAATTAAATAAATTGAATTTATTTAATTATGGAATAGTGAACTGCTTAAATAAATTTAGAATATTTATTTAATTGGTAGAAGAATGGAATAAATATTTAGAATATTTATTTAGGATGATTTGTGTCATTTTTAAGCGTATACATTTTGCCCCTCTTTGATGCAATGCAGTTTACAGCGTTACTTCAAAGAAGTCGATAGTCTGATAGTGATACATGCCCCAGTTTGCCCCTGGTACAAGTTTAACGACAGGATGCCCCCTTGAGAGGTTGAACGAGAAGAAGGCAGAAGGCGTGAGACAGACAATCTCACGATGAAGAAGGTTAAGGTTGAAGAAAATGGGTGAAGAAAGAGCTGAATGATACGCGATGCAAGATGGAATGATGACACACACAAGCAAGTAAGCAAGTATGCACAAATGACACAAGAACAAACAAGGTATTGCCCTGTCAAGCGGTAAACCAATGATATACTGATAACGATATACGATAGTGTTGTCCTGGCAGGGAACGATATATCCCTAGACCAACACAACATGCATGTTGTCATGGTGGGGAACGATGGATCCCTAGAGCAACATGAAGGATAGTGTCTGGTTTCAAGAAATGAAGCATGTCATGTAAGACACGTGTGTTGGTCTAATTTCGACAATGCAACATCCTGTATAAGATAATTGATTGATTACTGATCAAGTTGGTTTACGACCAGACAAGGATCAAGACCACTGATTGTGATTGGATCATTTGTGCAAGATTGACTTGACTTGATTGGTATGGATTAAGGATGGACCTTGCATTTGGATCATTGGTCAGACGGACTGGACAAGGATGAAAGATATGATGATACATAGAAATCTGATTGATAGAAGAAAGACTCGATAGAAGGACTCACAAGCTTTTATTTGTATTGATACTCTGCATTGTCAGATCTTTATTGCATGGGGTATGGTATGGATGTATAAATGGATATAGGATGGATGCTTTGCTATTGGAGTGCTTTATTTCATCATTGGGCATTTTTTTGTGGTACTTTTCTAAAATGTTGTAGTGAATACAAGCATCGAGGTATAATTGAATGGAGATGACCTGATTACCACTTACATGGATTGTGATTTAGCAAGTTAATACAAGCTTCTAGTCAAAATTGAATCTAGATGACCTGAGTACTTCTTGCATTTCAACAAACAAGGATTGCCCCCGTTCATGTTATACCTTTGATGTCCTCGATGATCTTTTGCCGATCATGTCCTTAGACAAGGCTTCACATTACTAAAGTTTAATCCACAAATAGCAAACAAAGAAAATGATCATGCCCCCATCATAGCATGTCGAGCTTTTGGCATGCTTGAGTAGCATAGAAAGACATGATAACAAAAATCCAGACTCTGTAACTTAACCATGGTTCCAATCCACAAAACATTCTTGCATTTAGATGTGTTTTTCTTGCCATAATTTAGATAGAATCAGTTAGAAGACCTTGGGTATTTGCTTTGCTTTAGATAGGTTAAGATGCTCATAGTCAAGATTTCTGCTTGAAGTGCGGGTTCTGCTTGCATTTGCTTGTTTGGTGAGAAGATTGCACAATCCTTATTGGGGAGACGGACCCTAAGGGACTGACCTAGTGCCTCGGGGGCTCATTGCTAAATGGCCTTGCCTACCTGACAACGCAGAAGCAATGTAGTTCAGGGTAAACCCTAATGGACCATGGATGGACTAGAAGAAAGATGACAAGAATGAAGACAAGAAAGGGGGTGAATGGGACTGTGGGAGAAATGGAAGCCTCAGGGGTGCATTAGAATAATGGCCTTGCCTACGTGATGGCACAGAGGCAACGTAGTTCACAGACTTGGACCATGGACACCGACGAGAGACATTATACTAGGCTCACATGAAGGAGACGGTATGGGACCAAACCTTGGTTGACAAGGCCACAAGGTGAGTATCAAGCCATGATAGGTAACTACCAAGTGTTTATTGCAGGACAAATATGGGTCAAATGGGAAATAAGCAAAGGAAGAATGGACTTAGGGTGATTGGATTCCCAAAGATGAAGAAGGTGGTTTATCACAAGTAACACCTGTTTACCAAGTTTTTATCACTTGCTTTTATTTGCACGGGAAGCTAGAAAGTAAACATGACACCTGTTTGCCAGGTTTTCATCATGCTACCTATCCAAGGTGCTTGTTTGCTAGGTTTTCACCAAAGGATGAATTTTTTTTGTATGCTTTCTATTTTTTCTGATTTTTTTGTATTTTCTCTTTTCAACTTTTTTTTTTTTGATTTTTGATTTTATTGTGCCCCCTTGCATTGGGGTTCTCCTAGGTATAGAACCGGCGAAGGTGCATGCTGTTGATTGGATCATCAAACAACTCACCCTCTAAAGTGGCCAACTGATATGCCCCCGATCCATAAGCAGCTACAATCACATAGGGCCCAAGCTAGTTAGGTTTGAACTTACGTTTCTTTTCTCTGTCTTGTTGATTGCGAGGGTTTTCTCTAAGGACGAGGTCCCCAACCTTAAAGCATCTCGAGCGAACCTTGTGGTTATAGCTTCTTGACATCATCTGTTGATATGCCTTGAGATGATCAAAGGCTTTCTAGCACCTTTCTTCTAGTAGTTCTAGTTCTTGTAACCTGGAGACTCTGTATTCTTCATCTAATATGAGACCTTTCAACAACACCCTGAGAGATGGTAGTTCGACCTCAATGGGGAGGATGGATTCTGAACCATAGACAAGGGTGTAGGGTGTAGCACTTGTGGGAGTGCGTATACTAGTTCTGTAGGCCCACAGAGCGGGATTGAGTTGGACATGCCAATCACGGCTAGTATCATTGACAGTCTGCTTTAGAATTTTCAGAATGGTTTTATTCGATGCCTCAGCTTGGCCGTTACCTTGGGGGTAGTATGGAGTGGAGAAATGATGTTGGATTTTGAAACACTCACAGAGCTCTTGGACATCCTAATTTTTGAATGGTCTTCCATTATCCGTGATAATAGATGAAGGAATACCATATCTGCAAATAATGTAATTCAAAATGAAAGAGGAAATTTGCTTACCTGTGACGGTGGTTAGGGGAATGGCCTCAATCCACTTTGTGAAATACTCAGTGGTGGTTATGATGAATTTGTGGCCGTTGGAAGAGGGTGGATGAATCTTTCCCACAAGGTCAAGTCCCCACTGGCAAAAGGGCCAGGGTGTCGTTAAAGGTCTCAACTCTTGAGCAGGTGCATGGATCAGGTTCCCATGTATTTGGCACTATTTGCACTTTTTGACGAACTGAGATGAATCCATTTCCATGTTTGGCTAGTAATAGCCCAAATGCATAAGTTTCTTGGCTAAGGAGGGACCGCTGGCGTGTGTTCCATAGATCCCTTCATGTACATCTCGCAAGGCAGTTATGGATTCTTCTTGTTCTAAATAACGGAGTAAAGTACCATCCAGACCACGTCGGTAAAGGGTATCGGCTATGATGGTGTAACAAGAGGTTTGTCGTATGAAAGGTTGCTTTTGGTTGGAAGAGAGGTCAGGTGGGAGAAGGTTGTCCTTGAGGTAAGTGTAAGTCTTACCGTACCAAGGTGAATCAGATCTGACTAGAAGGCATATGGAATGGGTCTCAAGGAGATCATAAGCTGGTTGCCATATAGTTTCCACTAGGAACTCATATCGTGACTCATGTTCAGGTAGTTCTAGAAGGGAAGCTATGGTAGCCATTGCATCTGCTACTTTGTTCTCGATTCTGGGTATTTGCTCAAAGGAGATGGTCCCAAAGTGCTCTTTGAAGTCGTCGACCATTCTTTTGTAGGGGATGAGCTTTTCATCTTTGGTTTGATACTCATCGTTGACCTAATTGATGATAAGCTGAGAATCATCGTAGACATGTAGTTCTTGGATATTCCACTCAGTTGCCATCTTAAGACCAATTACCAATGCTTCATACTCCGCTATGTTATTGGTGCATGGAAATAACAAATGGTAAGACTTTGGAATTGGGTCACCTTGAGGAGTTATAAATAGGATACCTACCCCCAATCCATGGTTTGTGTAAGACCCATCGAAGTAGAGTTTCCAAGAAGATGTTGATATGGTGAATAAGGACTCATCAGGAAACTCAAACTGCATGGGCTTATTGTCTTGTAATGGTGCATCGGCTAGTTGGTTAGCTATGATTTGTCCTTTGATGGCTTTTCTATCCACATATTCGATGTCATACTCACTGAGAAGCATAACCCACTGTGTTAGTCGACCTGTGAGAGCTGCTTTGCTGAGGAGATACTTTAATGGGTCAATTTTTGCAATGAGTTTGATAGGATGTGCCAGCATGTAATGCTAGAGTTTTTGTGAAGCAAAAACCATCGCAAGGCATGATCTTTCTACTTGTGAGTATTGCAACTCATAGCCCACTAAGGTTCGACTAATGTAGTATACAGCTCTTTCCTTGTTCTCATAATCTTACTGCGCTAGAAGAGCTCCAAGAGCAGTAGGTGTAGCCAATATGTAGAGAATTAGAGGCTTTCCTTGGATCGGAGGCATGAGAATGGGTGGATTCATAAGGTACTCCTTTAGCTTGTTGAATGCCTCTTCACACCGCTTATCCCACCTAAATGGAATGTTCTTATGTAGGAGATGGCTGAAAGGGTGGCACTTGTCTGCCAGTTGTGATATGAATCTGCGAATGGCCTGTATCTTGCCCTGTAAGGATCTCAACTGAGTTAGAGTCTTGGGTGGTGGCATGTCCATTATAGCTTTGACCTTGGCCGGGTCTACCTCTATTCCGTTTGCTGACACGATGAAGCCTAGCAGCTTGCCTGAAGTTACCCTAAACACACATTTCTTTGGGTTCAGCTTGACTTGGAATTGGTCCAACCGTCGAAAGACCTTTTCTAGGACATCCAGGTGTGAGTCCCTTGTGAGAGACTTTGCTAGGATATCGTCGACATAGTCTTCCATAGTGACATGCATCATGTCATGAAATATAGTAGTCATGGCTCTTTGATATGTGGCACCTGCATTTTTTAGCCCAAATGGCATGACATTCTAGCAAAAGGTACCCCATGGGCAAGTGAAAGCTGTCTTGTGTTGGTCCTTTGGTGCTATTTTGATTTGATTATACCCTGAGAATCCGTCCATGAGTGATAGCATTGTATGTCCTACAGTTAGGTCGACTATGATATCGATGTTTGGTAATGGAAAGTCATCCTTGCGGCATGCTTTGTTTAAGTCTTGAAAATCATTGCATAGTCAAACTCGGCCATCTAGTTTAGACACTGGCACAATATTAGATATCCATTCTGGGTAATCTATGGCTCTAATGAACCCCACATCCAGCAATTTCTTGAGTTCTTCTTTGACCAAAAGGGCTATGTGAGGATGCATCTTTCTCAGCTTCTGCTTTACTGGTTTCACTCCTGGATCCAATGGTAGATGATGTAGAATTAAGTTTGGGTCTAGACCTGGCATGTCTACATATGACCAAGCGAAGCTGCCTCTCTTCTGCTTAAAGAACGGTACAAGCCTGGTTTTGTCTGGTGGTGTGAGAGATTTGGCAAAGTGGATAATCTTGGGTTGTTCTTCTGTTCCAATATTCACGGGCTCTATTGGTTCCACAACAATCTGTGACCTTTCCTGATACATATCACTAGGGAGAGTGTCAAGCATTCCATCGTCAGGTGCCACAGTTGGGTTTTCACCTTCAGATACGTCCTTTCTTTTTACTGTTTTGTGATTTGACACTACCGCAAGGTGGTTTTCACTATCAGATCCATTTTGGATCTTGATATTTTTGCGACTGGAAGGCTTGGCACCCTCCCTGAAGTAAGCCACAGTATTCAGTTTGATAGCAAAACCAGCCTTATGATCTCCCTTGGGTAAGTGGTCCCTAAGTTCCATATAATCAATGTAAGCATCATCGTTTTGGAACATATCTAGTTGGGGAGTTCCTTGCAGATCCCAGTCAATAAGCTTAGGGTGCAAGAGGGGAAGGGAGTCAGATGATAGACCTGATTCATTGATGGTGTGAATGAAAATGTTAGGAGCATTGGCGGGGGTAGTGTTCTAGGTGGTACTTTCCTCCAAGTTGTTTATTGCAATAGAATTTAAACTTTCCTCGAAAGCCATAATCTGAGGGATTGGCAAATCAGACTCCAGTGTTCTGTCCCATTGCGTTTGTCCCTCATGGTAGGGGCTAAGAGTTTGGATGGTGTCAACCTCTTTGTTGTCGTAGGAGTGCTCTATTAGCTCGTCCCACTCATACTCATTTGAATCATCTGAATCTATGTCGCTGTCCACTTGGAGTGTTTGGATTGTTTCCACAAGGCAAGCATTTTCCTTGGCTTTACCCTTGCCTTTGTATCCTAGGCCACTTGTGTTTCTAGCCGAAGAGGATGAAGAAGGTTGTATAGGTTCAATTATTCCTTCTTTTCTGAGGCTGATGGGGCCTTGTCCTTCGTACCCCATCCTGTGCAAGATAGTCTCACCCCGCCCATAGAGTTCTGTAGGGAGTCTAGGCAGCTCTTGGGGTGTGTTTTCTTCTTCAGCATAAAGCCATTGCAGGAGATCTCGCTCCTCTGTTTCATCAGATAAGGTCCCCCATTTTACAAAGGGATTTGTGAGAGCTATTGGAGGAGCAGATGGCTTTGGAAAATGTATGGGTGGATGCTTGGGTTGGCCAAAAGAGCGAGGAGACAAAGGCATTTTGGCAAGGTTGAGGTTGTGCTCAATGGAGTATTCCCCCATGCCACTTTCTTTTATGGTAATTTTCTGTGGTTTGGGTCTTGAGGAGGAAGCTTCAGCGGTATGGTCCTATTGCGAGGTAGGGGAAATGTAGGCTCTATTGTTGGGTATGACACATTCAGGTTTTGCACAGAAAGAATTGCAGTGTTGGTAGGGGTCAGGGTCGCCTTGAATGGTGACCTACTTGCCAGTGTGCGGGAACTTAATGCATTGATGATAGGTTGAGGGGATAGCCTTCATGGCGTGAATCCACGGTCGCCCAAGGAGGATATTATAAGCAAGCTCCTGATCAAGGACTTGACATACCACATCTTTTATTACTGGTCCCACTTGAATGGGTAGGACAATCATTCCCTTTGTGGTTCTTTCTTCCTCGTCATATGCTTTGATGGTAATTTTCCTCTATGGATCAACTGCCTGTTCGGAGAACCCTAGTGCAAGGACTAGTTTTAGTGTGCAAATATTTAAACCGGCACCCCCATCAATGAGAACCCTCTTGATGCGGTGCTTGTGTATGAATGCAACAATGTGCAAAGGGGTGTTGTGGGGTTGAGATACAAAAAGGTCATCTTGCTCAGTAAACGATATGGAGTTGGAGGAAGTCAGATTGCCTACCATGGTCTAGAACTTCTCTTGGGCCAGGTTAGTGGGGACAGTGGTTTCCACTAAGGCTTTCTCAAGAATCTCCTTATGAGAAGGAGATAGACATAATAGCTCCAATATAGAAATGTGAGCCAGAGTTTTCTGTAACTGGTCGATGACATTGTACGAATGGGAGTTGGATGAAGATGGTGACGACCTTGGAGGGGCAGTATTGATCGTGACTTTACCACTGCGGGTAATTATACTACAACCAGTTTTGTTAGGTCCTGGTTGTTGGTTGGGGGAGATGACATTGACCTGTGGGATGTGCTCGAAAATGCAGTTTATGGTGTAATCAAAGGGCACGCTTGCATAGTTGGCATTACTAGTCCCGCTGTGCTGATTGGGCCTGTTGCGATTGTTGTCGTTATTGGTATTGCCATTGTAGTTGTTGCCATTGTGGCCATTGTTGCTATTGTGGCTATTGTTGTGATTGTTGTTATATGGCCTATTGTGATTCAGAAGTGGATCCCGGTAGGCCACATGAGATTCATTGGAGGTATGCTGTTGTGTCCCTCCCTGGTTCTGATCTAGCACATCTTTTATGAAATTCTTGAGGTGGATGTAATTGTTTGTTGTGTGCCCCCTTCCTCGATGATATTCACAATAGTCTGTGTCCTTCCAGTAGGGAGGTTTGACTATAGGCTCAGAATCACTTGTTGGCGGTAGAGAAATTTCATTGTTAGCCAACAATTTCCTTAGGGTAGACTCTTGAGACTCACCCAATGGTGTGAATTCTCTCCTTGGATTTGAACTAAACCAAGGTCTGGGCTCCTGAGAGGGTGGTTTGTTGAGGGCACCATTGTTTGTTTCTCCCTTAAGAGTGAATATGGGTTATTGTTTAGGGGTTGCCGCCTTGGCGTCAACTACCCCGTCGTTGACAACATTCTTGTTCTTGGTCCAAAACTTGGATTTATCCGTTGTGTAATTGGAATTAGGCGTGTCCTTGTATAGCTTGATAGATCCTTTAGTGATCATAGCCTTTTCGATGAATAAGTCTATTTCAATGACTTTTGAAAATGATGTAGGGCACTGTATCTGAATTTGATAGCTAAGATCAGTATTCAAATTGTGGACAAACATTTCCAATAGTTTCTTCTCAGGTATATCATAAGAATGCTTACTAGCTAGCTGTCTCCATCGTTGTAAGAAGGTGGCGAACGACTCGCCACTCTTTTGTTTGGTGTTGCATAGATCTAGCATAGATACCTCGTGTTCTATGTTGTAAGAGAAGTGTGTTATAAATTTAGTGACAAGTTCATCAAAAGTTTTGATTCTTGGTGGGAGGTGCGAGAACCACTCCATAGCTTGACCACCTAAAGATCTTGGGAACAGTCTCATCAAGTAGGTCTCATTGTGAGCTACTTCTAAACATGCAGCATTGAATTCCCGGATATGATCTCAAGGGTCCCCCTTCCCTTTGTATTTGTCAAACTTTGGGACTCCGAACTGATAAGGGAAGGGTTTCATGACCAAACTTTTGTCAAAAGGATATGGAGCTATATCTTCCAAAGAGTAGTGCTTGGAACTTGTACCGGTCTTAAGGTTGGATATTTCTTGCTTTAGACTTTCAATTTGTTGTCTCACATCCTCCATAGGAGCATTTTGATCTATGGGATTCTTTCCTCTATCATTTGCATGTGGGACTGTGTCATTCGTGCCTCTCTCATGATCATCACACCTCTACTCATGATCATTGTCTACATTTTCCATGATGGAGTTTATGTCAAAGTCTACAGGGAGTTTGATTCCGAGACTAGCAAGATGATGGAAGTATTTATGGGGGTCTTCAAGGAGCACCTTCTCTACTAGGTGTTGGAATTTTCTATCTTGGATGTGCGCTACTAATTCTTCATGAGAAATTTATTCGTCATCGTCACGTGGTGGGATGAGGTGATTGGATGAGTCGGCCATTTCTTTTTGCTTGTTGTACTGGGATCGAGTAAGAACCATGCAAGGTGAGGTGGGATGAAGTGGACTAGGATTAGAAATTGTGGTAAGGTGCTGACTGAGACTATTGTGAATGGGATATCTAAGACAAGACTTGGACAAAGGATTTTCTCACTCAATGACTTCAGGTACGACAGTTGACACAAGACGCTAGCCACCAGTAAGGGTAGTCAATACCAGTCTTACTGTGTAGGGCTTAGTCGTTCAACAAGACTACTAGCAAAGGTACTGTGACCTACTAGGCTTACGTGAATTCACTAATGAAACGAAGAAGGACCTATGTCGAATCGGGATGGGATAGATTGACTTTGGGACAAGAGAGATTTGGACAAAAAGTGAATGGGACGATTGACGAAAGAGAGAGACTTGGGTGAAATGGATGAAGACTGACTGTAAGGTCGAATCTGATCTCAGAAAGTGAAACTAGGCTGAAATGGGTGCTCCAATCAAGTGAAAATATTTTCTCAAAAATAGGGCAAGTGCTCACTGTCGTATATGCATCGAAACAAATGTGCCGTAAGTCTCAGTACATGCACAGCTCTGGTGAAGTACAAATGCGCAGTAATAGTATGTATATGCGCAGCAACAGTGTATATGCGCAGAAAGTCTATATGTATGTGCGGCAAGTCATTGCAAATGCGCGGCAAAAAGAAGCATATGCGCAGTTCTAGTTTTTTTACAAAATTTTGGATTTTTCTAAATTTTTTTTGATATTTTTTGGCTAGAAAAGGTCTTCTTGATCTGATTCTATGAATTAACAGAAAGAAAACACAGCAAGCACAAAGAATATTTTATAGTTTTTCATTGTTTTTGTAGCTTTTTTGACTCTATTTTGGACTAAACTGAACAAAAGCAAGCACAAAAATCCTAGGTGAGAAATGGATTATAAGGGATTTGGGCCACTAGAACAAGAGGTATTTAATGCGGGCAACCATTCAAGTGGTTACACGTGTGGCGGCACTACTCTCCATTATGGAGTCTCCTAGCCTCAAAGGGTTGCGCCTGAGAGGGTTTTGGGGGAGGTTGGCTGTCGGTGTAACATAACAGCACTTGTTGCAGGAAGTTTTCACCTCAAGCACAATTTATTTTAAGTGGCTTGGTAGGGCTTGGCGTTAGCCTGTTACCACTCAGGGTCATTCCCACTTGGACAAGCGTGCATCCAAGGGCAGGCCCCTCCTAAAGGTTAAACAAATAGAATGACAAGTCTGGCACTCTGATCACCCAGAAGAGGGGAGAGCATAAACCTATTGTCATTCGCCAAGCACAGAATACATGAATTAATCCAACCTAGTTAAAAGTGAAAAACTAAATGGGCTAATCTACTCAAGCACAGAACTTTGAAGTGATTTTAGCAAGATAGCATTGGTTGAGTTTTAACCCCAGAACGCAATGGTGAGTTCAATTTTAAATCCGTGTAGCACGAGATAGTTAACTTTGAAATTTTGGTCTCACGATATAGCAATAGTTCATTTTAACCTCAAGATCAATGGTGAGTTCAGTTTTAAGCCGTGTAGCACGAGATAGTTAACTTTGAAGTTTTGGTCTCGCGACATAGCAATAGTTCATTTTAACCTCAAGATCATTGATGAGTTCAATTTTAATCTTAGATAGCAATAACTTGGAAGGTGATGCAATGCAAGCAAGAAATAATCCAGTTACTTTCTCCCTAATTAGAGCTAGATGAGGATTTGGAATGAACATCAATTTTACTATCCCTTGGAAAGTGAAATGTGAACTATTTAGATGCAACTACATGGAACTAAACCTGAACCTATCCTTTAAAACAGCTCCAGCAAACACCTACGAAAAGGTTAGCGTTAGTAAATTCCCCTAGAAAAGTACTAAAACCTCAGTCTATTACAGAAGCGCAGCTTCAGTGATTAGATGCGCAGAAATAATCAATAGAAGCTATGAATGCATCGTAACATTAAACATATGTGTTGTGAAAAAGAATAAATGCGCAGTAATAATGAATGCGCCATAACAGTGTTCAAAAGCATAGCACAAATGAACAAATGTGCGATAATAACAAAAGCGCCGTAACAGTGCGCAAAAGTGCAGTAAGAATACATAGAAGCACAGAAGGAATGGAAGCGCTGCCACAAATCAGTATATGCACTGTAGAAATGTTCAAATGCGCCGAAATAACTATGCGTGTCTGTGCGTGACCAGTACGGAACCTGCCTTCAAAAAATCTCAGATTTTGATGAGATAAAGGGGCAAAGGCCCCACGGTGGGCGCCAAAAATGTAAGGGTAAAACGTAGATCAATCAATTGAATTAAATAAGACCCAAACATCAACATAATAGAAGATGGCAAGAAAGATTGAACGAAAATAGCAATGAATAACACAAAGCAAACCTTCCCTGAAATTGATGCTTCTGTTGTTTGCCTATTACAACCGTCCTTTTGTAGATGAAGTAAGCCCTTAGAGAGTGCACTCATTTAAGTTGTGTTCGAGGAAGTCGATGGTAAATGGCTGTAGTGATATGCAATGAAGATGAGCTCCAAGGCAAGTATGTGATCTCAAGCTAGTGAATGACAAGAGGGTGCCAAAGGCGCACTGGTGATATTTCTACAGAGTAACAATATAGATAGCTTGGATGAATAGAATGGAGGAATGAAGCTTCATTTATAGACTTGGAAGAATGGGAATCAATGGTTGAGAGGAGATATGAAGATCAACGGCTGAGGATGGTTGAGGAATGTGCAACCATTAAAAATGTGACAAGTGTCCCAGCTCCATCATGAAAGAGGAGATGTGACAAAATTGATTGGAGAGTTAACTCCATTGACTGGTCAGTTAACAAACTTGATTGATCAGTTAGAAGAGTGGATTATGGAACTGACTGAATTGATTGAGGGATTGACTCAATTGACAGGTTAGTTAACACTTTTGATTGATTAGTTAACTAACTTTTGATTTGAGAAGAAATAGGACATGTGGGTGAGGGAAAATAAGGTAATTAAATATTTAATATATTTAATTACATGTGCAACTTGATGAGGTGGACAAGGTGAGGTGGATTTTTGAATTTAGAACTTAGGATAGAGGAATTTGGATTAATTAAATAATTTATGATTATTTAATTGTGTAGGACATTTAGAAGAATTTTAATTAAATAAAATGAATTTATTTAATTATGGAATAGTGAACCACTTAAATAAATTTAGAATATTTATTTAATTGGTAGAAGAATGGAATAAATATTTAGAATATTTATTTAGGATGATTTGTGTCATTTTTAGGCATATACAAGATGTTCAAAGTCTCAAATGATTTATTTTAAAGCCCTCAAAATATATACTTAAAGCCCTAGTTTGAAATGTCAAAGCACCTTATTTCTATTTCAATGATGACCTGCTACTACAGGTTCATAACTTAAAAATCACCTTTTAAAGGGTCCTTATTACATTTGCATGACCTGCCCCATCCTTGTTCAACGGACTGCATTGGTCATGAGTTACATGCTACGGGTTTGTAGTTAATAATTCGAGAGGAGGAAAGATTTTAAAGTTTTTGAAAAAGCATGGAATGGATTTATTAGTGAAGAGCTTTATTCATTAAAAATCTTCAAAATATTTAGTAACTTGTTAAATATCCTTTATCAAAGGAAGAAGCCTGATAAAATGGTAAATGGTTTCTTTTTAAAAACTTAGAAACTTTCTTCTTAAACTTCCTTTTTGATGGTCATTCCTCTATGTCATCAATTTAAGGATTTTTTTATAAGGAGTTTTTTAAATTTTTGTTGCTTTTTCAAATGTGAGAAAAATCTTTTGAAGAGAATTTTTAAATGGTGATATTCGAATAAATGAAGATGTTTTTTTTCTTAAGAGAAGGGTTTGTGATATTGAAGAAAATTTTCAAGGTAGATTGATGAAGTTTTTTTTTAAGATGATTTTTACAATTTGGAGGATTTTTATTGAATTTACAAATTGAAGATTTTTGAAGAAGATGAAGGTGAATGGATTTTTTTTTGGAAGAAGAATATGAATTGAATTAGGAGTTGAAGATATTTTTTTTGGAAAGAAATTGGAAGATCAAGAGTTTTGTAAGGATCCAATGAAAGAATTTTTTTAGGATTTGAAGTATTTCTTTGTGAAGTTTTTATTTACAAATTGAGGAAGTGGTTTCTTTACAGCTTGGAGAAGATGAATGATATTTTTGAAGAATATCAATGATGCAGAGAAGAAAATATATTTGCATATGTTTTTTATTCTTCCAGGTTGAAGAATATTTTATGATGGAATTGGAAATATATTTTCTTCAAAAGAATATGAAGCATCATGTAAAGTTTTTTAGATTGAGAGAGAAGATGAATGAAGAGAGAAAAATGAATTGTATATCCAAAGGAGAAACGACAATAAAAGAAAATCAATTGATTTTTGAATTACAAAGAAAAGAGAGATATAAAAGGTCAAGTTATTTTTCCTTACAGGTGAAAAGTTGAATATGAAAGGTCATTTCATATTTAATGGTATTGCAGATGGATTGATTGAGTGTGAGTGTGTAGATCAATGATAAAATAATACAGTTGAAATGGATGTGAATCAAAATGAAAAATTAAAGACAACTTGAATGACACTAATAGGATCAAATCAAGCATGAAGATAATATGAAATTAATTGTGCAGAGATAAACTAAATCAGATACAGAGATTGACAAGATCATCAGAAAGATAATATGCAATTGATTGCATTAGGTGAACTGGTATGCAGTGATAATCAGGTGAATGAATCATGAATTGATTAAACAAAGACATTGAGACTAGTATGCAGATTGATTTGTATGTAAAAGAAGAAGTGATTTGTATTAAAACAAAGAAACCCTCTGAATTATTGATTTTAATTTAAGTATGAATTAGGGGTTGGTGCTCCTTGAAGTTGGTGCTTCTAAATGAATTAGGGGTTGGTGCTCCTTGAAGTTGGTGCTTCTAAACATTGTAATTAGTGAGGTTTTTGATAAAGCCTGTGAGGCAGTTTTTGAGTGGTTTTTCTACCCCTGGAGGGTTTTCCACTCGTGCAAATCTTGTGTCATGATTTTTTCTATGTGTGTATGATTTAATCATGAGGTGTTGTTTTATTAGTAGTCTTATGTATATGTGTTTAACAATGTCTTCCTCCTTTGTCTTGTAAATAAAATTTGAAAAAAGGTTAAAATTTATACAACACTGATTCACCCCCCTCTTAGTGTTGTCCTGGACTCCTACAATTGACATCTTTGATCACTCTCAAAAGATTTCAGGCACTATACTTCATCGTAACTTCATATATTGGGTTATGAAGGATTACATAAGGTCTGGAAGACTCTGTTATCTATAGAGTAATACATCTCTTATCTTGCAGATACACAACTTTATATGATACTTCTTTGGGAAGATGTATGGATGTTTTTAAACTGATGTCTTATTGAATCCTTGGTCCGCATTGAGGTTTTGGCTTCTCCCCAGCAGTTGAAAGATGAATAGTTGATAGTGTTAAGCAGTATGAGTTGATTGGTTAAATGCATAGTGCATGTGGAGGCTCCTGACTACTTTCACCAAGTCTAAAAGATGTGGAAAGGTGTGTCTTGATGTTCTTTAGAAATCCCTAAGGTCTACAACAAGTTTTTTGTTAATTTATGTGTGTTGTGGCCAACCTCTGACTTGCAACACATTACACTCAATATTGTTTTGGATGCCAACCTAATCAAGTTTCAAGGTGTTGCAGAGGATATATAGAAGATATAATTCATTTGAAAGGTAATTAAGATATACATGAAGATAGAAGAGTACATATGAAATGCATAGATTTAATTTGAAGAAAGATATTGAATAGAAATAGCAGACTGCACCATCAACATACAACAGATGTGTTCTCTCTAACAGTCCTTGAATTTATACTATCATTGTAATAGTTATGAGCTAAGCATTCAGGGAATAGTTGCTTCCTTGGGTTATTACCCTAAATCAAAGTTGTAATACATTTGCAATGAGCATATTATATTGTGAGCTAATCCTCACCATGGTTTTTCCTTGTTTTAAGGTTTTCCATATAAAAATACTAGTGTTATAAGTTGACTCTTGATTTGCATGTTTTCCTTCATGTTTTCAAATTTGTTTAGTTTTATTAGTAAATGTTTGGCTAAAGTTTTTAAGTGTGCTAACTCACCTCCCCTCTCAGCACCCCATTGTGTTGAACACCTACTCCTCCTATGTTGAATTCCCTATTAGAAATCTAATGTGTTAGAAATGTACTTTGGGTGTTTTGTAAGTGTACGAAGTGTAATACAAATGTGTGCATATGTTTAATTTATGTAAAGTGATCTTGTTGAGTTTTGTTGTGAAGAGGTTCCAAGTGGCTAAATGTTGCCCATTCTCGAGGGTGGGTTGTCTCACAACCCTAGGGATGGGTGGAGAGCCCATTAGCATATTGTTGTTCTTCCTCTCTTGTTCATTTTTAGGTTCATGGATGGAGGTTTAAGATGTTTTGAAGTTGCTCAAGTCTTTTTGGAAAGAAAAGCAATGTTGTTTTGTTTCAAAAGAGATTTCCTTGTTTCCTGATGTACTTCATGTATCAAATGTTGCAGATCATTTGTAAAAGTATTACAGTAGCAGACTTGTGATGTTACATTTACATTTGAGTGAATATAAATTTGACAAGTTTTTCAATGGTAGGAAGGTTTTAGTTGTCAGATGTGGTCATTCTAACATGGAAATAGTGTTGGATCTCATGTAGAAATATGCAAGTTTATTGAATTTTTTTATCACTGTTAGTATGGGTTTCAATAATGCTTTTCAATATTATATCTGATGCATAAATTTTTATTTGTTAAAGGAAATTTTATTTCTATGTCAAAAAATTTGAGATTTTTAAAATAATTTCCTTCATAATAATGTTGTAAGCTATTAATCAATTGAATGTTCCCATTTCTAAGGAATTTCATGTCAATCCTTGCAAATTCTTAAGAAAATTGAAAATTAAAAACTTAATAGTGATGGTGTAAATAGTAACAATTCTATTTAAATTGGACAAAAAACATAATAAAAAAATTCTTTAAAAAAAAACCACTGTCAAATTGTGATGTGATATATATAAATGTAGTTTAACAAGCCTTAGACTTTAGTCAAATCAAAACATAGTTTGTATTTATTATTCCAATCGATATGTACCTAGGCCATATTATGCCTTGTTGGAATACTATATTGTAACGTCAGAAATTGTCCTCCTATATGGAATGGTACAATTTCCCTTAGTTTAGCTCCTCACTCTTGGTGGTCTCTCAACCTTTTCTTTTTTGGCCTTCCCGAAACCCTGACTGACTTAGTCTAGGAGCAATCTATTCACTTTTTGAGGTAACTGATTGATAAAACCTGGAAAGAGATTTCAGAATAGGTTCCCTTGGACCCCCCAAAATGTAGATCTGAGTTGAAATTGGGAGCTTGGACTTGGGCGCCCATGCCCTAGTCCTCCCCGGTTTCATGGGATTTTGAATTTTGGCGGGGTGTCAGTTCCTGCCGAGTGCCTTGGGATTCCGTTTTTAAATTCTCAATTTTCGCACGATATCAAGTTCTTCAAAATTTGAATTCCCTAAAGCTTGATATAAAAAGACATTTGCAATTCATTTTATCACACACAATTCTTATGCAAGCTTAATGCCAAAACTCTACCACAATTGCCATTGAAGACTAGTGACTTGTTGAAGCTATTCAGAGTATTTTTTATTTGCTATCTTGGCGACAATGGATGAAGGTTAGGAATCAAGATCTTAAGTCTATCTTTCTCTTCCTAGGGTTTGTACACCTTTTGCATGATCAGGAGAAGGGTTGAAGCCTCCAATAGCAAGCTTGGAGATCCTCTGTGGACATTGCTGATTCACCTTCTTGTTCATGCAAGTTTTCATTTGTTTCATCTCCTTGAGGTGAAGTTGTATGTATTTGTTGTTACAAAAGAAAGTTGTTGATCTTTCCTTGATTGAGACATCTAGGGTTTGATTTTATGCATACACACATTGCTAGGTTGGCACACACTTCTGCAAATCTTTTCCTTTGGCTATTGTTGAGGTAGAGATACCGAAGACGGGGCTTGACTAAGGCAAGCTCCTATATAATCGCAACAATTTCCTTCTTTTGTATGTGTAGATCGTGTTTCAAAGGTTTTGATGAAAAGAAGCTACAAGAAGAAGGATATTGCAGGTACAGTCATGATAGACTTTCAGATTTTTAGATTCTGAGACTTGTGGGACATTGGAGTGGGCACCCTAGTCCAACTAGGTGTTTCCTCTAGGATCTGGAAGCCATTTTACAATCTCTAGCACCTTTTTTAGAAGATTTTGTTGTTTGGAAGTTTGCAGGACATTGGAGTGGGTGCCCTAGTCTAGGTAGCCCTCAAAATATGGGTATTGTGTCTCTAGAACCTCTCCTCTGTACTTATGTAATTATTTTTTTCAGTTGTTGCATCAGTTTAGGTATATTCTTGATATAAGACATAATTAGGGTTTTACTTGGTTCAAAGGAAAACACTTGGTGAAATCTTGATTAGGGCCTTTAGGTTTCATAACCATGTGAGAAAAAAGGGGAGGCAAAGTGATTAGAAGCCCATCTCAAACTAACTCTTTGTCATCCCAATGCTTAGCAATGAGAAAGGGTAGTATTGATCTAGTAAACAAAACCATCATTTTTCACCCTAAACATTTTGGTTAACCCGAGCTTTAAAGAATTTGCATCCTTTTAAACTTTAGATCTGAAATAATTTGCTATCCTAGAGCATAATTGGATTGGAAAACCTTTTTAGTGAAATTGGCATGTGATTAGATTGTGATTACATTCTTTTTTTTCTTTCACTAAAAGAGTTGGAAATTATCATTTATTTTTGGAAATTGTATTTCATTCAAAAAGACCATCATTGTGCATTTAAATCTTGGTTTAAATAGAGCATGTTAGAATGTCAGATTACTTTTTGCAAGATTTTCATGCTTATGATGAGCCATTTATTCGTGATGACTTCGATATGTTAGATGGAGCCCTTGAGGACTTTATCTCGATTGAACATTCTACTACGGCCTCAAAGCCGTCACTATTTCAAAGATTTGTGAATGCAATTTATGTTCCTAAACATAAAGAAGAGATTGAAAAACCAAAAATTGTGGTCACTCTATGTGCAAATGTGGTTCAACCACCTTCAAAACCTGTGCTTGTTGTTAAAGGTCTTTCATCCTCTTCTCAATCTCATGATCACATTTATGATTATGCAAAACAAATAGTGAACCGAGACTCACAAACTAATCATAATGTGGTTGCTCATGCGTATAACACTTAGAATAATAAACAAAGTACACAACAAATGAATGTTCCAATATCTTTACCAGCTTCTCAACCTATGCTTCCTCAAGCACCTCGTTTAACATATAAAGGTGGTAAAGACTATGATCTTGTAGAACAGCTCCGTGCTACCCCTGCGAAAATATCTCTTTGGGAACTTATACAAACTTCACCTACCTACCATGGAATGCTACAAGAAGCTTTACAAAAGGTGATAGTTCCTCCTGCTATTAAACCAAATGATGTTTCCACTTTACTAGATTGTATGCATGCAACGAAAATAGATATTTTGTTTCAAAAACATGAGTTACCATCTCTTGAGGTTCAGAAGCAGTATGATCCTTTGGTTATCTTTATTACGAATAACAAAACATTGATTAAAAGAGTTATGATTGATAATGGGTCAGCCCTTAATGTTTGTGGTATTGATTTATTGCATAAGGTTAAAGTTGATATATCTGTTGTCAAACTAGAATCATTAAGTAGTCATGGCTTTGATAATGTCAGATGACAATTTGTGGGCACTATAACATTACCTATACAAGTTGGACCTGTGATGGTGCCTACCCTGATTCATGTAATGCCTTGTTCTCTATCTTATAACATGATTCTAGGTAGACCTTGGATACATGCATTAGGAGCAGCCCCTTCTAGTTTACATCATTTGATTAAGTTTATATTTAAAGGAAAATTACATCTATCCATTCAGATCCTGAACCTAATAATTGTTTGCAAATGGAAGTGCACAAACATGTTGTTGGTCCTAAAATTTTAAACAATTTGAAAGCCAAGTTGTTAGTTCCTCTTGCCTCTAAAAATGTTAAGAAAGAGTCCAAGAAATCAAATGCATTTGTTGGTGATGACTGGGGTTCATTAGATTTTGCATCCTTCTCCACAGGAGAGTATAAACTTAAAAACCCCATCTCTGAAACATCAAATATTGCATCAATCACATTGCATGTTTTGAATGATAAGCACAAGATCTCTTTGTTGACAAATAAGAATAATACTCTTAGTTATACTACTGATTATGGGACTTATGAAGCTCTACCTTCCTCTAAGAAATGGTCTCTCTTTCTGGCAGAGGATTCTGAATCCTTTACAAAAATTATGACTATGTAGGTAAAGGTTGTGGCATAAATCGACAAGGAATCAAAGTCCCTATAGAATCCTCTTCGCAACATTACTCTAGTGGTATTGGATATAATCCTTTCAAGGAATCTAAAGCCCGCAAACGCCCTACTCTAAATGTGAATACAATATCAACACTTAGTTTGATATACCTTGAGATGATTGCCGCCAATTGTGCTCTAGGATCACTTCCTTTAGATATGTTTATGGTGGATGAAGTGATAATGGAATTCTTAGGTGCCTATGATGGTATTCCTCATTATCATCATAAACTAGATTACTCTCTGTGGATCTCAAATATTGTCGCCGTTGCAAAACTAGATTGTCATATAAGAATGTGCATAGATTTTTGAGATTTAAATTTGGCATCTTTAAAAGATGATTTTCCACTCCCTAATATCGATATGATTGTTGATTCCATCACCAGACATGAGTTTCTATCTTTTATGGATGGATTTTTAAAATATAATCAAATCCTTATAAATCCTCTTGATCAATATAAAATAGCCTTTATAACACCTTGGGGTACATTTTGTTGGGTAGTTATGCCATTTGGACTTAAGAATGAAGGATCTACTTACCAATGTGTGATGACTCTTATATTTCATGACTATATGCACAATATTCTAGAAGACTATGTTGATGACATCCTAGCGAAGTCTATCCATCATAAGGATCATGTTACAAATCTTTAGCAGATATTTGAGTGCATACGAAAATATAATATGCGTTTGAATTCATGTAAGTGTGTATTTGGTGTGGATTGTGGAAAGTTACTCAGATTTATCATTTCAAATTGAGGTATAGAAGTTGACATGAAAAAGATAGATGTAATTTTTAACATGCCAATACCTAAGAACATATCTCAACTTCATAGTTTGCAGGGAAAGATATAGGCCATTCATCAATTTGTTTCACAACTCATGGATAGGACTCACCCCTTTACGCAACTACTGAAGAAAGATTATCACTTTCAATGGAATTCTAAATGTCAAAAAGCTTTTGATGATCTAAAGGATTACCTAGGTAATCTGCCTATTTTGCAACTCACTGTTTCCAATAAACCATTTCTGTTATACATTTCAGCATCTAACAATGCCCTAGCAGCCTTGTTAGCGTAGCATAATACTGAAGGAAAAGAATGTACTGTCTATTATATCAGTCATACTTTTTTTGATTATAAAGTGCGATACACAGTCATAGAGAAGCATTGCCTAGCTTTAGTGTTTGCTACTCAAAAGCTTAGACATTACCTCTTAAATGTTGAAGTGCATGTTATGGTAAAATTTGACCCCTTGAAACATCTCTTTGCAAGAACAGACTTATCAGGTCGTCTTGCTAAATGGGTAATGCTATTAATAGAATTTGATCTTAAATTTATTTCACAAAAAGCAATTAAAGGGCAAGTGATAGATGACCAGTTAGCTAAATCTCCATCACCCTTTTCTTTACAAAATGTTGATGCTTTTCTTGATGACCAGATTCTAACAATCTCTATGGAAGAGAAATGGGAGTTATACTTTGATGGATCAAAATGTCAAACTGGCTCTAGAGCTGGTATTATATTAATACCTCCCATGGGAAAGTTGATTCCTTTATCTTACCATTTAGATTTCTTATGCACAAACAACATAGCTGAATACGAAGCTCTTATAGCTGGACTTTGTGCAACTTTGGCTCTTAGTATCAAGAATATTACAATATACATAGATTCTTAGTTAATTGTTAAGCAGATAATAGGATCATATCAGACTAAGCATTATAAGCTATCTCAGTATCATGAGTTTGCACTATCTCTCTTAAGAGAATTCGAATCATGTACAATCAATACTAATCCTAGAAAAGATAATCGGCATGCAAATGCAATGGCGAGTGCAGCTTCAGTTATATTCCCTGATCATTCCCCTGAGGAATTTATCTTCATCATTCATAATCTTAAGACACCGGTAATTGAAAGCCCTATAGTGGCACATTCAGAACTCTGTGGTAATACATACACCGATGAATGGTTCTCCTATATATTCAACTACTTATGCGATGGAACCATTTCGAACTTGACATCTAAGAATACCCGAATCCATTTACGCAAATTAGCAACGTGATACATCATATTATCGAACGTCTTATATCAACGAAGTTATAATTGTGTTTTACTCTAATGTTTAAGTAATGTAGAGATTCTAATAGCTTTAGAAGAAGCTCACTCTGGTGCCTGTGGAGGGTATTTTGGTGGAAAATCGTTGGTGCAAAAATTGTTACATATGGGGTACTATTGGCAGCATATGGAACAAGATTCCTTCGCTTACGTCAAGAGATTCTTGCAATGTCAACAACATAAACACTTAATCCATGCTTCTGCACAAGAGATTCGTGCCCAGGTGTCACCATGGCCATTTTCTATTTGGGGCTTGGATCTTGTTGGTAAAATTTCCCCACCCTCCTCTCAAGGACACACGTTTATCATTACTGCTACTAATTATTTTACAAAATGGGTCAAAGCAGTCCCCTTGCGGTCCATGACCGCTGATGTAATTTGTCAGTTCATACAAGATAACATGATTTCTTGATTCGGAATACCTTCCTCCTTAGTATCAAACAATGGTATGCCATTCAAGAATAATGATGTAAAAAAGTTCCTTGAAAAAAATTATATACAACATCGCTTCTCTACGCCTTATTATCCACAATAAAATGGCCAAGCAGAAGCTTCAAACAAAGTTATTAGATAGATTCTAAGGAAAATTGTTAATAAACATAAAAAAGATTGGCATATGCAACTATCCTATGCACTATGGGCTTACATAACAAGTATTTGAACAGCTATAGGTAACACACCATATAATCTTGTCTATGGCATAGACGCAATAATGCCCTTGGAATTAGAAATTCCTTCCTTGTGAATTTTCCTAAGAGACATTATGGAGGATGACGTAGAACGAGAGAAACAATTACAAGAACTAGAGACGCTCGATGAAAGATGCATTAACACTCTTGAACATCTCAAGGCTTATCAGAAAAGAATACAACGGGCCTATAATGCGCAAGTCATACAATGTTCATTTAATGTTGGGGACTTGGTTCTATATGAAAATCAACACAATGTAAATGCACTGCCTGGTGAAAAAGGGAAGTTCAACCCTAATTGGCTCGGACTGTATATAATCACTAAAACCTTTGGATCCGGAGCGTATAAATTAGTTGATGAGCAAGGCACGCCACTTAAAGAACCCATCAACGTGGCACACCTCAAAAGATTTTATGCTTAAAGATTTAATGTTAAATGTCTATAAGCTAATTTAGTATATAGATTCACTTCCATTTCAACAAGCTATTATTGTTTTATCTTAATTCATTTAGTATTATATCTTTGCTTAGTTGATCATTGTTGTATCATGTTTAAACTAGTAACTACTTAGATCACTTTCATATTAACTGAAGATAGCATAGAAATTAAAGTTGTGTATAAAATAATTAATCATTATTTTTTATTACTACATGTTCTCTTTAGAATTGTTAGTATATCACAATAGCATCAGTTATTGCATTTAGACATCATCACTAGTTGCATTTCACAAATATCACATGTGATAGATCAAAAGCCATTACGCATAAACCAAAAGAAATAATCATATATATATCTCAGTTTCATGTATACATCAAAATTGACTATCCCTCAAAACAAAATGGGATGTCGTAATGCCTAATGTCTAGGAATCACATAGCAGAACCTTGATCACCAGTACCCTCAGGCACTCATGGTGTGCGAGTGACAGAAGCCTGACCATGTGTGGCTATGGATCATGAATGACTCCTAGAGACGCTTCATGATCTTAACCCCCTGATCTCACCTCTCATATCTATCATTTGCTCACATGCCTCCTGGTACATCCTCTAGTGTCAGTCTCTCTCAGCCTGAGCACTGTCTTTGTCAGCTCTTTCTTGTTGGACCTCCCACAAAAAGAACTCACTGACAGCTTGCTCTCCCCTCGATGTAGGAACCGCTACCCTCTACTCTCGTTGTGCCCTGAGCTCAGCCTCGGTGCACTTAGCTCTCTGACGAAACTCCTCTCTCTCTCATGTAGACTTCTCTAACATGGCCTCTGTGGCAATCTTGTATCTAATGGTAGGCATAAAAATCTCAACATGCTGCCCAGCGGATGATCGTGGCAAATGATCTACCTGCACCAGCTACTCTGAGGCATCTGTTAGTAATATGTATCCTATGACACGACTCACAAAGTCCTGCCATGCATCTGTGCCAACTGCAAGATAGAGAGTGAGATAGATGTTAGACTCCCATATAAAAATCATATATAATAAACTATACCAAAACACAATAAATCAAACCTTACCTGGATCTCCATCTTGCTAGGATGGATCTAAGATCACCGATGGTGTGATGAGCTATGCTGTCTGATCTGTAGCTGGGGGCATGGGCCTACTACTCTCCCCTTGCTCTGTCTGACTAGGCCTCACATCATCTGTAGGAGTAGGACCATGAGCCTTGGACCACGGCCTCAACTCGATCTCCTTATCAGTGTCTGCCTCTTGCTGGCTCTGTCGTGATCTTGCTTTGAAGACGTACTATGATGGAACCTCCTTAGAATCATCCTCGTCCTCCTCCATACCCTCGTCAAGATTATAGTATCCCGCGAAGTCATTGATGTCATTCTCCACCCCTGTTTCACTCATGTGACCGAGCCAAGGTCAGGCATCTCCTATAGGATGCCCAGGTGGAAAGATAGGTGTAGGCAATGCTGTGTGCCACCAAGTCTGATATGCTCAGGTACACCCGACAACATCACTGAGTGGTACGTCTGCTATAGTCAGTCATCAGATAGTATTGGCTCTGACTAAACTCTGAGCTCCACGTGCGTAACTCAGATGAACTTTAGGAACTCCTGTACCTGTCCAAACTATCATGCCCCCTGTCATAGTAAAACTAAGATATAGTGTGATCGAGGTGACCAACCATCAGTTGATCCCTCTACATTCGAGCTAACTACCTCTGCTCACCAGGCCATCTGATGAAGCCATGATACAGTCTCTAGATGATGTCACGAGGCTCTAGTCTATCAAATAATACTCTCCAATATAATAGATTATCGTTCCTCCAACACTGACTAGTGGGTAGGCATAGACACGTGAATGTGTGAATGCTGCCTCTATGGGATAACCCATCAGTCGTGTACACTTGATGTGCTCAAAGGCCCAAACCTATAACAATGTGCAAAGCATTAGACTTTGCATCTTGTAGTGGACATATCACCCTAAGTCACGATATAGGTGCACAAGCATACTACGCCCCCATGCATAGACAATCTGATGTGTCTCCATCTCTCTAATAGTATGAATGAGACCCCCATGAAGGTGAGTGCCTCATCCATCTAGTGCAATGGTTAGTGCGATTGTGACAATCATGATCCTTCGTAGTAGGGGAATGTCTCTGCGTCCTTGCTCTAGCAAATGGACTTGAATGTGTCCTCACTCTACCTATGACATAGTGCAACCCAAGTAGTATAACTGACTCTCCCAAGTATACTCCTCTGAGCGATGTCCAACAACCCTCACTGTCTCTCCTTAGATCGGTAGTCGAAGGATCCTAAATACATCCTACAGTGTGATGGTCATCTCACCAGTTGGTATATGGAATGTGGAGGTGTCTGCATCTCATCTCTCCATCAGGGCCATAAGCATTGCACAGTGGAATCTGATCATGGGCATCTCAAACACCCACCACAGGCCCACCGTCTATAAGTGCTCTCTCTTTGTGGCTATCAAAGCACTAGCGTGCTCTCGTAGAACTACCATCAGACGACCACCTATGTGCTCCCACATCTCAAGAACATCTTGTAGGGCAGAAAGAAAGCAAGAGTATCAGAATCCCCACTAGAAACCAAAATAAGCTATTAGAGACTGAATACAATGCTTGTGCCTAGGACCTGTGCCCTCTAAGGACCAAGGCACCCCAGGAAGACTAGGGTGCCCCAGGAAGACATTAGCACTCCTATGGGACTAGGGCACCCCAGAGAGACTCTGGCTACCTAGGTGGACCTAGGCGCCCCTATCTAGGAACCCTGTCCACCTTCCCCTTGTGGCACAAACATCGATAAATGTAAAAAGAAAAACACGACGAAATACAACAAAGGGATGGAATCAGAACCCTACCTCGGCCTTGAAACGTCTCTCTACCACTCAGGCTTGAAGAATCTCTAGTTGTGGTCGATGGTATGGACATCGACTCAGCATGGTCATTCTCCTATTCTCCTTCTCTTTCTCTCCCTCTGCAATAACAAGAAACAACAATGAGATAAGTGATAAGTGACAACTCCTTTTACATAAAGTAAGTGAGACATCCTATTCCTAACTAGGTACAAAAGTGTGCTCTTTCACTCTGGAGCCCTTTTCTTGAGTTGTCAAACTTTGATCTCCATGCCATTTGTTACAATGGAATCTTGGTTCTGCTCTCTTTCTCACCCAGTGTGTTGCGTTGAGCGTTGTTTCTTCAAATAACGTTCACAACACATTTCCCTTGAAATCGATGTGTGATATCTCCTTGTTTCTACTCTCAGACTAAGCAAGCAGAAACAAGGGGGGCATATATCTCCCTTGATTTCCTCCCTCACCATGTTCCATCACTCAACTGCCTTAGTGTTTTGATATTGACTAATTGGTGGTGGTTGCAGGTTGATTTAATTTTGATTCTTTTGACAAGTGTTCCTTTGTCGGATGCAGTTCCTAACTTTGTGGTCTTGGAGGATTGCAGAATTAGGGGCTTCTTCTTGATTCATCAACAATGCTTCAGCTTCCTCTATAGTATCCTTTTCATGATTTATGTATTTACTTTCCTTTAGTTACATATGCACGTAGTGTCCTATGGCCACTAAAGTGGGGGCTAAATGTAATGTCAAAAATTGTCCTCCTGTATGGAATGGTACAATTTCCCTTGGTTTAGTTCCTCACTCTTGGTGGTCTCTCAACCTTTTCTTTTTCGACCTTCTCAAAACCCTGATTGACTTAGTCTAGGAGAAATCTATTCACTTTTTGAGGTAACTGATTGACAAAAACTAGAAAGAGATTTGAGAATAGGGTCCCTTGGACCCCCAAAAATGTAGATCTAAGCAGAAATTGGGGGCTTGGACTTGGGCACCTGCGCCTTAGTCCTCCCTGGTTTCATGGGATTTTGAATTTTGGTGGGGTGTCAGTTCTTGCCGAGTGCCTCGAGATTTTATTTTCAAATTCTCAGTTTTTGCATGATATTGTGACATTACTTTGAAATTTGAATTCCCTAAAGCTTTGTATAAAGAGACATTTGCAATTCATTTTATCACACACAATTCTTATGCAATCTTAATGCCAAACTTTGCCGTAATTGCCATTGAAGATCAGTGATTTGTTGAAGCTATTCGAAGTATTCTTTATTTTCTATCTTGGAGACAATGGATGAAGGTTACAAATCAAGATCTTGAGTCTATCTTTCTCTTCCTATGGTTTGTACACCTTTTGCATGATCGAGAGAAGGGTTAAAGCCTCCAACACTGAGCTTGAAGATCCTCTACAAACATTACTGATTTGCCTTCTTGTTCATGCAAGTCTTCATTTGTTTCATCTCCTTGAGGTGAAGTTGTATGTATTTATTGTTACAAAAGCAAGTTGTTGATCTTCCCTTGATTGAGACATCTAGGGTTTGATTTTATGCATACACATATTGCTAGGTTTGCACACACTTCTACAAATCTTTTCCTTTGGCTATTGTTGAGGTAGAGATACTGAAGATGGGGCTTGACTGAGGTAAGTTCCTATATAGTCGTAACAATTTCCTTCTTTTGTATGTGTAGATCATGTTTCATAGGTTCCGGCAAAAAGAAGCTACAGGAAGAAGGATATTGTAGGTATAGTTGCGATAGACTTTTAGATTTTTAGATTCTGAGACTTGCGGGATAGTGGAGCGGGTGCCCTGGTCCAACCAGGTGTTTCCTCTGGGATCTGGAGGCCATTTTACAATCCCTGGCACCCTGTTCAGAAGATTTTATTGTTTAGAAGTTTGCAAGACATTGGAGCGAACGCTCTAGTCCAGGTAGCCCTCAAAATCTGGGTAGTATGTCTCTAGAACCTCTCCTCTACACTTCTGTAATCAGTTTTGTCAATTGTTGCATCAGTTTAGGTATATTCTTGATATAACGCATAATTAGGGTTTTACTTGGTTAAAAGGAAAACACTTGGTGAAATCTTGATTAGGGCCTTTAGGTTTCATAACCACACAAGCAAAAAGGGGAGGCAAAGTGATTAGAAGCCCATCTCAAACTAACTCTTTGTCATCCCCAATGCTTAGTGGTGAGAAAGAATAGTATTGATCTAGTAAACAAAACTATCATTTTCACCCTAAACATATATAATTAGATTAGACCACTGGGATTAAAGAGAAGAAATGTAGAGCCTTTGAATAGTTGGTGAATGAATCTTATTTCACTAGAATTATCAAGGAAAGAATATAATATATTAAAATATCTTCAAATTAACATACTTGGTTAGCAAATGTTTTTAGCCTAAATCTAATATACTTTGTAATGCATTAAGAAGTAGTAGAAAACCTTATGATCCTAATTAGGTAGGGAACTGAATCTACTAGTTGAAGACATATTAATATGTACATTGAAATTAATGTTGTATGAAGATTAGCTAGAAGATTTAATATGATAAGGTTCATTATTGATATGGTTAGTGAATTATTGTCTAATGGGAAGAAGTTTCCCCTTGATTGAATATAAGTAATAATAGGAGAATAATAATGACATGCTTCCCTTTTTTTGAAATAACATAGTTATGTATGTAGTAACTTGAATACATGTTTGAAATATGTAGGTTAGATCAACTCCCTAATTATGATATGAGAATTAGTTTTGACATGAAATAATGAAACTATAGATTTCTATGCCCTCAGAGCAAAGAATAGAGTTGTGAGGTTAAAATCAAAATTAAGATGTCTAAACATGTTATAGCTTCTTGAATGGAATTAGAAATCTTACTTAATTCATTAATTGATTTATGACCATATGGCAGATCTTGTAAAACTTGAATTTTCCTTAGTAGTACTATCAAGTTTGAAAAAATTGGTAGTTGTGTTTGGTTTAGGTTTAGTAAAATTTAAGGCATGACATTTGGTATTAGAGCAAAGGTTCCAGCACTAGGAACTTTGTGCCATATGTAAGTGTTTAAATCACAATCATTTTTCTTATTTTGTAGATGGCTCATACTAGTAGAGAAAATAGGAGAATGTACCCCCAGGCCAACACTTTGAGTGGAACATGTTCTGGGTGCCATTAGTCTGAGAGAAGCTAACATCAACCTCAGCCTGAATTAGGACCCCAAATCCTTCAGTCCCTTCAGAATTTGGTTGGGGTGATAGAAGTAAGGTTGCCCCTAGTCCAAAAAGAGCATCAATTGTCACATGAAGAAGGGGATCAAGGGTCGGTTCATCGTCAATAAAGTTGAAGAACTCCTTGTATCCCTTAGGATCAAGAAGAGGATATGGGAGATTATGTACATGTGTCCCTACTCTGGCATGACCAACCCTTTCCTGAGGTGGAGTTTAGGCAAAGAGGATATCGAGATGCGTGTGACCAAATTAGATAGCTCTTGCATCTCAAACCACCTACCTTTTCAAGATCCACTAATGGAGTGGAGGAAGAAGCATGGTTACATAGTTTGGAGAAGTGCTTTGGGTTGTGTTCTTATAAGAGAAATCTCAAGGCATAGTTTGCAATTCATCTCTTAAGGGGAAACACCTCTACTTGGTGGAGGCAAGAATAATAGAAACACAATCTTGTTTTGGACATTTTGACTTGAGAGATCTTCTTGGAGCATTTCAGAGGATGCTACCTATCAAAACATTTTTGTAAAGGTTGAAATTTGGATTATTTTAGATTAGTTTGGTGTTTGAATCCTCCTTTCACCAATTACATTCAAGAACCTTCAGATCAAGTGGAAGAGCACTATTAGGTCCTTGGTCACTCACAAATGTAGGGAATCATGGATTAGGGTGTTTGATTACTAATTTTCTTTCTCTTATGCTCAATTATCCATCAAAACCCTAATTATGTGGAAATGATAGTAAACAAATGAATAATGGAAAATGCTTCTGTAAAAAGATGTAAAATGACAAAATAATTGTACACCTATTTTCAGGGTTCTAAGGCAGAAAAGTTATGGATAAAGGAGCGGGCACCCAAGTCCAAGGCCCCACTTTTTGTCAGGATCTAGAAACTCAGTCTGCAACTTGTTTCTATTGTTCCAGAGATCTACCCATTGTGGAACTTTGAGGACTAGGGAGTGGGCACCCTAGTCCAGTGTGGTCTTTTCTCTTCTGTTCTACAATTTTGACACTCTAATATGCCCTCCTACAACTTCACTTTGTCTGCATCATCAACCTATAACCTGCAACCATGAAAACTTTGGGAGGGGGTTGTGGTGTTTATATTGAGAAATGATGAGCAAACATACACAAAATTAAACCATAATAAAATAATATAGTATTGTCTTCAGGATAATTTTACAATGCAATACATTGGCTTTTTAAAGCCTTAGTTATTCCCGTATATAACTTCTTACGGGAAAGTAACTTCTCGTAACTTCCCAAAACCTAACTTATAAACTAACATTTATTTAATATGCATAAACTAACAATGTAATACTATATACTATTATGCCAACATTCCCCCCCTTATTACATTGTTCTTACAAAAGTACCAGGTACCCCCCCTTAATGCTAAAATACTCAACAAAGCTGATTACATAATATGAATACATATTTTATAGAAGATCTTCCCCCAAAGAACAAATCCTGAACCAAGTGAGGCTCCATCATGCTGTCTCGTCTACCCTCAGAAAGGCATCGCTTCGAGCTGTGTTCTTGAGCTCTTTAGTCCCAAGCTCTCAAATCACAGAGTCTTGAATTATTCGACAATGGACCCTAAGAGATACGACAGATCTCTGCCATGTTGTCTAGTGACCGCGAAAGGGTATAATTCAAGATCATATACTCTTTGAAGCTCGCTAGACAACAATCCATATTGAGCTCAACACCAAACCCCAAACCTGTCTCCAAAACAAAATCTTCACAAAACATACATTCTTCAAATCCGTCAGCTCCGTCAACATCAATAAAGAAAAACAAAACAACCAAAACCAAAAATGCTTCTCATGCAAAGCATCATCTCAAAGCGAGAAGCTAACTTGAGATGATGGAAAATCCTCCATCCTCCGATGCTGCCTGCCTCCAATATGACCCTATTACACTTTAACCATCTGATGTCTTGGATGAGTCTTTTGAGGCCTCATCAGGTGTAGTATAAAAGGATCCGAGAGCAATTGATGTAGCCATGATAAAACAAGGTGTCAGATTCCACCAAAAGTGCACCTTTTACAATATAGTGTAAACACAGTTATATCCTTATAACTCCAATGTTTTCCACCTTATTACTCCAAAATAAAACCTTATATCTCCAATGACAAAATAATATTTAAAATTTATACCTCCCAAATATTGAACTCATAACCACCTCATACCAACTATTAATTCCTCCAACCTTCATTTAAATCTTTTTTTTTTTAATTTTATTCCCTTCCAAAAATTTGGTTCCAAAAATAGCTATGAACCATAATGTTCCAAATGAAAATAGCATTAATGTTTTTAAATGTGAACTTACTGCTGCGCGTTTAAATCAAAACCTAAAAAATGCCGCATATTTTACTCTCCTTAATATTTCCTCTTAGAAACTTTTTAACTTTATCCAAAAGGAAATTATATTACTCTAGGTAATAAGTGAAAACTTTTCAATGTTTGCTGTAAACTCATAAAACATTTTCCCTCATGCATCATTAAGAAATTTTAGTCAGTTTTAATCTCACCATATGAATTGCCTCTTTCACTTACATTCAACGCAACAGAGAAAATATTTTCCTTTCACAAGTTTGCGCTGCCAGCAATCATAAATTCATCATCCATGGTTTTCACTTCATAGTTGTCTTTATCAACCTTCTTCGAACACACCAACTCCCTGATTCAAAAATGTGAAATAGGCATCCATAGTTGCTACTGTGTATGTAAATTAACCATCTAAACCGCACCTTTCTTAAACCCTAATTAATTTCCCCATATTGATCGGCCACCTTCTCTAATCGTTGGATGCTTGGAGGCTGCATTTAGAAATAGATTCGTATACCTTCTATCTGCTGCAATAATTATATTCCATAAGATATCATCAAAACACCTCAAAAAAAATATCTCCAAAATCACATATCTATGGGAGATCAAACATCAATAAAAATTGTCATGAAAAACAACTAAAGACTTCATTCAAATGTCCATTCTTGCGCGCAGTCATACAATGTGCTCCAAAATTTTTCTTTATATATATTGAACATCTCCTTTATCCAGTGCACCAATAAATCAGCAATAATGGTAGTTTTAGATCCTTTATCATGCAGGCCATTATCGAACCATCTCTATGCTTCCCCTAGATTCTAACGCACAGGCACAACGAGCTCTGATACCATCTTGAGAAATGATGAGCAAACATACACAAAATTAAACCATAATAAAATAATATAGTATTGTCTTCAGGATAATTTTACAATGCAATACATTGGCTTTTTAAAGCCTTAGTTATTCCCGTATATAACTTCTTACGGGAAAGTAACTTCTCGTAACTTCCAAAAACCTAACTTATAAACTAACATTTATTTAATATGCATAAACTAACAATGTAATACTATATACTATTATGCCAACAGTTTAGAGGCTTGCCTCAGTCAAGCCCCGGAAGGACACTTAAGTCTTCCAAACACCTTTGTCAGATAGAGAGTGTGTGCCCTTGTGAGGTAGAGGCAAAATCTAAATGAATAAATGATTGAAAGCACAATGAATGCCACCTTGTAGTGAAGTTCTCACAGGTGGAAGATGCTCTTCATTCCATGAGAAAATGGATGCTAAAATCTGTAAACACAAACACATAGACATCACAAAACTACTCTTGCAACACAATGAAAGCTTTGAATCACCTTTAGAACACAATAGCTTGCTAGTGATCATCTCGTTTACAAATGAATGCCTAAACATGCTTTTATATGCAACTACAAACATTCCCACCAAGAATTTTGTAATGCAAACTTGTCATGCCAGCATAGGACCTAATTAATGGTCACAAACTGACATTCAAAATTTGGGACTGACCTAAAATAGGGCAAGAGTAGGGTGCGGGTGCCCAAGTCCTCCCCCTATTTTGGGTAGGGTTAGGTTGAAGGGGTCCCCCTAGGTCTTATTTACCATAAAACCCAGGCCTCATTCCATTGGGATGTCAAATTATGATGTAATATGTCCTAAATGCACACAAAATACCTGAGAGCTAAACCTAAAGAGGGAAAAGCCCCCAAGGGGACATTTTTTGATGTTACATTTAGACCCCACTTTAATGTATGTATAAATGCAAGGCCAATACATGCATTAAAGTATGGTCACAAACACAGGAAACATGCTAAGCATGGAGAAGACACGCCAATCACATAAAAAGACAATAATAGACACGTAAAACATAGAGAAGACAGTTATAGTCACGCATAACATGAAGAAGATAACAAATGCATAGAAGACACATTAATTCATAGAATACAATAATGTTTTCTTTTCTTTTCATTTTCCCATATATCTGAAATGTAGATGCAAGTATAGGAAAGTAAACAAACCTCCCATAATGTAAGATGTACTCATCACACAGGTCTTTAAACTATATATATGGGGCAACACACATGCAAGACACTCAAAACCTCCTAAAATTTAGGATGTGCTCATCGCAGAGGTCTTTAAATTGCATATGGGGCAACAAACACACCACACAAAGCAAGCAAGCCAAGCACACACACTTTGAAGACATGGAGAAAACACAACAGACAAGTGATGGAGTGTTCCTATTTCTAGGTTCATCACAATCTCAGGCACATTACAGGCACACACCGACGATTACGCTTCGCCACAACAATCGCTAAAGACATACTTAAGGGTTGAGTTAGTCACGGAACCACTCCCTGCCTCCTGATGAGGACTTTTGAATATGATAGGATTATGCAATCTACTCTGAGAAATACACCATCCCTGCCTCCATAGAGGGCTTAAGATAAAAAGAATATATGTGATATCCTACCTTGACAGAGGGCTTACATGATTGATTGATTTATTGGTTGCAAACAAACTCAGAGTGTAGGATGTACTATCGCACAAGTCTTTAAAGTGCACCTGAGGACAAACACATTGCTAACATCTACAATAGACAACTTACCTTATATATGCCCCCACCTTAAGGTGGTTGATATCAGGAATTGATATCAAGCACATTAAGGTAGGAAGAAAACAAACAAGGGAACACAAGCTCTCACAAAGCCCATGCCCTCCAAAGGTGACATGTACTTCACAATCACCAAATGTTCCCACAAACACATCCCTGTAAGAAACATGTTAGTGTCTACAACATCATGATAAATAACAACAATGCATATGATTAACCATATAAAGAACCAAGGTTATACAATGAATTTGGAGTTCGAGGATAACCGTGGGGCTATGTCATGAAGCTCTCCAAATCGAGTACCACCAAGGCTAGATTCAAAGACAAACAAAGGTGCACAAAGCAACAATATTTTTATGATTTGTAAATGAGATAGCATACCATCAAAATCACTACATAGAAAGCACAGAGTGCTTCTACTAGCCGAGCGTTGGATAATTTATTACAACCCCATCATCATATTAGGAACTAAGTCCATTTTTTGATTGCTCTCAGAAGGGACACTAGGTCTGCATTAGTATAAATGTTTTTCATCATTTGCCTGCTAGATAGAAACACTAGAGGAAGGGAAATAATAAATAAGAGAGGAGAAATAAGTGTCTTAGGGACAGTCACATAGGAGGGTGCCCCCAAGTCACCAACCACAATGCTATGTCTATAAGACACAACACACAATGATGAAATCAGAGAGAGAGGCAATATAGAAGAATGATGATACAAATAGAAGAAGGTCACAACAGAGGTGGTCTCCTAGTATCCTGCACCTTATGGGAGAATCTGGGGTCATCCCAGGAGAGCTAAACAACACATAACACATCACGGGGGAAGCACATCACGAAAGAGATAAAGAGTTAGAAATACTTACCTGTAGGGCCCTGTTGGGCTAGCTGCTGTCACGGATCTTGATCTTTATCTTAATAGTTAAGGCATTATCACTACTTCTCTCTTCCACATATTTAGGAGTTTGTGAAGGTAACCATGTAGGAAAGGCATCTCTTAATGATGGTTAAGATGGGATGTTGCCATTTTTTGTGTCAGCTATAGGAGCATTTGAAATTCCATTTGAATGAGCTTGTGGAGGCATCTGAAAAATACCCATTTTAGTCCCTATATAGGGTGTCGGAATGACTTGAGTTAGAGGAATAGCTTGTTCTTCCACATCATGTGGGATTTCATTTCTTTCCAAAGTATGTGATGGTTCAAGTATAGGTGCATGGTATGTTTCCTTGTTTAGAATGTAATCGAGAAGTTCTTGAACATCAGGTGGTAAATTGTCATTAGATTTAAGCAAATGGTCACAAAGAGAATCTACATCATCCAAAGCTTCATCCTGATTAGGGAGAATAGGAATGGATGGAAGAGTAGTGTAGAGAAATGTATTAATTATATATTTTTCTTGTGCCAATATATCCTCACGAAGTGGGGTTATGTTGGGACAAGTCTCTTTGTTTGATAAATCACCCATTGCTATCTCATTCTCATAGGTCTCAAAAAGGATTTGCATTATATCATCATGAAATGAAGGGAGAGAGGGAATAAATTTGTCACCACTACATTCCCCATGATTGTTTTTAGCTATAAAACCTTTGAGATTCTCCATGATTGAAGGAAAAACATCCACACTCTCAAGAAAGTTATCGAAATAGGCTATTGATCGAAGGATATCACATGTAGTGCTATTGTTCATGTCAATGCAATAGATGTATGCAATTTGATGCAACACTTGAGGATATTTGTCAGTGAAGTTGCAAAAATTATCATAGTTCACAATGTACTCATATAAGTCTTCTAAAGATGTACCCTTAGGAGAATCCATGAATGCAAAATATATGTAAAAAATGCTTTATTTTTTGTACTTTGTTAGTGCAAATGAGTGAAACAAATGGTGTAATAATGATTTTGATTAGGGACAGAAAATTATATGTCTGATATCAGTCCAATACAGTAATAAGATCCTTCACAACACACTCTTGATGCAAATCTAAGATGACGACAAGTCAAAATATAGTGAAAATATGCTAAAATATGTGATTTTTTCATTAAATCTCAATGCAAAAGAGCATGAAAAAGGGTGTTGTGAGAAAAATGATGATGGAAAGAAAATTATATCAGTAATAATAGCAACTTAATGCAAAAATATCTGTCACAATACACTTATAATGCCACTCAAGGTCAAACCCTAGTGAAAATATAGCAAAATATGCATTTTTTCACGATTTTTCAACTCCAATACCTAGAAAAAGGGGTGTTGTAAATAATTTTAGAAGGTTTAAAAAATAATAGAAATGATATCAATCACATCATTCCATAAAATTTGTCACAACACACTTGGAGTGCAATCTAGGCCAAACCCTAGGGCAAAAATAGCAAAAATGTGCAATTTTTCACCAAATTTTCAATACAAGAGGCCAATAAAAAGGTGTTGTGAAGATTTTTAGGAGGGTAAGAAAAACTATACCCTTATAACCAATTAGTGCAAAAATTCCCTTCACAACATGCCTATGGTACAAATTTAGAGAGTCGATAAGGCCAAATCTAGTGAAAATCAATGTTTTTCAAGCCCTAGGTTTGAGATCTTGACACAAAATGCTATATGAATATTTTGAAATCTGATTTATGATCAAAATGAAGTGTACTAAGATCTAAAAATGATTTTCAAGCTCTAAGATGCAAAATGCAAGTGCAAATCTAATGAAAATGTATGAAAATTGCTAGTTTTTTTTTTGTTGAAATTTTTTATGCAAAAATGCAAATATTTGAAATTTAAATGCAAATTTACACTAAAATGAAAGACTAAAGCCAAATCTAAATTTGAATGAGTCTGTAAAATCTGTAGAAAAATCTGAAAGAAGAGTTTGCCTACAAACCCTAGATTTTGCAATTACTAGGTTATATGAAAAATGTCAAATTTTCTACAAAACCCTAGCAATTGTATGATGAAAATGTAATGAAAATTATTGAATTTTTGTAATTTTATTTAATTTGTCTCAGATATAAAGCAAAAATCAGAAATTAGAATGAATTTACGCAAAATAGTAACCCTAAAATGCAATCTTTTTCAAATTTTCAATTTCTTTTAAAAACTTTTCAATGCAATAAGATGAATGACTATATGAATGAATGCAATCAACCCAAATATGAAGAAAAACACTCAACAAGGTGCAATCAAGTTCAAAAACATGGGTTCACCAAAATGTAAAGGTTAAAATTTGGATTGTTTTAGTTTTGTTTGGTGTTTGAATCCTCCTTTAACCAATGACATTCAAGGACCTTCGAGTTGAGTGGCAGAGCACTATTAGGTCCTTGGTCACTCATGAATGTAGGGAAGCTTGGATTAGGGAGTTTGATTACTAATTTTATTTCTCTTATGCTCAATTATCCATTAAAACCCTAATTATGTGAAAATGCCAGTAAATAGATGAATAACAGAAAATTCAGGGACAAAGGAGTAGGTGCCCAAGTCCAAGGCCCCACTTTTATCAGGATCTAGAAACTCAGTCTGCAACTTGTTCCTGCAATTATAGAAATCTATCCATTGCAGAACTTTGAGAACTAGGGAGCGGGTGTCCTAGTCCAAGGTGCTCTTTTCTCTTCTATTCTATAATTCTAACACTCCAATATGCCCTCCTGCAACTTCACTTTGTTTGCATCATCAACCTGTAACCTGTAACCATGAAAACTTTGGGAGGGGGTTGTGGTGTTTAGAGGCTTGGCTTAGTCAAGCCCCATAAGGACACTTAAGTCTTCCAAACACCTTTGTCAAATAGAGAGTGTGTGCCCTTGTGAGGCAGAGGCAAAATCTAAATGAATAAATGATTGAAAACACAATGAATGTCACCTTGTAGTGAAGTTATCATGGGAGGAAGATGCTCTTAATTCCATGAGAAAATGGATGCTCAAATCTGCAAACACAAACACATAGACGACACAAAACTACTCTTGCAACATAATGAAAGCCTTGAATCACCTTTAGAACACAATAGCTTGGTAGTAATCATCTAGTTTACAAATGAATTCCTAAACATGCTTTTATATGCAACTACAAACATTCCCAACAATAATTTTGTAATGCAAAGGTGTCATGTTGGCATAGGACCTAATTAACGGTCACAAACTGACATTCAAAATTTGGGATTGACCCAAAATAGGGTAGGACTAGGGCACGGGTGCCTAAGTCCTCCCCCCTATTTTGGGAAGGGTTAGATTCAAGGTCCCCCCAGGTCTTATTTACCATAAAACCCAGGACTCATTCCATTAGGATGTCAAATTATGATGTAAGATGTCCTAAATGCACACAAAAGACCTGGGAGCTAAACCTAAAGAGGGAAAAGCCCCCAAGGGGACATTTTCCTATGTTACAATTTTAGGAAAAAAAGGATTGATGAATTTCATGACCTCCAACAAAGGGACCTTACCGTTAATTAATATGAGAGCAAGTTCTTGGAATTGATTCAATATGTTGATTACATTCAAGATGAGAAGTTAATTGTCATCCATTTTGTTAGGTTCTAAATCCTAGTGTTTTGGGACTAGTAAGAATGGAAAGTCTAGAAAACTTAAGGGTTGCAGTGTAGAAATATTTGATAATAGAATAAGTTGATGGAAAAACATAAGAGGCTCATGAACAGTTTAGGAACCGTAATCAAAATCAAGAAGAGAGAGGTTTTTGAAGGCCACCTTTACCTCCAAAAGGGGGAAATAGACCTAACACCTTTACTTAAAGGCCTCCACAATAGAAACCACAAGGTCCAAGGAATAGGCAGAATCAGGTTCAGCATGGGGACTAATTTAGGCCATGGCAAAATTTGGGTCCTCAAAGGGATCAACGACCTCAGAATCAAGAAGCAGAGCCTTTTGTTACTTATCAATCTCAACAGTCTTTCCAAGGGGTACAAAGTGGTTCAAATAGACTAGGAACCTTATAATCCAGTAGAGCCCCTTCAGTGCAAGTTCAAAGATTAGTGTCATTTTATGTATGTGGTGGGCCAGGTAATTTGACTCAGGATTGCCCACAGGGGTTTAGAGTTGGGAAAAAAGTAGGCACCTCATAACGAACTGTTGATAATGTGGGCAAGTCCCATAGGGTTTTTGCAGTAGTCAACAATCATCAAGTCGATCATCAGGCCATGGTAATTGTCATAGCATGTATGGTGAATGGTATTTCTGCATATGTTTTAATTGGTTCAAAAACAATAGATTCCTTTGTTTCTCCTTCTTTGGTAAAATGGATAATGCTAGTGGAAGTTAGACAGGAGGATAAATGGGAAGTAGAGTTAGCCTAAGGGGAAAAGGTGTCCATTGATTCTTTGGTTAAGGGATGCCAGTTATGAGTTGGGTCCTTTGTCACATCAGTTGATCTTAGAGTCACCCCTTTGTGTTCTTATGATGTGTTGGGCATGGATTAGCTCAATGCTCATGAAGAAAAGATTGATCGTAGAAATAAAAGTATTGAGTGTCTGGATGATTTGGGCATGCTGGTTAAGATTGTGGGAATTCAAAGACCCATCTCTCTTTAAATGATTTATGCTATGCAACTTAAACATTGTATGCGAAAAGGTTGTCAAATGTTTGCTACCATAATCAGTGACAAAGTAGAAGAATATGAAGGTATGAAAGAAATATCTTTTGACAATCATCCTATCCTTAAGGATTTTTTTGATGTGTTTCGATCGGAGTTACCAAGGTTTCCTCCCAAGTGTGAGGTATATTTTCATATTAATTTAGTTCTAGTTGCTCAGTCGGTGTCAAGGACACCATATAGAATGACTACCCAAGAGATCAATAAATTCAAGGTGCAATTAGAAGAGTTATTGGAAAAGGGTCACATTCATCCTAGTGTTTCTTTGTGGGGTGCGTTAGTAATCTTTGTGAAGAAGAAGGATGGAACCCTTAAATTATGCATTGATTATAGATAGTTGAACAAGTTAATAGTCAAGAACTAATACCCTCTACCAATGATTGATGACTTGTTTGATCAAATTAAGGGAGATAGGATATTTTCAAAAATTAATCTCAAGTTAGGTTATCATCAATTGAGAATTGTGGAAGAAGATATTCATAAAACTATGTTTAGGACCCATTATGGTCATTATGAGTTTGCATTTGTGCCTTTTAGCTTAACAAATGCCCCAACAGTATTTATGAGTTTAATCAATGGAGTGTTCCAAACTTTCTTGGATTGATTTGTGTTAATCTTTTTTGATGATATTTTAATCTATTCACATAATGAAGAAGAGCATGAAGAGCATCTTTGACAAGTCTTGTAGTGTTTGTGAAAGCACCAATTGTATGCTAATTTGGCTAAGTGTTCCTTTTTCCAAACAAAAATTCAATATTTGGGATACATTATTTTAGGTGATGGTATCTCAGTTGATCCATCTAAGGTTAAGACTAAAGTGGAATTGCCAACTCCCACTAATGTATCAGAAGTGTGATGTTTTATGGGACTCATAGGTTATTGCCATCATTTTGTGGAAGGTTTCTCTAGAATCGCTCATCCTATCACTTCTCTCCAATCGAAGGGGAAGATGTTCATATGGAAAGAGCAATGTGAAATTTTTTTTCAGATTCTTAAGGAGTGTCTCGCTAGTGCTCCCATCCTAGCTCTACATGATCTAGCTGTGGAATTTACGGTATGCACGGATGGTTCTTTAGATGGGATAGGTGTAGTGCTTATGCATGAAGGTAGAGCTATTGTGAATGAGTCTCAGAAGATTAAAAATCATGAGCTTAAT
Source organism: Cunninghamia lanceolata (assembly GCA_027924645.1). Lineage (NCBI taxonomy): Eukaryota > Viridiplantae > Streptophyta > Pinopsida > Cupressales > Cupressaceae > Cunninghamia > Cunninghamia lanceolata. The sequence continues at coordinate 1,107,526 of BSBN01000088.1, forward strand.
TATCCAACAAATGACTTAGAACTTGCAACAATGGTTCATACACTCACTAGGTGGAGACATTTTCTCTTGGGGTATAATTTTGAGTTACATTCTGACCATTCCAATCTTTAGTATATATTTACTGAGTCAAATTTGAATGCACAGAAAAGGAGATGGATGGAATTCTTGTGTGAATATGATTTTGATGTTTATTTCCTTTGATGAAAGAAAGATGTTGTTGTTGATGCACTAAGTAGGCGTAGGCATCATTTGATGCCCTTGTCTTTGCATTCAGATTTGAGGGCTCAGATTTCACAACACTTTACACAAGATGAGTGGTATTGTGAATTCTAGCAGTAGTTGTTTTCTCAAAGGGCTATGAAGGGAAATATGCAGGTTACACTCTTAAGTAGGATGGTTTGTTGCATCACTGAGGGTGTATTTATGTACCTTTCATGGGTGATCTTTGAACCATTATTCTAGTAGATTCTCATGGATCTCCTTATGTTGCTCATCCAGGTGTTAAGAAGATGCATGCAGACCTTATATAACTTTATCATTGGTTAGGGATGCATCGGAATATTATAGAGTATGTGGCTAGGTGTTTGGAATGTCAAAGGGTTAAGGTCAAGTATCAACATCCAATAGAGTTGTTGTATCCTCATGAGATTCCTGAATGGAAGTGGGATGTAATCTCTATGGATTTCATAGTTGGTTTGCCCTTGTCATTTAGGCAACATGATGCCATTATGGTGACTGTCAATAAAATGACCAAGGTTGCCCATTTTTTGCCTATTAAGACTACTTATACAACGCCACCAGTGGCAAGAGTATTTTTGGATAATATTGTGAGGCTTCATGGTGTTCCATAGAAAATCATTTTAGATAGGGATCGTGTGTTCACCTTAGCCTTTCAGAAGTCTTTTCAACAAGCTCTAAGAATGCAGCTTAACTTCAGTACTGCATATCACCTAGAGACGGATGGCCAAACTGAGAGAGTCAATTAGGTACTAGAAGATATCTTGCCGATGTACATTATGGATCACCAATCCAAATGGGAGGAATATTTTGATTTGGTTGAGTTTTCTTATAATAATAGCCATCACTATTCTTTGGGTATGCCTTCTTATTAGGCTCTTTATGGTAGGCTTTGAAAGACTCCTTTGAGTTAGGACCTATTGAGGACATAATTGTGATTGGTTCTGAATTGGTTCAAGAAATGGAACAATAGGTGGTGTTAATCAGACAATGATTATAGGAGGCACAAGATAGACAGAAAAAGTATGCATATGCTAAGAGGGTGGATTGAAGTTTTTTTTTGGTGATAAATTTTTCTTGCTTGGGTGCAACCACACAAGAGCCCTATCCACTACAGGAAAGGTTCTAAGTTAGCACCCTATTTTGTTGGACCATTTGAGGTGTTGGAAAGAGTGGGCCTAGTTGTCTATTGCTTAGCTTTGCCACCTAGCCTGTCTCATGTGCATGATGTTTTCTTTATTTTTTATTTTACAACATTATATACATGATACTTCTCATATTTTGCATTGGGATGGTTTACAGGTAGAGGAGGGAGGACAATTGACCATGGAGCCAATACATATTTTGGCCTGGTGGACATTGGCTCTTTGATGGCAAGAGTTGGACCAAGTGAAGGTCTAGTGGGATAAGTATGATGAGCTTTCAGCCACAAGGAAAGATGCTTCTTACATGAGGACACTCTATCCTCATCTTTTTGATGACTTTCAAGATGAAGTCTAACTCTAAGACAAAGGATGTGAGACCCCTACTTTATGCACTCCTATTCTTTGAAATCCTTGATGTTCCTAGAGACATTTTGATGATTATGATACTCAGTACTTATGGATGGTGCACATTCATTTATTGTGGATGGTTTTTGATATACTTATGGATTTTATACCTTATGATTCGATTCCATATGATATCCTTTGATGAGATTATTTGATTTATGTATTTGTGAATGATGAATTTTATATGTTATTCTATGGTTGCTAATGGATCTATGATAATCTGTTATTTATAATAGATTTATTTTGGCTATATATTGTACTGACACTTCTTGTTGAGTGTACAGGTGGATTATTATGCCAATAGTTGATGGGGGTCATGTAGCCACTTTATGTCTTCCAGTGTGATGTTAGACCTAGGAATGGAGTCCTAAGGTCTATTGTCCATGATGTTAAGAAATGTGATTTTTAGTGTTACGTGATAAAGTGATTATGTCCTTGTGTGATTTTTAAACTTTTGACCTTTAAAGTGATATAGTAAGTGTTTTTAAGAGGCTTAGGTTGTATTTTATGTTTGGGAAATTGGATTAGGTCTAAGGTACATAGGTTAGATGTTTATTTTTGTCATTTATAATCTATTAAAAGGTGTTTAGACCCTCCTTTAAGCCCCACTTCCAGACGTGGCAAAAATAGGAGGGTGGTTGGGTGGTTGACTTAGTTATGGTAAAAAGTTACCCTTTCCTTTTCTTTAAAAACTCTTCCTTCATGGAGGAGTGTTACTTTCTCATTTTTTTGCTTCTTGGGATTTTATGATCTTGTTTTGAGTTCTTGAGGAGAGAGAGAGTGTTAGAGTGTGTTGGGAAGAGGAGGAGAAAAAGGTGAAAGCTTGGAGAAGGCAAGCTCTCATCTAAGGATTCTACCATTAGTGGGAATTTTGCAAATTGAGGTAGGATGCTTTTCTTTATTGATTAAATGTAAATATTGTATGTGCTTGTCCTAAGGGTTGTGTTGGTGTTGTGAATATGTGCTTTATTTTGTATTGTGTGTTGTTTTCTTTACGTGTTTTATAGGGTAGTTGACCCCCTCTTGCAAAGAGGTTGATTTTTGTCCTCCATGTGCAAGGGGTTGAGTGGGCACGACTCCCACAAAGGGGCATCTTTATTCATGGTATGAGTACCCATTTTTATTCAGGAGTATGAGTATCCCCTAATTATATACTTGTTGGCTTTGTTTGGAGGGATAAGGGTGTCTTGATGGTACATTGTGGTGTATGGAGGTTTTGATGTGAGATTGGCCTTTGGGTTAATGTGATACATATGTATTCCCCTAACAACTAGTGCCCCTATTCCCCCTATGTGGAATTCCTTATTGGAAATCCAATGTGTTAGAAATGTACTTTGGGTGTTTTGTAACTGTATGAAGTGTAAGAGAAATGTGTGCATATGTTTTGTTTATGTAAAGTGATCTTGTTGAGTTGTGTTGTGAAGAGGTTCCAAGTGGCTAAATGTTCCCCATGCTTGGGGTGGGTTGTCTTACAACCCTATGGATTAGTGGAGAGCCCATTGACATAGTGTTGTTCTTCCTCTCCTTTATTTTTAGGTTCATGGATGGAGGTTGAAGATGTTTTGGAATTGCACAAGTCTTTTTGGAAAGAAAGGCAATGTTGTTTTGTTTCAAGAGATATTTCCTTGTTTCCTAATGTACTTTGTGTATCAAATGTTGTAGATCATTTGTAAAAGTATTAGAGTAGCAAACTTGTGATGTTACATATGCATTTGAATGAATATAAATTTGACAAGGTTTTCAATGGTAGGAAGGCTTTGGTTGTCAGATGTGGTTATTCTAGCATGGAAATAGTGTTGGATCTCATGTAAAAATATGCAAGTTTATTGAAATTGTTGATCATAGTTAGTATGAGTTTCAATAATGCTTTTCAATATTATCTCTGATTTTTATTTTCTAAAAAAAAATTATTTCTGTATCAAAAAAATGAGTTTTTTAAAATAATTTCCTTCACAATAATGTTGTAAGCTATGAATTGTTTGAATGTTCCCGTTTCTAAGGAATTTCATGTCAATCCTGACAAATTTTTAAACATTTATTTTAGAAAAGGATTTTTCCTCTAAAAGCCTGACTTAAAACAACAGAATCAAAACAAATGCTTAAGATTTTATCCATTTTCAAGTCTTATATAGAATTTTATAATGTACAATAGAATGAAATAAAATAAAATAAGAAGTTATATGTTAAAACTTTAAAGTAGTCGACTGAGATAGGGAAGGTTCAATTTTAGACCCTTGCAGGGCGGTGGAGGGCAATGGCCTAGGTGGTCAGCACGGGCTGCACCTACCTGGGGAAGGCACTACCAGGAATGGGATAGCCAATGCCCTCATTTATGGGCTCATTTGACTTGCAAAACAGATGAAAGTTTAAAACCGTTTAACTACAAACAAATCTGCAACCTTTTCCAATCGACTCCCTCTGTGGGGAATAAAATAAGTAAATCTGTTGTCACTCAAAACCTTAGAATGCCGTAACCTTTGCTAGCATCCTCTATGCCGGCAGAAATGTATGCAAAATGTGAATCCACAAGCAAGGCACGTAACTGTTGACAAATTGCCTCAAAGGAATATGGTCTCATGACGCCATGATCACAGTTCCATGATTACATACAAAATGTATTCATTGATTTGATTCCAAAATAATAGAATGGTACAATCTGAGAAAAGTAGTAGTTATTTTTAGTTACGTATAAGGTAGTTTCTATTTAAGAAACTTTTAAATTAAGACTTAGGAAATTAAAAAATTAAAAATTAAAAACTTAATAGTGATGGTGTAAATAGTAACAATTCTATTTAAATTGGATAAAAAGTGTAATAAAAATTTCTTAAAATAAAAAAACCATTGCCAAATTGTGATGTGATATATATAGTTAATGTAGGTTAATATGCCTACACACATGTAGTTTAACATGCCTTAGACTTTAATCAAATCAAAACATAGTTTTTATTTATTATTCCAATCGATATGTTCCTAGATCATACTGTGCCCTGTCGGAATACTATATAATTAGATTGGACCTCTAGGATTAGAGAGAAGAAATGTAGAGCCTTTGAAAAGTTGGTGAATGAATCTTATTTCATTAGACTTATCAAGGAAAGAATATGATATATTAAAAGATCTTTGAATTAACATACTTGGTTAGCAAATGTTTGCAATCTAAATCTAAATTATTTTGTAATGCATTATGAAGTATTAGTAAACCTTATGATCCTAATTAGGGTGGGAACTTAATCTACTAGTCGAAGACATATTAATATGTATATTGAAATTAATGTTGTACAAAGATTGGGTACAAGATAGTAATATGATAAGGTTCATTATTGTTATGGTTAATGAATTATTGTCTAATGGGACGAAGTTTCCCCTTGATTAAATAAAAATAATAACAGGAGAATAATTATGACATGCTTGCCTTTTTTTGAAATAAAATAGTTATATGTGTAGTAACTTGAATACATGTTTGAAATATGTAGGTTAGATCAACCCCCTAATTATGATATGAGAATTAGTTTTGACATGAAATAGTGAAACTATATATTTCTATGCCCTTAGAGAAAAGAGTAGAGTTGTGAGGTTAAACCCAAAATTAAGATGTCTAATCATGTTATAGTTTTGTTGGGTGAATATTTGGTTATATCAACCATAGTATGATGAGATTATATCTCTCCTCTCAGAAAGGGGAGGCTCCCTTCTTATTGCTAACTATGATCAACATGTAATTAACTATGCTTATTTACACTAAAACTATCACTTAGGTGTTTCCATATCATCTGATTCTCTTTTTTCAGAATTGATGTTCACTTACAAACTTATAAAAAAAATCCTTTTGATGCTTACAATATATGATACACCATAAGATACCTATTGGAGCAATAATACTGATATCCAAGTTTGCTAAACATAAGAGTAACTGAAATAATACCAGAGTGTGTCAACAACAAGAAACCCACAAAGATCAAGGTCTTTTGTTGCTCCTTACGCTAATTGGAAAATGAAAAGGTATGGAATAGAGTGCAGCCCAAATTCTTCACCGTATGCAAAAAGAAGATTAAATAATCTCAGATGATAACTTGCAGCCCAAAGTCTTTCAAGTCACCTCTAATCATGAACATAAGACATAAATCTAAATATGATATTGCCGCTCAAAGACTTCAAAATCAGATTTAGAACACCTTTCAAATTATTTATATCCACACCATGATTTAATCAAATGCACAAGAAAATGCAATGGAAAATATGTAAGAACATTCCAATTACACCACAAGCTTGTTCCAAGACAAAGATTGAATGCCCACTTGCATTACTTATATTGATTGAATAAAGATTTTCAATTTCAACACAAAGTCTCAATATGCTTCTTAATGTGGCAGTATTTCACTTCAATAGCTAAAAGATAATATTTAAAAAAGAGCCCCCTCTTATTTATAGAGGAAAGCTACAAGAGAAAAATAGGAAAGTTACAACTACTTTGACTTATTCAAGACATAGTCCAATTTTGTTTGGGACTCTGTACTTCTGGTACATGCAAATTGCATATTACAAAAAGACACATAGGATGTTATTTACATATAACAAAACTACATAAGGAAAACATAGAAAATAATCTAAGTGTCCGAAGACACAAGAATTTCTTCCTCTTTATCCTTCTCCAAAAAGTCTTCATATCTCTTTAGGGCCGCTTGAACTTCATTGTCATCTAGTCCCACTATGTATCTGGAGATGGTGAGAACTCTTGTGATGGATTCTTCAATGGTGATAATAACACTCTTAGGTCTATTCAGAATTCTTTGCAACTTATCTAGAATCACTTGAAAATTCACTAGCTTGTCAATTGAAGCCAATGTGAAAGCTTTTATCTCTATCTCAATGTGTACTAGTGTAGTGAATTCTTAGACAACTATTTCCACAGGGAAGATTTCCTAACTATCATCTAACATCGGGAAAGGAATCTCTGTAATCTTATTTGAAATGTCTAACCCGTTGTCTATACTCACGTCAAGGGCTTCCTTAAGATCTTTGATCAAGCTTTGAATGACTTCTTTCTTTATTATCATTGACTCCCTATATTCCACAAACATTTTTCTATTGGGGATCACCCCATGTTCAACCAACACTTCTAACTTGAAATCTTGCATCTTGGTCCATGTCTTAATATCTTTCTCTACTAGTTGCTAGTTTTGGGAGAGTGTAACAAGTGTATGGTTCACTTCATCCTTTACTTCACCTAATTTGTTGTAATGTTCTATAGAAGACTTTATCAATTAGGTACCTTGGGATAATAGTCTTTCTATCTAGTCACTAACTACTTGACCTTGAACTCCAATATTCTTAGACTTTTAGATGGCTTCTTCATCAACGCATGTGTCAACAAGTTTTACTTGTTCTGAATATTGGGCTATCTTAAGAAGAACAAAATTTAGTTGTTCTACCTGTATCTTAATCTAACCCTTGATCAACTTGTCTCTTTCATACCTTTCAAGTAATGCAACCAATGTTGGTTGCAGATCCTCTTTTGCACTTTCATGTGTTTTCTTACCAAGTTCTATCCTTGAAATGGCATAGTCAGAAAATTGTACTTCTTCAATACTTTTGTCCTTTCACTAGTAGAATTTTGGCAAATAAATGACTACATGACTAAAACTTTTAGTCACAACAACTAAAAATGACTAAATTCTACAAATTTTTTGCAACACAACTATAAATGACTAAATAAATGAGTAATTTGATCATCAAGTAAAAAACACAGCTAAATAATCAGTCACATATGATATTAAAGTGGGTAATTAAAAAAAAGAGGGAAATGTGAGCAAGTGATAAATTAAATTTTTAATTTTTGCAAGGAGGGAAACTTGTTGGGTTTCATTCTCTCTTTGTTTTGTTTTTTTTTAGGCAAAAGGACTGAAACAACACAGGCTCTTACAAGATGGACGCCTTCTCTACTATTTACTTATTTGAAGAGGAAGGTTGTAGTATTTCTGGGCAGTTATCTGGGTTTCATTTAGCTAAGATCATGGGACAACTTCATGAAAACATTTCTAAGCATTTTCAATCTTCATTTGCATGGTTCGTTGTTTCCTTTGCCTCTTTTCTATGTTTTTCCATCTTCCTAGGGTTGCTTTGTTTCATTTTTGAGTTGTAGAATGCAAATAAGGGAGTGTTCTTTCTTCATGTTCTTGCATATCAATGTCTTCTTCATCCATTTGAAGGCTCTTTCCTTTATTCCCACAGGTTAGGTTTTTTTTTCGTGTTTGATATGCATTTTCAGTTTGAAATGCTGCTTTGTAGAGATCTATTTTATGTATTATGGAGGCAACATTATGCAATAGAAGTTTTCATATTCAAAACCCTTTCAATCTAGCCTTTGGACAGTGTTTCAAATCATTATGCTTTGGGATCTAGGGTTTCAAGAGTGTAACAAAGAGATAATGGTTTTGTTTCATGGATATTGGCTTGTTGCATTGCCATTAAAGCCATTGTGTTAGTTTCATTAAGGAGGCAGTAGTCATAAAAAATGGAGATCAATCTAATTGTACGTCAAAATGAGGATCTAGACTCTTTGACAAGGAATGGGAATCAAGTCACTATGAGGGTTAGTGATTTTGTAGTGGCTGTGTGCATTAAATATATAACTTTTAATGAGGTGATTCTACCTTAAATGTAGGTCTACACATCCAAGAGGGCACATGTAGGTGTTTATCCAAATCTACTACAGCAAGGCATCATCTGGTTTTGGCCAAACACTAATCCTCTTTCCATAGATATTGCTCTCAACAAAACTCTGCCATTGATTCCTATGTTAAGAGATCCATCAATCTGATCTATTCTAATAGTGACGGATTTTCCTTATGGGTAACTCTTTTTCAAGCAAAATCAAATATTTATTAAGTGGGATTATACTCCACAGACACAAGATATTAATGGTTTTTATTGTTCATCTTTCCTGTTATATTTTGTTCTTAAATTATTTTAGTGTTCTTCCTTTAAATTGATAAGATTATATATAATTTTATTTCTACATGAAAATTGAACAAATACCTTGGATGATACTTTGCAAGTATGAAGTACTTACTAAAAATTTGATGGACCCTTCCCATATTCCATATGCACATCATGGGCTTCTTGCTTAGACATTTAGACCCATTGGTTTCAACAACAATGTAAATTCTTAGATTATCTTGTGTAATTTTGTTTCACATTCTTTAAAATCAGAATTTTTCAAATTAGAAACCTTAAGAAGAGATTTTAAAAATGGTGAAATCCAGTAACATTGTGAATGTGATTGTCTTGGATTGACTTCTATACCATTCTAGATCCCTTTGCTACCTTTATTGTAGGCCTGTCAATGCTATCTTTGCATTGTATATCTTCACAAAGTCACTGTATTTATTGCCTTGATGCCTTATTACCAATCCCTTGCTTTCAATACTAAGTGTAGGCATCTCACGAGTTCCTTTAAATGACTGTCATCAAGCTCTCCTTTAACATATGCATACCTGACACTGGAGATGCAAGGTTATGCTAGACCCTTTACAATGACTGTATTGACCTTATACTAGTTTAGCAGGCCTTCTTTTGTAAGGTGCTCGTAATGAACATGTAGATCTCACACATTCCTATAAGGTGCATGGGATTCCCTTATCATATAGACTTCATAATGTTTGTGTAAGGCTTGGTGAAGAGATCCTAGCAAGGGGGTTTATGCACACTATCTTCACAACCTTTATGAGATCATGTTGACTATCCCATACTCAAATCTTAGTGTCTTCTCATGGCTACCAACTTTGTGATAGTCCATATTATTTTTTGCAACTTTTTTGTGCAGGTCTTTATTAAGAATGAGACAATTATATCATGCAAACGTCATAGTTGAAAATGGATAGAGAGATGTAAAGGTGGGTTTGGACTATCACCTTTCCTTAGACCTCTGTATTCTTGAACTGACAGTCTTGAGTCACTGTCTCTCTTATGCAATGTATCTTAGTCTCTTCTTCATTTTTCCCTATATGCATTTGATGTAGTTTAAAATCCCCTATATTCTTGTTTTTATAGTCTCAGAGATTTCTTATGAATGAAAATATTCTTTAATTCAAACCTTTGTGTGACAGTGTAAATTTTTGCATGATATTGTAGACTTTCTACAAGACATTGTAAAGCTCAAACACGATACCCTAGAGTGTTGGTGACAAGGTTCTGCATAATTTTGTATGATGGGCCTCTGTTTACTGTTATCATTGTCTCTTTGTAACCTAACCAAAAACTATGTCTAAAGAGATCCTCTATTAGGATTTATATGTGATTTTTGTTCTTTGTCATGTATATCTCTAGATATGAGGTTTTCAACAAAGGTTAACCATGCTCAAATATACTTCCAAGATTAGGTACCACCTCTGTTCACTCTGTCCACCCTCAATCTTCTTGACCCTCTTCATTCTATATCTTCTTGACCTCATATCTGCAAGCCTATCATGAAACTCCACCTCTTTGTAATGTATCTTAGTCTCTATTCCTTTGTAGTTGTCTCCTACACATTGTCATGCAACCATGAAAACCTCAGTTTGACTTGAATATGCTTTGTAAACCTTGGTCTCCCCAAACTATGGACAGTTGGAGTGAATGATCTTGAGAGGTCCCTGATAGAGATCAAGACTATCACTACATTCTACAGGCCTATTTGATAGTCTACAAGACCATATAGAGTTTGAAGATCTTTGGAGGTTCAAAACATGCATAGATAGGCTTGATGAGAGTCTAGAGAAGTGTGACAAACCTAAAAGTAAAAATGGTAAAGATTTAGACCTCAAGATTAAGACAAAGAAAGATCACAGTGAAATTGCATTGGTTTGAGAGTTTCTAGAGCATTTTCAAAAAATCCAATTTGTATGTATCCTGTAATCATTGTAGTCCATAAGACCACATTTTTTTGAGGTATTCTATCAAATAGTTCATGTGCCTTGTCCATGGTTTCACATTTTGCATACATGTCTACCAAGGCAGTTGCAACTACAATAAATGACAAAATTCCTGTATCTTTTATGCTTTGATGGATGTCCATACCTTGTTCCAAAGCTCCCATTTTAGCACAGGTAGGGAGGATGTTGGCAAAGGTTGTGGAATATGGCTTTACACCTACTAATTGCATTTTCTTGAAAGTTTTTAGTTTCTTCTCAAAAAGTTCAATTTGTGCATATCCTACAATCATTGTAGTCCATGAGATCACATTTCTTTGAGGCATTTTGTCAAACAGTTCACATGCTTTGTATATGTTTCCACATGTTGCATACATGTCTACCAGTGCAGTTGCCACTACAACATATTGAAAGCCTATTTTTTATATTGCTTCATTTTGCATCACCAATCATCTCCTCAAGAACATTGTCCCTATTTAAAATGATGGAAATAGTTTGCATCTATCACAACAATTTATGTTTAAAAAATCCATTTTGTGCATATCCTACAATCATTGAATTCCAAGAGATGACATCTCTTTGAGCCATTCCATCAAACAGCTCACGTGCCTTATCTATACTTCCACATTTTGCATACATGTCTACTAGAGCATTTCCAACAATAATATATGACAAAAATCCCCCTTCCATTATGTTATGATGGCTGTCCATACCTTGTTCCAAAGCTCCCATTTTGGCATAGGCAGGGAGGATGCTGGAAAAGGTTGTCGAATTTGGCTTTACACTTTTTAGTTGCAATTTCTTAAAAGTTTCTAAAGCCTTTTCAAAAAATCCATTTTGTGCATACTCGCAATCATTGTAATCCAGTATTTTAAGTTGGAATTCTTTGTTTCCTATTCATTTGGTTGATAAAGGTTGGAAGTGTCATGGGCCTGGTGTCATTGTAGAATATTTGGGTATTCCATTTTCTCTTAATACATCATTGAAAGCCATGTGGGACTGGGTTTTTGATAAAGTCAATGGTAAGATTATTAAATGGTAAGTTAAATTGCGTTCTTTGGCTGGCATATTTTAGGTTTGTCAGAAGGTTCTCTCATCCTATACTATATATTTATCTTCCTACTGGCTTGTTGCCTCTTCTCACATTAATCAGTTAAACAAACTCATTAGAAACTTCTTATGGTCCAATGGTAAAGGAAACAAGAAAAGGCATGTTAATCCTTGGTCTCAATATGTTGCTCCCAGAGAACTAGGTGGTATGGTCTAAGGAATTTTTTTGGCATGGGGTTGCTCTCACCATTAAGTGGATTATTAAGATTGTTTCTGATAATGAGCCTTGGAAGCAATTATTTAGGAATAAAATTGTTAATAGTGTGCCTAAGAAAAATGGTAATTGGCATGGATTACATACCTAGGATTACCTTTTTGGTAGTTTTGATGTGAAGCCTTTGGGATCTACTATATTTTGTTCTACTTGGAAAGCTTGGTCTCTAGTAAAAGGATTAACCAAGAGTCGTGAGGTTTTCTTTACAGATAAGGTTAAGATTTTGGGTTTTAGATCAATCTGGTGGTCTTTATATAACAAGAACTCTTTGTTAGATCTTACTAGAGGCTGCTCTTCTTTGTCATGGTCTAATAAGGCCTTGAAATGTATGAATGATATTTGACTAATGGAAGAGTTTTGGATTGGGACTATATTCATAATTTATTTGGTATTAATCATCATAAAAAAATAACTTATACTATGATTTGTAAATCAGTCGACAAGAATTTTGAGGTTGTTAACTGGAATGATGATTTATGAGAGTATCAAATGGGTTGGTGGATGTGAGTTTACTAAAGCTTCTTCTAAGTATCTTTACTTCCTGTTGTCTTATTCTGAAGAATGGTTTATGAAGCTTAATGGTATTTAGGGGTCTAATGATCCTATGAAGGTTTGAGCCAAGAGACTCAAATAGGTTTGGGGTAACAACATTGAGCCTAAGAAGTGTTTTTTAGATGGATGATTTTGTTTAATAAATTGGCTATTGGTATTGTTATGCTTGGTCCTAGGTCTAAGTCCTATCTTGTGTATGATGCCAATGACTAGGTGAAGCACTTATTTTTTTATTGTCATTATGCTAAATTAATCTAGCATTCATTTCTTACCTGTTTGGGTTAATATTTCTAGTAAGTCTGTGATTAGTTGTTGGGATATTTTGTATGGGAAAATCGTTTGTTCTAATTCTTTGGGTAGATCTTTAGATAGGTTGTGGTTTATAATGTCTTCTGAAGTTTAATGGTTTATTTGGATTGTTATAAATGAGGAGGTATTTCAAGGAAAGAAACATTTGCTCACTAATTTTTCTAGAAAAGTTACCTATTTTTGTGGTTGCCAATATGGTCGCCTTGCAGGTCAGGAAGAGTAGTGAAGCCATGAAGCAATTTATTATTGGTTAGAGGCTTTTTGATGACCCTTATTTTAGGCAGCAGGGTATTCCTATTGTTTAAAGTTATGACAAGGATGGATGGCCAATGCAGCATGATGTAACTATTGTCAATAAAGTGTAGCAATTTGTGGGTGTTTCCCCTGTGGTGATTGATTCTTCTAGTTCTAGATCTATTGGTTTACAAGGTCTTGGTGGCTCAAGAGTGCTTGATCCTAGAGAATCTAGTGAATTGGACCCAAATGAGGCTATTGATGTGGTTTCTTATGTTGTTGGTAACTTGGGTTCTAGTGATGTTGATAGTCTAGCTTCTGATCTCTCTAAGTTGGATGGTTTGTCTTCATGGATTGGTCCTCTAGTTGGACCTAACAGGTTGATGGAGATGGACAGTCTTCCTAATTTAGTTTTTGTGGAACAAAAGTCCACTGCTGGATTAGATGGCAGTGCTTATCTTGGCTTTGATCTTGCTTTTTGTGTTCCTTCTACAAATCTTTGAGGCATTTTGCCAAATAGTTCACATGCCTTGTCAATGCTTCCACATGTTGCATACATGTCTACCAGGGCAGTTGAAACTACAACATCTAAAAAAATTCCTCTATCCATACATTTAAACCTCAGAATGTTCAAGTACAATATCAATCATCACATCCAAAAGTAAAATTGCATCATCCCCATGCACACACAAAAGTTCCTTTGCGGGGATGCAGGGAGAGCTTGCCATCCCACACCCTCATGCCTTGGCTCCTTGTGGGGCTGCAAGGGAGGCTAGACTATAATCACACAAAATTTCCTTTGTGGGAGATAAGTAGGTGAGGAAACAATCATGCCAAATGAAATACCCAACATATGTCTTACCTAAATTTCTACCACCCCGCCACCCTACGACAGTGACTAGAGAGGCTGGCGGGTGTGCATGATGGATGTCCATACCCTGTTCCAAAGCTCCCATTTTGGCATAGGTAGGGAGGATGTTGACAAAGGTTGTCAAATTTGGATTTATGCTTGCTAATTGAATTTTCTTGAAAGTTTCTAAAACCTTGTCAAAAAATCCATTTTGTGCATATCCCACAATCATTGCATTCCATGAGACCACATTTCATTGAGGCATTTTGTCAAACAGTTCATGTGCTTTGTCTATGTTTCTACATTTTGCATACATGTCTACCAAGGTAGTTGCCATTACAACATCTGACAAATCCATCCTTTATGCTTTGATGGATTTCTATACCCTGTTGCTAAGCTCCCATTTTTTCATAGGCTAGGAGGATGTTGGCAAAGGTTGTAGAAATTGGCTTTAGAATTGCCAATTGCATTTGCTGAAAGTTTTGAAAGCCCTTTCAGTAAATCCATTTTATGAATATCCTACAATTATTGCATTCCATGTCTACCACAAAGGAAATTTTGCATACATGTCTACCATCAATATCTAAAAAACTCATTTGCAAGGCATGGTTGTTAATAATCTAGTGTATGTATTTGAGTCAAAAACATAGGCACATAATCATTTTCATTTATGAAAAAGTCCCCTTAGTGAATCTTATATAGTGTGCATATTATATAACTTGTCTATAGTTTTTGGTCTATGGTTAGTATAGCTTATCTTTTTTTATGATCTTGTTTATCAAGTCTAGCAATTGTTAGTTTTTTATTGATAATGTTCTATAGAATTTTCATTATGGTCCACCTGGGAAAATTTTAAAAAAATCATTGATCAAGTACTGAAAACTGTATTTTTGCTTTGCAAGTCCTCTCTTTATTGTTTGCAATAATCCTTCGTATCATGGTTTCATTGAGGCATTTTGTCAAACAGCTCATGTGCTTTGTCTATGTTTCCACATTTTGCATACATGTCTACCAAGGTAGTTTCCATTACAACATCTGACAAATCTCTCCTTTATGCTTTGATGGATTTCTATACCCTGTTGCTAAGCTCCCATTTTGTCACAGGCTGGGAGGATGCTGGCAAAGGTTGTAGAATTTGGCTTTAGAACTACCAATTGCATTTGCTTGAAAGTTTTCAAAGCCCTTTCAACAAATCCATTTTATGAATATCCTACAATTATTGCATTCCATATCTACCACAAAGGAAATTTTGCATACATGTCTACCATCAATATCTAAAAAACTCATTTGCAAGGCATGGTTGTTAATAATCTAGTGTATGTATTTGAGTCAAAAACATAGGCACATAATCATTTTCATTTATGAAAAACCCCCCTTAGTGAATCTTATATAGTGTGCATATTATATAACTTGTCTATAGTTTTTGGTCTAGGGTTAGTTTAGCTTATCTTTTTTTATGATCTTGTTTATCAAGTCTAGCAATTGTTAGTTTTTTATTGATAATGTTCTATAGATTTTTCATTATGGTCCACCTGGGAAAATTTTAAAAAAATCATTGATCAAGTACTGAAAACTATATTTTTGCTTTGCAAGTCCTCTTTATTGTTTGCAATAATCCTTCGTATGATGGTTTCATGCACAAGGAATGATTATGACAGTGATATGATTGTAAAAGAATAAGAGGACCTTCTCAAAAGGTAGTGATAGTCATTTGAGGTTGAGCAACACTTAAAGACCCATGGATGATAGGGCTACACTGAGAGCCATAAGTAGAAGACACTGGGATGTTTGAAACAATATAGTGAGAAGAGTGTGAAGAGATTGAATAGTTTCAATCTAACCTGGAAACACAAAGTGAAGGTCCTGATCAAATGGCATCATGGAAATGACAGTGTTTCCAAAACATTTATGACCATGGTAGAAGCACTCCTCAAACTTGAATGAATATCTTTGCAAATGAGGATGTATGACAGTGAGGATTGAAAGGACAATCTGTGAAAGAGCTTCCAGCTATGCATGAAGAAAACCAACAAGTGACTATCAAGAGGCACAGATTCATGCAAAAGACATTGATCATGCAAACATTAAAAGATAAGCTTAGAGTCAATGAGAAGAACTATTCAAAGGTTACAATCTTGTTAGTGTCTCAAGAGGCATTTAAAGGGGTAAGGAGACAACCTTCTAGTGTGCATTTGACAGTGCCAAATCTCATGATAGTCAAAAGTCTTCATGTTAGATGCACGAACACCTAGGACAGTACCATAGAGTTGGTACAAGTGAGCAGTAACAAGGTTGAGGGTTATCATGAGCTATTTGCCAAGACACATATATTTTGCAACAACAGTATCATAATGGGATGTTGATTTCTATATTAGAGATAAGGACACTTTATTGCTACATGTAACAATTCACAGTGGCAACTTATGAACTAGAGAAAGTTGGGTACATGAGACAAGATCTTTATACAGATGACAGTGTGATATTGAACTAGGACAGTGAGCTTCATGGGACAGTCATGGATTTGTGAAAAAGACATCTATGAATGTCTTTGTGCTTCTATGCTCAATGATACTCAGAAAATTAGTTTCTTGCTCATTCTTTGAGCTATGTATTCTAACCATGAAGGTTTTTTTAGCAAAGAGAAAGCATTGTAACTTATTTTCAGATTTGTGTGTTGTTTGTAAACATTTTTTATCAATAAAACAAGCTAGTTGTACCTTCTCAAAGTCATTTCATTGTGCAAGCTTCAAAATATACTACTAATTATACTAATGACTAAATGCAAGCTTCAAAATGACTAAATATACTACCAATTGACAGAAATTAGTGAATAGTGAATAAATATGACTAAATATATGACTAATGTCAAATTAGTGGATAAAAATGACTAAATATACTACCAATTTGATCAAAATGATGATTAAAATTAATGACTAAATACACTACCAATGGACAGAAATCAATGAATAAAAATGACTAAATAAGTGACCAATTAACAAACATCAATGACTAAATTAATGACTAAATATATTAGTGAATAAAAAATGACTAAATAAGTGACCAGATTACAACAATCAATGATTAAATCAATGACTAAATATACTACCAAATCGATCAATCAAAACAACCCATTAATAACTAAAAATAGTTTAGTCATCAATTTGGTCGCATTATAAATGACTAGCAATAAACTACTAATTGTCACATGACCATGTTTAGTCATTTATAAGCAGTTTTTAGTAGTTTTTTCAGTCATATATTGCTATTTTTGTACTAGTGTTTGGAGGTATAGCCACTTCAACATACATATTACCTGAGGTATCAAAAATTACCCTTGATATTGCTTTGGCTTTCTTTGTTGATTTGGGCTTTGCTGGAACTAGTTGACCAAAATCAAAATCATTAGGGGATACAGCTTGTTTCTTCATCTTTGGTTTTTGAGACATCAACTAAGGGGGAAGAATGGATGAATCTTCTTTTATTTCTATCATCAAAGTTTGCGATGATGGGGTAGGACCTATTTTGGGGTAAAAAGGAGGGGTTTTCAATTTCAATGGATGTGTGGGTTAACTCCTCGTTTCACACTTTACATTTAAGGACATAAATCGAGTCAAGCCACCACTCTTGCAATAGGGCTTTTCTATAGATTTAGTGTCACTTAGAATGAAGAGGAAACTTGGAATTTGCTGATTAATTGATTAATTAAAGCCCAATTATGCTTAAAACCCTAATTTTGCAAAATCATAAATAAACAGATGAATCATGACAAATGCTTACACAAAGAGATATCAAATGACAATTAGATACATACCGGATTTCAAGATTCCAGATGTGAACAAGTCAGGGATGAAAGAGTGAGTACCCGAGTCAAAGGTGACAATTTCTTCAGGGATCTCTAGAACTTGTCTATAACTAATCACCACTATCATGGAGGTTTTCTGCTTCAGAGATTCAGAGGACTAAAGAGCGGGCGCCCAAGTCTAGGTCCTAGTTTTCTTCTCAGGTTTACAATTCTAACACTCTGTTATGCCTCCCTACAACTCCTCTTCTTCCGCGTTTGCACTTGTATCCTACAATCATAGAAAAAGGGGGTTTGGGGTTGTGGTGTCTAGGAGCTTGCCTCAGTCAAGCCTCGGAAGGACATTCAAGTCTTCCAAATACTGTTGTCAGATAGAGAGTGCATATCCCTATGGGATAGAGGCAAAAACCAATTGATAAATATTGAAAACACAAATAAATGTCACCTCAGAGGTTTAACTCTCATATAGATGACAATCCTTCACATCATGAGAAGATGAAGATAAATCTGCATAATAAACACAATAACAAGGCAAGTCTAATATGCAACAATGAATACTTTGAATGCTCTAAAATCATTAGTGCACCATAAGTTCATCATCATCTTCTAGTTTACAAATGTATCCCAAAACATGCTTATATATGCAACTAAACACATTCCCGCTTTAATTTTGTAATTCAAACTTGACATGTTAAAAATAGACACTTCTAACAATTACATAACTGACATTTAAAATTTGGGACCCTTCTAAATAGGGTAGGACTAGGGCTATTGCAACTATGTGCCTAACCACTGTTGTCATTGATTTCAACATATCAGTGTTGTCATCGATGACAACTATGCTCTTGTTTATAGAAGAGCAGTCTAGCAGTTTGCTCCATATTTCTTGTAGAATGAATATCCTTGTCTGCAGATTGGAAGTTATTTAGATGTATGTTTGAAGATGCTATGTTCCAAGTTTGAGCCTCCAGTATGAAGATTTGAGTGAGTTATGTTCACTAGAGTGAAAACTACTTTTTTGTATGGCTGGTGGTGATAGGGAGAATGTATTATGCTCCGTATTCCTCTGCATTTATGTAACATACATATTAGTGTACACATGTCATTTGGCTTACTTTGGCATTCATTTGGCCATATTTGGAAGGCTCATTTTATGCACATGGCGTAAGACACCTCAACTAGGTGTGTGGCAGTTATGAAGAGCCCTTCAAACTCTTTCACACCACTTAGCTTGTCACATCTACTTGAGATCTCCTTAAGTTATGGGATTGAATCCCATTAACTCAAGGTTGCTCAAGGCTATATGTACTTGTCATATTGAATTCCAATTCACTTCAAATTTGTGATTAGCATTCATCTTATCGATCCTACAAATTCTAATATGGTATCAGAGCAAGGATAAGTTATTGCTAGTTCTTTTTTTTTTAGTCAAAACCTCTATTTTTTGAGTGGTGCACCCTATTCTAGTTTCTTTCATGCTTTCTAGATCTTCGTTAGTCTCCATTCATCTATATGCAATGGAGTCTTAGTCTGTTTGGCATTGCTGGTTAAATTCTAGCATGGAAAACCTGTTTCTATGTCTTGGAAATTTGTAGGGTGAAGGAGGTCAAGTTGGTTGTTGATGTGAGAGTTTCTAACACCCTTAGCTCCAGCCCAAACAGGCTTGCAACTTCTTTGTTGGCTCGTGACTTGTACAAATAGGCCTGCAGCCTCTGTTTGCATGTGGCCTTTGTCTCCTTCACTCCTCACACCAAATCACTTGACCATGATCTTTTTGGTACTTTGTCTCTTTGTCTAGTACTTGCAAAAGATCTTTCTGTCAAACTAAGCCAGAGGGACAATAAGATTGAGGCCACAATTTTAAAGGTGACAAAGACTTGGAAGTCATGGTGGAGGGAATTACTTGTGGAGATTTTGCACTGAGAAGCCACGGCTTTGTACATAGACCCACGCTTAAGACTAGACCCGTACCTAGCAAGAGGGCTCATGAAGAACCAAAGGGAAATGACACATGCAAAGAGGGATCGAATAGCTCTGTGCCCATCCTTTGACAAGCGTAAAACTTAGACAACATGGACAAGAAAAGGCATCGATTAGAGTGCATAGAGAGGTGATTCAAGGTGTGACCAAGGTTTTGCAGCTGCATAAGGTCATCAACCTCCATAAAGGGCAACATAGAGCTCCAAATCCTCTTGTTTGCCCCAAATCTGACCGTAGACTTTTTAAGCCTGTGGCTAGAAGAAGCAACCAATGCCTCAGTCTGCCCAAAAATCACCTCTGCTACTCACATTTCTAGCCGCCATTACCATCTTGGATGCCTTTGCAAGTAGCGTGCCCTAATTTGGGCATTTGTAAAATCCTATTGTGCCCTAGTTTGGGCTTTGACCTTTCAACCCTTCTTTTTTGGCATGAGCTATTTTGTTTTTTTTTTAATTTGCAAAAAAACTATGTTTTCTTATTAAAAATTGACAAGGCAAAATATTTTCCCTAAACGCAATCATTTAATTTTTTGTATTTGGTGTTAGAATAGACATTTTATTTGTCTAAAATGCACTATGCAATATAAAGTGCCGCGTTTAAGGGGGGAAACTAAGCAAAGGGATTTTTAAACATGCACTAAATTATAAAGTGCCAAAATTCATAGGGGGCTATCTAGAGTTGTGTCTTGTGTGCACTTCCACTTCTCCCTCAATATTTATTTCCACATCTTAAAACAAATCTGCAAACAACCTAAGTAAAACATGGAGCCAAATCATCCTATTAAACCTCTAACACCCTTTAACTATCATGATTGGAAACTCAGTATTCAACTTATGCTAAAGGATAAAGGGTTAAATAGAGTGACTATGGGCATAGAAAAAGAGCCAAATGCTATCAAAGATAAAGAAAAATGGTTCAATAAGTGTGATCAGGCCTTCGGGTTCTTATGTCTAAATCTAGCTCCTAAACTTTTATTCCATGTTGAAACCTTGAAAACACCCAATGAGGTATGTCAAACCTTAGAAAAACTCTTTGGGAAGGTTGATGAATTAAAAAGTCATGAGTTAGAAAACAAGCTCCTCAATTTGAGCCCTAGAGATTTTGATACCTTAGAAGATTATTTCACAAAGTTCAGATCATTGAAATTGTAGTTAAAATAATGTGGGATAGATAAAAAAGAAGATCAACTCATACTTTCTATACTTTCCAAATTAGGTCCTGAATATTCTGACTTTGTATCTTCTTTTTATACCACCAAAAGGGCTTTTGGTGCTTCATGGAAAATGCCTACTTTGGATGAATTCATTGTTGACTTAACAAGGGAACATGATAAATTGATACAAATGGGTGTCATGAAGAATTACAAAACACATGCTCTTGTTTCTGGAAATTGGAAAAATAACAAAAGAGAAAAACAAAAGGACAAAGAAATCAAGAAAGATAAGAAAGTTAAGTCTTCAAAATCAAACACTCAAATCTTTTCAGATCAAGGCAAAGAAAAAGCTAAGTGTACATATTGCAATAAAATTGGGCACACTGAGCAAAAATGTTTGAAGAAGAAGATCAATCATCTAACCAATCTTGTTGAAAAGCATAATATAAAGGATCCTGAATCTAACCAAGAGTTATCATCAACACCAGATACAACACCAAAAATATTTAGGGGTCATGCTCTTTTTGCATTTGTGATCTCTAAATCTGGAACATGGATTCCTAATTCTAGAACCTGACATCACTATCATCATCCCCTGTTGCTACATCAGAGTTCAGAGTTGCTTCATAGAAGGCTTCCAGAGATTCTTCACAGCAGGATTATCACCTTCGAGTATTTTATACTGTGTCTAGTACACTTTCTTGTTTTTCTCTTTTGGGGGGTAGTTTTTTTCCCATTGGGTTTTCTACCTTTCTCCACTTATGAGATTTTTTTAATTTTTGTACATGGGTACCTCATCAGGCCTTGTTGCCGGGACCCATCTTTTTCACCCACCTAAGTTGTGCTTAAGGGGGGGTATTAGTGTACACATTTCATTTTGCTTAATTTGGCATTCATTTGGCCATATTTGAAAGCCTCATTTTATGCACATATCATAAGACACCTCAGCTGGGTGTGTGGCAATTATGAAGAGTCCTTCAAACTCTTTCACTCCACTTAGCTTGCCACATCTACTTGAGATCTCCTTAAGTTATAGGATTGACTCCCATTAACTCAAGGTTGCTCAAGGCTATATGTACTTGTCATATTGACTTCCAATTCACTTCAAATTTGTGATTAGCATTCATCTTATAGATCATACAAATTCTAATAATACACTCATGGTATATGTTGGCTCTGTATGTGTTTTTGTGTTTTTCTGATGGTTTGGGTTCAAGTTTTCATTACATGTTTTTGCATGTATCATTTTTGCAACATTGATATAGAAAATGAAGCATATATGGTAAACCCAGAAAAACTAAACGATATACCAATAGACTAACAAAGACCCAGATAGAAGAAATCCAAAATATGAATTATGGTAACATACCCAGATCAAGATTTACAACTTCGTCTGAAGGCTATAGCTGGACCAGCAATATGACACCATAGAAAAGCTCAGAACTCCCCAATATGAAGATACAGAGTACTACACTCAGTAGCAACAAAGAATATGACCTTGGATGCCAAAGATGGAAGAGAGAAATGATATGAAACAAGAGGAAATGTAGTCTTCAAGTGCCCACATCCCTTCTTGGTTGTACAACCTCTATGGAGCACCAAATCGGTAGCAAACACACTAAACTTTCCCAATGGATAGCTCCAATCTGATATGCAAGTGTCTTCAGCCCAAACGATGGAAAATGCACTCACAAAACAACCTCAAACACTCCAAATGATTCCCAAGAGTAGTACAACCTCCTTAAAGGTGTATGACCTACCTTGAGGGTACGACCAGCCTAAAATGGTACTGTAACAACAATAATTCTCTGTGAATTTACTTGTTTTAGTCATTCAAAATAGTACCATGAGCTGCAATGTCAATCTCCACCAAATGTCTTCATTTCTTGCTTGAATAATCACTAAAATGGATTCCCTGAATGCCCAAATGGAACTTTTGTGTGAAGCTCCTCCTATCCTCTCCTGATGCAGTCTTTCATGCATGAAGAAAGGTGAATCTATAGAGGTTTTCGTCTGTACAAATTGATCTTCAAAACCCTAGAGCCAAGCTCAAACCCAATGCATGGGAAAACTCAATATGAGAGCAATTTTCATAACACAGAATAATGCAAATGAGCCTTCTTTTCCTCTTTTATTACTCTATATCCCAACCCCCAAGAAGATGAAGTTTTATTAATTTTTAATTCATCACTTAACCCCTTATCTCTCCATGAGGGGCGCTCATCCCTAGGAATGTAACTTTAAGTTACAACTTGCACTTTATAACAATACTTTACTTTATAACTTAAAGTCATATCAAAGTCTCATAAAATAATATAAGTTAAATATTTAATTTGACTTATATTATATCATTTTGATCTCTAGTCGCATCGAGACCATGAATATTGTACAAAGGACCATCTGCAACTGCCCTGCCCAAAATAACAAGTGCTCACCTCATGACTTACTATAAATAGTAAGTCCCTGAAATGACTTCCTAAACATCTCCATTAGCCTACAGAAGTCAAATTATAGGCTAATCCTGGTCCACTGGTGCAATGAGCTAGATGGGGGAATTATAGTCCACCCTTCCCTGTTGGAATTAAGGAACACTGAGAGGGGGGGTGAATCAGTGTTCTGTAAAATTATTAATATGTTCCTTTATAAATTTACCACATACATTCAAAAGAAAGAACCGTGAACTTAAGAACAACAATAGTAAGATCATCACACATGAACACCAAGATTTTTACATGGAAACCAAGTTAAGGGAAAAAACACGGTGGGGGTTAACCCACAATATTTTATACTATGTTAAAAGTATTACAAAATGGGAAGGCACATGCCTTCAGGCACACTGCCCAGAGCTCACTTCTCAAAGGAGGCTCACTACCTACAAGATTAATTACAAAGAGTTCACTAGAATACTTGAACTGAAGAATAACATCTAACAATGCAAGATTACAGTTTCGGTTAGGATCAATGTACCGACTTCACACACTTCATCTCTCATTACCCTATTTTACTATTCTACCATGATCCGAGCCTTAGATCTCTGCTTCGCACTTGATACTGCCACACATTGCACTTCTTACTTTATATTCGCACACCAAAATTGTAATATCCAGACTTAATACACAATGGGTCTATCCAACTTCAATATATTAACAATATGACAAATATTTTCATTATGAGAATTACAAAATAAAATCTTACCAATGTCGCTGCATCTCAATTGTCGACCTTCACAGTTCAAGTCTCGGCAAGCCTTTAGAAAATGGAAGAGAAGGTATCTTCGAGGAGATTTACCTCCAACAACATATAGTCAATCTCCCGCACACCTTCCTAACCGGAAGTGGCACTACCCTGCTCGAAAAGGATAGACTTGGGATGACCAATGGTGTTGTGACTTTTGCAACTTGTTATCATGCACCCCTAGATACCCTCTAGTCTAGCATGACCATCCACAAGTTATGCCATCCAGTCACGGTGAACTGACAATACACTAGAGGCAAGTGCATTACATTTGCCAAAGGATTTAATGGTGTTTATTGTTGTATCATCGCAATCATTACATTCACCCACCCAAAATTGACTTGAACTTTTTGCAATCCTACAGCTATGTGATTATGTTAAATTCCTTAGCCATGCTTTTATGCATAGCAGATTGGCATATTTCTAACTTTTAGACTCTCAGAGTCTTTACCACTTTTGTAGTTGAGGTATAAGTTCTAGCTTATAGATTTGTTAGTTATTGTTACTAGTTTTTGAGTGGACCATTGGATTTGATCCCTATTCAAGCTATCCTAACTAGTTAGAACATTAAACTATCAATATAGTCACAAGAAGGGCATCAAATTAACTTGCTATCGAGTCAATGTTCATCAATGTCCTAGAACTACTAGGGTTTTCTCTTGTTCTTAAGTTTAAGTAACACAGACAAGTCTTCTTCGACATGACGAAAAGAGTGTATAGTCTATTCAAAAAACTCATTACTTTGTTATGTTCGAAAAACAAAATATTATTCTTGGAGCCCTCCTTATGACGACACACATGCATATTTATTATGTTTATAGAATGGCTTAAATCTCTCCAAAAGGTGGTCTAGAATAAGCAAATTTCCTTAGCAAGAAAGGATAACTCTATTTCACCAAGCTTATAAAGGTTCTTTATTCTACGAGAGGCTAAGTAGTCTCACAGTGAAAACCACACATTCTTCAACACTTTTTCCCTCATTCTTTCTACTGTTATACTCGTACCTTCATCTTTTTCTTTAAGATAAATAATAATTGATTTATCAGGACCTACTATACTATTGAGTAAGTCATATAGTGATATAAAGACATAGGGTCGTTATTGGGTTTTCAGTGACCGTGATAATTTTGTTCTCAACAACCGATAATGGCCTACATTGTAACAAGTTTTAAACTCAGCTATTATTCATTCTTGTAGCAAGTGGATATAGCTTCAAAAGCCTTAGTAATGATGAAAATATTCCCTATATAGTTAAAATAATGGCCGCCGATAGAAACTATGGATGACCTGTATTCTATCATGCTAAAAAGAAACATAACCTTTGTTTTCTTAAGAGGAAAACCATAAGTTTCTAAAGCGTAAACCAGCCTTAGATATCATCACAGAAAAGGTACTAATAATCATTACTATTATTTGATAGTACAAATGGTAGGATGAAAATCTGAATGAAAGCCTTCAAAGATATTGTTTCCTAGTTCAATTCTTTTAGCTCCTTTAGTTCGTCTTCCTGCAAACTCCCTCTGTATTTTCTGTTCCCATCATCTCCCTTTTTTAAGACTTTTCTCCCATCTTAATGATAGCAAGATAAGAATAACTGAATTACTAACCCTAACTAACTCATGTCTTATCCCTCTTGATACGCATTATACTTGCTTAGTCTTCTACGGCCTTCCATGACAGCCCACTAGCATCATTTTCAAGTTCACAACACATTTGCTGTCATGGCATCTTCAAAAGGTGGTGGATTAATTTAATGACTTAACATACTTGTTGAGGTCAGTTATCAACATAATGAGATGTTTTTAGACTCACTTACATTATCATTCCATCTCGAGCTCAATAATGATTATATAATTATGATATATAGTGAATTCAATAAATAATAACTTATATTAAGTCTTTTCGAGCATTGGCTCGACCACTACTAACACATAGAAACCTTTATTTTTCACTTAGTGATCGATATATGACTATATACTTTATTTATACATTAACATTACAATTTTTAATCAATGATATAACACTTTGCAAATCACATAGATTTATGGCATTATTTTTTTTGGTTTCATGACGACAACCCATTTCTCGACGTCATTCTCATCGAATATAGTTCATTTATGTCACATGCACATCAGATGCTATGATGATGATGACGATTGGGCAAATACACAACCGCAACAATGAAGTTTATGGTTGACATTTTGGGGTCTAGTTTTTTAAACTCCCCCTTTATGAATTACTATCGACATTTTACGTCGAACAACTTAATAGGACATATCATACGACACAAATGTCGATTGACCATACTCATCATGACAACGACGTCTAGATAGACTACATCATTTCTCCCACAATGACGTAAGAAAGAGTGACCTACTCTTACAATCCTTGATGTTCTCATCGATAATTGACTTAACCAAAATTAATACTTACCTTAAGATAACTATGTTTAACTACCTAATGTTCGTACTCAGTGGAAAACACCCATTGATATTCCAGAGTCTATTCTCCCCTTCCCGAAGATACCTTCTCTCTCTTGTTTCACAAAGAGAACCTGTTCCATCTATTCCTGTCAAAACAATCTCACATACAATTTGTGGTCAGAGTACCAATATTCTGGTCGAAACATATTTACATCATATCATTTCATTTTTATATTGAAAAGATATTTTTAATTCATAACATTAGATTGATCATTCTCAAGTGATAAATCCAAGATTTCATAAAGTTAATTCTATCTAACCATAACATCATTTTCCCTAGAGTTAAACATATTCACATGTCTATACTATTTATGAAATTAACAAAAGTAAGTAGTAAAATTGAATCCAATAAAAAAGGGATGTAACATATCCTTCCCCTAAAGAATCATCGTCCCCGATGATTGAGTTTATCAAAAAAAAATTTTAACATGAAACAAGATTTTATAGTCTATCATTAATGTTTTTGAAAAAGATAAGGAAATTTTTGGTGGATGTCATTATAGTCTTCCCAAGTGGCTCTATCCTCGCCATATTGGTCCCACTGAATTTTGCATTGCAAGACCTCTTGATTATGCAAATGGAGTTTACACATTTCAAGTACCTTGAGTGGCTCGATCACAACCACTCCTAGCTCCTGTATCTCTAAAGAATTCCATTTAAGAATGTGGTCATTACCTACAAAATATTTCTTTAGGTATGAAACATGAAAAACATTATACATTTTAGACAAGGCTAGATGTAGAGCAATTTTGTAGGCCACTGGATTGATGATCTCGAGGACTTCAAAAGGTCCCACATATCAGGGAACCAACTTTGAAGATTTACTAAACTTGATTGAGCTTATATGGGGTTTCACTCGCAAGAGAACTTTCTCTCCAATAGAAAATTGTCTAGGCACCCATTTGCAATCTGTATAACTTTTTTGCCTATCGTTGGCTTCTGCCAACCTTTTCCTAATCATTTTCACTTTTTCTTCCATATTTGCTAGCATTTCTGGACCAATGCTTATCCTATCTTCCATCTTGTCCTAGCTTATAGGAGTTCTGTATTTCCTTCCATGTAATGCTTCAAACGGTGCCATCTTAATGGCAGAATGATAGGAATTATTATAGGCAAATTCAACAAGAGGTTAATATTCCTCCCATCTGTATTTCTGATCCATGCAATACATTCTTAGTAGATCTTCTAGGACCTAGTTAACCCTTTTTGTTTGTCCATCATTTTTAGGATGATAAGCGGTGCTCACATTGAGTTTAGTCCCTAGTGCTAAAAATAAAGTTTGCCAGAACCTGGAGGTTATTCGAGCATCTCTGTTGAATATAATCTTTTTAGGTACCCCATGTAATCTAAACACTTCTTGAACAAACTTATGGGCCTAAAAATGAGCTCCATCTATCAAATTTCTAGGAATGAAGTGTGCTACTTTGGTTAGTTTATCCACTACGACCAAAATCGCATCATGTCTACTCCTAGACATTGCTAATCCTTGAACAAAATCCATACTAACGACCTGCCATTTCCATTCTGGGATATCATGTGGGTATAACAATCTAGCAAGATGTTGGTGTTCCACCTTTACTCTTTGACATTCCAAGAAACTTGCCACAAACTTTGCAGTGTCTCTTTTCATCCCTTTCCAGAAGTATAGCGGTTTGACATCAGCTAAAAGTTTTGTTACTCTTGGATGTCCAAAATAAGGTGCACAATGGACTTTCTTCCATACTAGGTTTCTTAGTTCTACAGAATTAGGAATGTAGATTCTTCCCTTAAATCTCATTAATCCTTTTGACTCAAAATGGAATCCATCATATCTTGAATCTTTGGGATTGATTTGTAGAGCTTGCTTAAATTGTTCATAGTATTCATCTCCAAATAATCTTTGCAATACTAGATATTTAAAATTAGCATGAATGGAGACTATAGAAGCTATGTGTCTTCTTCTGCTTAGAACATCAGCTACTCAGTTTTCTTTACCTTTTATGTAACTAATATTAAAATCATAATCTGATATTAGCTCTAACCACCTTCTTTGTCTTGCATTGAGATGGGGTTGTGAAAATATGAAACAAAGACTTTGATGATCTAATTTCAGTATAAAAGTCTTTCCCAATAAATAGTGTCACCACATCTGAAGGGTGTGAATCACTACCACTAGTTCTAAATAGTGAGGAGCATAATTCTGCTCATAAGTTTTCAACTTTCTTGATTCATAGGCTATTACACGCCCATCTTGCATAAGCATGCCTCCTAAACCTTCTGTAAAGGCATCGGTAATAACCTCAAATTGCCCTTCAGGATCAGGGACTTTCAGAATTGGTGCTATTGTTAACTTTTCTTTTAATAGGTCGAATGCCTTTTGACATTCACTTGTCCATACAAATTGCTTTCCTTTCCTCTGCAAAGAAGTGATTGGGCTAGCAATACTTGAAAAATTTAGAACAAATTTCCTATAATACCCAGCCAAACCCATAAAACTTTACACTTTCGAGACATTGGAAGGTACAGGCCATTCCATAATAGCCTTTATTTTAGCTGGGTCAATTGATATCCCTTTTACTGATATAGTGTGTCCCAAATACTGCACTTCTTTCTGAAAGAAAGTGCATTTCAAGAGTTTCATATACAACTTGTGTTCTCTTAAACATTGCAAAACAATTTGAAGATGTTGTTTGTGCTCCTCCTCATTTTTGGAATATATCATAATATCATTCAAGAAAACTAGAACAAACTTATCAAGGCAGTCTCAAAAAAAACTATTCATGAGATTCATGAAAGTAGCTAGTGCATTAGTCAACCCAAATGGTAACACAGTAAACTCATAATGACCATATCTTGTTCTAAATGAAGTCTTGTGAATATCTTCATCTTTTAACCTCAACTGATGGTATCCAGATCTCAAATCTATCTTAGAAAATACTGCAGCACCACACATTTGATCAAATAAATCATCAATATGTGGTAGTGGATACTTATTCTTTATCATTGCTTTATTTAGCATCCGATAATCGATACACAGTCTAAGGGTTCTGTCTTTCTTCTTGATGAATATAACTGAAGTTCCCCATGGTGATACACTTGGCCTTATTAGACCTTTGGTCAATAGCTCCTGTAGTTGTGCCTTTAATTCCATAAGCTCAGTAGTGGTCATTCTGTACGGAGCTTTAGAAACTGGCTCAAATCTTGGTTTTATATCTATGGCAAAATCAAAGGTTCTTTTTGGAGGCAAACTAGGTAGCTCCTCTGAAAACACATCTCAAAAATTGCAAAGATAAGGGTATTTTTCCTCAAAATATTGTTTCTCCAAAACTTCCTCTACTAGGTCCATTTTGACAGCAAAGAGTTGACATCCTTTACGCCTAGCCCTTTTTAATTGTTTTGATGAAATAGGCCCAATCTTTATTTCCCTTTAAATACCCTGAAAATTAACTCTGTTTCCCTTATCATCTAAACATTCAATTGTTTTAGAAAAATAATCCACCTTGGCCTTATCTCTCCACAACCAATTCATTCCTAAAATGACATCGTAGGACCCTAAGGGTGCTACATACAAATTAACTCGGTTGAAAAGTTTGAAATATCAACCTTGGCTTCGAACAAGCATTGCTCTACCTGAGCCTTTGAGTGATTTGCATATTCAACTGTCCATGGTTTTGACATATAACTAGCTCTTCTAGGAAATTTACTTAAGACTCTAGATGACACAAAATTTTCTGTTGCACCAGTATCAATCAGAATAGAAACAGGGACTCCAAATAAGTACCTGCCATCTCAATGGGAGTAATCTAATATTCAGCTTGTCGATTGTCAAGGATGGTGTGAATCCTTTGCTGAAATGCTTCCTATTGCGAAGGGAGTACATTATTCCTATGCTGCCCATTCTGCTTTTTATTAGGACAGCTGTTGGCATAATGATCTCCACCACATGTAAAGTAACCTCCAAATGGTCCCCTCTTCTCAGATGGTCTACTCATAGCATCATCATTCCTCTTAAAATTGACATTTTTCTTAAAGTCTTCATTTCTTTGCTCATTACCAAATCCCCCTTTATTTTGTTGATTTCCTTTGTTGTACCTCCTATTTCCATATCCTTTATCATTCTTCTTCTTATACGTCTATTCATTTGAGTTCTTATCAAATCTCTTACGCTTCTTTTCATGATAGGTGGAAATGGATTTGATCTTCTGTTCTTGCTTAATTGCTTTCCCATAAAATTGGTCCATTGTGGTCAGACCGTACACCTCTACCTCCCTGCCAATGTGAGGATTGAGACCCATAATAAATTTCCTTATCCGAAATCTTTCATCATTTTGATACTAAGGAACATACTTTAACAATCTAGTGAATTTCTCTGCATATTCAACAATGGACAGATCTCCTTACCAGAGATTTTGGAAATCTTTTAGCTTTTGATCAAAATAAAGCTGTGGCAACCACCTTTTTCAAAAAAGTTCCACAAATTCATTTCATGTAACCTTCAAGGGGCTTAGATCTAGCTCCATCTTTTTGTTCATCCACTAGGTGGATGCTTCTCCAGATAGCTGATATGCTCCCTAGACTGCCTTTGTAATCTCAGAATAATTTCTGATTTCAAAGTACTTCTCCATTTTAGTTAGCCAAGCTTCTGCTGCATCTCCGATTTTCGTTCCATTGAATTTGGGGGGAATAATCTTTTTCATATCCTTTAATAATTCCAGTGAAAGTTTATCTTTTGTCTCCCTCTGAGATTCACTATCATCTTGGTTCTCACTTGTCATGCCATGTTCTCATTGCCTACTTTTACTCGCATTATTAGAGTACTCATTTTCACCCTCGGTATTTCCAGTTTTATTCACTTTCTTTTCCAATTTGCCCAACCTTTCCTTCGTTTCGGCAATCATATTAAGAATTCTGTCCAATTTATCAGTAGAATTAACCTAAGAGTTGTGACCTTCCCGATCTTCTCTCTCATTAAATTCTGATTGATCCATGTTTGTTTGTTTTCGCACCTATTTTTAACAAGTACTAACCAATTCTTTGATTTGTCATTTAGAATATTATCATAACATAACATTTGCTCATAACCATATATGTTCACAAAACAAAATTGTCTTTATTATATTTTGCACAACAATATGTACATTCTTGAGGATAGAAATATTTCATGTTTCACTTAATATTTACAAGAGGGGTGTAACCTTCGGATTCATTGTTCGACACATATTCATGGGGAGTATAACCCTTAGATTCACTATCGGATGATAGTATAATTATTTCAGCTCTAGGTGGTATAGATGGATCCCTCATGATCATTGGTATACTAATAGGGCAAGAATTGATCATAATTCAAGATACCATCCTAGACGTCTCTAGGAGTTCTCTTTTAATTCATTTGAGTCGTACAGGGCATTGGCAAGGGTTTTCGTATCATCTAGCCAAATGTCATTTTCATCATTCATTTTCTCAATAGTCTTAATCATCGCAAGATGTTTCTGCTTAGCTTGTAGATAACATTCCTTACTAGTGAAGGATTTCCTTGCAGTTTTCTTGAGACGTACCATCCTGGCACAGTAAATCAAAACATTAGCTACCTGCATAATGTTGATTCTTAGTCAGCTTAGTGGACTCATAAGCCCTAGTTCTGAAATTGGTTAGCTATGATACCATATGTAATATCCAGACTTAATTTCATCATAAAATCTAGGTTTGACCATAAGGTAAAAATTTGAAAAGGTAAAAAGGTAGATAATTTTTTAAACATTGAAGTACATTCATTGCCTAAATATGATTCATGTAGATAATATGATACACAATGGGTCTCTCCAACTTTAATATATTAACAATATGATAAATATTTTCATTATCAGAATTACAAAATAAAATCTTACTAATGTCGCTACATCTTGATTGTCGACCTTCACAGTTCAATTCTCGACAAGCCTTTGGAAAATGGAAGAGAAGGTATCTTCAGGGAGCTTTACCTCCAACCATAGACTGTCGGTCTCCCACACACCTTCCTAACCAGTGTTACCTTTTGAGTCGACCTTATTTATTTATTGGTAATATTTCCTGAACAAGAGCCGGTTTGCTGTGTTGTATTTTGGGTCATACATTTGTTTCTTAAATCGACTCTTGATCCTTCAAATTTTACCTATTTATCGTCTTTGTAGGTAAGGTTACTTAAGGTTTGAACCTTTGAACCCAAACCATTCTCAAAGTTCAAAGTTCAAATGGTTTGATATGTCCAAAGTATCTCAAAAAGCAAGCCGTTGTTCTGTATATCTTAAACATCTTCGAACTTTCAGTTTGAACTTGAACCCTTTTGTCAATAGTTCAATAGTTCTACAGTCCAAGGTTCAACGTTCATTTCCTTCTAACAAGTCATGTCATGCAGTTACCTTGTGTAAATAATGTATTGTTGAACCATCCGCTCGTACTCTATAGTGAAGTTCAATGGTTCAAGATTTAACAGTTCACTGTCTCATAGTTGGAAGCCTTTTACAAAAGCCATGTAACTGTCTATTGGTCTACATAACCCTTGCATCTTTGAACCTTCATATTGAACCATATCTTAACAAGTTCAATAGTTCATGAGCTTAAGTTCCATATTTCCGTAAGTGAATCCTTTCCTCATCTATATGATCCAATTGGTATGGTCGAACCACCACATTGAACCACGTCCTAAAGGTTCAATGGTTCAATAGTTCAAAGATTTGGTGATTTTGGTCTCATTTATTCCCACGGCTTTCTAAGTCAAATTTAGCGGGAAAGTTGGAGGAAAATATGTCAGAAACTCATTATGAAACTGAGAGTTCTAATTTGGCGGAGGCTATGGATAATCATTATACATCATGATGGCGTGTGAATAATACTTGCTATTAATGAAGAAGTTAGAATTCATATCTTTTCAAATATTTTTTGGCACGTATTGTTCCAAGCAATAATTATTCAATCTGGTTAGTGCCATTATTAATTAAGAACAAGCCAAGTTTAGCAAGTGAACATACTGTGCAACACAGAGGAGAATAGCACCGGAAGTGTAAGGTTCTTGTTATTCAATTTTTGCAGTGAATTCAGATATCTTGAAGGTGAGTTCTATTTTTCCTATGTGCTATTCCTAGTTCTTATGCTGGAAAGAAGAATCTCTTGAATTTCTGTTGTTTTCAAAATTTGAAGTGTTTTTATTGTAATCCTCCAAGTATGGCTTTGAAATCTACGTGTTTGGGGAATGAACATGGTCCTAGTCTTACCTATTCTCACTCTGAATTTGGAGATATTGCGTTGATACAATATGATTTAGAAGAATTTAGAGAAAGAACTAGAAACCCTGTTCAAACCCCTACGATGAAGAAAATAGTAGACAACGGTTTGGTTGAAGCTGCAGCTTTTCCCCAGGCTATACAGTGCCTGGAATTGGTTCAAGAGTGTATGAATAGGTACGAACCCCAAAACAGATGCATTAGAAATACAAATGGTGACGTGTTATTTCATGTCAACAGACAAATCCTCATGTCTGTAATGAAGATACCGCCTAAAGAGGCATATTCCAGCCTTGATATTACTTCTTCCTATGGGCATTTCTCGGAGAAGAAATCAACTTACAAAAGTGTAATAGCAAGAAACTGGCTGCTGAAATTTCAGAAGGGTGGTTCAAGGTTGCCCAGACCACTTACTAGGGATCATTTGATTAAAGAAGTGAGGGATATTGTGGTATTGTTACACAGATTGAAGGGCAGTCAGCATGCGTATTATTGGGAAGATTGGATGTACTTTTTTATACAAGTTATCCTTCAAGGGGAATAATATTTAGATTGGGCAGAAATAGTGGCCGATTGTCTACATCAAGGTTTGAGTAATTGTTTGGGTGACAGAGATTTTTATGTCTTCGTACCTGTTCTATTGTCTAGCATCTACAAGAGAATGGTTTGACCTACCTCATGCACCCTTAGCTGAGAATAGTAAAATTTATGAATATTATTCATAGTTGCAGAAAAGGAATTGCTATGAAAATTATAAAAGGGTTAATGATGTCTTCACTGGGAGAATGACCTATGAACTAGTAGGTAATCTGGGTAAAAGAATGTCCAGTGAAGCAATGCAACTGATTAGCATCTATGGTAGCTTCTTCATTCAATTTTCTGAGTTCACTTACATCAGAGTTGGAGGATTTGACGGTGAACCTGTTAAGTTACCTAGATATGTGTTTGACCGTTTCGTGCTGATAGAGGTATGTAGATAGCTAGCACATGTAGATAAGAAGTTCTCAACAAAGAAGGGTTTTGGTATTTCTTTTCCCATTGAACTTGGGCATTATTCATGCCAGTCAAAATCTAATGCTTTGAATTTGGAGGTGAACCTTAAAAGGTTTAATTTTCAGTTCTTCACTGCCAGGTCTCAATTTGACAGCAAAGGATTTGTTAGAGATAACCTAGATCCTGGAATAGGGCTTTCACACATTCCTAAGTAGAGGATTACTAGGAAGACTATCCAGATGAATTTGAGGTTAGGAGAAGGCTGTGGTGTAGGTTCTCTTTAGGGCAGATAATTACTCTCAATTTAAATATGGATATTTCTGGAGTTATTGATGACGGGGAACAGGTGATTGACCCACAGTTTGAGAGAGTAGAACAATCACCCATTCCAAAAGTTGACTGGAGCAAAAAGGAAGAAGATAGGATTGAAGTTAAAACTCTTCCAGTGATAAGGAGAACTAAGAAATGGCTAAGGGAAAAGAGACAGGAAGGGATCCAGAATAAAAACACCCAACAATTCACCTCAATGATTGGATCATCACTTCCCATAAACTCTTCTAACCGACCTATTGCTATCTGTGGTGCAGGTGCTTCCAAGCCATCAACTGAAAGAAGCCCTACCACTAAGAGGTCCAGAAGAGTCCTCACAGATATTCTACCCTCTCGTGTTACCAGGTTGAGGACCAAAGGTAAAAGAAAGAAAGAAGTTTCTGAAACAATAGTTGTTGATCTGAACTCAGATGAAGATTCAGGAGAACCTATGGGTGACAAGGAAACTAAGTCCACATAGAACAAAGTAAGTTGACACCGGGCCACAATCAGGGGCCGTTCTAGAGACCTCTGAAGTATTAATGATTTCAAATGTATCCTCCGATGGATTGAACCCTGAGAAGACAACCTTAGCCCTTGCACCAAAGTGGCTAGAGAGTTCTATCTCTGACAAGAGAAAAATAATTCCTTTTGTTGTCCCTTTAGAGGACATGGTGAGCAAATGTTTAGGGAAAACACCCAAGCCTAAGAAGCTAAAAGTGACATCTAGAGTGAGCATTGATCCAAGTACTGGAAATTGGAGTGCTAAGATAGCCAAACTAGTGACTGAGGAAGAAGTACAAGACCCAAATGTGCAGGATTTCACTATGGAAAAAGTGGATCTCGGTGCTGCTTCAAGAGCTACAGATGTTCATCATCTTGAAGCATCCACCAAAAGGATAGTTAGTCGAAGTTGGAAGGACCAAAAGAACAAAAGGGAATTGAAACAAACTCTGCGTTCAATGGCAGAATACATTAATGCTATCCATAACCCTAACCCACAGCCAGTTTCACAACTATCCCTATCTTTTGATCCTAAATCACCAGTTAATCAAAAAATGTTGGATCAGGTTCAAAGAAACAAGATGGTAACAAAGACATTTGATGGTTGGTTGGATCGCATTGAGCAGAAAGGAACTGAATACATTTGTGAACTCAAGAGTATATATGATTTGACTGCTGCCACCATTGAGGACCTTAAAGCATAGGTTGCTACTTGGGTGAAAGATGAAGGTAAGTGGGTGAATGTAATAAACCAAATAGATGAAGTTCAAAAATATGGAATGGCGAAGTTTTTGATAGAAAAGAGCCTGACTGGTTTGGATGAAGATTTATTATATGTGAATAAGAAAAATATTGATTGGAGGAATTCCATATCACGGCAAGGATGCTTTGAACTTACAAAGTTAATAAAGGAGATAACAGAGTTCACTCAATCGTTGCAGCATGAATTGCAATGCATTGATGTTAAATACATAAAAGATGATGGGAAACCAGAGGAGGATGTCGACACAGTGGTCCAATCTTTCAAAGATAAAATCGGCTTTGTCAAAGAAAATGACAATATCTTAATTGAGGATTTCTCCCAGATCTCTAAAGTTGAGTCACTACTTTACCTCTATATCGATGCACTTCCAGAACACAAAGAAAAATTTGGGAAAATGCAAAGGGATAAAGAAGTTTGGAAGTCAAGAGTGAAACACAGGCATTCCCAACTTCCCGAAGATTCAGGAGTTTGTTTCAACTTTTCAGGAGTGGAAGACTCAATGTGCTTCCCTAGCCACCGATGACAAATCTAGAGATGCAAATTCGTTGTCCTAGTCATGATCTTATTGGCTCACTTTCTTTTATTTGGTTCCTTTGTTATGCTATTTCCACAATCTTGATCTTTAAAATCAGTTGTTATAAACTAAATCCCGTATGGGTCAAAGTTATGTTAACTCTGGGTTTGATTTATTCGAAGATATGATTAGGACACTCATATATATAGGTTTTTAAATCTTTTCAAAGAGGAGATAGAAAAGACTGGAAAAGAAAAAAGAGAGGAATTTTTAGTTGAACTATTTTATGGTTTTACAATATATGATGTTTGTCTGAGAAATTTTTCATCTATGAATGAGAAGAAGAAACAATCACTACTTACTTAGATCTATGTGTCTGGGTATTTGAAATTGGATTTTCTGTGTGAAATCTCCTTTCATCTGGTAATTGTTCTTTTATTAGACAACTTGTCATATGTGTTCTATTATTTATTGGTTCAGCAAATCCACATGTATGTGTTCATGTTTTTAAATGTATCTAAAATAGAATATGTGCATTCTATTACTTGCTATTATTGCATAAAATATACCGCATTCATAACATGGTTATGTATGAATGTTAGTTTGCCTTAGGCATTTTCTGGTTAAAAATGCATTTGGATAGTTGAATAGATTAAATTCATTGGAAATCTTAAAGGGAGCTATACTTAAATTCAGAGGGGAACTAATTCAAAGGTTCACCCATTTGTTGCCTAACTTATTTGTTCTTTAAAGAAGGGTATAGAGTCAAAATAAAACATTTTTAGAATAAGGACAAATCTGTTAGCCAACAACCGGAAAAGGATAGACTTAGGATTACCAATGGTGTTTGCCATCTAAGTACTGGTGTTGTGACTTTCACAACTTGTTATCATGCACCCCTAGATACCCTATAGTCTAGCATGACCATTCACAAGTTATGCCATCTAGTGACAGTGAACTAATAATGTACCAGAGGTAAGTGCATTACCTTGGCCAAAAGATTTAATGGTGTTTAGCATTGTATCATCGCAATCATTACGTTCACCCACCCAAACTCGACTTGAATTTGTCACAATCTTACAGCTATGTGATTATGTTAAATTCCTTAGCCATGCTTTTATGCATAGCAGATTGGTGTATTGCTAACTTTTAGACTCTCAAAGTCTTTACCACTTTTGTAGTTGAGGTATAAGTTCTAGCTTACAGATTTGTTAGTTATTGTTACTAGTTTTCAAGTGGACCATTGGATTTGATCCATGTTCAAGCTATCCTAACCAGTTAGAACATTAAACTATCAATATAGTCACAAGAAGGGCATCAATTTAACTTGCTATCAAGTCAATGTTCATCAATGTCCTAGAACTAGTAGGGTTTTCTCTTGTGCTTAAGTTTAAGTAACACAGACAAGTCTTCTTCTACGTGACATAACTTATCTTCTAGACCAAAAAGAGTCTATAGTCTGTTTAGAAAACTCATTACTTTGTTATGTTAGAAAAAAAAATATTATTCTTGGAGCCCTCCTTATGACGACACACATGCATATTTATTATGTTTACAGAACGACTTAAATCTCTCCAAAAGGTGGTCTAGAATAAGCTATTTTCCTTAGCAAGAAAGGATAACTCTATTTCACTAAGCTTATAAAGGTTCTTTATTCTACGAGAGGCTGAGTAGTCTCACAGTGAAAACCACACATTCTTCAACACTTTTTCCCTCATTCTTTCTACTGTTATACTCGCACCTTCATGTTTTTCTTTAAGCTAAATAATAATTGATTTATCAAGACCAACTATACTACTGAGTAAGCCATATAGTGATATAAAGAAATAGGGTTGTTATTGGGTTCTCGGTGACTATGATAAATTTGTTCTCAACAACCAATAATGGCTTGCATTGTAACAAGTTTTAAACTCAACTATTATTCATTCTTGTAGCAGGTGGATACGGCTTCAAAAGCCTTAGTAATGATAAAAATATTGTCTATGTAGTTAAAATAATGGCCGTCGATAGAAACTATGGATTACCTGTATTCTATTGTGCTAAAAAGAAACATAACCTTTGTTTGCTTAAGAGGAAAACCACAAGTTTCTAAAGCGTAAACCAGTCTTAGATATCATTACAGAAAAGGTACTAATAATCCTTACTATTATTTGACAGTGACATTCACATTTTGGCCCACAAAACCAAAAATCATTAGTAAAGAACGGTAGGATGAAAACCTGAATGAAATCCTTCAAAGTTATTGCTTCCTACTTCAATTCTTTTAGCTCCTTCAGTTTGTCTTCCCGCAGACTCCCTCTATATTTTTTGTTCCCATTGTCGCCCTTTTTCAAGACTTTTCTCCCCTCTTAACGATAGCAAGATAAGAATAATTGAATTACTAACCCTAACTAACTTGTGTCTTATCCCTCCTAATAGGCATTATACTTTCTCGGTCTTCTACGGCCTTCCACAATAGCCCACTAGCATCATTTTCAAGTTCACAACACATTTGCTGTCATGCCATCTTCGAAAGGCAGTGGATTAATTTAACGGCTTAACATACTTGTTGAGGTCGATTATCAACATCGTGAGATGTTTTTAGACTCACTTACATTATCATTCCAGTTTGAGCTCAATAATGATTACATAGTTATGATATATAGTGACTTCAATAAATAATAACTTATATCAAGTCTTTTCGAGAATTGGTCCGACCAGTACTAACACATAGAAACCTTTATTTTTTACTTAGTGATCGATATATGACTATATACTTTATTTATACATTAACATTACAATTTTTAATCGATGATATAACACTTTGCAAATTACATAGATTTATGGCACTATTTTTGCGACTTTCATGAGGACAATCCATTTCTCGATGTCATTCTCCTCGAATATACTTTGTTTACGTCACATATGTGTCGGATGCTACAACGACGATGACGTTGATGACGACGATTGGGCGATACAAAACCTTAACAACAAAGTTTACGGTCGATATTTCAGGGTTGAGTTTTTTAATCTCCCCTCTACGAATTACTGTCGACATTTTATGTCGAACAACTTAACAGGACATATCATATGACACAGATGTCGATTGACCATACTCATCACGACAATGATGTCTAGACAGACTACATCATTTCTCCCACAACGACGTAATAAAGAGTGACCTACTCTTACAATCCTTGACATTCTCATCAATAATTGACTTAACCAATATCAATACTTACCTCAAGATAACTAGGTTTAACTACCTGATGTTCGTACTCAGTGGAAAACACCCATTGATATTCCAGAGTCTATTCTCCCCTTCCTGAAGATACCTTCTCTCTATTGTTTCACGAAGAACCTGTTCCATCTGTTCCTGTCAGAACAATCTCACATACAATTTGTGGTCAGAGTACCAATATTCTGGTCGAAAAATATTTACATCATATCATTTCATTTTCATATTGAAAAGATATTTTTAATTCATAACATCAGATTGATCATTCTCAAGTGATAAATCCAAGATTTCATAAAGTTAATTCTATCTAACCATAACATCATTTTCCATAGAATTAAACATATTCACATGTCTATACTATTTATGAAATTAACAAAAGTAAGTAGTAAAACTGAATCTAATAAAAAAGGGATGTAACAAAAATGCTTGAATCCATTGATCTTATATATCCTCTTCATGAGATTTAATCAACTACAGTCGACTTCAAGAAAACTTAGAACCTTTTCCAAGAACACTGTTCTGTTGGCTGAATCCATGCACACATATGAATGTGGACCAAAAATTATGTATTCAAGTCATCATACATGTTAGCCAATACCACCAGATCTCATAAATTACTCAACCAACAACTTCTCTTAATCCTCACAAGGATCAAACACTAGGTCGGCCTGTTGTTCACCGGACTTCACTGTCTAACCAAAACCCGATACTCAGATGCTTGTAACTTTCAATCCCTTCATCACCGGATGCTAAAACTTTGCATTTAGGTAGAATTGACATCCCTTATCATTCCCTCAGATCTATAGCACAATATGATTTCCTATGGAGAGATGCAGACCAAAATGTTGAACCCTATCATATCCTCTATTCCTGTCTATCCAGACTTTGACAAATCTACAATCTAACTTCTAGTATGGTCAAATGATACAATATAGATGTGTAAGATAGATTCAATTGCCATCAGTGCCTGACATGCCTAGTAGTGTCTCTTGCCAACAATCTCCCCCTTTGGCATTGATGGCAACACTTAGTGAAAAATCACTAATTGTTAGAACAGCTCCCCCTTACTATGTACACTTGTGATTTCCAATGCTCCCCCTTAGATGAATTCCTCATTTTTCACTGATTTCCACTCCCCCTTTGACAACAATGGAAAAGGTCAAGGTTCGGATCCAAAAATTTACATAAAAAAATAATATACATACTTCCGTATATGTACAAACAAACCTTATGACTTGTCTACATAAACTTAAACACATCACCAAAAATGTTTTTCAATAGTGCCAAT
This sequence comes from Cunninghamia lanceolata, assembly GCA_027924645.1. Lineage (NCBI taxonomy): Eukaryota > Viridiplantae > Streptophyta > Pinopsida > Cupressales > Cupressaceae > Cunninghamia > Cunninghamia lanceolata. The sequence goes on from BSBN01000088.1 coordinate 1,148,960, forward strand.
TCATTGTCCCAACTCTTCTTCATGCTATCCAAAACTGAAATATGACCACTAAATAAGAATGCCTGAGATTTTGTCTTCTGCATATCAGTAGGATCACTTGTTAGAGCAGCAACTTGTGCTTCTGTCAGTGCATTAAACATTGTTTCTAACTTGGGGGAAATGAGATCCCGGAGTTCACACATCCTTGTCACAATGTTCTCCTTTTCTTTCACAAGTTTCTTTATTTCATCAATCAAACCAATTACTTGGCACTCTTGCCTTGTTACTGATAATGTCAGAGGATCAAATGATTGAGATACTTTAGACAATTTTTTCTCAGTCTCCTTTATTTTCTTCTCAATATCCTCTACTACTGTTGACCAAGACAAACAAAATTTGTATATAACTCCTCCTTCAATGAGGGCATTTTGAATACTCTTTACACTAGTATCCAATACAATTCTATCATTGCCAATCATCTTTTTCAATTCACTAAATCTTTTATCATTGAATTCATTCTGGACTTTTACTTCAGCTGATTTTTCAAAACACTCAAAATGAGTACTTACAAAATTTACCAGGCTCTTCAACTGACTGGAAGGAGAATTGGATGAATCCTTTTGAAAGGTTGGCATAATCTTTTTCAAAATTCCAGAGGCAAGACCAAGTAACTCACTGTCCTTAATGTGAGTCTTCTAAATCTCCTCTATTTCTATTCCTTGTACCACAGATGCTAACTTCATCTTGTGTAGAGGGGAAAGAGTGTCAAAATTGATAGGTCCTTGAATCAGCTTTGGTTCATCAAACTCAAGCTTGTCTTTCTCTAGTAATTTCTTCACTGCATCTACAGTGTCTCTTACAAAAGATGCAACTCCATCTTGCTTTTTCTCTTTAATATTCTCTGTTGTTTCTCCTTGTTCATCTTTATCCTTAACCTCTTCCACTTCTTGCTCTTTATTCTTCATAGAATCATCTTCAGCAGGAGCATCTACTTCTATATTCATCTCTATATTTTCTCCAGTAGATTGGTCCAGAGGGAATTGAGTGTCCTCTGTACCATCAATATTAACTTTCTCCACCATCCCTTCATCTCCTTTATTTAGAATTTCATTTTTTGGAACAGAGATGTTAGCTTGTTGTTCACTTTCTTTCAACTCCTCAACATTTGGAATGGATGCATCATTAGTGTCAACTAGTTCTTCAGTGACAACATAGAATTTATTTTTGTCCAGGGATTTCCTCAGAATTTATTCTGTTTCTTTGACCACTTTATCAATATCTCTAATCATTAGTTTATTCATTCTTTTCTTGCTTCTGAATTCATCTTTTACTTTAAAAAATTTATCTACTTCTTTTCTAGATATTAACAGGCATAGTGTGGACAACACATATTCTCTTAGCTCTAAATCTTTAGCTTTAGCAACTTCCTTCCTCATTTCCAAAATGTTACTTAGACTCTTAGGGATTTCAGATGAAATTTCCAAAAAGAGCTCTATTGACTGTATTCAAGTATTTTACAGTGGCATCCTCCAAAATTTTTGTGTTTGCATCATCAAAGCTATCATAAAATTCTATTATGGGCTTCAAATTCCCATGAACAGTTACTGCATTCACAATGTCTTCAATTGACAAATTATATTTTTCAGCATGTGTCTTAGTATTTTTCCTTTTTCTCACATTTATACTTCTGGAGGGCTTATCTTGGGCAACTCTTGATGCTTCTTCTTTCTTTGACTTTATGCTTCTGAAGGGCTTCTCCTTAGATACTTTAGTAGCCTTAGTGCCTGAGGCCTTCAACTCTTTAACCTCGTCATTTGTATCAGTATTTTCTTCATCCTCCTTTTCCATACTGACATATGACCTTTTGGCCATTACTTTTGTTCTTTTTCCTTCCTTTCCAGTAGGTTTTTCCTTGATTTTTTTTGCCATAGGAGAAGGTGATGCACCAGAGTTTAAACTAGAACTCCTAGTAGTCCTTGATCTAGAAGGGGACTCTTTTGGAACACTTCCCTATTCCCTATCCTGCTTCTCCTTCTTAGCCTTCTCTATCCTTTCCCTATTTTGTCTCACAGCTTCTTTGGTTATTCCAATACTTTCTACATACATTTCAACTTGCCTTTGGATTTTTCTCTTAGATTCAGCTCTTCAAAGTTCAACACATAGTTTTAAATTGAGCTCATTATATGTACCAAATCACTCAACTGAGGTGTCTTTTGGTTTGCTCAAAAGGTGTTGAGCATACATGTCTAGTATTCGTTCATCAACTTCATACCCCATGGGCATGATCCATACAGTCTTTGGTTCAACTGCTTCCATCAAGCATTGATCTATTTCCACCATAAAGCAAATTGTGTCCTTGTACTTTTCTACCACAGACTTAGGGATTATTTCCTTTGCTTGCATCATATTTTGGAAATTCTTGAAAAATCCCCAAAGAGTACTCCTTTGGGCATTGGAGTCACCAATATTGTGCAGATGCTCTCTTATTTGTATAGCAATAGGCTTATCACTGGTCCAACACAGAGTTTTATTTCTGGGTAACTCATTCATGAAATAGAATAATAGACACAATACCAATGTACCATACTTGAATGTATTCTTCTTGTCCTTCTTGACCTTGTTCAGATTTTCCATTAACTAGTTTTGTAGCAACTCACATAGGTCATAGTCAACATTTTTGCTACAAGTATGGGCCTAACTGGTGTTCTCATTGATGTCAGCATACTCCTGTTGCATTGATGATAAGGATTGAATGAGTTGTATGCTGAGGATATTGAGAAAATTAGTCCTATCAGGAATATAGAAGAACAATGAAGACAGTGAGGTGAAAATCCCAGCTAAGATGCAAATCAGAGGATACGCATCAAAGGGTTTGTTGATATGTGTCTTAAGATGATCCAGTAAAGAATTGAGAGGTCCACATGAAGATCTGAAGAAGTTATGGCCACTTGAGTAAAACTAGTTCTGGCAGTTGTTCAGAGGTGACAGAGTGACACAGATAGGTCCGATGAGATCCAGAAATGCAATATCTCATTCTGCAGATTTGGTGGAGTGTTTTGGAAGTTAATGTGAATTAACAACTCAATTGGTTCATGGTTTGGAGGTCCGCAAGCATCTATTCCAATATGACAGTGATGACAGACTGTGTTCTTGAACTTCCAGATGAAGGAGAGAAAGATTTTAGTAAGCAGAGGTAGTGTGGATGTTCTTGGTGATTCAAGCAAGCTTGTGGAGGTCTTTGGATTGTGTCCAATTTGTGTTGGTGATCCACATTAAAGTTTGAGCTTGTAATTGAAGAATTACTTCTGGATGATGGTGTTCTTCCTAAGTTTGGCTGACCGAATGAGTTACACATCATGCGGATGATCTCGAGGATGTTTTGTGAAGATTGGCATGTTCCTAAAGTAAGATTGAAGTCTCAGACCTATGTGACTGATAGCGTGTTGATCTACATGAAGTCTTTTTGTAATTAGTCATGTTGTATTTATGTATTTGCTCTATAATGTATGCTGACTTGGATGATTATCCTAAAGTCAAATGTCTTGTATAAATAAGAGGTTGTGAAGTCATTTCAAAGTGATCTAGATGAGATGAGTGTGAAGTAGAGAGGAGAAGAGCAAAAGGTAGAGCAAAAGTATTGACCTTAAATGGAACTGACTCAAGCATGGTGAAGATGCTATTCTTTAGTTCAAGTATGTGATATTTATTATTCTATAGACAGTGTGTCTCCTGTAGGCAGTGGGACTCTTGTGAGTAGTGTGCTCGGGTAGTGAGCCCTAATTGGCATGTGCCATTTTGTTCTTATTCTTTTAATAGAGAATACAATCTTGGGTTAGTCACCTCATGGTTTTTCCCTTAATCGGGTTTTCCACGTTAAAATCTTGCTGTCTTATGTGTTAATGTGTTTCTGCTCTTGATTTAATGGATTATGTTTCCATGATTGATTTATTATTATGTTGTTGAATTACAAAGTGGATTTAAAAGATTAATTGGAAGAAAGTTTTGGACAACTGATTCACCCCCCCTCTTAGTTGTTTGTCCTGAATCTAACAATTTTCTCTTAACATTTGATAAGCAGCATAAATGGCTATATTGGACATTGAATTTTCCTTGCTAAAGTGGTATACCTTATACCCAATTACCATAGATGAAAATTTGACATCCGGATCAATTATATCATCTATTGTCATTGCCCTCTTATCAAAATTTGAGCCATTAGCTTCAGTTACAGTCTAGTTCTTTACTAATTTTATCATTGACAGTCCATCGGATGAGTTCAATCATGTTACGGCCTTGATAGAATCCTTTGTGATCTTAAAAGGTTTCTTCAACCACATAAATTCATCATGCATTTGACTTAGTACATACAAGACCCATTCATCCTCACCAAAGGTCATGAACCCAATAACTTGAATGAAATGTTTGACTTGCAACACCTTATACTTAGGTTTAAAACCATGAATCTCATCACTCAGATGATTCTTGAACAAATCTACTAACTTCAAATCCCCAAACTCATCTATGCTAGCATGAATATAAACCCTAATATCTTTAAAATGCAACACACCATACGAAACATTTAAAAATGCACCTAATGGATTGACCTCTATAGATTTGTATGGATGCTTCTTGAATTTGGGTTGAGGCCTTTCAGTAATATTAGCAACCAATGGAGTAGCCATTTCCAAAGATAGCAAATTTAGAAAGCTTTATAGAGAATACCTTTCGCCGTTTAGGATTTTCATTTGGAAATCTTCTTCTCGCTTTGACCTCTTTGGAAATCTTCACACAGAGCTCATGTTTCTTCTTTCTCTTTGAATGCTAAGTGATTTTGAAGTCACTTGGGCATCTTTTTATCCTCCACACACTTACTTTTTGGTGTAATAAATGTTTTTTCCCTAACTCTTCTATATACCCTATTTCTTGATACAATTTCTCATAGATTACTATGCAAATTGCCATATCAACTTCTTTTCTTCTGAAAATCCTTTCAAATGATCTGCAATAGGCCAATCTATCTTTTCTCATCATGCAAGATTCAGGCACCCACTTATTGGTAGGGGAATTAGATTTTTAATGCAGCTCCCCCTGAGCTAGAGCTCCTATTTCAATTCCCAGAGGAATTATTAGCACCAGATTCCAGTGCAGACCCATCACCATCCTTCATTTCACCTTTCTTCAACCATGTCTTGTTCATTTCATTCTAGATCTCATTCACATCTACTTTACCCTTGCCTTTATCTTGTCTCTGAATGTTTTGGTTTCTATCTACCAGACCTTTTTTATCATCATTCCTGCTTCTGCAGAATCTTGCAATATGACTAGATCTGTTGCAATTAAAGCACACAACATTTCTTTTCTCATTTGCTTGATTTCATCTTGATCTACACTGATTAGCCATGTGTCCAAATCTATTGCATGCAAAATAGTTACCATTGAAAGAATTAACATTTCTTCTATTGTTAGAGCAGTTCATCATCATACTTCTACACTTATTAAATCTATGGCCATACCTTTTACAATTGAAGCATTGACCAGAGAAAGATGGACCACTTTGATTCACTCTACTTCTGCACTGAGTAGCTCTATGACCAAATTTATTGCAATTAAAACAATTTCCATTGAAAGATGAATACCTTTGAGCATTAGGTTGTCCTACTAGAGGCCTTCTAGGATTTCTTCCTTCAAGATTTCTTTGACTAGATCTAGAACTTTCACCTTTCTCATATCTTAGACCATGCTTATCATCTGCCTTCTTCTGACTATCAAGTAGCACCTCAAGTTTAGCTGAGCATATCTTGAACTTCTCTTTGTATTCATTTGCAGCTTCTAGGTCATGTTTGAGAATAACAATTTGCCTTTCAAGTTATTCCTCATTATACTTGGTTTCTTATAGATCAGATTCTAGATGGCCAATTATTTTGTCTGATCTACAACACTCTTCTATTCTTTCTTTCAGAGGCTGATTCAGATTTTCCTTAGTCTTCTTCCTTTTCTCAATTTCCTTGGTTAGTCTCATCACCCCGGATTCCATCTCATGTTTTAGAACAACAACTTCTTTTGCCAGCTTCTCACATTCCTTTGTCTTCTCCTTCAGACCCTCATCCATTTCATTATCTTCATTTTGATTTGCTAACTATTGAAGTAGCTCCCTCATCTTTTCATTAGATTTGCTCAATTGCCCCTTTAAAGTCTAAATGAAATCCTCAGCATCCTTAAGATTTTCTTTCAATTCTTTGACTTCTGCTTTGGACTGATCAAGATCTTCTAAAGAAAATTGAAGTTGTTCATTGATGCCATTAGAATACCTGGATGAACCCATTGAAACACCTTCCTAGATCTTCCTCAAGCTATTAAACTCTTTCCAAGGAACCTTGCTCTGATACCAATTGTTGGAATTAAGGAACACTGAGAGGGGGGTGAATCAGTGTTATGCAAAACTTATTAATATGTTCCTTTATAAATTTACCACATACATTCAAAAGAAAGAAGCATGAATGTAAGAACAACAATAGTAAGATCATCACACATGAATAACAAGATTTTTACATGGAAACCTGGTTAAGGGAAAAAGCACGGTGGGGGTTAACCCACAAGATTTTATACCTTTTATAAAAGTATTACAAAATGGGAAGGCACATGCCTTCATGCACAATGCCTAGAGCTCACTGCTCAAAGGAGGCTCACTGCCTACAAGATTAATTCCAAAGAGTTCACTGAAATACTTGAACTGAAGAATAGCATCTAACAATGCAAGATTATAGTTCTAATTAGGATCAATATACTGACTTCACACACTTCATCTCTCACTGCCTTGTTTTATTGTTCTACCATGATCCGAGCCTTAGATCTCTGCTTCACACTTGATATTGCCACACTTCACACTTCTTACTTCATATTCACACATTCACACACCAAAATGTTCGAATCCATCATTCTTATATATCCACTTCATGAGATTTAATCTATAGTCAGCTTCAAGAAAACTTAGAACCTTTTTCAAGAACACTGTTCTATTGGATGAATCCATGCACAAATATTAATGCGGACTAAAAATTATGTATTCAAGTCATCATACATGTTGGCCAATACCACTGGATCTCATAAATTATTCAACCAACAACTTCTCTTAATCCGCACAAGGATCAAACACTAGGTCAGCCTGTTCTTCACTGGACTGCACTGTCTAACCAAAACTCGATACTCAGATGCTTGTAATTTTCAATCCCTTCATCACCGAAGGCTAAAAATTTGGATTTAGGTAGCCCTGACATCCCTTATCATTCCCTCAGATCCACAACATAATATAATTTCTTGTGGAGAGACGTGGACCAAAATGCTGAACCCTGTCATATCCTTTGTTCATGTCTATCTGGACTTAGACAAATCTCCAATTTGACTTTCGGTATGGTCAAATAATACAATGCGGATGTGTAAGATAGATTTAGTTGCCATCAATGATAATACCTAACATGCCTAGTAGTGTCTCTTGCCAACATTCCCAAGATTGGTTGTCCTCAACCAACCTCAACTCTAGATGCTGCAAAATTTGCTCACCCTCCCAAAAGTGGCATCCTCCACTGGTAAATTCTTCCACTTCACCAAGTACTCTCTAATAACCTATTTCTTCAAGTGTCTCTCCTTGGTGTCAATGATGGCTTCATGTACTAGGATCAACTTCCCCTCTTCATCTAATGGTGGAAGTTTAGCTGAAGGAACTATGTTGTGGCCAAGAGCTTTCTTCAACTTGGAAACATGGAATATATTGTGCACCCTACTATCTGATGGTAGCTCAAGCTCGTATGCCACTTCACCCACTCTTCTAATAATCCTAAAGGGACCATAAAATCTAGGTTTCAACTTCTCTTCTCCACTCTTCTTGAGAGTGGACTTCTTGTAGCATTGGAGCCTCAAATACACCATGTCTCCAACCTCAAAACTCCTCTCCACTCAGTGCTGATCAGCATACAACTTTTGTTGATTTTGTGCCTATTGTATATTCTCCTTGAGTTCCCTTAAGATGCCCTACCTGTCCTATAAAAGATCCTTTGCCTTAGTCACCTGACTATCACCAAGCAAGAGATTTGTAAAGCATGGGGCATCATAACCACATAGTGCTTTGAATAGACATGTGATGAGTAGTATTGTAACAGTACTCCCCTAGGTGCAACCATCTGATCCAATCTTTTTGCTGCCCCGACACATAATTGCGTAGGTACCCCTCTAACCATTTGTTTACCACCTCTATTTGGCCATCTGTCTATGGGTGGTAGCTGGTGCTAGGAGTCAACATTGTACCACACAGTCTTAATAACTCCTGCTAAAATAAAGTTAGGAACTTGTTGTCCCTATCATTGACTATGCTTTTGGGTACTCCATGTACCTAAATATCTCCCTGAAGAACAAATCAACCACCTAAGAAGTTGTAAAGGTTGTTGAAATGGCAAAGAAGTGTGCAAATTTGGTGAGTATATCGACCATCTGTTGTGTGGTTACACAACATGCCCCATTTTGACGTGGCAAAATAGGGACCCAACTTCTTTTGGCTTGGTTTGTGTTTCTTGTTTTCTGGCGGTTTGGTAAAAATCAGTCAAGTGCATCATCACGTTGAGTCAGGATGAGGTAGGTCATCATTGTGAGGTCAGGTTGTCAAAATTCGTATTTCGTAGCTGTGACCTTATATTCTGAAAGAACACTAAAATTCATGCAGGTTTGCCTTTTACATCACCCTGGTATTCATCAGGATGTGAGAATTATGGACAGTCAAAGTCTTGGTCAAACCTGATATTCGCAAGAGGGGGGGTCATATTTTATAACCTCAGTCATGTTTCAAACAACATCATCATATTTGAGACATCCCCTGATATATCCTGTGGCTCAAGTGTCCTGACGTCAACTTTAAATGGTAGTAAGTCTTTCCCGTCGCGCGGTCTTTTATACCGCGAACATCATGTTTTGAAAAGTAACCCGATATTCGTTAATATCATCCTGACGCGGAATATCACCCTTAACAAACATCCTGCTGACATCATCTGAATATGATAAACGAAGAAACAAACATCCTGATGACATCATCATCATATTTGCATTTCGACAGGATATTTTGTAAACACGATCATGTTCACCCAATATGACGATGACATCATGAAGCATTTCTGATACCAAGAACGAATATCATGATGACGTCATCCTGATATTCCGAAAGGAGGATGAGCAAGCTTGGCTCATCATCATCATTTTATTTTGAAACATCACCCGATAAACCGAAATATCCTCCTGATGTGCTAAAATGTAAACAAAGGGTGCATTGTCACCTGAATCTTGTAGCGATAATAGTTTCAATGCTGGGGAGGATGATATCGAAACTCAACCTGATATTTGTGAAATATCATCCTGCCCTCATGATATCTTGTCATATGGATATTCCCCCGCTCCCTTTGCCGCCATTATCATTAAATGCTCGCAGACATGGTAGGTGATTCCCGCCGATCCCAGAACCCAATGAAATACCTGGCGAGATCCTGAGTTTTCGCACGAATGATCAAAGATTGCAATCTAACTTGTCAGAGTTGCCCTAAATATACCCTAACTGTGAGGTTAAAAGGTAATTCAACCGCCATTGTTACATTTACCTACGTTAAAATTGTTTTACAGAGCACTAGCCTCCATATCCGCATAATAGCTACCGTTGCGCAATTCGAGCTCACAGATAGAGGGAAGGAAGTGATTGACAGTTGAATCAAGAGTGTCTTGACAATATACTGGTATAAAGGAAAATCTGCATAACCAGGTAAGTAAACTGAAACCCTCATCATGTTGTTTCTAAATGATTGTTGAAAGTTCTGGTTATGTATCCATGTAAGTAAGTAATGTGAAATTGATGCAATAGGCATGATATTTGCAATATGTATGCATGCATATCCTTGTTGTGAGAAGAAATGTTGTTAATTGCAGGTACCCATGGCTGAAAAATGCTTAGTCAAGAATCAGGAAGAATTCAGCAGGCCTATGTTCTCTTCTCAGAGAGGGGTCCTGTTCAAATATGGGGCAATTACAGATACCCATCAGGGGATTACCAACCTGGAGGCTTGGTCAGCCAAGCTGAATGATGGACAAGATAAGAGTCCGGTATTGGATGTAGTGTTTGTATCAGGTATGTGGAACACTGCTAGCTTCCCATACTCCATGGAGTCTCCAGAGCTCGTCATTGAGTGCGCCCAGAATTATAACCCTCAGATGAGGCAGGTGGTGAAGCATGGGAGAGTGTATGCAGACCTATCCATCAAGGGTCTCTCCCAGACATTTGGACTGCCAATGGGCAGTAAGGTAAAGAGTGTAGACTTGAAGAAGTCTGAAAGAGAATATGAGGCCAACAAGAAGGCGGCCAAAAAGAACATGTATGCTTGGCGAGTCGAGAACAGCACATATAATGCAGCGGCCAAGCTCCCCGTGCACATGTTCAAGTTTGACTTCAATGAGGAATATCAGTATGTGATTGCCCTACTGAACAGGGTGACTGGTCAGCCTGATACTGGAGAATTTAGAGATTGGATGTATGGCATAATAATGATGTGTTTGTATGCAGACATCAAGCCACTGTGGGGCCAAATAATTAGCGATGCTCTGCATGAGCAGCTGATGAACCTGGGAGGTTCAGATTGTGCATTCTACATGACCTCCTATATTGTGTATTCTTGTGCTTATAGAGGCACTTTTGATGCCCTGGTAACAGATGGAAAACTGACAGGCACAAATGCAGCATATATATGGGATCATCATCCTCAGCTGCAAAGAACCAAATATATCAAGGACTACAAACTGGTCAATGATGCATTCTCTATGCATCTGGTAAGGACCATGGAATATGATAGAACTAAAAGACTGAGCATGGAGGCTCAGGAGGCAGTATACAGGCATGGGGCATGGTAAATACAATTTGCCACCTTTTCCTACATCAGGATAGAAGGTTTTGAAGGACATCCCCTGATGCTGCCGAGGTATCCTACTGATGCAGTAGTTTTAATAGAATTTATCAGGCAGGGCTCCACCATCATACAAATGTATAAGGATGCCAAGAAGCTGCCACCAATTTTGTTCCCAGTTAGCATTGGCAACTACATGTGCCCTGACTCAGATAATATAAAGAAGGTGATGGTCACTCTGAACAAGATGAATTTACTACCCTTCCCAGTAACGAGACCATATGATCCTTACGGCCGAATGCAAAAGATCCTAGGAAAGCCTATTCACCAGAGGCACCTAGAGGATTTTTGGGCTGACTGCGAAGATGAGGCAGAGGCCAGGAGGAGGAGTTATTAGAGGTTGACTCTGAACCAGATCAGGATATTTGACTGCATATCCCTCCCTCAGCAGCTGAAGAGTGATGACGGCAGGATAATGGCAGATGAATATGAGCAGAAGAAGATTTACAATGATACCATCTCTGCACCTGACCTCACCATGCAGGAGGATATGTCCTTGGACCCATTCTTTGCCAGAACCATACACTTGACCCAAGCTTGGGTAGATGCACAGGTAGAGGCACTAAAAAAGAAAGGTGTTTCCATCACGGTGGACAACAAAAAGAAAGGGCAGGACATCCCTGCTGATGAATATGATGACTTCCTGCTGGAGAAGAGGAAGACTAAGGGAGAGAGAATCCCTCCACCACAGCAGCCTAGTAAAAGGGCCCCGAGGGGCAAGAAGGTGGAGAAAGGACCCAAAGGGGTCATGATTGAAAGGGCAGTATTCACAGCGGAGGAGCCAACCAAATCAGGATCAGAATCAGATTCTCCTCCAAAGCCCAAGAAAACCAAGACAGTAGAGGCTGGAATCATAGAGACCCAAGAAGTGGGTCAGTCATCCAAACAACCAGGCAAAGATATCCTCATGGAGGAGGAGCCTGAAGAAGAGGAGGAAGCTCCGCAGGTGCTGGTTCCTACCACACCTAAGAAACCAAGAACCTCCATGAGAGGTGAAATAAGTCAACCCCCAGCACAATTACAAGGGGCAGGTAGCGAAGTGCAGAAGGAACTTCAGCATAACGTTCCACTTCCTACCATTGTCAAGTTCACAACTGAACTGGCAGAAGAACAACAAAAGGAAACCTCTCAGACACAAGCGGAAAGGCATGTCTCGCTAGACGAGACAATAAACTTGTCTGATGATGAGGTGGTGCAGGATGTGACTACACAAGAAATGGAAACACTGGCTGCTGGCATCAGTGTGACTCCTCACAAGCCTCCATCTGTCCAATCAATGCTTGAGGAGATGAAACAAGCAGAAGCAGAGCGAGAAAAGAGCCCGGAACTAGAGAAGAGCCCGGAGCAGGTAGCACAGGACATAGGGCTGGATACACTGATTGCTGAGGTGACAAGTCCTGTAGTGGTAGACTTGACAGAAAAATAGGATGCAAGTCCTGAGAAACCAGCAGGATCACCTGATAAGGGCCACCTAACAGAGGAGATAGAGATGGCTGAAGCAGAGGGCCATGCTCTTGAATCAGGCCAGCAGAGCCCACAAGATACATCAGCAGGACCTGCTATAGTAGAGGTCCAAGAAATAAAGATTGATGAGAAGAAGGAAGAAATAGAGGATCCAGCTACTAAGGCACAGGAGGTGGATAGTGCAGGCACAGAACAAGTAACAGCTGCAGAACAGATGCCATCACCTCAGGCGGATCCTATGATAGCTGGTACGGTGGACATACCACCAGAAATTGAGAAACAAAAGGAGGATGATCAACCTCCACAAGGGGAAGAACTGGGGACAGATGAAGTAATAATGGAGAAAGATCATGGTCATCATGATCTACATATAGGTACACTGCAGGGTTCCCCACACAAAGAAGATGCTCCCCCAGAAAAGGAAGTTCCTCAACAGGAGGAGGCACCTTAGGATCAGCAGCAAGGCGAGCATCCAAAGGGAGAAAAGGAAAAATCACCATCTCCACAACACGTGTTGATAGAAACGGGAGATAGGGGTGAACAGCATCATGATGCTGAAAAGCATGATCAGGTGCCTCCATGGTTAGAAAAGGAGGTATATGTTGAGGAGGAACTTGAAATTCAAGAGTTCGACATCTCCACCCTATTCTCCACGGATATAATGAAGCCCAGGAGAAAGGCTAGAATGACTTCGGCCATCAAAAGAGATCCGGCGACAGGGAGAAGGACCGCACAAATTGCTGTACCTGCGGTAGAGAAGGAGAAAGGCAAAATCACTATGGATGAATTCAGGATAAGCACAGTTGATTTGGGTTTTGCCAACGAAGAGTAGAAAGGTTAGGAAGGAAAAGACATCATAGACTCTCTAATTCAGAAAGTGAAAAGAGAGAAGGAGAAAAATAAGCAACATAAAGAGCACATTGCTCAGTTGCATGCATACATTAAGGATTTAACCAACCCTGATGATACTATAGGTGAAGCTGCAGTCCCATTGACTGCCATTTCTCAGGAAGAAGTAAATAAATTGGACCTCATGAAACATGAGGCTTCCGTAATAAGAAAATGGATGTCATCCACATTGGATGATGCTATAGAAATAATGAAGGGTTCTTTGAAGAGATGGAGCATGTTAAGTGACTCCAAAACCAAGGTGGACAGATTGCAGATGCAGACCGGAAAAAGGTCTTATAAACTGGAGAAAGTCCTCAGCCTGTTGGGAGAAATAAGGAAGATAAATCCACAACTGCTTATCAGTAAGCAGGTATTGAATAATAATACTGCATTATTAATAGACATCTGGTACAAGGATGTGCAGTTTGAATGCGGAATCCTCAAGAGATGCAATAATAAGCTGAGGGAGATCAGCATGAGGCTACATGATTTAATGGGCATTGAGGCAGACATGCTAGAAACATTAGAGGGCAAAGTGGAAGGGAAAATAGAGAATCAAGATGAAGATTCTGCCCTTAAGGCTCTACGCAATAACTTCCAAATGGAAGATGATGGTCCGCTCGTCCACTTGACAGAAGAAGTGATAAATAAAATGATGAGGATCAAGGTCAAGATGGAGACCTACAATGAGACATTACAGGACAGAGAAAATAAGCTGGATAACAGCAGGGATAAGTATGAGGCACACAAGCACGCCATTATCAAGGCAAAGACTCAAGATGGCGGAGGAATAGATCAGGTTGTGCAGTCATATGAGCAAATCCAGAGCAGCATGCAACCCCATATGCAGCAGCGTCATCATCAAGATAGCGAAGGTTCAGAAAGCAATGCACATGATGATGATCCGCATGAAACAAATGAAGAGCATGATGGAGATTCATCATGAGGGGGGAATATTTTACATATGCAATATAGATAGTTGCCAGCTGGCAACTTGTGCCTTTTTATAAAATTGACAAGTCATGAAATGATGACCATTGATTTGTATTGACATATCAGATCCGTAGATCTTTTGTAATGGATTCCTCACCTTATTCTATAAAAGGTGGTGGAATGCCTTGTTATATTCATTCGAAACTTAATTGAAATCTGTTTGCTGAAATATTCAGGGCTCATTTCAAAGTTGCTATATATGTACATGTCTTTTGCATACTTAATGAAAGGGAAGAGTATTTTGATTCCAAATCTTCGTAAATCTTGAGTAATCTATGCTTGAATTCTGGATATGTGCTTTGATTAGCTACGTCCTTTGGAGTGCTCATCATGTTGCATGTATTGTTTTCATTCATTATCCTCTGAAGTTTGCATCAACTGTATCTAGCTGTGGAATGTCCTGGTGAACATATGGTTTGATTTCTTCTCCTCATGACAGTATCAAGCATGTGTGTGGATCAAAAGCTAAAGGTTCAACTTAATTAGAAGTATTTTCTTGAATTCTTTCAATTTCAGAAAATCTCACCGTCATAATTGCAAATAAATGCTAATCTCAAGCAAACAGCCCAAAATATGCAGACATCTCGTAGATAATCGCAAATATTTAGCATATTTGAACACTAAGCATGCACAATTGAAAATATCATGCAAAGATCGAGGTATTTTACTTCTTTTCATCAAATAGTTGCATAATTTGACTTCTCTATAAAGAATTTCTACAGGAACGTCATGATGATAGTATGTTTTCACGTAAGGCCCCAAAATGGAAACAGTAATTCACATTAACTACTGAGTAACGTCAGTCGATTAAGACCTAATCACCAGAGACTTGGGATCATGAATTCTTTGAATTCACTGTATCTTTCAAGATGAATAAAGGTTAATGTGTACTTTTATTCTATGTTTGTTTGTGACTAACATCATGACCAACATAAATTGGCGCTAGAAGGAGGGCCAGTCTAGAAAACCACGCTCATCATCATTATTTTCAGGTTTGATGACACATAAAGTAAGGTAACCTCAGATCGCCCGTGAATTTCAGTAAATTACGTAAATATTTGCTGTGAGAAGTTTGTATGTGTTCATTCTATGTAAAGATTTCCAGATCTCACGTAAATATTGCAAGCTTTACAGTAAATCGTTGTGAATTCACTAAATATTGGCCAAAGATACGTAAATTTGTTCAAGTCTCACATAATTTAAGCCTTAGACACTTGAGATCTCGTGCTACGATCAATATACCCCAATATCCTGTCATATTTACAGTATCTTCGCAAATATGTCGTAAATATCCAGTCTGATTTGCCATCTGACCACAAATATCACCTTATCCGGTGGAATCCAGCCAATATTTGCAAAGTTTCAGCCAATTTGTCTCCAAATCAAGAAATCCTGGCTCACAAGGTAAATACCAGGTCTAGACCTAGTGAAATTTTTGAAGAATTGCCTGTTAGAGGTTTCAGACCTAGGACTGTAGACATTCACCATACTCCAGGGTCTAGTGCATCTAGAGCTTCACCGGGACCTCCTCCTGTAACTCCTGTTGGTTTGCAAATACCTTCTGGTATATCTGTGACAACTCCTGTTCAACCCCAGGGTATACCTTTCGTTCAAACTCAGCCAGCTGCACCACCAGTTCAGCCCCCTCAGGTTGCAATGTCTTTTCTTTGCAGCAGAGTCACCCTTGACCTTTAATGCATATCACGAGTTACCAAAGAATCTGGACAAACTTTGTCGAAAATATCATCCTTATCAAGATGCCGATGATCATATCAGGACGTTTAAAGAAGCTTGCTGCAGAGCCAGAATAGAACATCAGGACGTGGTGTGCAGATTATTTCCTTTTTCCTTAGGGGAAGAGGCTTATAATTGGTTCATCAGTCTTGGCCAAGCCTCTGTTGGTTCATGGGCTATCTTAGAGAAAGATTTTCTTGACAGGTTCAAGGTCCCTATTGATCCATCCATGAATTATCACATGTTTGCTACAATCAAAAGATTTGAGAATGAGCCTATTGCTAATTTCAATGCTAGGTTCCAGAAAATGTTGTCCAAACTAGTTGCCCCATATGTAGTAGCTGATGCTGCCGCTAGGAGTATCTATTATTCAGCCCTGGATCCATTAACTTCCATGTTCATCAGGAGAACACATCCTGAGATCACTACATTGACAGGAGCTTTTCAAGAAGCTATCAAGGTAAATCAGTAGTTGATACCTGGTCCTACTCCGAATATAGTATTCCCTACTTTGCCTGGCATGCAGTCACAACACCCTGCACAATATCCTACACCGTATTCACCACAGTATCCTGCACAATATCCAAATGGAGCAGTGATACCTCCAGTAGTCATGCCTGCACCTTTGCAAGTACCACCATTGAGCATCATGCCTCCTCCTAATGGAAATGGCCAATTACCACAATATCCTGCACATGCTCAGACACCTCAGGGTACTGATCTATCCAACAGTAACCATGGATCTTCTTTTTTCAAGCCTCAGACCGAAAATGTAGTTGCCAAAGCTCAAGAGGAAAAGGAAGAAATCAAAGAAATTTCTACTCAGTTGAGAAAACTCACCACAGAAGTAACACATTTGAGAAATCAGGGTTTTTATTCCCAGTCAGGTCAAAATAGGAGTTATTCCAATGACAGACCAAACTACCCTGACAGAGGATATAACAACAATAACTTCAACAATAATGGTGGAACCAACAATAATCCTCCTAGACAGCCTAGAATATGGAACTCCAGGCCAAATAACGGTTCATTACCATCACCCCTGGATAATCAGCCTCCAGGTGAAGCTAAACAGACTACTAGAGTCAATCTTGCTGAAGCAGCCCTTACCAATTGGTGTAGGATCCACAATACAAATGCACATGTAGAATTAGATTGCCCACAATTTAGGATTGCTGCCAGCATCTTTCAGACTGAAGTGTCTAACACTTCTGGAAACCCACCTCAGGCAGAAGGAAATGAGATAGTTCCTTGTGGATATGACTCAGCTTTTGTGCTAGAAACATATACTAATCAGCCTCATCCGAGTTATGATCAGACTTGTGAAGAGTCTGCCTTAACCTTTGAAACAAATTATGTTTTTCCCTTTGAGGATGAAAATGAACCTGCAAGAGAGCATGAGGAAGTACATGCATATCAGCAGCAATACCCTGGTAAGCACAATTATAACCTGAGGAGCAATGCCAACAGACCTGCTGGTCCATTGACATCATCTCTACCTCCAAACAACTTCAACACACCTCCTGATCCTAAGGCTAGCAATAACCCTGGGTTCCCTAAGGTGAATGCTCAATACTTGTCTCCCCAAAACACAGTAACAAAAGTCATAAATGCACCTCAGGAGTCTGACAAGTTAGTCAGTTATTTGGCTGATGAAATGAAGAAAATCAAGATCAGCTTGTCCTTATCAGAGTTACTGAAAACTCCTGCCATCAAAAGGGCATTCATGAAGTCACTAGATGATCCTGCTCCTAAAGAGGATAATCATCTTTCAAGTCAATCCAATGGCAAAGATCATGCTGCTAAGGATAATATTATCAAGCCTAAAGTGTCAGCTACAGTTCAAGCTGCCGAAACCTCCCACATGACCTTGTATAGAGACAAAACTGAATCACCTCCGTTTCTCCTCACCATAAGAATGTTCAGCAAGAACTTGCACAACTGTTTGGTTGATTCAGGAGCCTCAACGAATGTTATGCCTTTGTCAATATGTAACGCATTAGGACTGCATCCTGCTAAATCCTTAAAGAAGGTCACTCAGCTAGACAAGACAGAAGTAAGTGTAGTAGGAGAACTAACTCACATTCACATGCAGCTAGCATCTAATCCTAGGATCCAGTATTACATTGACATTCAGGTAGTTGACATACCTGATACATATGGGATGTTACTTAGCCGAGATTGGTCTAAAACACTTAATAGATATATGTCCACAGATTTCAGTCACATGTGGTTGCCATGGAAAGGTATACCTAATCAGATTAGGATTAATGCTGAACCTAGGATGAAACATATGATCACAGAATATAACAAAACAAATGAGATCATGTACGTAAACGTAGAACCTAGAGTCTATTGCATCAGGCCGCAGACTGTTAAAATAGAGGAGATCCTGATGCTTGATGTTCATCATCATCATGATGATGATTATCATGAGGACATGCCAAGTATGGAATTTGATAATGATCCAGATAATGAGAACAAAGTGAATCGCTTCAGGGATTTTGAGATGCATCTATCTACTCAGGTAAAACGTTGTCAATTACTAAACATACCTGCTAATGATATCTTAATTGACGGATGGTGCAGATTACATGCCGAAGCACACTCAGAAAAGACTTGTGAACCATGTTTAGACATGATGATACTGGAGCAGACGTATAGTGAATCATCATCAGCATCATATTCTGAGGTGAGTGCTACATCTAATGATGATGATGATACTAATTCTTATTTGTCTTCTGCAGGAACAGAAGAGTCGATAGATCATGATGAAGATCATATCCTAAAAGTAGAAGAGATCCTGGTGTCCGATTAGATAAATGATGCAGAAAAAGAAAAGATCACTCCTGGTAGCGATTGCTTCATGGAACTGGATTATGAGTTGTCTGATGAGGACAAAGGTAGTGACCTGACAAAGTTTGAAGAATTTCTGGTAAAAGAAATAGAGAAGATGACACGACAGCATAAATCTTCCCACGAGGTGTTGATTCAAGGTTGGTGTAGGCTACATGAGGCACCTCACTTAGAAACAACTTGCTCACTATGCTTACATATTTTGAAGAAGCATGCAGCTATAGATCCTGAACATCATCTTCCTGTTGATATGGAAGAGAAAACAGAAAAGCCATCAGGCTCACAAAATAAAGGAAAGAAGAAACTTGAGGATGATGACATCCCCAAGTTAAAGTGGATATCAGGTGGAGCAGCAGCCAGAGCTGCAGAGAAGAAAGGAGGACCAAATAGATATCCTACTGAAGATAAGTGTCCTACTGAAGATAAACCTTGGATCCTGAGGTTTGATGGATCCAAATCTAAGCAAGGTGCTGGGGTAGGAATAGATCTCATTGATCCATCAGGAAAATCCTATTTAGCAGCCTACAAACTACAGTTCCCCTGTACCAATAATGTCGCAGAGTATGAAGCTCTGATTCATGGAATGTTATTTGCTCATAAGAAGAAGGTAAAGATCCTGCATGTCTTTGGGGATTCAGAACTAGTTGTGAGGCAGGTAAGAGGAATTTACTCCTGTAACTACAGAAAACTATCAAATTACAGGCATCAAGTGTGGGACCTGATTGAAGACTTTGATGCCTTTAATATCATTCATGTACTAAGAGAACAGAACCAGAGGGCAGATGCACTTACACAGGCCGCTAGTATGTTGGAACCACTGTCTATATCTGGTCTAAAGAGATTTTCAGTAGAATTGGTGTCAGTACCTTCAGTACCTGACAATGTGACTAATCTCCAGGTGTTTGATGATGATCAGCACATTCTGGACTTCATATCAAACAGAGACATATTTGAAGCTCAGATTATAGATGAGAATGGTATAGAAGATCATGTCTAGGAAGAAGATGAGATATTAGAGTTGCCTAGCAACAGAATTCCCAAAGGTATGATTGAATTAGAAAGAGCCTTTGATCTAGATAATATGCTTAAACATAAAGACCTGCCTAAGGCAGATGGAGGTCAATATTCACAAGTGAATATTGGACAAGCTGATGACAAGAGAAATGTCTTATTGGGTAAGGTTTGTACACCAGAAGAGTTAGAAGGAATAACTCAGGCCCTTAAGAATTACATACACGTAATTGCATGGACTTATGATGAGCTAAAGACATATGACACTTCTGTCATAACTCATACTATACCCCTCAAGCCAGATGCAAAACCTTTCAGACAGAAGCAGAGGCCAGTCAATGCTCTGCTTGAGCCAATCATCCTTAAAGAGGTTAAGAAATTGTTAAATGCCTGGATAATATTTCCTGTAAGGCACTCCACTTGGGTGGCAAATCTTGTGCCAGTTAGAAAGAAGAATGGAGACATCAGGTTATGTGTAGATTTCAAGAACCTAAACAGAGCATCAGAAAAGGATAATTATCCTTTGCCCTCCTTAGATGAAGTTCTACAGATTGTAAATGGAGCCAAAATGATGTCCTTCTTAGATGGTTTTTCAGGATACAACCAGGTGATGGTAGATAAAATTGATAGATTGAAAACTGCCTTCACCACAAAGTGGGGTATATTTGCATATAGACGTATGCCATTTGGACTTATAAATGCTGGAGCTACATTCCAGCGAGCAATGGACATAACCTTCAGAGGCTTAATAGGAAAGTGTATAGTCATCTACATGGATGACCTGACGGTTTTCTCCAAGGAAAGGGGAAATCATGTTGCTGATCTCAGAAGTGTACTGAAGAAATGTGAAGAATATGGAATATCTTTGAATCCTAAGAAGTGCATATTCGGAGTCACTACAGGAAAGTTACTAGGCCACCTGATCACAGAAGATGGAATTATCATTGATCCTGACAGGGTGGAGTCTATTATGAAGTTACAACTTCCAGGAAGCAAAAAGGAACTTAAGTCCTACTTTGGTAAGATCAATTTTGTGAGGAAGTTCATCACCGGCTTCGCTGAAATTGTCAGACCACTAAATGCCATGTTGAAAAAGGATGCACAAATTGAGTGGACACCATAAGCCAAGGCTGCCTTTGAAGATATAAAGAAGGCCATTTCAGATGCTCCTGTCCTCATTAGTCCAGATTATACAAGAGATTTCTACATCTACTCATTTGCCTCAGAACATACTTCTGCAGCAGTGTTAACTCAAAGAAATGAAGAGAAAGAAGAGAAACCAATTGCTTTCATGAGCTGTCCTTTCAGGGATGCTGAGTTGAGATATGTAGATGTTGAAAGACAGGCACTTGCATTAGTCAGAGCAGTAAAGAAATTCAGACATTATATACTGAGAAGCAAAGTGATTGCTGTGGTACCAGATGCAGCAGTGAAGATGCTGCTGATGCAGAGTGAACCTGGTGAAAAAAGAGCCAAATGGATTACTATATTACAAGAATATGACATGGAGATCACACCAATGAAGCTGGTAAGAGGACAAGCTCTGAGCCAGATGATATCTGAAACTGATCCAAACATCATCAGTCAGCAGTATGTGATCAATGAGAAAGATAAAAGAGAATGGTATTCAGACATCAGGCACCTCCTGATCACTGGAAGATGTCCTTCAAGAATGCAAGCTTCACAGAGAAGATCCTTGAAGATAAGATCCCAGAAGTATATGATGAAGGGAGGAACCTTGTTTAAGAAGAATTATGAAGGAATATACCTAAGATGCTTAGAGAAACCAGAAGCAAATAAAGTTTTGACAGAGTTACATGACAAGTTTGGAATGGCACACGGATCAGCATTGGCCACAACACATGCAATCCTTAGAGCAGGATATTACTGGCCTACAATTTTTAAGGACACGGCGGATCATGTTAAATGTTGTCATGTTTGCCAGGTTGCTGCCAACAGAGAGAAATATGCTGCGCAACCGTTGCAGCCAGTGGTGGAAGAGCGCCCATTTGCACAGTGGGGCATGGATTTCATAGGACCGATCAATCCTCCGTCTTCCTCAGGCCATAGGTATGTCCTAACAATTACTGACTATTGTACTAGATGGACTGAGGCTACCAGCAGCAAAACTTGCACTGCAGATGATGTCATTAAGTTTCTGGAAAGCAACATTGTCACCAGGTATGGAACTGCTTATGCATTGGTAAGTGATAATGGTTCTGCCTTCATTTCCACCAAATTGTCAAGTTGGGCTTTTGATCATGGGATCATACTTAAATTTTCATCCAACTACTATCCCCAGGGAAATGGATTAGCAGAATCCACCAACAAGAATTTACTGAGTATCATAAGAAAACTGATAGAGAAAAATCCCAGGGAATGGAACTCATTTCTGAAATATGCCTTATGGGTAGACAGAACTAGAATGAAAATTGCACTAGGAAACTCACCCTTCCAACTAGTGTATGGGGTAGATCCTATCCTCCCTGTAAACTTGAAAATCCCTACTCTACAGTTTGCCCAAGAATATCTAGGCATAGATAATAAGCAGGAAGTCTGGTTGCTTCAGTTGATGCACCTGGAAGAAAAGCGGAGTCAAGCGATTGACCAATTTGTGAAACATCAGGCTGTTGTCAAACGCTGGTTTGACAAGAGGGCCAGAGTGAAAGCTTTTAGGATATCCGATTTGGTCCTGATGTGGGATAAAGCCCATGAAAAGAAAGGTGATCATGGTAAGTTTGATAGATTATGGATAGGTCCCTTTCAGATTTATGAGATCTTAGGAGACAACACTTATAGGCTTAAGAACCTGACAGGTGAGGATGTTCCGTTGCCAGTCAATGGACAATTCCTCAAACATTATTTCCAGGCCTGAATGACTTCGTCCCAGTCATATGTATCATAATGTATATT
The DNA here is from genome assembly GCA_027924645.1 of Cunninghamia lanceolata. Lineage (NCBI taxonomy): Eukaryota > Viridiplantae > Streptophyta > Pinopsida > Cupressales > Cupressaceae > Cunninghamia > Cunninghamia lanceolata. The sequence goes on from BSBN01000088.1 coordinate 1,171,783, forward strand.
TGTATAGTTGTTTGTATAGTTTTTTTGTTGTGCTTGTTTTGTTTTGCTGGTTGGGACCTTTGTTCTGGTAAGTCAGGATGATGCACTTCATCACCCTAGAAAATAATTAAGTTGTTGAGATTCAGATGATGAGATCACATTTAAACATAGGTTATGATTCATTCTAAGAAGTGTTCGTGATCAGGTTTATGATGTCTTTTCATCAGGGTGCTTTTTCTTGGTCAAAGTGAATCCATCACAATGAAACACTTAACAGCCTTGGGTTTGTTGAACGCACTAGTATAGGTGTTAAGTGAAAAATCTAAAGGGACTCCCTTGCTACCAGTGCAATCTCCAACCTAAAGCTGCAAGTAATGGTACCTTGTACAAATGAGCTAACATGATGATATCAGATATAAATTTTAAAGAGAAAATCAGAAGAGAAATAAAATTAGGCCATCTAAGTAACTCTACCGGGGCTATGGACGCCTGCTGGCAGTGGGGCTCTACTTAGGGAGATTGTACAGATAACCTTGCCGAGGCTATAGACGCCTGCTGGCAGCAAGGCTCTATCCAGGTTGGCTATGAGGGATGATCTCCAACTATGTAGTTTAACACCAGTTACTTACGTTTTCAACTTACTTTCAAGATGAGGATAATTAATCATATGCACACACCTGATCCTTTGTTAGCATTATCACCATGATGAAATTTTATCATTCAGAGGATCATGATGCTTACACTTAGACGGAATTAGAATACTATAGATAAATGTGATCACATCACTTGAATCATTGGAATTTGTTCATTTTCTTTGGTGGCAAGTTGTTGTGTGGTTACACAACACGCCCCATTTTGACTTGGCAAAACAGGGACCAAACTTCTTTTGGCTTGGTTTGTGTTTCTTGTTTTCTGGCAGTTTGGTAAAAATCAGTCAAGTGCATCATCACGTTGAGTCAGGATGAGGTAGGTCATCTTTGTGAGGTCAGTTTGTCAAAATTCGCATTTCATAGCTGTGACCTTATATTCTGAAAGAACACTAAAATTCATGCAGGTTTGCCTTTTACATCACCCTGGTATTCATCAGGATGTGAGAATTATGGACAGTCAAAGTCTTGGTCAAACCTGATATTCGCAAGAGGGGGGGTCATATTTTATAACCTCAGTCATGTTTCGAACAACATCATCATATTTGAGACATCCCCTGATATATCCTGCGGCTCAAGTATCCTGACGTCAACTTTAAATGGTAGTAAGTCTTTCCCATCGCGCGGTCTTTTATACCGCGAACATCATGTTTTGAAAAGTAACCCGATATTCGTTAATATCATCCTGACGCAGAATATCACCCTTAACAAACATCCTGCTGACATCATCTGAATATGATAAACGAAGAAACAAACATCCTGATGACATCATCATCATATTTGCATTTCGACAGGATATTTTGTAAACACGATCATGTTCACCCAATATGACGATGACGTCATGAAGCATTTCCGATACCAAGAATGAATATCATGATGACGTCATCCTGATATTCCGAAAGGAGGATGAGCAAGCTTGGCTCATCATCATCATTTTATTTTGAAACATCACCCGATAAACCGAAATATCCTCCTGATGTGCTAAAATGTAAACAAAGGGTGCATTGTCACCCGAATCTTGTAGCGATAATAGTTTCAATGCTGGGGAGGATGATATCGAAACTCAACCTGATATTTGTGAAATATCATCCTGCCCTCATGATATCTTGTCATATGGATATTCCCCCACTCCCTTTGCCACCATTATCATTAAATGCGCGCAGACATGGTAGGTGATTCCCGCCGATCCCAGAACCCAATGAAATACCTGGCGAGATCCTGAGTTTTCGCACGAATGATCAAAGATTGCAATCTAACTTGTCAGAGTTGCCCTAAATATACCCTAACTATGAGGTTAAAAGGTAATTCAACCGCCATTGTTACATTTACCTGCGTTAAAATTGTTTTACAGAGCACTAGCCTCCATATCCGCATAATAGCTACCGTTGCGCAATTCGAGCTCACAGATAGAGGGAAGGAAGTGATTGACAGTTGAATCAAGAGTGTCTTGATGATATACTGGTATAAAGGAAAATCTGCATAACCAGGTAAGTAAACTGAAACCCTCATCATGTTGTTTCTAAATGATTCTTGAAAGTTCTGGTTATGTATCCATGTAAGTAAGTAATGTGAAATTGATGCAATAGGCATGATATTTGCAATATGTATGCATGCATATCCTTGTTGTGAGAAGAAATGTTGTTAATTGCAGGTACCCATGGCTGAAAAATGCTTAGTCAAGAATCAGGAAGAATTTAGCAGGCCTATGTTCTCTTCTCAGAGAGGGGTCCTGTTCAAATATGGGGCAATTACAGATACCCATCAGGGGATTACCAACCTGGAGGCTTGGTCAGCCAAGCTGAATGATGGACAAGATAAGAGTCCGGTATTGGATGTAGTGTTTGTATCAGGTATGTGGAACGTTGCTGGCTTCCCATACTCCATGGAGTCTCCGGAGCTTGTCATTGAGTGCGCTCGAAATTATAACCCTCAGATGAGGCAGGTGGTGAAGCATGGGAGAGTGTATGCAGACCTATCCATCAAGGGTCTCTCCCCGGACATTTGGACTGCCAATGGGCAGTAAGGTAAAGAGTGTAGACTTGAAGAAGTCTGAAAGAGAATATGAGGCCAACAAGAAGGCAGCCAGAAAGAACATGTATGCTTGGCGGGCCGAGAACAGCACATATAATGCAGCGGCCAAGCTCCCCATGCACATGTTCAAGTTTGACTTCAATGAGGAATATCAGTATGTGATTGCCCTACTGAACAGGGTGACTGGTCAGCCTGATACTGGAGAATTTAGAGATTGTATGTATGGCATAATAATGATGTGTCTGTATGTAGACATCAAGCCACTGTGGGGCCAAATAATTAGCGATGCTCTGCATGAGCAGCTGATGAACCTGGGAGGTTCAGATTATGCATTCTACATGACCTCCTATATCGTGTATTCTTGTGCTTATAGAGGCACTTTTGATGCCCTGGTAACAGATGGAAAACTGACGGGCACAAATGCAGCATATATATGGGATCATCATCCTCAGCTGCAAAGAACCAAATATATCAAGGACTACAAACTGGTCAATGATGCATTCTCTATGCATCTGGTAAGGACCATGGAAGATGACAGAACTAAAAGACTGAGTATGGAGGCTCAGGAGGCAGTATACAGGCATGGGGCATGGTACATACAATTTGCCACCTTTTCCTACATCAGGATAGAAGGTTTTGAAGGACATCCCCTGATGCTGCCGAGGTATCCTACTGATGCAGTTGTTTTAATGGAATTTATCAGGCAGGGCTCCACCATCATACAAATGTATAAGGATGCCAACAAGCTGCCACCAATTTTGTTCCCAGTCAGCATTGGCAACTACATGTGCCCTGACTCGGATAATATAAAGAAGGTGATGGTCACTCTGAACAAGATGAATTTACTACCCTTCCCAGTAACGAGACCATATGATCCTTACGGCCGAATACAGAAGATCCTAGGAAAGCCTATTCACCAGAGGCACCTAGAGGATTTTTGGGCTGACTACGAGGATGAGGCAGAGGCCAGGAGGAGGAGGTATCAGAGGTTGACTCTGAACCAGATCAGGACATTTGACTGCATATCCCTCCCTCAGCAGCTGAAGAGTGATGACGGCAGGATAATGGCAGATGAATACGAGCAGAAGAAGATTTACAATGATACCATCTTTGCACCTGACCTCACCATGCAGGAGGATATGTCCTTGGACCCATTCTTTGCCAGAACCATACACTTGACCCAAGCTTAGGTAGATGCACAGGTAGAGGCACTGAAAAAGAAAGGTGTTGCCATCAGGGTGGACAACAAAAAGAAAGGGCAGGACATCCCTACTGATGAATATGATGACTTCCTGCTGGAGAAGAGGAAGACTAAGGGAGAGAGAATCCCTCCACCACAGCAGCCTAGTAAAAGGGCCCTGAGGGGCAAGAAGGTGGAGAAAGGACCCAAAGGGGTCATGATTGAAAGGGCAGTATTCACGGCGGAGGAGCCAGCCAAATTAGGATTAGAATCAGATTCTCCTCCAAAGCCCAAGAAAACCAAGACAGCAGAGGCTGGAATCACAGAGACCCAAGAAGTGGGTCAGTCATCCAAACAACCAGGCAAAGATATCCTTATGGAGGAGGAGCCTGAAGAAGAGGAGGAAGCTCCGCTGGTGATTAGAAGAAAGAGGAGAGCTCCGCAAGTGCTGGTTCCTACCACACCTAAGAAACCAAGAACCTCCATGAGAGGTGAAATAAGTCAACCCCCAGCACAATTACAAGGGGTAGGTAGCGAAGTGCAGAAGGAACTTCAGCATAACGTTCCACTTCCTACCATTGTCAAGTTCAAAACTGAACTGGCAGAAGAACAACAAAAGGAAACCTCTCAGACACAAGCGGAAAGGCATGTCTCGCTAGACGAGACAATAAACTTGTCTGATGATGAGGTGGTGCAGGATGTGGCTGCACAAGAAATGGAAACACTGGCTGCTGGCATCAGTGTGACTCCTCACAAGCCTCCATCTGTCCAATCAATGCTTGAGGAGATGAAACAAGCAGAAGTGGAGCGAGAAAAGAACCCAGAACCAGAGAAGAGCCCGGAGCAGGTAGCACAGGACATAGGGCTGGATACACTGATTACTGAGGTGACAAGTCCTGTAGTGGTAGACTTGATAGAAAAATAGGATGCAAGTCCTGAGAAACCAGCAGGATCACCTGATAAGGGCCACCTAACAGAGGAGATAGAGATGGCCGAAGTAGAGGGCCATGCTCTTGAATCAGGCCAGCAGAGCCCACAAGATACATCAGCAGGACCTGTTATAGTAGAGGTCCAAGAAATAAAGGCTGATGAGAAGAAGGAAGAAATAGAGGATCCAGCTACTAAGGCACAGGAGGTGGATAGTTTAGGCACAGAACAAGTAACAGCTGCAGAACAGATGCCATCACCTCAGGCGGATCCTATGATAGCTGGTACGGTGGACATACCACCAGAAATTGAGAAACAAAAGGAGGATGATCAACCTCCACAAGGGGAAGAACTGGGGACAGGTGAAGTAATAATGGAGAAAGATCATGGTCATCATGATCTACATATAGGTACACCGCAGGGTTCCCCACACAAAGAAGATGCTCCCCCAGAAAAGGAAGTTCCTCAACAGGAGGAGGCACCTTAGGATCAGCAGCAAGGCGAGCATCCAGAGGGAGAAAAGGAAAAATCACCATTTCCACAACACGTGTTGATAGAAACGGGAGATAGGGGTGAACAACATCATGATGCTGAAAAGCATGATCAGGTGCCTCCATGGTTAGAAAAGGAGGTAAATGTTGAGGAGGAACTTGAAATTCAAGAGTTCGACGTCTCCACCCTGTTCTCTGCGGATATAATGAAGCCCAGGAGAAAGGCCAAAATGACTTTGGCCATCAAAAGAGATCCGGCGACAGGGAGAAGGACCGCACAAATTGCTGTACCTGCGGTAGAGAAGGAGAAAGGAAAAATCACTATGGATGAATTCCAGATAAGCAGAGTTGATTTGGGTTTTGCCAACAAAGAGCAGGAAGGTCAGGAAGGAAAAGACATCATAGACTCTCTAATTCAGAAAGTGAAAAGAGAGAAGGAGAAAAATAAGCAACATAAAGAGCACATTGCTCAGTTGCATGCATACATTAAGGGTTTAACCAACCCTGATGATACTACAGGTGAAGCTGCAGTCCCATTGACTGCCATTTCTCAGGAAGAAGTAAATAAACTGGACCTCATGAAACATGAGGCTTCCGTAATAAGAAAATGGATGTCATCCACATTGGATGATGCTATAGAAATAATGAAGGGTTCTTTGAAGAGATGGAGCATGTTAAGTGACTCCAAAACCAAGGTGGACAGATTGCAGATGCAGACCGGAAAAAGGTCTTATAAACTGGAGAAAGTCCTCAGCCTGTTGGGAGAAATAAGGAAGATAAATCCACAACTGCTTATCAGTAAGCAGGTATTGAATAATAATACTGCATTATTAATAGACATCTGGTACAAGGATGTGCAGTTTGAATGCGGAATCCTCAAGAGATGCAATAATAAGCTGAGGGAGATCAGCATGAGGCTACGTGATTTAATGGGCATTGAGGCAGACATGCTAGAAACATTAGAGGGCAAAGTGGAAGGGAAAATAGAGAATCAAGATGAAGATTCTGCCCTTAAGGCTCTGTGCAATAACTTCCAAATGGAAGATGATGGTCCGCTCGTCCACTTGACAGAAGAAGTGATAAATAAAATGATGAGGATCAAGGTCAAGATGGAGACCTACAATGAGACATTGTAGGACAGAGAAAATAAGCTGGATAACAGCAGGGATAAGTATGAGGCACACAAGCACGCCATTATCAATGCAAAGACTCAAGATGGCGGAGGAATAGATCAGGTTGTGCAGTCATATGAGCAAATCCAGAGCAGCATGCAACCCCATATGCAGCAGCGTCATCATCAGGATAGCGAAGGTTCAAAAAGCGATGCACATGATGATGATCCGCATGAAACAGATGAAGAGCATGATGGAGATACATCATGAGGGGGGAATATTTTGCATATGCAATATAGATAGTTGCCAGCTGGCAACTTGTGCCTTTTTGTAAAATTGACAAGTCATGAAATGATGACCATTGATTTGTTTTGACATATCAGATCCGTAGATCTTTTGTAACGGATTCCTCACCTTATTCTATAAAAGGTGGTGGAATGCCTTGTTATATTCATTCGAAACTTAATTCATCTGCAACTATGTTCCTATTGACCTTGACATACTCGATGTCAAAATCATATGCTTGTAACCTGCTCACCCACTTCTGCTGCCTATCATTTAGGTCCTTTTGGTTCATAAAATATTTGATGCTATTGTGGTTAGTCCTAATTATAAATTTTCCCCCAACCAAATAAGGCCTAAATTTGGCCAATGCATGCATGATTGCCAACATTTCTCGGTCATATACCAAGTAGCTCCTCTCTACAACCTAGAGTTTTCTACATTCAAATGCTATCAGGTGCTTCTCTTGGATGAGTACTACCCCAATCCCCCCTCCAAAAGCATCACACTTTAACTTGAATGGTTTGCTGAAGTCTAGGATTGCTAGCATTGGGCATGTAGACATCAAGTGCTTGAACCTGTCAAAGCACTGTTGGGCTGTGTCACTCCACTCAAAGGCTCCCTTCTTCATCAAATTAGTCAAATTTGCTTCCATATATGAGAAGCCCTTCACAAATTGTCTGTAGAAACCACAAAGTCCAAAAAACCCCTTAAGCTATGTGAGGTTTGTGGGTGGAGGCCAATCAACAATCACCTTAATTTTCTCTGGATCCACTTTGACCCCATCTGCACTGATAATATGGCCAAGGTAAAGTAACTCTATCATACCAAAATCACATTTCAATTCCTTGGCATAGAGTGACTCAGTCTCCAATATGCTCAATACCTCCTCAAGGTGTCTCATGTGGTCCTCCCATGTCTTGCTGAAAATCAGTATGTCATCAAAGAAGATCAAAACAAATTTCTGGAGCTGCTATCTAAATATCTGATTCATATAACTTTGGAAAGTTGTAGTTGCATTGGTTAACCTGAAAGGGATCAATAGAAAATCAAAGCAACCATAATGACACCTGAAGGCTATCTTCACTACGTCCTTGGCCTTCATGTGAATCTGATGGTAACCAGAGCTCAAGTCAATCTTGGAAAAGTAACAGACACCATGTAGCTCATCTATTAGCTCATCTATCCTCAGAATGGGGTACCTGTGCTTAATAGTCTTCTTGTTTAATGCCCTATAATCTATACACATCTTGATTGTCCCATCCTTCTTTTTGACAAGAACAACTACATAAGCAAATGGGCTCTTACTGGGCTAGATGTGTCCCATCTCCAATAGCTCCTTAATTATTTTTTCAATTTCATCATTAAGCCTCTTCAGATGATGGTAAGGAGTGATCATGATGGGGTTGGTCCCATCCTCTAACTCAATAACATGCTCTATGCCTCTATTAGGAGGCACTCCTCATGGTATATCTCCAAATACCTTACTGTGCTTAGATAGACGCTTCTGAATATTAGGATGATAGCTACCCTTCTACCATGGTGGGGACTCTAGCATAATAAGGCACTCTGCTACCCACTCAACCTGGTCATGTCTCAACAGCCTCTCCATCCTCTTCAGTGATACCACCCGAGGTCCACCATCTGATATGCCTCTCAAGCATATTTTCTTCCCATTGAATTCAAATCTCATCTCCATGTTTTTTACATTCATGGTGAACTCCTCTAGCTGGCTCATCTAATGCATGCCAAGTACAACATTTGTATTCCTGATGCTACCAATATAGAAGTCATCTACCAGCTCGTACTCTCCCATGATGATTTTCAATCCTGATATCTTCTTGTTGCACTACATTTTGAATCTGTTGTCTACCATTACCTTGAAGCCTTCAAATTCCTTTGTCTTCCACCCCCTGTGAACTACTAACCCCTTGTCAATAAAATTATGTGTACCTCCTATATCAATGAGGGTAATAATGCATTGTCCACTAAGTACACCATGCACCTTGAAAAAACCAACCTTCTGGAAATTAGATAGCTAGGCAATAGTACCTTCACTGCCAACATTGTGCTGTGAAGCTCTCTCATCTCCACTATATCCATGATTTGAAGGCTGATCTGACTCTAAATCAGATGCATCTGACTGGGTCTCCTTAACTAAATAGTACTTGGTCAACTTGGCCTTAGCCTTGTGTGCACACTTATGAGAGGGATCCCATGGTTCTTTGCAATGGAAGCAAAGTTTCTTCCTCCTATATTTATTGAGCTAATCATTCGTTAGCCTGTTTGATCTATCCTTATGCTACTCAACCTCTCTATGGAAGGGTCTCTTCTCCTTCTCCTTATCCCTCCTGTGTGGAAACCCCTTGGACTAAAATTTGCTCCTCCACACTGATGACTCCATATCTCAGGCCTTCTTCATGGTCTCTTGGAGTGAAACAGGGTCAAAACCCTTAACCCAACCATGAAGTGGGTCTAACAATCCATCAATCAAGAAAATAACCAATCTGCGCTCAAAAATATCTAGGACCATAACAAATAGGTCTTGGAACTTAGAAATGTAGGAGTCAACTGATCCACTCTGTCTCAGGTATGCCAACTCCTTAAACTGTAATTCTGGGTCGTTCTTATCAAACCCGTCAATCAGTCTAGTTGTGAACTCCACATATGAAGTGATCTGATCGTGAGCTAGTGTGACATTCCCATTGCTCCACCACTTATGTGTTGTCCCCTCCAAATGTAATGCTACATAATTAATGGCGTCTTCCTCAGGAATGGGACTAATCTACAAGTAGCTATCCAATTTGTGGACCCAAGCTCTCACGGTGGTTTTACCTGATCCATCAAAGTAGGGAAGTGTCATTTTGCACACTTTCTTTTGCAACTACTGGTTCTAAGGTCTACCTCCCCTAGGAGGTATATTCTTTATCCTAATGTCCAAGTACTCTACAAAGGTCATCTTGACCCTAAACTCTACACTAGAATCTCTCCAATCCCTCAAAATCTCCTCCTGAAACTCAGCTTGTGTGGGATCATATTCAGGAACTTGGTTCCTGGGAGAAAATGTAGGGATACCAAGTCTGTCATATGCTACAAACTGTGAAGCCCTCCTATGAGTAATCAAGGCCTCATCCTCATCATCTCTAAACCTATGTCTATCATCCTGGTTCCTATCCCCATTATTCCTGTTCCCCTAGTTCTTGTCACGATTGTGTCTATCACCCACATTATGCCTATTCCTATCTTCCCCATTGTCTATGTGTCTATCACCGTCATTGTTTATGTTCCTATCACCTCCATTGCACATGTTCCTATCACAGTGATTATTATTATTTTCCCTATTATTTCTTCCATGTCAAGGTAATAACTATTCGAGGGTATGTGCTATCTCTGCTTGTGATTCTCTCAACTCCTATAGAGACTCCCTCAATTCTCTTTCTAGAGCCAATGAACTCCTGGTGAGCACATTCAGGATCTCGTGCATGCTAGGCTTCTCACCTTCCCTATCACCCATTTCTCCTGTGGGTTCTGTCATTGAAGGTAGCTCACCTGAAAAAGGGTCTATTCTCAGAATTTCAAAATCTTCCTCACTATACAATATTGGTGTTTCCCCCTTAGTAGCTACAACCTTTGTCTCTAACTCAAATAGATCAATCTGTGGTACTTCTTCTTCCTTTATTCTCTATGGGTTTCATGTTCCTGGACTTGGTCTAAAATTATATCGATTTGTAGGCCACATGTCTCATGTTCATCTTCTGCATGTCATATGAAACCTCATAGGATGGCAAAATCTTCTACTCTGATACCACTGTAACATACACCCCTAGTATATGTCGGCTCTATATTTTTTTTTGTGTTTTTCTGATGGTTTGGGTTCAAGTTTTCATTGCATGTTTTTGCATGCATGATTTTTGTAACATTGATATAGAAAATGAAGCATATATGGTAAACCTAGAAAAACTAAAAGAGATATCGACAAAATAACAAAGAGCCAGATAGAAGAAAGCCAAAATATGAATTATGGTAACATACCTAGATCAAGATTTACAACTTCGTCTAGAGGCTATAGCTGGACCCACAATATGACACCATAGAAAAGCTCACAACACTCCAACATGAAGATACGGAGTACTACACTCAGTAGCAGCAAAGAATATGACCTTAGACACCAAAGATGGAAGAGAGAAATGATACCAAAAGAGAGGAAATGCAGTCTTCAAGTGCCCACTTCCCCTCTTGGTTGTACAACCTCTATGGAGCACCAAATCAGCAACAAACACACTAAACTTTCTTAATGGACAACTCTAATCTAATCTGCAAGTGTCTTCAGCCCCAAATGATGAAAAATGCACTCACAAAACAACCTCAAACATCCCAAACAATTCCCAAGAGCAGTACGGCCTCCTTGAAGGTGTACGACCAGCCTAAAATGGCACTACAATAGTAATAAATCTCTACGAATTTACTTGTTTTAGTCCTTCAAAAAAGTACCATGAGCTGCAATGTCAATCTCCACCAAATGTCTTCATTTCTTTCTTGAATAATCACCAAAATAGATTCCTGAATGCCTAAATGGAACTCCTATGTGAAGTTCCTCCAATCCTGATGTAGTCTTTCATGCATGAAGAAAGGTGAATCTATAGAGGTTTTTGTCTCTACAAATCGATCTTCAAAACCCTAGAGCCAAGCTCAAACCCAATGCATGGGAAAAATCAATATGAGAGCAATTTTAATAACACATAGCATAATGCAAATGAGCCTTCTTTTCCTCTTTTATTACTCTCTATCCCAATGCCTAAGAAGAGGAAGTTTTATTAATTTTTAATTTGTCACTTAACCCCTTATCTCTCCATGAGGGGTGCCTATCCCTAGGAATGTAACTTTACGTTACAACTTGTACTTTATAACAATACTTTACTTTATAACTTAAAGTCATATCAAAGTCTCATAAAATAATATAAGTTAAATATTTAATTTGACTTATATTATATTGTTTTGAGTTCTAGTGACATCGAGACCATGAATATTATACAGAGGACCATCCACAACTGCCCTACAAAAAATAGCAAGTTCTCAACTCATGACTTACTATAAATAGTAAGTTCCTGAAATGACTTCCTAAACATCTCCATTAGCCTATAGAAACCAAATTATAGGCTAATCCTAGTCTACTGGTGCAATGAGCTAGATGGGGGACATTACAATTTAATTATTTTAGTCCATGGTTCTGGAATCAAGCTTGTAATGATGTTAAGTGCCTTCAAATCCAATGGTTCATGATTTGGTGGTTTGCAAGTGATCTTTTCTTTATGACAATAGTTGACAGTGTTGTTTATGTGCTCTGGTTTGAAGAATCTTCTTGACAGAGTGGTTAGAGATTGTACGGTTTTTCCTAGTTATTACAATGTGCTTGTGGATGTCTTTTGGGGTCCTCCCTTCAGATTGGTCTGCAAAGAGAAATTTGGATCGTGGATGAAGGCTGTTCTTAGAAGACTTAATTTTAACACCACTCTTGGCTAACTTGGTTGTTTTCATTACTTGTAGAGATACATCAAATATTGTGGAAGTGTGTCGTAGCATGGAAGATTGCATTTCTATCCTAGCTAAGGCATAACATGATCCACATACATCTTTCCCTTAGCTAATTTTGTTTAAGTCTAGACCTATTTCCATGTATGTTTGTAATGCCGACCTTGGAGATTGTTCCAATGGTTGATGAATGTAATGCTGACCTTGATGTACATTCAAAGGTTGTGGAAGTGTATAAAAACATATAATGAAGTTGTGAAAAAGATATCCTTGTGCAAAAATGCAAAGATAAGTGCAAAGGTGTAAGAAGAGGAAAGTAGAAAAGTTATACTGTGCTTCAATGGAATTGAATCTAGGCATGGATTAGATGCTATCAAATCAGTTCACCAACCCTTGGCAGTGAGCCCTAACATTTGCAATGAACCCTAAGGCATTGAGCCTTTGTTTTCGGTATTGCTATAACATATTTATTTCTGTGGGCTAACACCCACTATGGTTTTTCCCTTATAGAGTCTTCCACGTAAAAATCTGGTGCCTCATGTGTTATTGTGTTGAGCTTCTGGATTCATGTTTTCATGGTTAAATCTTAATAACTATAATTGATGTGTTAATGTTCATAAGTGGTTAAAGTTTTAGAGATAACTAATTCACCCCCTCTCAGTTGTCTTGTGCATTTCAACAAGGGCATGGGCGCCCAAATCCTAGGACCTATTTTCAAGGCAGGGTCAAGTTCACCACTGTCCCCTAGGTCCATTTTGACATGGGTTTTTCATGGATTTCCATTAGGAGATAAAATAAACATGCATGATTACACTAAAAGGACCTAGGAGCTAAACTTAGGACAGAAAAAGTCCTAGGGAGACATTTTCCAACGTAACATTTAGCCCCCACTTTAATGTATGCATTAAAGTAGGGTCAACAAACATAGTAAACACACCAGGCACTTAGAGCTAGTCTCAGGTAGACATTAGAGAAGACACATCGTAGACATGCCAAAAATAATGAAGACAGTAACAGGCACACAAAACATGAAGAAGACAATGATAATCACACAAAACACAAAGAAGATAGCATTGAAGACATGCAAAACACAATGAATATAGTGAATGTAGTGATTATTTATTTTTCATTTTCATATATATGAATGGAGATACATATGCATGGAAAGTAAAAATGCAACACATCACCCAAAATGTAGGAGGGGCATTTCACCATGCTCTTTGGACTACATATGGGGCAACAAACATGCAATTCAAATCTCAAAATGTAGGTGGGCATTTTTGCCACTCTTTGGACTACACTTGAGAACAAACATGCCATACAAATCCCAAAGCATAGGAGGGGCATTTTCCCACTCTCTTTGGACTATACTTGGGAACAAACATGCCATACAAATCCCAAAGCATATGAGGGGCATTTCAACACACTCTTTGGACTATACTTGGGAACAAACACATGGAAGACACATGGATAACATGAGTGCCGTATAGCATGCCAAAGACATACTATACATCTAAAACAAGACAAACAAGGTGATGGAAGGAACTTATTGCTAAGCCCCCACCATCTTAGGCACATTATAGGCACACCTGATGATTGGGATTATGACACAACAACTACCAAAGACATGTTTAAGGGAGGATACACCAACCCCACCTACTCAGAGGAATTTTAGAATAAAAAGGATATGCACTAGCTCAAGAGATACACCATCCCTACCTCCATAGAGGGCCTTGCATAAAAGGATATACATGATATTCTACCTCCGTAGAGGGCTTAAAATAAAAAGGATATGTATGATATCCCACCTTTGCAGAGGGCTTTCTCATTGGAATATAAAATAAAGATGTGCACTCGCATGGAGATACAACATCCCACCTCTGTAGAGGGCTTACAAACATGCTTCATTAATACCAAAATCATCAGATAGCTTACCTTATATGACCCTACCTTAAGGTGTTGATATTGTGTACCGATATCAAGCACATTAAGGTAGAGAGAAAAAACATTGGGGAAAAAGAGCTCTCACAAAGCCCATGCCCCCAAAGGTGACATGTGCTTCACGATCGCCAAATATTCCCACAAACACACAGTTTCCTACAAGAAGAGAGGTTAGAAATCTTTCTCTAAGATAATAACCACATCACATGATAAAATCAATGCATGCAATCATTCACATAAAGAGCCAAGGCTATACTACAAATTTGAAATCTGAGTATAGCCATGGGGCTATACTATAGAGATCTCAAAACTAAGTGTAACCAAGGTGAGATTCAAAGATAAACAAGATGCATAGAGCAGATGTATTGTTTTAGTTTTGTTAGTATGATAAGACAACATCAAAATATCACATGAAGTGATTCTACTAGCCAAGTGTTGGATAATATATCAATCCCATCATCATGTATGGATTAGGTCCATTTTTTCTTACTCACTAAAGGGTCACATGGTTTGTATCAGTATTTATTTGTTTTTCATCATCCCCTGGCTAGATAGAACCACTAGAAGAAGATAAACAATAAATCAAGAGAGGAGAGCAAGTGCCTTAGGGTCGTCACATAGGAAGGTGCCCCTAGGTCACCAAGAGCAATGCTATGCCCGTAAGACAGAACACACAACAATGAAAATAGAGGAGAAGGAAGATAGAAGAATGATGATACAAATAGAAGAAGGGTCACAATAGAGGTAGTCTCCTAGTATCCTTAAAGTTACAAGAGTATCAAGGGTCATCCAAGGAGGCATAAACAACACATAACACATCACAAGGGAAACACAACACAAAGGTAAAGGGTTAGAAATACTTACCTATATGCAGGCTTATGCTAGAGATTGTCAACAATCAAATCATCCTCCTCCCAATCCCTGATGTTAGAGGAAAGAGGAACATAAGATACAATTGCTAATTCTTTGTCATTGTTTTCTTTGTTAAGGTCTTCCTTGTTTATTTCAATGTTAGAAGGTGGAATATTTTCTTGTTCAAGTGTGTTTCTCTATGCAAAAACTTGTCTTCTCTTCCTCCTTTCTCTTGCTTGTCGATTTCTTTTTGTTCTATTGCTTATATCTTTAAAAGTGTTCTCATCTTGTTCTATTGGTTTTTGTATCTTAGATTAGGAAGCTTGTTCAAATATTATTTTTCTTGATGAAGTACCTTGTTCTTGACAAATACCTCCCAATCCTCTTAAGGATGGCAGGGGAGGAACCTCAACATAGATTCCTTTAGATCTTTCTCTAGGAATTTCTTCTAATGTGGGTTGTTCTTCTCTTATTATTTCATGAATAGAAGGACTGACCACTCGATGTAGTAATTTTTATTTATATTTTCTATATTGCAAGTACTTAAAATCTATTCATGGCTCTAGTTTCTGATCAGATTGTGGCCAAAACTAATCAAGGTTGAAGTGTTGTCTTGTAACCAAAGTCTTATATCTATTGTAAGGAATAGTATGCACTTGTCCATTCAAAGGAAATTTTACACAGTTATGAATCGTTGAAGGGACATCTTTCATAGATTTTAGCCATGGGTGTCCTAATTTTATGTGAAAAAGGTCAAATAGAGGAATGACATCAAATAGTTGTTCTAAAAATTTTTCAAATACCATGACCAACAAAGATATCTTCCCAGAAGTGTTTATAAAAGCTCCATTATGTGTCTTAATCATCATGTTAGAAGGTTCATAGAAGTCTTGTATCAAACCATGTGAATAAAGGAACTCTTCTATTACCACATTAGTCATGCAATTAGGATCTACAAGTGTTCCATCTATAGGATTTTCCATTATCTTCATAGTTATATAAAGAGGTCCTTCAGTTTCTCCAATTGTTCTATCATGAGGTGTAAAGACAATTTCGGGTTTAGGGACCCTTCTTTTCATATAAGGCCTAGGAGGGAACCTAGTGTTATTGTTGTGATTAGAAGCCAGGTGTATGTGTTTTCAAATCAATGTAAAATCAGGTTTTAAAATATTTTCAAAACTTATGCAAGGAACAAGTGCAAAATTATGTAAGTTTATGACCTAAAATGCTTGATTTTTTCACTTTTTTTAATGCAAATGCCTAAAAGAAGACCTATTGTGAAAGGATTAAAGAGGGGAAGAAAATAATAAGCTATATATCAGTCCAATAATGCAGCAGTATCCTCAAAAATACACCTATAATGAAATTCTATATGCAAAAAAAGTCAAAATCTAGTGAAAAATACAAGTTTTTAAAACCCTAGTTGTGAAATTAAGGCTTGAATATGTGCAAAATGATATCTAAATGAATTATAATCAGATTTATTATGCAAAATAACTCATCTTGGATCTGAAAAATGATTTTAAAGTCCTACAATGCTCAATGCAAGTGCAATTTTTAAGGATGATGAATGAAAAATGCTAGTTTTTGTTGAAATTATCTAAGTGTAAATGCAAATTTTTGAAATATGAATGCAAAAATACACAAAAATGCAACACTAAAAATAAAATCAAATTTGAATGAGTGCATAAGATGAGTAGTAAAATCTGAAACAAGATTTTAAATACAAACCTTAGTTTTTGAAATCACTAGGTTATAAGAAAAATTTAAAATTTCAAGCAAACCCTAGCAATTTTAATATGAAAAATGCAATGCAAAGGATTATAATATGATAAATTTATGTAATTTATATCAGATCTAATTTAAAAATCAGAAATTAAATTCAATTCAATGAAAATTAATTCAAACTATATCAAAATGCAAGCCTAAAATACCAAAATTTTGAAAATTTTCAAAATTTTGAAAATTTTCAATTTTTTGTAAATTTTGAAAATTTTGAAAATTTTCAATTTTTTGTAAATTTTCAAATGCAATATGAAAATGATGAATTAAATGAATGCAAATCTGAAGTATAACACAATAAGGTTCACCAAAATGTTTTAGGGTAAAAAGGAGGGGTTTTCAATTTCAATGGATGTGTGGGTTAAATCCTCCTTCCACACCTTACATTCAAGGACATAAATCAAGTCAAGCCACCACTCTGAAAGGAGGGACTTGCTACAATTTAGTGTCACTTCAAATGAAGAGGAAACTTGGAATTTGATGACTAATTGATTAGTTAGAGCTCGATTATGCTTAAAACCCTAATTCTGCAAAATCATAAATAAATGGACGAATCACGACAAATGCTTGCACACAGAGATATCAAATGACAATTAGACACATACTGGATTTCAAGATTTTGATTATGGACAAGTTGGGGATATAAGAGTGGGCACCTAATTCTAAGGTGACAATTTCTTCAGGAATCTCTGGACCTTGTTTGTAACTAATCACCACTGTCAGAGAGGTTTTCTGCTTCAAAGATTTGGAGGACTAAAGAGTAGGCACCCAAGTCTAGGTCCTAGTTTTCTTCTTGGGTTTGCAATTCCAATACTTTGTTATTCCTCCCTGCAACTCTACTTCTTCCACTTCTGCACCTGTAACCTATAATCATAGAAAAAGGGCATTGGGGGTTGTGGTGTCTAGGAGCTTGCCTCAGTCAAGCCCCGGAAGGACATTCAAGTCTTCCAAACACCGTTGTCAGATAGAGAGTGCATATCCCTATGGGATAGAGGCAAAAACCAATTGATAGATGATTGAAAACACAAATAAATGTCACCTTAGAGGTGTAGCTCGCATATAGATCAAAATCCTTCACATCATGAGGAGATGAAGCCAAATCTACATAACAAACATAATAACAAGACAAGTCTGCTCTGCAACAATTAATACTTTGAATACTCTATAATCATAAGTATGCCAAAATTTCATCATCATCTTCTAGTTTACAAATGAATCCCTAAACATGCTTATATATGCAACTAAACACATTCACGCTTTAATTTCATAATTCAAACTTGAGATGTCAGCAACAGACACTTCTAACGGTCACATAACTGATATTTAAAATTTGGTACCCTGCTAAATAGGGAAGGACTAGGGCGCATGCACCCAAGTTCTGGGACCTATTTCAAGGTAGGGTCAAGTTCACCATTGTTCCCTAGGTTAATTTTTACATGGGTTTTCAGGGATTTCCATCGGGAGATAAAATAAACATGCATGATTACACTAAAAGGACCCAGGAGCTAAACTTAGGAGAGAAAAAGTCTTAGGGAGACATTTTCCAATGTAACAAGACCAATGTCTTATGAGGTGGATGGGACATTAGTATCTAGCAATGGAGGAGGTACTAATGGAGTGGAGGTGACAATAGGCAGTGTTTGAGTCAAAACAATAGTAGGGGTCACACTACTTGACACTTTGGGTGTATAGGCAAACATGAACTTATCAAAGTCCAACTAAGTAGTAATAAATGTGTTAGTAATTTGTGATGACACATCTGATAGACTAGGCAAAGAAGGAAGTGAACCAAACATAAGTTCCATATTGTCATGAGGAGGGCTTTGAAACAATGACTCACTTGTGGGTGAGGAAGGAGATGGATGAATAGTTTGAATAGACACAATAGGGATAGAAGACACCACAGGAGGGGATTGTACTATTGAAACCATAGGAGGTGAAGAGAGAGGTATTACCTGAGAAGACTCCAACTGAGAGATAACAAGAGGGTCTTGTGATTCAATGGCTGCAAGATCTTCTTCAACATCCACCTGAGTATGTTCCTACTTTTTCTTTACCTTTTCCTTTCCTTCCTTTGTTTTTGAAAACAAATTTCAGCTTCTTGTCAAAAATAGGAATATATTATTTGTTCTTAGTCCTCAACTTCTCTCTCTTACAAGAATCACCTTCAGATTGTTCATCTTTTGAACCTGTCTTGAAAATTTTTATCTTTATTCCTTTCCCTTCCAACCAAACATTGGTGTTTTCCAGAACAAGTTGGAACCTTTCCCTTATAGAAGTGGACTCCTTTTGTGACCATTGAATTGGTGGAAGAGGGTGTCACCAATTTTAATACCCACATATGAAGGATCCAATATATCACCCTCTTCTTGCATGTCACTAGGAGCATTAGCAAGCTCAAAATTTCTGATTTGTTCTAAGGTAATCTAATTATAGTCTAGCTTCCTTACTTCTTCATCAGTTCTGCACTCAACCCATATATCTTCAATTTTGTGCACATGAGTGTAGTTTCCCTTGGTTTTATATTTCATACCCTTGTAATCAAAATCATTCCATTTTTTATACCTCTTGAGGGTTATCCATTGCATCTCATTTTCTATTGCCTTAGCTTTTTGGAGTTGTTGATACTATAAATTGGACAATGGTTATTGGGAACTTGAAACCAGACCTATGAAACTCTTCTTGTTTACTATGCACATTCATCATCTATCTGCATAACTCCATCAGTATCAACTTGTCTAATAGATACCTTGGCAACATATAGGTTTGCCCATTTAAACATCTAACTCTGATATAGGTAAAGGTTGGAAACTGTAGAAATATGCAACCAAACCTCTTTACCTATTCTCATGTAGCATCAGAAACCCTTTTCTTTTCAAGATCTTTCTCAAACATGCAAATATACCTTTAGAAGAAGGCATCATTTACCCTTCTGAAATGTTTGATACTCTCTTTCTTGGTCAATTGAGGATAATAATCATAATATGTCTTCTATCACCAACTAAAGACAAGATAGGGAAATCCTTCATACAATTAGCAACATATACCATGTATGAAGTCATACAGAATTTCAAAGAAGTTGATACCTTAGAGAGTTGTTGACAAATAGAATTACTAATTTGCTTACCACAGTATATCTATTGATTGCCTTTTTTGATGATGGCTATGTATTGGTACATCCATTCCCAAAAAGTATTGGATGTTGGAAGTCCCTTAACTCTACTCAAAAGAGTAATTAGATCACTTACCTCTTCATTGAACTTACTCCGATGGATGTTTTTAGGCCAACTTGAAATAGTAGGTCTCAGAGTTTAGAGCCACTGAGAGTTGACGTTTTTCTTACACCTTTCCATGTTTTTTTCATAATGACCTTGTGCTAACTCCATGGTTACATCTGAATATTCTTCAATGTTAGGACATCTAAATATCTTATCAAAGAACTCTTCATCCAACTTAAATACCACTTTACCATCAACATACTTTTTACTCTTGCTCTCCTTATCAAAGCGAGCAGTTGTTGCCAAAACAAATTCTAGATTTTATGCTGACACTGGGAAAGCAAAAACCAAGTGAATACTACTATCAAGGATAGCTTGCATGTGAGAGGCAATTGGTTTTTTGTTCAATCCCTCTAGAAATTCAGCCATGTCCATATGATCAACCTTAGTGTCCTTGATATTATTTACATTTGATTCCATAGGGGACATTGGAATCACTCCTCGATACTTGAACTTCATATTCTTCTTTGCAGGAGAAGGCTCTGACATTTGTTGAGAAAATGCAAGACAAGTTTGAATACCTCCAGAGTTAGAATATTTTCATCATCAGGAACTGTGCAATTTCGGAGAGAATCTACACCTTTGCATCTTAGAACAATGTTCAGTGTAGTTCAGAGAAAATTCTCTTAACTGCATGAGAGATCATCTTTGTAGTGTAGGATTAGAGAATTTTTCTGACATTACATGGAGAGTTTCAGTTTGGGTGTAGTTTAGAGAAAATTCTCCAAACTATAAGTAGGTTAAATAGGGATGATGCAAGTCAAAGAATTTTCTCCAAACTACATCTGGGGGTAGATCTTTTGGATGCAAGTTGGAGAAAATTATGTCTTACATCTTTTACTTGGTGTAGATTTTATGCACTTCAGAGAAAATTCTTTGAAGTACACAAGGTAAGTAACTTGAGTGCACTTCAAAGAATTTTCTCTGAAGTGCATGAGGGTAAAACATTGTTTATGTGACTTTTGAAGAAAATTCTTTGAAAGTCATATGGGGCAGAGCTCATATTTATGACTTTCGAACAATTTTCTCTGAAAGTCACATTTGGTTCATTTTTTATTTAGGTAATGGTTTTTGTTCAAGGATTTGTTTGGAGATTTTTCTCTGAACAACACCAGTCTTAAAGACTAGCAACACCAGTCTTAAAGAATAGCTATGTTGTTTAGAGGAAAATCTCTGAACAATAGAAAGTTGGTGTTGAAATTAAAATGAAATACACATGAAACAAAAAGAACTCAAGGGTTAAAATGATGGTTTGAAGATGTGGCTGAGAGATTATTCTCTGAGCTACATCCATGGATGTTACTAGGAGTTTGAACATTCCACAAACATATACATGACCCTGACTATGTTCAGTCAGTCAACACAAACAATCCTATGACCTAGGGTTAATAATGACAAAAACAAAAATGGAAAATGGAACAGAACAAGAAAGAAAACAAGGAACTTATCTATTTATCATAAGGATGAGGTAGATGCGCAAATAAAAAGATCACATGAACAATTGGTCACACAATAGACAGAGTTTAAGAAGGTTAAAAAACAGTGAGGGAAACATTAAAAAGTAAAATATTAAAAAGAAATTAAAACATGGTAAACATATATATAAACTAGCATTTATCAGCATTAATGACCAATCGTGTTGGCTCAGGATGCTATTGTGGAGAAATTCTCCACAAATACATATGTAGTTGTGGAGAATTTCTCCACATTACATGTGTAGTAAAACTTCTCAAAATGCAACGTCACTAAAAAACTGCGACATTACACATGAAGACAAATTGCTAAGTTACAAAAACCTATTTTTTTGTAATTTTCAAAAGGTGAAAACTAACACAACTCAAGAGGACTTTTTGAGGGGATAGACCATGCATGAGGCCATTTCAATTTTGCCTCATTTTGCATGCATAGAGTTCATGGGCTACGAAACAGACAAGTCTCATAGGGGTTATTCCATGAATTGAGTCAGCTAAATTCAAGGATAACAACTGGCTCTAACTGGGGAGCTTCCTTCGACCATTCTTTGAAATGAATGAAAGGAGAAGAATCCCATATCTCTAAGTGCTTTCATACATCCATTAGGCTATAGAGTCAGGAAACAAACTCAACACAAGAAAACAAAAACAAATAGACTATACACAAATATACAAAATGTACAAACTTATTTGAACTTTACTGAGTGAAAAGCTTCAGACATTGTTTATTGTGGGGAAGCGAGAATGGTGTTCCATCTTGATATGCTAAAAGAAAACTATTTTCACCATATATTTTATGAATCAAGAAAGGGCCTCTCCACAAAGAATCAAACTTTCCATGCATTCCTTTTGGTTCTCTTCTCTTGTCCCACAAAAGGACTAGATCTCCAACTTGGAAATCTCATTGCTTGGCCTTCTTCTCAAAAATATTCTTGTCTTGACTTTGATGTTTAGCAATATGGTCCACCACCTTTATGTGTTGTTCCTCAAGTTAAGTAAGGAACATGACCTGCTTGTTTATGGAACTATCAAAAGTTTCATCCTCAATTTCCTTGGCCAATCTTAGAGTAGGTAGCTCCAAGCTGATGGGTATCCCTACATTCAAACCATACAAGAGTTGAAAAGGGGACATGCCAATTGCCTTCTTAGGAGGGATACAATTAGTCCACAATGCATCATACAATGCCTTGTGCCAAGCTCTTGGATCTTCTTCAACCAACTTCTTGATTATGGTAACCAGGTTCTTGTTGCTTGATTCAGCTTGACCATTCCCTTGGGGGTAATAGTTAGAAGAATGAGAAATAGTGATCCCATACTCAAAACAAAACTCTATTATCTCATGAGATGAGAAATAAGTAGCATTTTTTGGTACTATCTTGTTAGGCACTCCAAACCATGAGATAATATTTTCTTTAAGGAAGATACAAACAAACTCTAAAGTAGCATGATTTACAGGAATGGCCTCCACCCACTTGGTGAAATAATCAGTAGTTGTGAGAACATAACTATGAGCTGCACTTGATGGTGGATTCATTGCACCAATGAAGTCAATACCCCATTGCTAGAAACGCTCTCCAATCACTACTAGCTTGAGGGGTAGGGCTACCAACTTGGGTTTCCCCATAAACTGCTGGCACAATTTGCATTTATACACTCGGGCATATGTGTCTTGAAAAAGTGTAGGCCAATAGTACCTTTCTCACAAAATTTTGTGAGCTATAACTAGAGCTAAGAAATATCATCCACATGCCAAGTCATGAAAATACTCCAACAACTTGCCTTGTTGTGCTTTGTCCACACATCACAGAAAATTTTTGTCAATGCCTCTTTTATACAAATCATTGTCCCAAAGAATGAAGTTTATGGCCTTAAGCTTGATTGTCTTTTTCTCTTTATATGACAAATGTTCTAGACACTCTCCATATGTGAGGAAGTGTGCAATGTTGGAATACCACTTGTTCATTTTGGTTGCGAACAAGACTGTGGGAAGTTCTTCAATATTCACTTCCTCATCATTAAATATTTCTTCTAGTTTGTTGTCGGTAATAAGCTAGCACAAACCTTTCCACACACTAGTTTTGTGGGCTTAATCTCCATATCATACTCTTGGATCTTGGCGATTCAATTACCTCTCTTACTCCCAAATTCCTATTGAGTCAAGATGGACTTGACTATGGAATCCAACACTAATCCTATAGTATGAGAATTGAGTATGTAATACCTGAAGTGCTTAACTTATTTTACCATAGCATAATCATGTTTCTCCATTGGTGAATACTTGATTTCATGAGTCTTTAGAGGAAAAATCATGAAAGCTATTGGAGATTCAATCCCTTCTTTGTTTTGCTACACCAAAATGGTGGATAAAGAATGCTCTAAAGCATAACTATATATGATGAAGTCTTTGGTATAGTCTGGGCAAAATAAGATTGGAGCATGAGCAATTGCCTCCTTTATCTCATGAAATGTAGCTTTCCCTTCCATACTCCAATGGAAGGTTGATTTTCCTTTCATCATATCAATGATATGACATGTCTTCTCAGCAAAACGAGGTACAAATCTTCACAGGAAGTTTACCTTCCCAAAGAAGGAATGTATTATTGTCTTACTAGATTACAAGGTAAGACTCTAGATAGACTTGACCCATTCAAGATTAATCTTAGTTCCTTCCTTAGATACAATGTACCCAAGAAGCTTACCTTTTATAACCCCAAAAATGGATTTCTTGGGATTGAGAGAGATACCATGCTGATCGTACCTTTCAAGCACTTGTTGTAAGTGATGACAATGATCTTGATGATTCTTGGAGAAGATAGTCAAATCATCAAGGTAAACCAAATAAACTTACCCATCTCATTGTGAAAAGCTAGGTCCATCGCCCTTAAAAAAGTGGCACCAGCATTGATCAACCCAAAAGGTATTCTATGATATGCAAAAGTACCCCATGGAGTAGTGAAGGTGGTTTTGTGCTAATCTTCTTCATGCTCCTCCACTTGGTTGTATCCTGAAAAGCCATCTAACATAGACAACATATGTGAACTAATCACCATTTGTAAAACTTGATCCATTATCGGCAATGGGTAATTATCTTTCAATGATGATTGGTTTAGGTTATGGAAATCCACACAAATGTGAATTTCTCCTCTCTTTTTTCTCACTGGAACAATATTATCTATCCATGTTGAGTGGTGGATAGGAAAATAATTCTAGAATTCAACATTTTTTGGATCTCAGCAAGAATGGTACCTCAAATTTTTAGGTTGTACTGTCATTGTTTCTTCTTATCAGGAAGAGAACTTGACTTGAGAGGAATCTCATGCTGAACCTCTTTAAGATGAAAAGACTTCAAATCAGCATATGAATATGCTAACACGTCAATATACTATCATAGAAGTTCTGCAAACTTCTTGCTTTCCTTTGGCGAGCAACATTTCCCAATGTTTACCACTTTGGGATCATCTTCTGTACCCAAATTGAATTGCTCAACCTCTACTAATGAATCTAATCCATACTATTGTTGTCATTTGATAAAGCGATCATGCTTGTCAAAAAATTTCTCCAAAGAAACCAAACCTTTAGGAATCTTATTCCCTTTTAGCTGTAGAATCTCTTCATTAGTTTCTTGATTTACCTCAGAGATTGATTCTTGAGGAGTAGAGTCACTCCCTTCAAAGTATAACTCACTAAAATTTTCTTCCTTCTCCAAAAAGGTGATGATTTGGTCATTACTATTGAAAATTTTCCAATGATTAGCATTATTAAGAACATTGGGTCAAAATACCAACTCAATGGTATACTTACTTCCTTTGAAATCCTTGTGAGGAACCATGTGAGTGGATGATATAGCTAAAAAATCTTCCCTCTCATTGTATTCCCTTGGGACTATAGATATGTCAAAGGCATCAAAATCTTCAATGCAATACCAAACACGATTATGGTAATGCCTTAACCTTTCATTCTTTGTTTGATATAGATTTATCACCTAACAAACAATTAGTTCAACATCACCTTGCACATGAATATTTTTAATTCCTTTCTTCTATACAACATCCATTCCTAGCAACAAAGCTTCATACTCAGCACTGTTGTTAGTATTATCAAATTGCAACTTGAAATAAAAGGGGAAGATCTTTCCTTCTAGGGATATGAGAACTATCCCCGCTCTAGATCCAGTGGAAGAACAACTACCATAAAACTCTAAAGTCCAAACATCATTCAAACTTGAAGAGGAACATTCATCAGTTTCTTGGCCTTTACTTTGAACATCATCCTATGAATTGGGAACTTCATTTGTTGACTCGAGAACTTCATTCGTAGTCAACAAATAAGTACCCATTCCAGAGGACTCAAAAATAATTTGAGCTTTTGGATCCTCATACTTTATCACAGTGTATTTAGCTTCTCTTTTTGGATGAAGTTTCTACATAACACCTTTGACAGGTGTTCTAGCCTTAGACCATTCCATGTGGATTTCACCTCCAACATCCTTGCAAAAATTTTGTCCCAACAATATTCCATATGAAGATGGAACATCGGCTACAAGAACCATCATATTTATCCTCTTCTTAGGAAAATTAACAAATAAAAACTAAGCATCTTTGATTTTCCCTATGAGGGGTACTTTCTTGGTTTCCATTGAAAAGCATTAGCTGCTTTGGCTGACATCACATTATCAGAGGCACCCGAATCAATGACACAATTACTGAGTTTATGACCATTGACAAATAAGGATATATAGAAAGGTTCTAATTTCCTAAGATAAGATGAAGGAGTTACAACCAAGTTACTTTGTGTAGGTTTTGGTTTAGGGGCAATAGGTGCACTTTTGGAGGTGTCTTGACCAAAATGGGCTCCTTTGTCTTTGATAAACTTGGCCAATGTCTCAAATTGTTCGTGATTGGCTTGAAGATATTCAACCTTGCACATTTGGATTTCAATCTTCTTAACATGAATTATGATGTCAAAATCTTGGTAGGGAAAGAATGAAGATGAGGGATTTTCACTCTGGGGTTTTGGATTTTGTGTACTAGGTCTAGACATAGAAGAAGTAGGAGGATAGGGTTTACTTGCTTGTTTATTACCCGTTGTGTCCTTTGGATGAACTAGTAAAGGGTTTCTCCTTTTAGCAATTGTGATCACCAGACATGGTTCATCCTTGGACTTAGCTTTATTAACATCTTGTTGTTGATTCATCTAATTTTGAGAGCAGGTGAAGACAACATAAGATTCACCATATGTATCTTCTTCTTGTTCAACTTTTCCTTCATATTTTAGAAACCCAATGTTAGTGTTGCTAGCTATATTTTCTTCATCCTTCATGAAGAGATTAGCACCATATTCTGAGGAATATTCTGACTTTGAAAGATCATTTGTTCAAATTTGAAAAAGTCCACTATTGCATTAACAGGTGGCACCTCCAACATGAGCCTTCCTTGTGGGGGGGGAAGCATATTCAGATTCTAGTTCCTTGTAGCATTGTTCAGATAGTTAGAAGCATTAGGATAAGTTCTCCTTGGAATGTCCTTGTATGAAGGAATGGAAAATCCTTGAGACATCTGCTTCTTGAGGACTAGCAACTCATTAGCTATCTTTTGCACCATCGGATCCATGGTGCTAGTAGAAGGTAAAGCTGAAGAGGGTTGTCCTCTAGGCTTGATTGAATTTTTCCTCAATTTTCCCACTAGGATTAAGTCATCCTCTACTTCATTAGCCAAACTTTGAGTAGTTGTAAGATCAGTTGGGCTTCTCTTCATAGAAGAAAACTTACTTCAAGAAATTGAGTATTGATGAAGAAACACTTCAAGTTCTTAGCCATGGGTTGAGCAATAGTTGGAATCCTATTCTTTAGCTTATTGAACTTTGCCACAAACATCTCATGCATGGGATCATGTGGTTCATTCTTCATTTGAGTGAGCTAGGCCAACAAAGCATGAGCATCCTCTAGTGGTTTGAATCTCTCTTCAAACTTGGTTCAAAGTGTAGCCCAACTAGTGATACCTCCTATTGTGAGATGGTAAAACTAATCAGTTGTAACACCTTCAAGTGTTTCTACAAACAATCTTACAAAAACATCTTCATGCTCCACTCCAAGAACTCTACATGCAATATAGAATGCGGCAATTTGCTCATCTAGGTGTTGCTTTCCATCACCATAGAACTTGGGAAAGTTATTTCATGACCCACGAGGTAGATCATGCTCCTGTGGTGTCAAATTAAAAGGACCAAAAGCATTTCCCCATGGACCTAGAGTAGCCATTATATCAGGGTTGAATGGAGGAATAACAAACCTTTGTAGTGGTGTAATAGGTAGGACCCTACGAGTATTGAAAGATTCATCTGGTATACAAGATCTTGCTTTAGTAGGAGGGAAACTCCTTTTACGCTGAAGAGGTGCCCTTCTCCATGTAGGAAAAAGATCAAAATTATGCTTTTACAACAACTCAAATTTAGGATCTATGAGTCCCTGTGCCCTTTTGCTACAAGTATAAATTTGTTCTGCCAGATTCTCTACTTGACAAGAAAGAGAGTTTAGCAACAACAAAATAATTACAAAAAATAAGGTACTTGTATACTTCAACCAAATGCATGAGGCTCTTGGTTGCATGTCTAGGTCTCCAATAGAGTCACCCAAAACTGTTGGGTGAATGTTTTGTTATCAACAAATTGATTAAAAAATGGTTATATCAACCACAGTATGATGAGATTATATCTCTCCTCTCAAAATGGGGAGTCTCCCTTCTTATTGCTAACTATGATCAAAAAGTAATTAACTATACTTATTTACACAAACTATCACTTGGGTGTTTCCATATCATCCAATTTTCTTTTTTTAGAATTGATGTTCAATTACAAACTTATAACAAAATGCTTTTGATGCTTACAATATATGATAAACCATAAAAATACCTATTGGAGCAATAATAATTGATATCCAAATTAGCTAAATGTAAGAGTAACTGAAATGATACCAGGGTGTGTCAACAACAAGAAACCCCCAAAAGCTCAAGGTCTTTTTTTGCTCCTTACGCTAATTGGAAAATGAAAAGGTATGGAATAGAGTGTAGCACAAAGTCTTCACCATATGCCAAAAGAATATTAAACAATCTTAGATGATAACTTGCAGCCCAATGTCTTTCAAGTCACCTCTAATCACAAACATAAGACACAAATCTAAATATGATTTCGCAGTTCAAAGACTTCAAAATCAGATTTAGAACACCTTTCAAATTATTTAGATCCACACCATGATTTGATCAAATACACAAGAAAATGCAATGGAAAGGACATAAGAACATTCCCAATACACCCCAAGCTTGTTCCAAGACAAAGATTGAATGCCCACTTGCTCTTCTTATATTGATTGAATAAAGATTTATAATTTGAACACAAAATCTCAATATCCTTCACAATACGATAGTGTTTCCCTTCAGTAGATAAAATATAATATTTTCATTAGAGCCCCCTCTTATTTATAGAGGGAGGCTAGGAGCAAAAATAGGATTTAGTTACAACTACTTTGACTTACTCAAGATAGAGTCCAATTTTGTTTGGGACTCTCTACTTCTCCTACGTGCAAATTTCATATTACAAAAAGACATATAGGATTTCATTTACATATAACAAAACTACATAAGGAAAGCATAGAAAATAATCTAAGTGTTCGAAGACATGAATTTCTTCCTCTTTATCCTTCTCCAAAAAGTCCTCATATCTCATTAGGGCCACCTAAACTTCATTGTCATCTGGTCCTGGTGTGTATCTAGAGATGGTGAGAACTCTTATGATGGAGTCTTCAATGGTGATAGGCACACTCCTATGTCTATTCATAATTCTCTGTAACTTATCTAGAATCACTTGAAAATTCACTAGCTTGTCAATTGAAGCCAATGTGAAAGCTTCTGTCTCTATCTCAGTGTGTACTAGTATACTTATTACCTAGGGAATCAACAATCACCCTTGATATTGTTTTGGCCTTCTTTACTGATTTGGGCTTTGTTGGAACTAGTTGACCAAAATCAAAATCATTAGGTGATACATCTTGTTTCTTCCTCATTGTTTTTTGATACATCAATGAAGGGGGAAGAATGGATGAATCTTCTTATGTTTGTCACCAAAGATCTGTGATGACGGGGTAGGACCAATGGCTTGTGACATGGATGCGACATTAGTATCTGGCAATGGAGGAGATACTAATGGAGTGGAGGTGACAATAAGCGGCATTTGAATCAAAATAGTAGTAGGGCTCACACTACTTGACACTTTGGGTGTAGAGGCAAACATGAACTTATCAAATTCCAACTGAGTAATAATGAATGTGTCAGTAATTGGTGATGACACATCTAATAGACTAGGAAAAGAAGAAAGTGGGCCAAACGAATGTTCCATATTGCCATGAGGAGGGCTTTGAGGCAATCACTCACTTGTGGGTGAGAAAGGAGATGAATGAATAGTTTGAATAGACACAGTAGGGGTAGAAGACACTATAGGAGGGGATTGCACTACTGAAACCACAGGAGGTGAAGAGGGAGGTATTACTTGAGAAGACTCCAACTAAGAGATAGTAGTAGGGTCTTGTAATTCAGTGGCTATAAAATCTTCTTCAACATCTACCTGAGTAGATGTTCCCTCTTTTTATTTGCCTTTGTCTTTGTCTCCTTTGTTCTTGAAAACAAATTTCAGCTTCTTGTTAGAACTAGGAGTATCTTCTTTATTCTTAGTCCGTAGCTCCTCTCTCTTGCTAGAAGAACCTTCAGCATGTTCTTCCGAACCTATCTTGAAAAGTTTTATCTTCATTCCTTTCCCTTCCAAACAAAAATTGGTGTTTTCCAGAACAAGTTGGAACCTTTCCCTTATAGAAATGGACTCCTTTTGTGACCATTGAATTGGCAGAAGAAAGGTGTTAGCAATTTAATTACCCACATATGAAGGATCCAATACATCACCCTCTTCTTGCATGTCATCAGGAACATCAACAAGCTCAAAATTTCTAATTTGTTCTAAGGTAAGACGAATGTAGTCTAGCTTCCTTACTTCATCAGTTCTGCACTCAACCAATATATCTTCAATTTTTTTCACGTGAGTGTAGTTTCCCTTGAGTTTATCTTTCATACCCCTGTAATCAAAATCACTCAATTTCTTATTCCTCTCGAGGGTTATCCATTACATCTTAGTTTCCATTGCCTTAGATTTTGGAGTTGTTGATACTGTATATCAGCCAATGGTTACTGGGAACTTGAAACTAGAGCTATGAGATTATGCTTGTTTACTATGCACATTCATCATCTGTTTGCATAACTCCATTAGTATCAGCTTGTCTCCTAGATACCTTGGCAACATATAGGGTTGCCAATTGAAACACCCAACTCTGATATAGGTAAAGCTTGGAAACTATAGGAATATGCATCTAGATCTCTTTACTCATTCCCATCACTAGTATAGAGAAAATAATATATGATTAAAAAACTACTAAAAACTGCATATAAATGATTGAACATGGTCACGTGACCATTAGTAGTTTATTTCCAATCATATACAACATGACCGAATTGGTGAGTAAACCATTTTTAGTCATTTATTGGTTGTTTTGATTTATCGATTTGGTAGTATATTTAGTAGTTAATTTAGTCATTGATTGTTGTAAACTAGTCACTTATTTAGTCATTAATTTAGTCATTGATTGTTGTTAACTGGTCACTTATTTAGTCATTTTTATTCACTAATTTTTGTCCATTGGTAGTGTATTTTATTCATTGATTTCTATCAATTGGTAGTATATTGATACATTGTTTATTAATTGCATAATCATTATATTTAGTCATATTTATTCACTGCTCTATCAATTGGTAGTATATTTAGTCAATTGGTATTTTATTTAATTGTTTTTTTTCACTATTTTCTAACTAAAAGTGCTAGAAATGAGACAAAGCTTTTGAGGTTTAAACATAAAACACAGAAAAAATTAATCAATCTTTCATTTGTATGTAATGAAATAGCTATAATCAAGAAGGAAAAATACTAATATTTTATTGAGAAAAGGTGTTCTTACAGTAGATACAAGACTTAAATATGTGTCCTTGCTTTGAAAAATGTGTTAAAAAGTGTGTTTCTCAGTGCCTTGATTGAGAAAACTGAGTTACAATGCTCTATTTCTTTCTTATACAGCTCCAAAACATGAAAGAACTACTTGAAAAATGATGCCTAAGGGTCCTATATCTCATCCCATACATTAAGCCTAAGGGTCCTATGTACATCCTGACTTCCTTCACTCACAAGATGCTCTAAAAATTGTGTCAACAATCAAAGACGATTCTTGGAATAAACAAAGACAAAACAAGAACTGTTAGCTTAATACAAACCTTATGGAAATTGAAAAATAGCTTTGGAGATTTTATACATTACCTTTTTCTCACATTCTTCAACCAGTGGTTCAACAACAAGGAGAGAACGAATAGAAATAGTAAGACCTTTGATGAAGTCCTCGGGACAATCATCATCAAGCAACTGACCAACAACTAAATGAGCATTATCAATTTAGTAAAAAATCATCAATTTCAAAGATCATCAAACTTTATAATGTTAAGTACTAAGAACATAATATGCTCATATTCTAAGTGCACCTTTACAAACATATCATAGCCATAATCAATATTCTCTTGTTCTAGTAGTTTTCCCACTACATCACCCTTGACACCAACATTGGAAGCAATTATATGTATAGGAACTTCAAAAAATAGAAAAAATGAATGATTAAACATTGAGATAAAGCCTATTTCTAGATGAAGGTTAGTAATTTATACCTTCAATGCATTCTGAATTATCTAAACTCCAATCTTCTGGTCAAAGTTGGCTGCAGGAATTGTATCAAGCTCTTTTGTTGCATAGAGAAGAGGAACACCACCACTTGGAATGTATCTTCTAGTAAGCATAGAGCTATAACCTTCCTAACAAAAATATTACCATCTCTAATGATTTAATGAAATTTACAAATTTGTTTACTTGGTAAAATGCCCTTCTATACAGCTACCTTCATTGCATTCAATGCATCAATGACTATATTTTTTCTCTCCAACTTAAAGCTCATAGGCTCCTCCAATCTAAATTAAATAAAAAAGAACATGAAAAAAATCTAGATACAATGTATCATCTTAATTTGAA
This sequence comes from Cunninghamia lanceolata, assembly GCA_027924645.1. Taxonomy (NCBI): domain Eukaryota; kingdom Viridiplantae; phylum Streptophyta; class Pinopsida; order Cupressales; family Cupressaceae; genus Cunninghamia; species Cunninghamia lanceolata. Next base: position 1,204,440 of record BSBN01000088.1, read on the forward strand.
AATATTGAAAATTATCTTCAGACAACTAATCATAGTTTGATTATAATTTAAACCTTGAGAGTTCAACAACTCCTCTTGATAGCTTTGCCAACCTCTCTTGGAGATTTTCTTTGTCATAATCAGATCTACTTGCTTCAATATTAGTATAGATCTGTGACCAAATATTTTATTAGCCATGCCAAGCATACCAACACAAATCTCTTATTATCTCTATTATCACCAAGCATTATAGTCTTGCAAAAATATTATCACGCTTCACTCTAATAAAACTCATCTGCTCACATCTCTCTTCAATTGCTTTTTTGTCACCACCTCCATCAAGAATTATAGTATCATCCTTAGAGATAGTCACCTAGAATAAAGAACAACTAATCTTATCATACAACAAAATGTTAAAATGACAAAAAGAATTTGAGTAACAACATAACAAAAACCTTGTCCATGGATGACATCAACATTATACACCCATATACAAGGATGCTACTATGTTTACCTACCTTCTTAGTTGTTCCAAGCATGCCAAACTCTACTTTGTCAATCTTCATACCAAGATCCTATGATATGACCTAAAGATAACTACCAGCCATAAATACTTATCCTTGATAAGTGGAGAAAACAAAATGTCAAAATACATGCAAACTAACTCAATTGAGAAACACATTTGGTTCAATAGGTGTTACATGAAGAAGCCAAACTTGCATAAAAAACAAGAAAATCCAAAGCCAAAAAAGAGAATAGATACATAGAAACATAAACCTAACTTGTCCACCAGTAAGTGCACTAAGATCCTGCAAGTTATTTTTCCTATTTTCACAAAAACCAGGGGCCTTAATAGCACAAACTTGATTCAGACACAAATATACTTTTAATATGCTAAGGATTTAGAATTTAAAGTTAAAAAATAATTTAAAAAGTAACCAAGATTTAAATAGAAAAATCCACCAACCTTCACCCCTGCACGAAGCTTATTCAAGATCAAAGTAGCCAATGCTTCACTCTCTATATCCTCTACTACAATTAGAAGAGGCCTTTGTTTCTGTGATAAATACAACAGGAAATTATGTATTGACTAAACATAGATAGATATCCTAAGAATCATAAATCAATCTAAGACACCACAAGACCTCTGTCACATGAATATTGACAAATTCACTCAACCTTAAATTGCCAATGATCTCAGTTAGAGCATACTACTGTCCAAAGCAAAACACACTCCAAGAACATAGTAATGCAATGGCATTATGTAGTACTGTGATTCAATTCTCTTCTCTATGCACAAGTAAATGTAACACAATGATCTTCACATTTATGATAATCACAGACCCTTGACATTACTATACTCCATTCACATGAACATTTGCATAGCTTGAGCACTGTTATAGGGGTTTAGACAATACATTCACACTCAAACAAACTTATGTCAACTAAACATATTCACTCCATTGCAAGGAAATCATGAATAGTGTAAAAACAAAACCATTATATAACCTTCTCTTCTATCATTTGAATCTCTCTCTTGATGTATACACTTGGAAAGAGTATTAGAATATTGGTGATGCCAAATGAAACAATCTAAAAAATAGGCTTGTACTATAATAATGTACACTACATCAGATATCCAGTAATAATGAAGGGACATCCATCAAAGCATAATAAAAGGGATTTTTTTGTCATATGTTATAGTTACAAATGCCTTGCTAGACATACAAGAAAATGTGGAAGCATAGACAAGGCAAGTGAACTATTTCAAAAAATGCCTCAAAGAAATGTGATATCATGGAAGGTACCTCCTCTCCCACAAACTCTTCAAGTCATACCAACAGTGATGTGGGAAATATTTTTGAAATATTTTACTTTCCATTTCTATGCTTCCACATTTTCATGTATGTCTATACATGTGAGTACTCTATGATCAAATTTATTTATTGTTGTTTATTGTGGAGCCCTAAATAGTGATCTAGTTATGGTTCCAAAACATGAGTTGCAATTCATTTCCATTCATATTCTTTTCCAAATAATATATTTGTTGGTTATGATGTTAGTCACAAAAACACATAGATAAAGAATTACATATCAAACCTTCATCATCTTGAAAGATATGATGAATTCAAAGAATTCATGATCCCAAGTCTCCATGGATTAGTTCATAATCTATTGATATCACTCAGAGGTTGACGTGCTTTGCTATTTTTTTACTCAATGGGCTTCAATTTCTACTTCCAAGAACTGATGTTTGAACATCTAGTTATCCTCCTTCTTTCTATAAATTTCTTTAACAAACAGGGTTAATCCTACTGTACTGAATAGATGATGAAGACATTTTATAAGTTTGATCAATTCTTTTGATCATCAACTGTTAATGATTAATTCTTATCTCTACACTGTAAATTTATCCAAATTATATGATTACAGGTAGATATTTGCATGGTATTTTAGTTCTACATGCTATTTAGCTCAAATATGCTATAAATGTTCAAATTCCTTTAGGATATCAGCATATTTCTATGTATTTACAATTATGATAATGATTTAAATGAAATTAAGAAAATTGAACTAAATGCTTGCTAAATTTTTACTAAAATTTGTGAATCTTCAGCTATTGATGCATATACACTCCAGATATTGTCATGAAGAGAAGGAAATCAAACCATAGGTTCACCAAGATGTTCCACAACTAAGTATGGTTGATGCAAACTTTAGTAGAAAAGGGATGAAAACAACATGCATAACAAGAATTGCACTCCAAGGGATGCAACAAATCAAAATGCAAGTCAAGAATTCATCTATAGATTAATCAAAATATGTGATTGTTTGTAATCTTAGGTTCTCTTCTTCATTAAGTATGTAATGAACATGTACATTTATCATCATCTTTGAGAATTAGTCTTGATGCATCAACAATCTAATCTCAATTAAGCTGTAAATAATCTTACAAAATGCACTTTATCTCCTTTTATAGAACAAAGAGAGGAGGCGGTTACAAATGATCCAATGATCAGGATTTAACAATTTAAATCAATAGCCTCTATTACCTCTAACTTGGTCAACAAAAGTTGTCATAGCACAGGTTGTTAGCTGGCAACTCTCTTCAACATATAATGTGTATGACCTCATCGTTCTGCATTTTCACTTATTCTTCCTCTTCATCAGTAGATGGGTCATCTTCCTCTACATGCCCACTAATAATCCCCCTGATGGGCTCATATGCTTGCACTATCTTTTCAATTCCTCCTTAATCCTAAACTTTGGCTTTTGCTATAACATGCTCCTGTGACTGGAACTGTGTTTGTAAAGCATACCATTTCTTCTTACGGCTATTCAACTTTTCATTATATTCTTACACCTTTGCTTTTATCCTCATGGCTTTATTTATTAAATCTTCTGACAAATGGTGGAGAGGGTCATCCGATGCATTCTTGAAATTATCATTGAAGGCCTTAACTGAAAAATCAACATCCTAATTTTCTATCTTTCCTTTTGCTCTATCTTCAAGGGCTTCTAAAATGTTTGCTTCTTTAGACATAAGGTGATGTAACTTCACACTGATATCTCTGAGCTTTGAATTACATTTCTTCAGTATATCAGTCTCAAATTTAGTATCTTCATACCAGATTCCCAATAGTTGTGAAGTATGATTGTTCAACACTTTGTTGGAGATGAGTACCTTCACACATGTCTTCTTCATTTTTGCTAGGGCGATCAAATTCTTTTCCACTTTAATTGACCTTTGCCCAACTTCTTTTTGTAACTTATCCACATTACTCTTCAACATGCTGAGGAAAGTCCAATTGGCAAGGGATACCTCTATCACCTTTTTAGCTTATGTGGCAAATTAAACAAACCAATTGTTAGTCACATGTGCCTTATTCTTCATAATGTTTAGTCTAGTCACTTCATCCTGAGATATAATGGTCAAAGGAGTAGTGGTGCTGATAAGCATGTGATTCAGATCAATTAATCCTTTTATGAATGTATGCAGTTGAGCAATGTGCTCTTTGTGCATTTTATTTTTGGTCTTCTCTCTTTCCACACTTTTCAATAAAGAGTCAATAATATCTTTGGCCTCTTGGCCCTCCCGTTCTTTAGTTGCAAAACCTAATTCAATGGTGGTCAGTTGGAATTCATTAACATTTATCTCCCCCTTGGCCTTGTCCACCATAGGTAGAGCTACTTGAGTTGTCCTCCTCCCAGTGGCATAATCTCTCTTTATTTCAGAAGTGGCTCTAGCTCTTCTCTTTGGTTTGATCATTTCTTCTGAAAATAATGAAGAAACATCAAATTGAGGCACCTCACTAACCTGAGGTGGATTCACTTCTTGCCTTAGCCAATATGGTATTTCATCTAAAGGCCCCTATTGATCAGTATGCTCAATGTGATCATCATGAGAGTCTACATTTTCTTCCACCCTTGGTGGTGAAGGTTCCTCCCTTTGTTAATCCCAAATCTCCTCCTGAGGAATTTCCTTTTATTCAGGGACTTGTTGTTGTCCCAGAGCCTCTTGTTGTAGAGGGACCTCTTGCTTCCCTTTTATATTTTGGTCCTATACATTATGTGCTGCTTGGTCTTCATGAGGAGTATGCACATCCTTATCTGGCATATCCAGATGATTATCTTGATCATTCTTATTCACATTATCCTCTCCTTGTTCTTTCTGATTATTACCTATCTAAAGACCTTGTCCTTCATCTTTTGATGTGTCAACTTCTTCATGGCCTTGGGCTTGATCTATTCTTTCTTCATTTGTCTCCTTCTCAGGTCCCTAATCATTATCTTGAACATCATCCTAACCTACCATCTCCACATCCTCCACATACAAATGGACGTCTTCTTTGTTCTGTTCTAGAGGTAGGTTGGCCCTTTAACTTTGATTATCATCACCCTGATATGCTAGATCTATGGTTGTAGGGCTAGTGACTTGATCAACCAAATTGTCTAACCCTATTTGTTGGGCTACTAGCTCAGGGTTTCCTTCTTCTATATCCTCCACCTCGACCTCCTCATGCTGGACTTCCTTTTGTTGTACTATGGGAGTGCCATGTGGGGTCATCTTAGTGTTCTTTACCAATGTTTCCATATAACTGGCAGATACCTCATTCACAAGATCATCATCAGAGAGGTCTACTATGTTATCTAGTGGGAAGGAGTGATCATCTCTTACCTCATGCATCTCTCTTCTTTGTTCCTCTGCCTTCTTAGTTTTGAACTACATGATCTCTAGAATGGGAACTTCGTGATGCAAATTCTTTTGAATGCCTTCTCCCCCTACTCCTCTTAACATGATAAGGGGAGTTGGGTTAACTACCCCTCTCGTAACAGGTGTTTGCCTTTTCTGTGGGGGTTCTTGTGTCCTTTTCTTCTTTCTCTTTATTAAAGGATCATTATCTGAATTTTCTTCTTCTTCAGCAATAATAGGTGTAGGTTTTACAACAGGAGGCTTCTGCTTTGTAGGTGTATGTGATGTAGTTGCAATAGATGTGGTTGCAGTAGATGAAGTAGTAGCAAAAGTAGAAGCTATGTCTTCCCTTTGTGGAGACTAATGAATGATGTTTACTCCAATTGCTTGGTTCCCTTTCTTAACTTTACCCTATTGCCTCTCTCCTTTTAACTGTCTCTTTTTCCTAAGGAAATCATCATATTCTTCATCAGACAGCTCTTGTCTTTTCCTCTTGTTATCCGAAGTAAGTGTCACTCCCCTTTTCTTTATCTTGGTAGTTTCTATCTGCACCCACTCTTTGGTCAATTGTATGACCTTCTACATTATTTGATCCAAGGTGGTCACCTTTGGTTGACTCCAATATGGGGATGATATTATTTCATTTTACAATTTTTTGTCCTCATATTCTTTGGATATGATCAAACCATCATCTGTATGTAACTGAGAAGGCACTGGTATGCAGTTAAAGGTGCATATTTGATTTAAGGTAAGCCTCTAGTAGCTCCTCCTCTTGACTTCCACCTCATCATCATAGTTTGCCCAAAAATCTTTGAGGTGCTTCTGATGCATTAGTTTCTTCAGTAAGGTCTGCATCCTGTCATAGGGGTCATATGACCTAGCCAGTGGGAATGGTTGTAGGTGCATCAGATTCAGACCTCTAATTACATCTTTCACACTCTCCTTATCTAGGCACATATACTATCCAATTGTGACTGGAAACAAAATGTGGGGTATCTTTTTCTTTTCAATGTAGGCCTCCATGGAAGGCAATATCTGCCTACAAAACTCCATCAAGATGACTTTATCATTGGGATACCTGGGCAACATGTGGGGTTGATTAGTGAAACCCTCTACTCTCATGTATGAAAAGGTGGGGAACTTAATGAACTAGGCCCCATGTTTGTATATTATTGTTTGAGCTTCAACGCTCAGTCTCTTGGCTTTGTCTTCCTCCATTGTCCTGACAAGGTGCATGGAGAATGAATAATTTACTCTCTAGTAATGTTGGAGAGACTCCCTTGGTTTTAGTTGTGGGTAGTGATCCCAAATGTTCACATAACCAAGGTTATTACCAACCCTACCCACTGTCTGCAATCCATTAAAAGTGTCTCTGTATGCACAGGCATATACTACGTAAGATGTCATATGGAACATATTTGTTTTACGTCCTAATTTTTTCATCCCCTCATCTAGGGCATCACTTATGACTTTTGCCCATAGAGGTTTGTCATCAATACCCTCTACCATCTTGATGATGCCATACATGGGTGAGTGCAGGATCATGATGGGCCAAACACTACCCCTAAGTGGCAATGTAAATGTGAAAAACAAACTTAAGTATCTTCATGTAAAAAATTGAATGAGTTATCTACACAATCTAGAAATAAGGTAGTAATAACAGTTGTAATAAATTTAATGTAGTTTATGGGCTACAATTTTTTTTTGAAAATTTTGAAAATAGTTTGGTGAAAATTGGATATTTCAATGAAGCATTACTAAAATTTTCAGAAAACCGTAAAAAGTAGGTGTCATTCCGGCCAACCTAAGTATGAGAAAAATATAATATTTTTCCTCCATGATTTAGATTTAAGTAAAGGACACATGAACGGATGTGATGCATATTTTTTGGAATTTTTTAAAGTAATTTACTTATGAATTTTTTATTGTGATTTTTTTAAAATATTTAAAATTAATTTTCCAGCCAACCTAACTTGGTCAAAAATATATGAAACTAAAAAATTTTAAATTTTAATATATACCCAATAAGTCCTAGAATGTGATGCATCTTTTGGACTTAAAAAAGGATTAATATGTTGAAAGTTATGGATGTTTTTCAATATGTATATCTATTAGGAAATCAGACATAGCATGTGTAGAAAATTAATAATAATTACCTATTAAAATTATTATGAGGTGTATATTTTTTTTAGAATCTTAATAACTTCCTCTATAAACCCTTTTCATTTGATTAAATTTAGTTACAAAAAAGTCTGTCAGCTTCAAGGATGAAATTGAGGAAAATTTTAGGATAACACTAAATGGGTGGTTTTGCATGTTTCTTTGGCAAGTTTTGGGACTCCCACATGCCTAAATATGAGGTAATCCTAAGGAATTATTGGAGGAAATCCATGTTTGAGCTAGTAATATTAACATCCTTTCCATCCAAATCTAAATATTAGTCTAAATGTTAGCACTTTTTCATACAAGAAATTTTTTCTCCATTGCCACTGTTTGGCCCATCATGATCTCACACACACCCACATCCAGTTGTAGAAAGACCTAGCATTATGTTGTCCTATCATTCTGCTGAGCATCACCATCATGTACTGATACTCTAGTGCAAAGTCAAACTTGTATAGATAAATGGGCAATTTGGCAGAGGCCTTGTAGGTGCTGTCACTGGATCTCCATTGGTACATGATCCTCCTGGATTCTTTCTCTTTGCTAGTATACTCCTTCTCCAGTTTACCCAAGTTTAATCAAACTAGATGAGGTCCTCTAGGCAAATTGAAGGCTGCAGTGATACTTTCAATCAAAAAGTCTGCGTAAACCCTACCATGTTTCTCCACTCTCTAGGTGATGTTATTGTAATTTTTGGCACATTCTACCACTAATTCAGTGGCTTCCATAGCGTAAAGGAACCCTCCAGCATGCCACATTCCAGAACTATATATATTGATGAGTAGGGGATTGCCACCCACTTTCTCTAATTTAGTTGTCCATGCGTCCAGGGTGGTGCTTCTGAGGTGTGTATAATTGATTTGCCCATATTTGAAGGTTATCCCTTTGGGCTATATGCACATGGGTTTTAGAAATTCTATGTCAGACCTATTTTTCTGAGCTACCATTAGATCCTGCAATGAAACATGTATACATCTTACCTTGCATGTCGCATGTAGTGGTGGATGCAACGATCACATGAATTTTATGGTGATTGTTGATGTATAAAATTGTGTAGGTTCTAACACCAACATGGGAAGTTTCAAGAATGTGGAACTGGCTACTTGAAACAACCTCTAGATTTTAAAGAAGCTGGCTCTTCTCTATTTTAAATGGGTTTTGAGAAAAGGGTAAGAAATTAACAGGATTACAGATACAATTAAAAAAATCTAACTATGGTGATGCGCTTGAGTAAAAGTATCCCTTCAATTTGAGCACAGTGAAACTATTCTCAAGATACAGTTATATTAAAGAGTAGATACTGCATGATTAACATAAGCAAATAGAATGAATATAATCAAAGGCTCACAACCAGAAACTTTGTAATGACATAGATAATATCAACCAAGGCACATAACAGAGTTCTTCTCATTAATCTTCCAGCAACATAAAAGGCACAGATACATGCACAGATACATTAAGTTTCTTATCAAGAATAACAAAATAAAGGCAAAATGACATAAAATGGCCACAACAAAGTCTCTGACTTCTCTTTTAGATTCTGAAAAAAACTTATCAAAAGTATATCTCTATCTCTGTCTGTGTTTTAGATTCTGACAAAAACTTATCAAAAGTATATCTCTATCTCTGTTTGTGTGTCTAGATCTATTACAAATACTGCATATTTATAATCATAGATCTGACCCTAGATTGTTTGTAACAACTGAATCCTCAACAGCCCAACGGAACTGAAGATAACTGGAAGTTCCTGATAGTTGCGATCCTCTAAATCTGCAACAGTCCTCTCTCCTTAACGCTCATTAGCTGGGGCAAAATATATGTGGCACAACTCCTTCACTGAGACACAGACACATGGTGAGACCCACATGCTTATAAATGAAACAAAATATGACATATGGCAGCGTCTGCATCAAACCCAGAAAATCCTATTACTTTTTAGAAATGAACAAGAAAATGACAGTTATCCCATTTCCCAGCCTTCAAAACCATCTATGTGTCTTCCTTCGCAAAGCCTTTAAAACTATCTTATGCTCGGGTGACCTCCTTTAATGACATTTGTTGCAAGCTGCTTCATTTATAATATGAGACACATTAATGATGGGACCCACAACCTCTGCACTCACTACCTTCAAAAGGGAGAAAACTGGGACAGATGGCAGCTTCAGCATGCATGCTAACTAACACATGGCGGCACCCGCAACACTGCTTGAAACTGATAAAACTTTTGAAACTCCCCGCAGAAGCTGACACTTGGCACAACCCGCATAAAAACTGTAGAAGCTTTAAGTTTCTTACTTGGAAGTGTCATGAACAAAGCAACTCCTTCCATGACCACCACGTGGCATCCTCTACGTGCTTGAAACAAAACATTACTATGGCCCACCATCTTTATACTAGCATTGACATGATACGAAAGAAACACATGGCATCATCCGCAGAAAAATAACAAGACACACGGCACCCTCCACACAAAACATAGAAACTTTAGGGACTACCTCTGCAAGCTACACATGGCAACACCCGCAACACTGCTAAAACTTGAAACATTGAAACTATCTACTACGTGGCACGCTCCGCACAAAACTTAATATTCAAAACATTGTTGCGGCTTTAACTGTGGCTTGACACTTGGCAGATTTTGCACAAAGCAAAGAAATTTTCACACCAATCAAAATGAGACCTAGGCAGCAACATTTGGAACCCGCGGACTAAATTGTGACTAAAACAAAATGTAGAGTTTTTAACACTCTACACTTCTTGGCGAACAATAGGACTTCTGAGCCTGCTCTAAAAGAACCCAAAACTGGCAAAAAGATATGTATTAAAAATACAACTTAGAGTCATAAAATTTGCAGTGTTGTCTGATAAACAGACCATTCTGAATCAGAGAGTCCCTGTCTACTCTATAAATCTTGAAAAGAAAAATCAAGATTAATTATATCTTTATGAGAAAAAGTTTTGCAAAATTTGTACCACAGCCTTTAATTGAAACTCTAGCTGGGCCATAGGTATCAACACAGCTTCCACTTCCTTGACCGATGATGAATCACTTAAACCCTGGAAAATTGTCTGATCATTTTGCTTAGTCAAGAGAAGGGTCTTGATGTCATCTATCATCAACACTATGTTACTATCTGGGAATGGTGAAGGAAGCCCTAGTTGCACCAAATCTTCTATATGTTTCTTCATATTTTTCACTCCTTTTACTGTATCCAGGAACTCCTGACAATTTGTAGCCACGGAGTTACAACTCAAAACTTCATTGACCTTCTTAGCAGTGACCATTCTGTCATTGATACCTGCTACTGATAATGTCTCATCTATAGTGTCATACAACTTTTTCAATAAAACTTGAGAGTCAGAAACCCTCAATGAAACAGTAGACAAGGTGGCCTGCATCAAAGTTTCTACTTTCTTACACATCTGCTGAGAATTCAACAGAAATGTTAAAGATAGCCTTAGATGGATAATCTCCTCAGAGATCCTCTTCCATACTAAAACATATAGCTCTTTTACCAAATTAAGAACTCCAACATTTTGTGGCCTATTAGCCAACTCAATTGTCAGCTCCTTTGTTCTTTGTTGCTTAGCTAGGAGTTGTGCCTGAATTGCACCATTAGCATTTTGCTCATTCAATAAATTCTGTTGCAACTTATCTTGATATTTCTTCTCCAAAGTGGCTTTCTCCTATCTCAAAACAGTCATTGCAGCCTTTTCCTGTGCTAGCTCAAACTTAAGAGAAGCATTTTGGGTCTGTATAGCCTGATGTATCTAAAAAGAAATAGTATTTTACAACTATTTGTACAGATTATCAATCTCATTCTTCTTAGATTGATTCTCTCCAACAAGGTTGCTACTATTCACTTTCTCTTGAGCTAAATCATTTTATTCTTTTTGCAACTTCTTGGACACTTTCAGATAGTCAGTTGCTACAGTAGATGCAGTTTCATTTAGTAGCTCAACCCTATCCTGTGGCCTAAAAAGAGACATATCCATAGCCACAGCATTCATAGCATAATCCTAGGGCTGCATTGTTCATTAGGTTTCACCACATTTGGAGACAAAGGTGTAACTGTCAATGATTGTTGAATGGGGTCATAAAGTGACCTCATGTGTGCCACAATAGGGCTCTTATTTTCATTTTTCCTCTTTTTGTCCATCCTAGCCTCTCTAGCCCTTTTTGCTATGTCTTCTTGAGCTTGGAATGTAGGAGGGGATGCAATGTAACCTCCAGCAAAGGGGTGACCTTGAGGCAGGCCATAGGGAATAGCCAATAATTGCTGGCTAGGAGAAACTTGAGGAGGGGCACATTTAGGCATAGATGGAGAAAATAATGGAAATAAAATGGCCTGTGAAGACATGGCCTAGGCACTGGTAGTTGTGGCAAGGGTTGATGTTATCACAACAAAAGTGGCAGGGGTAATACATGCCTGGCTAATTCAGATTGCCATTCCTATAGTAGAAGAAAGAGATACAGGAGAAAAGGGAGAAGAAACACTTACTTGAGTGACAAAAGAGGTGACTGGCAGTTGTTGTTGCTATGGTTCTATTTCTTCCTCCTTTTCTTCTTGTAGGTACAATTTCCTATGTTTCCTAGGCCTCTCACTTGTTTCCTTTGTTTCTTTCTCTTCAACATTTACCACCACTGGTGGTTGCAAAGGAACAATTCTAGAACCCCTAGATGTTGAAGCTATTTGAGTCCCTAGAGTTGGTGATGACACCATACCTTTTTGCTTCTCTAAGGTGCTGAGGGATTGGGGCCATGAAGATGTAGGAGCAACAGATGAGGATTGTCATGTTTCTTGCATAATTTGGGCTAACTCTGTTTCCTCTTCTGTCTCCTCATCCTTCCTCTGAATTCTACTTGTGTCTGGACTTGAGACTGGCGAAGGATGCCACTCATCCTAAATTGATTCCCATTTTTCATCACTGTCAACATTCCCAAATGAATGTGTGAACTCTAAAATTTCTTGCCTATATTTCCAATAGGCTTCAATCTTTTCTATTCTCCAGTCTTGGGTTTTTAATGCTTTCCTTAGACCAACAGTCATTTTCATCTTAGGGTCATATTCCCTCTCTGACATAAAAGGTTTCCCATGGCCTAGGCCCCTCATAGGGCAGATTAGTTAATTCAACATATAGATCTGGGTTATCTTCTTTCAAATTCCTCCTGTCCTCCTAGATTGGATAACCCTCATGTACCATTTTAGCACGGACCTTATTATTCATAATCCAGGAGGCTAGAAAACTATCTAGGTCATATTTCCATTTATCTTCTATGATGATGAAACCTAGGGTAGCTAACTTTCCTAACAAGAGGTTCTTTGCACCTCTAACTTCAAGTGTCATGTTTTTCCTAGCCCATGGAATATCATACATCTTCTTCTTTCTTTTCTTGTGGCCAAAATCATTATCAACCACAAATACCTGTCAGGTCACCTCTAAGTATACGACCCTAGGGGTCAATACTTTAGGTAATAGCATGGGTTCCGCACTGAAACCATGGACTCTGATTATTGTATTTTGTGTTCCAAAGAAATAATCATAGGGAATTGGGCAATTTGTTATAAAACCCCTTATACTCTATGTCAATCTATGTTCTATAGGCTTAGGGCTTAATTGGCAAAAAGCAGGGGTGACAAAATGTTCCCAAAACTCATAAGGGTCGAAGATTTCAGATAACACATGTGTCCATGCAGACACAGGGTGATGGTGATTGATTGTCATTGATGTCAAAAAAGGTGTTTGATCTTCATATGACAAGATGTCATGTTTCAGGTGTTCATAATGATCTTCATATGGAAGAGGTGATGGAGTTCATTATTTTGCTAACATGGGTTGATCAAGTTAGGTTGTCCACATGGGTCCAATGCACAGATCATTTTGGGGTCATCAGGGCATTAAAAGTGTGGTTGATCATGATGGAAATGTTCACATGCATTCATGGCTTCAAGTTGATAGGTTCAAAGCCATATTGATTAGTGATGGTAATCATCAGGTGATGATGGGTTCACAGTCTTATGATTTTAGGATGCCTTCTCAATAGTCTTGTTCAAGATAAGAGGTTCAAGAAGTTACAATCTCAAAAATGGTGATGTTTCTTAAGAGTAGAAGGAGAAATGCAAAAGAATCATTATATGGTCCATTGATGTCAAAGGCATATGATATAATTTGATCTTGCAAAGAAATATGTGGCAGAGTTATAAAATTTTGTGATGAGGTTCATAATGATTTTGGTCTTCATTGGAACATCTAATATCTATTCTCTGTCATAAATATGGGAAAGCATGATATTTGATATTAGGATTTGGAAATTCCTAAAAATCTAGTTTTCTATCTCCTAAAATCATAAACTATTTCCCTAAGTCTAAGTCATATTTATGGCTTTTCTTTTAAATTTAAAAATTCATGTTTATCTCCTAATTTTATGGCCCACCAAATAAAAATGGATTTTATATGGGGTGAGGAGGCAGATTTATTTTATTTAGTCTTTGTTTTTAAAGACTAATTTTAGATATTCTTAAAAGGGGGCAGATTTTTAGGAGTCAAAAAGATTTTTTTTAAAAAAAAGGAAAAAGAAGACTCTCACGTGGCAAGAGGGAGTTAATGGAATTTGCTTTAAGGGCAGATTTTTTGAGTTTCTAAAAGAGATTTTTTAAGAAGATTTTTCTATATTTAAAAGTGGGCCTCTTCTTCATGTAGTTTAAAGGTTTTAAAAAAAAAGGAAAGTTTCTTTTGGAAAGAAGATATATTTTTTGAGAAGATTTTTTTTTAAGACTATTTTCCTATATTTATGAAGAAGTTTTTTTTTAAAGTGGGAAATGAAGATATTTTTTTATGAAAGAAGAAAATTGCAGAGAGATGAAAGTCTTTTATTTTTTTGAAGATATTTGACACATGAACAGTTTGAAGATGAAGGTGAATGATTTTTTTTGGAAGAAGAATATGAATTGAAGATTATGAGTTGAAGATTTTCTTTTGGAAAGAAATTGGAAGATCAAGAGTTTTGTAAGGATCCAATGAAAGATTTTTTTTGGATTTGAAGTATTTCTTTGTGAAGTTTTTATTTGCAGATTGAGGAAGTGGTGTCTTTACAGCTTGGAGAAGATGAATGATATTTTTGAAGAATATCAATGATGCAGAGAAGAAAATATATTTGCATATGTTTTTTTTATTCTTGCAGTTTAAAGAATATTTTATGATGGGATTGGGAATGTATTTTCTTCAAAAGGAATATGAAGGATCATGCAAAGTTTGAAGAAGAATTTGAAGAGATTATTGAAGAATTGATTAGGCATAGAGGAATATGAAAAGATTTTTCTTTGCAAGTGGAAGGACATTCAATTTGTATAAAATTGTTTTTCAGGTGTATTGAATAGAAGTTTTTTTCAGGAGACAGAGATGAAATACACAGATGATGAGTTTTAGAGGTTGAATATACAGTGTGTGGTCATGTGGATCAATATGGTGTATTGAAGATATTTTACAGATGAATCATTTTATTGTATGTGAGATTATGTTTGTGCAGGAATGGATCAAATACAGTATGAGGACATCATGCAATAATCTTACAGATTGAACCATGAAAATAAAGATTGAATCATGAGGATAAAATGCAGGTGAATCAAATTTGCAGAGATGAGAGTGTTGTAAAGATTTGAAAATCAAATATGAGGTATAAGGGTGTATAATGAAACACAGGTTGCATAATGGTGCAAATCAGATTGAATAGCAATCAATTCTTGCACACAAAATTTTATGATGGAAAATTGTCTATGCTAGTGAGGCACAGTATGCCAGTGAGGCTCGTAGGTCAGTGAGACCTTAACATTTGTCAGTAAGACACATATTGTAGCTAGTGAGGCTTCTTTGTAGCCAGTGAGGCATGTTTGATCAGTTAAGCCAGTGAGGCAGTTTAGAGTGGTTTTTCTACCCCTGGAGGGTTTTCCACTCATGCAATTCTTATGTCATAATCTTCTCTGTGTGTGTATGATTTACTTATGAAGTTTTGTTCTCTTTCTGTATTCACAGTCATGTGCATATGTATTTGACAAATCAATGCTATCTTTCTCTCCTTGTGCTCTAAAAGTTAAAGTGTGTAAAAAGATTTGAAAATTCACACAACACTGATTCACCCCCCCTCTCAGTGTTGATTGTACTCCTACACAGGGATGGTTTTATTTTGACCAAAATCTAGATCATACATATTTAAATGCATATGTTGTGTGAAAAGACTATAGCTCTGATACAACATAAGATGGAACAAGAAAGCAGAATACCTAAAAACTTGCCTTGTCTTGAAATTTGAGAACTAATCAATCATGGCGGTAGCAATTTGTTCTAAGAAATCCAGCCAGTAGTCTTGTGATTTGTCTACAGTTTTCAATCTGAAAATAATTACCAACTACCAGTCATGGACTTTGTTATCCTCCCTCATTCCAAAAATGAAAGCTATCATTGAAAGTGCCTCTTGAACATTTTGAATAAAGTGTGCCCACCTAGTGGGTAGTGTGGGCATATGAGTATTATCATCTCCCAACTGCATCTCTGAATTCAAGAACTTCACTTTGTTAATTATATTTTCCCATGTGTTTTGTATTTTGGCAACAGTTGGAAATGTGGTTATTCTATCATGCTACAGGGCCAGCATGTCTCTTATGGCCTTGGACGTAATATGCACTATGAAAGGGCCCTGTTGTATAGTATCTGATGGTGCATGAAATAGTTATGCACATAACTTGATTAGCTCGGGACACAGGTGTACATTAAGGACCAGGAACTGTGCCAATTGTGAGGTCCATATCCTCATACCAAAAGTTGCAAACTGCCCACTGTTTGTTTAAAGAATACACCTTTGATGTGCCCCCTCCCAGAGAGCCTTGGTGTTCTTTTGAAGGGGCATGTCGAATATGCCATCTGCATAATCCTTCACCTATTCCAGGTTGACGGAATACTCTACTTCAGGGACCCTTGTTCTTGGATAGGTTTTCTTTGGTTGCGCGGGTGCCGAAGCATATGATTTACTGTTCAATAGTTTATCTATTGACTCATAAATTCCAAGTCCCTCTTGTGATGACTGTGTCTCATCCATATCTGTATCTTTGTGAGGAGAATGTGGGAAGCTTTGACATAGAAAAGAATGAAACTGTTTAACCAGAGTGATACTTAGCTGAAAGGCACTCTCTAGGGACAGTTGTCGAATGCAACAGTGATTCAAAGTATAAAGATAGAAGCAAATGATGGCTACACTTAGGATTTAACACTAATTCATTGGGGGTTTATAGAGATCATAAATGACACATCTTATCTTATAAATGGTATTAATGCCGAGAAACAACTAGTGTATCTTTTTGAAATCTACACGGAACAGAGTGTTAGATATGTTACGAGAGTGGCTCTTTCTGAAAAAGTGTGTACTTCTGGGGAATTTTAGGGATTGCTGAATAACCTTAATAAATGCTAGACCAAAAGAGAAGGGGCTTTGCATTGCTGACACGTGTTCACTGAACACTTATTGAAAGGGAAAGTGGGAAAAGGAAGCAGGAAAATAGGAAAGCGAGAAAAGGAAAGAAAACTAACTAACTATGATACATTAAGAGCCCCTCCTTAATTGAAATGCTTCAGAAAGATCCCATTTACTAGAATCTCTTCAGGTTCTCCATCCATGGTCTCCAGTTCAAATGAATTTTGATGCTTGCAAGAACAAATTTTATAAGGACCCATCCATAATGATTCAAATTTGCTGTGTCGACCTGGCTTAGCAACTCTTTCATCCCATTTCAATACCAGTGAGCCAACCTCAAAAATGGGATTTGAAGTCTTCTTATCAAAAGAGTCCTTAGCCATTTTCTGATGTTTCATTAGTGACTCATGTGCCTTTTGTCTTCTCTCTTGAACTTCCAATAGTTCAGCAAGTCTAACTTGCATGGGCCATTCTCTTCTTGTTCTATCTGTTTTAACAATTGCAAAGCAAGGATCTCTAAGCTTAGTGGAATTACTGTTGGTTTACCATAAACTAATTCATAGGGACACATTTTAGTCACTTGCTTTGGTGTGATCCTATCAGCCCACAGTGCTGTATTAAGTAACGTATGCCACTCTCTATGATAATTGGTACATATCCTTTTTATGAGTTTGATAAGGTTCTTGTTAGTGGACTCTGCCAGAACATTACCTTGAGGGTAATAATTTGAAGTCTTCAAATAAATCCCATTCCTTAATGCAAACTCAGATAATTTTTCTCCCAAAAATGCTTTAGCATTATCTGATATAATGGTACGAGGAGGACCAAACCGAGTAGTTATGCCTTCTAGAAACTCTAATATGACCTTTTCTATTGCCTCTTTGAGTGGTATTACTTCACTCCACCTGGTAAAGTAATCTGTTGCTGTGAGGATCTATTTGTGTCCCATACTTGACACTCGATTGATCATACCAATAAAATCCAAACCCCATTGAGCGAAGGGTTCATCCACAATTATAGGACTTAGAGGCATTACTGCATTTCTCCTTTTGCCTGTATAAAACTAACAAGCCTGGCATTCTTTAACCAACTAATGACAATCTATAAATAGAGTGGGCCAGAAATATCCTACTTGTGTTACTTTGATTGCAATTGTCCTTGCTGAAAAATGCCCACCTGAAACTCCATGGTGTAATTCATGTAGTATTCTTTGAGCTTCATCCTTTTCTATACATCTCAAGAGTATACCATCAACATTTCTTCTAAATAGAATATGATCAATTAGTACAAAATGGGCCCCTTTCTACCTATAGTACCTTCTCTTATCATGGGAGAGATCATTTGGGAAAATCCCATGCTTCATAAACTGTATCCTATTTTTCACCCAAGAGTCTTGGTCAACCTCTTGGAGTTTCAACACATTTTCATTTCCTGCTTCTTCAGCTACTATTCTTTCCATGTCTTGGGTCATGTATTGGCACAATCCTTTGCCTCTGACTAACTTGGTGGGTCTTACTTCTATATCATATTCCAGAATCTTTGTGATCCAATTGGCTCTTTTCTCAGTGATCTCACCCTCCATAATATATTCTCTTACACTAGGATGAGCCACTAATATCATAATCTTATTTCCTGTTACCAAATGTCTAAATTTTTTAAGGGCTTTCACCATGGCATATGCTTTCTTCTCCACAAAATTATATCTAGACTCATATTCCCTGAGAATTCTAGAGAAAAAGACTATTGGATGCTCACCTTCCTGTTGATCATCTTTCTAAGTTAGAACATCAACAACACTGAATTCTCCACCATACACATACATTATAAAAGCCTTAGAAAAATCTAGATTTTTGAGTACTGGGGCTGTTGAAATGGCTCTCTTGACTTCTTCAAAAGCCTGGCTTCCCTTTGTGTTCCACTTGAAAACTAGATCTTTCTTAAGCAACAATGTCATTGGTCTTATTAGACCTGAATAATCAGATATGAATTGGCTAACAAAGTTGATTTTTCCTAGAAATGATTGAACTTCTTTCTTGTTGACTGGTAGAGATAGGTTCATTATGGCTGTGACCCTTTTTGGATCAATGGAGACCCCTTCCTTTGACACTATATGCCCTGGAAGTTTACCCTAAGATATAGCAAAGATGCATTTCTTGGGATTCATGTTGGGAATTAAGGTGTCTCAACCTTAGTAATTCTCTACATTTGTAATGTTTCTATTTATTATTTAATTGCCTATGTTGTAAATATTTGGAAATTCCATATTGTCATGTTGTGGGATGTGGCACGGTGATGTGTCAATCCTACATGGAATATGACAACTTGTTATTTTGTCCTCACAGGAGGAGATAGGCATCCCACTTAGTGGTAGGAATATTCTGCCATGTGTCGGCATCTTCTATGTTGTGTAAGGAATGTTTGATCGAAATGGTTATGACAGATTCCTATGACGAATCTATGACATGTAAGAGTCAGAAATAGACTGTTGTAAGATAGGTGATGACATGTGTCATGAAGCATCTTCAAATAAGGCATATTTGGGTGCCCCAAGGTGGAATATGACATGTTGTAAGAGAATATGCTATTTATAGCATGTGTATGACAGATTCTCTTACAGCTGTAAGTTGTAACCACTATGACAGATTCTATGACGGTCGTAAGTGTCGTAAGAGCATCTGTCATAGCCCATTTTGGAAATAGGTGACCTCTTTGGGATGGAAGTTGTGGACAAGTGTCAGACACATTCTACAATGTTGACCAAGTGTCCCTAGGCGTGGGTTTTGGTCCAAGATGCCATGTTGGATGCCCATTCCAAGAAAGGTCCAATATTGCCTTGTATTTCCTATTTATACATGTGCTTGGAGATGGAGTTTGTATCATAGGTTCACAGGTACTATTATGTTGTCGGATTGACTCTAGACATGAGTGTCGAACACCATTGAAGCTTGCATTGCAAGTGTATTGTAAACATTCTTTTAGATTTGTTAATACATTGTGTAGGTTTTTGAGTGTGGGGTTTTCCACCTGATAAGGGTTTTCCCAACTGTAAATCTTTGTCTCTCTCCTCATTATATTAGTGTAGGAATCATTTTCTACACACCTAGCTTCCTTTCAATTGGTATCAGAGCTTGATCACCTTTGGTCCTAGTTGTTGGGTAGGGATTTTTGAGCTAATCTTAGATTGAGTGGGAGTCTATATAGAGCATTCTGTATCTTATTGCAACAAGGAGATGGCAGGCACATCCAGAAGATTTGAAGTAGAGAAGTTCAATGGCAATAATTTCGAGTTGTGGAAGCTCAAGATGGAAGACATGCTAGTTGACTGAGACCTTTGGGATAGTGTGAATGAAACTAAACTAGCTGCAATGTCACAAGCTGACTGGGATCTTAAGGATTGGAAGGCTAAGGGTCTCATAAGACTTAGTCTTGTCAATTATGTGTTGTTAAATGTCCATGAGGAGACTACTGCAAAACTCCTTTGGAAGAAGTTGGGGGATGCATATCAAGTCAAATCCCTAGTTAATAAACTTTTTCTGAGAAAGAAGTTGTATTCTCTTCGAATGGAGGATGGAGGATCCATAGCCAAACATATGAATGCTTTCAACATGCTAGTTGTACAATTAACATCTATTGGTGTAAAGATGAAGGAGGAGGATCGGTGTATGACCCTGCTTTATTCTCTATCGGACTCATGGGATCATCTTGTCATGGAAATTAGAAGCACCACATCCACATTCAAAATGGAAGAAGTGGTTTCTTCGTTGTTGTTTGAAGAGATGCAGAGAAAGTCTTCTGAGGCAACCAAAGAGGCCCTTGCAGTTCATAGAAGACCCAAGGAGAAAGGGAAGAAGAAGGACAAGAAAGCTGAGAAGGGTAGATCCAAATCCCGTGGGAGACCAAAATCTCTTGGAAAGTCCAAGGCTCTTTGTTGGAATTGTGGCAAGACCGGGCATTTCCGAAAGGAATGCAAAGAGGAGAAGAAGAAAAAGAAGAAAGCTCCTGATTCAGATTATAACAAGTCACAAGATAACGGTGATGCTTTCATTGCAGCCCTAGCAACCCATGCATCTGATGATGTGTGGCTAATTGAATTTGGTGCATCATTCCACATGACCTTGCATCGAGACTGGTTCACTAAGTATGAGTAGTTCGATGGTGTAAAGGTGTATCTGGGTGATGACTCTCATCTGAAGATTATTGGTCGTGGAAGAGTCTCTATCCCATTCCCTGATGGTCAAGTGAAGGGGATCTCTAGGGTTATGCACATCCCAAGCTTAGCACGGATCTTGCTTTCTGTAAGTAGTTTGAATGATGTAGGTGTGTAGGTTGTCTTTTTGAAAGAAGGATGTAAGATGACTAGGGGATCTATGGTGCTTGCTAAGGGTACTTGGAGAGGTACTATGTTTCAGCTGGAAGCATGCATTTCATAATGCAATAGTTCTTCTGACTCAAGGAAGAGGGTAGCAGTCACTTCATCCCCACCATCTGAACGAGCAGTGAAGAAATCTGTTGTTTCTAGTCCTAATGTTTGTAATCGTGCATTGGAAGTTAAACTTCTTGCAGAAAAGACAATGTTATGGCATAAGAGATTTGGCCACATTGGTGAGAAGGGTCTGCGTACCCTGAAAAATAAGAACCTTGTTGAGGGGTTAGATGATTGTAATCTTGAGTTTGACTTTTGCAAACATTGCATTTAAGGAAAACAAAACTATGTTCAGTTTTACTCGAGTTCTCATAAGTCTTCTGGTGTGTTGGACCTTATTCATTCTAATGTGTTTGGTCCTGTTAATGTTCCTTCATTATCAAAATCTATATACTTTGTATCTTTTGTAGATGATTATAGTAGAAGGACATGGATTTATTTTCTCAAAAGCAAATCTGAAGTCTATAGCAAGTTTAAGGAGTTTAGAGCTTTTGCTGAAAATCAAACTGGTAAAAAGATTAAATGTTTGAGAACTGACAATGGTGGTGAATTCTATTCTACATAATTTGATAAGTAGTGGAAGGAACTTGGGATTGAAAGGCATAAGACAACTCCATACACCCCACAACAAAATGGAGTTGCAGAGAGGATGAATAGGACATTGATGGAGAAAGCTAGGAGTATGCTTAGTGGAGCTGGTCTAGAACAAAAGTTTTGGGCTGAAGCTATTGCCACTGCTTTCTATCTGGTAAACAAATCTCCTACATCAGCTCTTGTTGGAAAGACACCCATGGAGGTGTGGTCTG
The DNA here is from genome assembly GCA_027924645.1 of Cunninghamia lanceolata. Lineage (NCBI taxonomy): Eukaryota > Viridiplantae > Streptophyta > Pinopsida > Cupressales > Cupressaceae > Cunninghamia > Cunninghamia lanceolata. The sequence continues at coordinate 1,226,468 of BSBN01000088.1, forward strand.
GTAGAAAGCCTTCAGTAAGGCATCTTCATGTTTTTGGTTGTGAGGCATATGCACATGTGCCTAGGGAGAAGCAGTCAAAGTTGGAGAACAAAGTTGTTAAGTGTATCTTCATCGGCTATGGTGTTGGTGTGAAAGGATACAAGCTTTGGGACCCCGTGGCTGAAAAAGTGTTGTATAGCAGAAGTGTCATCTTTAGAGAGCTTACACCTTCTTCCACTATTTTGTAGCCAGAAGAAAAAGAAAATAAAGAGGATGTTGTTCAGTTTCCTCTCACCCCTGAGAAGACTAAACTTAAAGACAATGTTGGACTTGATGATGAGGAGAGCTCTAACATCTCTGAGGAAGAAGCTGAACCTTAACCTCAACTCTTGAGGAGGTCTACACGAATAAGAAAGCAACATGAAAGGTTTGGTTTTACATTACTTGATTCTAGTTGTTCTTATGCTTTGCTTGCTAATAGTGATGAACCTAGAACTGTATCAGAGGCTTTGAATATGAAGGATGCAGGTTCCTGGAAGGAGGCCATGGAGGAAGAAATGGTTTCTTTGGAAAAGAATCAAACTTGGGACTTGGTGCCTTTGCCTCCTAGACAGAAACCCATTGGATGCAAATGGGTGTTCAAGAAGAAAATTGGTGCATATGACAGTGTTGAGAAGTATAAGGCCAAATTGGTTGTGAAGGGGTATTCACAAGTGGAGGGTATAGATTATGGTGAGAACTTCTCTCCCATTGCAAAGTTGACATCCATTTGATTCCTGTTGTCACTTGCAAAAACTTATGACTTGGAGGTAGAACAGATGGATGTGAAGATAGCTTTCCTTCATGGTGACTTGGAGGAAGAGATTTGCACGTCACAGCCAGACCATTACATGGTAAAAGGTAAAGAAAATTTGGTTTGCAAACTTAAAAAAATCTCTGTATGGTTTGAAGCAATTCCCTAGGAGATGGTACTTGAATTTTGATGCCTTTGTGTTATCAATTGGATTTGTGAGATTGAAATCAGATCACTGTGTGTATTATAAATTTGATGGTGATCGTATTCTCATTGTTGCACTGTATGTTGATGATATGTTGCTCATTGGGAAGGGTAAGAATATGATTTCTGATTTTAAATCTCAGTTGTCAGCACAGTTTGAAATGAAAGATATAGGGTCAGCCAGGTACATTCTAGGAATGGAAATCAGAAGAGACAAAACCAATAGAAAACTTTGGTTAAGCTAGAGTAAGTATGTGAAGACTGTGTTGGATAGATTCAGCATGGCAGATTGTAGACCATTGTGTGTTCTTGTTTCTTTGGGGACAAAGTTGTCTGTTGAGGATTGTCCAAAATCTCCTAGTGAGGTAGAGGATATGAGCAGAGTACCTTATGCTAGTGCTATTGGCAGTTTGATGTATGCTATGGTCTACACAAGACCATACATTGCCCAAGCAGTGGGAGTCCTTAGTCAATTTATGGCTAATCTTGGATAGGTTCATTGGAATGCATTTAAGTGAGTGTTCAAATATTTGAGGGGTACTTCTGAGTATTCCATTTGATATCATGGTAATGTTTTAGGACCTTCGCATTTAGTTGATATTTGTGGATTTGTGGATTCAGATTGGGTAGGTGACATTGACAGCAGGAGATCCACCAATGCTTATGTGTTTACACTATTTGGTGGTGCTATTAGTTGGATGAGTAAGTGACAACCTGTTGTTGCTTTATCCACAACAAAAGCTGAGTACATGGCAGCAACTCATGCTTGTAATGAAGCCATTTGGCTTAAGAGATTGTGTTTAGATATTGGTGTTGATGCAGGTCAGATCACGATCAATTGTGATAGTCAAAGTGCAATTTACCTTGCAAAGAATCTAACTTTCCATGCTAGAACCAAGCACATTAATGTTTAGTTTCACTTCGTGAGAGACATGGTTGAGGATGGAAAGGTAAATTTGGAGAAGGTAGATAATTTGAAGAATGTTACAGATGCATTGATGAAACTAGTGAGCATAGAGAAGTTCAGATGGTGTTCGGAGTCTATGGGCCTCTCGGCCTATAGCAGTTAAATCCTATTTTTCTGTTGGCTCTTACAAGGTGTTCGACAAGTGGGAGAATGTTGGGAATTAAGGTGTCTCAACCTTGGTAATTCTCTATATTTGTAATGTTTCTATTTATTATTTAATTGCCTATATTGTAAATATTTGGAAATTCCATATTGTCATGTTGTGGGATGTGGCACGGTGATGTGTCGATCCTACATGGAATATGACAACTTGTTATTTTGTCCTCACATGAGGAGATAGGCATCCCACTTAGTGGTAGGAATATTCTTTCATGTGTCAACATCTTCTATGTTGTGTAAGGAATGTTTGAACGAAATAGTTATGACAGATTCCTATGACGAATCTATGACATGTAAGAGTCAAAAATAGAATGTTGTAAGACAGGTGATGACATGTGTCATGAAGCATCTTTGAATAAGGCATATTTGGATGCCTCAAGGTGGAATATGACATGTTGTAAGAGAATATGCTATTTATAGCATGTGTATGATAGATTCTCTTACAGCTGTAAGTTGTAACCACTATGACAGATTCTATGACGGTCGTAAGTGTCGTAAGAGCATCTGTCATAGCCCATTTTGGAAATAGGTGACCTCTTTGGGATGTAAATTGTAGAAAAGTGTCAGACACATTCTACAATGTTGACCAAGTGTCCCTAGGTGTGGGTTTTGGTCCAAGATGCCATGTTGGATGCCCATTCCAAGAAAAGTTCAATATTGCCTTGTAATTCCTATTTATACAGGTGCTTGGAGATGGAGTTTGTATCACAGGTTCAGAGGTACTATTATGCTTCTGGATTGACTCTAGACATTAGTGTCGAAGACCATTGAAGCTTGCATTGCTAGTGTATTGTAAACATTCTTTCAGATTTGTTAATACATTGTGCAGGTTTTTGAGTGTGGGGTTTTTCACCCAATAAGGATCTTCCCCACCGTAAATCTTTGTCTAATAGTTAGGATAAATTTGAATTTGCATAGCCCTCTCCTCATTAGATTAGTGTAGGAAGCATTTTCTACACACCTAGCTTCCTTTCAATTCAGCGATATTCCAAACTCTTGACATTTCTTGAAAACAACCTCTAAATGGTCAAAGTGATCTTTGGCATTCTTAGAAAAGATAGTGAGGTCGTCTAGATAGATCAGAATAATCTTATTTATAAGTTCTCTGAATGCTACATCCATTACATGTTGAAAAGTAACCCCAACATTTGAAAGGCCAAAAGGCATTTTAGCATAGGCAAATGTTCCCCACTTTGTAGTGAATGCAGTCTTATGTTGATCTTCATTTGCTAACCAAATCTGATTGTATCTTGAAAAACCATCCAGCAAGGAAAACCTTTCTGACCTAGCCACAGTCTGTAAAATCTGTTCCATAGAAGGTAGGGGATAATGATCTTTCAAAGATGCTCTATTCAAGTCCCTAAAATATATATAAAGTCTTATGTCACCATTATTCTTTCTTACAGGCACTAGGTTTGAAACCCAGGTTGAATGCTTAATTGGAAAAATAATCTTTGATTCCAGGAGCTTTTGCATCTCATCCACCATTAAAGGTTCAATTCTAGGATTCACTAGCCTTTGCTTCTGTCAAACTGGTTTAGACCCTTCGGTAAGCTCTATGGTGTGTTGGATGATATCTCTATTATAGCCATGGAGGTCCTCATAGGTCCAAGCAATCACCCTATCATATTTATCACATAAAGAAATCAACCTTTCCTTTTCCTCTTGGGTTGTAGAATTACCAATTTTCAACTTTCTTCCTTCACTGACTTGAATCTCAGAATAATCTTTCTTATTCGCTTGAAACCTCTTCTCTAGGCTTACATCTTCTGTGTCAAACAAGTTTTCTAAGGTAATCAACCCTTTAGGGAGTTTATTTGATTTTAGATGTATGGTTTGGTCACCATATGCTTACTCAATTTTGGGATGTAATTGATCAACAAATTCACCTGATTGTTATAAGAATGCAAGTACTTGAAGGGCATTGTCAAAAACTTGCCAATTTTGGTCATTGTCTGGAATTGCTGGTCTTACTATAACCTTGACTGACTCATTGTTAACTAATAGATCACTTGCTAGGTCAAACTATGAACCAATTTGTTCCATTCTATCTACCTCATAATTTTGGGCTCTAGGAACTACCTCAATATTGAAAGCCTCAAAACCATCTATTAGGTCCCAAATTATGTGCCTATAGGATCTCATTCTTACATTTTTGGCTATTACTTTCTCCCTGATTTGTTTTACCACCAGTTCTGAATCTCCTCTTACTATCAAATTCTTTATTTCCTTTTTATTTGCCAACATGAGTCCATGTACCAAAGATTCATACTTAGCATCATTATTGGTACAGGTAAACTAAAAGTGAATTGCTCTTAGAATTTTCTCACCACTTGGGGTAGTAAAGCAAATTCTTGCTCCAGCACCATTTTACCTCCTAGCCCCATCAAAATTTAGGGTCTAGATTTATGAGTTTCTTTCAGCTTCTCCACCTTGATCTGGTATTTCTTTCCTTATAATATTAGGGATTTCTTGGTCTTCTTCAAAAATGACATAAGTGCCTAGACCAGTAGAGTCATAGTTTCCATAGGGATCGCTCTGCATCATGGTGAATAGCTAATTGTTTTCTTCTTCCTATTGGTCATGTTTAGTGTAGTCACCTAACTCTTCAACAAAGATTCTTTCCTCTTTATTCAACATGGCATGGGATGCTTCTAATTTTGGGGTTGGTTCATTTGTGATATGGTCTTTGGATAATGGCTTAGACAATATTTTCATCTTTGTCCCATATTTGGTTCTTAGGATGAGGTGTGACCAATCTAGTGACATGTACCCTCCTATTTTAGCTATGAAATCTCTAGACAAGCATAAACCAAATACAGGGGGAATATTCTATGACTACCACATCCTGATTGACAATTATATTGGGGCAAGTATATATAGTTGTAATGGAAGTTGTTTGATTTTTCCTATTGTTTGAACATATTTCCTATGCAACTGCATGACCCCTCTTGTAAGTGCTTCATATTTTATCTTTAAAGAATTTGCTAACTGCTTTGGTATTACTGTAGTACTGGCCCCAGAATCTATCATTGCATTATGTAGCAATTTTTTTCCAACTATTAGAGTCAAATAAAAGGGATCTGGTTTAGATTTACCTACCTCAAGTGCATTGTTCAATATAGCTATTGTCTGTAGGGGTACAATATCTTTGAGATGAAGTTTCCCTTTATCAATAGCTCATCCCTTAGTACCAGTGTGTTTATGGGCTTCTTGACCTTGCAGAGCTTCCTATAATAGTGTCTTCTACTTGGTTACAGCTAACATATCCCAGATTGATACATGTGCTGGAGTTCTTTTCAGCTAGTCCACCACATTTACAGGTCTTAATGCTTGGGCCTTTGAATAATAAGGGTACCTTGTCTTTTCTAGAACCTATCCCGAGGCTACTTGATTTTGCACAGGTTGAGGCATGTCTTGCCTAGAGATTGTGTTGTGATGATTTTGAAATGGAGGAGTTCCCATGATCTCATTATTAGTGACTTCAGGCTGCTCCATCATTCTCCTCTTTGATCTTGTATACTAGTCTAACTACACCAATGGTTTCTTTGAAGTAGAGGCCTCATTCAAGAACACTGAATCTTCCTCTTCAATCCATGAAAATAAGGCATGTTCGAGGGCTATTTCCTCTTCTTGTTGTATGGACATCCCTTGCATCTAGGCCACCATTACTACATTTTGAACACCAGGGGACTAATATGGTGGAGTGTTAGAAGTTAAAAATTGTCCTTCTAACCCTCTCTGTTTTTCTATCTTTTGTTGCAAATTACCTTTGGGATAGTCTCTAGGCATATGGGCATTGTTGCAGGGAAAACACCAAGCATTTGTGTCATCTATTAAGTTATTTTACCCTGGAACTATTTCCCTATTGGGATTATGAGGAATAGTTTGTAAAGGTGTAGGGACCAAAACCAACTGGTTTGAAGGCTAAGGATTAGTTTGCCTCTGAGGGCCTTGATATTGATTTGGTTGAAAGGGAGGTCTATTTCCTTGGTAGCTTTGATAAGGGGGCTCTAGATAGGGATTTTATTGTCTCTTTAGATTAATTATCTCATTTGAGAAGGTCCTTAGAATGTTCTTGACATCATCCATTTCAGATGGTTGAGTAGAGGTGGTTGCCCTAGAAGGTTGTTGAGGTACTAGAAATGAATACATGGACATAGGTGGGGCTGTAAGATTAGGAGCTTCTTGTGGCAAAGGTAGGGTAATTTCTAGGAACATGGGCATAGGAGGCCTTGGGGGTAATTTTCCAGCATCTATCAAGTTATTTTCAGCCTTGACTACCAACTCATATGCTTCTGGTAGTGTCTGACCTCCAAGAGATTGAATCATTACTGATATATCAGAGTTTAAAGCTTTGAGGTAAAACACAATAGCCATACTTGATAATGGTCTTGTTGTAGAAGAAATTATATCCCAGGTCTTTTGAAATCATGAGTTGAAATAAGTCATGGCTTCTTGTGGTGCCATTTTGATAGTGATCAATTGTTGCAGCAAGAAGATTTATCACCTTTCTCTTTAAATCTTGCAAACAAAGCGTCACCAAGTTGATCCCATGTAGATATTATGTTTGGAGTGAGAGATCTATACCAGTCCAGAGCCTTTCCTTTGAAAGATGCTACTAGTAGTCTTATGGCCACATTATGTTGACTAATAACATGTACTGCACACACATCAAACATATCTTGCAGATGCTCCCCAGGTGTCTTGAAATCTTCTCCAATGAACTTAGGCAGAGCCTTCAGAGCATTGGCTGGAATAGCATCCCAAGTTGCTGGTGGAACTAGGAGGATGAGAGGGCTACCAGTATTTCAATTTGCATAGTTCCTTGGAGGTATAAGCACTCCCATATTTATTCTTTGTGCTACTACAACCTGATTCACTCTTCTCCTTAGAGTAGCTAATAATGGTGGTAAAAGAATGTCTGGATTAGCAGCAGACTGAGCTCTTGTTGTAGGTCCACAGCTCTGGCTCCTTGTTACTCTCTGGCTCATATGATCTTGACAGAAACTTCAAGAAAGGTCTCACCAGGCATGCCAAAAACTATTGATGTATAAAATTGTGCAGGTTCTAACACCAACATGGGAAGTTTCAAGAATGTGGAACTGGCTACTTGAAACAATCTCCAGATTTTAAAGAAGTTGGCTCTGCTCTATTTTAAATGGGTTTTGAGCAAAGGGTAAGAAATTAATAGGATTATAGATACAATTAAGCAAATCTAACTATGGCGATGCACCTAAGTAAAAGTATCCCTTCAATTTGAGCACAGTGAAACTATTCTCAAGATACAGTTATATTAAAGAGCAGATACTACATGATTAACATAAATAGATAGAATGAATATAATCAAAGGCTCACAACTAGAAACTTTGCAATGACACAAATAATATCAACCAATGCACAGAACAGAGTTCTTCTCATTAATCTTCCAACAACATAAAAGGCATAGATACATGCACAGTTACATTAACTTTCTTATCAAGAATAACAAAATAAAGGCAAAATGACATAAACTAGCCACAGCAAAGTCTCTGACTTCTCTTTTAGATTCTGACAAAAACTTATCAAAAGTATATCTCTATCTCTATCTATGTGTCTGGATCTATTACAAATACTGCATATTTATAATCATAGATTCGACCCTAGATTGTCTGTAACAACTGAATCCTCAATGGCCCAACAGAACTGAAGATAACTAGAAGTTTCTAATAGTTGCGATCCTCTGAATCTGCAATAGTCCTCTCTCCTTAACACTCATTAGCTGGGGCAAAATATATGTTGCACAACTCCTTCACTAAGACACAGACACATGGTGAGACCCACGCGCTTATAACTAAAACAAAATATGATAGATGGCAGTGTCCACATCAAACCCAGAAACTCCTATTACTTTTTAGAAATAAACAAGAAAATGACACTTGTCGCATTCCACAGCCTTCAAAACCATCTACGTGTCTTCCTCCGCAAAGCCTTTAAAACTGTCTTTATGCTCGAGTGACCTCCTTTAATGACATCTGTCACAAGATGCTTCATTTATAATATGAGACACATTAATGATGGGACCCAAAACCTCGGTACTCACTACCTTCAAAAGGGAGAAAACTAGGACAAATGGCAGCTTCCACACGCATGCTAACTAACATGTCGCAGCACCCGCAACACTACTTGAAACTGATAAAACTTTTGAAACTCCCCACGAAAGCTGACTCTTGGTGCAACGCATAGAAAAACTGTAGAAACTTTAAGTTTCTTGCTTGGAAGTGTCATAAACAAAGCAACTCCTTCCACGACCACCATGTGGCATCCTTTGTGCGCTTGAAACAAAACATTACTTTGGCCCACCATATTTATACTAGCATTGTCATGCTATCAAAGAACCACGCCACATCATTCGTAGTAAAATAAAAAGACACACGACACCCTCCACACAAAACATAGAAACTTCAGGGACTGCCTCTGCAAACTACACGTGGCGACACCCGCAACACTGCTGAAACTTGAAACATTGAAACTATTTGCTACATGGCACGCTCCGCACAAAACTTAATATTCAAAACATCATTGTGGCTTTAACTATGGCTTGACACTTGGCAGATTCTGCACAAAGAAAAGAAACTTTCACAGCAACCAAAATGAGACCCGTGTAGCAACATTTGGAACCCGCGGACTAAACCGCGACTGAAACAAAATGTAGAGTTTTTGACACTCTATAGTGATAATCCTTTATTCTATTATATTTCATGCATAATTATGTCAATTTACCCTAGTAAAGACCATATTTACCTATTTATTCACCATAAATGACAAAAGAGGGTTTTACCATCACATACCTGATATCTATTACTTTTACTGTGTGGGTGATGTCTAGATTGAGCTCATTGGCCGTTCACCATTCTGTTGAGCTCACAAGTTGTAGAAATGTTATTTTAATCTAGCAGGGTCTCTATAATTCTTGGTTTGAACATTTGATAAATTTGAAATGAGCTTAAATCCTTACTTTTAACCAATTACCATGGCAAATTAGGGTGTGTTTAGTGTCTTCATGTTAATGTCCATTGATTAACACATGAGGCTTTGAGATGTTCATAGGTCGTGTGCTCTTATTTGAAAATTTGGAGGTTTGACCTACCATTTGGGTGGCATTTAATGCAGGGATGCATATTCGTGAAAATCAGGGATATTAGCAAATATGATTGATAATTGGAATATGAGGGTGATGTCATCATGATAATGGTCAACTATCAACCGACAACCAAAATCGGGTCATTATATCCCTTTTACACAACCATGACAACATTATGTATCGACATGATCTAGTCAATGTGCTACGTGGTAGTATTCCATTGGTTACTAAGGATCCATGTGTTATAAGTCTCAAAGGTCCATATGAGAGATATTGAGAAATATCTAGATCTTAAACAATGCAAAATATCACCTTTGACCCAGAGGTCAGGATGACATCAGCATCTTTTATAAGACTTTAAATTGGTCAGAGATATGACATCATCATCATATTAGTGAAGGTCGGGGATATTAGAAAAGATGACGGATGTTAAGAAATATGACCCTCTTTGACCATCGAGGTGTATGATGATGTCATCATCATATCGGGTCTTTTATAAATCAGAATAAGAAGATGTCATCATCATGTTTGCTGAAGATCAATGATATTAATAAATATGAGGGATATTAAGAAATATGACCCTCGTCCTAAGATGACCCTCGCCAAAGATGACCCTCAGGTATTTGACGGGTAAATGCCTTCTGCATTTAAATTTGACGTTTGCATATTAACCAATATGCGGATGTCAGGTTCTCTTTATTAAAAGGTAGGCCAGGGATATTAGAAAAAATGACTGATATTGGTGAATGTGACCCTCCTGGTAGATATCAGGTTTGACCAAACTTTGACTAAGTATAACTTTCTACCCTTAATGAATTTTAGGGTGATCCAAAAGACAAACCTATTTAAAATTCTACATTCTCCAACATTATGAGGTTTACTATGGAAGATTCTAACTTTGACATCCAAGCTCCTCTTGTGAGGCATATGCAAGTGTAAGGGTGATATCCTCTTTCTCTAACTTTTACCAAAATGCATAAAGCAAGAAAATAAGGAACAAGTAGAAGCAGAAAAAGTTGGGTCCCTATTTTGCTAAGGCAAAATGGGGCGTGTTGTGTAACCACACAACAACTTGCCACCAAAGAAAACAACAAAATTCTAATAATTCAAGGGATGAGAACAAAATAAAACATAATGCTCTAACTCTCACCTGACATAAGCAACATGACCTTCCTAAATGATTATCATGTTCATCAATATAAAAATGCTGATAAGGGATCAAGTGTGTGCATGTGAGTAATAATCCTCATCTTGAAAGTAAGTTGAAGATACTAGTAACTAGTGTTAAGCTACATAGTTTGGGTTCATCCCTCATAGCCAACCTAGATAGAGCCTTACTACCAATAGGCATCCTTAGCCCCGGTAAGGTTATCTTTGCAATTCCCCTAAGTAGAACCCCACTGCTAGCAGGTGTCCATAGCACTTGTAGAGTTACTTAGATGGCCTAAATTTTATCCTCTTTTGATTTTCAATATATTTCCCTTTTTTTGTATTCAATTTTCATAAGATATGATCATGTAAGCTCATTATGCAAGGTGTGGTCACTTTTTGCTTTAGGTTGGGAATTGCAATGGTAGCAAGGGTGACCTCATGATTTTTCACTTAACACCTATACTAATGTGTTCAAAAAATCCAAGGTTGTTAGGTGTGTCATTGTGAGGATCTCCTTGAGCAAAATAATTACCATGGACAAACAAGACATCATAGACCTGATCAAGGGTGCCTATACTGACATGAGTCATAACCTATGTAAGAATTTGGATTCATTCCCTGAATTCTAACAATTTTACTGGTCTTCTGAAGTGGAAAGGTGCACTATCTTGACTAACCAAAACAAGGACTCAACAACATAGGAAAAGCCAACAAGGAAACACACAAAGAAAAGCTACACAAATAGCTATACAGAATATACATTGTGATACAATCCCCTGACCCAACCCTATCTAAGCTTGGAAATAATGCTTAAGGAATTGTCCATTGACTGGCAATGGGACATCCTCACCTGTTAGGGTCTTGAGTCTATAGGTGCTGTCTCCTCGTATCTCTGAAATATGAAAAGGACCTATCCAAAGTTTATCAAACTTACCATGATTACCTTTCTTTTCATGTGGTCTATCCCATGCTAGGACTAGGTCTGAAATCCTAAAGGCTTTTATCCTGGCTCTTTTATCAAACCAACATTTGATAGTAGCCTAATGCTTGGCAAATTGATCAATCGCCATGTCTCTCTTCACTTCTAGGTGCATAAGTTGAAGCAACCTAACTTCCTATTTATTATTTGTACCTAGGTATTCTTATGCAAATTTTAGTGTGGGGATCTTGAGATTGACAGGGAGGATAGGATCCACCCCATTTACTAAGTGGTAAGGAACATTTCCTAGAGAAATCTTTATTCTAGTTCGATCCACCCATAAAGAGTATTTGAGCAAGGTGTTCCATTCCCTAAGGTTTTTCTCTATCAGTTTGTTTATGATGTTCAACAAATTTTTGTTAGTTGACTCTGCTAAGCCATTTCCCTTGGGATAATAGTTTGAGGAAAATTTCAAGATGATACCATAGTTAAAATCCCAACTAGATAGTTTCAATGATGCAAATGCAGGTGCATTATCACATACTAAAGCATATGGGGCCCAATACCTAGTTACTATGTTGTTTTCTAGGAACTTGATCACATCTTCTGTAATACAAGTCTTTCTATTGACTGCTTTAGTCCACCTGTTGCAGTAATCAGTGATTGTTAGGATGTACCTGTGGCTTGAAGATGATGGAGGATTGATTGGACCTATAAAATCCATGCCCCATTGAGAAAATGGGTGCATCTCCATGACTGGCTGTAGGGGTTGAGCAGCATATTTCTCCTTGTTAGTAGGAACTTGACAAGTATGGAAATACTTGATGTTCTTAGCAGTGTCGTTAAAAATAGTTGGCTAGTAATATCCTGCTCTTAGGATAGCATGTGCAATAGCTAAGTGGGAACCATGTGCTGTTCCAAATTTGTCATGTAGTTCTACAAGAACCTTGTCAGCTTCTATTCTATCCAGACATCTGAGGTATATCCCCTCAGAATTTTTCTTGAAAAGGACTCCTCCTTTAATCATGTATTTATGTGATCTTATCCTTAGAGCTCTCCTTTGAGAAGCTTTCATCTTTAATGGGCATCTCCCAGTAATCAGGATATGTTTGATATCAGAATACCATTCTTTATCTTCTTTATCATTAACCACATACTATTGACTAACTATGTTAGGGTCAATATTAGAAATCATGTGGATTAAAGCTTGCCCCCTTCCTAGTTTCATGGTTGTTATGTCCATGTCATACTCTTGAAGAATTGTGATCCACTTGGCTCTTTTCTCTCTAGGTTTGCTCTATATTAGGAGAATTTTTACTGCCGCATCTGGTACCACAGCTATTACTTTACTCCTCAGGATATAGTGCCTAAATTTCTTCACTGCTCTGGCCAAGGTTAGAGCCTATCTTTCAACATCCATATATCTCAACTCTGCATCCCTAAATGTAGAACTCATGAATGCTATGTGTTTTGCTTCCTTATTCTCATTTCTCTGTGTCAGTACTACTTCACACGAGTGTTCCAAAGCAAATGAATAAATATAAAAGTCTTTTGTATAACCTAGATTGATCATAAAAGTTGCATCTGATATGGCTTTCTTAATGTCCCCAAATCTAGCCCTTGTTTCAAGTGTCCATTCAATCTTGACATCCTTCTTGAGCATTGCATTAAGTGGTCTGACAATCTCTGCAAACCCTGTGATGAACTTCCTCACAAAATTTATCTTACCAAAGTAAGATTTGAGTTCCTTTTTACTACTAGGAAGTTGTAGCTTCATGATGGAGTCTACCCTGGCAAGATCAATGGTGATCCCATTCTCAGATATTAGGTGACCTAGCAATTTACCTATGGTTACTTTGAATATGCACTTCTTCAGATTGAGCGAGATACCATATTGCTCACATTTCTTGAGCACTCTACTAAGGTCTTCTATATGATCACCCTTCTTTTTTGAGAAAATGGTAAGGTCATCCATGTAAATGACTATGCATTTGCCAACCAGGCCTCTAAATGCTATATCCATTGCACACTAGAATGTGGCCCCAACATTTATCAATCCAAAAGGCATGTGCCTATAAGCAAATATCCCCCACTTGGTGGTGAATGTTGTTTTCAATCTATCCATTTTATCTACCATCACCTTGTTGTATCCTAAGTAATCATCTAGGAATGACATCATTTGGGCTCCATTTACTATTTACAAAACCTCATCCAATGAAGGTAAGGGATAATTATCTTTTTCTGTGTTTAGGGTAAAATTGTATTTGTTAATCTTTTGTTGTTTAGATGTTAAAATATGCCTCTCCACTAAACATTGAAGGATCTAGGGTCGAGTGGCGAGCACTATCATACCCTAGAGTCACTTTTAGATGTAGGGAAACTTGGATTAGGGAATTAATTATCAATTTTTCCTTATCCTATGTCCAATTGACCATTAAAACCCTAATTATGCAAATACAACAACAAATCAATGAATTATAGAAAAAGCCCTTACAGATAGGAGCAAAATATAGAATTATAGAGTACCTATTTTTAGGGTTTGAAAGTGGAACAGTTGGAGGACACTGGAGTGGGTGCCCAAGTCCAAGGTACCTACTTTTTCAAGGAATCTAGACCTCCTTCAAACACTGATTAGCCATATAACTTCTATTTTCCTGAATCTATCTAAGGAGGGCACTGGAGTGAGTGCCTTACTCCTGGAAGTGCTCCTTTGTCTGTCTTTTCTTCAGGTCTGGAATCCCTGATGTATGCCAAGCCTTCCTGTAACTCCACTTTATCTAGATGCGACACCTATAACTTGCAATCACAAGACTTGGTTTGGGGGTTGTGGTGTTTAGAGGCTTGCCTCAATCAAACCCTAGAGGACACCTAAGTCTCTGGACACTGTTGTCAGATAAAGAGGGCGTGCCCTTGTGAGGTAGAAGCCAAAAACCAAAGGAAACAATGATACAAACACAATATTATGTCACCTTGTAGTGAATCTCTCATGGAGAAAGATGCTCGTCATGCCATGAGGAGATTGATGCTCAAATCTACAAATATCAACACATAAAACATACAAGTCTACTCATGCAACACAATAGAAAGCCTTCAATCATCTTTTCTAACTAATTAAAATCTCTTGATCATCTAGCTTACAAATGAATGCCTAAGCATGCTTATATATGCATCTACAAGCACTCCCACCAAGATATTTGAAATTCAAACTTATGATGTCAGCAAAGGACCTAATAACAGTCACTAACCGACACCTAGAAATTGGGGCTACCCCCAAATAGGCCAGGACTAGAGCACAGGTGCCTAAGTCCTCCCCGCCTATTTTGGGTAGGGTACAGCTCAAGGGGTCCTCCTAGGTCCCATTTGTCATGTTACCCAGGTCTCATTCCATCGAGATGCCAAAATATGAACTAGGATGCCCTAAATGCACTTAAAAGATCTGAGAGCTAAACCTTATGAGGGAAAAGTCCCCAAAGGGACATTTTTTGACTTTACATTTAGCCCCCACTTTAATGTATGTATAAATGTGAGGCCAATACATGCATTAAAGTAAGGTCACAAACACAGCAAAGACATCAAACATGGAGAAGACATGCCAATCACATAGAAGACAATAACAAGGACGCAAAACACGGAGAAGATAGTTATAGTCATGCAGAACATGGAGCAAATAATCAATGCATGAAAGACAGAAATGATATCTTTTCTTTTCTTTTTTTCATATATATGAAATGCAAATGCAAGTATTGGAAAGTAAACAAACCTCCCAAAATGTAGGAAGTACTACTTGAAGGCACTAGTCTCTGCATATGGGACAACACACACGTAATACATTCAAAACTTCTCAAAATGCAGGAAGCACTACTTGAAGGCTATAGTCTCTGCATATGGGGCAACAAACACACCACACAAAACAAGCACACCAAAACACACACACTTGAAGACATGGAGAAAACATAGCAGACAAGTGATGGTGTGTTCCCTATTTCTAGGCTCATCACCATCTTAGACACATTATAAGCACACATTGACAATTGGGCTTCACCACAACAATCATTGAAGACATGCTTAAGGGTTGAGTTAGTCATAGAACCACTCCTCGCCTCCGTAGAGGACTTTTGAAAATGACAGGATGATGTAATCTTCTCTGAGAAATACACCATCCCCACCTCTGCAGAGGGCTTAAGAAAAAGGATATGCTTGATATCCCGCCTCTGCAGAGGGCTTACATGATTGAATGATTGAAAACAAACTTAGGATGCATGATGCGCTACTCTGGGGCACAAGTCTATGCATCTGAGGTCAAACACATTGCTAACATCTATAACAAATAGCTTACCTTATATGCCCCCAACTTAAGGTGGTTGATATCATGCATCGATATCAAGCACGTTAAGGTAGGAAGAAAACACACAAGGGAACACCAACTTTCTCAAAGCCCATGCCCCCCGAAGGTGACATGTACTTTATGATCACCAAATGTTCCCACAAACACATCCCTGCAAGAAACATGTTAGTGTCTACAAGATCATGATAAACAACAACATCAATGTATATGATTAACCACACCAAGAGCCAAGGTTATACAATGAATTCAAAGTTTGAGGATAACCGTAGGACTATATCATGAAGCTCTCCGAATTGAGTACCACCAAGGCTAGATTCAAAGGCAAACAAAGGTGCATAGAGCAGCAATATTGTCAAGGTTTGTAAATGTGATAGAAACATCATCAAATTCACTATGCGGAAAGTATGAGTGCTTCCACTAGCCAAGCATTGGATAAGATATAAAACCCCATTGTCATATTAGGAACTAAGTCCATTTTTTGATTGCTCTCGAAAGGGACACTAGGTCTGCATCAATATAAATGTTTGTTGTCATCCGCCCACTAGATGGAAACACTAGAGAAGGGAAATAATGAATAAGAGAGGAGAAACAAGTGTCTTAGGGATAGTCACGTAGGACGGTGCCCCCAAATCACCAACCACGACACTATGTCCACAAGACACAACACACAACAATGAAATCAAAGAGGCAATGTAGAAGAATGATGATACAAATAGAAGAAGGTCACAACAGAGGCAGTCTCCTAGTATCTCGAACCTTATAAGAGAATCTGAGGTCATCCCAAGAGGCCTAAACAACACATAACACATCACGGGGGAAGCACATCATGAGAGAGATAAAGGGTTAGAGATACACACCTATAGGGTCTTCCAATCTAACCTACTTCTATTAAACCAATTATTGCATCATAATTCATGTAGTCATCTTCAATCTCATAAGGTTCAATAGGATAGTTTTCATGCTCACCATTCTCAATGTATTGTGTTAAGTCTTCTTCTACTCGAGGATATGTATCCATGAGAGATGTGTCATATCAAGGCATGAAATTAATTAGCATGATATGTGTTATTCCTTGAACCACATCAATACCCTCTTGTCCTTCTTTTATCAATTTTCTTATGTTGTGAATCACAGGTATAGCTTCTAAAGCTATCCTCTTGGTTTGCACATATTCTTGGAATTTAGCTAAGTCTTTATCAATTTTGTCTATTTGTTCATATGTTATCACATCAATAGGGACCTCAACATCATGAATTATTTGTTCTTCTATTGTGTCATTGATTTCATCGTTTTGGACCAACGTACCCTCATGGGAAGAAGCATTTTGTAGATAATGATTAGAGGACAAGTTTATGTCATCATCACATGGAGCAGGTGTTGAATGCATGGGAAAAGTGCTATCACCACCATCTTTTTCATTTCTACTCTTGGAGAAGAACTTAAGTAAGCTTTCTAACATTGTAGGATATTCACTCATGAGGGTTAGAAATTGGTCAAAATCAAGGTTTTTGATAAATGCATGCAAACATACCATTGAAAAATGACATGAAGGTGCCATTTCAATGTAAGATCATATTTTGAAAAGCCTTTTCATCTTTATGCAAAAGTCAAGTGTAAAACTATATGAAAAAATGGATCTTAAAATGCTTAATTTTTTGTACTTTTTCAATGCAAGTGAATGAAACAAAGGATGTTGTAATGATTTCAGTCAAGGGCAGAAATTTATATGTCTTATATCAGTCTAAAAAAGTAATAGGTCACTCTCAACACACTCTTGATGCAAATCTATGATAATGCCAAGTCAATTTATAGTGAAAATATGTCAAAATAGCCAAATTCAATGCAAGAGCACATAACAAAGCATGTTGTGAGGAAAATGATGATGGGAATAAAAAATATCAGCACTAATAGCCACTTGGTGCTAAAATATCCAACACAACATGCTTTCAGTGCCACTTAAGGTAAAACCCGAGTGCAAATATAGAAAAAATAGGCTATTTTTCACAGTTTTTCAACTCCAAGACCTAGAAAAAGAGGTGTTGTAAGAAATTTTAGGAGGGAAATCAAATAATATCAATAATATCAGTCACCTTGATCGATAAAACTAATCACAACACATTTGGAGTGCAAACTAGGTCAAACCCTAGGGCAAAAATAGTAAAAATGTGTAGTTTTTCGCCAAATTTTGACTACAAGAGCCCGTGAAAAGGGTGTTGTGAAGATTTTTGTGAGGGGAAGAAAATTATTACCCTAATAATATAAAAATAATGCCAAAATACCTTTCGCAACACTCTTATGGTGCCAGTTTATGCAGTCGATAAGGCCAAAACTAGTGAAAATCATTGTTTTCGAAGCCCGAGGTTTGAGGTGTTGGGACAAAATACTATGCGAATGTTTTGAAGTCTGAATTTTAATGTAAATTACATAATCTCAGATCTGAAAATTATTTTCAATCTCCAACATGCAAAATGCCCATGCAAATTTAATGAAAACGAACCAAAATTGCTAGTTTTTGTTGAAATTTTCAATGCAAAAATGCAAATAATTTTAATTTAAATGCAAATTCACACTAAAATGCAAGACTACAGCCAAATGAAAATTTGAATGAGCCTCTAAAATTAGTAGAAAAATCTAATAAAAGATTTTGCCTACAAACCCTAGATTTTGGAATTACTAGGTTATCTAAAAATTGTCAAAATTTACACAAAACCCTAGCAATTAAATGATGAAAATGCAAAGAAAGATTTTTAATTTTTGTATTTTTCTATAGTTTATATCAGATATGATGCAAAAATCATTAATTAGGAAAATTTAGAAAGAATTTATGCAATTTAGTAAGCTCAACAATGCAATTTTTTTGTATTTTCCCAATTTTGCAAATTTTTTTGAATTTTTCTCAATGCAATGAAATAATTGACTATATGAATCAATAAAATCACAGAAAATCTGTAGACAAACACTCAGCAAGTTGCAATTTAAGTTCAAAGACATGGGCTCACCAAAATGTTTAGGGTAAAATTAGATTTGTTAATCTTTTGTTGTTTAGATGTTAAAATCTGCCTCTCCACTAAATATTGAAGGATCTAAGGTCAAGTGGTGAGCACTATCATACCCTAGAGTCACTTTTACATGTAGGAAAACTTGGATTAGGGAATTAATTATCAAATTTTCCTTCTCCTATGTCCAATTGACCATTACAGAAAAAGCCCTTATAGACAGGAGCAAAATACAGAATTATAGAGTACTAATTTTGGGGGTTCCAAAGCAAAATAGTTAGAGGATACTAGAGCAGATGCCCAAGTCCAAGGTACCTACTTTTTTTGGGAATCTATACCTCCTTCAGACACTAATCAGCCCTGAAACTTCTATTTTCCTGAATTTGTCTACAGAGGACACTGGAGTGAGCACCCTAGTCCTGGAAGTGCTCCTTTGTCTAAAGTTTCTTCAAGTCCTGAATCCCTGATGTTTGCCAAGCCTTCCTATAACTCTACTTTTACTAGATATAACACCTATAACCTGCAATCACAAGACTTGGTTTGGGGGTTGTGGTGTTTAGAGGCTTGCCTCAATCAAACCCCAGAGGACACTTAAGTCTCTGAACACCATTGCTAGATAAAGAGGGCATGTCCTTGTGAGGTAGAGGCCAAAAACCAAAGGAAACAATAATACAAACACAATATTATGTCACCTTGTAGTGAAACTCTCATGGAGGAAGATGCTTTTCATTCCATGAGGAGATTGATGCTCAAATCTGCAAATATCAACACATAAAATATACAAGTCTGCTCTTACAACACAATAGAAAGCCTTCAATTATCTTTGCTATCTAATTGAAATATCTTGATCATCTAGTTTACAAATGAATGCCTAAGCATGCTTATATATTCATCTACAAGCACTCCCACCAAGATATTTGAAATTCAAACTTACCGTGTCGAAAAAGGGACCTAATAACGGTCACTAACTGACACCCAGAAATTGGGGCTGCCCCAAAATAGGGTAGGACTAGGGTGTGGGTGCCCAAATCCTCCCCCTATTTTGGGTAGGGTACAACTCAAGGGGTCCTCCTAGGTCCCATTTGTCATGTTGCCTAGGTCTCATTCCATTGGGATGCCAAAATATGAACTAGGATGTCCTAAATGCAATTAAAAGACTTGGGAACTAAACCTTATGAGGGAAAAGCCCCCAAGGAAACATTTTCTTATGTTACACTCTAAAGCTCTATTTAGGTTCCTAAAGTCCACACATAGGCATATATCAACATTCTTCTTCCTCATTAGGACCAAAGTGGCTACCCATGTTGAGTGCCTGACAAGAAATATAATCCTAGCATTCAATAGCTTCTTGACTTCCTCAAAGATGATGGGTTCCAATATTGCATTGACTGGCCTCTGTTTCTGTCTAAAGGGCTTGGCATCTAGCTTTAGTGGGATAGTGTGGGTGATTATAGATGTATCATATGTCTTTAACTCATCATAGGTCCAAGCAATGACATGTATGTAATCTCTTAATGTTTGGGTTATCCCTGCCTTTTCTTCTTCGGTGTAGACATTACCAATTAGGACCTTCTTCACTTCTTCATTTTGTCTTATGTTGACTAGTGAGTATTCTCCTCCATCTGTCTTTGGAAGATCCTTCTACTTCATCATGTTATGCAAATCAAATGCCTTTTCTAATTCTATCATTCCTTTGGGAATCTTGTTGCTTGGTAAGTCCATGATCTCCTATTCTTCCCATGTGCAATCTTCCAAGTTCTTTTCTTCCAGGATCTATGCATCAAACACATCGTTGTTTGCTATGAAGTCTAGAATATGTTGATCATCATCAAATACCTAAAGATTGGTAACGTTGTCAGGTATGGAGGGCATGGATATTAGCTCCACTGAGTGGACAATGGCTCTAATGTACTGGCAGCCTGTGCTAAGGCATCTACCTTATGGTTTTATTCTCTGGGGACATGGGTGATGTTGAATGCATCAAATTCTTCAATCAAGTCCCAAACCCTATGTCTATAATTAGACAATCTCTTATAACTGCAAGCACATATATTCCTTACTTTCCTTACCACTAATTCTAAGTCTCCATACACATGCAAAATTCTAACTCTTTTCTTTAGAGAAAAGATAAATCCATGAATTAGAGCTTCATACTCTGTCACATTATTAGTACATGGAAATTGTAGTCTGTATGCTGCTAGGAAAGACTTTCCTACTGGGTTAGTAAGGTCTATGCCTACTCCAGGTTCTTGTTTCGACTTGGATCCATCAAACCTAAGGATCCATGGCTTATCTTCTATTAAGGGCTTATCAGGACCTTTCCTTTTCTTTTTATCTTTGGCAGTAGCCCCACCTAATATCCATTTCAACTTTTGTGACTCACCTTTCATCTCTTTCGATAGTTGATGTGACCCTGATATCTTTCTTCTCTTTAGTTTTGTGATATCATTCTTATCACTATCTGTTTGTTCACTAACCTCTTTATCTTTTCCTTGGAACATGTTTTTGTCACTAGATGACTGATTCTTAGAAACTATCTATTCTTGCTTATGTAGTATGTGCAAGCATAATGCACATGTAGTTTCTGAATTCCTCAAACTTACTCCCTCTATCTTCATCTGGCAGTTCATAATCTGACTTGATTAGACATTTAGTCTGTGGGGTGATATTATTTTCCTCCCCATGAGTATTTTCATCATACATCAAGATTTCATCTAAATTTTGAGTGTAACTTTTATCCTGATGTGTCCTTTCTTCTGTATTTGCAGATGACAAACAAGATTTAGTATCATCATAACTAAATGTATCACTTACCTTAGTTGAAGATGACCCCCTCTCACTATAAGCTTGTTCCAACTCCATCATATCTAAGCAAGCCTCGCAAGTTTTCTCTGAGTGTGCCTCATCATATAGCCTACACCAACCTTCCATTAAAATATCCTCATTAGATATGACTAAGGATTGGCAGCATTGCATTTCCCTAGATAAACACAATTCAAAACATTAAAAGTGATCTACCTCATCATCTTCACCTGAGCTATAGTCTGACTCTATTATCACCCTACTACCCTAATGAATATCTCTACATATACATGTATTATACATTAGGACTTCCTCTATCCTAACCGTTCAAGGTCTGATAGTGTATACTCCTAGTTCCACATCCACATACATTATCTCATTGGTATTGTTATACTCTGTGATCATATGTTTCATTCTAGGCTCAACTTCTATCCTAAACTGATTAGGGATCCCCTTCCAATGTAACCACATGTGGCTGAAGTCTATGGACATGTAACCATTAAGTATTTTTGACCAATCCCTACTGAGTAACATCCCATAAGTATTAGGAATATCCACCACTTGGATGTCAATATAGTACTGGACCCTAGGATCTGATGCTAATTGCATATGAATGTGGGTGAGCTCTCCTACCACACTTCTATTTTTTCTAACTATGTCACCTTTTTGAGGGACTTGGTAAGGTGTAGTTCTAGGGCATTACAAATGGATAGTGGCATCACATTGGTTGATGCACCTAAATCCACTAGTCAATTGTGTAAGTTCTTTCAAAAAATCCTCAATGTGAGTAGGAATAGAGGTGATTCACTTTTGTATTTATAGATAGTCATATGGGAGGTCTCAGTGGCTTGAATAGTAGCCTAGACCTTAGATTTGATGTTATTTTCCTTGGCTACAGAATCTTTAGTTAGGATATGACTCGAGTTATGAGCATGATTGTCCTCCCTTGGGGTAGATTCATCTATAGACTTCATAAAAGCCTTCCTGATGACTGGGGTTTTGAGCAAGTCTGAAAGGGATAGGTTGATTTTAACCCTCTTCATCTCCTTGGTGAGATAGGTGACTAATTTGTCAGTCTCAGGGAGCTGACTGATGGCTTTTGACAATGTTCCTTGGGAAGTAAGGTACTGATTATTAACCTTAAGTAAACCAAGGTTATTACTAGCCTTAGGATCAGGTGGAGTGTTGAAATTATTAGGAGGAACTGATGTGGTTAAGCGGGTAGATGTTCTGTTAGGATAATTCCTCAGATTGTAGTTATGCCTACTCTAATACTATTGTTAACAACCATGAATCTCTTCTTGTTCAGGTTCTAGCTCATTTGCATCCTCAAAGGGAAAGACATAGTTCATTTCAAATGCTAAGGATAACTCTTCACTTGCTAATGTGTTATCCTCATGATAGGAAGTCATTGGATAATGTTGATGTTGATGATTAATGGAACTCTCCAACATCAAGGTAGACTCATATCCTAAAGGAAAAATTTCATTCCCTTCCAGATGAGGAGGATCTCCTATAGTCTCAAGGAAATTTCAGCTTGGAAAATACTAGCTTCTATTTTAAATTGGGGGTAGTCTAACTCTGCATGTGCATTGGTGTTATGAATTCTACACTAATTAGTCAAGGCAACCTCTGCTAGATTGACTCTAGTTGTCTGTTTAGGCTCACTAGGTGGTTGATTATCTAGGGGTAATGACAGAGAACCATTGTTTGGCCTAGTATTCCATACTCTATGCTGTTTAGGAGGAACATTGTTGTTATTATTGTCATTGTTAAAATTTCTGTCATTGTTGTATCCCCTGTCAGGATATCCAAATCTATCATTATTATTTCCATATCCTCTTTTTTGATTTGATTGTGGATAGAAACTCTGGCTTCTTAAGTGAGTCATCTCAGTAGTCAATTTTCTTAGTTGTGCAAATATTTCTTTACTATCACTATTTTATTCTTGGGCCTTGGCCACTATATTTTCTTGTTGAGATTTAAAGAATTAGGTGCTACCATTATTTTGGATTGTATCCTGGGGTATCTATCCAGGATGAGGCATCATATAGTTATTTCCATTTGGAGGGGGCATAATGCTAAGTGGAGGTACCTACAAGGGGTTAGGCATAATGGCTAGAGGTATCATAACTCCATTTCCTTGTGGTTGCATTGGATATGCCAGCTATCCAGTGCTAGGTGCAAAGCCTAGGGTTAACTACTGATTTACTTTAATTGCTTTCTCAAATGTAGTAGACAACATAGTGATAGGTGGATGTGTTCTTCTAATGAACATTGGGGTCAAAGGATCTATGGCTGAATAATAAATAGATTTGGTTGCCTCATCACCTACATTATAAGGAGCAACTAGTTTGGAATACATCTTTTGGAACCTAGCGTTGAAATTAGGGATTATTTCTCCCTCATCTCTCTTAATTGTAGAAAACATGTGATAGGTAATAGCTAGATCTACTGATATTTTAAATCTCCCTAAGAAAGCTTTCTCTAAAGCATCCCAGGTATGAATAGTTACTTTTGTGAGACTGATGTACCAGCTATATGCTTCTTCTCCTAAAAAGTAAGCGAACAGTTTGTACACCACATCCTGATGCTCTATTCTAGCTCTAAAGTAAGCTTCTTTGAATGTCCAAGTATGATCTTCTGCATCCTGATATGGATGATATTTAAGACATATCTTGTCAAGGTTCTTTGGCAAAGGATGGTACATAGAAAACACAAGGGGTGACTGAGTGGTAAAGGACATTACGACTAGTGCCTGATGTACCTGAGGTATAACCAGGGATCCTGGAGGTGACTGAGACATGATTGGGGATACCAAAGGTGTTTTAGTATGTCCTAATGAGGATGGTGATGTGTTAGCCTCAGGAGTATGATGAATATCAATGGTTCGAGGTCTAAGTCCATGAATAGGTAATTCTTCAAACAGTTCAATAGATCTGGACCTGGTATTTGGCCTATGAGCCAAGATTCTGATAGCTCAAAACCTAATATGAGAATTTTGGCTGGGCTCTTCTAAAGATCAGGGGAAATGATCTCCTAGGAGGACTTTTTATGGTTGAGACTTCATGATGACCAAGTATTTATGTAATATTAACATAAAATACAAATGTAAGTAGGTTTTGAACTTCTAATTGCAAATATCAAACCAATGCAGGCCTACAAACTGATTACTACTGGCTATTTGGAAGAAAACTTGAACAGTGACTCCTTATTTAAAATTTTTAGGAACTGAATGTAAAGATCAACGTGTTCATTCACAATATTGAAGTATTTATGACCAGAACTCTTAAAGCAATTTAAAGTTAGTAAATCTTTGAAAAAATGCTTCAAAGCATAATCAATCCTTACAAATTTTGATAATATCACCTTGTGTATTTGTAGGAATGTTGTGTATGCAAGCAGTTCAAGGAATAGAAGCATAAGCTCACCCTCCTTCTAGCACCAATTTGGTGTTGGTTATGATGTTAGTCACAAAAACACATAGATAAAGAATTGCATATCAAACCTTCATCATCTTGAAAGATACGATGAATTTAGAGAAATCATGATCCCAAGTCTCTGTGGATTAGTTCATAATCTACTCATGTCACTTAGAGGTTGATGTGCTTTGCTATTTTTTACTCAAGGGGCTTCAATTTCTGCTTCCAAGAACTAATGTCTGAGCATCTAGTTATCCTCCTGCTTTCTAGAAATTTCTTTAACAAACAGGGTTAATCCTATTGTACTGAACAGATGATGAAGATATTTTATAAGTTTGTTCAAATCTTCTAATCATAAATTGATAATGATTAATTCTTATCTTTGCACTATAAATTTATCCAAATTATATGATTACAAGTAGATATTTGCATGGTATTTTTAGTTCTACATGCTATTTAGCTCTAATATGCTATAAATGTTCAAATTCCTTCAGGCTATCAGCATATTTCTCTGTATTTGCTTAAGATTGTCTGTGTATTTACAATTATGATAATTATTTAAATGAAATTAAGAAAATTGAACTAAATGCTTGCTAAATTTTTACTAAAATTTGTGAATCTTTAGCTATTGATGGATATACACTCCAGATACTATCATGAAGAGAAGGAAATCAAACCATAGTTTCACCAGGATGTTTCACAACTAAGTATGGCTAATGCAAACTTTGGTAGAAAAGGGATGAAAACAACATGCATAACAAGAATTGCACTCCAAGGGACGTAGTAAATCAAAATGCAAGTCAAGAATTCATCCATAGATGACTCAAAATATGTGATTGTTTGTAATCTTAGGTCCTCTTCTTCATTAAGTATGCAATGAGTATGTACATTTATCACCAACTTTGACAATTAGTCTTGATACTTCAGCAATCTAATCTCAATTAAGATTCAAATAATCTTACAAAATGCACTCCATCTCCTTTTATAGGACAAAGAGAGGAGGCGGTTACAAATGATCCAATGATCAAGATTTAACAATTTAAATCAACGGTCTCTGTTACCTCTGACTTGGTCAACAAAAGTCATCGTAGCACAGGTTGCCAATTGCCAACCATCTGGTGATACATTATCATCTCTTCGACGTATGATGTGTATGTCCCCATCGTTCTATATTTTCACTTATTCTTCCTCTTCATCAGTAGATGGGTCATCTTCCTCTACATGCACACTAATAATCCCCTTGATGGGCTCATATGCTTGCACTATCTTTTCAATTCCTCCTCTATCCTGGACTTTGGCCTTTGCTATAGCATGTTCCTATGAGTGGAACTGTGTTTGTAAAGTAGACCATTTCTTCTTACGGCTATTCAACTTTTCATTACTGATGCAGGAGCATCTAATAGTGTAAGGGAAATCTTGCATCACCCAAAAAAGATGTGTTTCAAAATTATTAATGTTCTTTCCATTTGTTTTCAAAATTAGTGGTTCTGGTTCCATAATCGCTTGAATAATGATGTAGAACCTTCAGTTTTTCCAACCTGCTATTTTTAGAAAGTTTGCATTTGGGCATGGATTGAAGTGAAAATTTATAGGAAGTTACATAATATAAATATAAGACCTTTGGCGAAGGAATCATGCAAAGATCATTTGCGAGCTGAAAGATATTAAAGTTTCTGTTTCTTGAAAAATACTTGAAAATTATTCAAACTTAGGTTTGAGGCACTAAACGGCCTTGTTCAAGCCCAAAAATGACTGAAACTGGTAGAGTAAGTTCTTAGCATGTAGATCACTCTGCGAGCTTTTCGATGAATAAAACGGTTCATCAACCAGACACACGGATCAAAAGTTATGGCTCCCAGAAGTTGACCTATTTTTTTGGAGGGAGAAGCAAATTTTGAAATTAGGTTGTTGGCCACCAAAAAGGCTATTAATAACCATTTTTGGGAACCCTGGGTAGTAGTAGAGTTAAGGGGGGAAGTGTAGAGTCAAGAATAGGTGGGAAAATAGAAACCCTAGCTGATTTGGGGTTACAGAAGGTAGATGATTCTAGAGTCTGGGAATAGGAAGCTGTAATGTGGTGCAGCCTGTGGAGGGTTGATTCCTCTGATTGTATTTAAGCTTCTATAATGTAATAAGTTGTCCAAATCAATAAAGAAAGTTCTATTTTATGTGTACAATTTTTGTTGTTGTGTGTTTTATGATTTACCCCCTTCATCAAGTGGTATCAGAGCAAGGGTTCCTGAGTGTGTAGATAGATCGCCAACCATGAGGCAGTTTGCACTAGGACCTGAGGTTGTGGGTTTGTTGCAGAGATCAAGATGCCTCCATGAAGAAATCATACTGGGAGGAATGCTTTGACAAAAGAGGGTTTTAAAGCCCTACAAAGGCAAATCGACGCATTGCAAGAGGAGCTACGAAGGGGTTTGAGCTGAGAACAAGAGCAGAAAGTGAAGATGAAATTGAAGAAGAGCTATCTGAGGAAGAACAAGAAGGTGCAAGAGATCATGCAGAAGTTAGGTTGTTGAGGGCCATTTCTAAGATTGGAAAGAGGCCCAAGATTGAAGTTTCTACATACTCTAGAGATTTGAATCCGGAACAACTCATTGATTGGATCAATGACATGGAGGAGTATTTCAAGTATGAAGATGTAAAGGACCCAGATCAGGTCAAGTTTGCAAAAATAAAGTTGAAGGGCCATGCAAGTATTTTGTGGAAGGAGGTCCAGTTAGAGAGGAAAAGGAAAGATCACTAGATGGGATCAGATGGTGGAGAAACTGAAGAAGTAGTTCATTCCTGTGGACTATGAGATGGAGCTATTGAAGAAGCTACAATGATTGAAGCAAGGTAACAAGTCTGTTAAGGAGTATACAGAAGCGTTTTATAAGATTACTATTAGGACAGGCCATGCAGAGCCAAATAAGGAGAAGGTAGCTCATTGCATTAATGGTTTGAGGCCAAGTATTTAAGAGGAGTTGAGCCTGGTCAAAATGACCACCATAGAAGATGCATACTAGTTTTCCCTGCAGGTGGAAGAGAAGCTGAATAAACATTTGATAGAAAGCAAAGGGGAAGAGGTCAAGGTGGAAGGACTAGTGGAAGACCCTATGGGGGACGAAATGAAGATTCAAAGAAAAGTGAAGAAGCTGGCACCCATCAAATTCAAAGAGGAGATAATACCTACCACCCTCGTGACTAGAACAATGCTGAGCAAAGAGGAAGAGGAAGAGGCAGACTTGGACAAGGACCTGGAAGAGGAGGTTTCAAAGGAACCTGTTTCCAATGCGGAGAAGAAGGGCATCGAGCATATGAGTGTCCACAACATCAAGGAAGGACAAATAGAAGACTTGAAGGTAATGCACGAGTTGTACATGTTGATGAAGATGTGCTATCTGAGCACTCTAAAGATGCTAAAAAGGGAGAAACCCTAGTTATCAGAAGAACCTTATTGAATGAGGAGAAAGAACCAAATCAGAGGAAGAGTTTATTCCGCACAAGGTGCAAATGCAAAGGTAAGTGTTGTGATATTATTATTGACAGTGGAAGCATTGATAATCTTGTTTCAGAGGAGATGGTTGACAAGTTGAAGTTGACAAGAAGAAAGCATCCACATCCATATCAGATTGCATGGTTGCAGAAGGACCATAGAGCTTTGGTCAATGTGCAGTGTTTAGTGAAGTTGAAGATTGGAGACTACCATGATGAGGTGTTGTGTGACATCATACTAATGGATGCATGTCATATGCTATTGGCGAGGCCGTGGCAGTATGATAGGAGTGTTGTCCATGATGGCTGTGCAAACACATATTCCCTAACAAATGATGGAGTTCGTCATAAGTTGAAGCCCTTGAAGGAGGTGGAAGAAAAGGTATGTAGTACTGCCAGAATTTTCTTGGTAGATGGTAGAAATTTTTTGGAGGGTATGAAGCATGAGTGTCATTGTTTTGCATTGATTCCTAAGATTAGTCAAGAGAAATGTGAAGATGTACCAGCAAAAATTTTAGATATGTTGGAAGAATTTTAGGACATTATCTCTGATAATGTACCAGAGAGTTTACAACCAATGAGAAGATAAATCATCAAATGGATTTGATACCAAAAGCCAATTTGCCGAATAAGGCAGCCCATAGAATGACTCCAGTAGAGAGTGAAGAATTGAATAGACAAGTTCAGGAGTTGTTGAGGAAGGGATTGATTAGAGAGAGCCTAAGTCCATGTGCGGTACCTACAGTACTAGCACCAAAGAAAGATGGAGAGTGGAGAATGTGTACAGACTCTCAAGCCATCAATAAGATCACAATCAAGTACATATTTCCATTACCTAGAATGGATGACATAATAGACTGTTTGAGTGCAGCCAAGTACTTCACAAAGATTGACCTGAAGAGTGGGTATCACCAGTTCTATATCAAAGAAGGAGCTGAGTGGAAGACAACCTTCAAGACAAAGGAAGGTTTGTATGAGTGGTTAATCATGCCATTTGGGCTAACCAATGCACCGAGCACATTCATGCAGCTCATGAACAAGGTACTAAAAGAATTTTTGGGAAGTTTTGTTATTGTTTATTTAGATGATATTTTGATTTTCAGTAAGACTTGAGATGAGCATCTGATGCATATCAGAAGAGTTTTAGAGAAGCTGAGGGAGGAGAAGTTGTTGATTAATTTGAAGAAATATAGTTTTGCAAAGAAGGAGTTAGTATACTTGGGATTTGTTGTCTCAGAGGAAGGTCTTAAGATGGACCCAGAGAAGGTGAGAGCTATTATTGAATTGCCTACGCTAAGGAGTGCTTTCGAGGTAAGATCTTTTCATGGTTTGGCAAGTTTTTACAGAAAGTTTATCAAGAATTTTAGTAGCATTTGTGTACCCCTAACTGAGACAATGAGAGGGGATGGAAAAGAGTTTAGATGGACTAAAGGAGCAGACAAGAGCTTTGATACATTGAAGCAGAAAGTCATAGAACAACCTATTTTGGTACTTCCAGATTTCAATAAGGTATTTCAGGTAGATTGTGATGCTAGTGGTAGTGGTATAGGAGCTATTTTGAGCCAAGAAGGTAAGCCCATTGCCTATTTTAGTGAGAAGCTTAATGATGCCAAGAAAAAGTATTCTATTTATGATCAGGAGTTTTATGCAATAGTTTAGGCTTTGAAGAAATGGAGACATTATTTGTGGCCAAAATAGTTTGTTTATATACTGATCATCAGGTGTTGTAGTATCTTAATAGTCAAGGAAAGTTAAATCAAAGGCACTTAAAATGGGTTGAGTTTTTGTAGAGCTATACTTTTGTTTTGAAGCACAGGAGTAGGAAGTCCAACAGAGTTGTAGATGCCTTGAGCAGAAGGCAAAATTTGTTGATAGAAATGAAAATAGAGGTTGTTGGGTTCGATGAGCTCAAAAGTTTGTATCCTAACTATCTAGATTTTGTAGAGGCTTGGAAAGCTTGTTTGGAACCTGTTACTTTGGACCAGACAAAATGGTTGGATTTCATAATCTAAGATGGTATGTTGTTTAGAGGAAGCCATTTGTGCATTCTGAGGATTTCCATGAGAGAGAACCTGATAAAGGAGAAGCATAGTGGAGGATTAGTTGGGTACTTTGGTTGAGATAAGACCATTACTATTGTTGGTGAAAATTATTATTGGCCACAGTTGCAACAGGATGTGAGGAAATTTGTGCAGAGTTGCAGAGTATGTCAGATGGCGTAAGGAGAAAGTCAGAATACAGGTCTATATCAACCACTACTTGTACTAGAGAAGCCATGGGATGATATTAGTATGGATTTTGTTCTTGGTTTACCAAGGACATAGAGAGGACATGATTCCATTTTTGTGGTGGTGGACAGATACTCAAAGATGGCACATTTTATTCTTTGCAAGAAGACTAATGATGTTGTTCATATTGTAGAGTTATTTTTCAAGGAGGTGGTGAGATTACATGGCCTACCAAAGAGCATAGTTGCATATTGAGATACCAAGTTTGTTGGTTATTTCTGGAGGACATTATAGAAGAAATTAAAGACAAATTTGAAGTTTAGTTCTACACACCATCCACAAACTGATGGACAGACTGAAGTGGTGAATAGGAGTTTGGGTAACCTGCTATGATGCTTAGTAGGTGATAAGCCTAGGGGATGGGATTTAATTTTACCATAGGTAGAATTCGCTTACAACAATTCTATCAATAGGAGTACTAGTAAATCACTATTCCAGATTGTATATGGCAATAGCCCAAGAAATGCTTCTGAGTTAAGGAAGCTGGACAAAGGAGAAAAGACAAATGCTAAAGCTGAAGACTTTGTAGAACACCTGAAGAATTTGAATGAAGAGGTGAAAAAGTACATCAATAAGATGAATATTTAGTACAAGGCTAAGGCAGATCAGAAGAGGAGATATAAGGAATTCCAAGTAGGAGATGAAGTCATTGTTCACTTGAGAAAAGAAAGGTTCTTGATTGGAACATACAATAAGCTGAAAATGAAGAAATCTGGACCATGCAGAATTTTGAAGAAACATGATTCAGGAAATTCATATGAGGTAGAGCTGCCAAGTGGGATCAACATTTCCCCTATTTTCAACATTGTTGATTTATCAGAATATCATGAAGGTTGAACAGAGGATGGACCAACAGAAGAACAATGGAGTATTCTGGCATCTACTTCAACAGAGGAGATAGAAGAGATCTTGGATAGCCATGTGGGAAGTACTCGGAACAAGCAATATGAAGAATATCTGGTGAAATGGAAGGGAAGGCCTATTGAAGATTCTTCTTGGTTGTCTAAGGCAGTGGTTGACCATTTGGGTTTTCTTCACACAAACACCTGAGACGTGATAGGGTCACTTCTCAAATTAGCTTGGGTGTATAATGCAGGAGCATCTAATGGTGTAAGGGCAATCTTGCATCATCCAAAAAATATGTGTTTCAAAATTATTGATGTTCTTTCCATTTATTTTCAAAATTTGTGGTTCTAGTTCCATAATCGCTTGAATAATGATGTAGAACCTTCAGTTTTTCCAAACTACTAAAAATAACAACCTGCTATTTTTAGAAAGTTTACATTTGGGCACGGATTGAAGTGAAAATTTATAGGAAGTTACATAATAGAAATATAAGACCTTTGGCAAAGGAATCATGCAAAGATCATTTGCAAGCTGAAAGATATTAAAATTTCTGTTTCCTGAAAAATGCCTAAAAATTATTCAAACTCAGGTTTGAGGCACTAAATGGCCCCTTACAGGCTCAAAAATGGCCGAAACCAATAGAGCAAGTTCTTAGTGCATAAAGTACTCCACGAGCTTTCTGACGTATAAAACGGTACATCAATCCGACACCTGGATCAAAAGTTATGGCTCCGAGAAGTTGACATATTTTTTTGGAGGGAGAAGCAAATTTTGAAATTAGGTTGTTGGCTGCCAAAAAGGCTATTAATAACCATTCTTGGGAACCCTGGGCAGTAGTAGAGTTAAGGGGGGAAGTGTAGAGTCAAGAATAGGTGGGAAAATAGAAACCCTAGCTGATTTGGGGTTACAAAAGGCAGATGATTCTAGAGTTTGGGAATAGGAAGCTGTAATGTGTTGCAACCTATGGAGGGTTGATTCCTTTGATTGTATTTGAGCTTCTGTAATGTAATAAGTTGTCCAAATCAATAAAGAAAGTTCTATTTTCTATGTGCAATTTTTGTTGTTGTGTGTTTTATGATTTACCCCCTTCATCAATTATATTCTTCCACCTTTGCTTTCATCCTCATCGCTTTAATTATTACATCTTCTGACAAATGGTGGAGAGGGTCATCTGATGCATTCTTGAAATTATCATAGAAGGCCTTAACTACAAAATCAACATCCTAATTTTCTATCTTTCCTTCTACTTTGTCTTTAAGGGCTTCTAAATTTTTTGATTCTTTAGACATAAGGTGATGTAACTTCACATTGATATCTATGAGATTTGAATTACATTTTTGTCAGTATATCAGTCTCAAATTTGGTATCTTCGTAACAAATTCCCAATAGTTGTGAAGTATGATTGTTCAACACTTTGTTGGAGATGAGTACTTTCACACCTATCTTCTTCATTTCTCCCAGGGCGATCAAATTCTTTTCCACTTTAATCAACCTTTTCCCAACTTCTTTCTATAACTTATCCACATTACTCTTTAACGTGCTGAGGAAAGTCCAACTGGCAAGGGATACCTCTATCACCTTTTCAACTTTTGTGGCAAATTGAACAAACCAATTGTCCATCACATGTGCCTTATGCTTCATAATGTCCAGTCTAGTTACCTCATCCTAAGATATAATGGTCAAAGGAGTAGTGGTGCTGATAGGCATGTGATTTGGATCAATTAATCCTTTTATGAATGTATGCGGCTGAGCAATGTGCTCTTTGTGCATTTTTTTTGTTCTTCTCTCTTTCCACACTTTTCAATAAAGAATCAATAATATATTTGGTCTCTTAGCCCTCTTGTTCTTCAATTGTAAAACCTAACTCAATGGTGGTCAGTTGGAATTCATTAACATTTATCCCCCCTTGGCCTTGTCCACCATAGGCAAAGCTACTTGAGTTGTCCTCCTCCCAGTGGCAGAATCTCTCTTTATTGCAGAAGTGGCTCTGGCCCTTCTCTTTGGTTTGATCATTTCCACTGAAATTAATGAAGAAACATCAAATTCAGGCACCTCACTAACCTAAGGTGGATTCACCTTTTGCCTTAGCCAATAGGGCATTTCATCTGAAGGCCCCTGCTAATCAGTGTGCTCAATGTGAGCATCATGAGAGTCTACATTTTCTTCCACCCTTGGTGGCGAAGGTTCCTTCCTTTGTTCATCCTGAATCTCCTCCTGAGGGATTTCCTTTTTTTTAAGGGACTTCTTGTTGTGTTGGACCCTCTTTTTGTATAGGTACCTCTTGCTTCCCTTTTATATTTTGGTCCTATACATTATGTGATACTTGGTCTTCATGAGGAGTTTGGACATCCTTCTATGGCATATCAAGATGATTATCTTGATCATTCTTATTCACATTATCCTCTCCTTGTTCTTTCTGATTATTGCCTATCTGAAGAGCTTGTCCTTCATCTTTTGATGTGTCAACTTCTTCATGGCCTTAGGCTTGATTTATTCTTTCTTCATTTGTCTCCTTCTTAGGTCCTTGATCATTGTCTTGAACATCATCCTGACCTATCATCTCCACATCCTTCACATGCACATGGACTTCTTCTTTGTTCTATTCTGGAGGTAGGTCAGCCCTTTTACTTTGATTATCATCACCCTGATATGTTAGATCTATGGTTGCAGGGCTAGTGACTTGATCAACCAAATTTGCTAACCCTATTTGTTGGGCTACCGGCTCAAGGTTTCTTTCCTCTATATCCTCCACCTCGACATCCTCATGCTGGAATTCCTCTTGTTGTACTATGGGAGTGCCATGTGGGGTCATCTTAGTGTTCTTTACCACTATTTCCATGGAACTGGCAGATACCTCATTCACAAGATCATCATCAAAGAGGTCTGCTGTGTTATCTAGTGGGAAGGATTGATCATCTCTTACTTCATGCATCTCTCTTCTTTGTTCCTCTGCCTTATCTATTTTGAACTACATGATCTCTGGAATGGGAACTTTGTGACGCAAATTCTTTTGAATGTCTTCTTCCTATACTCCTCTTAACATGATAAGGGGAGCTGGGTCAATTGCCCCTCTCATAACAGGTGCTTGCCTTTCTATGGGGGTTCTTGTGTCCTTTTCTTCTTTCTCTTTATTAAAAGATCATCATCTAAATTTTCTTCTTCCTCAATAATAGGTGTAGGTTTTGCAATAGGAGGCTTCTTCTTTGCAGGTGTATGTGATGTAGTTGCAGTAGATGTGGCTGCAGCAAATGTAGAAGCTATGTCTTCCTTTTGTGGAGATTGACGAATGATGTTTACCCCAATTGCTTGGTTCCCTTTCTTAACTTCACCTTGTTGCCTCTCTCCTTTTGATTGTCTCTTCTCCCTAAGGAAATCATCATATTCTTCATCAGACAGCTCTTGTCTTTTCCTCTTTTTATCCACAATAAGTGCCACTCCCCTTTTCTCCAGCTTGGTGGTTTTTGTTTGCACCCACTCTTTAGTCAATTGTATGACCTTTTGGATTATTTGATCCAAGGAGGTCACCTCTAGTTGACTCCAATCTGGGGCTGATACTGTTTCATTGTACACTTTATTGTCCTCATAGTCTTTGGATATGATCAAACCATCATCTGTATGTAACTAAGAAGGCACTAGTATGTAGTCAAAGGTGTATATCTGACTTAAGGTAAGCCTCTGGTAGTTCCTCCTCCTAACTTCCACCTCATCATCATAGTCTACCCAAAAATCTTTGAGGTGCTTCTGATACATTTGTTTCTTCAACAAGGTCTGCATCCTATCATAGGGGTCATATGACCTAGCCAGTGGGAATGGCTGTAGGTGCATCAGATTTAAACCTCCAATTACATATTTCACACTCTCCCTATCTGGGCACATATACCATCCAATTATGACTAGAAACAACATGTGGGGTATCTTTTTCTTTTCAATGCAAGCCTCCATAGAAGGTAATATTTGCTTGCAAAACTCAATCAAGATGACTTTATCATTGGGATACCTGGGCAACATGAGGCGTTGATCAATGAAACCCTCTACTCTCATGTATGAAAAGGTGGGGAACTGAATGAATCAGGCCCCATGTTTATATATTAGTGCCTGAGCTTCAATGCTTAGTCTCTTGGCTCTATTTTCCTCCATCATCCTAACAAGGTGCATGGAGAATGAGTCATTTACTCTCTAGTAATGTTGGAGAGACTACCTTTGTTTAAGTTCTGGGGAGTGATCCCAAATGTTCACATCACCGGGGTTATTACCAACCCTACCCACTATTTGTAATCCTTTAAAAGTGCCTCTGTATGCACAGGCATATACTACATAAGATGTCATATGGAACATATTTGTTTTACCTCCCAATTTTATCATCCCCTCATCTAGGGCATCACTTATGAATTTTTCTCACAGAGGTTTCTCATTAGTACCCTCTACCATCCTGATGATGCCATACATCTAGTTGTAGAAAGACCCAACATTTTGTTGTCCTGTCATTATGTTGAGCATCACCATCATGTACTGATACTCTGGTGCAAAGTGAAACTTGTACATATATATGGGCAGTTTGGTAGAGGCCTTGTAGGTGTTGTCACTGGATCTCCATTGGTACGTGATCCTCCTAGATTCTTTCTCTTTGCTAGTATACTCCTCTAGTTTACCCAAGTTTAATCAAACCAGATGAGGTCCTCTAGGAAGATTGAAGGCTGCAATGATACCTTTAATCTAAAAGTCTGCATAAACCTTGCAATGTTTCTCCACTCTCTGGGTGATGTTATTGTAATTTTTGGCACATTCTACCACTAATTCAGTGGCTTCCATAGCATAAGGGAACCCTCTGGCATGTCACATTCTAGAACTGTAT
The DNA here is from genome assembly GCA_027924645.1 of Cunninghamia lanceolata. Classification (NCBI taxonomy): domain Eukaryota; kingdom Viridiplantae; phylum Streptophyta; class Pinopsida; order Cupressales; family Cupressaceae; genus Cunninghamia; species Cunninghamia lanceolata. The sequence goes on from BSBN01000088.1 coordinate 1,262,798, forward strand.
ATATTGATGAGAAGAGGATTGCTGCCCCCTTTCTCTAGTTTAGTTGTCCATGCATCCAGGTTTGCACTTCCGGGGTGTGTATCATTGATTTGCCCATATTTGAAGGTTACCCCTTCAGGCTGTATGCACATGGGTTTCAGAAATTCTGTGTCAGACCTATTTTTCCGAGCTGCGATTGGATCCTGCAACGAAACATGTATACATCTTACCTTGCGTGTCACATGTAGTGGTGGATGCAACAATCACATGAATTTTATGGTGATAATCCTTTATTCTATTATATTTCATGCATCATTATGACAATTTACCCTGGTAAAGACCATATTTACCTATTTATTCACCATAAATGACAAAAGAGGGTTTTACCATCACATACCTGATATCTGTTACTTTTACTATGTGGGTGATGTCCGGATTGAGTAGGATCACCTTGCAATTGCTATTTCCCATTCATCATTCACCATTCCATCGAGCTCACAAGTTGTAGAAATGTTGTTCTAGTCTAGCAGGGGCTCTATAATTCTCAATTTGAACATTTGATAAATTTGAAATGAGCTTAAATCCTTACTTTTAACTGATTACCATGGTGAATTAAGGTGTGTTTAGTGTCTTCGTATTAATGTTCATTGATTGACACATGAGGCTCTGAGATGTTCACAGGTGGCATGCTCTTAATTGAAAATTTGGAGGTTTGACCTACCGTTTAGGAGACATTTAATGCGGGGATGCATATTCGTAAAGTTTAGGGATATTGGCAAATATGATTGATAATTGGAATATGAGGGTGACATCATCATGAGAATGGTCAACTATTGACCGACGACCAAAATTGGGTCATTATATCCCTTTACACAATCATGACAACATTATGTATTGGCATAATCTGGTCAACATCCCACGTGGCAGTATTCCATTGGTTACTAAAGATCCTTGTGTTATAAGTCTCAAAGGTTCATATGAGGGATATTGAGAAATATCTAGATATTAAATAATGTAAAATATCACCTTTGACCTAGGGGTAAGGATGACGTCAGCATATTTTATAAGACTTTAAATTGGTTGGGGATATGATGTCATTGTCATATTAGCGAAGGTCAGGGATATTAGAAAGGATGATGGATGTTAAGAAATATAACCCTCTTCGACCATCGAGGTGTATGATGATGTCATCATCATATAAGGTCTTTTATAAATCAGAATAAGATGATATCATCGTCATGTTTGTCAAAGATCAGGGATATTAAGAAATATGACCCTTGTCCTAAGATGACCCTCGCCAAAGATGCCCCTTGGGTATTTGATAAGTAAATGCCTTCTGTATTTAAATTTGACATTTGGATATTGACCAATATATAGATGTCAGGTTCTCTTTATTAAAAGGTAGGTCAAGGATATTAGCGAATATGACTGATATTGGTGAATGTGACCCTCTTGATAGATATCAAGTTTGACCAAACTTTGACTAAGTATAACTTTCTACCCTTAAGGAATTCTAGGGTGATCTAAAAGACAAACCTGCTTAAAATTCTGCACTCTCCAACATTATGAGGTTTACTATGGAAGATTCTAACTTTGATAGCCAAGATCCTCTTGTGAGGTATATGTATCTATAAGGGTGATATCCTCTTTTTTTTTACTTTTACCAAAACACCCAAAGCACGAAAACAAGAAATAAGAAGTAAAAAATGTTGGGTCCCTATTTTGCTAAGGCAAAATGGGGCATGTTGTGTAACCACACAACAATATTTTTCTGTAAGCAAAGAAAATCAAAGAATGTGACTTTTATTCAGTAAGAATTAGTTGTTATCTTCTATGGAAAATGATCTATTGTGTGCATACAAACACTCACCTCATATTCCAGACAAAAGTAGAGCATTTTAAGTTAAATTTGCCTATTGAACTTGCAAGCTTAAGCCTAGGAATTGATGATGCATTCTATAGGGGAGAATTGTCTTCACTAGGTGGATGAGGTTCTTTGACATCTTTTACTAAAATAGTAAAACTTCATCTAAATTTGAAAATTTCATTCATTTTCTCATGACTATCAACAAATTAGCAGTTGACAGGATGTAGATTTGGACAGTGTAGAGATGGAAGGATATGGTCATTTATTTTATACTGCTAAGAATACTACATCCTTCAGAGTGTTGTCCTGTGCATTTCAAATTCCATCCAAGCAAGTTGAAAGACAACTCTGCTTATGAACAACTAGTTTAGGAGTTTCATAAATGCATATAAGGTAATGATGCTTAATGTTTAGGGAGGAAAAGCAACATAAAATCAAGTCCAAAAAACCTATAAGACTTAAATATGTGTCTTTGCTTTGAAAAATGTGTTACAAAGTGTGTTTCTCAGTGTTGTGATTGAGAAAACTAAGTTACAATGTCTTCTTTTGCTTATACAACTCCAAAACAGACAAAAAAGACTAAGATCCCTGAACAACACATTCAAACTATTACATAAATCAGTGGACCAAGATGTCTAATAGCTAGTACATGATAAACATCAACTATGTCATTTTTTTCAAATATTTTAGTGGCCACCGTGTGAAGGTCCCTTCTGTCTCTTTCAGATGGATAGGTCCATCTATTTTGTCTTCATAAGCAAGGGGTATGTTACTTGGTGACCTTTAAAATATTTACATTTGCATCTCTTGTTCCTTTCAATTTGACTTCATGTACAATACGTAGTGAGTGAATCAACCCAATGCCCATAGTAGCACCATCAAATGGATCCAATACCCCAACTTTATCCCTTTCTTGGAGTTTATCAATAAATGTCGACAAAAACAAAAAAATACACATTATATTGAGATATAAAACACACATTATATTGTTTTTGACAGCTATATGTAATGTCTTATGTCTTAGAGCAAATCAATTTTTGTATGTGCTTTTTTTGATTCTATTGAATAACAAAAAAGCAACTTTTTACTTTAAAAAAAAAACTAACCCATTGCGAGGTACAAACAAATGGAGGGCAAGACTACAATAGTGCTAGACTATATGAGTACTCCAAAAAGAGACATGGATTGGCAATGAAGTCCCCCTAATTGAGGACCATGACATCCCTGAACACAGTGCACTAATGTATTTTCAAAATCTATGTATGCACTCTATTACAACTAATCTCTATGATTCCATGTGTAAGTTATATGTTCTTGCTTATTTCCATAATCTATGTATACTAGCTAATTACACTTCACTACTTTTCTAACTAGCTTCTATCAAATAGGTAGTGATTACCCTTATTTACATAATAAAACAACTATTACTTACTTGAATAGTACTTACTTGCATGTGGTTTCATAACACTCACCTCGAGCTCAGTACGACTACTATTGTGAATGTCATGTGTATGCTTGTTGAGTTCATCATCATAATTATCACTATCAACATTGACATGGAGTTGTACAGTTTTGCAGAGAGCTTTATTGATAGGGCCTTTTTTCTTTTCATTCTGCTTTCATATAATTTCTCTGCATGTGGTTTAATCATCATGCAAAAGTTAATATAAGTCAAGTAAAGAATACAAAAGCTATAAATTTTTATACAAAAGAACATTTTAAGCATGAAGAATGAAAAAACATTGGGACAAATTAACTTACAACTTAAAGAATGCAAAAGCTATAAATTTTTGTCCAAAAGAAGAATGATAAAACATTGGGATAGATTAACTTACAACTTAAATTATACAAAAGCTATAATTTTTTGTCCAAAAGAACATTTTAAGCATGAAGAATGACAAAACATTGGGACATATATTAACTAACAACTAATATATTACCTCAACTATTTCAGCACAACTATGATGACGATGCTGCACATTCTTGTCTAGTTCATCATGATCACTATCAATATTGGTAGCTCTATTAACATCATGAACGTGTTTTTTTTCCTGCTGATTTGATAAAATTGCTCTACACGTGGCTTAACCATCATGCAAAAAAAATACAAAGCACTCAATAGTCAAGTAAAGAATGCAAGCTATAAATTTGTCCAAAAGAACATTTTCTGGATCACTCCAACAATAAAGAAACTAGGTTGGATTCTCCTACACTCAGATTTCAATAATCTACATATTAAGAGGCATTTGTATACAAAATTTCCAAACAAGAAGAAATGATATCAATAGAGCCTCTTACCTCATTTGAATATGTGGATTTATGCTCATTCCATGTAGAAACTATAGGGTTAACGGAGGCAACCAACCGTGAAACTTGCTGAGTGAGATTGAATATGCAACCCATTACCTGTTGGTACCCTTCATTTGAGTTGGCATGATCTAGAGAGGCTCCTACTAAGCATTTAATAGATGGCTATGAAATCTCTATTGACAAACTAGATTTCCACTTGATCCTACTCTTAGATTTACTAGGTTGATCTAGTGCTACCATATAATTGACAATATCTTTTGCATCTACTTCTCTATTACTATTTTCCACATAAACTATAATGTCAATTTCAACATATAGTCAGTTCAATAAAAAATTGAAATAAATAACACAATGTAAATTTAACCAAAAAGCCATACACTTACTACAAATTTGTCCATTTTGGCCTGCAACCCACCTTGGCCAAATGTATATCTAGCCCTCACATTATCTCTTGCTCTCTTGCCTTTATTACTCTTTGCTAAATATTTTCAGAATGCATACTTTCTTTCAATGCCTCACACTATTTGGGAGATAGATTGGAGTCTAACCTCTCTTTTCCCTCCATGATTGTTTTTCTGTAATTGTATCTAAAATTGTTCTTCAAAAATCTCATCTTTTGCTTGTAATATTTTGTAGAGATTTGTCCACAAGAAGTCTCAAAAGAATTTTCCATTTTTTGTATAACATTTTCTACAGTTTGTGGATCTTTCTCTACAAAACTTGATTTGAAAATATCCAAATGGGCCCTACATCTTACACCCAACTCAGAGGCCCACTTTGTAGCATTTGGCCCAATGGGCTCACCATCTCTTGTTACCTCAACCAAGAATGGCTTCTTGCCTTCTAATTTTCTTTCTTTTTCATTCCTATTTGTAGATCTAAACAAATCTTGACTAAATCTATCTTCTGACAAAAGCCAATACATCTTCTATTAAACCACTACCAGTATTTCTGGTTGATCCACTAGTTCCATCAAAATTTCTAGATGCAACAAGTACACTCTGAGGTACAACAAATGCAAGCGATCTTCATGACTTTCATTAACTAAAAATTCATGCTCCTTGGCCACATCAGGTGTAGCATGAGTAGGTAGATTAGTACTAGTCTCCATAGATTTTAGTTCAAACACATCCTTTAATGTTGAATAAATCATCTACAGACTTGTTGTTCCTTTGTTCTTATGTTTTTCAATAATCTCTCTTAGACTTTGTGCTAAGATATAATCATGATGTTACACATCACCATGTGCTATATTAGGCTGCACATCACCATGTGCTATATCAGGTTATACATCACCATGTGTTATTTCAGGCTACACATCACCATGTGCTATATCAGGCTGAATATCACCATATGCTATATCAAGATGCACATCATCACAACTATTATATTCACCAATTGCATTTGTTGAATCACAAATGTGTTGGCTTCTACGAGATGGCGGCACTGTATCTTTTATTTCCTTTTTTTTTTCTCTGTATTTTCTTTGCTCTCTTTTTCTTGCATATAAAACAAAAAATATCATATTATGTCTTATACACATAAAGCTCTTGCCTATAAAATTTCATTAAAGACTATTAAACAAATAATATACTACTTAGTGGATTTACAACTTGCCTGTTTGTCAAACCAAGATGTCATAAATATTCATTATTCTTGGCCACTTTTTCTCTATGAAAGCACTTATAATCTATCACTAAAATTTTAGCATTATGATCATTATCATCTAATTTGCACCTTATAGTCCTTTTCCTCATTTCCTAAAGTCCAAATAACAATAATGTATAAATAACCAAATTGAATCACTAAAACTTTATTGACTTCATAAGTTGATAACTGTTGACTTTCCAATCCACTAATAACTACGAATAGAAACTTAAAATAGAATTCAGTTCACAGATTAAAAATGATTTGTAGTAAAATACCAAGAATATGTTTACAATTACAAGTATCAGACTATTACTATGACTATCCCTTGTTTCAACTGGATATTGAAACTTAAGTAGATATGTTCTCTTGAATACAGACCAAAACTATATGATTGCTTCAAAGTGGCTAGCTTTGTAAATTGTTTCACTAGATGGCTCAGAGAACATGGAACTAAACCCTACTACTAAAACTAACAAGTTGATTTGTTTTTCTTTTTATGTATATGATTGTCCAATTGTGAGTAATTTGTGAAAATAAGCCCAACTCTAATTGGTGTCAATCCTAGGGTTTGGAGTCAATTCCTTGTTGGCAAGAGACACTATATGGATTCATGGTTGTTGTCATTGATGGCAACAAAGGTCATCCCACATATCCGTAAGTCATGGTGTGTCTCTACCAGAAGTCCAAATGAAGATTATTGTGGTCCGATGAACAAGAACAGAGCATGTGGCAAGGTCTGATAGACAGGTCCAGATCTCTCAGAGGAAGTATCTTGGTGCAGTACAGATTTGGGGAAGTCAAGAGGACTACCTTGAGTGATATATTCCAAGGATTTAGCCTCCGATGATGGACAAGGAAAAAGATATGAATAGTTAAGTACCGGATTCCTGAGTGATAGTGTGAACAAAGGAAGAACTGACTGACAGAACATCAGACTATTTTTCAGATGTGTTACTGATGATGGTAAAGGTTGTGAAGGCATGAATCATGTTTGGCTGACATGATTAATGATATCTACAAGTATATGCTTGATCCGCATTACTTGATGTGCAAGGATTCAGCCGATAGAACAGAGTTTATAAGAAGATAGACTATTCCGGGTGCCGACTAGAAAGATAATGAAATCACTTGTGTGGATATATATATAGGATGGATTTAGTTATGAGAAGAGTAGTTATGTGATGTGATATGCAAATAAGAGCAGAGTAGAACAGAAACAATAAGAAAGATCTGGTATGTGAAAGAAAAGTAGAATAAAGAGAAGAGGAAAGATGAAGTGCAGCAGATCAGTGTACTGAGCCTAACCAGAACTGAACTCTAGCATATGTGGATGCTTCCAATCAGTTCAAGTATTGTATGACATTCTTTTGTAGACAGTGTGTCTCCTTGTAGGCAGTGAGCCTCTTTGTGAGCAGTGTGCTCGGACAGTGAGCCCTAATTGGCAAGTGCCATTTTGTAATTCCTTATTCTTCTAACAGAGAATAATCTTTGGGTTAATCACCCCATGGTTTTCTCCCTTAATAGGGTTTCCACATCAAAAATACTGTGTCATGTGTTTTTCATTTCTTAGTAATGTTTGTTTGTTTGATTTAATGCTGCATTGATTAATAAGAAAGTTCAGAAGGAAGAAATAATTAGGATAACTGATTCACCCCCCCTCTCAGTTATCAACAATTGGTATCAGAGCTAAGTTCCTCCTAATAGAGCCTAACAACTTGAGGAAGATCTGGGAGTTCAAATGGATGCATATGGTTTAAGGGAGCAACTCAAGACTGCCCTTGAGGATCTTGAACAGTCAAACTCTGAAGTCAATGAATTAAAGGAAAGACTCAAACAGGCTAATGAATTCATGAGAGAACTAAAAGACAAATTAAGTCTCTCTATGAAAGAGAGAAAGGAGTTGCTCCAACAATTGGCAAGACAAAGTGAAGAAAGTAATGCAAGTGAAGAGGTAACTGAGAAAACCAAGTTATGTGAAAAGTTATCAAAAGAAATCATTATGGTAAAACATGAAATGGAATAAGGACTTATAAAGTTTACTCAAGAGATTGAAGAGAAAAGAAAAACTGAAGACAATCTAAGACAATCTCTCAAAGAGAAACCAGAAGATTGCCACCAGATGGATAGGATTATCAGACATCTTGAATCTGATCTTGAAGATGCTAAAGATAATGAAGAAAAACTTGAGGATCAAATTGTCTCTCTCAAAAGGGATCTTCAAACAACAAATGAATATAAAGAGAAATTCAAGATAAGTTCTGCTCAACTTGAAGTTCTTCTTGGAAGTCAAAAGAGGGTAGATGACAAGTGTGGTTTGGGATATGAGAAAGGAGAAATCTCTAGATCCGATCAGAAGAATTTTGGATCAGAAAATCCAAGGAACAGGCCTAGAAGACCTCTGGTAAGACAGCCCAATGCTCAAAGATATCCATCCTTCAATGGATATTGCCACAGCTACAATCACTTTGGTCACAAAGCTAATCAGTGCAAAAAGAGAATGAATCAGACTAATTCATCCTTCTCTAGACAATGCTTTAACTGCAAAAGGTATGGACATAAGTCTCATGAATGCAGAAATATGCAAATGAACAAATCATTCAATGGTAGATGCTTTACATGCAATAGAGTAGGTCATATGTCTAATCAATACAGATCAAGAGGTTATCAGTCAAATATGCAAAGAAATGTTGTTTGCCAAATCTGTATTAGGTCTGGTCATAATGCAAAAGTCTGCAGAAGCAATAATCAAGACAAAAGAGGTCTGGTATATAATCAGAATCAAGACAAGGGTAAACAAAAGATGAATGTGGATGAAGTTAGGAATGAGATGAACAATATTTAGGTGAAGAAAAGTTTAGAGAAGGTAGAGGTTGGATCCGCACCAGACTCTGGTGTTGATATTCCTTCCAGAAATTAAGAAATGAGCTCTGGCTCAGGGGGAGACACAAAGAAAACCATGTTCCCCCAACCAATCAAGTGGTGCCGAATTAGGCACAAGATGCGGAGTAAAGGGTTTGTAGATATGAGTCTTGAGATGATCCAACTAAGATTTCAGAGGTCCGCATGAAGATGTGAAGAAGTTGTGATCGATCATGTAGAACCTGTTCCAGGAGATGTTCCAGAATGACAGAGGATTACAAAAAGGTCCAGAGAGATCCGGTAGTGCATTGTCTTATTCTGCGGATTGGATAGAGTATTTGGGATGTCCTTGTGATGTGTCATCCTGATTTGTTCATGGTTGGAAGATCCGCATGATGTTCATAGATCAGGACTGATCCGGTTCTTCAAGTCATCTGAATAAGGCAAACCAGAATAATGTAGGTCGAGCATTTATTGCAATCAGATATTAGGGTTTGCGGAGCAATATAAGGGATTTCTCATTAATCACTTGTTCATTCTACACTCAAGAAGAAACAAAAAGTGGAGCTCTGCAACAAAATTCATCAAGTTTATCAAAGATCACTCACAGAAGTTATTACATCCAGAAATCAATCAAACCAACTCTGTGCAACGAAAGGCGCATAAGGTATTTTCCGTCTTCAATATCTCATTTCAAATCTTTTGAAAAATGGCTACTCTGAATATAGTTAAGATCTCTGATAGACCTCACCCCACATTCAAGAAACATCCATACAAATCTTTGGAGGTAGATCCCCTAGGAGCCTTCTCTAGTGTTCTGCATGGTGTATTGCATACGAAGGACATTAGGGTTTACATACATGCAAATATTGAAGAATTTGGAGAAACAAAATTGATGGATATCTATCATAAACAATTGATAGATGATTCCTTTAAGATTAAACCTTAGTATAAAGCCATCTGGGATAAGCACTTTGCACAGTGCATTCATTTCCCCTGTTTTGAAGAAGATGAATGGGTCCGGTATGTACTGAGTAGAGTGCATGACAATTTCCTATGGTTGAACAAGCCTTTTAATATCACCAAAGATGCAATTAGGGCTGTAACCGATCTGCACTCATCTAGTGGAATACCTATCCTCAAGTCTGTCAAAAATCAAACAGTTAGTGATGCAACCGGATCAAAATTTGAAAAGAGAGCTATGACAATTGAAGACATCACTGAACCAGATGTCAAATTTGCATCTATGACAATTGGTTACAAGATTTATCACTCCAATAGGGAAAATTTAGTGCCGGGAACTGCAATTTACATAGCATATCAAATGCTAAAAGAAAATTCAGACTATGATTTGTGTGAGCTTCTTCTAAACCAACTTTTGGAAAATCTGTAGAAGATTAAGAAGGACAAGAAGAACTCCTTCAAGTATGGTAGTTTGATCCTTTGTCTATTCTTTTATTACATGAATGAGCTTCCCAGATCTAGTGGATGGATATGGCAGAATGACAGACCAGTTGCCATCCAAATCAGAGATTATTTGCATGGACTTGGAGATGCTAAAGCAAGAAATACAGCCCTGTGGGGATATTTCAAGAACTTTCAGAGCATGATGCAAGCAAGAGAAAGGATTCCCCAGTCTCTTATTGAGAAGTACAAAGACACAGTATGCTTTATGGTAGAAACAGATCAGTGCCTAATGGAGGTTGTAGAACCAAGAACTATGTGGATCATGCCCATGGGGTATGAAGTAGATGAACAGATTGTGGAGTTGCATGTTCAACACATGCTAAGTCAGCCTAAAGATCCAAAGGCAGAAAGGTTTGGAACCTTTGAGGAACTGAGTGTGAAGATCCATGTGGAACTCAGAGAACCTGAGATAAAGAGGAAGGTGAGAAAAGAAGTAGAACATATTGCTCAAGGCCTAGGCATCCCAAAGGAGGAACTTGATGCCAACTGGGAAAAGAGGTGAAAGGTTGAGGAAGAGAAGAAAGAGGCAAAAAAGAAAAGCAAGAAAAGTACTCTGGTGGAAACCTCAACCTGGACTAGATCATCAAAACGATCTACACTTGTCACAACCAAAAGCTCAAAAACATCAAAACCAGAAGGTCAGACATCTGGTAAAGGAGAGAAAAGGTCTAAAATAAAAGCCACAAGGGCTTATACAAGTCAGAAAGATGAAGAGGAAACTGAATCAGATGAGGGGGTAAAGGAAATAAAGAAGCAGAAGAAGAAAGGATCCAGAAAACCCTCCACAGGCCAAGACAAGGAAGAAAAGGCAGAGGAATTTGTTGAAAAGCCCACCCTGTCTCTAGAGAGTGTAATCAAATTAGTCACTGTGGATGGAAACCTTCAACTAATGGCCGAATTCTATGATGACTACAATGAGGCTGACCAAAAGATCCTATAGGAAGCCATAATCAGGTATCTGAACATATACAATAAGGCTTCCATTGAGATTATATCTCTAATTCCTAAAAGCCTAGAAAAAGAGTTAGAAATAAGAAAGAACAATGCCCTGGCAAAAGATCTTGAGATCCAGGAACAGATAGCTATTCAGCTATATCCTCAAATGGATCCCAAGACAATGAACATAATATTCAAAGACTGCAAAGATGAGTTCAGGAGTAAAGCAAGGATGAATCAACTCATGCTTGGTGAGACTGACAAAGTGGCCATGGATACAGAAGAGATCCTCCGGAAGGCCTTCAAAAGGTTTAATCTTCCTGTTGTAGAGGACTTGGGTACTGATCCCTCATCCACAAGTGTTGCAGAAGAAACTTTTGAGAAAGCAACAGAAGAGATCAGCCCTGAACAAACCAACATTTCTCCTCCAGTTTCCCCTACAGTCTCTAGATCCAAAGGAGAAGACACTATACAGGAGAAAGAAGCAAGAGTGAAAGAAAAAGAAGTTGACAGTACCAAGGTTGCAGAGAAAGAGAAGACTCCAACAGAGAAAACCACAACTGATAGTGGTAAGAATATAGAAGGAGAGAAAACTCCAAAGGACAACTCCAAGACTGCAGAAGAGAAGAAACATTTGTCTCCAGCAAGAGACACTGCACAAACTGTCCAAAAAATTTTGAGCAAAGAAACAATAGAGATTGATGAACTGAAGCTTCTACAAGGTCCATTCAATTTTGATTCCCTCTCTCCGATACAGACAATGAAGATAGCTTCATTTGCAAATGCTAAGGCAAATGAAAAACTCCTAAAGTCTCATATGGAAGACTGTGAGTTGATAGAAGCTGCTTCCGGAGTGCTTGAAAAGATTATGCCATTGGTCCAGAAAGATCCCATAGCCTCCTCTTCCGGTAATCTCAAAACCTTAGTCAGCAGTGTTGGTACACATTTTGATTCTTTAGAAAAATTAGCTGAAGAAAAGGTCTGGAAGGAGTTTTTGGATAAGAGATTCTCGGAGGTACTAGGATTAATCTCTAATGATAGGAGAAATATGAGTATTGGAATAAAGAGCTTAGAAAATGCTCTTAAGGATGGCAGTGACATTTACAAATTTTGTATCTCCTGGTCAAAAGCAACAGTAGAAATTGAGAAGAAAATAAAAGAGGAATAGGACAAACTACTGAGTTTGTCTCAAAGTTTTGATCCTCTCTCTTCCTCCATAGTAAATCAAGAATGTCAAACTATTGCAATCACAAATGCAATAAAGAACTTTGAAAAGGAAAGGAAGAATATAATTAATCGGATGGGAGAACTTAGAAGGATGATTATCTCTAAGTTAGAGACCATGCATGAGGCCATAAGTGATGCTAAGACTACCGCCCAAACCAATGATCCGACAGATCTTACGAGGGCAGAAGCTTTTGTGTTTTTGTTGAGTGGTCACATTTCAATTTTGGATAGAATGAAGCAGAGTTGGGCTACAGAACTCATCCAATTGAAGACATCCTTTGCAGACATTCTTCAGTTTTTGTGAATATGTAATATACAGCCAAGTATAGCAAAATTCTTGAAAATTTTGGTGTACGGACCCTACCCTTTGCCATTGATGTCAAAGGGGGAGTGAGGAGCAGTGAAAAATGAGGAATCCAACTAAGGGGGAGCTCCAGAAAATGTATATAAACACAGAGCATCAGCCAAGGGGGAGCATAGTGTAAACACTTAGTCATTTTTCACTAAGTGTTGCCATCAATGCCAAAGGGGGAGATTGTTGGCAAGAGACACTATATGGATTCATGGTTGTTGTCATTGATGGCAACAAAGGTCATCCCACATATCCACAAGTCATGGTGTGTCTCTACCGGAAGTCAGAATGAAGATTATTGCGGTCCGGTGAACAAGAACAGAGCATGTGGCAAGGTCTGACAGAAAGGTCTGGATCTCTCAGAGGAAGTATCTTGGTGTAGTGTGGATCTAGGGAAGTTAAGAGGACTACCTTGAGTGATATATTCCAAGGATTTAGCCTCCGGTGATGGACAAGGAAAAAGATATGAATAGTTGAGTACCGGATTCCTGAGTGACAGTGTGAACAGAAGAAGAACTGACTGACAGAACATCAGACTATTTTTTGGATGTGTTACTGATGATGGTAAAGGTTGTGAAGGCATGAATCATGTTTGGCCGACATGATTAATGATATCTACAAGTATATGCTTGATCTGCATTACTTGATGTGCAAGGATTCAGCCGATAGAACAGAGTTTGTAAGAAGATAGACTGTTCCAGGTGCCGACTAGAAAGATAATGAAATCATTTGTGCGGATATATATATAGGATGGATTTAGTTATGAGAAGAGTAGTTATGTGATGTGATATGTGAATAAGAGCAGAGCAGAATAGAAGCAGTAAGAAAGATCCGGTATGTGAAAGAAAAGCAGAATAAAGAGAAGAGGAAAGATGAAGTGCAGCAGATCAGTGTACTGAGCCTAACCGGAACTGAACTCTAGCATATGTGGATGCTTCCAATCAGTTCAAGTATTGTATGACATTATTTTGTAGACAGTGTGTCTCCTTGTAGGGAGTGAGCCTCTTTGTGAGCAGTGTGCTCGGACAGTGAGCCCTAATTGGCAAGTGCCATTTTGTAATTCCTTATTCTTCTAACAGAGAATAATCTTTGGGTTAATCACCCCATGGTTTTCTCCCTTAATAGGGTTTCCACATCAAAAATACTATGTCATGTGTTTTTCATTTCTTAGTAATGTTTGTTTGTTTGATTTAATGCTGCATTGATTAATAAGAAAGTTCAGAAGGAAGAAATAATTAGGATAACTGATTCACCCCCCCTCTCAGTTATCAACATTCCTTACAAATGTAAATTACTTCTCTTAAACATCACAAATATGTAGATTCGGAGGATTTATTATGTTCCTATCTTATAAAAAACAATCCAAGAATGGGTATGTCCAGTAACTCTTCTTACAGATATCCCTATTGTAAAACACACCTCCCCATATTTGATTTAGAGCATTTTAATCTATTCCTTAAATAGAAGTAGTGAATTAGACATGCAATATAGAAAATGTATATTCAAGAATTTTGAAACCCTTAGTATCCTCATTCAAAAGAAAAATGAAAACAACATAGGAGACAATTGATGGAAACACATGCTTAGAGGCATTTTTCATATATTACAATCTGAAACTGATAAAATGCTTATTGAGAACATATATTCAACATGCAAGAAATTAAAACTTAAAACTCAGAATTGAAATAGACAGCAACTTAAACAAGACAACAACTTCAATTGAAATAGATGCAGCTGGCAAAGATTAAACTTACTAGTTTTACTTGTAGAAGCTTGGAATTTCAGTATTTCTTCGACCAACTTACACAACCCATAACTTAGGCTAGGCAGTCAATGATGGATTATAACATAAATTAACAACATGACTACAAGACTTAGGGTTTTAAGGGGAAATCAAGAAGACAATTGATAAAAGCTAATGCAAAACCCTAAAACCTAGATAGGTACCACCACATATAACCAAAGTTTAGGTGAAAATCTAACCTCTTCATGTGATAGGCTAGTTAAGGTGACAAAACATTATCATAATCATCTGTATTGCCAGCAAGATTAAAATCTTGATCACTACTATCTGCAAATGCTTGATTTTCTTCCTCATCCTCATCTATGACATGCAATACATTCTCTCTCCCAATCTCTTCATTGGTAATCAAAATATCTTCTTCAAACACTCCATCATCATCTTCATCCACTTCTTTGAATGTTTCTTGTAAATTAACATATTACCCATCAGGCATTATATCGACAAATTCCATGAATTTTCATTTTGAATGAGACTCTATTTGATTAACATATGACAATCCTAGGCTTCTTACAACATCAACTAGAAATGATTGGTTCATTTGAAGAGGGGAAACATATATCTCATCTGTCTCCATTAAAATTTGTCATGTATTTGTATGTACAAATCCATACTCATCAAATTGTATTGTGGATGGTTGAATCCACTTACATTTTAATAATATAGGACTATTTTCACCAAAATACACTTGAATAATTTCTTGGATGAATCCAACATAAAATTTCTTCTCAGTTTCATAGAGAAATTCGGCACTAACAACACAATCACAATTTTTCTTTCATTTGTCTTTTTCTTTCACTCTTAAATGACTACCATAGGCCCACATTCCACTAAACCACATAGCCCATAAATGTGGAGATTGTGAAAGCTCGCTTTCCTCCATTGTTATATCTTGACCTTATTCTTTTGCATCACTGACTGCATTAGCAATCCATTCTTCAAATTTTGGAAAAGAATCACCTCTAATCAAATCATGATGTCTGCGCTTTTGAGGTCGATGTTGCATCCAAGCTTGATTCTCTTCTTCATATTTTCTACATAGAATATTAATGTACAAATATTAAGATTAATAATATAATGTATAAATGCAATTGAGTAAATAAACTATTGTGTAAATTTTTCTTACCTATGCCACTTATCAAACAAAGATGTGTTTTGAAGAATATAGGCATGTATCACACTTCTTTCTTGATGTGATAGCTTCAAGCGACATCCATTGCCTTATAATACTTCACCTGCAACTCTCTCATCTTCGTCATCATCCCATACATGTTGTTTGACATTTTTAGAATCCTTCATATATTCTGTGCAAAATCCCATGGCCTCTTGCATTGAATATCCCTCAGACATGCTGCCTTCCAGTTTTGCCCCAGTATGAACAATTTTTTTCAAAACCTTCATATATCATTCTATAGGATACATCCATCTCATTCTTATTAGGCCACAATGTTGTAGTTCATATTCTAGATGTATCAAAAGATGCATAGAAATGTTAAAGATTATTGGTAGAAATTCTCGTTCCAATAAACAAAGGACTTCAACAACCTCCTCCCTCAAAATATCAAAGTTCAAAGGATCTAATACATGTAAAGTCATTCACTTTAATATTAGGCCCAACCTTATAATTGCCAATCTTGGCCCCTTTTCCAAACTTGATATATTTACCACAATAGGTAAAATATTCTCAATTATTACATGATAGTCATGGGTCTTGAGGCCTCTTAAGACATTAATGTCACTTTAGCTTCTAATACTAATACTTACATATCTAGTGGGAAAGCAAGCCTGAGACATCAACTGTAAGAATTGTGCACATTGTTCCTTTGTCTAGACATAAGGAGCACTAGGTTTTCTATATTTTTCATCATCACATCTTTCAACCCAAAGATTTTGATGAATCTTTAGTTGTCGAAAGTCTTCACATGATGAAATAGTATCAAAAGCACCAAAAAGAGTTTCGATAATAGTATAGGCTATATTTTTCTTAGTATGTATAAAGTCAACTGTATGCCTAATGGCTTATCCTTAAAGTATGGCAACTTATAGAACATGCACAACCATTTTACACTGCCTTCATTACATGGGTCATATCTACTACCAACAATCCCATCATTTTCAATTAATGACATTTTTTTTTGTCCATTCTCAACAATGTAATCACTTATTAGCAATGGTGCTTCATGATTCTCTTCTTGACCATTGAAACATGTTTTTTGTCGACAATATGGTTGATCCATTTTTAGCTCAACACGATGTCCACAATAAATACACTTACGCAAATTTCTTGAGTGCCTCACAAAATCCTTAAAGTTGTAAGTAGGACATCCATGGTATCCATGAACACTAAGACTAGACAGTGTGTCATATGCATGAAGATCATGAATTGTAAACAATAAGGAAGCTCTTAAAGTGAATTTGATTGAATTTGTTGATAACTGAGAGGGGGGGTGAATCAGTTATCCTAATTATTTCTTCTTTTGAACTTTCTTATTAATCAAAGCAGCATTGAATCAAACAAACAAACATTACCATGAAATAAGAAACACATGACAGTATTTTTGACGTGGAAACCCAGTTAAGGGAGAAAACCACGGGGTGATTAACCCAAAGATTATTCTCTGTTAAAAGAATAAGGAATTACAAAATGGCACTTGCCAATTAGGGCTCACTGCCCGAGCACACTGCTCACAAAGAGGCACACTGCCTACAAGGAGACACACTGTCTACAAAAGAATGTTATACAATACTTGAACTGATTGGAAGCATCTACATATGCTGGAGTTCAGTTCCGGTTAGGCTCAGTATACTGATCTGCTGCACTTCATCTTTCCTCTGTTCTTTATTCTGCTATCTTTTCACATACCGGATCTTTCTTACTGCTTCTGCTCTGCTCTGTATTTATTCGCATTCACCTTCACACCATCACTCTTTTCACAACTAAATCCATCCTCTATATATATCCGCACTAGTGATTTCATTATCTTTCTAGTCGGCACCCGGAATAATCTATCTTCTCACAAACTCTATTCTGTCGGCTGAATCCTTGCATATCAAGTAATGCGGATCAAGCATATACTTGTAGATATCATTAATCATGTCGGCCAAACATGATTCATGCCTTCACAGCCTTTACCATCAACAATAACACATCTGGAAAATAGTCTGATACTCTGTCAGTCAGTTCTTCCTCTGTTCTCACTGTCTCTCAGGAATCCGGTACTCAACTATTCATATCTTTTTCTTTGTTCATCACCGGAGGCTAAATCCTTGGAATATACTACTCAAGGTAGTCCTCTTGACTACCCCAAATCCGCACTGCACCAAGACACTTCCTCTGAGAGATCTGGACCAATCTGTCGGACCTTGCCACATGCTCTGTTCATGTTCACCGGACCACAACAATCTTCATTCTGACTTCCGGTAGAGACACACCATGACTTGCGGATATGTGGGATGACCTTTGTTGCCATCAATGACAACAACCATGAATCCATATAGTGTCTCTTGCCAACAATCTCCCCCTTTGGCATTGATGGCAACGCTTAGTGAAAAATGACTAAGTGTTTACACTATGCTCCCCCTTGGCTGATGCTCTATCTTTATATACAATTTCTGGAATTCCCCCTTAGTTGGATTCCTCATTTTTCACTGCTCCTCACTCCCCCTTTGACATCAATGGCAAAGGGTAGGGTCCGCACACCAAAATTTTCAAAAATTTTCTATACATAGCCGCATATTTACATACTCACATATACTGAAGAATGTCTGCAAAAGATGTCTTCAGTTGGATCAGTTCTGTAGCCCAACTTTGCTTCATTCTATCCAAAATTGAAATGTGACCACTCAACAAAAATGCAAATGCATCTGCCCTTTTTAGATCTTTCGGATCACTTGTCTGGGCTGTGATTTGAGCTTCTGCTATGGCCTCATGCATGGCCTCTAGCTTAGGGACAATTAACCCCCTGAGCTCACTCAACCTGCTTATTCTATTTTTCCTTTCCTTCTCCAATTTCTTGATTTCACTCAAGACTGCAATAGTCTGACATTCTTGATTTGTTATAGAGGAAGAAAGAGGATCAAAACTTTGAGACAAGCTTAGTAGTGTGTCCTCTTGCTCTTTTATTTTCTTCTCAATGTCCACTGTTACCTTGGACCAGGAGATACAAAATTTGTATATTTCACCGCCATCCTTAAGAGCATTTTCTAAGCTCTTTATCCCAATGTTCATGTTTCTTCGATCATTAATGATCAAACCTTGAACCTCAGAGAACCTTTTATCCAAAAACTCCTTCCGGACCTTTTCTTCAGCTGATTTTTCTAGAGATTCAAAATGTGTATTAACACTGCTGACTAAGGTTTTGAGATTACCGGAAGAGGAGGCTGTGGGATCCTTTTGAAAAGATGGCATGATCTTCTCCAGCACTCCAGATGCTACCTCCATAAGCTCACAGTCTTCCATGTGAGATTTCAATAGTTTCTCTTTGACTTTCTCATTTGCAAATGAGGCTATTTTCATTGTTTGTACCGGTGACAAAGAGTCAAAATCTAATGGTCCTTTTAGCAGGTCCGGTTCATCAATTTCTATAGTGGCTTTTGTCAAGAATTCTTGAACAGTTTGTGCAGTGTCTCTTGCCAGAGACAGATGTTTCTTCTCTTTTGCAGTTTTGTCCTTTGGAATCTTTTCTCCTTCCTTACTCTTACCACTTTCAGTTGTGGTTTTCTCTATTGGAGTCTTCTCTTTCTCTGCATCCTTGGTGCAGTCAACCTCTTTTTCTTTAACTGCTGCTTCTTTCTCCTGTAGTTTCTCTTCTTCTTGGGATCCGGAGACTGTAGGGGAAACTGGAGGAGAGATGTTAGTCTGTTCAAGGCCCACTTCTTCCGGAGCAGATGATTCCAAGTCCACAGCTGTTTCTACACCTAAGTCCTCTACAACAGGAAGATTAAACCTTTTGAAGGTTTTCTGGAGAATCTCTTCAGTGTCCTTGGCTACCTTGTCGGTCTCACCAAGCATAAGCTGATTCATCCTTGCTTTGCTCCTGAATTCATCCTTGCAGTCTTTGAATACCATGTTCATTGTTTTGTGATCAATTGAAGGATATAGCTGAATAGCTATCTGTTCCCTGATCTCAAGGTCTTTTGCCATGGCATTGTTCTTTCTTATCTCTAATTCCATCTCTAAGCTCTTTGGGATTTCAGAGATAATCTCAATAAAAGCTTTATTTTAGATGTTCAAGTACCTTATTATAGCTTCTTGCAGGATCTTTTGATCTGCCTCATTGTAGTCATCATAGAATTCAGCCACCGGTTGAAGGTTCCCATCCATAGTGACTGATTTGACTACACTGTTTAGAGACAGAGTGGGCTTTTCAGCAAATTCCCCTGCCATTTCTTCCTTGTCTTGGCCTGTGGAGGGTTTCCCGGATCCTTTCTTCTTCTACTTCTTTATTTCTTTTACTCCCTCATCTGACTCAGCTTCCTCTTCATCCTTTTGGCTTTCATAAGCCCTTGTGGCTTTTGTCTTAGATCTTTTACCGGATGCTTGGACTTCCAGTTTTGAACTTTTGGTTGTGGGAGGTGCAGATCTTTTTGATGATTTGGTCCGTGTGGAAGTTGTTGCAAGTATGAGGTGAACCAGTGTTGTCATTGATGTCAACATACTCATATTGCATTGACAAGAAGGATTGGATGAGCTGTGTGCTGAGGATATTGAGAAAATTAGCCTCAGTCAGGAACAGTGAAGAACAGTGATGAGAAGAAGGTAAATGTATTGTATAGGTTGAGAACCGGAGGATGCGGATTAAAGGGTTTGTAGATATGAGTCTTGAGATGCTTCAATTAATTTTTCAGAGGTCTGCATGAAGACCTGAAGAAGTTATGGCTGTCGGTGTAGAACCGGTTCCGGCAAGTATTCAGAGGTGACAGAGGATCACAAAAAGGTCCGGTGAGGTCTGGAACTGTATAATCCTAATCTGCGGATTGGAAGGAGTCTTTGGGATGTCCTTGTGATATGCCATCTCGAGTTGTGTATAATTTGGAGGTCCGGAAGTACCTCCTGCATTATGACAGTGGCGACAGACAGTGTTCTTGAAGTTCCGGATAAGGAGGATAAGAGATTTCAATAAGTAAAGGAAATGCGGACGTACCTGGTCATTCAGGTAGGCTTGTGAAGGTTCTTGGATCATGTTGAGGTTGTGTTGTTGGTCCGCATTGATAGTAGAGCCCGGAATTGAAGATATTCTTCCGGATGAAGTTCTTGCTCTGTTTAGCCGACCGGATGAGTTGTTCATCCTGCGAATGTTCTTGTGGTGGCCGACCGGATGTGTTATTCATCTTGCAGATACTCTTATGGTTGTTTGCCGACTTAGATGTTTGTTCCTAAGTCGATGTCTTGTATAAATAACGGTTTGTGAGTTCATTTAGAAGTGTGGATTGTGTGGATGAGTGTGGCATAGCGAAGAGAAGTGCAAAAGGCAGAGTAGAGGTTTTTGGGCTTAAATGGAACTGATCCGGACATGGTAGAGATGTCATTCTCTAGTTCAAAATTGTGATTCTTATCACTTTGTAGACAGTGTGTCTCCTTGTAGGCAGTGGGCCTCTTTGTGAGCAGTGTGCTCGGGCAGTGAGCCCTAATTGGCAAGTGCCATTCTTTTTCTTATTCTTCTAACAGAGAATAATCCTTGGGTTAATCACCCCATGGTTTTTCCCTTAACCGGGTTTTCCACGTCAAAATCTTGGTGTTTAATGTGTTGATGTTTATCTACTCTTGTGTTTATGTATTATGCTTTCATGGATGATTAATTGATATGCTGTTAACTAACAATGAAGAATCAAGTGTTTGAAAGAACAAGAAGTTTTATACAACTGATTCACCCCCCCTCTCAGTTGTATGCCTTAAATCCAACAATTGGTATCAAAGCCAAGTTCCTCTAAAAGGAGCTTAACCGCTTGAGGAGATCCAGGATGTCGTCATACAAGAAGGATAGTCCGAAGTTCGATGGAACCAACTTCACTCTCTGGAAAGGTCGCATGAAGTGTCACTTGGAATGTATGGGAAAAGCATACTTGGCTATGGTCTCAAAACCATATGTACCTCCACAAGGTGGTCCGACAACTCTGAATGAAATCACAGATGCTAAAAATAATCTGCGGACCAAGGAAGCCCTACTAAGCGCATTGAATGATTCAGATCTCTCAAATGTTATTGACCTACCAACTGCATATGAGATCCTGACTAAACTGGAACTTTTGTATGAAGGAGATGAGTTTGTCAAAAGTGCAAGGTTGCAAAGTCTGAAAGGGAAATTTGAAAGATTGAAGATGAGAGATGATGAAAACATCACTACCTTTATGCCAAGAGTGAATGAGCTGGTATGTGGAATTAGAAATGCTGGTGGAACTCTAGATGAAAATGAGATTGTCTGCAAAATCCTAAGATCCCTTCCTGCTGCCTACAAAATCAAGGTTGCTGCAATTGATGAATTCGGAGCCCACACAACTGTCACAAGAGAACAATTGGCTGGCAAGCTAGCTGCATTGGAAATGACCGAGTTTGGAGATGATCTTCCCAAGACTGAATCTGCTTTCAAAGCCAGTGCCTATGTGAAAGGCAAACAGAGAATTGATCCGGGAGAAAACTCTTCAAGGAAGATGACATGGTATGATCAAGCAAGAAGAGACATGGAAGAAGAAGAAGCAGAAATAGCTCAACTTGAAGCCCTCATTAGAAAAAGACTACCAAGAGGATCCGGTAAGTATGAAGGAAAACTACCCTTTAAGTGCTTCAACTGCAATAAGATTGGTCATTTTGCTTCAAGATGTCTGGAAAGATCTGCAAGGTCTAATACTAACAGACAAAGGTTTCAAAAGAATTGCTATTATGTTCATGAAGAAGATGACAATGAAGAAGTAACAGATGATGAATCAGAACTAGGAAGCAAATCCGGAAATGAGTGGGTGTTTATTGCCATCAAGGAAGAAGATTCAATACTCTCTGAATCTGTCAATCACAAAGTTGTTGAAAATGCTTTGGCTGCTCAAGTGGAAGAAAATGATGATTGGGTCATTGACAGTGGATGTTCTCACCATATGACTGGTGACAAGAATAAGTTATTAAATTTGGAAAGGTATGAAGGAGGAATGGTAAAGTTTGGTGACAATTCTGCTGGCAGAATCAGAGGCAGGGGAACTATTTCCTTTGATGGAAAGAGCAAAACAGGTAATGTACTATATGTTGAAGGATTGAAGCACA
The DNA here is from genome assembly GCA_027924645.1 of Cunninghamia lanceolata. Lineage (NCBI taxonomy): Eukaryota > Viridiplantae > Streptophyta > Pinopsida > Cupressales > Cupressaceae > Cunninghamia > Cunninghamia lanceolata. The sequence continues at coordinate 1,285,494 of BSBN01000088.1, forward strand.
ATCTTCTCAGTGTTGGTCAGTTAGTAGACAAAGGCTATGATCTTTGGTTTAAGAATGGAAAATGCAGAATCTTTACAAGCTCTGGAACTGAAATTGCATCTGGTACTCAGACAAAAGGTAATATCTTTCATCTGGTTGGTTCAAATAAAAGATGTTTGTTTGTTCAAATTGATCAGAGTTGGTTATGGCATAGAAGAATGTGTCATGTAAATTTTGATAACATCATCAAGATAAGCAATACTCAGGCTGTAAGAGATCTTCCAAAATTGATGAAACCTACAAATAGTGTGTGCAAAGAATGTTAGTTAGGTAAACAAAGCAGAGTCTCTTTCAAAATCAAAGATTAGTCTTCTACCGGATTGTTGGAATTAGTACATACTGATCTCTGTGGTCTGACAAGAATCAAGAGTCTGCAAGGTGATAGATATTTCATGTTGTTAATTGATGACCATTCCCGGATGATGTGGGTTACCTTTCTAAAAGAAAAATCAGAAGCATTTGAGAAGTTCAAAATCTTCAAAGCTATGGTAGAGAATCAAACCGGATTGAAACTAAAGTGTCTAAGGTCTGATAGAGGTGGTGAATTTACATCTGGTGAGTTCATTGACTTTTGTGAGAAGCAGGGTATAAGGAGACAATTGTCTGCTCCTAGGACTCCACAGCAGAATGGAGTAGTTGAAAGAAAGAACCGGACCATCCAGGAAGCTGCCAAGACAATGATGTTGGAAGCAAATGTTCCTCAGATGTTCTGGAAAGAAGCTATCAGCACTGCAGTCTACACTCTAAATCGAGTTCAAATCAGAAACAGTACCAGTAAGACCCCCTACGAACTCTGGTTTGGCATCACTCCTACTATGAAATATTTCAGAGTATTTGGTAGCAAGTGTTATATCAAAAGAGATGAAGATCTAGGAAAGTTTGATGCCAGAAGTGATGAAGGAATTTTCTTGGGTTACTCCACTCAAAGCAAAGCATACCGGTGTTACAATAAGAGACTGAGGAAGATGATAGAAAGCACTAATGTGAAAGTTGATGAAGGAATTAAGAAGCACTCAAGATTTTATGAATTTGATGAAGATGACCAAGACGGTGTTCAGATTCAAGGAACTCAATCCTCTCCGGTAAGACAGAGTCAGCCTGATCCGGTAAATCAGGAAGAAGAGATAGGTTTGAATGAGCCTGATCAAGAAGCAGCAGTGCAGGATACTCCCAAAATTCCTAGGTATGTAACACTAAACCACTCTGAAGATCAGATCATAGGTGACAGAAGCAAAGGTGTGCAAACTAGAAGGAATGTTGCTCAAAATCAGGATGAATGTTGTCTGATTTCAAAGATTGAACCTAAAACAGTAAATGAAGCCTGCAATGATGAAAACTGGACTAAAGCAATGAAAGATGAATTAATGCAAATTGAGAAAAATCATACTTGGGATCTTGTTCCCAGACCTAGAGACAGGAATGTGATTGGAACCAAATGGGTCTTCCGGAACAAACTGAATGAAGCTGGTGAAGTTATCAGAAACAAAGCTAGATTGGTCTGCAAAGGCTACTCTCAAATAGAAGGAATTGATTTTGAAGAGACCTTTGCTCCGGTAGCAAGAATTGAAGCAGTCAGATTATTTCTTGCATTTGCTGCCTTCAAAGACTTCAAGGTATATCAGATGGATGTCAAGTCTGCCTTCCTAAATGGTGATCTGGAAGAGGAAGTTTACATTGAACAACCGGATGGATTTCAATTATCTGACAATGATGATATGGTCTGTAAGTTAAAGAAAGCATTGTATGGATTAAAACAAGCTCCAAGAGCATGGTATGAAAGGTTGGATAAGCATCTTGTGCAGATTGGATTCAGCAAAGGTACTGCTGATAGTAACTTATATTTCAAAATTGATCATGAAAACATTTTGATTGTTGAAGTGTTTGTAGATGATATCATTTTTGGAGGAAGAGATAGTATGTGCAAAACTTTTGCAAATTAGATGAAATGTGAGTTTGAAATGTCTATGCTTGGTGAAATGAATTTCTTCTTGGGTCTGCAAATTACTCAAACAAAGAAAGGAATCTTCATTTCTCAGACCAAATATGTGAAAGAATTGTTAAGGAAATTTGGTATGGAAGATTCAAAACCAATGAACACTCCCATGGCAACCGGATGTAAGTTGAGCAAAGATGATGACTCCCCAAAGGTAGATCAGACAATGTATAGATCAATGATTGGTGGACTGTTGTATCTCACTTAGACCAGACCAGATATAATGTAGGCTGTTGGTCTTGTGGCAAGATTCCAGGCTGATCCTAGAGAATCTCATGTTATGGCAATCAAAAGAATTTTTAGGTACTTGAAAGGAACAGTTGAGTATGGTCTATGGTACCCTAGAGATCCGGATTTCTCTCTTCATGCTTACACAGATGCAGATTGGGCAGGAGATGTAGATGATCGAAAGAGCACCAGTGGTGGAGCATTCTTTTTGGGGAATAGATTGGTTTCTTGGATAAGCAAGAAACAAGATGCAATATCTTTGTCTACAACTGAAGCAGAATACATTGCAGCAGCAAGCAGTTGCACTCAAATCCTATGGATGAAGCAGATGCTAAGAGATATTAAAATTGAATATGTGGAGCCTATCACAATTTTCTGTGATAATTCAAGTGCAATTAATATTTTCAAGAATCCGATATTACACTCTAAGACTAAGCACATATCTATCAAGTTTCATTTCTTGAGAGAACAAGTGAACAAGGAAGAAGTCAGGTTGGAGTATGTCCCCTCCAAGGATCAGATTGCATATATCTTGACTAAACCTATTCCCAAGGACTCTTTTGAATATCTCCGGGAGAAGTTAGGGGTCATGGCCCCTCCGGTGATAAACTAGGATGCATTGATGTGCATCAGTCCGGTGGATATCACAGTCACATCTTGTGATCCGGATTGATGATGGGGAGCTACTACTAAGGGGGAGTAGCTGGTATGATTCTGATGTGTTAAAACTACAAGTATGAGCCCTTTGCCATTGATGTCAAAGGGGGAGAGAAGACATGTGAAAAACAAGTGGTTGATGATCAAAGGGGGAGCAGTAAAGGAAGAGAAGACATGTGAAAAGTTGTTGTTGATAGGGGGAGCTGTGATAGAAAGGAGAAGTTCTTGTCTTGATGGTTTTTCAAATCATATGTTGCCATCAATGACAAAGGGGGAGATTGTTGCAAGTATGAGGTGAACCAGTGTTTTCATTGATGTCAACATACTCATATTGCATTGACAAGAAGGATTGGATGAGCTGTGTGCTGAGGATATTGAGAAAATTAGCCTCAGTCAGGAACAGTGAAGAACAGTGATGAGAAGAAGGCAAATGTATTGTATAGGTTGAGAACCGAAGGATGCGGATTAAAGGGTTTGTAGATATGAGTCTTGAGATGCTTCAGTTAAGTTTTTAGAGGTCCGCATGAAGACCTGAAGAAGTTATGGCTGTCGGTGTAGAACCGGTTCCGGCAAGTATTCAGAGGTGACAGAGGATCACAAAAAGGTCCGGTGAGGTCCGGAACTGTATAATCCTAATCTGTGGATTGGAAGGAGTCTTTGGGATGTCCTTGTGATGTGCCATCTCGAGTTGTGTATAATTTGGAGGTCCGGAAGTACCTCCTGCATTATGACAGTGGCGACAGACAGTGTTCTTGAAGTTCTGGATAAGGAGGATAAGAGATTTCAGTAAGTAAAGGAAATGCGGACGTACCTGGTCATTTAGGCAGGCTTGTGAAGGTTCTTGGATCATGTTGAGGTTGTGTTGTTGGTTCGTATTGATAGTAGAACCTGGAATTGAAGATATTCTTCTGGATGAAGTTCTTGCTCTGTTTAGCCGACCGGATGAGTTGTTCATCCTGCGAATGTTCTTGTGGTGGCTGACCGGATGTGTTATTCATCTTGCAGATACTCTTATGGTTGTTTGCCGACTTAGATGTTTGTTCCTAAGTCGATGTCTTGTATAAATAATGGTTTGTGAGTTCATTTCGAAGTGTGGATTGTGTGGATGAGTGTGGCATAGCGAAGAGAAGTGCGAAAGGCAGAGCAGAGGTTTTTGGGCTTAAATGGAACTGATCCGAACATGGTAGAGATGTCATTCTCTAGTTCAAGATTGTGATTCTTATCACTTTGTAGACAGTGTGTCTCCTTGTAGGCAGTGGGCCTCTTTGTGAGCAGTGTGCTCGGGCAGTGAGCCCTAATTGGCAAGTGCCATTCTTTTTCTTATTCTTCTAACAGAGAATAATCCTTGGGTTAATCACCTCGTGGTTTTTCCCTTAACCGGGTTTTCCACGTCAAAATCTTGGTGTTCAATGTGTTGATGTTTATCTGCTCTTGTGTTTATGTATTATGCTTTCATGGATGATTAATTGATATGTTGTTAACTAACAACGAAGAATCAAGTGTTTGAAAGAACAAGAAGTTTTATACAACTGATTCACCCCCCCCCTCTCAGTTGTATGCCTTAAATCCAACAATGTTTCAACTGGAACACTTTCTTTACTTTTCTTTTCTTCCTCAGCCTTTCTCCTCTTTTCCCGGCTGGCATCAAGTGCCTCTTTTGAGATGCCTAGGCCTTGAGCAATATGCTCTACTTCTTTTCTCACCTTCCTCTTTATTTCAGGTTCCCTGAGTTCTACATGTATCTTTACACTCAACTCCTCAAAGGTTCCAAACCTTTCTGCCTTTGGATCTTTGGGCTGACTTAGCATGTGTTGAACATGCAGCTCCACTATTTGTTCATCCACTTCATACCCCATGGGCATGATCCAGACAGTCCTTGGCTCCACTACCTCCATTAGGCACTGATCAGTGTCCACCATAAAGTACACTGAGTCTTTGTATTTTTCAACAAGAGACTGGGGAATTCTTTCTCTTGCTTGCATCATGCTTTGGAGGTTTTTGAAGTATCCCCATAGGGCTGTATTTCTTGCTTTGGCATCCCCAAGCCCATGTAGATAGTCTCTTATTTGGACTGCAACAGGTTTGTCATTCTGCCATGCCCATCCACTTGATCCGAGCAGCTCATTCATGAAGTAGAAGAATAGACATAATATAAGAGAACCATACTTAAAGGAATTCTTCTTGTCCTTCTTGATTTTTTGTATATTTTCCATTAATTGGCTTAAGAGCAGTTCGCAGAGATCATATTCTACATTCTTCCTTAGCATTTCATAGGCAGTATACACTGCAGTTCCGGATACAGAATTCTCCCTGCTGGCGTGATAGATCTTGTATCCTATTATCATGGATGCATACTTGATATCCAGATCCAAAATATCTTCAATGGTCATTGCCCTCTTATCAAATTTTGATCTGGTGGCCTCAGTTACAATGTTGTTCTTGACAGATTTGAGAATAGGTATCCCTCCGGAAGAGTATAGACCAGTTACTGCCCTAATTGCCTCTTTTGTGATTTTGTAAGGTCTATCCAACCATAGGAAGTTGTCATGCATTCTGCTCAATACATATCGGACCCATTCTTCTTCTTCAAAGCAGGGGAAATGAATGAATTGATCAAACTGTTTCTTCTGGATACCCTTGTACTCTGGTTTAAGCTCAAAAGCATTGTCTATCAGTTGTTTGTGATAGAGATCTCTCAATTTGAATTCCCTGAATTCCTCAATGCTTGCATGTATGTAAACCCTAATGTCTTCTATGTGTAAAACTCCATGAGGAACACTGGAAAATGCTCCTAAGGGATCTACCTCCAATGACTTGTATGGATGTTTCTTAAATTCAGGTCGGGGCCTATCTGAGATTTTTACTATATTTGGAGTAGCCATTTCTTCAAAAGATTTGTAGCAAGATATCGAAAGTGGAAAATATCTTTTGCATCTTCGGTTGCACGGAGTGGCTGGATTGATTTCTGTATGTAATGACTTCGGTAGGAGATCTTCGGTGAACTTGATGAGTTTTTTTGCAGAGCTCTGCTTTTCGCTTCTTCTTGGATGTGGAATGATCAAGTGATTGTTGAGAAATCCCTTATATCATTTCGCAAACCCTAATATCTGTTTGCAATAAATGCTCCACCTATATTATTCTGATTTGCTTTATCCGAATAGCTTGGAGTATCCCGGATCAGTTCTGATCTATGAACATCATGCAGATCTTTCAATCATGAATAAATCGAGATGACACATTACAAGAACATCCCAAACATTCTGTCCAGTCCGCAGAGCAAAATAATGTACTTCCGGATCTCTCCGGACCCTTTTGTAGTCCTCTGTCATTCCGGAGCATCTCCCGGAATAGGTCTTACTTGATCGATCACAACTTCTTTGCATCTTCATGCGGACCTCTGAAATCTTGTCTGGATCATCTCAGGACTTATATCTTCAAACCCTTTACTCCACATCTTGTATGACATCCAGCACCACTTGATTGGCTGGGGGAACAGGATTTTATTTGAGTCTCCCCCTGAGCCAGAGCTCACTTTTTAATTTCCGGAAGAAATATTAGCACCAGAGTCTGGTGCGGATCCAACCTCTACATTCTCTGAACTTTTCTTCACCCAAATCTTGTTCATCTGATTCCTAACTTCATCCACATTCATCTTTTGTTTACCCTTGTCTTGATTCTGATTATATACCGGACCTCTTTTGTCCTGATTCTTGCTTCTGCAGACTTTTGCATTATGACCGGACCTATTACAGATTTGGCAAATAACATTTCTTTGCATATTTGACTGATAACCTCTTGATATGCATTGATTAGCCATATGACCTACTCTATTGCATGCAAAGCATCTACCATTGAATGATTTGTTTATTTGCATATTTCTGCATTCATGAAACTTGTGTCCATACCTTTTGCAGTTAAAGCACTGTCCGGAGAAGGATGAATTAGTCTGATTCATTCTCTTTCTACACTGATTAGCTTTGTGACCAAAGTGATTGCAGCTGTGGCAGTATCCATTGAAGGATGGATATCTTTGAGCATTGGGCTGTCTTACCGGAGGTCTTCTAGGCCTATTCCTTGGATTTTCTGATCCAAAATTCTTTTGACCGGATCCGGAGCTTTCTCCTTTCTCATATCCCAAACCATACTTGTCATCTGTCCTCTTTTGACTTCCACGAAGTACTTCAAGTTGGGCAGAACTTATCTTGAATTTTTCTTTATATTCATTTGCTGTTTGAAGATCTCTTTTGAGAGAGGCAATTTGATCCTCAAATTTTTCTTCATTATCTTTGGCATCTTCAAGATCAGATTCAAGATGTCTGATAATCCTGTCCATCTGGTGGCATTCTTCTGATTTCTCTTTAAGAGATTGTCTTAGATTGTCTTCAGCTTTTCTTTTTTCTTCAATCTCTTGAGTAAACTTTATAGTTCCTGATTCCATTTCATGTCTTAACATAATGACTTCTTTTGATAACTTTTCACATAACTTGGTTTGCTCAGTCAATTCTTCATTTGTATTGCTTTCTTCACTTTGTCTTGCCAATTGTTGGAGCAGCTCCTTTCTCTTTTTCATAGAGAGACTTAATTTGTCCTTTAATTCTCTCATGAATTCATCAACCTGTTTGAGTCTTTCCTTTAATTCATTGACTTCAGAATTTGACTGTTCAAGATCCTCAAGGGTAGTCTTGAGTTGCTCCCTTAAACCATATGCATCCATTTGAACTCCCAGATCTTCCTCAAGCTGTTAGGCTCTATTAGGAGGAACCTTGCTCTGATACCAATTGTTGATAACTAAGAGGGGGGGGTGAATCAGTTATCCTAATTATTTCTTCTTTTGAACTTTCTTATTAATCAAAGCAGCATTGAATCAAACAAACAAACATTACCATGAAATAAGAAACACATGACATAGTATTTTTGACATGGAAACCCAGTTAAGGGAGAAAACCACGGGGTGATTAACCCAAAGATTATTCTCTGTTAAAAGAATAAGGAATTACAAAATGGCACTTGCCAATTAGGGCTCACTGCCCGAGCACACTGCTCACAAAGAGGCACACTGCCTACAAGGAGACACACTGTCTACAAAAGAATGTTATACAATACTTGAACTGATTGGAAGCATCTACATATGCTGGAGTTCAGTTCCGGTTAGGCTCAGTATACTGATCTGTTGCACTTCATCTTTCCTCTGTTCTTTATTCTGCTATCTTTTCACATACCAGATCTTTCTTACTGCTTCTGCTCTACTCTGTATTTATTCGCATTCACCTTCACACCATCACTCTTTTCACAACTAAATCCATCCTCTATATATATCGCACTAGTGATTTCATTATCTTTCTAGTCGGCACCCAGAATAATCTATCTTCTCACAAACTCTGTTCTGTCGGCTGAATCCTTGCATATCAAGTAATGCAGATCAAGCATATACTTGTAGATATCATTAATCATGTCGGCCAAACATGATTCATGCCTTCACAGCCTTTACCATCAACAGTAACACATTCAAAAAATAGTCTGATACTCTGTCAGTCAGTTCTTCCTCTGTTCTCACTGTCTCTCAGGAATCCGGTACTCAACTATTCATATCTTTTTCTTTGTTCATCACCGGAGGCTAAATACTTGGAATATACTACTCAAGGTAGTCCTCTTGACTTCCCCAAATCTGCACTGCACCAAGACACTTCCTCTGAGAGATCCGGACCAATCTGTCGGACCTTGCCACATGCTCTGTTCTTGTTCACCAGACCACAACAATCTTCATTCTGACTTCCGGTAGAGACACACCATGACTTGCGGATATGTGGGATGACCTTTGTTGCCATCAATGACAACAACCATGAATCCATATAGTGTCTCTTGCCAACAGAATTATCATCCCTTAAAGATTGAATTGCTTCAATTCCTTTCCACAATTCCATTAACTCATCATATAATGGCTCTAGATAAGCATCAATTATATCTAAAGTCACACTTTTATTTCCTAGTATAATCAATGATAGCATTAAGAAAAATGGTTTAGTTGCTAACCATGGAGGAAATTTATAATTTATTACAAACACTAACCAAGTTGACCATTTAGTACTTTGATTTGAGAATGGGTTCACCCCATCTAGAGCCAAACCCAACCTTATATTACGAGGATCTTGAGAAAAATTAGGCCATCTGTTATCAAATTCCATCCACGTCTTAGAATCAGACACATGTCATTGTTTTCCATTGGTGCTCTTATTTTGGGCATGCCATTGCATAAGTTTAGTAATTTCTCTACACCTATACATTTGGAGCAATCGTGGGATTATCAGAAAGTGGTGAAGAACCTTTCTAGGAACTACAGCTGATTTCAACCCTTGTCTATACCTCACTTCATGACATTTTAGACATTCACTCTCACTTGCAAGATTATTGTGAAATGATACACAACCATTCACACATGTGTGGATGTTTTCATACCCTAAGCCTAGCTTAGTGATTTTCTTTTACATTGACTTCATTTTGTTGGCAATGTGGAGTCAAGTGGTAACAACGAACTTAATAATGCCAATAACTAATCTACACTTTCATTTGTCCAACCAAACACCACTTGCAAGTTAAGAATTTGAAGGATTGTTGTCAAATGACTTAACTTGCAATTAGCATAAATGGGCTTTAAAGCATCCTCCATCAGCTTGGCCCAATCATCTTTTAGACCCTCATTCAACATTCTATCAACTTCAAACCCTTCATCTAACATTGTTGCCTCTTCATCTATGTTTGGTGCCACTTCATCTATGTTTGTTGCCTCTTCATCTCTCACACTCTACAATTCTATCATATCTTCTTAATAATTGTAATCCCAAGGGCTTATACCACTATGCCCATATCTTATCATATGCTGATAAATTAGATTTCTTTTTCTCACCTTTCCACTAAGACAATCATTACATAGACATGGGTATTCATCCATGTCCCTCTCATTGGCTACTCTCTCATCAAATGCATGGTATTGATCCATAGTCAACCTTTGATGTTGATCCATGGGTCAGTGTAAGAAGTTGGGTGCACTTTTTGGCCAAAAAGTGGAAGTGTTTTCTCTAATTTTTAGAATTTGTCACATTTGACCTAAACATTTGAGGTACTTAAAATTTAATCTTAAAAAAAGTTAGTAATATGAAATGTAGTACTCGGAGTCTAGTTTCCAAATATGTAATTTATTTTAATACTCAGATGATACAAATTGATTTTCAATAGGCATTTCTAAAAACCACTGTTTAAAAGTCACTTTTTTTTTACCATACCATGCATGTGTACGACCAACATAATTTGACCTAAATAAAAGTATTTTTCTAAATCCTTTTGGGGAAAGATGTGTAGTACAGTGAAGTTTGATGAGGATATTTTTTTATAATTTTTTTCCAAATATATTTTTTAATTAATTTTTTATTGGCCCTAATTGTTATTTTCGAAAACCCTCGTGTACAGCCAACATAATTTGAGCAAAACTAATCATAAAATGATTTTTTTTTTCATTGTGTAAAGAATGATGTGTAGATTGATGACATAATTTTTTTTAAAAACCTTTAAAAATTAAAAGTTATTAAAAAAATACAAACACCTGTCATTTCAAGTTTTTGGACTAGTTTGATCATAAATTAAATAATAAATAGAAAAAAAGTCCAATAAAAAGACACATATTTGAAAACTAGACACTGCCTTCTGTAATGGGTTTTAATTTCGTAAAAAAAATCAGAAAAAAATGTCATCAGCCATATAGGTAAACTCAGTCTTTTCTCTTGTTCTGTACTTACAAAAAAACATGTAGGTCCAAGGCAAGGGGTTGGGTTACCATGCCTTTCCCAAGCCTAAGTTTTTAGGAATGGGTACCCATTCTAAAATGGGTATGCATTATGAATGGGTACCCATTCCTTTTGTATGGGAAAAAAAAGCACGCATGATTTTTTTTCAAATTTAAATATATATATATAGAAATGAGTACCCATTTTTAAATGGGTACCCATTTAGGATCGGGTACCCGTTCCTAAATGGGTACCTGTTCCTAATCAGGTACCCATTCCTAAGTGGGTACCCATTTAGGCTCGGGTGCCCATTCCTAAACAGGTACCCGTTTTTGTCAGGATTTTGTTTTTGCTTGCGAATTCCCCTCTATGTGGACCCAACTTCTTGCACTTACCCCCATCTGTAATGTTCTACACATAGTAACAAAAATCTTTTGGGGAAAAATCGGCAAACCAAAAGTTCAAGAATTTTTGAAAAAATGGGGAAAAAATCAGATTTTTAAGAAAATGTAAAAAATTGTAGAATAAGAAACAAAAATATTTTTTTTAATTGAAAAGCTTTTCTATAGCAATAGAGTTATAGAGAGCAAATAAAATAGAGTGTTTAACTAATGAATTGTAAAAAATAGATTTTTGTAGTTTACATTCAAATTGTTGATTACATTTCATTGTACAAATTTCAAACTCAAAGCATTACTTCACATTGCATAACTAATAACTAGATGTTGATAGATGACAAAATTTTAATTACAATATAGTTTTTACAAAGCCAACCTAAGAAGTTATGCAATTACTTCACATTCCATAACTAATAACTAGGAGTAGCTACCAATTGCATTTGCTTGTCATGGCATTCTGTGAGACCACATTTCTTTGAGGCATTTTTTTCAAATAGTTCACTGCCTTGTCTATGCTACCATATTCTTCATACATGTCTACCAAAGCATTTTATCAAACAATTCACTACCTTGTTGCTATGGCTAAAATCCTAAAACAAGTACTTTCGAACAAGCTATGGATGCTTGGAAAAAATTTATCAAAGCATAATAGTAAGCAATATCATAGACAAGGTAGTGAACTGGTTGAAAAAATACCTCAAAGAAATGTGGTCTCATGGTGATGGAATGCCATGACATTCCATAACAATTCGCTTGTCATGGCATTCGTCATGGCATTCCATCACCATGAGACCACATTTCTTTGAGGCATTTTTTCCAAAGCTCATTGCCTTGTCTATACTACCACATTTTTCATACATGTCTACCAAAGCATTTTATCAAACAGTTCACTGAGGTGATATCAAACAAGCTATGGATGCTTGGAAAAATCTATCAAAGCATAATAGTAAGCAACAAGCTATGGTCTCATGGTTTTTTTTTTGGTGTGAAAATTAGCGTGATTTTATTTGTAGGTTTTAAATGTATTTTTTTGTCAATTTTGCTATTTGAAATGGGGAAAAATCTCTGTGGTTAGCTTTATGCATTTTTTAATTGTAGGATTCTCATAGTTAGTGAACAAGGTAGTGTTCATGAAGGAATGGAAAAGATGCGTAGAGCCTTTGAATTATACTTGTACTGTGTAATGGCATTGAATCATTTAGCAAACCATTTTTCTTCATAGGGCAGCATTTTCTTGTGGAACAGTTGACTAAGATAGCTCTTGTCTCAACTGACCACCCTCTCATGAAATCTCATTCATATTATAATATTGCATGATCTTATCATAGTAAAGGTGATTATGACACCACTGGCTAGTACTACATGGAATTAGTTAGGGAAAGCTAGAGGCCATAGGATTTTGTGTTGCCATACTTTGGGCTGGGATAGGTTGAATTAAAGTTGAGAGATCTTAAGAGTTCTCTCTCAAATTTTGAAAAGGTTCTGTAGGTCCACCCTAAGAACTGTGAGAGCTTAAAAGTTGTAGGCCATATATATGCTTAGCAAGGGCAGGCAGAGAAGGTGTTAGGACTATCCAAAATTCACCTAGTCCCACTTGGTTTCATACACTTATCTTTCCATTAAATTCATCCTAAGAGTCCATATTCCTTATACAATTATTCGAGGAGTCATTCATAAGCATCCCATATCATGTCCATGAGAAAGACATTTGTATTTCGATCATTGATGTGTTTTTTGTCTCTTACTACAGCCCAACAGTACATTCAAATAGCTTTGGCCGGTGTGTGGGAATGAAAGGAAGTCAAAGGATAGTTACCGTTTCCCTACAACATGCAGTAACTTCACTTGCAGTGTTGCAATATACAAAGACTAGTTACCCTAGCCATGTGGAGGTCTCAAAAGTAATTAGCAGGCTAGTGGCAAGGGTTTGAGTAGCATATAATATTTCACTATGAGCCCACAACAAACAAAATGTTGACCTGCAGTGATGCAGTAAGAGAAAACAGTAAAGATTCACCATAGTCCCATGGTGGACAAGAAGATAAATAGCAGTATGGCGGTAAGGGCTAAGCTGATAGATAACACATACCGAAGCCCCGTGATAGTTTAGAGAAGGTCTTGTAGGCTAGTGGTAAGTAGTAAAATAATATAAAGTATGTCTCGCGCTCTCTCCATAGTCAAATCCAATGCTTGCAGTGATGTGGTAAATAGTGAAGGGATGCCAAAGGATCCTAAGGTCCCGCAATGCTTAGATCAAAGGTTAGCGGCAATGCAGTATGAGGTATAAGGGATAAAATGTATCCTGCCATCCTACAATGATGTGAATCAAGGCTTGTGGGGTGGTGGTAAGCAGTGAAAGATGTAGTATAATCGTCCACAAGCTCCCGCGGTCTCGCAATAGACCTAAATAGGTCTTGCGGTGATGTGGTAAAGGATTAAATGTTGAAGTGACTATATCTCTACCTTGCAGTAGTTATCATTGATACCCGCGAGATTGTGGTTATCAATGAAATGACTGCAAATCTTGAATCAATGGTCTGTGTTTGAAAGACTTGAATGCTAAGATTTTTCAATTTTGTGGCATGAACTAGAGTAATGAAAAAATGACTAGCTCCATAGCAGAATAAAAAGAAGAATAAAATTTAGAATTTCTTTGTATTTCATCATGTAAGAAAATTTAGTGGTGATTATAGATGGTGAATTCAAGCTTTGTATGTGCATTTCAGTCATCTTCCAACTAGGTAAGTCTACCTCATCACTCTATTGATAAAAGTTGGTCTTTAGTTTATGCTTTGCTTTCAACTAGTTTGGTAGAGCAAGTGACTATCAAAACCCTAGTTCATAAAAGCATCAAACTATGGCACCTAATAAAATTTGAATTTGTAAGTAAGACCACTAAACCCCTTGTTCCCAAAAAGCAATCCCTTCAATAGTCACTATTGGACATTTTACCAAATTTAGTTGACAAAGGGTAGAAGAAACTATTCAAGGATGTAGCAGAGGGTTGTCGAGATGCTAGAGTCCCTATCTCAGGATGAAACCTTTTTTGGTATTTTTATGAAAAGCAAGATGGATAGGGACCGGTTGCAAACCCATGGAATTGGAATTTGGCTAAGCTTGTGGTGCCAAATATATTCATTGATGTGGATTTGATCAGGATATTGGCACATCACTATCATCCAACCACCAAAACTATCATGTTGCCAAATGGGTCACCATTAGTGGTTGTGGATAGAAATGCAATCATTGATTGCTTCATGCTCAACAAGAAATCCCTCACAAAAGTTGACTTGAAGAAGAGTGAACAAGAATATACCAGTCTGAGAAATACACATAGGAGTGATGAGTTGCCCATGTACATGAGGAAAGGGGCCAACAATAGAAGGATTTCAATCCCAACCACTGCAATTGAGCCTTTTCCAGTATATGACTTTGCTATGTATTTCAAAAGGACATATTTTTCTTTATGTCAAGTGCTAGGAATTGATGCCCAAGATAGAATGCCAATTGGCATGATGATGATGGCCATGAGAATACATAACCTAGAGGTTAATGTTGAGTATGATTTTGTATCATTTATTAAGAAGAAATTGCATGACAGATTTTTGCAAATAAGGGAGAATAAGACACCTATGGAGTTCAAATATTATTCTTTTTTCTGTCATTTAATTTTGTATCAAAACAAAAGAAAGTGGCCCAGCAGGATGGACTTGAGCGTTATTGATTAAAAAAGACATAGATTGCCTACATAGTGCTGGTGTTACAAATGGGACACTCATTGTCAAAATTGTAACTATGTTGTGTTCCATGATGATTTCTTAGTCAGAATAATGAATTCCCTTGGTAGCCTTTCTCCTAGATTGAGCAAAGAGGTCAGAGAAATGTTGAGGCCTCTTGCTCATAGGCTAGAATAGGGTCACAAACATAACTTTTCTAATTGATATTTCTTGCCTGACCATACTATAATCAGACTATATGGGTGTACTCAATCACCCCATTTGTTGCCAAAATTTGTGCCAAACAGAATTGCTCTTCTTGAATTCATATGGCAAATGCTCTGGATGGAGAAAGATGTGATGAAAAAAACAAAAGAAGGGCACATTTCTTCTAGATTCCACTATGTTTGGTGAATGGTCCATTGTTGCATATACCTTGGAGGAGTTGCAAGCCTATTTGAAGGCAAAATATTCTTTGAAATCAGGGATAGAAAGGGTTTTTGATCCAGAGGGTCACATGAACTTTTTTAGACAAGTCATCCTTACTAGGATGGGGATATCCTATCAAATCAATTTTGATGAGGATGTGATTAGAAATTATGTCACTTTTGAAGAAGTATATAATAGGAAAAGAAAATGGGAAATTTTGAAGAAGATTAAGGATGACAAAAGAAAACAAAACCCTAATTTTTCAAGATTTTTTGTTGAAGAGGACCCTTTGAAAAGAATAGATTTGATAATTGATAATTGATCATTTTGAAAGAATATATGAAAAGTCTGAGAAGCAACCTACAAAGGCTACAAAGATCCCTATTAAAAATCCAACATGAGTTGTGATTCAAGAACCTGCTCTAGATGCAATGTCAGTGCAAGATCCATTTGTTCTTGATTCACCGCCTGCCAAAAGGCAAAAGACTAGTGATGTTTCTCTACTGGTTCCATATGAAATGACTGAAGAAGTTGGTGACAATGAGGAGGTGGCTAGTATTTTGAGGCAAATGGGAGAGGAGGAGGAAGTTGATCAACCCCTTATTGGTCAAGAAATAGAAGTACACAAACTAGAAGCAACAATGGATGAACAGGCACAAGGTGAGTCTGAACTACAAGAAGATGAAAGGGTTGTGGCTTCTATGAGGTTCATCGACGATATGATTTCATCAATACCCTAGAATTTAAAGATTTTTGGCTCAAAATGAAGATGAAAGAATTTGAAGAAAAGGTGGAAATAAATAAAATGGGTGTTGATGAATCTCAACATGATCAAATTGTGACACATACTTTCAAGGATTTGAAAATTGATGAAATAAATGTCAGACCTAATGAGGCTAGACAAATTGTTTTGAAGAGTAATATGTTGATCATCTCTGGCCTTGAATTGAATAAAATGTTTTGTTGGACCAAGTGAGAAATCAATATGATCCCATGATGGTTTCTGAGTTTGATTATGAGGATGGTGTCAGTGGTTGTGGATTTAAGCCAAAGATAGAGAATCTACCAATATGGGCCACATAAAAGAACACCAACAAGCCAAGATTACTTGATGTAGTCCAAGAGTTGAAGGGAATAGCTATGGTGAAAACATTTTAGGATACATTAGTTTTTGAAGTTTCCACCCTTACTGTGCACTTTGCAATGTTCACACAAGCTGTTGTCAAGAAAATGGAGCATAGATTGCTCGACTATGAAAAAACTCAAATTGAGATGAATGATGAAGTGAATAGACTGTATCTAGAAAATGTCAAACTAAAGCATCAATTGAAGGGTGTTGATTCTCAAAGCCAAGCAATTGTGCCATACCAAGCCCCTATGCCACAAATAACTAGCGATAATATAGTTCTAGTTGATCAGTTGAATGCATTGAAGTTGAAGTTGGAGAAAGAAATTGAAGATTTGAAAAAGCAAAATGAGAAGACAAAGGATGAGGGCAAATTGAAAATACTTGAGGTGTTTGAGAAGATTTTGGAATACAAAGTAAAATTGGTTGTTGACAAGTTAGGAGATGTGCATGAATTCTATTCTTCCTTGTCTAATGCCATTGATCAGTTGAAGGTCAATCTTTCTATTTTGGGTCCAATATACAAGAAATGGAAACCTACACACCATACATTGCTAACCTCGTGCAAAGTTCTACAAAGAGATCTAGGTGCTTTGGCCTCACTCAAACCAACAGAGAAGATGGTGAGAATGATCTTGGATGAATTTTAGTATGTGAATGGTGAGAGCCAGAAAATGCAAGAAAAGATTTATTCTTTTGTTACCTTCAAACACCAGTTGATTCCTTCCATTTTGATAGAGGATAAAAAGATCAAAGATTTTGATGCATGGAAAACTGAATATGGTCAAACAGTTTCTCAAGTCATTGATTTATCGAAAAAAGATGAAAACATAAATATTCTCAGTTTCAATGTCATTTTAGATAGAGTAATTGCTCTAGATGTTGGATATGCAAAGTTCATCATTGATGTCAAAGTGCTACTGGACAAAAGATGGAAAAATCACTAGGCCAACCTACTCTAGATCCAAGAATATAAATGGACTAGTGATTTCATAGTGTACCAATGGGAGCATTAGTATTTGACAACCAAAGAATAAGCAGGCCAAGTATGCATAGGAATAATTAGCATCAAGCTGGCATCAACATGGCACCAACAAATCCTGGACGTCCTCCTATTTTATCTTTTTCTTGTTTTTATGCTTTCTAATATGTATTCAAAATATATTTGGTAATCTTTTTAAGAATTGTCAAAAAGTATATGTTGTAATAGGTCATATTAAGGGGTGGGTATATGAAAAGTCATTTTTTGGAATGTGAAAGGTCTAAACCTTGTAGCTTCCTTCACCCCTATAAGAAGGAAACCAAGATATTGGGAAAGCTTTCTGGGAATTTGATTTTGGAAAAAGACATTGTAAGACCTGCTCTTCAAAGATATATCAATAAAAGCAAATATCATTTCTCTGGTGTCATATATCTAGTTATCAATTGCTTGTTGAATATTCATGTTATAATTTATCTGGTTGTCTCTATTTTTGTTTGTCCTTGTTATTTGAACTAACATATCAAATATAAGTTTAGTTCTTTAAGACACATTTGTTGTTTTTGGGTAGTTTATCTAATTGGGTTTCCTCAAGTAGGGATTAAATTCCATTTAATATATCACTGTAACTTGGAGGATTTAATTTGGATAATTAAGAAGAGCCACGTAATAATAATCTTGCATGTCTATGCCAGTCATAGACAATCCCATGCCAAGTAATTCAAGTTGTGGCTAGATAGAAAGCACAAATCTTTCTATGAACAGACTCTATTACTCAATTGTTGAGAAAGGCACCAATCAATTCTTTTCCAAAATTATTTCCTTGTATCATATTAAAAAATTCCAATTTTAATTTTTGGTTGTGTAGGAGTAGGAGTAATAGTAGAATAGAAAATAAAAAAAGAAAATCTAATTCAAATCATATGCCAGTTTGGATTAGGGTGAATTGGATGATTCAATTGACAAAATTACATAAATCCCTTAATCTTCTCTGAAGTCACCAACAAATTTGAGGAGTAATTAATCATTGGTGAATATAAGGTAACACCCACCTGGGTAAAGAAGAGCCTAAAGTGTAGAGAATCCTAACTACTTGGGTGGATTCTGTTAGTTGGCCAAACTGGTTGCATAACCTAATCATAAAGCTTGGCATCCTTTTAAGGTTTTGCATACTACAAATTTGAGAACCAAGAGAAGGCTTTGGAAATTTTACAAAAGGTAACTCACATAGATCCACGTGATGCCCATGCATTTATCAAGATGGGTGAGTTACTAATATAGTCAGACCCCAATGCAGCCTTAGATTCTCTTAAGATGCCAAAGTCTCTTCTAAAGAAGAGCAGAGAAGAAGTACCCATTGAATTGTTAAACATCATTGGGGTTCTTCATTTTAAGTGTGATAAACTAGAGTTGGCTCAACAAACTTTTATGGAGGCATTAGGAAATGATGTTCTGCCTCTACATAAATCTCTATGGTCAATTCTGTACATGTTTTACTTGTAGGATTCTCATAGTTAGTGGAAAAGGTAGTGTTTATGAAGGAATGGAAAAGATGTGTAGAGCCTTTGAATTATACGCATACTATGCAATGGCATTAAATCATTTAGCAAACCATTTTTTCTTCATAGGGTAGCGTTTTCTTGTGGAACAATTGATATAGATAGCTCTTGTTTCAACTGATCACCCTCTCATGAAATCTCATTCATATTATAATCTTGCATGATATTATCATAGTAAGGTGATTATGACACCATTGGCCGCTACTATATGGAATTAGTCAAGGAAAGCTAGAGGCCACAGGATTTTGTGGATAAGTTCAATTAAAGATGGGAGACCGTAAAAGTTCTCTCTCAAATTTTAAAAAGGTTCTAGAGGTCCACCTTGAGAACTATGAGAGCTTAAAAGTTGTAGGCCATATACATGCTCAGTAAGGGTAGGCAGAGAAGGCTTTGGAAATTTTAAGAAAGGCAACTCGCATATATCAATGTGATGCCCATGAATTTATCAAGATGGGTGAGTTATTAATATCGTCAAACCCCAGTGTAGCCTTAGATTCTCTTAAGACAACAAAGTCTCTTCTGAAGAAGAGTAGAGAAGAAGTACCCATTGAATTGTTAAACAACATTGGGGTTCTTCATGTTGAGCATGATGAACTAGAGTTGTCTCAACAAACTTTTATGGAGGCATTAGAAAATGGCATTTGGGTTGAATTCATAAATAAAAGCCCCAGCACCAATTCTATAGTTTTTTTATGTGCTTTAAGGATATGAAATTATTCCAATGATAAGAAGAAGGTGGTGTTTCACTTGACTTATAGCTTCAATTCCCATATGCTCCAAAATGTGTAGAGGAAACTAATGAAAAATAGTCCGCTAAACCCTAAACTGCATGTATGGTTCTGGTACTTAGTTTCCTATGTAACTACTGTAAGTTACCAATCAAAAAGCTATAGATTTTGTGTTTAATCTAATGAGGGTTTTGAAATACCTCTGAATTTACTACAAAGGGTGTCCCCAAATCTGACTTCACTATAGAGGGCCTCGCTGACTTCAAATTCGTTGCAGCAAACTCCAAATTCCTTACCTACCTTTTCAGAAGTCTCCATGTCCTCTCCAAACAAGCTTTATCACCCATGCAAGTAGCTGCTATAACCCAAAACACCTTAGTGCCAGGCTAACCAACTAACAAAATGAGGAATTTAATGAATAATGGATCGCATGCAACACACTCCCACCAATAATTTCTTGAAATGTATTTTTTAATTTTGTCTAATTTGTATTTGCGTGACTAACTATTTAGTCATTTTTATTTGTATGACTAAATAATTTTTATTCGATGACTAAATAAGTCATTTATTTACACATTTATAGCTAAGTTGCAAAAAATTAGTAGAATTTAGTTATTTTTAGTTGTTGTGACTAAAATCTTTAGTTACGTAGTCATTGATTTGCTAAATTCTACTAGTGCATGCAGCATCAGAAACCCTTTTATTTTCAAGATCTTTCTCAAACATGCAAATATACCTATAGAAGAAGACATCATTGACCTTATTGGTTGTTTTAAATTCCCA
This sequence comes from Cunninghamia lanceolata, assembly GCA_027924645.1. Taxonomy (NCBI): domain Eukaryota; kingdom Viridiplantae; phylum Streptophyta; class Pinopsida; order Cupressales; family Cupressaceae; genus Cunninghamia; species Cunninghamia lanceolata. Next base: position 1,305,904 of record BSBN01000088.1, read on the forward strand.
AATTGATCTCAAGGAAAATAGATCTATAAAATAGCCATTTCTAATAATTGATTTGTCTCGAGGGATTGGCCAACAAATAAGAAGATTAGGGAGGTCTTTGATCTCCTTCTTTTCCTTTGCACTTTAGGCTCTGTAGGACCAAGGAGGGTGTTCCTTACTTTCTATTTGAAAATAAACAAACAAAGCAGATATGTTCCCTCTAGATGACTTAAAGAATTAAAGATAAAGTAATGGGCAAGATTCTTACGCTTCAGCATAATTCTTTTCAAAGCAACATGTAAACAAAACTATCATCAATATGAATATAGAAACTAAAATTGTTCTTTGATTTATATGAAATGATTAGGGACATTTAGATGAGGATAATAACCATCAAAAGATCAGTGCCTAAGTCAGAGTCAAAAAAAACAAATATAAATGAACTTAGTAAAATAATGCACTCATAACTCTTATAAGAATATTGTAATGATGCATTAAATCACCACACCTTGAAATTAGATGAAACTAATCGTACTTGCTTATCCCTACATACATCTACTATATTCAATATCTTCCTCGAAGCATTAAATCTACTCTTTGAGTAAAATCCTTTTGGAATAGATATCCTTACACAGGAAAGACTGTGAAGATGAATAATATAGAAAAGGATACAACTGTAGGAGACAATATAGTCAGAACTTTAACAATATATTCAAAATACTGAGTTTAACACAATTTTATACCAATAGTTGCAAGTACAAATGATTCTATTTCTTGGAAAACACACCTAGAAGTAAAAACTACCTATTATGATATTGTACTGTGCTACAAAAAATTCCTCCAAGATGTTTATTAATAGGTCCCGAATTCCCTTTTATAGAAATAAGAAAACAAAACAAGCTTCAGACCTAGTAACATATGTCACCCTTTCATTTGACAAAATTGCACCAATCAAAAAATAGAGATAACTGATTACACCCAGAGGAAAAGTTATTACATGTATGTTCACAAGACAAGTTGTTCAAGGGAAGTGTGCCTTTGAAGATGTAACCAAATTTGCTGACCTTTACTCTTTATATGTATTCTCATGCTTTCCTATTGAGAAAATTGATGGTTGCACATGAAAACAAAAGAGACACTACATGACAAATATGTGCTTGAATTCTGAGAACAAGAAGATTCCCTTTTCTAACAAGGAGACCAATAGGATTACACTGTGAGTTTTGAAAAAGGAGTAGATAAATGAGTAGTTAGCTATTCATACCTTTCACAATATTCAATATTTCAAATATTAGGTAACTCATTATATTTATTATCCCAGACTTGATATTGCTCCTCTATGGGCCATTGAAAGATGATGAAATTTTCCACACAGGATACATACTTATTGTTGTACTTGGCCAGAACTGATCCAACTTCCCTTGTAAAATCAGCAGCAAGCTGACATGAATCCCATAGTTTGTTGATGCTTGTTCTAAACAGGGGAATATCTATCTTATTATTTTGATAGACGAAGAAATATATGATAGGGATGATATTGCTAAATTGGAGAATCCATGATTGGGATGGCTTAATGTCACCATTCTTAGTTTTTATCATAGGGATTATTCCAACTGTGTCATTGTCAAAATCTTGAATTAACTTCAACGCTTTTTCCTCAAGATGGTTTATAAATGCCCGGGATTCTCCTACTTCCTTTGATGTCATATAGACTTGTTTAACATCCTTGGGAGCATTAGGATCATGATTTTCTCCTTTACAAATGCCTACTAAAGATGCAATCCTAAGGATCCATTTGTTGAACAAAGGCATTGTTTGTTCTTTGTCATCTGCAATCTTCTTAATTATTTGTGACAAATAATAGTAACACTTGTGGATTCCAACTACTTGGTTTGACACTTTGTCCATTAACAACCTTAAAATAGTTGAAACAATACACCAATTATCCTCCTGTTATTTATCAAAAGCATTTGTAAAAATGTCTTCAAATGAATTGATTTGTTGCTTTAGTTCTTCATTTTATTTTTCCAAAATAGACTTTGACGAAGAAGAAAGATCAGAAAAGAGGAAACTTGAATCCTTGACCACCAATGCTGTACTTGGTGAGGCTGATGTTGAGGCCTGTTCTTGCCACTGTATTTCTCTTTCTTTCAACCTGATTTATTCTTTTGACATGCTCATATGTTCTTTTAACAAATCATCATACTTTTTTTGGAGAGCACTGGTCCTTGCTTTACTAAACTTTGCAACTTCTACTACCAAATCAGATGCTTTTGTAACGGAAATATCAGAAACTCTCTTTATTATTAAGCCACCTTTCAAATCTCTGTCAGGTTCTGCAACTAGAGGTTTATCAGTGTTAGGAGTTAAAGCCCATATGGCTAGGGTCCCCCACTTCGGGTTGAATTTGGCACTTATTAATGCAGCCTTAGCCTCTTCTTATGCAGAGAAGACATCATTATCTTGTCTTCTTGTAGTATCTAGAATAATAGCAGAAGCTATATCCCACTCAGGAAGTAGCAAGATTCTATTGTCTCTAATCATTTGTCTACCCTAATTTGGAGAAATGTTTTTGACCTCCTCTTTCATTTGTATCTTGAGGGATACCTGCTCCTGAGATCCTTGAGGAGAGAGACATTTCTTCTTCTAATCTTTTCTCATATTCACTCTTTCTGCTCTTCCTTAAGAAATCAGAAAACTCCTTAGTATTGACAAAATCATCATCACTTATGAAATTCCTACATGCTATAGTCCTGATGTCATCTGAAACATCATTGCCCTTCATGGCAATATCAGAAATCCTATTCAAAGGTAGTCCTTCAGGCTCATTTCTGCTAGGGGATGGCATCTCACGCTATATCTCTTCCTCAGTTATTTCAATTTCTCCTTCATCATCGGGGTAGTCAACCAAAGGACTCATTTCAACTTTCCTTCTTTTTGGTAAAGGTTCTCCATGAAGAGAGTTATCCTTAGTCATTGGTATAGAAGGGGAGGATGATTGTGGAGGTGGTAAAAGCCTGAGAGTTAACTAAGTTGGTGGAAGAGCTTGAGGAACTTGTTCTTTGACTTCTTCATTTCTGGTTCTTCTTTTGAAAGTATATTTTATTAAACCTCTAGCAGGGGGCTCATATGAAGTCCTCTCTTCTGTAGGGAGTTGAGTTGACTCACTATTTTGTATATCGATTAATTCATCAATATGAGATAAAATCTTTTTTATCCTATTCATGTGGTCATCAACCTCTGGGAAAAGTCCCTTGTAAGAAGGCTTCTTCTTTTTCATTCCTTCTTCATATTTCATGTATATTGTCCATTTTGCTCTTTTTGTTTTCACTTCCTCATCAGTAGGAGAATTTTTTATAACATCCTCAGGAAAGAAAACTTGATGGGGAATGTAAGACCTGTTGATGCCTCTTCTAATGTCATTTATGTATCCTTCAGGATCAGAGAACCTAGCCTTCTCCTACCTCATTTTAAAAGGCAACAATTTATCATTTAGTTTAGCAAATTCTTCTTTGTTCATCCTAAAGTTAGAAAACACTGTCAAGAAAGGAAAGAAAGATCCCTTCTTTTGTCCTTCTAGGTGAGCCTTTTCTGATTCAGCCAATTGCCAAATTACCTCCAAGAAACCAATCCTCAATGGCACATACTTGGGTAAAATGTGAGGATCAACAAGGATACCATAAATTCTTAAATCTGTGCCCTCTTCATGGGGGATGAAGTCACCCAGTTGTGCTTAATTTCCAAAGGAGGGATCCTCACTACAGGTCTAAGGAAATTTAACAATGGTTCTAGAATCCTAGGTATGTCTGATTAGAAGTACCTCAACACTGTGACCACAAAATAATCTTTGAAGAACCTATAACTAGAATTTAGATCATGCTTCTCCCAAATGTGAGTCCAGCACTGGACAGGTAGTATATTTCCCATGTCATCAACATGGTTAATTATTGATTTGGGGTGTCAAACCATTGTTGTTTTTCCATGATATAGGAGCATGTGGTAAAGCAATGAAAACCAACTGAATTTAATTAGCTCCTTATTTTTGATGTCCACCAACCCTTGATGTATATGTTTTTCTAAATAGGAAGAAAAGTCAAATTGAACATTCTAAGATGGATGCTGGATATCAATGGCCATATAAGTAAGAGCAATGGGAAACCTTTCATTCTTATCTTATTCTAACACTTGACAGAGAGCATAGTAGGTTTTGGCAAAATAACCTTCAAAAGTATCTAGCTTAAAAGGCTCTTGCTCACTTTGGGGAATTCTTATTGATCTACCATTTGGTCCCTTTTCCTTGAACCTAGTCAAATATATGGTTTTGTAACTACTTCTATCTTTTGTATATAGGGATTTGAATCTATTTGCATCAATCTCTGTAGAAGCAGCCAAGTTTAGCCCAAAGACTGTGGCAATAGTTTCTCTACTAATTTCCACCAGAACTCCCCCTTTCATGATTCTAATTGCTTAATATGTTTCATCATAATGGGTAGCCATGGCTTGGAGTAACTCAATATCCTCAAATAGATTAGTAACTATTAGCTTTCTTAAATCACTCTCCCATACATTAGATAATGGCGAATGAGCATTTATCTTGCTCAAGTGGTAAAATAATGACCAACCATAAATAGGGATTTCCGCATCCCTACAGTTAGTAAACTTGTCAGCCAACCTGTCTTTGCATTCAAGGCTAGTTACTCTTATCCTTTGTGCATCGAAGCCAGTGAGTTGTTTTACAAGGTCTTCATGTAGGGCTCATTTTTGGGAAATGGAGGAAGCCTGGGCTTTAGGTGGAGCCATTATGAAATGGTGAAATTAAGGTGAGGGTTTTCTCTTGTGGTATTTAGGGGTTCATTCAATTCACACCACAGAAGATTTTCTTATGAACAAAAGGAAATAGAAAAATGATGCAGAGGTAGGAGGACCAAAACTATCCTCAATAACATTAAAAAATAAAAAGAAATAATCTAATTGCTTTGGTCAGATTGAAGAGAACATTAATACAGACTTTTCATCCAATTTTCATGAAGATCCAATGGTAGGAGAGAAAGTTATGACTCTTTTCCCAAAACTACAAACCCTAGGCAGCATTCAGACCTGCCCTCACCAAAAATGCCATAACTTATTCAAATATTAATAAAATTTGATGCAACAAAAAGAAATGGAAAGTAGACTCAATAATATTTCCAACCATTTATAGATTTCTCCTGTATATGTCCATACAAAACCATACCAAACGCTGCAATGGGATTGTTGCAGGAAAAATCAGAAAATTACAGTCCATAAAACACTCATATCTTTCACAAAACTAAATAAAAATGCATGGGACAAGAAGAAAATGGAAGGTGGTTGAAGGATATAACATTTTAAATCCATTAGACATCCATTAAATTCTATATAGGGCTGTACAATAGCAAAAGAGAGCAAATTTATGAAGGAAAATACAGGAAAACATTATTTTTTCTCATTCCATGCTCAAATCTTCAACCACCCACGAATTCTTCATGGTTACAAGGCCTTTTAAAGGAATTAAAACATGTCTCTTCAGTTCATAACTTATTTGGAGTGAACCAAGAGCCAAATGACTCTTCACCTTCCAAGTTTGCATCTTTTTTCCAATTTTACATTGACAACCTTTACATGGTTTGCAATATTTTGCATTTTTGAAACTCTTAATGACCTAAACACATAAAAATGACTTGATAAACCTCATTACAATGTGGAAGAATACAAATTTAATCAAACTCAAAGATTTGTCCAAGGCAATATTAATTTGCCAAGGTGCTCCTGCACCAAAAAACCCTAATGGAAATGCAAAGCACAATAGGAGGTGTAGACAACTCACTAGATTTATTTTGCACCACCACTTTGAATTTGACACCAGAGATATGACAACAGTTATCAGCTTTAGTGTAGAAGAATTCGGGATGTGAGTCACATAAGTACCATTTATTCAGGATTGGAATTACTCATGTCTGCCTTCACTTCATCTTGCATGAACTAGATATGCAAGATCATTCTCTTTGCGAGATTTGAATATTGACCATCAAATTGTATGATACTGGCAGAGATTTGATGGCCACGATCAATCCTAAGAACTTGATCATACATGACACATCTAGCAAATTTTACTAAACCAATCAGAAAGTTACTTCTCATTATTACTTGATTAATTGCTAGAATGGAAAAGCCATGGAGATTATGCCATTCCTGCTATGTGGCAGTCTTCTGTCATTCCACAGTCTGGAGAGGCATACAAATTAATGATCCAATGGAATGACAGAGGGATGAAAACCATAATGTCAAAACATGCCTTTCTCTAGGTAGATCTTTTCTTGCAAATGTAGTAGCCACGTGTCAAACTTCCACTTCTCTGCAAATGCTACCTATGGCTTCTTAATAGAGCTTGGTAAAATGACGGAGGTATTAAAAGAAATTCTTTACATCCCAGATGGGACCCACCATCATTCACTTCATTATAATGGGAGACAATCCTCAACCAGCTAGCACCTTTTTCGCAGTTCTGCGAACATCTTTTACAAATCACATTTGGATATTGGCAAACTAGTGGAAATGTGCAAATTAAATTTTACTTGTCAAAAGGGGTTAGTGGTACCTGACCCTTGGTGTATAATTTTAAAAACAACCTTCATTTATTAGGAAGGAAAAGGGGGCACGAGATCATTTAGTCACTCTAAAATGAAGTTTTTTTGGCATGGGCCAGTGGTGGTGGTTGTATGGCGAGGGACCGATCAAATAACATTCTAGGGGACATAAGGAGACAACTTAAAAGCACAGGTGATAGGGGATAGGCGGTTGACCCCAATGATACAATAAAAGTAAAAGATCTTTAGGATGCTTGATACAAGGGCTTAGGGCCTTTTTGAGGATTATTACTTAGAGTATTCTTGTTTTGTAAAAATCCTAAGTCACAAACCTTCCACCATGATGTCAAAAGACTAAAACTATGGAAAAACTTTACATGGTACCATCAGTGGCTCTAGTTGGGGATGCCTGTTCAACTTGAATAGGGTGAGATCATAGAAAGACTCTGGAGGAGCAAACCATAGCACAAAAGGAAGAAAAAAAACAACCTAAAACACAAACTAAAGTAGGGAACTACCTAAAACTAAAAATAAACTATGCATGGAAAAGGATCATACCTTATGAAAAGTATGATTTCAAGAATTGTCCATGCATTGGTAGTTCAAGTAATTCTCCAACTAGACTTTGTAAGAAATAAGAGTCTTCTCCATGAGTGTTTCTGATTAGATATGGTCCAAGCCAAAGGGCATCAAATTTACCATGTTTCCCCTTATCTTGAGACTTAGCATTCCACAACAACACCATATCTCCTATCTAAAACTTCCTTTTAGATGTTCTCTTGTCATGTAGATTTTTAACCTATTACTACAACTTTATGTTTCTTAGCTGAGCTAGCATTCTTGTATCATCCAACTAAGTTACTTGATAAATCCTATTTTGCATAGCATTAGAGATGTCATCATCATGTTCTTGAATAAAATTGAAAATAGGTAATAGGTTATTTATGGGCATGCATGCCTCTAGGCCATACACAAGGTCAAAAGGGGCTTGCCCAATAGCCCTTTTCATAGTCACTGTATCAACCTAGATAGCAAGTCTTAATTTGGTATCCTAGGCCTTCTTGTTTTTCTCTATGATTCTTTTGACAATCTTCATCAAGCTTTTGTTGCTTGATTCAGCATGTCCATTTCCTTAAGGATGGAATGGGGACGAGTAATAGATTGCAATCCCATACTGGCTACAAAAGTTCATGAATTCCTCAGACCTGAAACATATTGCTTTATCTAAAATTATTTTTATGGGCATACCAAACCTAGTTATGATATTGTTCATGAGAAATTTAATTACAACTTTGCTAGTTTCCCTTTTGGTGGGGATGGCCTCAACCCATTTAGTGAAATAGTCAGTGGCCACTAGGATCCAACTATGTCCTCCACTTGACTTCTTAGTTATCTTGCCTATCAAATCTAATCCCCATTGCTGGAAGAGAGCTTCTATTGTTATAGGCCTGAGGGGTAAATTTCTAGAAAAAAATAATTTTCCTAAGAATCTCTGACATGCATCATAGCTTCTGACCATTTAGTGAGCATCCTTGAAAATAGTAGGCCATCAATACCTAGCTCTCAAGACTTTGTAGGCTATTGTTTTAGCCATATAATGACCCCTGCAAACACTATGATGCATATCCTTCAAAACTTCAGAAGCCTGACACTGTTTATACATTGGAGTAAAATACCCTCGAAATTTCTCCACCAAAGTTCACCTTCTAAGATTACATATTTTATGGCCTATAATCTCAATGTTCTCTTCTAATTTTCAGTCATTCCATCAAGACAAGATACATCTTGTAAATAGTGAACAATATTTCTATACCATTCAGAATCTTTCATGCCACAATCGACCACTGCACCTTAAGTTTCAATATTATTTATCTGGTTAGCCTCTAGATTTGACTTAACCATCAACTTTGGCAATCCTTGTCCTCATACTAACTTAGTAATCTGAATGTCACTATTGAACTCTCGGATCCTATTGATCCATCTGCATCTTCTCCCAGTTACCTCTTGCCAGGTAAAAACATCTTTGACAACAGTTGTTGGTACATAGGCAACAATATTTGCCCTGACCAAATACAGTCTAAAATTTTTAACATATTTTACCAAGGCATAATCCTATTTTTTAGTTAGGTCATCTTTCAGCCCAGCTACCTGAAGAGATTTAGTAAAGAATGAAATGGATTGTTCATAACCCTCACTATTTTTCTATAGTAAAACTATGGCTATGGTATGGAAAGAAGCAAAAGAAAACAACTGGAAAGGTTTGGAAAAATTAGGGGACTTCAATACATGGGCCTCCTTGATGGCTCCTTTGATGTTCCTGAAAGCTTTTATTGGTTCATCATTCCATGTAATATCCTCTCCTTTCTTCAGCATCTCAGATATCGGTCTAGTAGTTTTAGAAAAAATTGTAACAAATCTCCTTCGAAAATTTACTTGTCCAAAGAAGGATTGAATTCCCTTAATACTTTTGGGTATTGGTATTTTTTCAATAGCAACAACCCTCTATGGATCAATCCTAATTCCTTGTTTAGACACTATGTGGTCTAGGAGTTTTCCTTTTGTTACTCCAAACACACATTTCTAGGGGTTTAGAGAGATGCCAAACATCATGCATCTTTCAAAAATTATCTCCAGATGAGGGCAATGATCCTGATCCTTTTTTGAATATGCAGTTAAATCATCCTAATACACTACCATTATTAGATTTATGAGATTAGAAAAAGCTGCATCCATAGCTCTTTAAAAGGTAGCACCAGCATTAGTTAACCCAAAGGGCATTCTAATGTACACATATGTGCCCCATGGAGTAGTGAATGCAGTTTTATATTGCTTAGACTCCTTAACCATTACTTCGTTATATCCTGAAAAGCCATCCATCATAGATAAAAGCTCACAACTAGTTAGCTTCTATAGCATGGCTTCCATATTTGGTAAAGGATAAATCTTCTCTATGCCTTCAAATCATCATAAGACTAGGCAAAAACCTTTCTATGTCTTTTGAGCAAAGAAATCAAAATTTCCTTAATTTTTGGGTTTAGATGCTTACCTACATACACCAGCTTTGGATGGGCTTCAGTTCCTAGGTTTATCTCTTCAAGGTCATTTAGGTGCACTAGAGCAGATCTTACAGTTTGCTTTTCATTTCCATCATAGGCTCTTTCTAGAGCCACCAGTCCCCTTGGAATTATGTTAGTCTTCAATTAGATAATCTCATTCCCAAATATAGTTTGTTTCCCATCCACCATCTCCACAAACTCCTAGAAATCAATCTCCTGTGCATGGTATTCATCTATGCAATTCATGAATTTATAAAGATCATGGTCATCATTGAAGATTTTCTAGTGATGAATATTATTAGGAACAAAGGGTCTTGTCAACATTTCCACTTTTGAAATTCCTGCCAATGTGATATCATCATATTTGACTACAATGTTCACCAAAAAATCATCCATAACATTCTTACCTTGCTCTATCTAGTCAATAGAAAAGGAATCAAATTCTTCAATAGTGTCCTAGACTGCATTTTTGTATCATCTAAGTCTTTTATTCTTTGAAGCATACCTAGATCTGACCTATGAAACTACCAATTCAGAGTCTCCCAGAACCCTGAGCTTTCTATGACCATGCTTAAGGGCTATTTTTAAACCTACAATTAAGGCCTCATAGTCTACAATATTATTAGTACAAGAAAAACCAAATCTAAAAGAAGATCTGAATACTTTACCAGAAGGAGCCATAACCACTACTCCTGTACTAGAGCCTTCCTTGGAACAAGCCCCATCAAACTGCATAGATCATAATCCTTTATCATCAATTGACTCAGGCTCACCTAGTGAAGCATTACTATTATCCTCAACTTTGAAGTTGTCTATAGCCACATCTAGGAAATATACCTAATCACCTTCTTCATTGATGCCATCTATTATTTGGGGATATTTATTTTCTCTATCCAGCCTCACATCTTCACAGTCCATGAGAATCATAGTGTATGAAGAGTACATCTGGATGCTACCACCCACAGTGGAAGACCACTTTCTTGACAATAGAATCCCATACATAGGAGGAATATCCACCACAGTGATATTCATTTTATACTCTTTGTGAAGGAAAGTTGCAAGTCTAAAACTGATATCCTTGATGATTCCGATGATTGGGACTCCTTTGGAATCCATGGCAAAGCATTTCCCATAAGTCTTGGTTACTTGTAAGCCTAGAATTTCCATGACTCCCAAAGGCATTATATTTGCAGAAGCACTTGAGTCAATCATACAATTTTTCACAAATCTTCCTTTTATCATGAGAGAGAAAGAATGGATCTACTTGAGAAGGGCATTTTTACAAAGTGGTCCCTAGATATACCTCCAATACTTTAGCACTGCACTTGTTAACTTCTTTGGCAAGTACCTTCTTTACTTCAAGTGGATTTACATGTCCATGAGCCATCTCAAGTGTACTAGGAGCTGCATCATTTATTGCAGCTACAACCCTATTCTTATGCTCAGGTATCCTCATCATTTCTAATAAAGGAACTATCACCCTTATCTAGCTAAATATATGGGCCATGTCTAGTGGGATATATTTGGGCACTAAACTAGTGCAAGTAATATCAATATTAGTTGTAGGCATGGGAGATGTGTCTACTTTATCAGATCTTTGTTCCACAGGGATTTTCTTGGCAATTTCCCTTTCTACCAGTATTTTAGCTTTAGGGGGTGGATGGTGATGTGGATTACATTTATCCCACTTTTCTTTAGGTATTATCATAGATCCTATTTCCCTCTTGGGGTTAGGAGGATGCTACTCTTCCTTCATGAAAATGCTTCATTCATTTCCCCTTGTACTACTTTCTCCTTGGTTCTTCTTGCTTCTCAAGTTGTAGTTACTATTATCGGCTAGGATTGCACCCATGATGCAAAGATGGAAAGCTTGATAATCCTATGTAACATTGGAATACTTTCAGGTTATGGGTACCCTATGGTGAAAGTAGACCTCAAGATTATGGGTTGGTTCCCTTCTGATTCTCTAATAAACTAATGACTTTGTAGGAAAAGGGTTTAAAAAGACTTCCTAATAAGAGTACTAAAACTAGATCTAAATGTGTGGTGATGCACCTAATTGATAGAAACATGCAGCTCTAATTCACAAAAATTTTCAAAGTATCTATCCACACAAACCAATTTGGCAATATGACCACAAAATTGATTCTAAGGAAGGCTTGAATAACTTTCTTTTTGGAGGAAAACTAGGTTCTCACAGCATGAAAGAAAAGACTATTCCAATGCACAACCTAAGACCTGTGATTTTTTTTACTACTTTTCAATGCATGCAAGTATAAATGAGACAAGGATTTAAAGGTTCTAATACTAAAACACAATAAAATCTCATCAAATCATTCATAAAGAAGCACAAATGAGAAGGTATATACTTGATCCTACTGAAAATAAAGGAATACTTGCATAAAAATGGAAAAAAGATAAGCCGTAACCTGTTGTACTATGTAGAGAGCAAAAAGGCAAGAACTAGAAAAACATAAGTTTTTCTCCAATATATAATCCACTCTCAAATAGACCTAAAAAGGTCAACTATAGTCAACTGCCCCTAAAAATATCTCCTCCAAAACTAATCCACGAGTAAGCATAAAAATCCCTAAAAAATAGGGTCATAACTATAGGAAAAGGAGCAAAAATAGATCCAAACTGCCCCTCACACTTAGTTTGACCAAGTGGTACACCAAACTCCTTTTAGTTTGACCAAAAATCATGCAAAAGCTCTCAAAATAGCTCAGTTAACTCCATCTCCTAATTTTGCATGCTTTTGGGATGAGGAAACAATGTGAACAAGTAATAAAGCAATAAAAAATGACTTACTTTACCATTTGTTATAAATTTGTCTATCTCTAACTTTTTTACAACTTTGTGACAAATAGTAAAGTAATTTATAATTGCATTACTTTATTATTTGTTTACATTTGTTTATCAGTTTCTAAGTCATACAAAATGAATGTAATTATTTTCAAAAGGTTTTAAAATAATAACTCCTTATAACTCCCCTATGATTTGCATAATTACCTCATGCATCCTATGATGATGCTAATGAAAACACATCCTTAATACATGCAAAAGTCAAAAATACCTTCCATATGTGAGATACGATTAAATAGAAATTATGAATTGACCCCTTATATCTCCCATGCCATCATGCATCACATATGATCTAATCCATGCATAGGTTTAAAAATACAGTCATCAAGCTCTTATCATTAGTTGCATACATTATTGCATCCTTATGATTCCCAGGCCATATCCATGGTCATTGCATCTTCATGTCATAAGGACATCTCTCATTGTCTCCTTGATTTTAATATTTCCATCCTTAAGAAAATGAAGGCAAATAATTATAGCCTTGTATTATTAGGCTTTTGACCTCACTCACTTCAAACCTTAAGGAAGTCAAAATAACTAATCATTAGCCTCACGGCCCCCTTTTTCATCATTAGGTTTCTTAACAATTAAGAGTGTTGACCTCAGGCACTTTTGGATAGTAATGATAATCATAAAAAGAAGTCAAAAAAATAAAAAGAGCCCATAGTCGGGCTAGGGCATTTCGACCAAAAGGAAGATGAAAACCTAAAAAAACTTCATTTTGCAATTTGCCTTCTCTTCTTGCTGCTCTACCTACCGACATGCACTAGGGTTTGAAGCTATTTTTGGAGGCATTATTAAGGTTTAAACTATTGTTCTTGAGCTATTTACAATGCCATCTTCATTCAGGTAAGTCTCCCTTCTATATATCTTTGTTTTTCTGTAAGAAATGGTGGTGAAACTATATTGTTTGGCTGCTCCTATATCTGCTTTTATTCTTGTTTTTGTATAGTAACATAATGATGAAAGAAAGCCCTTCCTTTTGCTTTTGTATCTATTGCATATTTGCTCTATGTTAATACAAAGAACAAAGGAAGAGAGATAATTTTTTACACTGGTTTTTCATTATGTTCACTGTATCTTGCTCTGTATACTCTTCTCTCCTTGTTCGGCCCTCATGGCATAATGATTTAGCATGGGTTTTGTAAAAACTCTTTGAAAAGAGAACCCATAGCTCATATTTCCTTATATGCTTTGATCTTTCACTCATGGCATGATGACTATAATAGGAACAAGTCTGTATGGCCGTTGAAATAAAAAGGGTATACTCCATTTTTGCTTTTCTTTGTCATAAAAGATACCACTGTTCCTTAGCATTTTGTTTACCTCCTGTATTGTTGGTTTAGGCTTTCATTGTGATGATATGATGAAAATAGGATTTCTCTCTTGTATGTTACAAACCCTACTAGGGTTTCATTTACTCCTTAAGGTTCCTCCACACAGTGTTCATTGGCCTTAGAGATAGTCAGCTAAAAAGAAATGACTATAACTTTATGGTGTCTGCTACTCCATCTTGACTCACATATACATTGTATACCTTTGCACTTTGTGAGGAAGGCAATAGAATGAGTCTAAAATACATGTAGTTCTCATTTGTATCTCCTATAGGTAAACAAAAGAAAATAAATGTCTCTACTACTCCAAGGCATATTGACTCACATATACACTATACCAAAGGCTATCTTCATCATTTAGGTTGTTCATACTTGTCATAAGAATGACTTTGGTTGTAGTGACTCTGTGCCTATGTAGTCATGAATGCATATGGAGGTGTATATTCTCCATTTGATGACTTTGATAGTTTGATATGAAGACAAAAGTAGCAATGAACTCTATGCTTATGATTTTACCTTTTAAAATGTTGCATCCTTATCTCTCTTTTCATACATCCTATAGCATAAAAATATATTATGTATATTTGTGTACCTTTCACTGATGACATAATGAGTTCTCTTCATGATTTATTGTCCTTGTAATGCACTTCACTTGCTACAGGATACTTGTATGGCTGATCCTCTTGATTTCTATGTAATGCTCTTAGATACATGATGATTTCTCTTTTATTTCTTATGCTCTGCTAACTCATACTCATCCTTGCAGGATAGAAATGATTGTCTCATTACTCCATAACTATGGCTTTATCTGGTATATGTTATTACTATGACTGTAGATGGCTCTTAATTCTTATGGTTGCACCTGTATCCTTTATTGCATGATCCTATAATGCATTTCACTTGCTCCTTAAGGTTTCTCCACATACTTGATCTTGATGCCTTGCTATTTGGAGTTTGTATTCTTCATCTGCTCTATGTATCTCATGTACTCTTCATCATAAGGCATGTTCCATTATGCTTGGAATGTTGTCATAAACTCCTTGTATGCTGCCCACTCAGGTGGTTATCCCTCTTTGCATAGATGTGAATGGTACCCCACCTTGACTTATACAATTGTCTCCTTGATTTAAATGTATGGTATCCTCTTTTGATTCAAAGTTATACTATATCTTTAGGATGATTGTCTTCCACCTGTACCTTGCACTCTATGGTTGCGTTACATATGGTTGACTATCTCACACTATGTGGATGCAAGCATTGTTGCTATTATGTCCTTCATTGACCCTCTTGCACTCATACTAGTTGTTCCTTTTCATGCACTATACATGTAGCCTATGGTTGTATCTTCATCTTTGTGAGGCCTATTATTTCACTCCCTTATTTTTCTCATTTCATATTACTGTTGGAGACATTTTGGACACTTGGGGACTGATGATCCCAATATGCAGATTTTCTAGACTATATTTCTTATTTTGGTTAGTTATACTTAGCATGTTGTGATGAGACTAGATCTTGATTTTGATTCACTGATGATGATTATAAATATGATATGCATTCTGAGATTATTAGAGACACTAGTTACGAGATCATATTATGGATTTACTATGCGAACTTTATCTTGAGATGGTTTATAGAAATGCAAATTATGAATCTAAATGTGAAGTGATTTTTATGATGTTTTAAATGATTATGTGATGGTGTGAGTGTATGCTTTTCCTTGCTTTGGCTATGATATACATGTTGGATTAATCTGTTGTTTAAGTGCACAGGTGATTTTCCCAAGCCACAGAAAATCAGAGGTAATCCCACACATTTTGTGAATCCCATGTTGAACCGATCTAATTCCAAAAGGAACCAAGATCAACTGTGTATTACATGATGAATCTTCATAATGTTTATGTATGGTGTCTTTCGGGCTAGTTCTACCCATTTTCAGTTGATTGTATTATGGTGTTGTAAATGTGTAATGTTTATTTGATTCAATTTTTGTGTTTTAATTTTTGTGACCCCTTTTCATGTGATTTTCTTCATCCTAAGGTGCTAAATTTGGGTTAAAAATGACCCTGGGTTGTACACCTAGGGTCTACAACCCATTTGAGCATGTCTAACCCTAGGATAACTCCCATATGGTAACTTAAACTTCACCTTAAAGTGAAGTGACGAAAATGGAAGTTTGGGGAGGAGTGGAAGGTTGGGTCAAACCTTCAACCTTGTCCACACCTCATTCCAAGGCATTGGGTACCTTGTATTAGGCTTGGGGAGTCTTCAAGACCCTTAATTATGGAGAATCCAACTCCAAGGCCCTCCCACATGGGTGTGAGTACCTTGGAGTTTTGTGGGTTTTCATGGGAGGATAAGATATGGACACATGTCATACCCTCATCCTTTTGGGGCTCCACCTTGCTCTCACACATGTGAGAGAGCACAAGTGGATGGGGAAAGACTTAGTGGAATGGGAGAGTGACATGTGTCCCCTCCACATTCCATGGAGCTTGCAAGTGGATGTGAGGAGGAAGGAGAAGGTGACATGTGTCACCTTCTCATTCCTCAAGGCTCATGAAGAGGGCCTATTTTATTCCCTCTTGAAGAGAGGGAGGGGGTTCTTGATTTGATTACATTTTTCATTTTATTGGAGTTTTTGGGGAGAGTTAGAGAGTATTTTTTTGAGGCACATGTGGAGGAAGGACTTGGAGGTGGAGTAGGAAGGCTCTACTTCAACTACCTACCATTGTTGGGCTTTTCAAGGTCGGATTTAAGGCTTAAAGCCTTTCCTTATGCATTTATCTTTTTATTGTATGCTTGCATTGTGTGTGTTTTGTATTTTTCTGTTGTGGGGTTTTGAGGGAGTTTGGTACAGGCTCTCCATTTGGAGAAAATGCTCAACATGTGTGGGATGGGGGAGTGAACCTCCTTGAGGTCACCCTCGTCGTGTTGGTATTTTATGGCCTTGAGGGAAAGATTTTGAGTATGGAGTATTTTGTTTGGCATGAGTGCCATTGTGAAATCTATGTATTTCTTGGAGTTATTATTTTGGGCTTGAGGCCTTACTTGTGTTGAGTGTAGACACCCAAATTTGTCCCAACTTTGTTTATGTCTAGCAACACCTTGTTAAATCATCATTCATTAAGCCAATTAATTAAATAAATTTTATTTATTTAATTAAATCCCATCCTCATCCCACTTAGCCAATTAATTAAATAAATTTTATTTATTTAATTAATTCCACATCATTTCTCAATCATATCCTATCCCCATCCCAATTAATTAAATAAATTTTATTTATTTAATTAATTTCTACATCATATCTTATCCCATCCTATTCATTTATCCTATTAATTAAATAAATTTTATTATTTAATTAATATCCAATGCATATCCCAACTAATTCAAATATTTTATTTGAATTAACTACTCACCTTTCATCACATTCCAACACTTGTCCATCTCCCCTTAACCATGTGTTGTCATACAACTTTCATTTAAAATTCTTCACATGCACAACTAATTGGATCTAAATTTAGTAACTTCCAATCCTAGCCATTCACATAGCCTCTGAATCTCCACCGTTGATTGATCTTGGTTGAGTCCTATATAAACACTCTCTCACTCCATATGAGACATCCAGCAATCATATAGCACCTACATTATCATCTTGAGCATATTGAGCATCTGAGCATCCAATTGAGCTTTTATCATCCATCATGGCAGCTTTCAGCTTTGCAATTGTTCATTGTTGAAGAAGCAGTCCACATCTCTCAAACAAGGAATCACACGGTCTAGGTGATGTTATGCTTGAATTGCATTGTTCTTTGATTTCATTTAGATTAGATTCCTTGATGATGGTAGGGTTAGGGTTTCATGACTATGTCTGATCTGCTAAACCTAACTTTTTACCTATCACATTATGGCACGCCAGGTGGGACCCACGTCCTTGATTGACTTCATTTTTCAGAGTTGTTTCTTTGAAGATCAGATTTTGCAGGTGCTTACAGTAAATTCCAGTCGCTTCTGAGTGAAAATCTACCGCTTTTTGTATTTCTGTGTCGCTTATAAGCTGGAACCAGCCGCATTTACCTCTCTAGATCGCCTATACATTGACAGTCGTCGCCTCTGGTAAGATTTGCATTGCTTTTGCCCTAATATAACTCGCCTGGGGGTGCTCGCTGTTAGTTGTTAGTTTTACACTGTACTGATCGCTTATGATTTAACAGAGATCACTTATGTGTTCATTTGGATCACTTTTGAAATTATATCTATCACTTTTGATATTATACGCGTCACTTACGAACTAACAGTATCCACTTTTGAACTGATATGCATCGCTTCTGAATTAACATTGCTCGCCTGTCTAGACTAGGGTTTTTTGTGTTTTGACTCTCTTTTTGCCGATACAGGTCACTTTTCACCCGAAATCAGTCACTTTTGGATATAACCGCATTGCTTATGAATCTACAGATGCCGCTTTTAAATGGATATGAATCGCTTATGAACTGACAGTGTTCATCTCTGCAAGATAGGGTTTTGACTGTGTTTTTGCAGATACAGGTCGCTTTTAGCTCACAACCGATCGCTTCTAGGTTTATCTGCATCGCTTCTAAGCTGATAGGAGCTGCATCTAGTATGTTTCTTGTCGCATATGATCTACAGGATCTCACCTATTGAACAATACAAATCACTTCTGAGCAACAGTGAATCGCATCTGGTAAATTTTGTTGCTTTGAAATCTATTTCAGTTCCAGTTTGATTTCTTGGCTATTAATTAGGTATTTGCACAGCATCTTATCGATTTGTCCAAGAAAAGGAGGTTATCAAACTACTGACATATCTGTTGCAGGTTCGATCGGTCCAAGATTTGTGGTTTTTCACTAAATTAGGCACATTTGGGCTTGGTGCTTAAAATGAATCATTGTTTGCTCCGTGCTTGATTTATTTTTTTTGACTGCTTGCATGTGCTTGATTGTAACCCAAATTTAATGGCAAAAGTATCCTCTCCCCTTGCCTATCAAATGGATCTTGGGTGTATGAGAACTTGTCATTATCTTTAGAGGGCTTGCCTTCCCGGTGTGAGAAGGGATACGACCCAAGCGGTAACGGGCTAAAGCAAGTCCTTCTGAACTACTATATAAGAAAAGTGTTTGTGTCGAAAGCCACAAACAACGGGTGTTGTTGCATTATACCAACAGCCAACCTCCCCCAAAACCCTCCAAGGCACAACCCTTGTAGACTGGGAGACTTCATAACGAAGAGTAGCGCTGCCGCATGTATAGCCACCCGAACGGATGCCCTTATTAGCAACTTTGTGTAGTAGCCAAAAACCTTCTATCTATTGATGCAAAAGGTGGGACCTTTGAAGTGGCCCCAATTCACGTGGTTCTTAGTAGAGATAGCAGGGACAATCCTAAGGTTTGGTGTGGGGACAAGCCTTACAGGAAGCCCGGAACTTGGTATGTGTGAGAAGTGAGTGCCGTGGAGGGGAGCCGGTGCTACCAAGATCCTGAAGCTATCCACTTTGAATAAGCACGGCCAGGAGATTCAACGGATACTATCCTATCCTAGCCTAGGTTGTATCAGTTTGTGCTTGTTGTGAGTGTGAGTGACTGTTATCACTATTTTCTTGCTGAAACACTACAAAATCAGACATCTTTTTGACAAACACAGTCACTTTTGAACCTAAACTACCCGCACAGATAACAGACATCGCTTTTGAACTGTAGATAGCCACTTTTAGCCTGAACTGTGTCTCCTTTAAACAACAGCTGATTGCATATTATCTGAACTATGTCACCTTTAAATAACAGCTGATCACATATAGACTGAACTGCATCGCATTTAAACCATAGTTGATCACCTATTGCCTAAACAAAATCACATCTGAACCACAGCTGATTGCATATTGCCTAAACCAGATCGCCTTTAAGCTGTAGCTAGCCACCTTCTGTCTGAACGAGCTCATCTTTGAACAACAGACTGTCGCCTTTAGGGATACATGAGTCGCTTTTGATCAACAAAAAATCACTTTTAAGCCAACAGTAGTTGCCTTTGGCATAGCATTTGCTTCTGGTTAGCACTGTGATTTTCTGTCGAAACTTAACTAGATCGCATTTGAGCTATCATTGATCGCCTTTAGCATCCTTTGAGTTGCGTTTGAGCTATCATCAGTTGCCTGTAGTCAAAATACCTACAAATCCTAGTGTCTCAGCTGAATTAGCCATAGGTCCAGCTTGCTTAAGTCTTAAACATCAGCTTTCAGATTTCTCTTTGATCAACAGCAAATACCTAGACTTTGTCTCCTATTTTTGAGCTTATCAATCAATCACAACTCATGAGCTTTCCATATTTTTGAGATCCCAACCAGCAAATCAGATACCAACCCAACATTTCAATCAGCAAACATCATCCTTCAGCTTTAGCTTCAGCAAACATCATCCTTTAGCCTTAGCTCCAACAAACATCAGCAGCAAACTATCTTTCCCTTGAGTGTTTGAGCTATCCTCTAGGGAAAACCAACAACAACCCAACAACAACAACTCAGCCAAAACAAATCAACCAAGTGAATTAGCCAAACCAGCAAACCAAAACAGCAACCAATCAACCAGCCAACCAACTATCATCTTTTGGGTCTCAAAACTTTGACAAGCTCAACTTCATCATCAACATCATGCCTCAAACTAGGAGTCAATATCGAGCTAAAATAGAAGCCAAATTGAGAGATGAAATGGAAGACAAATTGCAAGCTGAGATGAAACAATTCACAACACCTCTTAAGGATGCAACTCAATTCACAACTAGTATGCCTCCTCATATGTTTATGCCTCAAGGATACACTATTGGTGAGTCATCTTCACAACGAATGCAACCTACACCATCCTTGGAAACTTTCAAAGAACAACCTCAAGATGACTCATCAGAATTTCAAGATACCTATGTATGGGACCAAGTTGAGAAACTCATGATATCTGAGCCTAATCATTGCTTTCTCCAACTTGCTCGCATGGGTGCTAAACTACCAAAGGACTTTTACATATCCACTATTAGAGAGCAAGCTCCCAACACTACTACTGTTGTTGCGAAGGGACCATCTACTATAGTCACATCATCTCCTATTACATCACAAACATCGTCCTCATTGCCTATTGTTGCTTCATTTGAGCCACCACGATCAGAACATACTTTAGAACCATTGATAGTGCCCACCAATGTGCTCCCTCTCATGTCACAAAATCTCAACATTCCACCTTTCCATGTTCCTTAACATATCTCTCCTTCTACCATGACTGTTTCCATGCCTCAAGTAACACAAGCACAAATACTTCAAGCATCACAAGCTATTCCCATATCTTATAGTGTGCAAACTACTCCAACAACACCTATTGTCCATGCTTCACACCCATTACAATCTACTACATCTCATACGAACACCATATCTCATACACCAACTGCTAATCCCTCCATGCTATCATATAATCCCAACGTTAGTCTCATTGACATGAGTGATCCCCCCATTTCTCAAGCCAATCTGAACAATAATATGGCTTATGTTGATCACCTTACACCCATACCATCATATTCTTCCAATTCTTCACACACCATCAATCCATCTTATGCTACCCAAAGCTTCCCTAATGTCACCCAACACATGACACATACCAATCCTTATATTGTCCAAAATACAAATCCAAATGTTTCTGTTGTATCTACCAATCCCTCCGTCACTTACCGTGTCATGAACTCAATCCCAACTTCCCAACCATTCACTACTATTAATCCACTATCCACTTCCCATGTGATGCACACCCAATTGCCGCTTGTGTCTCAAAGACAGCAATCCTCCAACACATACGTGTCACATACCAATCCTTCGACATACATTGTGGGTACACAACCGCAACAAACAGTCACAACTCCATATATCCCACAACCGCAACCACAATATATCTCATACCATACTCCACCCCCTTCGCAACAATAGTAATTATCTTCAGCATATGTTCAACAGATGATCGATGAAAGGGTAGGACAAGGCAAGAAACCTTTCTCTCTCGAAAACATATGCGCCTGTCCATTTGACAAGTCTCTTAATATGATACCTTTTCCACCACATTTTGAAATCCCACAATTTGATAAGTACAAAGGGAAAGGAAATCCAGAAGACCATCTTCGAGCCTTTTTTGTGGCATGTCTTGATGTCTCTTATGACGATACGTATCTTTTGAGACTATTTCCTCGAAGCTTAGCAGGACAAGCTCTTGAATGGTTTTCTCATTTACCCCTGGGCATCAAATCTTTTGCGGAATTAGCAAACAAATTTTGATCACACTTTGCCTTCAACATTGAACATGAGGTAAACATGAATGACCTTGTCAATACCAAACAGCACCATGGTGAACCCTTTTCCGCCTTTACCCAACAATGGTGTAATATGGCTAGCAAATTATCATGGGAAATACCTGAGAAACAACAGCTTGACATCTTTGTTCAAAACCTTCATCCTGAGCTATCATTCCAATTACAATTGCAAAGT
Source organism: Cunninghamia lanceolata (assembly GCA_027924645.1). NCBI lineage: Eukaryota > Viridiplantae > Streptophyta > Pinopsida > Cupressales > Cupressaceae > Cunninghamia > Cunninghamia lanceolata. The sequence goes on from BSBN01000088.1 coordinate 1,328,264, forward strand.
GCTAGCACCTTTGACGAACTAGTTTCCAAAGGAGTTATTATTGAACGAGCTCTCATTGCCAAGGGCACTATCAAGATCTTTCGCGACAACAAAGATTCTCCCCAAAATTCCAATGATAAGTCTCGCTTTTGGAACAAGAACAAGAATGTTGTAAATGATGGTATTGTAGACGCAAAGAATATTCAAACAATGAGAGCTCCCATCAACATTCAAGTAGCTTCTACACCAACACAACCTTTTCCACAATGAAGAAACCAACACTGAACTTCCAATCCACGCCGACAATTCACACCATTAGCGGAACCCATGGAAGTTGTTTTCCAAAAGCTACTTCAGGCAGGAGACATTATTCTACCTGATGCACCACCAAATGGTGAACCACTCTTTCGAGCTCCTTGGTACAAAGAAAATGAGTATTGTGATTACCATCGAGTTAAAGGACACAAAACAAATGGTTGTATGCACTTAAAACATGTTATCCAAGACTGCATTGATCAAGGTTTAATCAACGTCACACCTTCAACAGCTCAACCTGTCCAACAATCAACATAAAACTATGATTTAGAGACTTTCAAGAATCCACTTCCATCTCATGATTAGGCAAATAACCTTCATGTTGGAAATGCTATTCAGTATAACTATGAATCGTCTACCATTGGCCACATTGACCATGCTCGCATTTCTACCATCACCGTCCAAGGGAGAGCACCTGATTGTGTTGTAACCATGCGAAGAGGTCAAGTTACCATTCAAGGAGCACCTCCACATCCTCCTCGACCTCTCTTTGACTATAACCTCTTGGATCACCTTGGCAAAACACCCGCGCACATATCTATTCTTGAGCTGCTCCGCATATCTCTCGCACATAAAGCTATCCTTGATAAAGCCTTACAAGAGTCTTTGGTGCCTAATAATATTAATATCACACAATTCCAATCTATGGTCGCTAGCATTACAGCTCCTTGTCACTTAACCTTTTCTGACAAAGATCTTCAGCCCTCCATTCATCCTTCACACAATGAAGCCCTCCATATTGAAGTATTTATTAAACAACACCGTATCAAACGAGTCTTGATAGATGGGGGAGCTGGTCTTAATATATGTTCTTTGAAACTTATCAAGCAATTGGGATATTCTGAGAAAGATGTTGACACCTCCAAGGTTATTACCATCAAAGCATATGATGACGCTAAAAGAGATACCGAAGGGATTATCTTATTGCCTATTCAAGTTGGGTCGGTTACCACAGAAACTCGATGTCAAGTCCTTGATATTGACCTCCCTTATAACATCATCCTTGGTCACCCATGGCTACATGCCCTTAAGGTAGTCCCTTCTACTTACCATCAATGTCTTAAATTTCCACACAACGGTGTTGAGGTTACCATTCAAGCTGATCCCAATCCATTTGAGTTTTGCCATGCCTTCCAAGCTAAATATCAGAACCCAAACCATATCCCTATCAACACCGAGGCATATCTATCATCCTCCTATGTAGATCCATCCGATCTCCTCAAGCCCTCATCTAGCAAAACCCCTTATAATCTCCATATCAAGTACACCGAACATGGCCCTGGTGAGTACACATTGCAAGAGGAAGCTGAATCTTCTTTGGGGAGAGAGACTTCTAACTCTGTTACCCTTGATGATTCCTCCTTTCATCTCACCAACCTTTTTTCAGGGTCCTCCATCTACATGCTTTCCACAACCCCTTCATCCCCATCTGATGAAGAACTCAAGTCTAATTCTTCAAGCACTCCTAGTCCCGATGTCAATCGTTGACCCCTCCAAGTTAAAGATGTTGTTAATCCCACTATCCATCTTCAGTCCACCATTTCTCATCAACAATCACAGGCTAAATCTCATAAGCATGTGACCGTACATCTTCCGCCATCTAATTTACTCCACTTCTTCCAACTCCTAAAACCCCACCGCTAGCTGTGTTTCCACATCTCCCACTTTTACCATCCCATAACTTGCAAAAGCATGTGACCATACACCTTCTGCCATCTACTTTACTTCCACTACTTCCAACTCCAGATATTCCTCCATTTTCCTCATCTCTCATACCACCAATGTCTCAATATCCCTTTATTCGCCATTACATTCCTAATCATGACCAACAAATGCACATACGGTATAAGCATAAAGTTTCCGTTCATCCCACCAAGCCCTCCGTCATCAAATCCATACAATTCAAAAATAATAAAAATCTGGATGCCTCTACTTCTAAAGATGAAAATCCTACCAAGAATCCTAAGGATTCTCATGCCTTAGGACATCAAAGCAAAGAATCACAGCCTAATACCTCTAAAGAACTCGCTGAGACTATCAATCCACAAGAAGAGCCTACAACCAAAAGGGTTTGGCTCCCTAAGCACATGAGTAAACCAACCAATTGAGGCATCCTTATCCACCTCTCAAGAATCCCAATCACCTTCCTCCATCCAAGAGCCTCTGTCTATTCAAAGCTTCCATTCCTTTCAAACACCCCACAAGAAAAGCAAAAGCACTAAACATACTAAATCTATGTGGGTTCCTAAGTCACTCCATCAACCATCTCCTAAGAAAACATCTCCATTGCTTCCTACACCACCATCTAACCAAAAGCTTCAATGTTTATCACAGTGGGTGCAACCGTTGGTCATGGTTCCCTTCCATTCCAAAACATTTCCCCATAGCTACATCTCCCCATCTTCCATCCATTATCCTACATATCTCCCCTATGCTATCCCTATGGTCCATGCTTTTGCATAAGCCCTACATAATCCACACCATAGTCCACTATTCCAATCCATCTATCCTTGCATGCACTTTACATATTCCACACTCAAAACCACTTTCCTATCTAATCCATTTCTCCTACGTAAACCCTTACCAACATCCATGAGCATAACAACAATGGCCTGCGCAATGACATCCATCTCTAATGGGACAACCAACATTCATTGAACTAGACACTTGAGTCCTTCCTCTCCATTCCCATGGTGAAAACCTGGCAAACAGGCGCCATGTGTAATCGGCTACCCATCTAAAAACCAAAAAAAAAACATAAGATAAATAATCCGTCCTCTGGTGAAAACCTGGTAAACAGGTGCCTTGGATAAGTACCATAGTGAAAACCTGGCAAACAGGCGCTATGTGTAGTGACCAGCTTCCCTCATCTGCTTGGTTTGTTTGATCATATTCCCCCATTTCATCTTGTATAGTCCATAATCACAATCCACCTCGCAATGCCATACATAGCATTTCCTCTTCATCTGCATCTTTGCCAATGCTAGCTATCATATTTGAGCCATTGTCACGATACCTATATCTTTTGGCACCTTAGCATCTTGGCCACATCCTTTCTGCGTTGTCGCTTCTGCATAATAAACCTCATCCCGCACTGGGGGCATTTGTTGATTCTTATTTGGAAGTGGATACTGTTATCTCTAGCTCATAACACATCAAACAACTCAGCTTACAACACAAAAAAACCTTATCAACTTCAGCCATGGCATATATCCAACAACAAATGTGACCTAACAACTTGTAACCAGGACCCATATCTTTGCAATCTATCCACATTCATCCAACAATTGCCATAAACATCGCTTGCTCAAACATCCAACCAATTAGCGACATCAATAAGAACTACATCCAGCTCTATCGTTGACGCCTTGATCCCGTGGATACAGGGTATGTAGGCAATCTGAGATGTGAAGGAAGCACTCTGATTCAGGCTAAGACTATAGCCCCTTTCATCATTCATCATTCATCTTTCTTCTAAACATCCTTCAATCTTTTTGCTCACATTCTTCTATTTTTCATCACTTACATCATCAATAAAACCCAGAACTACATATTCATCATGTCTCATCTTCATTGTAAATGTGCTTTGATCCCGTGGATACAGGGTATTTAGGCAGTCTAGAATACGAAGGAAGTTTCCAGTACTCAAGCATAGATGATCCACCCCATCTTCTTCATCTTTGATTAGCTCAAACAGGAAGCAAACCATGTGTATATTGAAAGCTCAAGTACTTTAACCAATCAAGAATAAGCCAGAAGTTATTTGTCCACATGCCTTAAGCCAACATTTGCTATAGTAGTTTATCAACAACTTCAGCCTTCAATAGGATGTAGCTTTCCTCTTAGCAAGGTGCCAACTTGATCTATCCAAGAGCACCCAAAATTTGGCAAGAGAACGTGATGACAGTATCTTTTGTTTTATCTTTTGATTTATCTTTTGTCCCTTTTCTATGCCTAATCAAGACTGCCTGGATCTATTTATATCTTGGTATGTTGCGATGAAGTAAGGACTGGGGCATGGTCATATAGCTTTCGTATGCCGTGTTTGCGGGATGATCTTATCCTCTTCCTATGCATATTGGTATCTTGTACGTGTTGGGATTAACATCTTACATATCAATATCTCTAGCATCTGAGAAGCTAAACAGTCTCTTATGCATTTGAGACTATTCTATGTTAAGACTAACTCCATACATATAACCAGCAAGCTATCATTATGTGTAGTGGAGATAAGCTCAAACCATTGCTTGTAGCGTCAAAGTCCAACACTAGCTATTATTCATATCTTGTGCATGTTGGCTCACCATCTTGACCTCATGCGTTCAAACATGATTGTAACACGCTAGTTGCACATTGGATATCTCAACACCTTGGTCCCTTATACCCTGGTGCATAACATCCATATGCTATATCAAACATAAGGACTGCATTTCTTTTTATTCTGAGCAATTACTTGAAAGCTGCCCATCATCATCCTATCTATTCATTCTATCTATTCATTCCGTCATAGTCAGCCAAGATCAATCCTTTCCATCATCTTTTGTCCATATTCCCGCTCCTGCAAAACAACTGTGTTAGACATACATAAGTCCATCATATATATCCTTTCAATACCATCTATCTATATGCATAAGTCTATCCATATCATTACCATTTACATATTCACATATTTTCCATCCATTAACATTTGCATTAACATCCATATATAATCCATAACAATATACACATAACATGCATAGCCATCATCATATCCACATAAGAACCATTACAACATCATATCGATTGCCAAAACCACCATATATATATATACATGTGTGTCAAAATACAAGTGTCTACAATACAAGCTGAGCCCTGAAGGACTGAATGTACAAAATCAGCTCTAGGCCTCATCATGATACAATATAAACAAAGGTAGCCCTAGTGACTACTGGCAGCTCCCTCGCCCTGACCACCACCACCACTAGGTCCTGTACCTAGTCCTCTATCTCTCAATGGCCCCACCACTGAGGCTACTGATCGAGATCCACCTGTCCTCCATGAACCTGAAGCCCCTGACCTGCTCCTAAAACTAGGCTGCCTCTGCTCTGCTGGCACAGCTCCATAGTACAAGCCTCTGTAATACTCAGCCTCACCCTGCACTCTCTGAAGCTCTGCCTATACCTCTGTCAACTGTGTAGCTAAGTACATCATAGCTCCATCAGTCCCCAATGCAGCCACTGCTCTATCTCGCTCACTGGTCATCCCCTGCAGCTACTGCACTGCCCTATCTCTCTCAGCTCGCAGACCATGCCTCTCTGCTCTCATAGCCTGCTCCTGCTGTATCGCAGTGTCTCACTCAAGTCTCATCATCTGCTCATGTTGTCTAGCCGCATCTCTCTCTCCTATCACTCTAGCTAGAGTACTGTCATCCTGTCCATCTCCCCCCTGTGCTATCAACTGTAGCTGAGCCTGATATATCTGTGCCTATGCTCTCGCATGCCGCAGACTAATCACTACCTGATGCCTATCCATCTCCACTCTCCTCAGCCTCATCTGTGCTCGCTGCCTCCATCTCCTCTCCTCTCTGATCCATCTCCGCAGCTACTGAATACCAACATCATCACCTGCTCCAATCTGTGCCTGAGGCTGTGCTAATATAGCAGGCTGACCTGGCACCTGCTCTGGCATCTGTATCCCTGGTGCGGCTAGCACAATAGCCTGTACTGGTGGAGCCCATCGTCTTCTCCTCTGAACTGGTCTCTCCATCCCAATCTCTCCAATCTCCCCATCCCGTGTCAATCGAGTCAGCCTAGCTGTCGCCCAGTGTACATCATACTCTAGCAAGGTGCCTGGATCTGCGGGACCCTATCCCCACTACCATGCTACTGGTTATAATCCATCTCTCTCTGCCAAAGCTGTCTCCACCACAACCTCTGGACCCCAATCAAACACCTCCTGTCTCGTCCTCCCAAAAATGACATCACCTACTGGTACTACCTGTGCCTCCTTGAACTATCTCAAAGCTCTCTCTGGCAAATAGCGCTCTATAATATACACGCCACGTCCAAAAATGTATCTCGCCTGTATAGCATAGACAAGCTCTGCATCCTCCTCATCCCAGTGCTCACATTCTAGCCATGGCCTCCATACAAATCTATCCACCTCATCCAATCTCCTCTGCCAGTATACCACACCTCAGCACTGTCGATATGTCAAGGCTCCTCTATACATCCGTGCAAAAAGCTCTCCTGCTGCTCTAGCCACCCATCCCTCTAGTCTCGTCGCTGGAATGTGCTCATACGCCCATACATGTAACACTGTCACTCCTACCAACATACTCGCTCCAAACATATAAGTGCAATCATGCAGATAATGATAGAGCTATCCCAACACACACTTTGCCCATGCATATCTTGTGCCATATGAAAACATGCCCTCCATCACTGTCCCCCATCCTACTGGAAAACCTCTGGCTCTCCTATCACCCACTAGCCATCTAATGATAGCCACTACTACCCGCTGTAACCTATCACAGATCTCCTCCATCCTCCCCATCAGAATCTTTGAACCCTCTGCTCCGATGTCTGGTGTCCCAAATAATCTCCTAAATGCCACTGGACCCATCTCTGGATCATAATCCACACGCTCCCCATCTATCAAAATCCTCAAAATCTGGAACACATCCTCTAAGGTGATGGTCGCCTCTCCTGTCGGTAACAAGAATGAACTGTGCTCGCTCATCCATCGCTCCACCATCGCTATCATCAGCCCCCAATGTGCCTGAACTAGCTCTAATCGGGATACATGCTCCAAGCCTAGGATCTCTAACACCAGTAGCTCCTCTGCATCCAACCGCCTCACCAATCGCAAATCTCTCGGATGTGGCTCTCGTGATAGCAATGGCGGTAGTACATCCTGCATCATCCATTTATCCTTGTCAGTCCATTCCGTTCATCATCCATATCAAAATCTGCTTATCTATTTGCTATTTTACACTACATCTACCATAAGCGGTCCACTTTACCACATGCGCTTATTCCCGGCTCAATAGCGACTGGCTTTGCCTTATGCGCTTCTATTTTGTCTAAAGGCGAGCTATTTCTACTCATGTGCTTATTGTTTGCATATAAGCGAGCTAGATTACTCTAAGCGCTAATCTTTGGTTTATAGGCGTGTTATATGCTATATGCGGGCATCTTTTCCCTAAACACGAGCTTAATCCTATATGCACCTAGCTTTTTACCATATGCGAGCCAGATAAGCATTTGCGATTATTCTAGCCTTATAAGTGCGCTATCTACCCTTTGCGAGCTACTTTTCTTCATATGCGTGCTGTATTACCCTATGCGACTGCTATCTGCCTATAAGCGACGCGTTTTGCTCTATACGCGCATTTCAGCTCCATTTTTCCCGCCGACAGGATGCGACCCATTTTTGCATAAGCGACCTACCCGCGCCCATAAGAGACCAAGACTACTATAAGCGTTCTATATTCCTCCATAAGCGACCTACAACTACTATTTCCTAACCTAGTCAATTTTGGTGATGTGTGTGCATTAATTACACTTTTAGGCTATTAATTACATGCTTTTGGGAAAAGTTTTGACACATACCGGTGCGCCTACTCCCTCTGGTCGCCCATGTGTCCTCACTCACTCCGCACGATGATCCCTGCGTGGAATAGCCATCCTGATAGCTCTGCAACTCTCACTCTCAGGAGCTCTGGATTTCTCTAGTTTCTGAGCACAAATGAGCCTATTTGCCATTGAAGAACCTACTTATACCTCTTCTCACAACCCTAATTCTTCCATGCCATAGCCTATTTTCTCCCATCCAACCCCCATTTTCTTTGTGACTGCCTTCTTTTTAGCCTTTTCTTCTATCGAGAGCCAACCCAGCCCTTCCTGGTTAGCCTGGCTTACCTCTCGAGGGGGCATCACCTGCCAATTACACTGGGGCATAACTTGTTTATCGAACGCATATTGTATCTTCTTTGACACAACGCTCTATCGAACATTGTATCAAAGATGGGCAAAATGTAGACACCCAAATTTGTCCCAACTTTGTTTATGTCTAGCAACACCTTGTTAAATCATTATTCATTAAGCCAATTAATTAAATAAATTTTATTTATTTAATTAATTTCCACATCATATCTTATCCCATCCTATTCATTTATCCTATTAATTAAATAAATTTTATCTATTTAATTAATATCCAACGCATATCCCAACTAATTAAAATATTTTATTTGAATTAACTACTCACCTTTCATCACATTCCAACACTTGTCCATCTCCCCTTAATCATGTGTTGTCATACAACTTTCATTTAAAATTCTTCACATGCACAACTAATTGGATCTAAATTTACTAACTTCCAATCCTAGCCATTCACATAGCCTCTGAATCTCCACTGTGGATTGATCTTGGTTGAGTCCTATATAAACACCCTCTCACTCCATATGAGACATCCAGCAATCATATAGCACCTACATTATCATCTTGAGCATCTTGAGCATCTGAGCATCCAATTGAGCTTTTATCATCCATCATGGCAGCTTTCAGCTTTGCAATTGTTCATTGTTGAAGAAGCAGTCCACATCTCTCAAACAAGGAATCGCACGGTCTAGGTGATGTTATGCTTGAATTGCATTGTTCTTTGATTTCATTTAGATTAGATTCCTTGATGATGGTAGGGTTAGGGTTTCATGACTATGTCTGATCTGCTAAACTTGACTTTTCACCTATCACATTGAGACTTTGAGATTTTTGGAGTGGCCCTCTTGAGTTGAGTGATGTCCACTCCCCCTACCCCTTCAAACTCATTTCCATGAGTTTTGTGTTGTGTTATATCTATGGGTGTTCCTGTTTTGTTGGCTTGCTCATTGTTGTGTTGTGGAGTGTTAAACTTGTGCGACGATGACCTCCCAGCTCGGGGGTGACCCACTTGTGGGTCTATAGTAGGGAGGAAAGCAATTTTGTGGCTTGGTTTTCCCTCCCTTGCTTTAGTCTTGCAAGTTTATTCTTGGCTTTGGAGCTTGGTGGAAGTGCTTTTAGTTTCATTTTCATTGTTTTGGCTATTTGAGAGCCATGGCCAAAAAAATGGCCCATGTGTAGTTGTGTAGATGGAAGGAGAGAAATCACTATCTCATTATGTAATGTTTAAAAGATTTTAGTGTTTTACACTATCTTATTGTTGCAAAAATGTATTTATGGATGACTTTAAAATTGCTGTGATAAATTTTATGTACCATGTGAAAGAAAGTCATTTCAATGAAATATATATGGTTGCTGATTTACCTTCAAAAAAATGTCTATAGTGCAGAAATGAAATATATCATGTTGTTAGAAAACGAAATTTTTTTTTTTTTTGTGAATGTTGTGATATGTACAAATTTGAAATACTCATATGTCCTATATTGAAAAATATGTATATATACCTTTATATATATAAACATATGCATACAAAATTATATGCCCATATTTGTTTTGTTTTAAAAAAAAAAAAGTATACTATGTTTGTATGAGAGAAACAAATATATATATATATATATATATATATATATATATATATATATATATATATATATATATATATATATATATATATATATATATATATATATATATATATATGTTATGACTGTAAATGACAGACCGATGGTGTTTGATAAAAGAAAATGGGGGAGAAATAAAATTTTGGGCAGACTGCATTTTTTTGGGATGTCGTTTCTTTTGTGAGTTTTAGCAAAGGTTGGGGGGGTTTAACCCCCCCATATTGTGTAGTACCACCAGTGGGCGGGGGTCTGGCAGACCCCCATCCATCGGCCCACACCCATCATTTATTCTACTCTTAACACCTACGAAAACTACCTTGTGTTTGGCATGTTAACAACGGTGCCCCTTCCTCTATACGCCATAAGGAAATGATTTTTTTTAATAGATAGTTTTTAGGATTATGATTTTTAATTTGTTTTTTTATTGTGAGGTGGAGTTTTTTTTTATTAATTTTAAATTGGGAGAGGATGGGTGCACATGACCCCATACCTCTCCTTTGTTCTTTTCCCTCTCTTTTGAATTATAGTGAATTTATTCAACTTGGGTAGAGTAATTTTATTTAGGTAGATGTTCTATTTATTTTATTTCTCCTTTTAACCTTTGGAGATTATTTCAACTTACCTTGTCTTTAATTATCCCAGTGTGAACAATAATGATTTGGTGTTTTATTTTAATGTTGAAACTTTAAGATGAATAATGCAACTTTAGTTTAGCAAGGTCAATTTAATTAATTTAATCGTATGTTTGGATTTAATCGAAACAAGGTTATAAATTTAAGTATTTAATCTAGTTAATTAATTAAAAAACCTTAGTGCGACAAATTATCCTCCCTAGCATAATTATTTTTTATTAATCAATTTTACTGAGTTTAGTGAACTCTTGGGCTTGAATTTTTTTTTAATTAGAATAATTTCTATTCATGCCCTAGTGGTGTTATGCTGCTGGATAATTCTAGGAATTAGGGTTAATTTCTTAGGTGACTTAATCCTTGCGTTGGTTAATATTTTAATGTTTCTACAAACTAGTTGTATTGATTAAGTTGTTATTTATTTTTTTGATGCTCTAGAATTAGGGTCTTGATTTTGACTCATGTCGAAATCACATCACTCATTTAGGAAAACTTAGGGTTTTGATCATTCGATCCTAACCCTAATGGAGACGCTTCTCATGTCACATAACCCCCTAGTCAGTTGTCATCACGTAGGGGATTGCGCATGTGATCTCAATACCCCAAGATTTGATTGACATGTTTATGCCTTAGGCGTATTGCCATCGAGCACGCTGGCGTGTACGAGGGGGTTTCTAGGGATGTGTGAAATTTTTTTGATATTTTATGTCATGACCACATGACAAATATGGTAGCTATATGATGAATGGACTGTCATTAGGGTGACTGTCCCATTATGATGGCATTGTAATCCCTTCTTTAGCAGTCCTATTCACTCTATTTATGATTTCTCTTGCATACAAGTCAGCTGACATGGAATGACACATAGATATAGGACTGTTTCTCATTATATGACTACCCTATAGCTGATAACATGCTTCATGATTGGTGGGACAATCACCTTAATGACTAATTTTTGTCCTTTTATGGTTGCTTAATGAATTCAATAGCAATTTTACATCTCATTCACAACAAAAAGTGGTAAATACCTATTCTATTGCTACTCCATGATGCCTCTTTGGTTGTAATACTCTTTATGGGACTGTCCTTTAGTTGATATTGCTCTGATGTTGACTGTCCTATCTTAGAGGCTATCTCATGATGTATTGGTGTTGTCATTGACATTCAATCAGAATATGCTTTTATTTATTGATATCAAAGTTTCTTTGCTTATCTTATAGTCTCTTTAAGATTAAGGGGTAGCATGTTGGGCTCAACCCTTGTGGGAGCCCATTTTTTACCACATGTTTAACTATCTTGCGTATTGACTAACCTATATCTACATATTGCACAAACAAGTTAGATAAAACAATGAATACAATAGCCATGTGATGATTTAATCTGTTTGGCTCTCCTTCTTATTGATTCAATGCTTCATCACATGTGCTATTTTTTTGTTAGTAGGACATATAAGGAGACTCATATCTAGAGCTCTAACTAATTGTTTTACCATGATGCAGGTTCACTTGGTGATCAAGAGAGGAGGAGCAAGACAAAGAAGATCCAACCAAAGCCATCTCAGGTAATGATGGATATGCATTTTCCTTTATGCTTCTTTTCATTTCTTTTATCTTTAGATACATAGCATATATTATGTCACATTGGTTAAGCTACTTCCATGGCTTGTGTGGGACCATTGATTACTCTTTTCTTTCTAATGAATACAATTACAATACTTGTATAATTTTGTGTATACTTTATTGGCAAAATGAATGAAACATTTATGTACTGAATGAAAGCAATTTCTTGAGTTCAATGTGTACTTTTCTTTATGTCTCTTTACTCTAAATAATTGAACTAAATTCAAACCTTTCTCAAACACTTAAAAATATGTCATGGTTTAAGCATAGTAGGAATGTGTTAGAATATTCTTCACCTCAAATGTAATGAACTATTTCAGCTCTGCCAATTTGAGTTGTAGGTGAAAATTTGGAAATAATTACTTTTAACCTGAGAAATCTTAGAGGTGGTCAAATCTTTGATCTCTTTAGCAAAAGGTTTTCTTAGTCAAATGTCAGTATCTTTGGTGTTTAACTGAAGAACACAATCATCACCTCTATTCACACTTGGGGTAGGTAGTTGTTAAACTAAATTCCCCTTCTCCATTGTGACTTCATCTTCTGAGTACTCATTGTTAGAACAAACATAATCTTCCATAGTGTAGCCTTGGTTAAAAACTATATTTACATTATGGTCCTCATAATCATCCCTTTCCTCATATGGGGCTATATTGTTAATCATAGATATCACAACAGCACATGAAGTAGAGGAATGGGGAGCTTGGCACTATAGGCACCACAATTCTTCATCTACAGCATGGACTCCCTTCCTCAAGGGGTTAGGAGTTTATTTTGATAAACCTTCCCTATCATTAGGGGGACTAGCTTCCCATCTCGCTAATTTTTGTTATAGGGCTGATCAGCCAACCTTGGTATTTTTTCTTGTCTATTAAAAGGAGGCCTTTCATTAGGGATCCTTTTATCATTCCTCACCAAGGAGCTCTTTATTTCATTAACTTCCTTCTACAACTTATCATACTCAGTAGTGATAGGAACTTTACTGCTTTGTCCTCTTTCTTGTGGGGTGATTCTTATATCACCCCTCTTAAAAGTCTTTCCAGATGCTTTTCTATTATTTTCAATATGTAAAGCCACTCTGAAAGCATCCCTGAGAGTTTGAGGCTCTCTATTTCTTATTTCATATCCCATCATGGGATCATAAGCATTTTGGTAAACTACCAAGCACATGGGCTCATTTGGTTTTAAGTGAAGTGGGATCTTATTGCTTACTTTAAAGAACCTTGCATTAAAATCATGGATAGTCTCATTAAGTCCCTTTTGAATACTTGTGAACTTCGTCACAACAAATCATGGATCATTATTGTCTCCATATTATTCTTTGAAAATCCTCTTGAATCCTACCCTGGAATCAATACTAGCATCTGGTAAACTCTTATACCATTCCCTTGAATCTTCTGTCAAGGATTGTATGAATAATTTTATAGCCACATCCTCGCATTCCACCTCAAAAACATCCATTACATTAGTGAATGCCTTTAAGTGATCCTCACCAGATATTGCATTATTTCCAGCAAACCTTGGTACAACATTTCTTACCGTATTCTCAATAGGGTTTGAATATCCCTATATACCATAGAAACCAATCTACCTATACTAGGCCGACTGTGTCAGTCTTCTGACAAAAGGATTTATCAAAGGGCCCCCTATCATTACCTGGGTGTATTAGGGGATTTGGAGGGGTCAACAAATTTGGCTACAAAGGTATGTATAGGTTATGAAGATTTGGTTGGGGATTCATTATGGGCATTATAGGGGAGTTTTGGTAATGATTTTTCCCCGCTATTCTAGCATGTGGATTTTGAGGAGGGAATTGATAATAATTGGTGAGCGCAGAAGATGGGAAATCATTCTCCTAGAGCTAAATCATAAGCTATAGTTGAGTATTGGGTTTTGGGCCATTCTGGGGTAGCCTATTTGCTACAGATGTGTCAAGAACACCGTTGTTTTCTAAAATACCCAGTTTATTCATATTTTGCAATCTATGCAATAATTCTTCTTTCCTTTTTAATGTTTCCATTCTAGTTACCCTCAAGGCCAACTCCCTAACTTCATTATCCAATTCTTCATAAGTCTAGTTTGTGCCAGAAGCTATGCCCATATGCAAATACCTATTGGTATTAATAGATTTGGCCTTTCCTAATTTGGGAGAGGGCAACCTTACATAGGGTGTAGTTATTTTAGGATCATGGGGATTCTGTATAGGATCAGTTTGGGGTTCACTCAAGGGGGTAACCTTCTCGTTCTGTGGGGCCAGAGGTGGTTCCATATAATACATCTCATCTCCCTCAGAATCTACCAGACCCTCAGGGACATTCTTAGTGGCATATACAATACAATGCTCTCTTCTTTCTTCTCTTGTTTACAAATTATCAATGCTTTCACCTAAAAGAGGTTCATTAAATGCCATGAGATCACAAATAGGGGGGAAGTATACTCAACTGAGTCCTTGGTTCTCCATTTTTTAACAACGAGCTCCTATATCATAGGTTTGCTCAAATGCCCTTACTGTTGTGATCTTCTTCCATACATCTTTATTTTTTCACCCCTATACAGGGTTAGAAATTTCTAACAAACTTTTAAACACGTCAAAAAATGATATATCTAAAAAAAAGTTAGTTCAATAAATGAATTTATCTTTTTCAATCAAATAGCACTATATGATAAAAATATTCAAGACAACATATAAGCACAAGTCTTTGTTAAGAGCAACTTTCCTTAGTACTGTAATTAAGGAAAATCTATCAGATTCACCACCCTTTTCAGGGAAAATAACAAGAACAAATTTTATGCAAACCGTAAAAACCCATGAAAATCTACTACATTGATGTTTAGAACTTTATATACAAGTTCCCCAGTAGAGTCACCAATCTGTTGGTTGTTTTAAATTCCCAACTCTCAAGGAAAATAGATCTATAAAACAACCATTTCTAATAACTGATCTGTCTCGAGGGATTGGCCAACAAACACGAAGATTAGGGGGGTCATTGATCCCCTTCTTTTCCTCTACACTTTAGGCTCTGCAGGACCGAGGAGGGTGTTCCTTTCTTTCTGTTTGAAAATAAAAAAAGAAAGTAGATATGTTCCCTCTAGATGGCTAAAAGAATTGAAGATAAGGTAAAAAAAATGGGCTAGATTCTTAAGATTTAGCATAATTCTTTGCAGAGGAACATGTAAACAAAACTATCATCAATATGAATATAGAAATTAAAACTGATCTTTGATTTATATGAAATGATCAGGGAGATTTAGATGAGGACAATAACCATCAAGATATCAATTTCTAAATCTAGGGTCACAAAGTCAAGAAACAAATATAAATGAACTTAGCATAATAATGCACTCATAACTCTTATAAGAATATTGTAATGATGCATTACATAACCAAAGCTTAAAATCAGATCAAACTAATCGTACTTGCTTATGCCTGCATACATCTACTATATTCAATATCTTCCTTGAAGCATTAAATCTACTCTTTGAGTAAAAGCCTTTTGGAATAGATATCCTTACACATGAAAGACTATGAAGATGAAAAATATTGATACTTGATCAATTTACTCAAAAACATAGCAAAAGATACAACTGTAGGAGACAACATAGTTTGAACTTTAACAATATATTTAAAATGTTGAGTTTAACACAATTTTATACCAATAGTTGCAAGTACAAACGATTCTATTTCTTGGAAAACACATCTAGAAGTAAAAACCACCTATTATGATATTGTACTATACTATAAAAAAATCCTCCAAGATGTTTATTAATAGGTCCTAAATTCCATTTTATAGAAACAATAGAGAAAAACAAGCTTCAGACCTAGAAACAAATGTCACCCTTTCATTTGACAAAATTGCACCAATCAAAAAATAGAGATAACTGATTACATCCAGAGCAAAAGATGTTACATGTATGTCTACAAGACAGGTTAAGTGTGCCTTTGAAGAAGATGTAACCAACTTTGCTGACCTTTACTCTTTATCTGTATTCTTATGCTTTCCTATTGAGAAAATTGATGGTTGCACATGAAAACAAAAGAGACACTACAAGACAAATATGTGCCCAAATTATGAGAACAAGAAGATTCCCTTTTCTAACAAGGAGACTGGTAGGAGTATGCTCTGAGTTTTGAAAGAGTAGGAAAATGAGTAGTTAGTTGTTCATACCTTTCACAATATTCAATATTTCAAATATCAGGTAACTCATTATATTTCTTATCCCAGGCTTGATATTGCTCCTCTCTGGGCCATTGAAAGTTGATGAGATTATCCACACAAGATACATACTTATTGTTGTACTTGGCCAGAACTGATCCAACTTCTATTGTAAAATCAGCAGCAAGCTGACATGAATCCCATACTTTGTTGATGCTTGTTCTAAACAGGGGAATATTTAACTTATTATTTTTATAGATGAAGAAAGATATGACAGGGATGATATTTCTAAATTGGAGAATCCATGATTGGAATGGCTTAATGTCACCATTCTTAGTTTTTATTGTAGGGTTTTATTCTAACTATGTCATTGTCAAAACCTTGAATTAACTTCAATGCCTTTTCATCAAGATGGTTTATAAATGCCTAGGATTCTCCTACTTCCTTTGCTATCATATAGACTTGTTTAACATCCTTGCGAGCATTAGGATCATGATTTTCTCCTTTACAAATGCCTACTAAAGAAGCAATCTTGGGGATCCATTTGTTGAACAGAGGCACTGTTTGTTCTTTATCATCTGTAATCTTCTTAATGATTTGTGACAAATCATAGTAACACTTGTGGATTCCAACTGCTTGGCTTGACACTTTGTCCATTAACAACCTTAAAATACTTGAAAAAATACACCAATTATCCTCCTGTTGTTTATCAAAAGTATTTGTAAAAATGTCTTCAAATGAATTGATTTATTGCTTTAGTTATTCATTTTCCTTTTCTAGAACAGACTTTGATGAAGAAGAAAGATTAGAAAAGAGGAAACTTGAATCCCTGACCATGAATGTTGTACTTGGTGAGGCTGATGTTAAGGCCTGTTGTTGTCATTTTATTTCTCTTTCTTTTAATCTATTGTATTCTTACGACATGCTCATATGTTCTTTTAACAAATCATCATACTTTTTCTGGACAACACTGGTTCTTGCTTTACTAAAATTTGCAACTTCTACTACCAACTTAGATGCTTCTGTAGTGAGGGTATCAAAAACTCTTTTTATTATTAAGACACATTTCAAATCCCTATCTAGTTTAGGAGCCAAAGCCCATATGGCTAGGGTCTCCCACTTCGAGTTGAGTTTGGCACCTGTTAGTGTAGCCTCAGCCTCCTCTTCTATGGAGAAGACTTCATTATCTTGTCTTCTTGCAGTATCCATAAAAATAGTAGAAGCTATATCCCATTTAGGGAGTAGCAAGATTCCACTGTCTCTAATCATCTATCTGCCATGATCTGGAGAAATGTTTTTTACCTCCTCTTTCATTTGTGTAAGTATCCTAAGGGATACCTCCTCTTGAGCATCTTGAGGAGAGTAAGACATTTCTTCTTCTAATTTTTTCTCATATTCACTCTTTTTGCTCTTCCATACAAAATCATCATCACTTATGAAATTCCTGCATGCTATAGTCCTAATGTCATCTAAAACATCATTGCCCTTCATGGCAATATCAAAAATCCTATTCAAAGGTAGTCCTTCAGGCTCATTTTTGCTAGGGGATGGTATCTCACACTGTATCTCTTCCTCGTTTATTTCTATTTCTCCTTCATCATTGGGGTAGTCCACCAAAGGTCCCATTTCAACCTTCCTTCTTTTTGGAGAAGGTTCTCCATGAAGAGAGTCATCCTCAGTCATTGGTATAGAAGGGGAGGATGATTATGGAGGTGGTAAAAGAGAGAGTTAATTGAGTTGGTGGAAGAGCCTAAGGAGCTTGTTCTTTGACTTCTTCATTTTTGGCTCTTTTTAATCCTATTGATGGGGTCATCAACCTCTGGGAAAAGTCCTTTGTAAGAAGGCTTCTTCTTTTTCATTCCTTCTTCATATTTCATGTATATTGTCCATTTTTCTCTTTTTGTTTTCACTTCCTCATTAGTAGGAGAATTTCTAATAACATCCTTAGGAAAGAAAACTTGATGGAGAATGCAAGACCTATTGATACCTCTTCTAATGTCATTTATTTATCTTTTAGGATCAGAGAACCTAGCCTTCTCCTGCCTCTTTTTAAAAGGCAATAATTTATTATTCAGTTTAGCAAATCCTTTGTTGTTCATCCTAAAGTTAGAAAACATTGTCAAGAAAGGAAAGAAAGATCCCTTCTTCTGTCCTACCATGCGATCCTTTTCTGATTCAACCAATTGCCAAATTACCTCCAAGAAAACAATCCTCAATGGCACATACTTGGGTGAAATTTGAGGACCAACAGGGGTGCCATAAATTCTAAAAATTGTGCCCTCTTCGTGGGGGATGATGTCACCCCAATTGTGCTTAATTTCCAAAGGAGGGACCCTCACTATAGGTCTAATGAAATTTAATAATGGTTCTAGAATCCTAGGTATGTCTGATTGGAAGTACCTCAACACTGTGACCACAAAATAATCTCTGAAGAATCTATAACTAGAATTTGGATCATGCTTGTCCCATATGTCAGTCTAGCACTGGACAGGCAATATATTTCCCATGTCATCAACATGGTTAATCATTAATTTGGGGTCCCTAACCATCTTTGTTTTTCCATGATACATGAGCATGTGGCAAAGCATTGAAAACCATCTGAATTTAATTGGCTCCTTATTTTTGATGTCCACTAACCCCTGACGTATATGTTTTGATAAATAGGAAGCAAAGTCAAATTGAACATTCTAAGATGGATGTTGGATATCAGCAGCCATATAGGTAAGAGCAATTGGAATCCTTTCATTCTTATCTTCTCCTAACACTTGACAGAGAGCATAGTAGGTTTTGGAAAAATAACCTTCAAAAGTATCTATCTTAAAAGGCTCTTTCTCACTTTGGGGAATTCTTATTGATCTATCATTTGGTCCCTTTTCCCTGAACCTAGGGAAATATATGGTTCTGTAATTGCTTCTGTCTTTTGAATATAGGGCTTTGAATTTATTTGTATCAATCGCTGTAGAAGTAGCCAAGTTTAGCCCAAAGACTGTTGCAATAGTTTCTCTACTAATTTCCACCAAAACTACCCGTTTAATGCTTCTAATTGCTTTAGATGTTTCATCATAATGGGCAGCCATGGCTTGGAGTAACTCAATATCCTCAAATACATTAGTAACTATTAGCTTTCCTAAATCACTCTCCCATACATTAGATAATGGTGAATGAGCAATTCTCTTGCTCCACCAGTGGTAAGATAATGACCAACCATGAACAGGGATTTCTGCATCTCTACAGTCAGCAAACTTGTTAGCCAACCCATGTTTGCCTTTAGGGCCAGTTACACTTATCCTTTATGCACTGGAGCCAGGGAGTTATTTTACAAGGTCTTCATGCAGGGCTCATTTTTGGGAAACAGAGGAAGCCTAGGCTTTAGGTGGAGCCATTACCAAATGGTGAAATTAAGGTGAGGTTTTTCTCTCTTGGTGTTTAGGGGTTTGTTCAATTCACACCATAGAAAATTTTCTTATGAATAGAAGGAAATAGAAAAACCCTAACAAAAATGCAAAGCACAATGGGAGTTGTAGACAACTCACCAGATTTATTTCGCACCGCCACTTTGAATTTGACACAAAGATATGATAATAGTTATCAGCTTCAGTGTTCCAATATTTGAATGTTTTTGGAATAGAAACTATAGAAGAATTCGAGACATGAGTCACATACATACCATTTATTCAAGACTGGAATTATCCATGTCCGCCTTCGCTTCATCTTGCGTGAACTAGATATGCACGATCATTCACTTTGGGAGATTTGAATATTGACTGTCAAATTGTATGATACTGGTAGAGATTTGATAGCCACAATCAATCCTAAGAACTTGATCATACATGACATGTCTAGCAAAGTTTACTAAACCAATCAAAAAGTTACTTCTCATTATTTCTTTATTAATTGCCAGAACAAACAAGCCATAGAGATTTTGCCATTCCTGTTATGTGGTAGTTTTCCATCGTTCCATAGTCTGGTGAGGCACACTGATTAATGATCTAGCAGAATGATGGAAGGATGAAAACCATAACATCAAAACATGTCTTTCTCCAGATAAATCTTTTCTTGCAGATGCAACAGCCACGTGTCAAACTTCAGCTTCTCTGTGGATGCTAGCTGAGGCTTTAGAATAGAGCTTGGTAAAATGACAGAGGTATTAAAAAAAATATATACATACCAGATGGGACCCACCATCATTCACTTCATTGTAACGAGAGACAATCCTCTGCCAAATGGCACCTTTTCTACAGTTCCATGAACGTCTTTTACAAATCAGATTTGGATATTGGTGGACTGGTGGAAATGTGCAAATTAACTTTTATCTATCAAAAGGGGTTAGCGGTACCCGACCCTTGGTGTATAATTTTAAAAACAACCTTCATCTATTAGGAAGGAAAAGGGGGCATGGGATCATTTATTCACTCTAAAATGAAGTTTTTTAGGCACGGGCCAGCAATGGTGGTTGTATGGTGAGGGGCCGGTCAAATAACATTCTAGGGGACATAAGGAGACAACTTAAAAGCACGGGTGATAGGGGGTAGGTGGTTTACCCCAATGATACAATAAAAGTAAAAGATCTTTAGGATGCTCGACACAAGGGCTTAGGGCTTTTTTAAGGATTATTGCTCAGAGTATTCTTGTTTTGTAAAAATCCTAAGTCACAAACCTTCTATCATGATGTCAAAAGACTAAAACTATGGAAAATTTTACATGGTACCATTAGACCCTTCTAAAATGTTTGATACTCTCTTTTAGGGTCAATTGAGGGTAGTAAGCATACACTGGTATATGTCTTCTATCACCAACTGAAGACAAGCTAGGGGAATCCATCATGCAAGAAGCAACATATACCAAGTATGAATTCATATAGAATTTCAAAGACGTTGATACCTTAGAGAGTTGTTGACAAATAGAATCACTGATTTTCTTACCCCAGTATGTCTATTGATTTCCCTTCTTGATGATGAATATGTATTGGTACTAATGGAAATAGGGCAGACAACTAAGAGGGGGGTGAATCGGTTGTCACAAAAACTTTTTATTACTTGCAGCTATTAATTCTTCTTTATCATATGGAACAAATCAATGATATAAATATTCAAGCATGAATCATCAACACATGAGCAAAAACAAATGAACACACATAACACCAAGATTTTTATGTGGAAACCCAATTAAGGGAAAAACCACGGTGGGGGTTAACCCACAAGAATTAATACCCTGTTAAAAGTATTTTTACAAATGGGAATGCACATGCATTCAGGCTCACTGCTCAAATGGAGGGTCACTACCTACAAAAAGATTACAAGAAATAACTGAGATTCTGAACTGATAAATCACATCTATCCATGCAAGAGTTTCAGTTCCAGTTAAGTGCAAATACTAATCTTACACATTTCATCTTTACTCTGCTCTTCTTACTGCTCTTCTTTCATTCAGACCTTAGATTTCTACTTCTTTCGCAGTTACTTCATCTTCACACACTTACACACACAAATCATCTGATTCCATTGCCTATATATATCTGTAACATGATTTACAATCATTTTACTAGTTAGCTTCAAGAATACTTGGAACTTTGTTGAGTACTCTGCTTTGTCGGCTAGATCCCTACATAATATGAGATGCGAAGAAAAACTTGCACTTGCAAATCATCAATCATGTTGACCACTATCACTGATCATCACCAATTGTCCAATAAGCAACTTCCATACATCTGGAGGTAAGATTATCTACAAGGTCAGCCTGTTTTTCTTCTATCTACTCTGTCAAACTAGAGCCTGATACTCAGAAGTTAATATCTTTTGAATCCTT
Organism: Cunninghamia lanceolata; assembly: GCA_027924645.1. NCBI lineage: Eukaryota > Viridiplantae > Streptophyta > Pinopsida > Cupressales > Cupressaceae > Cunninghamia > Cunninghamia lanceolata. Next base: position 1,350,300 of record BSBN01000088.1, read on the forward strand.
CATCATTGGAGGCCAAAACTCTAGATTTAGAATGCCTTAGAAATTCTTATGACTACCTTAGATCCACAGCAGACCATGACATTCCACCAGAGAGATCTGGACCAAGATACCAAACTCTGTCACCTGCTCTGTTCCTGACTGACCAAACTTGGATAAATTCTGATTCTAACTTCATGTATGAACAAATTGTGATATGCGGATGAGTGTAATGGTCTTAGTTGCCATCAATGACAACACTTGTCTTGCAAAGTAGTGTCTCTTCCCAACAATCTCCCCCTTTGGCATTGACGGCAACATTTAGTGAAAAATGACTAAGTGTTGGTGCTGCTCCCTCCTGCTCTGTACACTTGTGCTCTCCACTGTTTCTAAGACTCCCCCTTTGTTGGATTCCTCATTTTTCACTACTCATCACTCCCCCTTTGATATCAATGGCAAAGGGTGAGGTCCACAAGCTGAAATTATCCAAAAATTCTATATATACTGCTGCATATGTACAACTAATCATTGAGTTCTTATTTTCATGAACTTGAGAATGTCTACAAAGCTGATTTTTAGTTGCTCAAGTTTAGAAACCCAAGTGCTCTTCATGTTATCCAAAATTGATATGTGACCACCCAACACAAATACATAAGCTTTTGCCTTTGATAGATCTGATGGATCATTAGTCTAAACTTCAGTCTGAGCTTCAGATAGGGCATTATACATTATCTCTAACTTAGGGGCAATCAATCCTTGGAGTTCACACATTCTCTTCATAATGTTGTCTTTTTCTTTAACAAGTCTCTTTACCTCATCAGTCAAGCTAATTACTTGACCTTCCTGACTTATGGGTGAAATGGCTAGAGGATCAAAATCATTGGATAGATTTGACAATTCCAATTCTTGTTCCTTTATCTTCTTCTCAATATCCTCACTTACTTTGGGCCATGATAGACATAATTTGTACATATCACTCCCATCATTTAGAGCATTCTGGATACTCTTTATGCTAATACCAAGTATTATTCTATCTTTTTCTATCAAGTTCTTTACTTCACTAAATTTTTTGTCCAAAAATGCTTTCTATACTTTTGCCTCTGCAGACTTTTCAAAGGACTCAAATTGTAAACTTACAGCATTCACAAGATTCTTTAGGTGACCGGAGGGAAATCTGATGAGCTCTTGATGCAGGTTGGCACTAACTTCTCCAAGACTCTGGTTGCAAGCCCTAATAGTTCACTATCCTCCATGTGAGATTTTAACATCTTCTCTCTGGCCTTGGCTTGAGTGAAGGATGCAATCTTCATTACTTGTACCGGAGAGAGAGCATCTAGATTAATTGTTCCTTGGATTAGTTCAGGCTCATCAAACTCAAGCATTTGTTTATCTAGAATACTTTTTACTGCATCTGCAGTGTCTCTTGTAATAATTTTTGGAGCATTCTTTTGTTCTTGAGATTTCTCAGCATCTGTAGATGCATCAACATTTGCACCATCTTCTTCTGTTGTGTCTTTGTTAACCTTTTCTTTCTCCTTTTCTACTTCACCTTTTTCTTCCTCCTCTTTTCTTTTCTCTAAGTTCTCTATAGAGGGACTCTTCCTTGTTTGTTCACTATTTGCTACCGGATCTGGAGGGTCTTGTGGAGTAGTAATATTGTCTTCTTTTCTAGATGGATCAGATGGATTTGGAGTATCTATTGCATCAACTACTTTATCCATCATTGTTGTATCCTTCTAACTTACTTGTTCCACTTCCAGAATAGAGAATTCACCTAACTCAGATGCTGCTCAATGATGTTCTCTTCCAGAATTTCTTTTGTGACAATGGGAAAATTGTGCTTTTTCAATGCTTTCAAAAGAATTTCTTGAGTTTCTTTAGCAATTTCACTTGTTTCTCCAAGCATGAATTTGTTCATTCTCTTCTTGCTTCTAAAGTCATTTTTTACTTCCTTGAATATCATATTTATTTGATTAGGTGAAATCCAAGGACACAAATTTATTAGCTCATATTCCCTGATCTCCATGTCCTTGCTTTTAGTATTTTCTTTTCTCAACTCCAGGATATCTGCTAGACTTTGTGGCAACTAGAAGTTATCTCAATCGGTGCCTTGTTATAGATGTTGAGATATCTAACTGTTGCTTACTCCAACATCCTTTTATCCACATCACTATAATCATCATAAAATTCAATCATGGGCTTTAGATTACCATCTAGAGTGACTGACTTTATCACATCCTCTAGGGAAAGTGTGGGCTTCTCAACATATTCCTCATATGCCTCTGCCTTTTGCCTTTTAGTAGCTCTTTTGCTTTTAGAGGGGTTTTCTAGGGTTACTTTTGCAGCTTTTGTTCTGGTGGCCTTCAATTCTTTCACTTCAACATTGGAATCTGTTTCTTCTTCTTCATCAGCTTTTGTGCTCTTGTAGGTTCTCGTGGCCTTTGTTTTTACTCTTTTCCCTTCTTGTCTTGATGACTTTCTTTTTGGTTTCTTAAGATCAACCAATCTTGGAGGAACAAGGGTAGCAACAGAGGTTCTAGTAGTCCTTGTCGTGGAGAATTCTACTGGAGTTCTACCTTGAACCTTTTCAGTCCTTTCCCTAAATTGCCTCACAGCTTCCTTGGTGAGGCCTAAATTTTTGGCCAACTCCTCAACTTCTTTTCTTACTTTTCTTTTGGTTTCAGGTTCTTTGAGCTTAACATGCAGTTTTAAGGTTAGTTCCTCATATGTCCCAAATCTCTCCACTGTTGTGTCTTTTGGTTTGCTTAGAATATGTTAAGCATACATATTTAATATATTTTCATCTACTTCATACCCCATGGGTATGATCCAAATAGTTATGGGTTCCACTGCTTCCATTAAACATTGATCTGTGTTAACCATAAAGCATATTTCATGCTTGTACTTCTCAATAATTATTTTAGGAATTCTCTCTTAAATGCATCATACTTTGAAAATTCTTGAGGTACCCCCAAATTGCAATTTTCTATGCTTCATAGTTACCAATGCCGTGTAGGTGATCTCTGATCTGAATGGCAACTGGATCATCACTGTCCAGTGTACACCCTTTACTCCAGGTACTTCATTCATATAGTAGAAAAACAAGCATAGGACCAATGTACCATATTCAAAAGTGTTTTTCTTATCTTTCTTGATTATGTTCAAGTTTTCAATTAGCTGGTTCTGTAACAACTCACATAGGTCATAGTTTGCATTTTCCTTTAACATTTGATATGTTGCATATATAGCAATTCCAGAGACTGAATTCTCTTTGCTAAAGTGATAGATCTTGTAGCCAATCACCATGGAGGTGAACTTCACATCTGGTTCTGTAATGTCATTTATGGTCATAGCCCTTTTATCAAATTTGGCTCCAGTTGCATCTATAACAGTTTGGTTTTTCACAGACTTCAACATGGGTAATCCACTGGTTGAGTTTAACCCAGTCATAATTTTGATCACATCCTTGGTAATCTTGAAGGGTTTTAATAGCCATATGAGTTCATCATGCATCCGACTCAAAACATACCGGACCCATTCATCTTCATCAAATGTTGGAAACCCCATGATCTGAATAAAATGCTTTTCACACAGTGCCTTATATTCAGCTTTGAGATCTTGATTCTCATCCATTAGTTGATTCTCAAACAAATCTACAAACCTTGAGTTCCCAAATTCATCTAAATTTGTATGAATATAAACCTTAATATCTTCAACATGTAGCACACCATATGGAACACTTGAAAAAGCACCTAAGGGGTTGACTTCTATTGATTTGTGAGGATGCTTCTTAAATTTAGGTCGAGGCCTTTCAGTAATGTCAACAACCAAAGGTGTAGCCATTTCAAAAGTTATAAGTTCAAAGCTTTATAGATAAGTACCTCTTTTCATGAAATTTGTGTTGACGGATAAATTCACCGGACATACTTCAATTCTTTGCAATCTCAGCTTAGACACTATTCTCCTTACTTTCTTTGAGTGCAAAAATGATTCAAATGAGGAGTGAATAGCCTTTTATTCTCCACAAAACCTAATTTGCTTTTTGTAATAAATTCTTTGCCCTAGCACATCTGGTTGCTCTATTTCTTGAGTAGTCTCTCTTGAATCACTCTACAATTTGCCATAATTACTTTCTTTCTTCCAAAATTCCTTCCAAATGTTTTGAATCAATCCAAGGTACCTTTTCATATTGTGCTAGATTTAGGCACTTACTATCTAGCTAGGGAAATTTGATTCTCAATGTACCTCACCCTAAGCCAGATCTCCCAGTTCAATTCTCAGAGGAATTATCAGCACTGGATTCCAGTGTGGATCCATCACCATTGTTACTTTTACCTTTCTTCAACCATTTCTTGTTCATTTCATTCTAGATTTCATTCACATCAACTATGCCTTTGCCTTTCTCTTGTTTCTGCTCATCTAGTTTTCTATTTACCAGACCTTCTTTTCCATTGTTCTTGTTTCTGCAGAACCTTGCAATATGACTGGATCTATTGCAACTAAAACAAACAGTATTTCTTTTCTTGTATGCTTGATTTCCTCTTGATCTGCACTGATTTTCCATGTGTCCGTATCCACTGCAAGTAAAGATGTAACCATTGAAAGAGTTGTCATTTTCTCTAGAGTTATTCTTTATCATACTTCTACATTCATTTGATCTATGACCATACCTTTTACACTTGAAGCATTGATCAGAGAAGGATGGACCATATTGATTTTCTTTGCTTCTGCATTGAGTAGCTCTATGACCAAATTTATTGCAATTAAAAGAATTCCATTGAATGATGGATATCTTTGAGCATTAGGTTGTCTTATCAGAGGTCTTCTAGGTATGTTTCTCCCATTTCTTGTTTGAGAATTTCTTTGTCCAGATTTGGATCTTTCACCTTTCTCATATTCAAGTCCATGCTTGTCATCTGCCTTTTTCTGTCCTTTAAGTAGTGCTTCAAGTTTAGCTGAGCTTATCTTGAACTTCTCCTTGTATTCATTTGCAACTTCTAAGTCATGTCTAAGAATGACAATCTACCTTTCAAGTTCTTCCTCATTATATCTACATTCTTGTAGATCAGATTTAAGATGGCCAATTGTTCTATCCATTATGCATCATTCTTTAGATCTTTCTTTTAGAGTTTGATTCAATTCTTCTTCAGTCTTCTTTCTTTGCTCAATTTCTTTGGTTAGCCTCATTACCCTAGATTGCATCTCTATTTTTAGAATATCAACTTCTTTTGATAGTTTCTCACACTCTTTTGTCTTTTCTTCCAAACCTTCATTCATGCCATTTTCTTCAGTAAAACTGGACAACTACAGAATTAGCTCTTTTCTCTTTTCCATGGATTTCATTAGTTTTTCTTTTAACATATCAATGGTGTTTTTAGCATCTTTAAGCTCATCTTTCAAATTAGTTACCTCTGCTTTAGAGTGAGCAAGATCTTCTAAGGCCAATTGAAGTTGATCCTTGAGTGAACCCATTGAACCTCCTTCCAAGATCTTTTCCTCAAGCTATTAGGATTTTCTAAGGAACCTCACTCTAATACCAATTGATGGAAATAGGGAAGACAACTGAGAAGGGGGGTGAATCAATTGTCACAAAAACTTTTTATTACTTGCAGCTATTAATTCTTCTTTATCATATGGAACAAATCAATGATATAAATATTCAAGCATGAATCATCAACACATGAGCAAAAACAATTGAACACACATAACACCAATATTTTTATGTGGAAACCCAGTTAAGGGAAAAACCATGGTGGGGATTAACCCACAAGAATTAATACCTTGTTAAAAGTATTTTTACAAATGGGAATGCACATGCATTCGGGCTCGCTGTCCAAAGCTCATTACTCAAATGGAGGCTCACTACCTACAAAAAGATTATAGGAAATAACTAAGATTCTAAACTGATAAATCTCATCTATCCATGCAAGAATTTTAGTTCAAGTTAAGCACAAATACTGATCTTACACATTTCATCTTTACTCTACTCTTCTTACTACTCTGCTTTCATTCAGACCATAGATTTCTACTTCTTTAGTATTTACTTCATCTTTGCACACTTACACAAATCATCTGATTCCATCACCTATATATATCCGCAACGTGATTTACAATCATTTTACCAATCGGCTTCAAGAATACTTGGAACTTTGTTGAGTACTCTACTTTGTCAGCTAGATCCTTACATAATATGAGATGCGAACCAAAACTTGCACTTGCAAATCATCAATCATGTCGGCCACCACTGATCATCACCAATTGTCCAATAAGCAACTTCCATACATCCAGAGCTAAGATCATCTACAAGGTTGGCCTATTTTTCTTCTGTCTGCTCTATCAAACTAGAGCCCGATACTCAGAAGTTAATATCTTTTAAATCCTTCATCACCGGTGGTCAAAACTCTAGATTTAGAATGTCTTGACAATTCTTATGACTACCTTAGATCTGTAGTAGACCATGATGTTCCACCGGAGAGATTTGGACCAAGATACCAAACTCTATCACCTACTCTATTCTTGACTGACCAGACTTGGATAAATTTCAATTCTAACTTCTGGTATGAACAAATTGTGATATGCGGATGATTGTAATGGTCTTGGTTGCCATCAATGACAACACTTATCTTGCGAAGCAGTGTATGTTGCCAATAGGTACATCCATTCCTGAAAACTATTGGATGTTGGAAGTCCCTTAACTCTACTCAAAAGAGTAATCAAATCACTTACCTCTTTGTTGAACTCACTCTAATAGATGTTTTTAGGCCACCTTGCGATAGTAGGCCTAAGAGTCTTGAGCCACCAAGAGTTGATGTTTTTCTTACACCTCTCCATGTTTTTGTCATAATGATCTTGTGTTGACTCCATGGTTACATCTAAATATTCTTTAATGTCAAGACATCTGAATATCTTATCAAAGAACTCTTCATCTAACTTAATTATGACTTTATCATTAGCATCCTTTATACTCTTGCTCACCTTATTAAAGAGAGTTGTTGCCAAAATAAATTCTAGATTTTTTGCTAACACTGGGAAAGCAGAAGCAAAGTGGATAATGCTATCAAGGATAGCTTACATGTTAGATGCAACTAGATGTTTGTTCAATCTATCTATAAATTCATCCATGTCCACATGACCAATCTTAGTGTCCTTGATATTATCTAGATTTGATTTCATAGAGTACATTGGAATCACTCCTTGATGTCAGTGTAATAAAATATTTAATTACACTTTATTAAGTTTACTTAGGGCTAATATTAGTCTTAGGTTATTCTTAAGTCATATTAGGGTTTTTCTCTAACTTGAAGATATAAAAGCAAGTTCTCACATGTAATTCATTAATCCATTTCATTAATTCATCCAATATTGTGCAAATTATTTATCTTTGTTTTTTTCTCTTATGGAAGGTAAATCTTAGGTTTTGCAGGTGATCTTTGTGGCTTGAGTTAATTATCAACTTCAACATGGTATCAGAGTGGATTTGCAAGCCCCTTCTCAAATTTGGCAAACAAATCAAGCAAGAGCCATTTGTTGGGTGTGTTTCTATGTAAAAATAAGTATTTCATTGGATTCAGAGAAGCTAGAAAAGGCAGATTTGTCTTTTGTTTGGCTGAATTTGGTCTTGGGAGGCTAGATTTGTGAAGGTTTCAGCGAGTGTTTTTTTTGAATCCAGAGGAAAGCTATTTTTCAGAGCATTTTGGGCCCAAACGTACCTCACCATTGTGCTCAGAAGGCCCAAAAACCTCAAGATCGACTATCAAATCATCAAAATTAGCCTCAGGCTCATCTGGGGCAAAATGTTTTTTGCTAGGCAAGCTGTATGACCTACCTAGCACATAGATCGAGATAAAATTTTCCAAAAAAAATATTATATTTTTTTCCTGCATAAAAAAATTCCAAAAAAAATTATTGAAAATGCAGGTATTTTTAATTGTAAAAAGATTTTTTTAAAAAGAAAGGTTGTAAAAAAAACCCAAAAAAAAACTTTTTGGTAGGCACGCCTGTGCATGCGCAGGCTCATACCACTGCAAGCCGTTCTTTTTTTGGGGGGGAGCGGACCCCTTAATGGGTTCACTTGTTTTTTTAAACAAAAGTTTTCATAAAACCAAAAAAACTATCCCCTTTCATTTTTTAAAAAATCTTTTCTTAAAATCTTTTTAAAAAAGAACACCAATTCACTTTTTAATAGTTTTTTTTAAATTAAAAAAAATATTATATTATCTATTGTCCATGCCTATGTTTCGGGATCTATGCAATGGGCTTTTTGCAATGGCTCCATATTTAGCAGTATCTCTACTTTTGGTAGTTTGGTTAAATTTAGCGGTAGGGGGCCACTTTTTGGCCTAAATTGTGCTTCAGGGGAGTTGTTTTCTTTTTGCTATATCTTGAGCAAACGGAGTCCATTTTTTGCAAACAAAATATTACCAGAAAGCTAGTTCCAAGCACAATCCATTGGTGTAGGTATTTTTTGCATATTTTATTGATTGGTATAATTTATTTCTGTTTGAAGTCCAGATATCATTTTTGGTCTCCGAGCTCGTATCTTTTTGCCACGATCTCCAATTTTCGTGATTCTTGCAGCATTGGAAAGTTATTGAGGAGATCTACACTACCATACATGCACTTTTTCCAGATTCAGCCCTAGGTATTCTTTATTTAGTTTGTCATTTTTATGGCTTTTGTTTGATATTCTAGACATTTTGGCACGTGGAGAAGTTTTGCTTGTTTTTATTGGGCTTCATTTATCAGCATTGATACATATTTAGATTGTTGATCTCTGATTTGATTTATTTGAGGAGATATCATGGGTTTTTCTATTCACCCTTCTATGGTAACATTGGGTAAGGATAATTATGAGTCTTGGAAAAAGGGCATCTTGACACATCTCATGTGGCTTAATCTTTTGCCTTATCTTTATGGACTCATGCCTAAACCAAATACACCTAAGAGGAAATCTACATGGGGAAATTATATTGATCATATTGTAGGATTAATTAGTTCTAGTCTCGATTATGACACTATGTTTTCTATCTCACATATTGAGTGCCCACGTGCTCTTTGGACTAGCATTTGGGAGACCTATGGAGACCCACATATCTCTCCATTCCTAGATGATCTTGCTATGGATTGCCACATACCCCTTGATGATGCAGATTGTATACCTTTTGATGATGATACAGGTGAGGAGCTTGCATATTTGATAGGTCTTACTAGTTCAGATAACACAGAGACTTCTCTTGCTTCTCTTTATCCTCTTATCGAGATCACATTTGTATTACCTGTTGCTACATTAGATTCTTTGCGGTAAGACATTATCAGTCTTCTAGAGATAGCTTGTTGGGACACATATCTACCAAATATATCATTATTTTTTGTAGAGTCCCATCTTATAGACTTGGAGGACCACATTGAGGACATTTGCCTTCTATTTTAGGATAATGTTGATGGAGTTGCATCACCATCACCTACTTTAGAGATTTTTCTTCATCCTCCTCTTCTTCAGTCACAATTTGGCAGTGGATTGGTGCCATTTGAGCAATTTTTAGGAGCATCATTGTTGTCTTTGGATCATGTGTAGAGTTCAGAGACATTTATTCTTCTTCCTATATATTCTTATCCAAAATGGGAAGACATTATACACACATCTATAGTTCTATTTCTTCCCAAGGGGAGGAATGTTGTTCAACATTCATGGGTCTTCATCTTTATTCTATGTCAAGCATCTTCCAGTACTACAGGAGTCATCTTGAAGAGCGACTGCATGGTCTCTCTTCTCATCTCTATTTTGGGAGGGAACATTTCCTTGCATGGGGTTTCACCCTTCTCACTTCTGGGGGGTCATAAGACCTCTTTTCTTCCTCTCTTATGGGGGGGCATTCATGATTGTACTTTTGTGATGGATTTAGTTCTTGGGGGGTCTTAGTGTTAGTCCTTCTTCCATCACGTGTTCATGTACTTGTTGTATTTTCTCTATTTTGGAGAGGAGTTTCTCCCACTGGGTTTTTCTCCTTTCTCTCCACTTTATGAGAGATTCTTGTTGTTCATGGGTACCTAACGTGGCCTTGTAGCTAGTATCCATTCTTGCATTAGTTGCATGTTTTTTATTTCTCCCTAAGTTGCACTTATGGGGGGTGTAGGTCTAATTAAATATTTAATTACACTTTATTAAGTTTACTTAGGGTTAATTTTAGTCTTAGGTTATTCTTAAGGCATATTAGGGTTTTTCTCTAACTTGCAAATCAAAAAGCAAGTTCTCACATGCAATTCATTAATCCATTTCATTAATTCATCCAATATTGTGAAAATTATTTCTCTTTACTTTTTTCTCTTGTGGAAGGTAAATCTTAGGTTTTGAAAGTGATCTTTGTGCTTGAGTTAATTATCAACTTCAACACTTAATACTTGAACTTCATATTCTTATTTGTAGGAGAAGGCACTCACATTTGCTGAGAAACTACAAGATGAGTTTGAATACCTCCAGAGTTAGAATATTTTCATTCATTAGGAACTATGCAATTTTAGAGAAAAACTACACCTTTGCATCTCAAAATAGTGTTTGGTGTAGTTCAGAGAAAATTCTCCAAATAGCATGGGAGATCATCTTTGTAGCATAGGGTTGGAAATTGTTTTTGATATTACATGGAGTGTTTCACTTTGGGTGTAGTTCAGAGAAAATTCTCCATACTACATGAGGTAGGTTAAACAGAGATGATGCAAGCCATAGAATTTTCTCCGAACTGCATTTGGGGTTAGATCTTTTGGATGTAAGTCAAAGAAAATTCTCCGACTTACATCTTTTACTTGGTGTAGATTTTATGTACTTCAAAGAAAAATATCTGAAGTACACAAGGTAAGTCACTTGAGTGCACTTTGAGGAATTTTCTCTAAAGTGCATGAGGGTAAAACATTGTTTATGTGACTTTCAAAGAAAATTCTATGAAAGTCATATGGGGTAAAACTCATATTTATGACTTTCAGAGAATTTTCTCTGAAGTCACATTTGGTTCATTTTTCATTTAGGCAATGGTTTTGGTTCAACGTGTTTTTTAGAGATTTTTCTCAAAACAACATCAATCTTAAAGACCAGTAGTGTTGTTCAGAGAAAAATCTTTGAACAACACAAAGTTGGTGTTGAAATTAAAATGAAATACATCAGAAACAAAAAGAACTCAAGTTAAAATGATGGTTTGAAGGTGTGGCTTGGAGATTATTCTTTGAGCTACATCCACGGATGTTACTAGGAGTTTGAACATCCCACAGACATATACACAACATCAACTGTGTTCAGTCAGTCGACACAAACAATCCTATGAGCTAGGGTTAATAATGACACAAAAATAAAAATGAAAATGAAATGGAACAAGAAAGAAAATGAGGAACTTAACCATTTATTGTAAGGCTGAGGTAGATCTGCAAATAAAAAGATCGCACAAACAATTGGTCACGCAATCGACAAATTGTAAGAAGGCTCAAAAACAACAAGGGAAACAATAAAAAGTAAAATGTTAAAAAGAAATTAAAACATGGTAAACATATATAAACCAGCATTTATGGTCATTAATGACCAATCATGTCGGCTCAAGATGCTATTGTGGAGAAATTCTTTGCAACTACATATGTAGTTGCAGAGAAATTCTTCACAACTACATATGTATTTGCTGAGAATTTCTTCAAAACTACATATGTATTTGTAGAGAATTTCTTCACAATTACATATGTAGTAAAACTTCTCAAAATGGAACGTTGCTAAAAAACTACAACATTACACATGAAGAAAAATTGCTAAGTTACAAAAACTTGTTTTTTGCAATTTTCCAAAGGTGAAAACTAATACAACTTAAAAAAAGACTTTTTGAGGGGTTCAACCACACATGAGGCCATTTCAAGTTTTCCTTATTTTGCATGCATAGAGGTCATGGGCTATGAAATGGACAAGTTTTGTAGGGGTTATTCCATAAATTGAGTAAGATAAATTTGAGGATATCAAGCTTCTTGAATGGAATTAGAAATCTTACTTAATTCATTTATTAATTTATGATCATATGGTAGATCTTGTAAAACTTGAACTTACCTTAGTAGTACTATCAAGTTGGAAAAAAAATTGGTTGTTGTGTTTGGTTTAGGTTTAGTAAAATTTAGAGCATGACACACAACAATTGCAATAAGAGAGAGGATAATAGAAGAATATAGAAATAAATAGAAGGAATGTCATGACAAAAGTGGTCTCCCTGTATCCTTGACCTTACAAGAGTATCAAGGGTCCTCCAAGGAAACCTAAACAAACATTAACACAACACAGGAGAACACAACAAAACACATACACATATATATTTATCTAAGAGAAGACCAAACTTGTGAGCATCTTGGAGAGATGCTCCATCAGGGGATGCTTGTTTCACAAGATTGCATATGTTTGAAATATTTTGATGCTTGCAGGGAGGTGAATCATTACCTTTTTCAACAGATGACTCATGCCTTGATCTTTTCCTTTCTTTTCCTTTCTTATTCTGCTTTGCGTGATGAATGAGCCATTAACGATAAAATGGGATGTTTTTCATCATTACAACTTTCTCTTTCTTAAAGTGATTACATCTAGACTGTTCCATTTGCGTATCTTGTGCATTTTGGTAATCTCTCAATTAGTAGAGGGATAATGGAGGAGGAACCTTAGCTTAGATACCTTTTTCTCATGGTTGAGATAGATCTTCATTTTCTGTACTATCTACTTCTAGTATGCCAATTATTGCATCGTAGTCAAGATTTTCATCTTCATTCTCTACTTCATTTTCTTGTTCCACCATTTCTTTCTATTATGCTTAGGAAAAACATTAGTGAAGATTTGTAGATTTTGATTTGGAGGGGCTACCAACTTATTTTTGTTTTCATTCACATCAATCACCTATATTATATTAGAATTAATAAGGTCTTTCATTTCATGTTTTAGTATCATGCCCTGCCAAGCGATGATAGTGACAATAGGCATTAGCATCAAATGAAGGTCTTTGCATCTTGCTACTATCTAGTGGAGGAGTAGGAGGAAGCTTCAAAAGATTATTGTTTACTACTTGAGTAAGTATCTGATGATGGAGTGAATTGTCTTTGTTGTTGCTTGAATTGAAATAGGGTCTGATTAGGTTTTGTAATAGCAGACACTTTGATGCAGGAGCATCCATGGTCAAAGAAATCTTGCATCAACCAAAAGCATTTGTATTTCAGTTTGTTTTTTTCTTTTCATTTTTGCATTTCAGTTCAGGCAATTCAGTCAATAAGCAGTTTTAGCATGTTGATCAACATTCTATCACAACAACACCTCAAGTGTTACAGATCTATTTTCTGGCATCTAGACATGTTCATCTACATCACTCTAAATCCGTAGAACATTTGGATCAGTTACTAGAAAGTTATCACTATCAAAAGATCCTTTGTTTTCTCAGTGCAAAGCCTTTTGACAGTCATGAGCAATTAGCTGAAGGAGAAGATTTGTGAACATTGGCTGATTTACGGATCCTAATGATACATTCTACAATGTTCCTTGGTTTGTGGCCAACCTTCCCTAGAGGGTCGTACTTCATTTCATATGTTTGAGGAGGATTTCAAAGCCGATAGGTCTAACCTATCCAAGAACACATGTTACACCTCTTCTTCAGGATTCTTAATCTCTTGAGGCCGACCTAGAGGAATCTATTGATCTGGATATGATATATAATGATGTAATAGATCCTTAGGAAAGTACCTAATGATTTAGAAAGATCAATATTGATAGTTTATTCTTTTCTAGCGAAGGAGCTTCAAAGCTTTATCTTGCACATGTATGTAATCAAGCCTATGAGCCAAAATGTAAGCCCACATGTTGTCGATGGATCTCTATTTTGATTTCTATAATATATTGAATGACTAAATCTGTATTTGTTCTATATTCTTGAGTTGTTTCCATTGTGTTTACTCTTGTTGCATGGTCCAAACAATTCATTCTGTGAACCCTCCTACCATGAAGGCACCAACTGGTATTAGAGCAAAAGTTTGATTCTTTGGAGTGAATTGGCAAAGGGGATTCCATAAGGTCTTGTTGTGAGCAGATTGCTAATCTAAGGCAAGTTACTTGTGCACAACCAATCACCGATTGTGAGGTAGTTGTCACTTGTAGCCTGACCACCGAATTTGAGGCAGTTTACACTTGATCCTAGGTAGATGCCACCGCGAAGAGTTCCTCCTGTTGGTACATTGGCTAATAGAATGGATGAGATGATGGAATTGATGAGAACAACGTGCATTCATTTGGATTCTATCGAAGAAGACAAGTGAAGAGGATTGACACCTAGACCTAATGTTGAAAGTGATAATGAGGAAGAATTTTAATCTATGAACCAAACTAATGAAACCCTGGGAGGTGAAGAAGAAGAAGAATTAGATCAAATCAAGATGTTGTGAGCTATCTCAAACATTGGAAATAGAGCTAGAGTCGATGTGTCAAATTATATTGGTAATTTGAACCCTGAAGAATTGATTGATTGGATAAATGATATTGAAGAATGCTTTGACTATGAGGAAGTTGAAGATCTGGAAAGGGTGAAATTTGCAAGGACAAAGTTGCAAGGACATGTTGCTATATGGTCAAAAGAAGTTTATTTGGAAAGAAATAGAAAAGGAAAAGAAAAGATTACAAAATGGGATAGGATGGTGCCAAAATTAAAGAATCAATTCATACTTGTTGACTATGAGTTGGAACTATTGAAAAGATTGCAAAACCTAAGGCAAAAGGAGAAATATGTGAAGGAGTATACTAAAGAATTTCACAAGATAATCATAAGAATAGGACATAGTGAAGCAAACAAGGAGAAAGTGGCTAGATACATCAATGGACTGAGATTGAACATTCAAGAAGAACTAAGCCTAGTAAGGAAGACATCTTTGGAGGAAGCTTATCAATTTGCCTTGAAAGTTGAAAAGAAGCTGAATAAGAGACATGATCAGAGACAGAGAGGAAGAGGAGGTAAATTTCATAGAGGAAGAACATTTTTTAGAGAAGATAGATCATTTGTAGAGCAGAACAAGTTTGATAGCCCATTCAAGAAGGATGACAGAGATACTAATGCATACTAGAATAATGACATAAATTTTTGTCCTAGAGGCAACTACAATTCATACCGGAATGAAGGGTATAGAAGAGAAGGGAGAGGATTCGATAAGAGAACATTTAGAGGTACTCGTTTCAAATGTGGAGGTGAAGGACATAGAGCATTTGAATGTAATCAAGGTAGCACGAGCAAGAGGACAGAGAACAGTGGAAGAGAAACCTATGTTGAAGAAGAACCTATTGGATCACCTGATTCAATTGGTAAACCTGAGAAGGGAGAATCACTTGTGATGAGGAGAGCACTTTTTTAAGTAGAGACAAATGAGGAACCACTACAAAGAAAGAGTTTGTTCAAGATAAGATGCAAATCTGGAGGTAAGTGTTGTAAAGTTGTGATTAACAGTGGTAATTCAGATAACCTAGTCTCAGAGTTGCTAAGTTAAAGTTGGAAAGATTGAAACACCCTAAGCCATATCAAATAGAATGTATTTGGGATGATCATAAGGTATTGGTGAGTGAACAATGTTTAGTGAAATTTTGTATTAGATCTTATCATGATGAAGTACCGTGTGATATTATGCCTATGGATGTTTGTCATATCTTGTTGAGTAGACCTTGGCAGTATGATAGGAAAGCTATACATGATGGGAGAAAGAATACATACACTATAACAGCAAATGGAAAGAGAATTACTTTGATTCCTTTGGAGGATGATCCTAGAGATGTGGTATGTGGAAATTCTAGAATTTGCTTGGTAGATGGAAGGAAATTTCTTGATGGTTTGAAACATGAGAATATGTGTTATGCCTTGATTCCTAAGAAGCCTGAAACTTTGAAGAAGTAGATTGAAGATTCACAACCGGAAGAGATAAAGGAGTTGTTGATAGAGTATGAAGACATTATATCAGACAATGTAGCTGAAGGATTGCCACCTATCAGAAGTATCAGTCATCACATGGATCTTATACCTGGAGCAAGTTTTCCTAACAAAGTAGCACATAGAATGACACCAACAGAGAATGAAGAACTAAATAGATAGATACAAGAGTTGTTGAGAAAAGGTTTCATCAGAGAAAGTTTAAGCCCTTGTATAGTGCCTGTAGTGCTAGCATTGAAGAAGGATGGGGAATGGAGAATGTGTACTAATTCTAGAGCAATAAACAAGATCACAGTTAAGTATAGATTCCCTTTACCTAGGATGGATGATATCATGGATTGTTTGAGTGGAGAAAAATATTTTACAAAGATAGACTTGAAGAGTGGATACCATCAAATTAGAATCAAAGAAGGAGATGAATGGAAGACTTCTTTCAAAACAAATGAGAGATTGTATGAGTGGTTAGTGATGTCCTTTGGATTGTCAAATGCATCGAGTACTTTCATGAGATTGATGAATGAAGTCCTAAAGAGATTCTTGGGTAAGTTTGTTATTGTATACTTGGATGACATTTTGATTTTCAGTAAAACAAAAGAAGAACATTTATTATAAAATTTTTGCAGAGGTTGAGAGAAGAAAAATTACTGATAAATATCAAGAAGTGTAGTTTCATGAAGGAAGAATTGGTATACTTGGAATTTTTTATTTCTACAGAAGGATTGAAGATGGACCCTGAGAAAGTAAGAGCAATTGTTGAATGGCCTACACCAGAGAGCATTGGAGATGTAAGATCATTTCATGGATTGGCTAGTTTCTACCAGAAGTTCATCAGAAATTTTAGTTCAGTTTGTAACCCTATGACAGAGACAATGAGAGGTGACAGAAAATATTTCAAGTGGACATCAGGAGTAGATAAAGTTTTGAATTGTTGAAGCAGAAAGTGACTGAGCAACCTATTTTGGCATTACAAGATTTCAATAAAGTATTTCAAGTTGATTGTGATGCAAGTGGAAGTGCAATTGGAGTAGTGTTAAGTTAAGAACGTAAACTTGTAGTATATTTTAGTGAGAAGTTGAATGATGCCAGGAGAAGATATTTAGTATATGATCAAGAGTTCTATGCCATAATTCAAGCCTTGAAGAAGTGGAGACATTACTTGTTGCCTAAGGAGTTTGTGTTATATTCGGATCATCAAGCTTTGCAATAGTTGAATAGTCAAGGTAAGTTGAATCAAAGACATATGAGGTGGGTAGAGTTCATGCAGAGTTATACTTTTGTGTTGAATCATAGGAGTGGTAAATCAAACAAAGTTGATGATTCATTGAGTAGGAGAAGGAATTTACTGACAGAGATGAGAATCGAAGTAATAGGATTTGATGAGTTGAAGAACATGTATGAGGGAGACACTAATTTTGTAGAACCTTGGAAAGCATGTAAGGAACCTATTGTAATAGATAGGAGTAAGTGGTTGTATTATTTCATTCAAGAAGATATATTGTTCAAGGGAAGTCAGTTATGCATACCTAGAAGTTCAATGAGGGATAATTTGATCAAGGAGAAACACAGTGGAGGATTAGCAGGACATTTTTGTAGGAGTACACACAACACTGAGAGGGGGGGTGAATCAGTGTAGTTAAAATTTTTTATCACCTTTCAAACTTTTAATAAACTTTGATTTCACAATTACAGAATTTTCAAATAGATATGAAAATATGCAAAACATCAACACATAAAATTTTTGACACAAAATATTCCCAAGTGAAAAACCCTCCTGGGGTATAAAAACCACTCAAACTATCTCACTGGCTTAAATGAAAAACTTCAGGTTTACAACTATCTCACTGACATATACAATTTTGCTTCACTGGCATATTGTTTTTCATCTCAAGTCTCATTAACTATCATCAACTGAGGAATAATGAACAAAATAAAATCAGGGGGTTTCCCTGTTTCAATCAATCTCAAATCTTATCTTTTTTTGTTCAACTTCTAAAAAGTATACATTTTTTCTGCAAATTAATAAAATAACTTGACATCATCAAATTTCATCATCTTCAAAAACATTTGATCAATCTGGTCTTCAAGAACTTATCATACCTCTGCAATTCAACAAAAAGGTTTCATTTCAAATTTACAAAAATAATGCTCCTTCTCAATTTTAACATCCTTCTCTAATATTTTATTCTCTTTGCAAAATTGATACCATATTTTCTTTGCAAAAACTGACGTCATATCCTCTCTACAAAACTGATATCATAATCCATCTTCACACAAAAATTCAATGTATATTTTTCTTCATACAAAAACCTTATTTCAACACCTTCTCACAATCACCTTCAAAAGCATTGCATTTTTCTTTTTATCCAAAAAAAATTTCCAATTTTTTAACTGACTAATCAGTTCACATGCCAAAACTAATTAAATCAATGTGAGAAACTTTCCATCTCCCAAAAGCAAACTTTCCATCTTCACTTCTATTGAATTTCGCTGTCAAAAATAAAAACAACATGATTTTCTGACTTTTAAAGGCACTGTGAACATCAAGTTTAATCCCATGTCGATTGTGGCTCATTTGTCACTTTTAAAACTTATCCACATGATTTGCTAAGCCTGCCATTTGTCATTTAAAACACAGCGATCGATCAGCTTTTTCATGCCCACCATTTGAAGCCTCCATCGTTTTGACCGAATATCTAACAAAAGGGGCCGGTTAAGATAATGACACACATACCCTTACATTGTCACTTAAGTGACAGTGACTGGTTCGACTGGTAGACAGAAAATTAGAAGCAAAAAGGTATGACATGCTAATAAGAGTTTAGGCATTTAGGATTGTGTCACTTAGGATTATGTAGGATTTAAAACTTAAGACTATATGAATCTAAAGACTTTAGATTTCTAGGATCAGAGGTGTGAAAAATTTCATTGACAGAGATAAAAACAAATGTAAAAACACAGAGGAGAATCAAGAGCATGTTTAGGATAAGACAATGCTACAATAACAACTAGGGAATCTTTTGATCCAACTCTTGACATAGTCCTTCCTTCACACAATAACCCTAACACAATGAAGCAACTTATCATGTGCTTAACAAGATCAGTCTAATAATCTGAGATAACCAACAACAATACCCTGATAGTAATAATGAGCCAACCAATGTCACTTCTACTAAGAGCATGAAGATCACACATGATTTCCACTATAATTAAGATCAAATGAAGATTACCAGGCCACTGTGATGTACTGAAATGACTAATCCACTGCAATGATACACTGAAAAATCTAAGAGATCACAACCAAGATCATCAACATTTTGACATCAATGAAAAGACAACAATACTCAAGATAGAAGCACTACAAAACTCCCCCTTTGTCTTTGACATTGATGGCAAAACCATAGCTCACTTCTCCCCCTTTTTGACATAAAATGTCAAAGGAAAAAATAATGTACCATAAACAATAAAGTCTTGTTCTTTTTAAATACAAACGTGTGCCATTTAAAGGTTATTTCTATCAAAACCCACACTATACTTCACACTAAACAAATGCACAATACTGTAGCACTATCAACAAAAATGTCCCATACACTTACTTTTTACAAATATGTACAAAAACTATATACAAACTATGTACAAATGTCATGATAAGATTCAAATGAGATTCAGGACATCAAAAAGATATAAAAAAGTACTCCCCCTGAATCCAATATCCTTGTAGCTTATTGAAGAGAGACAAGAGATAGAACTACTAATGTCTGTCTCAGAGATTCAAATATCTCCTTTGGCAAAGGTTTTGTGAAGATATTAGCCAATTGATCATTTGTATGCACATATTCCAAAGCAACTTCATTTTCAATCACCTTCTCCCTTAGAAAATGATATCTGATAGCAATGTGCTTAGTTCTTGAATGTATTATAGGATTCTTTGATATATTGATAGAACTGGTGTTATCACAAAGAATAGATACAGGCTTTTTTACCTTAACCTTGATATCAAGAAGTGATTGGACCATCCAAAGCACCTGTGTGCAACAAGAAGTAGCAATATACTCAACTTTAGCTGTAGATAGAGAAACACAATCTTGTTTCTTACTATGCCATGCAACCAATCTACCACCCAGAAAGAAGGCTGCCCCACTTGTACTTTTTCTGTCATCAGGACAACCAGCCCAATCTGCATCTGTATAGGCAAGAAGAGTAAAATCATTGTGTCTAGGATACCATAAACCAAAATCAAGTGTACCCTTAACATATCTAAATATTCTCTTAACAACATTCAAATGTGATTGTTTAGGACAAGCTTGAAATCTTGCAACCAAACAAACATCCTGCATAATATTAGGCCTAAAAGCAGTGAGATATAAAAGGCTGCCAATCATAGATCTATACAAAGATTGTTCTACTTTAGGTGATTCATCATTTTTACTTAGCTTATGCCCTATTTCCATAGGAGTACCCAAAGGTTTGCAATCATCCATTTGAAATCTCTTCAACATCTCTTTGGCATATTTATTTTGTGAGATAAATACTCCCTTTTCAAGCTGAGATACATGAAGACCAAGAAAGAAAGACAATTCTCCCAACATAGACATTTCAAATTATGATTTCATGATGTTAGGAAATGAATGACACATATCATCATTGTTACTACCAAAAATGATATCATCAACATAAATTTCAACAACCAGAATATCCTCACCTTTGATTAGGTAGTACAAATTACTATCCACACCTCCTTTTATGAACCCCTGTTCTTGTAGATACTTATCCAATCTATAATACCAAGCCCTTGGAGCTTGCTTTAACCCATATAAGGCCTTTTTCAACCTATAAACATGATCTGATTTGTCTTTATTCACAAAACCTTCTAGTTGTTCCATGTAAACCTCTTCTTCAAGATCACCATTTAGAAACGTTGATTTTACATCCATTTGGTATACTTTGAAATTTTTATAAACTAAAAAAGCTAAAAACATCCTTATAGCTTCTAATCTAGCAACATGTGCAAAAGTCTCATCAAAGTCAATTCCTTCAATTTGTGAATACCCTTTGCAAACCAATCTAGCTTTGTTTCTAACAACTTTACCTTTATCATCAAGCTTATTCTTAAATACCCATTTTGATCCAATGACATTCTTACCTTCTGGTCTTGGAACAAGTTCCCATGTTTTGTTCTTTTCTATTTGGCTTAACTCCTCTTCCACAGCCTTAATCTAGGCTTCATCTTTGTTGGCCTCAATATAACTCTTTGGTTCCATTTCTGATATCAAACACACATGTGCTTGATTATGTGCAGCAGCAAGCTTTCTTCTTGTTAACACACCACTGTCCTTGTCCCCAATGATCAACTCATGAGGATGATCTCTTTGATATTCCTTTGAAGGAGTCTTTGATTTGATATCAACTAATTTTTTAGGAGCTTTTTCCTCTTCCTAAATTTCTTCTTCCTTTTGTGAAAGATGATCATCTTCCTTATCATGAATCAGCTGCATACAAGGCTACAAATTCTCATCCACCTTAACATTAGTACTTTCAATTATTCTTTTGAGTCTTTTGTTAAAGCATTTATATGCTTTGCTATGTGTAGAATAACCCAGAAATATGCCTTCATCACATCTAGACTCAAAACTACACAAGGTATTATTATCTTTCTTGATGTAACACTTACTTCCAAAAATTTTAAAGTAACCAACATTAGCTAACTTACCATACCAAAGTTCATAAGGAGTATAATTTGACTTTACCCTTAATTGAACTCTATTTAAAGTATATACAGCTATATGAATAGCTTCTCTCCAATAGATGTTAGGTAGATTTGCATCATGTAGTAAGGTTCTTGCCATTTCTTTTACAGTCTTGTTTTTTCTTTCAGCTACTCCATTTTGTTGTGGAGTTCTAGGAGTAGAAAATTGCCTTCTTATCCCATGTTTTTCACAATACTCCTCAAATTCCTTTGAAGTATATTCTCCTCCATTAGCTGACCTTAAACATTTTAGCTTGAAATTAGATTCCTTTTCAACCATCTTTTTGAAGATTTTGAATCTATCAAAAGCCTCTGATTTATGCCTTAAGAATGTTACCCATGTCATCCTTGAAAAATCATCAATGAAAAGCATAAAATATTTTTCACCTCCCAAAGCTTTAGTCCTTCTAGGACCACACAAATCTGAATGCACAAGTTGCAGAGGTTTTAAAGTGAAACACTCCTTAGGTTTGAAACTAACCTTGGTTTTCTTACCTAGCTGACACTCTTTGCATGTAGTATTGCTTGGTTTTGAAATATGAGGCATGTTTCTTACATTGTGATTCCTACTGATTCTCACAAGATTGTCAAAATTCACATGACCAAGTCTTCTATGCCACAACCAGCTTTCTTCAATTTGACCCATGAAACAAATATGGCTATCAACATTTTTAGTTTTAGATTTATGAAGATTGTAGATGTTACCACTAGTCCTTAGACCAGCCGCAATAACTTTACCTGATTTCTTTTTGATCTCACATCCATGTGCATCAAAAACAACATTAAAGCCATTACCACATATTTGACTAACACTTAACAAGTTATGCTTTAGTCCCTCAACAAAATACACATCATGTAGTGGTGTTTCATCATCAAGAAGAATTGTACCTTTGCCTTTGATCATGATGCAATCATTATTCCCAAACATAACAGATCCTTCATCAATGTCTTCAAATTTAACAGACTTATCTTTGTCTCCTGTCATGTGATTAGAACAACCACTATAAATCACCCATTGTTCCTTCTTTTTGGCATGAAAAGTAGCTTGTGCAATCATGACATCAAATCTCTTATTGATCACCTTAGGTTTCCAAACAAGCAACTTCTTATCAGGACTTAAAGAAGATAATCCTGGAATGGTATTTCTTGTAGTTTGCTGCATTTGCAAAGAAGGTCTACAAAATTTGGCAATATGCCCAAAATTTTTACAATTGTGACACTTCAAAATTCTTAAAATCATGAATGGGTTTCTTGGAAATAAATGCATTCCTCTTCTGATTCCAAATCTACATTCACTGGCTTTATGTCCAAACTTGTTGCAACAAAAACAATATCCAGTTATACCTGAAAGTTTCATTCCTTTTGTAGTTTGTTTTCCTTATGATTGATTTATCATTTGCATTATCTTTTTGAGAACTTTGTCCCTCTTCAAATCCAAGACCTGACTTATCTTTGAATCATTTTTGCTTGTCAAGAAGATCATCAAGTTTATCACTACTTCTGCACATATCAAGTCTTCTTCTTAGATCCACAATTTTAGCTTCAAGTGTATGACATTCCTTGTCCTTGTTATTCAACTCTTTACTCTTAACATCAATGATTCTCTTACTTTCTTCAAGAGATAGTTTTAGATCAGTAATCTACTTCTCATTATTAGTTAATTTATTATTCATGATTTCATTATCCTTTTGAAACTGACTTCTCTGTGCAATGATTTCCTTTTTAAGCTTCTTGACTTGACTTAATGCACACTTCAATTCTCCTTCAAAATCAATAACAGCTTCACAATTATTTGATTGTTCTTCTAATTTTTCATTTTGTACTTCATTTAGAACAACCATAAACAAAGTCTCTGCATCTTCTTCAAGAAAATCATCTGAATCACTTTCAATCACATAAGCATTTTTAATGAACAAACTTCTTTTCTTTCTGAAATTGTTTTTCCTTCTAGAAACAAACTATTTCTTTTTGAATTGCTTGTTT
This sequence comes from Cunninghamia lanceolata, assembly GCA_027924645.1. NCBI lineage: Eukaryota > Viridiplantae > Streptophyta > Pinopsida > Cupressales > Cupressaceae > Cunninghamia > Cunninghamia lanceolata. The sequence continues at coordinate 1,373,949 of BSBN01000088.1, forward strand.
TTTTCATCTTCATCACTGTCTAAGTCCTTGTAAGGACACTTAGCTGCATAGTGTCCAATCTTTCCACATTCAAAACATTTGAATGGAAGCTTACCTTTGTACTTACCAACAGATCCCTTTTTTAATTTTCTTGCAAGACATATTTCTTGATCTTCATCCAACTCCTCTAATTCAGAAACCTCTTTTTCTTTTCTAACTGATTTGAAAGAAGCTTCTTTGCTTGAAGGTATATCATTACTAATTCTCATCTCATAAGCTGTGAAAGTGCCATGAAGTTCATCAAAGGTTACTTTGCTTAAATCTCTTTCCTCAACTGCAGACACTTTGGACTCATATTTTGAATTTAAAGTCCTTAAGACTTTTGTAACAACTGTCTTTTCTTCTAGTGTATCACCCAATCCTCTTATAGCATTTACAATTTCTTGAACTCTTAGAAGATATTCTGCTACTTTCTCATCATCACTCATCTTGAGACTTTCAAATTTGGCTCTATAGGATTGTAGTTTTGCTTCTTTGATTTTATCATCTCCTTGACAAATATTGGATAGCTTGTCCCATATTGCCTTAGTTGTCTTACACTCCATGATTTTGACAAGTATATCATTGGTTAGGACACAACATATTGCATTTTTAGCCTTAGCATTATTTTCATATGCCCTTTTCTCTTCAAATGTAGTAGGAGGATTTGTAGCAGTATATGCAGTTTCAATGGCAGCATACACATCATACCCCAAAGATGACAAATATGACTCCATCCTGAACTTCCAAAATGCATAGTTAGACCCATCAAACATAGGTGTTTTGTAGTTTGAATAACCTTCTTGACTTGCCATGATAAGAACTCCAAATATATGATCTACCCAAGTTGATTAAGCCTTTACATGGCACCAGGCTCTAATACCAATTGTAGGAGTACACACAACACTAAGAGGGGGGGTGAATCAGTGTTGTTAAAAAATTTTATCACCTTTCAAACTTTTAATGAACTTTGATTTCACAATTATAGAATTTTCAAACAGATATGAAAATATGCAAAACATCAACACATAAAATTTTTGACACAATATTCCTGAGTGGAAAACCCTCCTGGGGTATAAAAACCACTCAAACTACCTCACTGGCTTAAATAAAAAACTTCAGGTTTATAACTGTCTCACTGACATATACAATTTTGCCTCACTAGCATATTGTTTTTCATCTCAAGTCACAGTGACTATCACCAACTGAGGAATAATGAACAAAATAAAATCAGGGGGCTTCCCTATTTCAATCAATCTTAAATTTTATCCTTTTTGTTCAACTTCTAACAAGTATACATTTTTCTACAAATTAATAAAATAACTTGACATCATCAAATTTCATCATCTTCAAAAACATTTGATCAATCTGGTCTTCAAGAACTTATCATACCTCTGCAATTCAACAAAAAGGCTTCATTTCAAATTTACAAAAATAATGCTCCTTCTCAATTTTAACATCCTTCTCTAATATTTTATTCTCTCTGCAAAATTGATACCATTTTTTCTCTACAAAAACTGACCTCATATCCTCTCTGCAAAACTAATATCATAATCCATCTTCACACAAAAAATCAATGTATATTTTTCTTCATACAAAAACCTTATTTTAACACCTTCTCACAATCACCTTCAAAAGCATTACATTTTTCTTTTTATCCAAAAAAAAATTTCCAATTTTTTAACTAACTGATCGGTTCACATGCCAAAACTAATTAAATCAATGTGAGAAACTTTCCATCTCCCAAAAGAAAACTTTCCATCTTCACTTCTTTTGAACTTCGCTATCAAAAATGGAAACAATGTGATATTCTAACTTTTAAAGGCACTGTGAATGTCACGTTTAATCCCATGTCGACTATGGCTCATTTGTCACTTTTAAAACTTATCCACATGATTTGCTAAGCCTGCCATTTGTCATTTAAAACACAACCATTGATCAGCTTTTTTGCGCCAGCCATTTGAAGCCTCCACCGTTTTGACCAAATATCTAACAAAAGGGGTCGGTTAAGATAATGACACACATACCCTCACATTGTCACTTAAGTGACAGTGACTAGTTCGACCAGTCAATAGAAAATTAGAAGAAAAAAGGTATGACGTGCTGATAAGAGTTTAGGCATTTAGCACTGCGTCACTTAGGATTATGTAGGATTTAAAACTTAAGACTATATGAATCTAAAGACTTTAGATTTCTAGGATCAGAGGTGTGAAAACTGATGCAGAGGCATCCACACTATAACCTTGATATACAGCATGGATGTCCGCAACCCTTCATCATCATCATATTTTTGTTAACACTGTCAGCATCATCATATTTACTCTGCCGACCGATATCCTCCTGCAGACAAGCCTTCGCCCTTTCGCATGTCAGCATCATCATCATATCCGACTATCGGCAGCATCATCATATTTTGAAGAGGTGTGAAATATCCTCCTGCTGACTACTGTTCACTTCCTTATCGCTTTTCACCTTTCACCTTTCAACAGCATCATGATATTCGGCAAGCGCAAACATCCTCCTGACGTTCCCTATGCATCTCACCGACGACCTCTCTCTTCACTATCTTCAGCATCATGATGTTCAACACCATGTTCATCAGCAGGATATAAAATATCCTGTTCCTCCCATTTATCCTGACGACGACTACCTCATGCACCTTCCCTTCGGTGCTTACGTCACCCTGATATCCTGATGACGTATATCCTGATGACGATGACGTCACATGCAGCTCCTCAATATCCTGCTGTCGGCCAAACTTAACCTTATCGGCCCGCGAAGGAATTGTCAACCCGATCTTCTACCTTATGCCGATGCGCTCCTCCTCGGCAACACCTGATGATGATCACCCCGAAACTCATTTACCTTATGCAATCTATTGCATCATGCTTTCCTCCTCCTACTCGGATGACGCCCGAAGCGACTGCAGGATATAACCTGAAATATCCTGATGATGCCGTTGTAACAACTTTTCACACTTAGCGAATTTCCAATCCGCCGAACCTCCTGGGATGACCCGATCCACTTTCAGGGTGATCTTCCAAACGCTAACTATCAGCTCGACCTAGCACATGCCCATGCTAGGGTTCTCAACACATCTTGACGACGATCCTGCACACCTGCATGCAAATAGAAAGCAAACTAAAACCTAACCTACTGTACACAGCCATTCCACCGATTCGACGAATCAACCGATGGAATGGATCAGTGAATCCATGTAACCACCAAACCAGCAAATCGATCACGTAATGGAATTCAACAGAGGAAGAACACAAACAGGATCTTTATTGATTTTCAAAGATGCAATACAATATACTATCTCACTCTCACAAAGTCTGATCTCTGATCGATGATATGAAAATGATACCTAAAACCAACCGATCCTACTACATAAATAGGATCTCCTGCGAGTACTACCACTTGACTCCAAGCGGCTGGGAAAGCTCTCCAGGCGGCTGGGAGATCCAACCGAACATACATCATGACAACTGTCCTAACAAACTAGCTAAAAATAGCAAAGTATGGTCAACATGACCTTATTACATGCATTGGTCTGATACGACCTTCTTGAAAACATTAACAAGACTCATAACAAACTAACTGCCTCATGGAGGCCAGCTGTTAGGTAGGTGCTCCTGCACCATACTCCCCAACAGAAAAGAACTCATGTCCCATGAGTTTGGTTGTGGAAATCCTCCACCTTTACACTTTGCCTTTGCAGTATTCTGCCCTGTTCCAGCTTTATCTTCTGCTGTCTCTTGGCTGCTCCAAGACTTCTGAACTGTAACTTGCTTTCTTGCAAGTAAATCCTCATGCCTATCAATGTAGGCCCTTCTCTCACATACCTTGTGTTTGTCAGGTTGTCTGACCAGAACCTCTGTCTGAACTGCCTCGTGAACTTCTGCAATGTTCAACTCTATCTTGCTTTCAACCTTTATAGGACAAACAATAGTCCCAACTATGACAACATCCTTGTCATTCCTCTCACCTGGTTGCTGTCTACAAACCTGTTTCTGAACCTGCTGCTGACCTCTATCAGTCAAAACTGAAACTGTCTTCAACCTGTTGTCCTTAACAACTTCTTTCCCTGCAGTGTCCTCAACTGCCTTTATGCCTGCTCCTATAGGCTTCTGCACAAAGTCCTTCTTTCCCATGAAAATGATTTTTGCTGCCTTCTGCACTTCAGCATCTTCCTGCAATGGCATCAACTTAATAGTCTTCCCATCTTTCTTGATGGTGTAGGTATTAGCATACCCATCATACAGAACCCTTCTATCAAATTGCCATGGTCTACCCAACAGTAGGTGACAACATTCCATGGGCAAAATGTCACACAAAACTCTGTCATGATATGCTCCAATCTGAAAATTCACATATGCCTGTTCATAGACAAAAAGTGATTGACTATCACTCACCCAAGATGCCTTGTAAGGGTGTTGATGTGGAATCCTTTCCAAATGCAGTTTATCCACCATTTCCTGAGATACCATGTTGTCTGTTGAACCAGTATCAATGACAACCTTACATACATTACCTTTGCTCTTGCATGTGGTCTTGAAAAGAGCTCTTCTTTGCATCATGTCCTTTGATGCCTGCAAACTAATTCTCCTTAGCATCAATGCTTCTCCATCCTCAGGATATGCATAATTGTCAGGTTCTCTATCTCTTTGATAAGTGTGTGAACTCTGCACACTTTTCTCTTTTTTCTCTTCTTGTACAAGTTGTACTCTCTTGTCATTCGTTCTATCATCTCTGGATGATGAACCTTTGCTTTCTGGACATTTGAAAGATGGATGACCAAACTCACCACAGGTGTAACACTTTCCTGAAAATGTAGTAGAACCTCTACCACTTCCAAATCTGCCTCTATTACCTTTCCATCCACCTCTGAAATCAGACTGTCCCTGTCCTTTACCAGTGTCTTCTTGACCCTCATTGGCTTGCCTTGTTGTAGGGGCTGCTCCTCTTCCCCTCATATTACTGCCTCTTCCTCTCATGGACTTATCTTGTCTCCTATTCATCTTTTCTTCAATCCTGATTGCCATTTGATAACAATCCTCCACATTCTTAGGGTTAGCTAAAACTAACTCATCCTGTATGTTCAATCTCAAACCAGCCAAGTACCTAGCCACCTTTTCTACCTCATTCTCATGATGACCAGATCTCATACTCAACTTATAAAACTCCTCAGTATATGCCTTCACATCCATTTCCTTCTGCCTTAAAAATTGCAGCTTCTTAAACATCTGAATCTCATAATCCCTAGGCAAGAATTTACCTTTTATCCTTGCTACCATTTTATCCCATGAAGTGATCTTTGACTTCCCTTGTTTCCTTCTCTCGGATTGTACATAATCCCACCATACCAAAGCATGACCTCCTAACTTGGTCTTTGCAATCTTTACCTTCTGATCCTCAGCAACATCTTCACATTCAAAGTGATTATCAAGTGCGGCAATCCAATCCAGTAACTCATCTTCATTCAAACTTCCATTATACTTGGAAACATCAACCTTTACCTTAGGTTTATCACTCTGCACTGCCTTTAACAGTTTTGCAAATTTCTGGTCTTCAGCATCCAGTTCTTCAGCTACCTCTTCATACTCTTCAACAGCATCTTCATCTTCTTCAGACTCACTGTCTTCTACTTCCCTCTTTTTGTTCTTTTCCAGGACTACAAGCCTGGCTTGAAGTGCTTCAGCAAGCTCCTTCATCTTCCTCATCTCTCTAGCATGTTTTTGCTTCATCTCCTGCAATTCCCTTGCAGTACCATTACCTTTCGGAGGCATTTTGTCAACTTCTCACTCAACACACAACACACAATCAACTCTACCTCTGCCCTTTCGGTGACAGAATCAACACACAACAGCCCAGACCTTTTGCTGAGCTCTGATACCACTATGATGCAGAGGCATCCACACTATAACCTTGATATACAGCATGGATGTCCGCAACCCTTCATCATCATCATATTTTTGTTAACACTGTCAGCATCATCATATTTACTCTGCTGACCGATATCCTCCTGCAGACAAGCCTTCGCCCTTTCGCATGTCAGCAGCATCATCATATCCGACTATCGGTAGCATCATCATATTTCGAAGAGGCGTGAAATATCCTCCTGCTGACTACTGTTCACTTCCTTATTGCTTTTCACCTTTCGCCTTTCAACAGCATCATGATATTCGGCAAGCGCAAACATTCTCCTGACATTCCCTGTGCATCTCACCGACGACCTCTCTCTTCACTATCTTCAGCATCATGATGTTCAACACCATGTTCATCAGCAGGATATAAAATATCCTGTTCCTCCCATTTATCCTAATGACGACTACCTCATGCACCTTCCCTTCGGTGCTTACGTCACCCCGATATCCTGATGACGTATATCCTGATGATGATGACGTCACATGTAGCTCCTCAATATCCTGCTGTCGGCCAAACTTAACCTTATCGGCCCGCAAAGGAATTGTCAACCCGATCTTCTACCTTATGCCGATGCGCTCCTCCTCGGCAACACCTGATGATGATCACCCCGAAACTCATTTACCTTATGCAATCTATTGCATCATGCTTTCCTCCTCCTACTCGGATGACGCCCGAAGCGACTGCAGGATATAACCCGAAATATCCTGATGATGCCGTTGTAACAACTTTTCACACTTAGCAAATTTCCAATCCGCCGAACCTCCTAGGATGACCCGATCCACTTTCAGGGTGATCTTCCAAACGCTAACTATCAACTCGACCTAGCACATGCCCATGCTAGGGTTCTCAACACATCTCGACGACGATCCTGCACACCTGCATGCAAACAGAAAGCAAACTAAAACCTAACCTACTGTACATAGCCATTCCACCGATTCAACGAATCAACTGGTGGAATGGATCAGTGAATCCATGTAACCACCAAACCAGCAAATCGATCACGCAATGGAATTCAACAGAGGAAGAACACAAACAGGATCTTTATTGATTTTCAAAGATGCAATACAATATACTGTCTCACTCTCACAAAGTCTGATCTTTGATCGATGATATGAAAATGATACCTAAAACCAACCGATCCTACTACATAAATAGGATCTCCTGCAAGTACTACCACTCGACTCCAAGCGGCTGGGAAAGCTCTCTAGGCGGCTGGGAGATCCAACCGAACATACATCATGACAACTGTCCTAACAAACTAGCTAAAAATAGCAAAGTATGGTCAACATGACCTTATTACATGCATTGGTCTGATACGACCTTCTTGAAAACATTAACAAGACTCATAACAAACTAACTGCCTCATGGAGGCCAGCTGTTAGGTAGGTGCTCCTGCACCAAAAACTTTCATTGACAAAGATAAAAACAAATGTAAAAACATAGAGGAGAATCAAGAGCATGTTTAGGATAAGACAATGCTACAATAACAACTAGGGAATCTTTTGATCCAACTCTTGACACTAGTCCTTCCTTCACACAATAACCCTAACACAATGAAGCAACTTATCATGTGCTTAACAAGATTAGTCTGATAATATGAGATAACCAACAACAATACCCTGATAGTAATAATGAGCCAACCAATGTCACTTCTACTAAGAGCATGAAGATCACACATGATTTCCACTATAATTAAGATCAAATGAAGATTACCAGACCATTGTGATGCACTGAAATGACTAATCCACTGCAATGATACACTAAAAAATCTGAGAGATCACAACCAAGATCATCAACATTTTGACATCAATGAAAAGACAACAATACTCAAGATAGAAGCACTACAATTCTGGCATTGATAAGATATAGGATTTGGAAAGTGGGAACTACTTTTGGCCTCAGATTCATAAGGATGTTCAAAAATTTGTGCAAAGTTGTAGAGTTTGTCAAGTTGCAAAAGGGAATAGTCAGAACACTGGATTGTATAAACCTCTAACAGTACTTGAGAGACCTTGGGAAGACATAAGCATGTATTTTGTAATAGGATTGCCTAAGACATAGAGAGGACATGATTCAATATTTGTAGTGGTGGATAGATTTTCAAAAATGGCTTATTTCATACCTTGTAAGAAGATAACTGATACAGTGCATGTAGCTAACCTATTTTTTAAGGAGATTGTGAGATTGCATGGATTACCTAAGAGTATAGTTTCAGACAAAGATACAAGGTTTGTTGGATACTTTTGGAGAACACTTTGGAAGAAGATGAAGACTGATTTGAAGTTTAGTTCAACTTTTCATCCACAGATCGATGGACAGACAGAGGTAGTGAATAGGAGTTTGGGAAATTTGTTGAGATGTTTGATTGGAGACAAGACCGGAACTTGGGATTTGATACTTTCACAAGAAGAGTTTAAATACAATAGTTTAGTACACAGAAGTACTGGAAGGACACCTTTTGAGATTGTTACCAAAGTAAACCCTAAAGGAGTTGCAGAATTAAGAGATATGCATATGGAAGACAAGCGGAGTACAGAAGCAGAAGAATTTGTAGATCACATGAAGACAATACATGATTAGGTTAAGAAGTACTTGAAGAATATGAACAGTAAGTACAAAGATATGACTGATGAGAAGAGAAGACATAAGGAATTCAAAGTTGGAGATGAAGTGATGGTATATCTGAGAAAATAAAGATTTCTAGTTGGGACATGTAACAAATTGAAATGAAGAAGTTTGGACCTTGTAGGATACTCATGAACTTTGATTCAGGGAATGCATATGAAGTAGAGCTATCGGAGACATTGGGTATTTCACCAATTTTTAATATTGTAGACCTATGTGAGGCCTACTTTTTACACTACTATTCATGAGACTATTTGCAGTGCTTTTGTTATTATTTTATGTTGAAAGACTATTGATTTCAGAATTCTGGATTATTGAACCTATGTGATTTTAAGAAAATAATTGTGCAATGATATTAGATGATGTTTGAAAGAAAATGATGAATGGATATGGAACTGTATTATGATTCAGTATGTTATAAGGTAGTATGTTTAGTTATGCATGTATTTGAATTGCTTCAGCTATGATATCTCTGTTAGTTATTGACTTTGAGTTTGAGTGTGCAGGTATTACTAATGAAACCACAAATACAGGAGATCATCCCATATCCTTTGTTGTATCCCTCGTGAGCCGATCTAGTTCTATGAGGAACTAAGATCAACCTCATATTTTGGAAAATGTTGTATTGTTGTATTGTGTTAATATTGCACGAGGTTAAGGGGAAAAGGGCTATTTTCTGAGTTACTTTTATTATGATAAGTGTTGTAAGTTGATGTTTTGAATCTTTTTTTAACTTTCATTCTTTTTGACCCTCTTCATGTGTTTTATTTGACTCTGGGAGTCTTAACTAGGTTTAAAAACAACCCTAGGTTGTACCCTATGGGTCTAGGGACTTTTTTGACTAGGTTAACCTTGGGTTAACATCCATAAGGTCACCTCAACCTTAGGGTGAAGTAAAGTGACGAAATTTGAAGCATGGGGGACATGGGATGAGTGGAATCCACACCCATGCCCACTTCCAAGTCATGGAGCACTCCATGATCCCCCTATTAATGGAGTGCTTATCTCCATGTGCCTCCTTTTGGTGGGGTTCCCTTTTATGAAGGTGTTGTGTCACCCACTCTATGTTATTTTAAGTTTTCTCATTTGTATTTTATTCTACAAGTGGGTTTTAATGGGGAACCTATTGAGTGGGGGTACATTGTTTTATGACCACTAGGTTAATGGAGGAAGTGGGGGGTTGAGTTGTTTATTCCTACTTGGGAAATTAGGAAAAATAGAGAAATTAGTTTTAAAAGGAAGGGGAGGAGGAGAGTTAGGGGAGTTGGATCTTGGAGGAAAAAGAAAGGAGATTTTGGGAGAAGGAAGGAGAAAGGAGCTCTTCATCAGATTACTTCCATAATTGGGCTTTGGAAGGTTGGTGAACTAATCTTTTCTCTTGTGTGATCTAATGTTTGATATGCATGTTTGTATCTTGATTGTTGAAAGAGTCTTGCAAATGTCTTCTATGGACTTTTCTGTTTGTTTTTGGGTTTTGTTTGGGGTGTAGAGAGAGCTCCTTCTAGTTGGAAGGCAATGCTCATCGTGTTTAGGGAGGGGAAGCGTGACCCTCCTCAGGTGTCATCCTAGTTCTGGTTACATGATATGCCTTGAGGGCAATTTTGGTACTGTTTTAGCCTTGAGGGCTTATTGGCTTTGAGAGCCTATATGGATATCCTTGGTTACTTGATTCATTGGAAGGCTTGAGGCCTTATGGAAGATTATACTATTGGCTTGAGACCTTGTGATTATATTGGCTTGAGGCCTTGTGATTAATTGTGAAAGGATGGCACCTAGAGGTAGAGATTGTCTACTCCCCTACCCTCCTTGTACTCACCTAAGCTGAGACTTTGTTATGTGTGTCGACCTTGTGGGTGTGTGGTTCGTTGCTTGGTTGTTGCTCTATGTTTGTGATGTGGTTAGTCTCTCTTACCCTGGATATGAGGATGGTCTACCTAGCTTGGGGGTGACCCTCTTGCAGGTCAAAGGTAGGGAGGAGAGCTAGATGTTGGTTGTTGTTTTCCCTTGTGGTCTTGCAGGTTACTGTTGGAGCTTGTAGATAGCTTTGGGAAAGTTTTCCCTTGTCCAAGAAAATATTCTATCCTATTATTTGCAAGAAGAGTCTTGAGCATCACCGTTCTTTATGTAAGAATTGAAGAGAGATCATTTCTCTTGATATTGTTGTAAATATTATTACCTTGGGAGTGAAGGATTAAGCCTCCCTGACTATGTTTTAAGTTGTGAGATTATTTGGTTGTAACTCTTCATCATTTGTGTAAGTTGGGAGAAGAGAGTAAAAATTACTCCCTTGATAGTCTATGTATTGTGGAAATTTAATACAGTTAATTGTTCTTGTTGTCAAGTCTTTAATAGTGAGACTTGTTGTTAATTTGATGAACCAAATGATATATGATTCCATTGTATTTCCTTGTAGAAAGTTGTTTTAATTTTAGTGTTATGTATGATGCATTTTTGCTCTTGAAAACAAAGTTTAAACTTGAAGTTACATTTCATTGGAAAATAATCTAAGTTGAATGTTTACGATATTATGTGTGTTTTTGAATAAAAATAGTTCATTAGTTACAAGTATTTATTTCTGGTTTTAATTGTGATTTGAGAAGGACAAATTTACTTGATAGAATGGCAAATAGAAAATACAAATTTAAATGATTAAATGTTCTGTTCTTTTGATTTAATTGTTTACTCAAATTGTAATGTTGAAAATAAAGTGAAAGGAATTTTGCCATGAGTTATCATTTTATAAATGGGAATATATATTTATTAATTTTGCATACAACATTCTACTTTAAATTCAGTTGTGGAAATGGTTAAAACTGTATTTACATTATTGGAAGAAATTGTGAAACTGAAATAAATATATATATATTTATATACTTATATATATATATATAAATATATAAATATATATATAAATATATAAATATATATATATATATATATATATTTATTTATTTATTTAGTTATTAGTTTATAAAAAAAATGATTTTTAGCAAATGAAAATATTGTTACATTTGTGAATGTATATATTTATACAAATATAAATGAATATATATATATATATGTATGTATATTTTAAATAGTATAAAATTGAGTATAATCGAGGAAATGATATATATATACATATATATACATATATATATAACATTAATAAATGTATTTGAGAAATTCAAAATAGTCATGAAATGCAATATGAGGGATCGCGGTTATTATACAGTGAAAAGAAAATGTTGTATATGATGTGGTGGGGGTTTTAACCCCCACCGAATGCTTGCTACTGTGGGTGTGGGGAGGGGTGGAGCCCCACCCACACCCCACTATGTGGGATGTGGGTGGGGCTCCGCCCCTCCCCACATCCCTATCCCCTTGCACGACGCAGCCGCCACCGGCCATATTAAACTACGGCCTATATATAGGTCGTCCTCCGCTGAAACCCCGCATTCCACTCACCGCTTAGCGCAGCCACCATACGCCGCGGTCTACAGCATCCATCCCACGTCCTCCTCCATGGGTTCGGCCCTGCACAGCAACCTCCGCCGCCATGCTTCCCCTGCAATTTCAACACTTGTTCAATAAAGAGTCTTCTTTAGGGTTTTTAACCCTCAATGGTATAAGTTGTTAATAATAAAAAGATTAAATTGTTAGTGGGTAGTTCATTATCAATATTCAAATAACATTGATATATATATATAAATGTATATATATATAACCCTATATATATATTATATATATGTATCAAATGCAAAGACATGTGCTTGCATTCTAGGAATTTTTAAGGTGTATAAAAAAAAAATACATGTTTATATATATATGTATTTATAAAAGACCATTTCTTATATTGGAAAGGAATTTCTAAAATAATATAACTATATATATATATATATATATATATATATATATTATATATATAAAATTTAGTATTAACGATATTAAAGGGGGTAATTGAAAGTCATAATATTGTACTATCACATTTGCTCATTGTAAGAAAATAGTAACTACAGGATTTATCTTTCCCGAATGAATTCCTAAGTAGGAAAAAAAAATAGATTAACGTTTTGAAAATTAATCACCACAGAAGAAACTGTATAAAGAGAAAATAGAGTAAGTGTAATCAAGTGAATGAGTAAACTACTACTACTTATAAATGCCAATCACCTACCGGAGAAAACCTGAACGTTACAAATTTAAATTGACACCAAACATAGTGACAAAATATCTGCATGCATATAGGAGAGGAGCATTCGGTATCAACAATTCATTTAGACAACTTAAACTGACGCACCGAGCATGCTTGTGTGTGCGAGGGAGGCTTTTGGAGTAGTTAGGGAAAAAATTTTGATATTTCATATCATGACCACATGATGCATGTGGACATGATATGCGGTTTAGCATGTTGTGAACACATGTGAAATGCGGGCATGAAAACCTATATCAGTATCATGAAGCAAAGTTCAGTGATAGCATGGCAGAAGACTTGAAGAAGCAGTTACCACAACAAGCACTAGAGAAGATTGAGGAGATTTTGGATAGCAGAGTTGGACGCAGCACCAGAGGAAGACAATACAAAGAATACCTTGTGAAGTGGAAAGCTAGATCGGAAGAAGATTCGTCTTGGATTTCTCAAGTTGAGATGGACCGTTTTGGTTTCCCTCTAGCCCCAGCAAAGTGAAGGACTCACTTTTTCAATAACCCTGGGTGTCTGATGGAGGAGCATCCCTGGTTCAAAGCAATCTTGCATCAACCAAAAACATTTTCATTTCAATTTGTTTGTTTCTTTTCATTCTTGTATTTTAGTTCAGGTCGTTCAGTCAATAAGCAATTTCAGCATGTTGATCAGCATTCTGTCATAGCAACACCTCAAGTGTTGTGGATCTATTTTCTGGCATCTAGACATGTTCATCTATATCACTCTAAATCCATAGAGCATTTGGATCAGATACCAGAAAGTTATTGCTATCTTCTCAGTGCAGAGCTTTTTGACAGTCATGAACAATTAGCTAAAGGAGAAGATTTTTGAGCATTAGCTGACTTGTTGATCCTAATGATACATTCTACAATGTTCCTTGGTTCATGGTTGACCTTTCCTAGAGGTCCACACTTCATTTCATATGTTCGAGGAGTATTTCAAAGCCAATAGGTCTAACCTATCCAAGAACACACGTTACACCTCTTATTTGGGATTCTTAATCTCTTGTGGCTGACGCAGAGGAATCTATTGATCTTGATATGATATATAATGATGTAATAGATCCTTAGGAAAGTAGCTAATGATTTAGAAACATCAAGATTGATAGTTTATTCTTTTCTGGTGGAGGAGCTTCAAAGCTTTATCTTGCGTATGTATGTCATCAGGCCTGTGAGCCGAATTGTAAGCCCGCATGTTGCCAACGGATCTCTATTTTAAATTCTATAATATACTGAATGACTAAATCTACATTTGTTCTATATTGTTGAGTTATTTCCATTGTGTTTACTCTTGCTGCATGGTCTGGACAGTTCATTCTGTGAACCCTCCTACCGTGACTACACCACACTTGTGATTGAAAGTTATTCAAATCTTGCCCATTGATCTTGATAAAATTCTTTTTTTTTTCCTCTTGAATGAGTTTTAAGATGTTCTAACTACAGATTTACCAACTAGAGCCGATGAGTTATGATTCTCATATTGACTAGCCGAAAGTTGGCAATCTTGAAGAGTTGTGCATAGATGTTGGAAGGAACTATACTTCATCAACAATATTTTATCATGTATGTTCAATTGTAGATTTGTAATGAATGCTTTTTGAACATCCTCATCTATAATCGAATATTGTATTTATACAAAGAGAGCTTGATATTGATTGATGAGTTTTGTTAATTTCTCTTTCGGACCTTTTTTTACACTGGACTAAATCAATCAATGAGATAGAAGGTCCAATGTTTGCTTGGAAATGTTGCCAAAAGTGATCAACTAGCTAAGAGAAGGAATGTATTAATTATGAGGTAGAGAGGAAAACCATTCCAAAGAAGTATCTTTGAGAGAACAAGGAAAGATTTTTGCTAACAATGCCTCATCAAAGAAGAAATCACTACACATTGTTGTGAATGCTGCCACATGAGTCTCAGGATCACCTTTACCATTGTACTTTTCAATGTGGGGAGTCTCAAATTTGTCAAGCATTTGAACTCTTAGGACTGTATAAGATAAAGGACTGCGAGCATGATATGTTGGTATATTAGGTTGAGAGGGAGCAATGGTCAGATTTGTCACTTTTTTCTGCAAGGATGTCATACTTTGCAAAAGCTAGTTTAGAAGTACATTTGAAATGTCCCAAATGATATTTAAATTAGAGCTGAAAATGATTTCCCAAAACTTCACCCAAAATTACATCAAAATCCACAAAGACTAGTAAACTAGTCAACATTGTAAACAGCCCAATGCACTGGAAACTTATGCAGCATATATATTTGATATTTTTTTGAATTTTACATCACATATAACTATTATAATAGTAACAACACTTGCTGCAAAAACCAATACAAATCTAAGGCAAAATTGAGAAAACCCACAAAAACTGTCAACTATGGAATGGAGCCAAAACCACTGGAAACACAATAGAATCTTCTTATTTGTATTTTTTTATGCAAATAACATTTAAATAGGTTTTATGTATTGGATATAATAGTAGAAAACTCTAGCAACAATATTTCAATAAAAATAATGCAAACCCACAATTACAACAATTAAATAATGTGTATTTCAACACCTACATACTACACATGCAACACTTCCCGAGATCAAATCATCAATACCCAACTTCTCCAATCCAATATAGACCTCTGAAATAGATGAAATACAACTCCTACAATAACATGCAATGACATGAAACCACAAATACCCAAAAAGGTTACTATAAACTATGAAAATAAACACTGCCAGCACCGCCGAAACACCATAAACCCAACTCAAACTGATAGAGCTGATCTCTGATGCCTAGGATGGATATGCAGTAGAAAAAAAATAAATATCCATGTACTACACAATAGAAAAACCATACAATCCTCCAAAGAACACTGAAACAACATCTACAGACACCTGCAAAACCCCAAGATTGAAAACTGCCAAACTTCCTTGAATCTTTCAATGCCAATGTAACCTGTGGGTGAGATTACCCTTTGAGATCCAAAGATAAACAACCTTAGACAATTTTAAAGCCTCAAACAAATACCCATGAGTCTCCAGCTTCATTGCATACATTACCCACTAAAAATACACAAGCTAAATAGCTCTGTGAAGAAAAATGATCAAATAGCAATAATATTGCAAATTTGCACCCAAATAACAATGCCATGCTTGCTAGAAAAATCATTATTGATTCCCAAAATAACATTTTCTAAAATACTCCACCACTCCAAGTTCTCAGTTCAACCAAAAAAGCCATAAATGGAGAGATTTCCCATAACACAAAAATCTACTTTTTTGCTCCACTAAATCTAAACACCTTGTTTTATGCATGTATTTATTTATTATTATTTATTTAATATTTATTTTCTAGGATTTGGAAGTTGCACCTAACAATATAATATTAAATAAATATCATTTCCCAATGCAATCTTGTGATTTTGACCTGCTATTTTCAGACATCGGGACTTACTAAAAATAGAAATGACTATTTTTGGAAAGGGGACATGACAAATCCTTCCTCCAAAAATTGCTTGTCCTCAAGCAATTGCAATCACAGGGCTCCAAACTCCTTATATCAAAATGATAAATCATGTTAAACTGCTCCAAAAGCCTTCATCCTATACCTGTCAAGTGAGACAACCCTTGCCAAAGAATATAGTGCTAACCCAAATAATCAGATGCCTTTGTGACAATACCATGTGCTGAACAATAATATCCATGGAATCTAAGCCCTTTGATATGTGGATGATTGAGGCCTTCTATTTGATTCCCAAACTAAACTACATCTTTCCACAATTTTTTTATAAATTTGCCAAATATAGTGTTGTCTATCTTCCCTCCTAGCATCTTGGTAAATCTCTAAGATATGTATATGTGTTGTGTGATATTACTACAACAATATTTTATGTACAAAAAATAATTCCAATTTACCTATGTGTTTTTATTATGCCTTGCATCTTCCCCAATCAACAACCTCTTTTTGTTAGCTTGTTCTTCCCAAAGTGTATGTGCACTGTCACAAGAAAAGTTAAATGAAAAACTTCTGCAACCTCTTACAATGATATAACTCTAATTTTTATAGTCTGTAGGACTGTTATAGTAGTCCATGCATCCTCCATAACAGCAAAGATTATTTTTTTAAATAATTACCTCTTTTACCTTTGCATTGTGAAGATATACCCTGCTAAGTTCAAAAACATCACATCACATCATAGAACGACACATTATATTAGATGTAGTCATTGCCAACTCCAACCTGTGCTAAGTTATGTGGTGGAAGGCCATTGTGTCCTAACCTTCAACAAAATATCTAGTCATCATTTCTAATGTACACAATAAACATTTGTAAGATGCATGAAATTGATGGGGAGTTGGGTTTTTATTTCCTAGTATGTGAAACGACATTTGGTTTTCTAGTGCTTATATAACTTCCATTCATCACTAATTGCTTCATACTTTGTCTGAACTTGAAGGATGTTAAATGCAACTTCAGTATTTGATCTAGAACAACAATAGTACTATTGAGGAACACAAGTTAACATCATATAATAGAAGTGAATACTCCATCCAACTCTGCATCTCAAATCTGCAAACAACAATTTATTGTGATGGGAAACTATGCACTCTCTGAGTCCATCCATTAGCACATACTGTTTACCCCATAAAATTTTTAAAATGATAGTGGCTAATGTATCATTAACATAACCTATCATCTGAAAATTTCTCCACTCTTTATCCATAAATGTCTTCCAAGTCACTCTTAAGTATACATATGAATTTCCATGGTGACTAGTTAGTAAAGAAACAACAGTATTGATGATAAAAAAGAATTTCTAGACATCCCAACAATCTTCTCCTTATTATTATTGATCTCTATAAGGAAACAACAACAAAGGGGTCTAGTACAACATAGAATCATCATCACAAACTTCTATAACAAAATCAAAAATATCTACATACAAGCTAGACTAAACTACTGAATAACATAGTGTATTTTCCTCTCTGCATAGTCAAACCTTAGTAACAACAAAAAGTGCCCATACTAAAAATATATAATTTCCAATGATTGGAATGGATCAAGAGCATAAACACCATAGTAACTCCCAACAGCAATACCACATAATACTTTTGTATGAAGTTTGTTTATTAAAGTAACATAACCATGCTCATATATTGACTTCCTAATATCTATGATGACTCCTTCAAAGATTGGAAGATACTCAACAAAAATCCTTAACTCACAATAGTGATGGTATTAATACTTATTGAAGACCTCAGATATGTGAGTATAAACATCATACAATGTCGATGCAACACAGAGAAAACTCCATCATGAAAATATACCTTAACTAGTTCTGAAAAATTGCATACCTTGATTTCAATCCATGAGTCATCTAGAAGTTGAGTCTTCATAGAATTATAAATGATGAATCATTCATGAATCACCACATTACATGTAGAAATATCATCATCAACCACATTAGTACACTCTTCATTAGGTGGTTTACCAAGAAAATTACCAACAAGAATCTTGTTGCACTTGTCCACATTATTCTATACCTCCTCATGTGAACATATAAGTTGTATATGATGGAAACCTCTTTCCCTAATTTTATATCCTTGTTGTTCCTTCCATGTGGTATCTATTTGCTGCAATCTTATATCTAGTAACAATCCTTGGAACATATTTATGAGCACCATTTTTCTCTGATTTGGAAGCAATTGAATAACATAGAATAGGTTATGTTGCTTACCCAAGAACAATATAGCTTGCATGCTTTCCTTCATTACACATCTTTCTGTCCAAGGAACTTGTCCTTTATGAGTAGTCCCTTTAACTATGAACTCTTCTCTAAGACCATGGAGTATGCCAAGCATCATGCTTTTGTCTTCAATTGTAGAATTAAGTTTCAAGGAGTAATTCATGAGTTGCAAACATTAAACTCCTACAACTTCATTAGAACTTACAAAATAACCTTGAAGATTCTTCATGAATTTCCTTTCCATTTCAATGCAAGAGATGAAGAATTCAAAAATGACTTCAAAACCTCTATGCTCTTTTCCTTTTATAAACTCACTTAGATCACAAATGTAAAAATTATCTTGAATTTGAATCAATGAATCTACATGCCCTATTTTACAAATTGTATCTCTTACTCTATTCTCCTTTTTAGCATGCTCGCTTTGGTGACAAGAATTTTGTATTGGCATAGAAAGAGGAAACAAATCTAAAAATTGAGAATCTTTTTCATACCTTGGGCTGCCATCAACAAATTCATCCTCTTTTGTGGAACTAAAATTTGTGGACACACCATCATGCTTCCATTGTGCTACTCTGATATAGCTAGAAGTTGAGGAGTTTGAACTAGAAAATACCTTTGCAGCTATGACATTGAACCCATAAAATTTTTTAGCTTCTATATGCTCCTCAATATCTTCATTTTGTGGCTCTTTGGAAAAAGCACTAGGATCCCACACCATTATGTATGAGAAATTTTGATTTATTTCATCCTCCATATGATGTTTTTCATGTTTACAAGGAAATTGTAATGATAAATTATCAGGCATCAAATCTTTGCTAGTATTATTACTTTCATGCCATAAGCTATACTCATGGAAATAATCAAATTGCATACCACTAGTTGTTGATCCAAAAAATTTAGAAAGCTAAAATCCAACATTAGTGTATGGTGAAGAGATTTCTTCATGTGTATGCAAATCTCCTTTATGTGGCATTGATTCAATCTTTTGAAGATTTTTTAGAGATTTTTGAGCAAGAACAACTTCCTCATCTATGCATTCTGCAGGTGATACTTTCTTCTTGACTTCATCAATATTCTCTTGACACATACAATCATTAGAAATTAATAAAGCATCTTTTATTACCAAAGAATTTTTACCTTCAAACTGAATGGTGGATTCCTTCAAATTTTGCTCCCTATCCATCTCCTACAAATCTAATTTTTCTTTTTGCTACACTGTCACCATCTCTTCCATATCTTGAATTTTTTACTCAGGTGTTTCCACCACTATCTCTATTTTTTTTACCTCCTCCATCTTTTCTTCTTCCCTTCTAAATCTGATGTAGTACCTGTCAAATTATTCTGTTTCAGGTTCTCTGAGGTATTTATCAAAAATTTCAATGATTTCATCTTCCACAGGTTTACATCTTCCTATTAATATCAAATATTTTTGAAATGAAAGAAGATGCTTATAACCTTGATATTCTCCATACCATTTAGAAAGTTCTCTTACATCATCATTCTGTCGCATGCTCTTAATCAATGATTCCAAGAAACCTCCCATGATTCACATCAACACTTTAATACCCTATAGGATAGAAATATATTTGATTTGATACCACTTGAAATGTCCCAAATTATATTTGAATCAGACCTAAAAATGATTTCCCAAAACTTCACCCAAAATTACATCAAAATCCACAAAGACTAGTAAACTAGTCAACATTGTAAACAACCCAATGCACTGGAAACTTATGCAACATATATATTTGATATTTTTATGAATTTTACATCACATATAACTATTATAATAGTAACAACACGTTCTGCAACAACCAATACAAATCTAAGGCAAATATGAGAAAACCCACAAAAACTGTCAACTATGGAATGGAGCCAATACCACTAGAAACACAATAGAATATTTTTATTTGTATTTTTTGATGCAAATAACATTTAAATAGGTTTTATGTACTTGATATAATATAAGAAAACTCTAGAAACAAGATTTCAATAAAAATAATGCAAACCCACAATTACAATAATTAAACAATGTGTATTTCAACACCTACATACTGCACATGCAACACTTCCTGAGATCAAACCATCAATACCCAACTTCCCCAATCTAATATAGACCTCTAAAATAGATGAAATAAAACTCCTACAATAACATGCAATGACATGCAACCACAAATACCTAAAAAGGTAACTATAAACTATGAAAATAAACACTACTGCACTGCCGAAACACCATAAACCCAACGCAAATTGATAGAGTTGATTTTTTATGCCTAGAATTGATGTGCCACAGAAAAAAACATAGCTATTCATGTGCTACACAATATAAAGACCATTCAATTCTCCAAAGAACACTGAAACAACATCTACAGACACCTACAAAACCCCAAGATTGAAAATTGCCAAACTTCCCTGAATCTTTCAATGCCAATGTAACCTCTGGGTGTGATTACCCTTTGAGATCCAAATCTAAATATACTTAGACAATTTGAAACCCTAAAACAAATACCCAAAAGTCTCTAGCTTCAATGCATAGATCATCCACTAAAAATACACAAGCTAAACAGCTCTATGAAAAAAATGATCAAATAGCATTAATGTTGCAAATGAAAAGCCTTTATTTTTTATATGTCATTGCCAATTTGGGCACCGAAATAATAATGCCATTCTTGCTGGAAAAATAATTAGTAATTCCCAAAGTAACATTTTCTAAAAAACTCCACCACTCCAAGTTGTCTGTTCAACCAAAAAATCCATAAATGGAGAGATTTCCCATAACACAAAAATCTACTTTCGTGCTCCACTAAATCTCAACACCTTGTTTTATGCATGTAATTATTTATTATTATTTATTTAATATTTTTGTGCTAGGATTTGGAAGTTCCACCTAACAATATAATATTAAATAAATATCATTTCCCAATGCAATCTTGATATTTTGACCTACTATTTTTAGGCATCAAGACTTACTAAAAATAGAAACCACTATTTTTGGAAAGGAGACATGACAGCATCATTAGGTGATGTGGTTTGCATATTTGAGACAAAATTATTTGATGTTGTAGTTGTGAAATTCATGGGTGGTTGGGAATAAGTCGAAGTGATGAGTAGTTGAGAATAGTTATTCATGGTTACGGATACATGAGATGTTGAATTTGGATAATTAAATGCTACAACTTTGTAATTCGATGAATTGTTCCCATTAGATGTTCCCATGGTAGTGGAAGAATTACTACAAGCTTGTGCATTGGTAATGAGATTTGATGATGTAAAAGTGGATATTCTAGTAGTCGGTATGGGTGCTGATACTTGTGAACTTATATACTTCAATGGTGACACATTTTATATGACATTCGTGTGGCTAGCTATTGACATAATGTTATGATCCACTATGTGGGCTATTCCACAGAGCATGTCAACACCTTCTTATCCTTCTTGTAATAATCCTATTATACCATCAACAAGAGGTATCACTGTTGAAATGCATAGACAACTGAGAGGGGGGTGAATCAGTTGTCACAAAACTTTAACCACTTATGAATATCAAGACATCAAATGTTCAGGCACTATTATTAAGATTTAACCATGAAAGCATGAAAATAGGAAGCTCAACACAATAACACATGAGACACATGAGACACTAGATTTTTTACATGGAAAACCCTATAAGGGAAAAACCACAGTGGGTGTTAGCCCATAGAAATAAATATGTTATAACAATACCGAAAAATAGAGGCTCACTGCCAAAGGTTGGTGAACTGATTTGATAGAATCTACTTCATGCCTAGGTTCAGCTCCATTGAAGCACAATATATCTTCTCTACTCTTTGTTTCTTACATATTTGCACTTATCTTCACATTTTCACATAAGGACATCTTTTTTCGCAACTTCATTACATGTTTTTATACAATACATCAAGCTTGGAATGTACATCAAGGTTGGCATTACATTCATCAATTGTTGGAACAATATCCAAGGTCAACATTACAAATATACATAGAAATAGGTCTAGATCTAAACAAAATTAGCTAAGGGAAAGATGTATCTGGATCATGTTATGCCTTAGCTGGGACTCAAATGCAATCTTCCATGCCACAACACGCTTCCACAATGTTCAATGCATCTTTGAAAGTAGTGAAAACAACCAGGTTGGCCAAGACTGGTGTTAACACTAAGTCTTCTAAGAACAATCTTCATCTACGATACAAATTTCTCTTTATGGACCAATCCAAAGGTAGGAACACAATCAGGAGACATTGACAAGTGCATTGTAATCACCAAGAACAACCACACAATCTCTAACCACTTTTTTAGGAAGATTATTCAAACTGGAGCACATAAACAACACTGTCAGTTACTATCATAAATAAAAGATCACTTACAAACCACCAAATCATGAACCATTTGAGTTGAAGGCACATAACATTATCCAAAACTTAACTCTAGAATTGTAGACCAAAATACTTAAATATGGAGGAATGCAAATTTGCATCAAACTTTGAAAGTAAGAAAAATCCCCTCAAAAGCCCGCCAGATGAAAGAGGAGGCAAAAATAAGCACTTTTGCCTTTTGAAGCATGTTGAAATTAACCAGAATGAGGGAGATACAGGTGGTCAAAGTTACGGTCAACTGCACTTATATATCGCTTTGCATCTACAATTGTATCTGTATAATCAACTTTTGAATTTTCCCTTTGTATATGCTTTTGTATGTATAATTGTATATACAATACAATTGCCAACATACAAAAGTGGGTCTTTACCTTTGTATCACCCTTTGTATTTATGCCTTGTATATACCGCATGTCACTATCTGATTGGACGCTAAGCTAAACCTGGGAGCCATCGCTGATTAATTGCATCCCCTTATCGGCTGTTGGAAAAACCACAAACTGAGCCGCCGATGCAATAAGTCTCGCTAAAATCCTTTGTATATCTGATTGTATATGAGATACAATCGCATATACATACAATGTAGAACTCAAAGGATTAAAAACCATATTGGAACTTTGAAACAGGTCTAGCCTTTGTATCTTTTCTTCTTTGCATGTTGCACCTTTTTTGGACCTTGTATATGCAATATACAACTGTAGACACCAAATGATTATCCACCACATTTGATTCTTTAGTCATGTCTGGATTGTATGTATTCCCTTGTATATTGCCTCTGTATATCGCATATAATGTGAACATACAAACAAAACTGTATGCAATCACTTGTACATTGCAAACATTGCATTTTACCTTTGTATGTTACCTTTGTATATTTTCCTTGTATCTACCTTTTGTATGTGCAAACATACATACAAAGAAACATACAAACAAGTCTGCCTTTATAAACTGAAATGTATATCTTTTCAGGTCTGGGATTGTATCTCTGAAATGCATATGCCATTGTATATGTGATTGTATGTGCAAAGATACAATCGCATATACATACAATGGGTGGGCCCCAGCCTTTGTATGACCCCCTTTGTATGTATCCTCTATATATCGCGTATACATATGCGAAATATATAAGCAAAACTACATGCAAACACTTGTTCATACAAACATTGCATTTGACCTTTGTATGTGCCTTTGTATGCTTCATCGGCCATTGGAGAGACTATGAGTTAAGCCGCCGATAAGCATGTCACGCCGAAAATCTTTTGTATGACCACCCCTTGTATCTTTTCCTTGTATATTGACTTTGCATATCGCCTTTGTATATGCAAACATACAAGGGTGAATGTATATCCCTTTGCATCTGATCTTTGCATCTCTCTCATGCATCTGCCTT
Organism: Cunninghamia lanceolata; assembly: GCA_027924645.1. Classification (NCBI taxonomy): domain Eukaryota; kingdom Viridiplantae; phylum Streptophyta; class Pinopsida; order Cupressales; family Cupressaceae; genus Cunninghamia; species Cunninghamia lanceolata. The sequence continues at coordinate 1,398,226 of BSBN01000088.1, forward strand.
TGTATATGCAAAACATGCAATGGCGAATGTATATGCGAATATACATTCAAAAATGCATACACAAATACAAAGCATGAAACTGAGAAACCCTGCGATGGAAAGTACTTGAAGCTAAAAGATTTTTGGGTTTTTCTGGGTTTTTGGAAAAGATTCTCCAAGCAATTTTTTGGGATTTTTGTAAGGAAGAGCATGACTTTTTGAAGAAATTAAGACCTTCCTCTTTCTATCTAGGCTTTCTCTGATCAGATTTCTTTGATAGAAAAAGGGGGATAGGAAAATTTTGGGGCTAGGAAAAATATGACATCTTTGGCGACATCTTAGGGGTGTTTACCTACTAAACAAATTGATCAGTGGCCTTATACATCCATTGGGCATGGAGTCAAAAGAGACTGTAACAAGAACGGAGGAGCTAGAACACTGAGCGAGCTACCAAGCCAAAACAAAAACAACAAGCAAGCATGTATCTCCTAATGATAATACAACAGAGTGCAAGGGCATTTATTGAAAGGAAACCTAAAACTAAAATAAAACCTACTATAATCCTAAACTAACGAATCAGAGGTGACCTTAAACAAAGCCATTAACTGGTTCTTGAAAGTAACTGCCCTTCCTTAACAATTTACAATGTTTCTCATGCATGTGGGCAGTTAAAAAGAGGTGAGGGAGGGATGGGCATATGACAAATTGATAAAAACACCTCCCCCAAAATGGAGATAAACTCACCTATCCACCTCTACTGATTGCTGATGTTGTTAACTTGTGGTGAATAAATAGGCTAATCCCAACCATTTTGATGCTCAACTTCATGCTTAGAGGTAAGCATGACAAGTGGTGACTCCTCTTGATGTGTCTCTAGCTGGGCTAGATGCCTAATCAGGCATTCCCTTGAAGTGACATGCAAATCAACACTACTGCATGTATATCTATGCTATGATTCTGTAGTCTTCTACTGTTGATCTGAATATTCTGGTTCTTGGATCTCAAATGGAGGAGTTACTGCCTCCTTCATTTGCTGAAACTGCTCATGGTTTACCTCATCTAGAGGCATTGATTTACTATCCAGGTTTGAGCAAAAAACATCAAGCTCATTCCAAAAATGAGCCTCCTCCAAGTCCTCTATACTTTCTAGTACATGACTACTCATATGCTCTTCTTTATGGGATGGAATTTCACTGTTAGGCTGGGTCTCAACCTACAACAATTCGTCATTATTCTCATTGTTCTCTTGTTGCTACATATCCATAACTAGTTGTTCATCTTCTTCATTTTCATCATAACCAGGTAGCTCATGAAGCAAGGTAGCATCATCCACCTCTGGAGTGACCTTAGCAACCTTTTCCCTTATGCCTCCATCATTTGAGTATAGCTCTTCTAGATTTTGGTTAAGTTGCCTTTGCAGCTGAAGGTTTTCCCCATGCACTCTTTGCATTTCAACTTTGTTTGCTTGATCAGATGCATGAGAAAAGGCTTTGAAAGAACCAAAATCTAGAGGACTCAATCCCTTATTTGGGTTAACAGTACTCAAAAGTGCAATAGGTTCAAACAATTCTATCTCTGTGAGTGTAGGAACAAACTGCTCCTCTTTAGTTTTATCTTCTTCCACCTCCTCTTTTGGCTCATATTTCCAATTATCTTGGTAGACAACAGGTCCACCCTTGAGGATTGAAATAGCATCAGGGAAAGAGGCCTAAATAACTTCTCAAATTTCTTGGAGGGGAGAGGGTTCTGGACAAATTTGTTCCTAGGGAGTGGTAATTTGAGTTTGCATAGGAACAGGGGCTTATGGAGGGATATAGGCTTTGAAGCTTGGGAACTTGTGGAGTCTAGGTTGCTCTTTTGTTGGCTGAACATGTGCAGAAGAAAGGGACAGCTTGAATTTTGGGATTGTAAACACATGTTCTTTCAACTTAGCAATTTCATCATAACTATTCATGCTAGGTCCATCTGATAAGGTGATGGGGAGTGCATAGCAAAAATCGTAGATCGGGTCCCTGTTTCCTCTTAATCGACAAGACTTAGAAAAAGAGCTACTGATACATTTTGATCGACTAGACAACCATTATCAAAAAGACTTCCTTGAGTCTTACCATGACCAAACTTACACCAATAGTTGTCTTCACTTTCGGTGAGATATCACAGGACTCACACCAAGTCATTCAATTCTCCATCGTCGGTGAGACCTCTTTTATTGGCCAAGTCTTTCGTCCTTCTATCGATACCCCAATGGTTGTTAAGTTTCCTTTGCCTTAACCATAATGGCTTCCACCAGTTGGACATGACCTCATCGGTATGACTCTTCCTATCGGCAAAACTCTTAACTTGGCTTCCGATGCCACAACTCTTACTGATGGAATTTACCTTTGGCGTGACTTGTTATGTTGGTGAAACCTACTCCAGAGCTACCGATACGCCAATCACCCCAATATCACCTTTGATCTTTACTCATTGGTGAGACATTTACTATTAGTCACCTTAGGGTTTGCCACGCTAATACACCGATGCACAATTTGCCTTCTTTGAACCCTAGCACATGGAGATGCTAGGTCAACCTACTGTGCGAAACGCCCTGTCTGGATCCTCTGCACTATCGACACAAAACAAAACAAGAAGCAAAATGAATATTGGTACAACGAAGCCATTCCATTGATTTTGACAGAAATCATACCAACAGAATGCTTCACGATGACATACGGCAACAATGGAAACCACAGAAAGAATGGAGACCTACAGTTACAAGAAATAGAAATCGAATTGACAGAATAGAATAGCTTTATTTCTTTCAAGCACAATACACAATTACATTCACACCCTTCTTCAATCTGATTACCATGATCATTTGGTTCATTCCTCTGGGTATTTATCAACACGCCCTGAGGAATACCAAACTAACTCCAAGCGGCTGGGAGACCAATCCAAATGGCTGGGAGACAACTATCTAATAGCCTCCAACTGCCCTACTACCCTATTTTTGGCATTATGCAGTTTCAATTTGACAAATGTGCCCTAAGTCACTTGGGACTTACAAAATGAACCTAGACACAAATTGAAATGACATGCATTGGTCAATAGACCTTATTACAACACAAAACATGATTTTCCTAGGTGCTTCTGCACCATACTCCCCAGGTGAAAGTTGTCTCAAGTCCTCTTAGAGACTAATTGCTGCAAATCACCACCCTGCTTTTTGATGTCTTCTTCCAATATCCATGTGGCTTCTGAGTCTGGAAGTCCTTGTCATTTGACTAAGTGCTCAAAATAGGTCTGATTTCTTGTCTCCTTGGTTGTCCTGCTATCCAAGATACACTCCATCTTCGGTGGTTCCTGAGGTGGTAAATACTGCACCCACTTAGCATTGTCTTGGACAAAATCTGCTATACCTTCTCCTATATCAAGACTCTTATATAATGTCAGATCAGCAACATTGAATATAGGTGAAATAGCAATATCATCAGGAAGTTTAATTTTGTAAGCATTAGAACCATATTTCTCCAGAATCTTCCAAGGTCCAACTTTTCTCATCATCAACTTGTGTTTTCTTATGGGTAGTCTGTTCTTGTTGAGAAGAACCATGACCATATCTCCTATTTGGTACTGAACATCCCTTCTTCTTTGATCCAATCTAGCCTTGAACTTCTGACTGTTCTAGTGGAGAGTATCTCTGACTTGTTGATGGATCTCTTTCATAGCCTTTGCAAATGTATTAGCATGTCCACTCCTTTTGTCCAACCCTTGAACATCTCAATTCAAAAATTCCTCTAGGATGACTACCATAGATAACTTGAAAAGGACTTAGACCTGTACTTCTATTTGTAGAATCATTATAGGCATACTCTGCTTGTGGGAGTACCACATCCCAACTACTGCCATTTTCGCTTGTCAAACATCTTAGTAGATTGCCTAATGACCTATTCACAATCTCAGTTTGGCCATCAATCTGAGGATGATAGGCTAAACTAAAGGACAAATTTGTACCCAATCTTTTCCACAAGGTTCTCCAGAAACGTCCCACAAATTTGTTGTCTCTGTCAGATACAATACTCAAAGGTAACCCATGAATCCTGACAATTTCTTTAAAGAACAAACCTACAATGTAACTAGCATCATTGGTGGTTTTACAAGGAATAAAGTGAGCCATATTGTTGAACCTGCCTACCACAACAAACACACTGTCATAACCTATCTGTGTCTTGGGCAATCCCATCACAAAATCCATACTCAAACTTTCCCAAGGTCTATTTGGTATGGGCAAAGGTTGGTATAGTCCTGCATTGGTTGAGACTCCCTTTGCTCTCTAGCAAATCATACAACTCTCAACAAACCTTCTGATATCATATTGCATCCTTGGCCAAAAGTAAAACATTTTTACTAGATCTAAGGTCTTATTGAGCCAAAAATGTCCTCCTAAACCACCACTATGTTTTTCCTTCACTATATTATCCCTCATTGAACACTTAGGGATACATAGTTGACTTCCTTTAAACAAAAGTCCATCGTGTAATGTATAATCTGAAAATTCATTGTGGAAAGCATTGGCAAACTCACTACATACCTTGTAAATCTCCTTGAAATTGTGGTCTTTTTCATACAACCCTTTGAGTGCCTCAACACCCATGCTTTGTAGCTACACTTCTTGCACTGTCAACTCCCTTCTGCTTAAAGCATCAACAACCTTATTGGTTATCCCCTTCTTATGTTTGATAATGAAGGTGTATGCTTGAAGATTTTCCACCCATTTCATGTGTCTATGACTGAGCTTTTCATGTCCATTCAAAAAACTAAGAGCATGATTTTCAGTGTATACAATAAATTCTTTAGGAAGCAAATAGTGCCTCCATTTTTTCAGAGCTTGTACCATAGCATACAACTCTAAATCATAAGAGAAGTATTTCCTCTTGGCTTCATTTAACTTTTCACTGAAGAAGGCTATCGGTCTTCCTTCTTGGCTCAACACTGCTCCTATGGTCAGCCCACTTACATCACACTCAATTGTGAAAACCTTATTGAAATCAGGAAGTACTAAGATGGGATAATTGGCAACTTTATGTTTCAAACTTTCAAAACTCTGATCTACCTCTTTTGTCCTCACAAACTTCATCTTTCCTCCACCCTTGATGGTCTCTAACATAGGTGCACAAATATCACTGTAATTCTTAATAAATTTTTTGTAAAATGTGGCCAAGCCATGAAAGCTTCTAACCTCTCCTACTGTCCTAGGTGTAAGCCAATTCAAAATAGCTTCTACCTTGGAAGGATCCATTTTTAAATCACCCTTAGAGATAACAAAGCCTAGGTAAACTAATTCTTATTTCATGAAGTCATACTTCTCCAAGTTTATCATTAACTTCTGATCTTGCAGCCTCTTCAAGACTATCTCCAAATGTTCCAAGTGTTCTTCCTTGCCCTTACTAAACACCAAGATATCATCAAGGTAGACTACCACAAATTTCCCTATGAATTCCTGCAACACCTCATTCATCAGCCTCATAAAGGTGCTAGGGGCATTTGAAAGACCAAACGGCATCGCAAGCCACTCATACAACCCTTCATTGGTTTTGAAAGCTGTCTTCCACTCATCCCCCTCTCTTATCCTTATCTGGTGACACCCACTCTTCAAGTCTATCTTAGAGAAATAAGTAGCACCTCCCAAATAGTCCATTAGGTCTTCAATTCTAGGAATAGGAAACCTATATCTGATAATTACCCTATTTATGGCCCTAGAATCAGTACACGTCTCCATTTCCCATCCTTCTTTGGGGCTAAAACAGTAGGTACTGCACATGGGCTAAGGCTCTTCCTTATTAGCCCTTTGTTTAGGAGTTCTTGAATCTAATTTTCCATCTCTTCATTCTACTGAGGGGTCATTTTATATGCTACCTTATTAGGAAGTACTGCTCTTGGTATGAGGTCTATCTGATGGCTAATGTCTCTGACAAGTGGTAGAGAATCCGGTATATCTTTTACAATCACTCCTTTGTAACTGTCAAGCAAATCTCTAACCTCCTTAGGCCCTACTTCTCTCACACTTTTCTTCTTTTCCCCATTAGGCTTCACAATCAAAGAAAAACCTACTCCACCACCTTCCTTTGATGTGTCCATAAATTCTTTTTCTCCTACCATCATTACACTAGACACTACATGTTGTGGATCCTCTTCTACCAATGACTATATCCTATAAGTCACACCATCCTTTTGGAATGAGTAAGCATTCTTTTCTCCATCATGATGAGCCTTTCTATCAAACTGCCATGGTCTTCCCAGCAGAAGATGGCAAGCATCCATTGGAAGGATGTCACATAAAATTTTATCTCTATACCCCCCAATACTAAATTCTACCCATGCTTGTCCATTGATGAGTATGTGTTGCCCCTTATTCAACCAACTAACTTTATATGGACTACTATGGGGTATCTTTTCCAGATTCAACTTATTCACTGCTTCCAAAGATATAATATTATAAGTAGAACCAGAGTCAATAATAACTTTACAAACCTTACCTTGGATCTTATAGTTGATTCTAAACAAAGTCCTTCTTTGAGATGGTTCAATCTATACTAGTTCCTTGAGCAGCGTCCTCTTGATCATCAGATTTTCTCCCATTTCCGATGCTAGGTTCACTTCAGGAGATGTCACACTCCGTGCATCTTCTTGAATCAAAGTGGTTCTCTTCTCACCACCATGAGAAGTTGAGGCCTTCTCTGGACACTTGTATGTCGGGTGCCCTATCTGATTGTAGTTATAACATCTCATATTGGAGAATTTAGATCTTTTACCTAATCCATTTGTCCCACCTCTTCCATTAGGCCTTCTTCCTCGATAGCCTCCTCTGTTACTTGAGTCTCCAACTTGCTCTTCTTGGCTAGACTCACCACTAGGCCTCTGGTTAGGACTTCTTCCTCCAAAACTACCTCTGCCTCTAAAATTCCTTCCACCTCTACCTCTATGATTCTACTCACTCTTTCTCTTTATCTTCTCTTCAGCCCTTAAGGCCATTTGGAAACACTTATTCACTGTTTCTGGTGCTAAGATGTTGATCTCATCTTGGATGTTCATCCTTAGGCTATTCAAATACCTTGCCACCTTCTCTGACTCTTCTTCTTGTCTCTTTGACCTGAGACTGAGTTTATGAAACTCTTGTGTGTATGCATTCACATCAAGGTCTCTCTATCTGAGGTTCTGCAATTTCTTATACATCTGCACGTCATAGTCCAGGGGTAAGAATAGTGCCTTAATTTTAGTCTTCATCCTTTTCCAGAAGGTTATCATATTCTTCCCCTCCTTGACTCTCTCCTCTTGCTCATAATTCCACCATGCAAGAGAAGATCCCTTCAATCTTGCCTTTGCCAAATTAACCCTCTTATCATCAGGGACTTCTTTGTATTTGAAATGATTGTTCAATGTCTCAATCCAGTCAATCACCTCTTCAGCTTCTATACTTCCATTATACATAGGTAACCCGTCTATGGTGTCCCTATTGACTAACTTCAATGCATTTAAAAATGCCCTCTGGTCTGCTGGTATCTCCTCTATCTTCTTATTGGTTTCATTAATTTTTGTATCTCCTTCACCACTGTCACTTTCATCTTCCCTATCTTTACTTTTGGACTACTTGGACTCTCCCAAATTGGATTCAAGCATCTCCTCGATTAGCACCTTGATGGTGTCCTACGACATACTTTTGGGAGGCATCCTCTCCACCTCTATCTTGCTCTCTTTGTCTGATATGCACTATTCACAGACAGCACCCAAACGCCAATACTCTTGCAAATCCTCAATTTGATCTGCCACCCAAATCTTTTCAGGCTCTAATACTAATATAATGGGGAGTGCACAGCGAAAACTACAGATCGAGTCCTTGTTTCCTCTTAATCGACAAGACTTAGCAAAAGAGCTACCGATACATTTTGATCGGCCAGACAACCATCATCGGAAAGACTTCCTCAAGTCTTACTATGACAAAATGTACACTGATAGTTGTCTTCACTTTCAGCAAGATATCGCAGGACTCACACCGAGTCATTCAATTCTCCATTGTCGGCAAGACCTCTTTTATCAGCCAAGTCTTTCATCCTTCTGCCAATACCCCAATGGTTGTTAAGTTTCCTTCTCCTTAATAGTAACAGCTTCCACCGGTTGGACATGACCTTATCGCTATGACTCTTCTCGTCAATGAAACTCTTAACTTGGCTTTCGATGCCACAACACTTACCAATGGCATTTACCTTCAGCGTGACTTGTTCTATCAGTGAAACCTACTCTAGAGCTACCAATACGCTGATCACCCTGATATCACCTTTGATCTTTACTCATCAATGAGATATTTACTATCGGCCACCTTCGGGTTTGTCATGCCAGTACACCGATGCACAGTTTGCCTTCTCTAAACCCTAGAACATGGAGATGCTAGGTCAACCTGCTATGCAAAATGCCCTATCTGGATCCTTTGCACTATCAACATAAAACAAAACAAGAAGAAAAATGAATACTGGTACAATGAAGCCATTTCACTGATTTTGATAGAAATCGTACCAATGAAATGCTTCACGATGACATATGGCAACAATGGAAAGCACAGAAAGAATGGAGACCTACAGTTACACAATTTGTAGTTACAAGAAACAAAAATTGAATTGACAGAACATAATAGCTTTATTTCTTTTGAGCACAATACACAATTACATTCACACCCTTCTTCAATCTGATTACCATGATCGTTTGGTTCATTCCTCTGGGTATTTATTAACTTGCCCTGAGGAATACCAAACCAACTCCAAGCAGCTAGGAGACCAATCGAAATGGCTGGGAGACAACCGTCTAACAACCTCCAACTACCCTACTGCCCTATTTTTGGCATTATGCAGTTACAATTTGACAAATGTGCCCTAAGTCACTTGGGACTTACAAAATGAACCTAGACACAAACTAAAATCACATGCATTGGTCAATAGACCTTATTACAACACAAAACATGATTTTCTTAGGTGCTCCTGCACCATAAGGGGATTTGAAAGGGCTGTAAATAGGAGATAGGGGGTTGAATTTGTGTTGGAACAGGCTCCTGTGAAGGCTGAGGGACTCTAAAACTTGGGATTTTAAAACTTGGAAGTGGTTTTGGAGGCGCAGATGGATTATCCTGCTTGAAGCTTGGAATCTTAGATTTTGGGGCTTCTTCTGCAGCAGGCTAAACAGGTGCGAAAGGGAGAGGATGTTTGAAACTGGGAATGGAGGGGAAATTTTTTACTTTGGGCTCTTGTACTTGAGAAAGCAATTATTTTAATTATTCCTCCTTGGCTGCAATTTGCAAGTTCAAGTATTCTTCCTCATACAACCTTCTATTTTTTGTCTCCTACTGATAACAAGAAATCTGATAGGATAGCTCCTCTTTTTGCATGTTATATTGTGTTTCTCTATCTATTTCCAAAAATTGCCTTTAGAAATCCAACAACAAACTATCAAGGCTACGTAGATCAGTATCATTTTGGGACTGACTAGGCAGGTCGCATGTTTGGTTTAGAGCAGAATGGGCTTCACAAGGCTGACTATAGGTGTGAACATGCTACAAAGAAGGATAAGTAAGAGTGGTTTGGAACTGCTCCTGCATGAAATGCTAATTGTAATGAGGCAAAGAGATGTTTGAAGGCCGAAAGCCTAAATTTTCATGAAATGGAGGAAAATAGCCATTGTAGTACTGATAACTAGACATTGCAAGAGTAAAACATGAAACATAGGCAAGTCTAGATAACAAACTAGGAATGAAAATGGACAATAGGGTTTTGAAACACTGGGATGTTAGTTAGAACACCAAATAGAGTCACCAGGTGCTAAGAAAAATAGTCAAATGATGGAAAAGTAACAAGTAGCACCAACCTCATTAGTTGCATGTAATCTAGACTGCTGAAACTAGCTGATATGTGAGTAGAGTTGCCATAGTGTTGTTTGTACTACCTCTAAAGGCTGATAATACTAGGAGAAACACCAAATCTCTTAGTATTTTGATGACAAGTTCATCACAATTGTCCCACTAGGTGTGCAAAAAACTGTTGTCACCCAAATGTGCACCCTGACTAATTTACAAAAATTATTCCATTTGATGAAACATGGGAATGATCTCAAAGTGTGGTACCTTGCGAACTGAGATCATACCTCTGGAGAAGGCTAGCTCCCTCATTCTAAGCCTAATGCTTAGAGGAATACATCTAAACCTAGCGCTAATGCTTGTAGGGGAAAAGGGTTAGAGGGAAATTGAAATGAAAGGAGTGATACACCAGATTTAAATATGTTTGGTTGCAACTGAATTGACATAGTAATAATCTCACAGCTAGAAAGGCTTACACAGACTCATATTGATTCTAATAGAGGTCAAGATAGAATAATGGAGGAATGAAAGGGACCATTTTGTCCACAATACACAGCCTGCACTAATCCAAAGAGTAGACACAGTGCTAAAAATAATAAAAGAGAGGCAAAAATACCAGTTTATATTGATTATAGAGGCCAAGTAGCCATTACAAAATAGCCCAAAAGAACCACCAACCCATAATACATCAGCTTTATACGTATATGTAGCATTTGCATTTTTTTGACCTCAGTCGGTTACAATCAATTCACCCATGGGCTCTGTCAGGAAATATTTGCCTTTGAAGGGACGTCCACTTGCCACAAGTTATGGCATAAAATATCTGGAATAGGGGTAGATGGAAGATATTTTGAATCTTCAATGTGAGTTGCTAAATCATTGCCCTGCACCCATCAATGCAACAAATATCTGCATTTGCATATGCCAAATAATGGTCACTGAAACGTCTTGTCGCCAAAGCATGCAAATTTGCATCAAACTTTGAAAGTAAGAAAAATCTGCTCAAAAGACCGCCAGATGAAAGAGGAGGCAAAAATAAGCACTTTTGCCTTTTGAAGCATGTTGAAATTCACCAAAATGAGGGAGATATAGGTGATCAAAGTTGTGGTCAACTGCACTTGTATATCGCTTTGCATCTACAATTGTATCTGTATATTCGGCCTTTGAATTTTCCCTTTGTCTATGTTTTTGTATGTACAATTATATATACAATACAATTGCCAACATACAAAAGTGGGCCTTTATCTTTATATCACCCTTTGTATATATGCCTTGTAAATACCACATGGCACTATCTGATTGGACACTGAGCTGAACCTGGGAGCCATCGCTGAACAATTGCATCCCCTTATCGGCCATCGAAAAAACCACAAGCTGAGCCGCCGATGTAGTAAGTCTCGCCGAATCCTTTGTATATCTGATTGTATATGAGATACAATCACATATACATACAATGCAGAACTCAAAGAATTAAAAACCATATTGGAACTTTGAAATAGGTCCGACCTTTGTATCTTTTCTTCTTTGCATGTTGCACCTTTTTTGGACCTTGTATATGCAATATACAACTGTGGACGCCAAATGATTATCCGCCACATTTGATTCTTCACTCACATCTGGATTGTATGTATTCCCTTGTATATTGCCTTTGTATATCGCATATAATGCGAACATACAATCAAAACTATATACAATCACTTGTACATTGCAAACATTGCATTTGACCTTTGTATGTTACCTTTGTATATTTTCCTTGTATCTACCTTTTGTATGTGCAAACATACAATGTGAACATACATACAAAGAAACATACAAACAAGTCTGTCTTTATAAACTGAAATGCATATCTTTTTGGGTCCATGATTGTATCTCCAAAATGCATATGCCATTGTATATACGATTGTATGTGCAAAGATACAATCACATATACATACAATGGGTGGGCCCCAACCTTTGTATGACCCCCTTTGTATGTATCCTCTATATATTGCATATACATATGCAAAATATACAAGCAAAACTGCATGCAAACACTTGTTCATACAAACATTGCATTTGACCTTTGTATGTGCCTTTGTATGCTTCATTGGCCATCAGAGAGACTATGAGTTGAGCCGCCGATAAGCATGTCACGCTGAAAATCCTTTGTATGACCACCCCTTGTATCTTTTCTTGTATATTGACTTTGCATATCACCTTTGTATATGCAAACATACAATGGCAAATGTATATCCCTTTGCATCTAATCTTTACATCTCTCTCAAGCATCTGCCTTTGTATATGCAAAACATACAATGGAGAATGTATATGCGAATATACATTTGAAAATGCATACATAAATACAAAGCATAAAACTAAGAAACCCTGCGATGGAAAATACTTGAAGTAAAATATTTCTAGGTTTTTCTAGGTTTTTGGCAAAGATTCTCCAGGCAATTTTTTGGGATTTTTGTAAGGTAGAGCATGATTTTTGAAGAAATTAAGACCTTCCTCTTTCTATTTAGGCTTTCTCTGATCGGATTTCTTTGATAGAAAGAGAGGGACAGGAAAATTTTGGGGCTAGGCAAAATATGACAACTCCATCTTTACTTTATTCGCTGTCACCTTTTCTCTCAAAAAGTGATACCTTATTGATATATGATTTGTTCTTGAGTGCATCACTAGATTCTATGAAATGTTTATAACACTTGTATTCTCACAAAATATTGCAATTGGATCTTCATACACAATTCTTATGTCCTTGAAAGTCTATTTCATCTATAACACTTGAGTGCAACAACATGCTACTGCATTATACTCTGCTTCTACAGTAGACAAGTAGATTGAATCTTGGTTTTTTTCTTAGCCATGAAACCAATCTATTACCCAAGAAGAAAGCACCTCCACTTGTACTTTTTTTGTCATCAACATCTCTAGCCCAGTCTACATCTGTATAAGCATTGAGAGTGAAATCATTATCCTTTGGATACCACAAGCCATGATCTGATGTGACTTTCAAATACCTCAAGATTCTCTTGACTGCCATCACGTGTGACTCTCTAGAATCTACTTGAAATGTTGCCACAAGATATACTACATGCATAATATCAGGTCTAGTTTGAGTTAGATAAAGTAATCCTCCAATCATAGATCTATACCTTTTCTGATCAGTATTAGGTGATTCATCAGTTTTTCTCAACTTGCAGCCAATCACCATGGGAGTACATACTAGTTTGGAGTCCTCCATCCCAAACTTCTTCAATAATTCTTTCACATACTTAGACTAAGAAATGAAGATTCCTTTATCTGATTAAGTAGTTTCCAAAGCTAGAAAGAAATTCATTTCACCAAACATGGGCATTTCAAATTCATTTTGCGTTTCTCCTTCAAACATCATGCACATACCTTCATTTCCTCCAAAGATAATGTCATCAACAAAGACTACAACAATCAAGATTTGATTATCACTGATTTTGAAATAGAGATTATTGTTAGCAGTGCCTTTACTGAACCCTAATTGCGACAAATACTTGTCTAGCCTTGCATACCAAGCTTTGGGGGCTTGCTTCAGTCCATACAATGCCTTCTTCAATCTGCACACCATATCACCTTGGCCTAACAATTGAAATCCTTCTAGTTGCTCAATGTAAACTTCCTCTTCTAACTCACCATTCAAGAATGCAAACTTCACAACCATCGGATACACTTTGAAATCTTTGTGAGCTGCAAATGCCAGAAATATTCTGATTGCTTCAATCCTAGCCATTGGAGCAAAAGTCTCTTCAAAATATATTCCTTCAATTTGAGAATATCCTTTGCACACAAGCCTTGCTTTATTTCTTACAACTTCTCCATTTTCATTCATCTTCTTCCTAAAGACCCATTTATTTCCAATGATAATCTTATCAACAGGTCTAAGAACAAGTTCCCAAGTTTGATTCTTCTCTATTTACGTCAACTCTTCTTCCTTGTCTTTTACCCAATTTTTATCATTACAGGCTTCATTCACAATATTTGGTTCAACCTTTGAAAGCAAATAGTAATTCACTTGTTCTTCCGCAGCTCTTTTCCTTATCAACACCCCTTTGATTTTGTCACATATAATTTGATCTTCAGAATGATTAATCCTTACATACCTAAGAGTCTTAGCAACACTTTTTGGAGCCTCTTCTTCATCCTAACTATCTTCTTGTTCAACTTTTTCTTCATTCACTATAGCCACAGGTTCATCTAATTCATAGCAACTCAGATCTGATATTATTTCCATGTCTTCATCCACCTTAACATTAGCACTCTCAATAAAAATTTTCAGTCTCTTATTGTAGCATTGGTAGGCCTTACTCTTGGTAGAGTAACCAAGAAAAATTCCTTCATCACATCTAGCATCAAACTTGTCTAGTTCTTCTCTTCTGATGTAATATTTGCTACCAAAAACTTTGAAATACTTCACTGTAGGAACTCTTCCATACCATAAATCAAAAGGGGTTTTAGAGTTGTTAACTTTGACTTAAACTCTATTTAGGATGTACACAACAGTATGTATGGCTTCTCTCCAGTATACGTCTGGTAGGTTAGCCTCCTTTAACATAGTCTTGGTAGCTTCTTGAGATATCATGTTCTTTCTTTTAACAACTCCATTCTGCTAAGGAGTCCTAGGTACAGACAATTGTCTCTTTATCCCTTGTTCTTCACAAAAAATATTGAATTCATTTGATTTAACTCACCTCCTCTATCAAACCTTCATCATTTGATCCTCAACTCTAACTCATTCTCAACCATTGCCTTGAAAGCTTTGAACTTGTCAGGCTTCAGATTTTTCTTTAGAAAAGTGACCCAAGTCATTCTAGAATAATCAACAATAAGAAACATAAAATACCTATCACCTTGTAGACCATTTGTTCTTGTGGGACCACACAAATCTATATGTACTAGCTCTAGCAATCCAATAGAGAATTGTTGTTTTCTTTTGAAACTTGTTCTTGTTTGTTTCCCAAATTGACACTCCTTGCAGATGTTGGCAGGCTTCACAAGTTTAGGGAAATCTCTTACAGCCTGTGTAGAACTTATCTTCACCAAATTGTCAAAATTGATGTGACACATCCTTCTATGCCATAGCCAACTCTCATCAGTCTGAACCAACAAATAGTAACCATTAGTTCCTTTTAATTGGTAAATTTTACCTCTGGTCTTCTTACCAATAGCAATAACTGTTATGAAGCTTTCCATGATCTTGCACCCATTATCTTTGAATCTTAGATCATAAGCTTTATCACACATCTGATCAACACTCAAAAGATTATGCTTTAAACCCTTCACATATAGGACATCATCAGTGTTATGCTCTCTATCAAAAGAAATAGATCCTTTTCCACAAATCTTACCAGCTGCATTATTTCCAAACCTAACCAGTCCTCCATCATACTTTTCCAAACTTACAAACTTACTATTGTCACCAGTCATGTGATGTGAGCATCCATTGTCAATAATCCATTCATCCTTATCTTTCTCAACTTGAACAGGCAAAGCACTTTCTTCCACTAGTTTTTCTTCCTTCACATAGCTAGCAAGATTAGTAGACACAAGTTCTCCTTTAATTGCAATAAACAAGAATTCATTTACACTAGTACTAACATCATCAGATTCATCATCTGTCACACCTACATCATCAAGATCTCTAACATAGTAGCATTTCTTTGGAACCCTAAGTCTATTCTCAAATCTTTTTCTATCCCTTTGAATTCTCTCAAGACATCTAGAAGCATAATGACCAACCTTACCACATGTAAAACATTTGAAAGGTTATTTACCTTTGAACTTACCAGAACCTCTTTGCAGTCTGTCAAAAAAGTTGGCTTCAAGTTCATCAAGTTCATCATTAGGTTCCACCTTATACTTTTTAGCTCACAGATCTTCTTTGAAGTACTATCTTTGAAAGAAGTCTCAACCTTTAGTAGAGCATCACCAAACTCTCTCATCTCAAAGGATGTAAGTTTTCCAAGCAACTAATCCTTACTGACATCTTTTACAGTCATTACTTCTTCAATTGCAGCTACCTTGTGACTATAGGACTTAGGTAATGACCTAAAAATTTTCATCACAACTTCCTTCTCATTAATAGTTCCTCCCATACCTTTTATTCCATTGACAATTTCATCAACCTTTTGTATGTAGACTGTTATGTTTTCATCTTTTCTCATCTTTAAACCCTCATATTTCACTTTCAGGCCCTACAATTTAGCTCTTTTTATAGATTCATCTCCTTTATATAGATTTTTTAGCTTATCCCAGACTTCATTTACAGAATCTAGATCCATTACCTTTATCAACTCAGTTTTAGATTGTTTAGGGTGAAAATTGATAGTTGACCTAAGCTAGGTTAAATACTACCATTTCACCACTAAGAATTGGGAGGACAAGGATTGAGCTTGTGAACAAGCTTCTAATCACTTTGTCTGTCCCTTATGCTCGCATGGTTGTAGAACCTAAGGCCCTAATCAAGATTTTATCCAATGCTTTCCTTTTAGCCAAGTAAAACCCTAATTATGCCTTAAATTAGCAATATACAGAAACTGATGAAGTTACTGGAAAAACTGATCACATAATTACAGGGAGAGGGTTTCAAAGATAGTGTACCCAAAATTTGAGGGTTGCATGGACTAGGGTGCCCACTCTAATGTCCTAAAAGTTCCTGAATAGGAAAATCTTCTACACAGGGTGTTTGAGACTGCTAAAAGGCTTCCAAATCCCAAAATAAACTCCTGGTTGGACTAGGGCACCCGCTCCAATGTCCCGCAAGTCTTAGAATCTGAAAATCTAAAAGTCTGTCATGAATGTACATGCAATATCCTTCTTCCTATAGCTTCTTTTTGCCAGAACCTGCAAAACACGATCTACACCTACAAAAGAAGGAAACTGTTGCGGCTATATAGGAGCTTGCCTTAGTCAACCCTCATCTTTGGTATTTCTACCTCAACAATAGCCAAAGGAAAAAGATTTGCAGAAGTGTGTGCAAACCTAACAATGTGTGTATGCATAAAAATCAAACCCTAGATGTCTCAATCAAGGGAAGATCAACAACTTGCTTTCCATCAATAAACACATACAACTTCACCTCAAGGAGATGAGATAAATGAAGACTTGCATGAACAAGAAGGTAAATCAGCAATGTCCGTGGAGGATTGCCAAGCTTGCTGTTGGAGGCTTCAACCCTTCTCCCAACATGCAAAGGGTGTACAAACCCTAGGAAGAGCAATATAGACTCAAGATCTTGATTCCTAATCTTCATCCATTGTCTCCAAGATAGCAAATAAAGAATACTTCCAAGAGCTTCAACAAGTCACTGATCTTCAATGGCAATTGCAGCAGAGTTTTAGCATCAAGATTGCATAACAATTGTGTATCATAAAATGATTTGCAAATGCCTTTTTATATCTAGCTATAGGGAATTCAAATTTTGAAATAACATTTCGATATCATGCGAAAGCTAAGAATTTGAAAATGGAATCCTGAGGCACTTAGCAGAAACTAACACCCCACCAAAATTCAAAATCTTGTGAAATGGGGGAGGACTAGGGTGCCGGCATCCAAGTCCTAGCCCCCAATTTCAGTTTAGATCTACATTTTTGGGGGTCCTAGGTACCCAAATCTCAAATCTATTTATGGGTTCTATCAATAAGTTACCTCAAAAAGTGAATAAACTACTCCTAGACTAAGTCAATCAGGGTTTGAGGAAGGCCAAAAAAGAAAAGGTTGAGAGGTCACCAAGAGTGAGGAGCTAAACTGAGCAAAATTGTACCATTCCATTTAGGAGGAAAGTTTCCAACGTTACATTTAGCCCCCATTTTAGTGGCCATATGACACTACGTGCATATGCAACTAAAGGAAAGTAAATACATCAACCAAGAAAAGAATACCCAAAAGGATACTATAGAGGAAGCTAAAATGTTGTCACTAAGAAGGAAGGAGCCCCTGAGTCTGAAATCTTGTAAGCCCACAAAGTTAGGAACTGCATCCTGCAAAGGAACACTTGTCAAAAAAATCATAAATCAAATCAACTTGCAACCATCACCAATGAGTTAGTACAAAAAACACTAAGGGGGTTGACTGATGAGACATGGTGAGGGAGGAAATTGAGGGAGATATACGCCCCCTTTGTTTTTCCTTGCTTAGTCTGAGAGGAGAAACAAGGAGATATCCACACCCATTGATTTCAAGGGAAAGTGTGTTGTGAAGGTCATTTGAAGAACCAATGCTCAAACATAACACATTGGGGAGGAAAGAGAGCATAACCCAAATTCCAACACAACAAATAGCACTAAAATCAGAGTTCGACAGCTCCAAAAGGGCTTAAGAGTGAAAGAGCACACTTTTGCACCTAGTTAGGGATAGGAATTCTCACTCACTTACTTTATGTAAAAGGGAGTTGTCACTTATCACTTAACTCATTCTTGTTTCTTATCATTGCAGAGAGAGGAGAATAGAAGAACAACTATGCAAGCCAACGTCTATACCATCCACCACGACTAGAGATGCTTCGAGCATGAGTGGTGAAAAGACGCTTTGAGGCTGAGGTAGGGTCCTGATTCCATCCTTCTGTCGTCTTTTGTTGTATTTTTTTCTTTCACATTTATCAATGTCTGTGCCAAGAGGGGAAGGTGCATAGGGTTCCCAGACAGGGGCGTTTGGGTCCACCTAGGGTGTCAGAGTCTCTCTGGGGTTCCAGTGTCCCTCTGGGGTACCCTAGTCTTCCTAGGGTGTCCTGGTCCATAAAGGACACAGGCCCTAGGCACGGGCACTCTATTCAGTTCTTGATAGCTTATTTTGGTTTCTAGCAGAGATTCTAATACTATTGCTTTCTTTCTGATTTGCAGGATGTCCCTGAGATGTGTGAGCACATATGCAGTCGTCTGATGGAACTTCTATGAGATCATGCTAGCGCTTTGACTGCCGCAAAGACAAAGCATTTATAGACGATGGGCCTATGGTGGGTATTTGAGATGTCCACAATCATATTCCACTGCATGATGCTTATGGCACTGATGGAGAGATGGGATGCAAATACATCCACATTCCACTTACTGACTGGCGAGTTACCATCACATTGGAGGATGTATTCAGGATCCTTCAACTTCTGATCTAAGGAGAGACAATGAGGGTTGTTGGACATTTCTCAGAGAGGTATACTCGTGAGAGTTAGCTATACTACTTGGGTTAGACTATTTCACAAGTAGAGTGAGGACACATTCAGCTCTATTTGCTAGAGCAGGGATGCAGAGACATTCCCTTACTATGGAGGATCATGATTGTCACAGTCGCACTAGCCATCATACTAGATGGATGAGGCACTCACCTTCATGGGGGTCTTGTTCACACTATCAGAGCGATGGAGGAGCATCAGACTGTCTACGCATGGGGGTGCAGTATGCTTATGCACCTATATTGCGACTTAGGGTGATATGTCCACTACGAGATGTAGAGTCTGATGGTCTGCACATTGTTATAGGTCTAGGCCTTTGAGCACATCAGGTGCACATGACCTGTGGGTTATCCCATAGAGGCAACATTTACTCATCAGTGCGTCTATGCCTACCCACTAGTCAGGTGTTGGAGGAACGACAATCTGTTATACTGGAGAGTAGTATTTGATATATTATAGCCTAGTGACATCATTTGGAGACTGTATTGTGGCTACATTAGATGGCCTGGTGAGCCAAGGCAGTTAGCTCAGATGTAGAGGGATCAGCCGATGGTCAGTTGCCTCAATCATGCTATATGTTTTTTCTACTTTCATAGGGTGGCAAGACAGTTTAGACAAGTATAGGATGTTCCTGCAGTTCATCTAAGCTATGCACATGCAGCTCAAAGTGTAGTCAGAGCCAGTATTGTCCAACGACTGACAATAGCAGACATGCCACTTAGTGACGACGAGGGTCCTAAGGATGCAGAGCTGGTATCAAGTGTAAATGATGTCAGGTGTACCCAAGCATATCAGACCTGGTGGTACACAGCAAGACCTGCACCTATCTTTCCACCTGGGCATCCCATAGGAGATGTCCGATCTTGGACCAGTCACGCTAGTGACACAGGGGTGGAGAATGACATCAATGACTTCACAGGATACTACGATCTCGAGGAGGGTATGGAGGAGGATGAGGATGAGTCTGAGGAGGTCCCATCATAGTATGTCTTTAGAGTGAGATCATGACAAAGCCTGTAGGAGGTAGACACTAACAAGGAGACTGAGTCGAGACCACGGTCCAAGGATCGTGGTCCTGCTCCTACAGATGATACGAGGCCTAGTTAGATAGAGCAGGGGGAGAGTAGTAGGTCTATGCCCCCAACTGCAAATTAGACAGCAAAGCTCATCACACCTTTAGTGATTCGAGATCCATCCTGGAGAGATGGAGATCTAGGTTAGGTTGGATTTATTATTTTGATGTTTTTGGTATAGTTTATTATTTGTGATTTTTATATGGGAGTCTAACATCTATCTCTTCCCCTATTTTACAGTAGGGATAGATGCATGGTGAGACTTTGTGAGATGCATCATAAGAGGCATAGTACTAAAAGATGTCTCAGAGCAGCGGGTGCGGGCAAGTTATTCTCCATGATCATATGCTGGATGGCATGCTGAGTTATTTATGCCTGTCACTAGATAAAAGACTACTATAGAGGCCATGCTAGAGCAGTCTGCACGAGAGAGAAAGGAGTTTTGACAGAGATCTAAGCATGCCGAGGCTGAGCTCAAGGCACAGCAAGAGTAGATGATAACAGTTCCTACATCAGAGGGGCGGCCAGTTGTCAGTGAGTTCTTACTGTGAGAGGTCCAGCAGGCAAGACCTGACAGAGATAGGGTCTAGGCTGAGAGAGACCAATACCATAGGATGTGCTAGGAGGCACATGAGTAGATGATAGAGATGAGAGGTGAGATCAGGGGATTACAATCACGAAGCATCTCTAGGAGTCATTCGCGATCTGTAGCCACACATGGTTAGGCTTCTATCACTCTCACACCATGAGGGCCTGAGGGTACCAGCAATTGAGGCTCAGCTATGTGATTGATAGATTTTAGGTACTACAACATCCCATTTTGTTTTGAGGGATAGTCAACTCTGATATATATATATATATATATATATATATATATATATGATTATTTCTTTTTATCTTTGTGTAATGGCTTTTGATCTATCACATGTGATTTTTATAAAATGCAACTAGTGATGATGTCTAAATGCTATAATTAATACTATTGTGGTATACTAACAATTCTAAAAAGAACATATAGTAACAAACACAATGATTAATTATTTTACACATAACTTTAACTTCCATGCTAAATTTAGTTAATACAAAAGTGATCTTAAGAAATGACTTCTTAAACATGATGCAACAATGATCAACTGAACAAAGATATAATTTTAAATGAATTTAGACAAAATAGTAATGGCTTGTCAAAATTGAAGCTAATCTATGTACTAAATTAGCTTAGGAACATTTAACATTAGATCTCAAGCATAAAATCTTTTTAGGTGCATTGCATTTATAGGTTCTTTAAGTGGCATACCTTGCTCATAGGCTAATTTATACTCTCTGAATCCAAAGGTTTTAGTGATTATATAAGGTCCAAGCGAATTAGGGCTGAACTTACCTTTTTCACTGAGCGGTGCATTTACATTGACTTGATTTTTGTAAAGAACCAAGTCCCCAACATTAAATGAATGTTGTATGACTTGTGCATTATAGGCTCGTTGTATTCCTTTTTGATAAGCCTTGAGATGTTCAAGAGCATTAATACATCTTCATCAAGCATCTCAAGTTCCTGTAAGCTTTTCTCTCATTCTATGTCATCATCCATGATATCTCTTAGGGAAATTCACAAGGAAAGAATTTCTAACTCCAAGGGCATTATCATGTCTGCGCCATAGACAAGATTATACGATGTGTTACTTGTAGCTGTTCGAATACTTGTTCTATAAGCCCATAATGCATAGGATAATTGTGTATACCAATCTTTTTGGTGTTTATTAATAGTATTTCTTAGAATCTATCTAATAACCTTGTTTGAAGCTTCTGCTTAGCTGTTTGATTGAGGGTAATAAGGTGTAGAGAAGCGATGTTGTATATGATATTTTTCAAGGAACATTTTCACATCCTTGTTCTTAAATAGTGTACCATTGTCTAAAACCAAGGAAGAAGGTGTTAGCACAGTAAAATTTTCAAAATTTTACTATTTCCTTACTCCATCATATTTGAATAAACCCTAAGGAATATCCCAAAAGGACCACAATATAAAATTTTTGTATCTCATAAAATGTCTAGGGATGAGCAGTGTCAAATTTCATCAAAATCAATCCATCGGCAAGAGGTCGTGTGGCTTACACCGATACACAAGGAATTGTTTGAAAACAACCATCGGCGTGAAAATAGAGATCGGAAGAAGAATTAGGGAGCTCACCAATGGAGTAAGCAACACCGATGACTTTACATCGGCAAGAAAGGCAAGTGGTCATGCCGATCGGTATGACAAATATCTATCGGATGATCTTTTAGAAGTTGCCCCGACGGTATATATCATACCGATGAAGCACTTTCGGCAAGAGTTTCACTGAACAGCATGCGAGGGTAACAAAGCAATAGTCATCGGTGAGAAATGAACCATCGGAATAGAAAACAAGTAAGTCTCCGACGATCAAGAGTCCTGGCGATAAGAAAGCCATCGGCAAGACTCACAGCGATGCACCTCTATCGGTATAACTTGACATATCGGAACAAAAGAAACAAGTCTTGCCGATTCATAAGTCACGGTGATCAAAAGGTGTCGGTGACACTTTACTAAACTTTGCCCGATGAAGGATATAACAAAGGACATCGGGGAGATGATATGGATCGGGATATATTGAGAAAGTTATCCCGATAGTGAATGTCATTCCGATAAAGATAAAAGTTCATACATGAAGAGACTATCGGTAAGACAATAAAGATCAGGGAAACATAATTTTAGTATCCCGATGGTCTCAATCTTCCCGATAAGCAAAGCATATCGGTGGGACTTGCCATATCGCGGAGAGATCTAAAACCCTTGGCGATGAAGGAAGTCATGCCGATGGTCGCACCCACTTGAAATATGATACCACATGGCGTCGGGGATACAGTTGAGGGGTCACGCCGATTGACTGTCCGCGCCATAAAAAAATGTTGAGGTCGCCCAGACATTTCAAAAATCACGCCGATAAGAAGAGTTATGGCGATGTGACACTTCACAGCGATGAACATTGAATTGATCAGATAATTAATACAAAACGGCTACGAAGTTCATACGATCATTATAATTGCAAAAAACCGTCCGAGAGCAGAATACAGGAGAATTCTCAGGGCAAAAGCAAAGGCTTCCAATTCCAGCCGTCGAACGACAGGTACACATACACAAACCACTATATTGCCTGTATTTGAATTTCCTGCCAAATTTTTCAAAAATGGAAACTCCGGGGAAAGGAAAAGGAAGAAAATCACAAGGGGAAACCAGTAAACCAAAGAAGCAAAAAACTGATCAAACCCCTGAAGAAAAAGTCAAAGACAGAAAACTAAATCAGGACTTGATTGATCAGTTGCCTGGGTCAACTCCCAAGGCCAGGAGGTCTGCCCAACTCAGGGCAGAAGTAGAGAAATTGGAAGACAAACATAAGCGCCTGGGAGATATTTGGACCCCAATTAGGGGATATGAACTCTTCAGATTCCACTACAACAGAAGATTTAGAAATGCTCCTGTGTCAAACCCATGGCACATGAATTTAGGCAAACTGGTTGTACCTAATGTATTCTTGAATGTAGAACTCCTACAACTGTTAGCCAGGCATTACAATTCAGGCCTGAAAGCTATCTGCAACCCTCAAGGAGAACCAATTGTACACCTATCAAAAAATGCTATTTGTGAGGTGTATGATTTGGATGATTTGTGCACTGTCCCTATTGTTTATGAAGATTTGGATAAAGAATACTGGAGAATGGATACAACCTACAATGGATGGAGGTTACCCATTCATAGACCCAGGATTGAAGGAGAAGTGATACCCTTGACTGAGAATGATGGCCCTCCCTTTCATGTGTCCATTTTTGAACCATACATTCAATATACTTACTATTCTGTAGGCCAAGTCCTTGGCTCAGAGGTCCCTGAGTTCATGACTATTCCTCTAATGGTCATAACCTCTGATATTCAATGCCACAATGCCAGACAATTTGATTATGCCTCCTATGTTGCTACTAGAATAGACTCTGGTCTATCTGCAATAAGAAACAATGCTCCAGCATGCTCTTTTGAGCATTACTCGATGCTCATGCATATGGTCTTATACTATGGCCAGGAAGTAGGATTGTGGCCAAATGAGTTTCAAGTTGTTGCTGTGGATAAGAAAGGGGAGAAGATACCTGTACAAATGTGGACCAGAATCTGGGATAGCAGGTATGCTAACTCCAGCTATGCTCAATTTGAAGAGCATTGTGTTAAAGTGCTATATAGGTATTTCAACCACCCCTGTGAATATTCAATTTCAAATGAAATAAAAAGATTCCTCAGACCAAAAGATTTTGGTGGCCCCCCTACTGTCACTCATAATTGGGGAGATTGGTATTGTTTTGAGGATGCTACTATGATCAGAGTGTATGGTTTTGAGGATGCTCCATTTATATTGCCTAAAACTGTCCCTGACAGAATTGCATATTTGGAAATAATTAGGCAAATGCATTGTTCAAATGTCATGCATCTAAGTTCGCATGATAAGCAATCATTCATGCCCAGTACTTTGTGTTTTGGAGATTTTACTGTGGTTTCAAAAGAAGGATACAATCTCATTTTGGATAAACTAATGCATTATAACATGGTGACTGCTGAGGTGAGGAAAGGGTTTGATCCTGAGGGTTTCATTGACTATGCAAGAAGAAAACAAAATCTCAGTGGATACATGCACATACATTATCCACATGATGATGTCATTAGAAATTTGGAAGAGGCTGAAGTCGACTTGGTGGTGGAGAAATATAACAGAGATTTGAATGAAAAGAAAAAGCAGTTGGCAGAAGTTGAAGTGGTATCCTCTGAAGAGGAAGAATTGACTGAACAGCCACAAGATAAGACAATAGAAATGTCTAAAAGAAAAATGCAACAATATCAGCCTCCAGTTGTGATACATGATGAGGAGGGGTCTGCTGATGAAGATCCACGCCAAAAGGCTTATGATTCTTTTGTGTCAGATGATACATTCATTCATTCGAAGGAATTTAAATCATTCCTGTATAAATACAAGGGAAAAGAAATTAGAGAGTCAGTAGATAATGTTTCTGCTGACAATGAAAAACAGTTATTAGAGATGTTAAAGGAGACAGTGGACAAGGAAATGCAGGACATGACACCAAGCAGAGGCAGACAGCTGCTTAAAGATGCAGGGGTTATGATTTTTCCCGGTTTGGATTTAAATTCTGCTCTGGTTTTTGATAGTTTTTTGAATAATGCTGATGATAAGTATAAGCTTACTCCAGAAGGAGTTAATGAAGTCTATATGGGAACGAGATACAATAATGATGAAAATTCTTTAATGATATGGGCATTGTATCCTCCCCATAAGAAGACGGCCATCATAGACACTGAAAAAACTTTTGGCCATGTTATGACTTTCAGAGTAGGTGAAACTGACCCCATAATTACTGTAGACATTGGTATCAATGTTGCAAAGTTGAATAAAGCACAAGCTCAGATGTTAATCAAGGAAAGAGATGCTTATAAGCTGAATTGTGAAAGATTAACAAAAGAGAATGACTACTTGAAGGACGCTGTTAAGAGCACCTTTGGCCAATCTACGAAGAGAATAACTAAAGGTGAGAGCTCACAAAGTAGTCAAGAGATATCCCATGATCAAGCCAAACAAATTCAAATAGATGCATTTGTTACAATACTGCAGAGCAGGTATGCAAACATGGTACGGTGGTTAAACCAGTTTTGGGATAACTACTTGGAAAATCATAAAGCAGTCAAAGAACATGAAAGGCTTGATCAGAGGATACAAGAAAAGGTGATCGAGTTGCAAAACAGAGGTGCCACTGATAGCACAGATATCTCTGATGCAAGAGCATTGCTCAAACGGCACCAGAATTATTATGATAAACTCAAAGCTGATGCTAAGGAAGGGACTGATGCATCAGACGCAGGGGTGCCCAGGATATTCAAAGATAATGGAGAGGTAAAGAACAAAGAAGAGTGGACTGTTGATTGTCAAGTTATATTGCACAAAGCCACAGGAGCTCTAAAAGATAAAGCCTCTGTATCTACAGAAGTTTGCAAACAACTGGAGGAAATGGTCACCCTTGATATAATCACCAGGAGTGCAGTCGAGCTTACTGATTCTCACCGTGCGCAGGAGTACTTAGATCATCTGACAAAAGTCTATTTATGGCTAAACAGAGCCTAATTAAGCTTATGTAATTATTGTTTGTATTGGTTAAAATCCCAAGAGACTTATTGAAGAGTTGTATCTCTTCATGAAAATATCTATATAAGTTCAAACAATCTATGCTAAAAAATCATCAGCAGTAGAAGATATTCATATATACATATACATAATATTCCAGAATGACCATGTTGCATATTTTATTTTGAAGAAGAAATTTGAAGTTCTCTGATTCAGTATTTCTATTTTGGTATCAGTTATTTGTTGAAATTATTCAATTGTGTGGCTATCTCCATTTCTGCATTTCCCTGTTATTCAGATTAAACTATCAAGTATATATTTAATCTGTCAATACACATTCGCTGTATCTGTGTGATTAATTCAGTTGGTGTCCATCCTAAGGAATTAAACCCTTCCGATTTATTCACAGTAACCTGGAAGTAGTAAGTTGGGATTACTAAGTAGAGCCATATAGTTAGGATTGATACACTGTCTCCAGTAAATATTATCTGTTAATCTTGTCTATTCATTTCATTTGGTTCCTTCAAGTAAGGATTAAAATACCTTCTGGTGAATTATAGGATATCTAATTTTATTTGGTTGGATTATCAAGAAGAGTCTGTCAGTCAATTACTTGCACGTTTATACAAGCTATAAACCAGAACTGTGCCAAATATCTAGAATTATTACCATTTAGAAATTACTGTTTTTAGTCCTTCAAATTGACTCTGTTACCCAACAAGGCACTAGTCTCATTCAACTCATTAATTAAAACCTTTTTGATATTGCTTATACAATTTCTGCCAATCACTTATTAAACATTACACATAGAATTAATTAGTCAGCTTTGTCATCTATCCTACATCCTATGCCATTGTAGATAGACCTAGTTAGTCCATTCATCCACACTCAGACTGCTTTAATATTTCAAGGTTCACCCACCTAGGTGTAGCAGGACCTAAAGTGTAGGAAATCATCAAACCTTGAAGGTTGATTTCGTCAAGTTAGTTCAAAAACGTTGCAAATCCAAATATAGAGCTTGGCATCCTCTTAGGATTAGCAATTTGCATTTTTGAGACCTAACAGAAGGTATTCCAAATCGAGAAATTATGTTATCTTGTGTGAATCGACAAATTACATTAGCAGTTGTGGATTGCAAAGGGATCGCTTCGACCCATTTTGTAAAATAATCAATAGCTATAATTATAAACGTATGTCACTGAGAGGTGGGCGAGGAAATTTTATCTACGAGATCCAAGCCCCAGATAGAAAATGGCCATGGTGACACCTAGGCACAAAGCTCTTGAGTAGGAGCATGGATTAGGTGTTTATGTTGTTGACATTGTGGGCATCACTTGACGTAAGCAAAGGAATCTTGTTCCATATGCTGCCAATAGTACCCCGTACGTAACAATTTTTGCACCAATGATTTTCCACTAAGATGCCCTCCACAGGCACCAGAGTGAGGTTCTTCTAAAGCTATCAGAATCTCTGCATTACTTAAACATCAGAGTAAAACACCATTATAACTTCGTCGATATAAGATGTTCGATAATATAATGTATCATGCTACTAGTTTGCGTAAACAGAGTTGGACATTCTTAGATATCCAGTCTGAAATGGTTTCATCGTGTAAATAGTTGAATATGTAGGAGAACCATTCATTAGTGTATGTATTACCACATAGTTCTGAATTCACAACTATAGGGCTTTCAATTATTGATGTCTTAAGATTATGGAAAATGAAGGTAAATTCCTTAAGAGAACCATCAGGGGATATAAGGGAAGTTGCACTTGCCATTACATCTATATGGCAGTTATCTTTCCTAGGAATGGTATCGATCCTATATGATGTAAATTGTTTTAAGAGAGATAATGCAAACTCACAATATTGAGAAAACTTATCATGATTAGTTTGATACAATCCCATGATTTGTTTAACAAACAACTGAGAATCACCATATATTGTAATGTTTTTGATATTAAGAGCCAAGGCTGCATGAAGTCTAGTGATAAGAGCTTCATATTCAACTATATTATTTGTGCATAAGAAATCTAAGCAGTAAGATAAGGGGATCGGCTTACCAACAGGAGGTATTAATATAACACC
The DNA here is from genome assembly GCA_027924645.1 of Cunninghamia lanceolata. NCBI lineage: Eukaryota > Viridiplantae > Streptophyta > Pinopsida > Cupressales > Cupressaceae > Cunninghamia > Cunninghamia lanceolata. The sequence goes on from BSBN01000088.1 coordinate 1,426,607, forward strand.
AGCCTCAGAACCATTTCGACATTTTGATCCATCATAGTATAACTCCCATTTTTCATCCACAGAGATTGTTAAAATCTGTTCATCAGGAAAAGCATCGACATTTTGTATAGAAAAGGGCAAGGGAGCTTCAGCTAACTGATCATCTATCACTGGCCCTTTAATTACTTTTTTGTGAAATAAATTTGAGGTCAAATTCTATTCACAACATAACCCATTTAGCAAGACAAGTTGATAAATCTATTCTTGCAAAGAGATGTTTCAAAGGGTCAAATTTTACCATTACATGCACTTTAGCATTTAAGAGGTAATGTCTAATCTTTTGAGTGGCAAACACTAAAGCTAAGAAATGCTTCTCTATGACTGTGTATCGCACTTCATAATCAAGCAAAGTATGACTGATGTAGTAGATAGCACATTCTTTGCCTTCATCATTATGTTGCACTAACAAAGCTGCCAGGGCATTGTTAGATGTTAAGATGTATAATAGGAATGGTTTATCAGAAACAATGGGTTGCAAAATAGGTGGATTAGCTAAGTAAACCTTTAAATCATCGAAATCTTTTTGACATTCAGAATTCCATTGAAAGCAGGAATCTTTCTTCAGTAGTTGTGTAAAGGGGAAAGTCCTATCTACGAGTTGTGAAACAAATCGGCAGATGGCCTGTATCCTTCCCTGCAAACTATGAAGTTGAGATATGTTCTTAGTTATTGGCATATTAACAATCGCATCTATCTTTTTTGTGTCAACTTTTATACCTCGATTTGAAACGATAAATCCAGGTAACTTTCCACTATCCACGCCAAAAACACACTTATGGGGATTCAATCACATATTATATTTTCATATGCACTCAAATATTTGTTGAAGATTTGTCACATGATCCTTATGATGGATAGACTTCACTAGGATGTCATAAAAATAATCTTCTAGAATATTGTGCATATAATCATGGAATATAAGAATCATTGCACATTGGAAAGTAGCTCCTACATTCTTAAGTTCAAATGGCATGACTACCCAACAAAATGTACCCCAAGGTGTTATAAAGGTTGTTTTATATTGATTGAGGAGATTTACAAGGATTTGATTATATCCCAAAAACCCATCCATAAAAGAGAGCAACTCATATCTGGCTATGGAATCAACAATCATATTAATATTAGGGAGTGGAAAGTTGTCTTTCAAAGATGCTAAATTTAAATCCCAGAAATCTATGCACATTTTTATATGACCATCAGGTTTAGTGACAGCTACAATATTTGAGATCCAGGAAGAGTAATCAATAGGTCAAATAAAGCCAGCTTGTAAGATTTTTTCCATTTCAGTTTTAACAAGCAAAGCAATCTTAGGATTCATCTTACGAATCTTTTGTTTGAAAGGCTTCACATCTGGCTTCAACACAATATTATGTGTTACAATATGAGGATCTATACTAGGCATGTCTAAATAATCCCAAGCGAACAATTCTAAGAATTCACTCAATAATTTAGTCATTTCTTCTTTCTCTTCCGCATCTAAACAATTTCCAATAGGGATAACTTTTCCAAGATTATCCTTATCCATAATGACATCGATAGTCTTTCCATTAAGGAGAGTACTATGGTCAAGGGGATTGTAGGATTGTAATTTTTCTTCAAGTTCTTCATTATGCTCTACTATAGTAGTTATTGTGCTAGAAGTATTTCCAAAATATGCATCATTGTTTAAACAATAAGGTAGGCCACGTTTATGGTGATAACGAGGAATACCATCATAAGCACCTAAGAAGTTCATTATTGCTTCATCCCCCATAAACATATCTAATGGAAGTGATTTTGGAGGACAATCGGTGTTAATCATCTCAGGGAATATCAAACTAAGTGTTGATATTGTATTCACATTTAGAGTAGGGCATTTGCAGGCTTTGGATTCCTTAAAAGGGTTATATCCAATGCCACTTGAGCAATGTTGTGAAGCGGATTCTATAGGGACTTTGATTCCTTGTTGATTTATGCCACAACCATTACCTACATAGTCACAACTTTTGTAAAGGATTCAGAATCCTCTACCATAGAGAGAGACCATTTCTTTAGATGAAGGTGGAGCTTCATAAGTCTCATAATCAGTAGTATAACTCAGAGTATTGTCCTTATTTGTCACCAAAGAACTCTTATGTTTATCATTCGAAGCATGTGATGTGATCGATGCAATATTTGATGTTTCAAGGATGAGGTTTTTAAGTTTATATTCTCCTCTGAAGGAGGATGTGAAATCTAATGAACCTCACTCATCACCAACAAATGCGGTCAATTACTTGGGCTCTTGCATAACATTTTTAGAGCTAAGAGGAGCTGACAATTCAGCTTTCAGATTGTTTAAAATCTTAGGACCAATAACAAGTTTATGTACTTCTATTTGTAAATAATTGTTTGGTTCAAGATCTGAATAGATAGTATGCACTTTTCCTTTAAATATAAACTTCATTGAATGGTGTAAAGTAGAAGGAACTACTCCTAATGCATGTATCCAAGGTCTACCCAGAATCATGTTATAAGATAGAGAACAAGGCATGACATGAATCAAGGTAGGTACCATCACAGGTCCAACTTGTATAGGTAAAGTTATAGTGCCCACAAATTATCGTCCAACATTATCAAATCCATGGATACTTAGTGATTCTAGTTTGGTAGCAGATATATCGACTTTAACTTTATACAATAGATCAATACCACAAACATTAAGGGCTGACCCATTATCAATCACAACTCTTTTAACCAATGTTTTATTGATCGTAATAAAGATAACCAAAGGATCATACTTCTTTTGAACCTCGAGAGATGGTAACTCATGTTGTTGGAATAAAATATCTATTTTTGTTGCATGCATACAATTGAGTAAAGCGGCAACATCATTTGGTTTAATAGCAGGAGGAACTATCACCTTTTGTAAAGCTTCTTGTAGCATTCCATGGTAAGTAGGTGAAGTTTGTATAAGTTCCCAAAGAGATACTTTTGCAGGATTAGCGTGAAGCTGTTCTACAAGATCATAGTCTTTACCACCTTTATATGTTAAATGAGGTGCTTGAGAAGCATAGGTTGAGAAGCTGGTAAAGCTATCAGAATATTTGTCTGTTGTGTACTTTGTTTATTATTTTGAGTGCATGAACAACCACATTATGATTAGTTTGTGAGTCTTGTTCCACTATTTGTTTTGCATAATCATAAATGTGATCAGGAGATTGAGAAGAAGATGAAAGACCTTTAACAACAAGCACAGGTTTAGAGGGTGGTTGAACCATATTTGCACATAGAGTAACCATAATTTTTTGTTTTTCAATCTCTTCTTTAGATTCAGGCAAATAAATCGCATTTACAAATCTTTGAAATAGTGATGGCTTAGAGGTTGTAGTGGAATGTTCAATCGAGATAAAGTCCTTAAGGGCTTCGTCTAACATATCAAAGTCATCATGACTAAACGGCTCATCATAAGCATGAAAATCTTGCAAAAAATAATCTGACATTCTAACATGCTCTATTTAAACCAAGATTTAAATGCACAATGATGGCCTTTGTGAATAAAACACAATTTTCAACAATAAATGATAATTTCCAACTCTTTTAGTGAAAAGATAAAGAATGTAATCCACAATTTAACATATGCAAATTCATTAAAGAGGTTTTTCAATCCAATTATACTCTAGAACAATAAATTATTTCAAATCTGAAGTCTAAAAGGATGTAAATTCTTTAAAAGTTTGGGTTCACCAAAATGTTTAGGGTGAAAATTGATAGTTGACCTAAGCTATGTTAAATACTACCATTTCACCACTAAGCATTGGGAGGACAAGGATTGAGCTTGTGAATAAGCTTCTAATCACTTTGTCTGTCCCTTATGCTCATGTGGTTGTAGAACCTAAGGTCTTAATCAAGATTTTATCCAATGCTTTCCTTTTAGCCAAGTAAAACCTTAATAATACCTTAAATCAGCAATATACAGAAACTGATGAAGCAACTAGCAAAACTAATCACAGAAGTATAGGGAGAGGGTTTCAGAGATAGTGTACCTAGAATCTAAGGGTTGCATGGACTAGGGTGCCTGCTCCAATGTCCTAAAAGTTCTCGAATAGGAAAATCCTTTGCACAGGGTGTATGAGATTGCTTAAAGGCTTCCAGATCCTGGAATAAACTCTTGGTTGGACTAGGGTGCCCGCTCCAATGTCCCGCAAGTCTGGGAATCCAAAAATCTAAAAGTTTGTCATGACTGTACCCACAATATCCTTCTTCCTGTAGCTTCTTTTTGTTGGAACCTGCAAAACATGATATGCACCTACAAAAGAAGGAAATTGTTGTAGCTATATAGGAGCTTGCCTTAGTCAAGCCATGTCTTCGGTATTTCTACCTCAACAATAGCCAAAGGAAAAAGATTTGTAGAAGTGTGTGCAAACCTAACAATGCGTGTATGCATAAAAATCAAACCCTAGATGTCTCAATCAAGGGAAGATCAACAACTTGCTTTGCATCAATAAACACATACAACTTCACCTCAAGGAGATGAGATAAATGAAGACTTGCATGAACAAGAAGGCAAATCAGCAATGTTCGCGAAGGATCTCCAAGCTTTTTGTTGGAGGCTTCAGCCCTTCTCTCAATCACACAAAGGGTGTACAAAACCCTATGAAGAGAAAGATAGACTCAAGATCTTGATTCCTAATCTTCATCCATTGTCTCCAAGATAGCAAATAAAGAATACTTCCAAGAGCTTCAACAAGTCACTAATCTTCAATGGCAATTGTAGCAAAGTTTTGGCATCAATCTTGCATAAGAATTGTGTGTGATAAAATGATTTGCAAATGTCTTTTTATATCTAGCTTTAGGGAGTTCAAATTTTGAAATAACGTCTCAATATCACACAAAAACTGAGAATTTGAAAACGAAATCTCGAGGCACTCAGCGGGAACTGATACCTTGCCAAAATTCAAAATCTTGTGAAATGGGGGAGGACTAGGGCATGGGTGCCCAAGTCCTAGCCCCCAATTTTAGCTCAAATCTACATTTTGGGGGGTCCTAGGGACCCAAATCTCAAATCTCTTTCTGGGTTCTATCAATAAGTTACCTCAAAAAGTGAATAAACTGCTCCTAGACTAAGTCAATCAGGGTTTCAGGAAGGCCAAAAAAGAAAAGGTTGAGAGGTCACTAAGAGTAAGGAGCTAAACCAAGGGAAATTGTACCATTCCATACAGGAGGACAATTTCTGGTGTTACACAGATAAGGCACTTAACAGAGCATCTCTAGCTTTTATATTCAACTCATATTCTTTGATTTCATCTTTAGTTTGCAAACCATTTGGAGGCAAGGTATACTTTGTCTCTGTCACTTTCCACACTTTATAGCCAAGACTAAGGAGATGGATTTTCATTCATACCTTCCAAAAGCATAATTTGTCCCATCAAACTATGGAGCTTCCTTCCTATAAGACATCTTGGATCTGCCTCAAGTGGTTAGGCTTTCTTCCAAGGAACCTGCTCTGATACCAATTGTTTAAATGCACAAACAACTGAGAAGGGGGTGAATCAATTGTCACAAAACTTTAACCACTTATGAATATCAACACATCAAATGCTCAATCACTATTATTAAGATTTAACCATGAAAGCATGAAAATAGGAAGCTCAACACAATAACAGATTCAACACATGAGACACCAGATATTTTGCATGGAAAACCCTACAAGGGAAAAACAATGGTGGGTGTTAGCCCACAGAAATAAATATGTTATAACAATACTAAAAAATAGAGGCTCACTGCTCAAAATGCTCACTGCAAATGTTGAGGCTCGCTGCCAAGATCAGCTCACTACCAAGGGGTGGCTCACTGCTAAAGGTTAATGAACTAATATGATAGCATCTACTTCATGCCTGGGTTCAGTTCCATTGAAGCACAATATATCTTCTCTGCTCTACTTTTCTTAAACCTTCACACTTATCTTTGCATTTTCACACAAGGACATCCTTTTCGCAACTTCATTACATTTTTTTATACAATACATCAACCTTGGAATGTACATCAAGGTTGGCATTACATTCATCAACCATTGGAACAATCTCCAAGGTCAACATTACAAACATTCATAGAAGTAGTTCTGGACCTAAACAAAATTAGCTAAGGGAAAGATGTATCTGAATCACATTACACCTTAGCTAGGACTCAAATGCAATCTTCAACACCACAACACACTTCCACATTATTCAATGCATCTTTGCAAGTAGTGAAAACAACTAAGTCAACCAAGACTGGTGTTAACACTAGGTCTTCCAAGAACAGTCTTCATCTACAATCCAAATTTCTCTTTGCAAACCAATACAAAGGTAGGAACATGATTAGGAGACATCCACAAGCACATTGTAATCACCAAGAACAACCACACAATCTCTAACCACTCTGTCAAGAAGATTCTTCAAACCGGAGCATATAAACAACACTGTCAGCTACTGTCATAAAGAAAAGATCACTTGCGGACCACCAAATCATGAACCATTTGAGTTGAAGGCACATAACATTATCCCAGACTTAACTCTAGAACCACAAACCAAAATACTCAAATGCAGAGGAATGTAGAGCATAATACATTCTCCTTGTCACCACCAAATATACAAAAAAATAGTTTTCACTCTGGTGAACATAACCCACTCAAATCTTCATACCGGAGGCTCAAACTTGGAACATAGCATCTTCAGACATGCATCTAAATAACTTCCAATCCATAGACAAAGATATTCATTCTACAAGAAATGTGGAGCAAACTACTGGATTGTTCTACTATAAACAAGAGCACAGTTGACACCAATGACAACACAGATATGTTGACATCAATGACAATACCAGTTAGGCACATACTTTCAACAGGCACTTCTTGCGTTAGATGTACACCTCCTACAATTTGTTTGAAATTAGCTAGTTGTTTGTCTAGATTCTTGAGTTGATCTTCAAGCACATGTGTAACTATGTCAATCACATCTTCAAAATCATGAAATGTTTGTTCTTTCAACATGTTTGTGTTTATGATATCTTGTAAATATGTTGATTCACCTTTTGTAAAGTAGTTGTGTAATGGGTTTTCTGATGTTTGCATATCATTGCTATAGAAAGCACCAGAACCCATCAATCTACAACTTCTTACTAAGGTGTTAGTGTTAGAGCAGTGGGTTATACAACTCATACAAAGTATTATAACACTCAATGCACTAACCAAGGAGATTATCAATAAGATTATGAATATTAAAGTAGTTATACTTGCTGAAATACACAATGTGTAATCGCAAAATTATGAATTTTCAAACCAGTGATATGAAATAATGCAAGATTTTAGAATGAATAATGAAAAATATGCTATAAATTAATGCAATCTATCTAATTTGAACTATTAGCAAGATGCAAATGCTTGAAGCTATAGGTTCACCAAAATGTTAATGTGAAAAAGGAGAATGATTTAGCAACTAGCATGCAAACTAGATCAAACCCTCTTTCACAATAACATTCAAGGACAAGACTAAGCCAAATCACTACCAAATGGAGGTGGACTTAGCTACAAAATTTGTTCTCAGGAGTACTATAGAAAGATCAAATTTAATCAATCCTTTTTATCAAACCCTAGGTCAATAATGCACTATACCCTAAATCTATGATGATCTGATTATAACAGAAGATGTATAACAAGTCTCCATAAACTAATTACATAGGAAGAATTGAGAATATGATAGAAGATGTGCCCTAGAAGCTGAGATGTTGGAGGACTATTTTGGGACTGCCCAAGTCCTAAATGGTTGAATATTCAGAAATTGTAAACTAGAGAAATGTTGTAGAGACTTCCCTGATGCCACATCTAAAGTTAGAAGGGGCAAAAAGATTAAAGGGTGCCACCACTCAAGTCTTGCACATATGAATATTCCTGAATAGCTATCAGAGCCCAAAACCCTGATTCTTGCTCAGTCTTCCTATATCTTCATATTTATGGGATTTCACTCCTGTAACCTACACACAAGAAGAAGAGAAGGGGTTTAGGGGCTATGGTGTTTAGGGACTTGCCTCAGTCAAATCCTAAGATAGTATTCAAGCTTCTCAATAGCATTGATAGATAAAGAGTGCATCCCCTTGCAGGGTAGAGCCTAAACACAATAATAATATGATGAATCAAATGATGATAACAACAATGATATCACCTATGTGATGAAACCCTTAGGAAGATGAATGATCTTAAACTCATAAGGAGAGATAGATGATAACTTCAAACCTACAACACATACAATGACAACACAAATCTGCTCTAGAATCACAATGAATGCATTGAATGCTCTTTACTCCAATGCTTCAAGTTGGCTATCTCCATCTAGGTTCATAATGAATTAAAAAAACACACTTATATTTTCTTTCCCACTAACATTCATGAAATTAAACCAAAAGAGCTGACAAGGAGAAAACTTTTGAAAGGTCCTAGTCTGACATACAATTAATTTTGCCCCTATCAATTAGGGAAGACTTGGGCAATGGTACCCAAGTCTTTGAGACCCTTTTAGATCTGGGATAAGGTTAAGCATGGGCTTCTTATTCCCAATTTACATTGGTTTCAGGCAATTTGCATCAGGATGAATATTTAGAATGTATAATGCGATCATAGTGGCCTAGGAGCTAAACAAGGAGGAAAAAAGACATGTGGCTACTTTTTACTCCATAACAGATAGGTCTCACATGAAAATTAATGTCTATAACTAAATTCTTTAGTATATTGATTCCTTTATTGTCCATGTGGAATGATACAAAGGAGAATAACTAAATGGGTTAGTGCTTACATGTATTCCACTTATTTTATGCAGTTAAACCTAAAAAAATCAAAATATGAAAAAACTCCATCTAAACATAAAAAATTGGTCATGGATGAAAATAAATTAACATGTATAAACTATTCAAGGGCCCACTCTTTTAATATTCATAAAATGAGTATGCCTAACTCCATATGTATCCCAATTCTTATCTTCAATGTAAGGCTAGCTTGAAATTCCAATATGTCTTATTCATCCACTTGTATTTGTATTATTGTAAACTTATTTTCCTTTATGTTACATTGAAAAATGTCTCCCTAGGAATTTTCCCTCCTAAGTTTAGCTCCTAGGTCCTTTTAGTGTAATCATGCATGTTCATTTTAACACCTGACGCAAAATGGCCTAAAACCCATGTCAAATGGGGCTTGAGGGTCATATGTGGGCTTAACCCTGCCCTAAAATAGGACCTAAGGACTTGGGCACTTGCGCCCTAGTCCTGCCTTATTTTAGGCAAGTCCTAAATTTAAATGTTGCTTATGTGACTGTTAGTTAGGTCCGATGCAGACATCTTAAGTTTGTATTATGAAATTTAAAGCGGGAATGCATATATAAGCATGTTTAGGACTTCATTTGCAAACTAGATGGATAATGCAAACTTGTGATCTTATGCTAAGGATATTCAAGGTTTTCATTGTGTTGCAGAGCATAATTGTGTTGTTATTGTGTTTGTTACAGATTTGGCTTCATCAATCCATCTCCTCATGGCATGAAAAAGCTTCACCTTTCCATGAGGGTTTTACCTTCAAGGTGATATCTATTTGTGCTTTCATCAATCTATTTCATCATTGCTTTTGCCTCTATCCACCAAGGGGATGCACTCTCTATCTAACAATGGTGTTGGAAGGATTGAATGCCATTTTAGGGCTTGACTAAGGCAATCTCCTAAACACTACAAGCCCCAACCACACTCCTTGTGATTACAGGTTATAAGTGTTAGATCTCACGGAGAGGAGTTACAGGAGGGTAGTATAGAGCACAAGGAATCCAGATCTGGTGAAAAAGAAACACCCTAGACTTGGTCACCCTTACTAGTGTCCTCCAATTGGCCTCCTGACAAATCAGGGTTTGGAAACATCATCTAGGCACTCTCTAGAGCATTTTCTCAGTTTTGACTATTGGTAGATTTTTACTCCAAGGACAAGGGCACGGGCACCATTTTCCTTCAACACCTTTGCTTCTAGAATCAGGTTCTCCTCTATTCACTGATCCCAGTGCTTCTTTCAATTTGTCTATATCTATCACTGTTTGAAAGTTATGCCCTGTTTACTATAGAACTAGGGTTTTGCCTATTTATTGATCTAGGGTTTAACAAATAATCAACAAATTCCAAATTTCCTTATCATTGCAAGTGACAGAAAACCTGATAGTTGAGTCCTCTTGCAAAGGTTTTGATTCAACTTGGTTTAATGTCCTTGAATGTATGTAGTGAAAGGAGGATTTAACCACACCTTACATTGAATTGAAAATCCCTCTTTTTCTACATTACATTTTGGTGAACTAGTGTTTTATTTGAATTTTGCACCTTTTTTAGTATTATAGTTCTAATTTGCATTCATTCCATTCATAATTTTCATATTGCATTTGAAAGTTTAAAAAAAAATTGAAAATTTTGAAAAAAATTGGCATTTTAGCTTTACATTTTTACATAATTTGAATTAATTTTCATTTAATTTCTGATTTTTTTATTATATCTGAAATTCATTTTCATTTATTTCATAATTTTCATATTGCATTTGAAAATTTACAAAAAAAATTGAAAATTTTAAAAATTTTGAAAAAAATTGGCATTTTAGCTTACATTTTGACATAATTTGAATTAATTTTAATCAATTTTCATTTAATTTCTGATTTTTTCATTATATCTAAAATTAATTTTCATTTAATTCATAATTTTCATATTGCATTTGAAAATTTACAAAAAAAAAAATGCAAATTTTGAAAATTTTGAAAAAAATTGGCATTTTAGCTTTACATTTTGACATAATTTGAATTAATTTTAATTTAATTTATGATTTTTTCATTGTATCTAAAATTCATTTCATTTATCATTTTCATATTGCATTTGAAAATTTATGAAAAAATTGAAAATTTTGAAAATTTTGAAAAAAAATTGGCATTTTAGGCTTGCATTTTGGCATAGTTTGAATTAATTTTCATTGCATTTCATTTAATTTCTGATTTTTAAACTAGATATGATATAAATTACAGAAATTCATCATATTATAATCTTTTGCATTGCATTTTTCATATTAAAATTTCTAGGGTTTGCTTGAAATTTTGAATTTTTCCTATAACCTAGTAATTTCAAAAACTAGGGTTTGTAGTTAAAATCTTGTTTCAGATTTTACTACTCATCTTAGGCACTCATTCAAATCTTATTTTGTATGTAGTGTTTCATTTTACTATGTTTTTGCATTTATATCTCAAAAATTTACATTTACACATACTCAATTTCAACAAAAACTAGCATTTTTCATAGATTTTTCATAAAAGTTGCACTTGCATTGAGCATTCTAGGGTTTTAAAATCATTTTCAGATCTGAGATAAGTTTTTTTGCATCATAATTCTGATTAGAATTCATTTACATATCATTTTACACATATTCATGCCTTAATTTCACAATTAGGGTTTGAAAAACTTGTAGTTTTCACTAGATTTTGACTTGTCATCTCTCTAGATCTGCACTATAGGTGTGTTGTGAAGGATATTGCTACATTATTAGACTGATATTAGGGACATTATTTGCTTCCCCTCATCAATTTGCTTAAAATTCCTCTTCTTTTATACATTTACATTGAAATAAGGTGAAAAAAGTAAACATTTTAGGTGCATAAACAAGCATATTTTGTGTTGTTTCATTGCATTCAATCTAAATACATACAATCATCAATTGGGCCTTTCTATGTTGTACTCAATTCCTCCTATCCATTGTGTTTTTTGTGAACTTGGTGTGTCTTTTTAGCCCTTTCCTTTAAACAAGTGCTTAGGAGTGAAATAGTCACACACCTAGGGTGTATCAAGTAACATAAAACTTTTCATGTCTTGTATTACTAGATCTTATTGGACATTGATGTTACAAGACATTTTATTATGGTATCTTCATCTCATTTCTCTTTGGTATCTTTACATTCATATATCAAAAACTTTGAGAATTTCTACAAATTTCTTAATATGAATCCTCATGTTCTCACTTATATACAAGCTATGTATCATAAGGATATATTTAAATGATATTCATTTGAAATCCTTGACTATGTATCTGATTTTGACAACTTCACATCTCTCATGAATACATACCCTTTGGTAGTAGAAGATTTAACAAAACGCATTGAGCATGATGAGTGTGAAATTTATCTTAATGCTTTGGAATTAATAGCTAAAACATATGATGATGATGATGATGATTCCATAAGTTATCCTACTTATCCTATAGCAGAATGTCCAAGAACCTTAAATGAGAAGACTATGGATAGCTCTATCAATGATAGAGCACCTAACCTTCATAACAACACCTTACCTTTCTTTCATTTCAATTCTCTCCCTAGCCAAGATGTAGCATTAGTGGATGAGAAAAGGTCTCTCACATTAAATCCTTTAGGGATAGATGTTGGGTATAATAGAGAGGGAAAAAATGTTAATACAATATTCACTAATAGATTTTTTAGCAATGTTCCTAAGATGATTATGCGGGGGACACCTAGTGCACCTTCTTGCTAAAAACTAGTGATTAGGGTTCAAGGTGATCAAAAACCACCTCGACCCCCAGATTACATTCCAAACTATGCAAGACAAATCACATAAAAGAAATCAAGTTGCTCAAAATGTGTCACAACAACCACATCACAATGTGATTGCCCACATATACAACACCCATAATAATAAGCAAAGTAAGCAAGCACCTCATGTGCATGTCTCCCTCCTAGCTTCTCAACCTATGCTTCCTCCACTACCCCATCTTACTCATAAAAGTATTCAAGAATATGATCTTGTCAAGCAACTTTGTACTACTACCACTAAGATTTCTCTTTGGGATTTAATACAAACACCGCCTCTCCAAGAAGCCCTACAAAAGGTGATCATACCACCTGTTGTTAATCCAAATGATGCAGCAACTCTGTTAGATTTTATGCATGCAACAAAAAAATATATTCTATTTCAACCACATGAATTACCATTAGCCAAAGTCTAAAACCAATATGATCCTCTTATAATCTTTGTCACGGTAAATAAAAAGTTGATAAAGTGAGTTATGATCGACAATGGATCAGCTCTTAATATTTGTGGCATTGATTTACTACACAAAATCAAGATCGACACCTCTTTAATCAAACTAGATATAATTAGCATTCGTGGCTTTGATAGTGTTGGTAGAAAATTAGTGGGTACAATAACTTTACCTATAAAGGTTGGACCTGTGGCATTATATACTCTTTTTCATGTCATGCTTGGTTCACTTTCATAAAATATCATTCTAGGTAGACCGTGGATCCATGTCATGGGGTAGTTTTGTCTACCCTTCATCGATCACTTAAGTTCATCTATAAAAACAAGCTCTACACCATGAAAGTCGATCCCGAACTGGATAGTTGTTTACATATTGAAATGCAAAAACAAGTTAACAATAATTTGAGTTTAAACAACTTACGAGTGGATTCATCAATGCCTCTTGCCACAGATAATGTTGTACAAGACTCTAAAACATCAAATGCACTTCTTGGTGATGATTGGGGTTCATTAGATTTTAAACCTTGCAGTGTAGGGGAATATAAACTTAATAACCCTAATCCAAGCAATCTTTTGAAACACCTAAGAAACTCAAAACCTCCTTGAAAGAAAATAGAGACAACGCTTTTACTTATACTATAGATTATGATACCTACGAGGCTTCACCATCTTCTAAGGAAATGACATGCCTCTATGGTCGAGGATTTAAAATCCTTTATAACAACTGCGACTATGTGGGTAATGTATGTGGTGTAAATCAACAAGAAATTAGAGAACCTTTACAAGTTGTTGGAATTAACTACACAACCAATATTGGATACCACTCTTTGAAACCCACCAAAGCCTCTTGTCATCCTAAACTTATTGTTAATGCAATATCAACAAGACCCAAACAACATGAGAGATATTGCTAAGAAATATCCCGTTGAATCAAGTAAATATTTCTCCCTCTTTAAGCCACACTCGTAGAAAATATTATAGTTTCTCTCAAGGGTGGCCTTCTCCTAGATATGTATGTTCTTAACATTGGGTTATATCAGGTAAGTATTTCTAACCCCTTCTCTCTTGTGTTGTGCTCCCCCGTGATGTGTTATATGTTGTTTAGGCCTCCTCGGATGACCCTTGATACTCATGTAAGGTCAAGGATACTAGAAGACCACCATTGTTGTGACCCTTCTTCTATTTGTATCATCATTCTTCTATCTTGCTTCTCCTCTATTTTCATTGTTGTGTGTTGTGTCTTAGGGGCATAGTGTTGTAGTTGGTGACTTGGGGGCACCCTCCTACGTGAAGACCCTAAGACACTTGTTCTCCTCTCTTGATTTATTGTTTATCTTCTTCTAGTGGTTCTCCCTAGCTGACGGATGATAAAAAAAATATTGATACAAACCATGTGTCCCTTCAGCAAGTAAGAAAAAATAGACCTAGTCCATACATGATGATGGGGTTTATATATATTATTCTACGCTTGGCTAGTAGAATCACTCTGTGTGATATTTTGATGTTGTCTTATCATACTAACAAACCATAACAATACATCTACTCCATGCACTTTGATTATTTTGAATCTCACCTTGGCTACACTCAGTTTTGAGATCTCTGCAGTATAGACGCATGATTATACTCAGTTTGTGAATCTGTAGTATAACCTTGGCTCTTGATGTGATTGTTTTCATGCATTATAGTTATCTTGGCATAATGTGTGTTTGTGGGAACATTTGGTGATCTTGAAGCACATGTCACCTCTGGGGGCATGGGCTTTGTGAGAGCTCTTGTTCCCTTGTGTGTTTTCTCTCTACTTAACATGCTTGATATCAGTACATGACATCAACCACCTTAAGGTGGGGGCATATAAAGGTAAGCTGTCTAAGTATTTTGGTACTAACGAAGCATGTTTGTAAGCCCGTGGAGGTGGGATGTTGTATCTTCGCATGAGTGCACATCTTTATTCTATCTTGCAATCAAAAAGATATCTGTAGAGGTAGGATATCATATCTCTTGAGCTAGTGCATATCCTTTTATTCAGAAGCTCTCTACGTGAGGTGGGATGGTGTATCTCTTAAGCTAGTGCACATCCTTGTATTTCAAAAGTCCTAAGTAGGCAGACTTGGATCTGAGACTATCCTCCCTTAAGTGTGTCTTTGGTGGTTGTTATGACATAATCCCAACCATCAGGTGTGCTTGTAGTGTGCTTGAGATGGTGGGGGCTTAGCAATAAGTTCCTTACATCACCTTGTTTTCTACATTTTAGACATATAGTATGTCTTTGGCATCCTATACGGCGCTCGTGTTTTCTATATCTCTTCCTTGTGTTTCCCCCTATTGTCGTTAACCCCCACTTGGGATTTATATGGTGTGTCTTCCCCTCTCATGTATGTGAAGCGACGTGCTCCACTTACACTTGATGTTTTGTATGGTGTGTTTTCCCTTTGGGGTTGTGTGATTGCAATATTACTTTCCATGTACTTGCATTTGCATTCATATCTATGAAAATGAAAAAAAATAATCACTACATTTAGTGTATTCATCATGTTTTGCATGTCTTTGATGATGTCTTCTATGTGTTTTCTATGTCTATTACTATCTTCATTGTGTTTGGCATGTCTGTGGCATGTTTTCTCTAATGTCTACCTAAGACTGGGGGCTAGAAATAGTTCCTCAATCTTTATGTATGCATTAGCTCTAAGTGCCTGGCATGTTTGCTATGTTTGTTAACTGTACTTTAATGCATGTATGGGCCTTATGTTCATGCATACATTAAAAGTGATGGAGGGTTCACTTTGACATTGATTGAGAATCTCAAAATTTTTGGAGTGTTAAGCACACACAAAATCTAATTAAATATATTATTTCTAAAACTAGTAAAAGCACCAAAGGTGCTATCAAATGGTCCACATGCACACATATTTATATGCATCCTCTTAATTTATTTGATTAATTGTAGATTCATTTGTTTTTGTGTGTGAAATGTGAGGAAACTACCTTTGTCATTCACTTATTTGATCTATTTACTATTTGTGTGTTTAGGTACGTTTGAACTTTCGCATTCACTTAGTGTAAATTGAAAATTGGCATGTTGAATTTTATGTTTACTTTTGTATGTGAAGTATGTGTTTGAACTTTAGTATTCACTTTTTGTGTGTGACTATTTGAACTAACTTTGGTATTCACTTTGTATGAAGTGTTTTAATTTTATCTTTCACTTAGATTCGATCCTCTTATTGTGTGTGTGTGAACTTTTACGTTCACTATGTAAAGTGTGTACATTGGGATTTACTATAGGCTTGAACTTCAGTATGTTGAACTTTGGTATGTTTGTACTAACCATGGATATCATTTTGTGTGGAATATACGAATGAACTTTGATGTCACTTTATGTGGAATGTGCTTGAAATAACTAAGATTCTTTTTTGTGTGTGTGCATGAATGAACTTCGGCTATCATTTTATGCGGTATATGAATGAACATTGATTTTTACTTTGTGTGGAATGTGTTTACAAATAAACTTTAATGATGTTAATTGTGTGTCTTTGTGTGTTTGTATAAACTTTGGCTTTCATTGTGTATGTATGTTTCACAGTGTGCATTAATAAATAAAGAGTAAGTTTATAGCTTTTTCCTCCTAATATATTGAGGGCATTAATAAAAAACAATATGAAAAATTATAGGAAGATTCAGAAACCATGGACTGTGGCTCAGGAAAATTAATATAATTTGCATGTATATGAAATCAAATCTTATAGCATCTTCTATAAGTAGGTTGCCGGTAGCACTTCCCTAGCAAGTCCAAACCAAGCTATATATACATATCAGCACACTAATTCTTTCATTATTTCATTCAGATGGGAATTATACAAATCTCAACCTCTGAAAGCAAACACACTAATTGGTGTCATGATACACCAAATCCGACCAATGTGGAGAATATTGCCCTATTGTTTGTTTTGATTTTGTGCCAATAAAAGAAAATGCTTAATACCTTCAGTCCATATCTATCACTCTTTCATTGTTGCATTCAAACTCCATTAGAGCAATTTAAGACCAAAAGGGCATCTCTATTCTCCCTCTAATAAGTCTCTCCTTGGCCAAGCAGGGATGTCACTACAAACATCATAGATAATATCTAACAATATGTTCAACAAGTGAGTGCAAGCTTTAGAAAAGTTGTTGATCAAATATGAAAATGGAAATTTCCTTATGTAGAATTGTCTATAGTCAAAATACATCAAATAAAATGGTACAAAAGGTTTCATGTACTCTATTTCTTTTTTTTTATGATTCATTATCCTTTGGAACTAACTCTCCACTAAACTAAGATAATGGATTGGATCCCTTCTCATATGGAACAGTAGAGGCATGGCTCCATAATTCTCTATGTGCCCTTTTGCTTTCAAAGTTACTGCTCCATGTAAGGCTAGTAGAGAAGGAAGAAAATTATATAAGAGACTCCGAGGGCAAAGAATATATCTACAACATAACTCCCAATTTCTTCTCTCTAAACAATATACCATGGTAGTATCCCTCACCATGACATTATCCCTCTGAGAAGATAATAGGCATAGACCAATCTAAGAAGATAAATTTAATGAAATTATTTAGAAAAAATCCAATATCAGATACAGTTTTATTGAAAGCCATATTTGGCTTGGAATTGGCATGGCATAATATGGTAAGATAAGGAAAATATGGCAATTGAATGCATACCATGCAAGTTGCATCATTACAATCAGAATTTTCTCTTGAAAGAATTTTCTTCAGGAATATTCATGAAGTACATGTGGTTTCTCTTGTAGTTAACATCATAATATCTCCAACCTTTTTGACATTGATAACAGAGGTCACCACATCCACTCTTGCTTTGGTTTCAATGATGGCTTGGCCACAGAATTGGCTACATGTATAGGCCACCAATGTGCTCATGAGAAGGGAGGACAAGGAGATAATATTTTAATCATGGGTTCTTGTAGAATGGCCTTTATCTTATTTACAAGAGCACATTTGGGATGATCAAAATTTTCTCCATTGTAAGGTGGAGTTCTTGTGTGCCATATTCTTCGGTAAGGCAAGCCAACTCTAGCATATCCTCTACCTAGAGTTGGCCAACAACTGAGAAGCATACATAGGGGTGAATGCCCCACAGAGGTTGAATATTCTTATAGCACAATTAAGAACTAGTGATGGAAGAGGCCTAAAGAAGAATGAGAGGAAAAAGTTTGTATCTTTTGCATGGCTAGCGCAGTTGAATCAGAAATGCACTTTATGCTAGATTTTGGAGCCTACAAGGACATTCGGGATAAATATGCAAATGCATTAATGACTGCTTATTCGAAGAGGATAAGGTTGGGAAAATGGGGGAGCTCATCAACAATTTTATTGGAAGAAGGTCAACAAATAAAAAAGATAAAATGGTGGGGTCTAATATCTAATAGATTATCTTTGGCATCAGGGACATTAAGATTCTTCTATTTTATTTTATTTATATTTACAACAGTTAATTTTTAACTTTATATTGTATATGCAGATGGGACCCTAAAGCCGTGTCTACTCCTACATCTCTTGGTGACTATGATTCTAACAAATATTTTCTGCCTCAAACACATCCACATATGTCTCTAACAAAATGCGGCACATATTTTCCATTTTTAAATAAAATGGCTCTGACATAATCTGTTCGATGCCATAGCAGGCTCTATAGTTTCTCTGACATGTTTTTCCTTACCAGATTTCAAGTTTCTTGAAGCCTATGGTCATTCCTCCATCATCCAATATTGAGCATATTGCATTCAAATTATTGTTTGAGTGGGCAATATTTTTGCATGATAGGCAGCCATAGACACAGGTTGTTAATTTATATTGTTCTTGTTACTAAGGTGTAACCCTTTGTAAGACCCAGTTTTGTTTTCACCCTAAAAACTAAGTTTTAACCAAAGGTAATATATATTGTTTTATTTTTGAAGTTATAAAATAGAAAAGTAATTTGTTTTCTAATTACTATAAACAAGTAATTCATCCATCGACTAACAATAATCATGAAATTTTAGCTCATACAAAAGGATATAATCATCTACAACATTAAACAATATGTTGTCAAAAGTTACTTAGAACAATTCCAAAATAGGTACTTACCAATGTCACTACATCTCGATTGTCGACCATCCAAATTCAAGTCTCGGCAATCCTCAAGAATTAAGAAGAGAAAGTATCTTCAAGGAGCTTAACCTCCAACCATAGACCGTCGGTCTCCTGCACTCCTTCCTAACCGGAAGTGGCCCTACCCTACTCAAGAGGATAGACGTAGGATAACCAATGGTGTTTTCCATCTGAGTACTGGTGTTGTGACCTACATAACTTGTTATCATGCAATCCCCTAGATACCCTCTAGTCAAGCATGACAACTCCACAAGCTACACCATCCAGTCACAGTGAACTATCAATGCACTTGAGGATCATGCATTACCTTGGCCAAAGGATTTGAATATAATTAGCGTTGTATCAACGCATGTAATAAGTTCACCCACCCCACTTGACTTGAATTAATCGCAATCCTACAATTACCTATTTATAAGTTCTATATTACAACCTTGATAACCTCAAGGTGTTTGAAATTCATCATGCATTAACGCATGGCATTGAGGTTTACTCTCTCTCTCTACAGCTCATGGAAACATTTCTATCTACATGATAAAAGAATGGTTTCCTAGCTTATCGATTATTCAAATAATGCTAAAAGTTATTTCAATGTTCTCTAAGCTAGCCCACTGCTTAATTTATCCACTTAAGAGTGGTCACTAAACTCATCTTTGTTGTTTGGAAGGGTTTCTCTATAAGCCAAATGAAAGAATACAATGTTCAAAGACCCTACATTTAAATTTAACTCACAATATTCTACTTCGACGTGTTGAAATCTTCGACATAGCTTAATCTTGTCGATCTAAACATTAGAAAACCCTATCATATCATTTCTTCTAGCAATAAAACTGCATGCAAGTCTAAACTTGAAACTTGACAAAAGACTCATTACATTGTTTGAAAAACTTCATATTATTAATTGGTATGACTGTAAGGTCTTCTCTCGGGGACACAACAGTTTAAATACTTTAGTAGTAAAAGAATTTACTTACAAAGGCAAATAGACTAAAGCTTGTTATTACTTGCAACTAGGTTAGTAATTTTGCCATGGTCGACTGACCAGTTTTAAACTCAGAAAAAGAGGATGACAGTGAAGTCTTGCATGTTACGACTTGCACCTCTCACTATTGATAATCCTCTGTCGATGGTTGACACAAACAAATCTTTTACTCAAATACGAGCTAACCTTTAAACTTGACAGAGCCAAACAATAGCATTCGACTATCCAAAAGTGAACTCAGTCTATGTCGTCGAAGGCTTTGCCTCTACAGTTTGTAATAGTTCTAAAATGTTTTACGACCAACACATACTCAGAATTGCACTCTACACATAACTAAAAACCTCCTAAAGTAGAACCAATGACTACACATTATTCTTGACCTTCGTCGGACAATGCAATAAACTGTGGGTTTCATGTCTATGGTGCAGTGCAGTGCAGTGTAGGAGACATAAACATTTCTCCCATTTTGATGATGACAAAAACATGCAGGCTATGGTTGTTAACAAATAACACTTTGTATCTTCAAGCAAATTCTATGTTCCATCAAAATGCTAGTGAAGACATTACTTATAACAAGAAAAACTATGACTATGCAATGAAAAGAAGAGAACCTATAGATAGTCTCTTGAGTCCGCTTACAAACTGGTCCATGGTGGCCCATTTGCTATTCTCTCAGCCGTTCGCCTTGTTGCTCCTTGCTCAGTCTTGTTTTTGCTTCTCCGTGTTCTCTCTTCTAAAAACTAACTCTACTACTCTATTTCTCCCCCGACTAACTGCGAAGGAAATAATTGTCTCCTCCACTCCCAGACCATGCTTATGGATAAGGGAATCTATCCGGCATGTAGAAACATTTTCCACCTTATGCGACCTCAACCAGAAAATGATTTGGCCATTCCACACAAATCACGATCATTCTCCAAGATGGAAATCCACATTAGGCGACATGGTGGTTGGCAGTTTTAACAAATTGTCTTACTTCTCAAATCTACTTATGAGTAAAATCATATGCATGGACTATGAAATAAAAGCTAGACCGACAGCCACCATGAGGTCTAAAGCTTGAAGGTAAAAAGACATCTTCGAAAGAGCTTAAGTGTGTCCCTCTCGAGCCTTTGCCCGATTACCAACATCACTAAAGAATAAAGGAATTATCTCAAAACGACACTTAAATTATAACAAACAATAATATTACATATTCCAATACCATATGACCAAGGGTACTACACACCATGCTCTCTAGATGTTAAAACATTATTTAAACCCTTTAGTATTCAATAATAGCCCAATAAAGAACAATTCAACATCCGTCGAATTTCACAAGGAGACGTTTACATCATACGCTCATAGCACTTTACGATGATAATGATGAATTGAGCGCAAATGCCAAAACAAGGTTTGGAATTGACTTACACACAATTTTATGACTTTTACGCTGATCCAAAAAATAAGACAAGACTTACAATTTGACCACAAGTATATACATATATATACATATAAACCATAAATCAGTCATTCATATTTGACGACACGAATCAGAGTATTACGACACTAATGTCGATTTTCCATACTCAATACGACGACTTACAAAAGGAGAAAGACCTATTCTTGCAAACCTTGACTCTCGTCTAAAAAAATGACTTAGCCCAAACTCAAAGCTTAACTCAAAGCATTTAGGTTTGTCTACCTGATATGCATTTTCAGTGGCAAGCACCCATGGTTATTCCAGAGTCTATTCTCTTTCTCAAAGATATTTTCTCTTCTTCTTTCTTCCTGGCGAATATGTTCCATCTATTTTTGTCTTTGACAATCTCACATACAATTTGTGGTCAGAGTACCAATGTTCTAATCAAAACATATTTATATCAAATCATTCATTTCCATATCGAAAAACATTTTAATTCATAACATCAATTTGATAATAATCAGGTAGATTCCATAATTTCATAAAAATAACCTTTTCTATTCATTTCATCAGTTCCTATGATGTTAAAACATATCCACATAACTGTACTAGTTAAGAAAAAGTAAATAGTAATATTGAATCCAAAAAGGGGATGTAACATATCTTTCCCCTAAAGAATCATTGTCCCCGATGATTGAGTTTACCAAGCAAAATTTAACATAAAACAAACTTTTATAGTTTAACATTAATTTTTTTGAAAAGATAAGGAAATCTCTGGTAGATGTCATTATAGTCTTCCCAAGTGGCGCTATCCTCGCCATATTGGTCCCACTGAATTTTGCATTGCAAAACCTCTCGATTACGTAAATGAAGTTTACGCATTTCGAGCACCTTGAGTGGATCGATCACAACCACTCTTGGTTCTTGTATCTATAAAGATTTCCATTTAAGAATGTGGTCATTACCTACAAAATATTTCTTTAGGTATGAAACATGAAAAACATTATGCATTTTGGACAAAACTGGAGGTAGAGCAATTTTGTAGGCCACTAGATTGATAATCTCTAGGACTTCAAAAGGTCCGACATATCGAGGAGCCAACTTTGATGATTTACCAAATTTGATTGAGCTTTTATGGGGTTTCACTCGCAAAAGAACTTT